>JARLTB010000021.1:1675000-2982500 GCA_030141615.1 Unio pictorum
TATGGTTCTGCTAAATGGATACCTTTTTTCCACTGAAGGAAAGCTACATATTTATCCCGATAATACGCAAAAGGATGATTTAATTAACTGTATTCGAGATCTTTTTGCAAAACTTGACTATTTAGATGTACCGCGCAGTATCCTGTAACATACATTATGTAAATAAAGAAAATATATATGACGATGGAATAAAATAAGTATGATTTATAAAAACGACAGCGAAACATGATTCATTTAAACGCTTAAGCCTTTTCCAGGGAAACCGGCTTTAAAATCTGCAAAAGCAATAAAACTTCACGATTCTCTGTATTTCCAATTTCTACAGTTCTTATCCTCCCTCGCTTTTTGCTATCTGAAGTCGGATACTCGGTTTGTAGAGCTTTACAAATCTATTATTCTTGATGGCATCTACGGTAAGGATTCCGATTACGCCACCACACCAATATTTGGCTGATAAGAATGATTGAACACACGTTGCTCAGAGTCAATTAACTGCACACAATATAAGATTAAACGGACGGCATCATATTCCCAAGAATAATTAATTGTGAATGCGGAGTATCCGAAAACTAAATACATTTAGGATAATGCGTTGTTTCTTTCTCTTTCTCTCATCCTTGCCCTTTTATGTGGTGACTGATTAGTTTTGTTCGGTTCAAGAAAAATGATATATTTAGTAACGTGGCAACAATGGAGGAGTGAGAATTCACTGACGTTTTCTTTAGAATTGAAAAAACGTGTCGTTTAATACAATAATTTTCATTCCCCGATTCACAACCTGTCTCATCTTAGATGTCTCACATTTGTTTCAACCTCTCTAATTTTATCGATATTAAATATGGCGCTCAAATTATTTTATTTGTTATTACTTGCGCCTGGTTTTAAATATTTCGACAAGAGGTTAGTATTAAGTTTTGATAATGTTTGTAGTAGCTAACCTGACCGTGGTATGGCCTGCATCTGGCGTGCATTGCCTGTTGCTAGTCCTTTGTCAACATTAACTATTTTGTGTTTCTTATAAAACACCACTGAATCAACTTCAATTGCATTTGACAGAAGAAACTCTGGTTTAAGCAGATATCAAGCTTGTACCAATTATGCCGATCACGATCAAATATGGCCACCGTTACTATAAACAGAAAAGTTGTAAGAGACATCTCAAAAATCGTTGAAATGAAATTTTCAAAATTTGAGAGAAGGCATCCTGTCATTGAATGTGTCCACCCTTAATAAAATAGACAAACTTCTAAATGACTTTTGCCTCAAACACCCATCAACAGAATTTGAACAAGTTTAATGCAAAACACTATCGTATAAAAGGGACTTCAGAATTGTGCAAACATAGCTGCCGTTACTAATAAAGACGAAACCCCACCCCTATCCCCAAGACTATTCTTAAAATCGCTGAACAGAATCTAATCAGATTAACAGAACGTACTTTAGGATAAAGCTAGCACAAATAATGCTGATCTGCTATTTGGTATCGCCGCCGTTACTAATGATAGAAAAACAATTAAAAGACCTCTTTAAAAATGTTCAACAGAATTTGACAAAATTTGACAGCAATCACCTACGTATAAATTGCTTGTACTTTGTACATGACCCTTATTCGCCACCAAAAAAAGTATTTTACTAAAAAATGCATTTAGGTGTTTCAGGATAGGGCGAATGATGTTGATGTGTCATTTAATATAGATGGGGGACAAAAAGAGAAACATTGAACAACAGTTTTCTGAGCATATAATAATAAAATAATCAACATTGAAAGCAATTTCTACAAAAGGTACGTACTAATAAAGATTGATTGGCCAATTGCTTTTGCATTTGGCTATTAGGCATATATCAGCCAAGTGAAACTATCAGGCTCACTTAGGCTTCTCGTTCAATTTAGTTCGCAAAGTTTATTTTAGTTTGGTTTAACTGAGTTTACTTTGTTTTGCTTGCTTTTAGTTCGGTTAATGTTTCTTTATTGGACCGCTCTAGTGGTTTAGTGGTCAAAGCTTCTGCCTCAGATGCGGGAGGTCGCGGGTTCGAAACCCGACCGAGTCATACCAAAGATTTTAAAAAATGGTACTTACAGCTGTATCACTTGGAGCTCAGCATTAAAAGGTTAGTGTTAGGAATGGTTTACCTGGTGTCAGGATGTTTTCCATATGATGCCCCAATGCTGAAACACTGTAGATATTGTAGCGATATGACTGAAAACTTGTTACAGCTACGTTAAATATCCTAATCACACACACACACACACACACACACACACACACACCTACCTTTGTATTTTTTCCAAAAAGTATTTACTGTGCGTCGGTGCTCTGGTGTAATGAGGCATGCTATATGCCAAAAAAATCATTATATGTCAACTGCTGCTCATAGACCAAAGAAGACCAAGTTACTGATGATGCAGACGCTGTACATTTCAATGGCTTACCTGGTATCAGGATGATGTAACTGGGTGGGATATCATGCTACATGTTTTCCATATGATGCCCCAGTGCTAGGCATCACTATTCTGAAACACTGTAGACATTGTAGCAATATGACTGAAAACTTGTTACAGCTACGTTAAAAATCCTAATCACACACACACACACACACACACACACACACACACACACACACACTTCTTTGTATTTTTCCAAAAAGTATTTACTGTGCGTCGGTGCTCTGGTGTAATGAGGCATGCAAAAAAATCATTATATGTCAACTGCTCTTGATAACCCAAAGAAGACCAAGTTACTGATGATGCAGACGCTGTACGTTTGATCATATATTGTTAAAAGAGGGCTTTATTGTCAACTTCTAAGACCAATTTAAAGGACAACATTATTTCCAGGGTGTTGTATTCTGTGCAGTTAATGTGGTTTAAAGCAACATTGTGTTTCTCTTTAATTGTTAGTATGCGCTGAGACGAGGGTATATACAAGGTACCGTATTGCCTGGTGCTTGTTCAACTCCTGTACCCGAGTTTTTGCATGTGATTTTGTTTCATACCAATCCATTGCGAGGATTAAATTATATCCGGGAGTGTGTCAGAATCTAACATGTATTCGCTTCGTTCTTGTGTCCAAAGATCATGTTAATAATTTGAAATATTGGTGTCCAGAATAAGTTTGTAGGACACATGAAATATAGGTGTCCAGAATAAGTTTGTAGGACACAAACCATGACAAACTCGTAGAACGTATTTAAATTTGTTTCAAATAAAATCTGTTGGACAAGTTTATATTTTTCCCGTCACTAGCATTTGCTTTTCCTCACAAAACCCCAAATTTATTAAATATAACAACACGTCTCTGGATGGGATATTTCTGATGTCATTAGATAAGAAAAAGCGTACAGTGGTTCAGGCCAGACAAATAATACGCGAAATAAACACTAATTCATGTAGGTATTGAAGAGATGCAGACAGCAAAGTCTAACTATGCATGTCTAGTCCCATTATTAATGTCGTAATACAGCCTAAGTTCAGATATGTTCTTTGTCATGAAAAAAAAACTTCATTACAAGCGACAATTTTATGTAGAATAGACCGTTGCGACTTAATGGGTACACATTAGGTTGGATGTTCTTTAAAGTTCTCAGAATTTCCACTTTATAAATGCAAGTTGTTTTGGATATCTTTATTATTGCTTGGCAGTAAAAATGAATTTGTTTTACAGAAAATTCCGTGGGCATGATGAATTAAAACGGAATCAAACTATTGTATATTTTCGTTATAAAAGTCCTCTTTTATCTTTAGAACTGTTGATGATTCCATCACCCGGGAACTCCTTTGTCCAAAACGAGAACGTTTCCAGCCGTTGTATTTGATAACTAAAAATAAAATCTTGCATCTTTTCCACTGTCTCTTCCTGTGACAAACATATGGATATTGATAAGTAATTGTGTATCCTTTCCAATGTCTCTGTGACGATATTTCAGTAAAAGCTTAGGCTGAGGAGAAAATTTAGATTTTTTAAATACAAAATATTGCGGTGGCAGAATATTCAAGTGGAATCAAAGTATTCTATATTCTTGTTATAAAAGTCCTGCTTTAGCATTTAGAAATGTTTCAGATTCCAAGATCGAGGAAATCTCAACTCTTTACTTCCAGAATAAATTTTTTTCCGGGTGTTTTATGTTAAAGGTAAAGGTATTTGATAACGTAATTTGATATTCTTTCAACTGTCGCTACCTGTGACAAACATGGATATTGATAAAGTAAAACCACAAGCTGAGGAGAAATTGATGAATATTTGCTAAAACAGGTGCTAAACCTGTTAAATTTTTTGGAAACGCGTTACTTGACTTTGTTATGACGTTATCCGTACTAAAAATATTCGAAGTGCACGTATTGCTTGAGTACTTGTTTCACGTTGTAGGTATTCATTTATTATATATATAATTTGTGTAAATATTAACTATTCATGTAATAAAAACAATTAATTACAATTGTTATGGCTGCAAACTTGCACATCTATTAAATACAGACTGTTCACTCTGCATTAAATTCTTTCCTCGTGTTCTGGCAAATGTTTGCACGCACACAGACCGTGTATGATCCCTATATCAATAACATATTTGACTCGTACTACGGAATAAAAATGCAGTAATAGTAGGCACACGTGCTGATAAGATTCCAAGTTTTATGAACAAAAAAGCCATCAGCGCTCAGCATTGTGAGATATTAAATTGAGCACGTGCTACTGTGGTCTTTATCAAATTGTAAAAGGAAGTATGTTGTTAGGTTATTATCCCTGATGACTTGCTCCCATTTCTTTCATTTTTATTTTGGCGTCTTATTGCCTGAATGTTAACCTATGAAGCAAATTTATTTTCCATTATACTGTCGCATGTAATGTTTCGACAGTAATTGGTTTACCTTGTTTGACATGCGTAAACGGTTATGCTGTTTTTTTCTTTGGTTCAGACAGATATGGACATTTGTCTCAATGACTTTTTGCACCATTGTTGCACTTCCAAACACGTTTTTATTGACATCTTTCGGTTTTGAATATATTGTTTTAAACTAGATATAATCTTCAAATATATTAGGTAAAAAGATGGACCCAGATGGATACAAACGAAGAGGAACACTTCTCTGGTTCCACAAGTGTTTCGTTGTTCGTTGTGTGCTTTACGTCATCTCAACACACGAGGGTTATAACGTGCCGATGAAGCTGGAGTGAAGTGCCTTGGCGAGAGACGAACTATGGCAGCCGACCATGGCTGATGTAATGTAAGAATCAAAACCGGACATTCTGTGATCTTGAGTATTTCACACTAAACACTAAGTCACAGCAGCTTTCAGCGCCTCTTGGACATCGTAACATTGCCAGATAACAGCCTACATCACAGCTAGGTTTCAAAGTTTCCATGTAGAGTGAATGTAAACCAGAGGCTGATGATACTAAACATATATTTTATCAATACTTTTAATAGTTGGTAACAATTGGGAATTTTACTTCTTCGACGCAATTCATTCAGTCAGTGTTATCAGGCACAGCAGATACATTCAATTAGGATTTGACGGTAATTGTAGAGTTTTGCAGACTTAGGAAAGCTTTAGCATTTACTGCCTTGCAAACGAGGCACCGCAAGTTTAGGATATTGCAAATAAGCAGACAGACTGGACAATGAACAGGCATGAGATAAACAGACAGACAGAGAATCGGATAGATAAGTTAATTTGAATCTTGATGCCGCTCGTCAAGGGCACCATGCGTTTTTTTTTTTTTTTTTTTTTTTTTTTTTTAAATATTTACTATGAATATTTTTAAACAAAAACAAATTGCACAAAGCACATTATGACTCATATGATCTTTTGGAATCTAGAGTCAGATACAGTTTCTGATTCCCTTACTGACCTCTTACCAGGACCATCCATCTAGTATAGTATGCATAGACGCTTCCATGTGTCTGCTGCCATATTCGATCTCTTGACGTTCCACAAGGTGACAGAACTGCTTGACATAAAAGCGCCAGTTTGCATTATTGACATGATTTTGTTTCAAACGCCATCTGATGAGGAATAGTTCTGGTTTAGTTTTATACTGAAGACTGACATACTGATTCTAATCCATTGTCCACTAGCTTTTATGATTTTTAGGTGTTTGGAACATGGCACAATTCTGGGTTTTATCAGCCTACATCAATGTAAAGGCTGTAAGATGAACCAACATAGGGATCCAGCAAGGTTTTTGAGTTGATATACTCGCCAACCCATATATGAACTATACGTATCTCAGAAATGTAGAAGTGTATATCCAGAGGGAGAGGAAAGGTGCTACAAGATTTTCTGTAGTCTACGTCCAAAATGGCTGGAGTGGGTTCAATGCTGCTGCTGAAGTAATATTAAATGCTTCTCGGCATATTGGTCTTGACAATAGTGTTAGTGGGGCGGCTGGTAGCATGGTCTCCTCTGTAATCTGTTTTACGATATATGAGTCAACATGTGTAAGTGAAATAATAGTACATCCAGATTGAACACAGCTACGGGTAGGTGGTCATAGGGTACTCGTCGCCTGGAGAGTCTCTGGCTTGTTTTGCTGATATATACTTGAAGAAGTCTCGCAATGCGTTGGCATACTGCAAATAAATTGACGTGTCAATGCAATAGTCCCTGAATGTAATTGTGAGCTATATTATATAACTTTGTTTAGGAAATTAACTGCTGATATTATATTAGTATCGTCATTTTAAACATAATCTAATCGTTGTATGAATCAAAATTAAAGAAAAAAAAATGGAATTCAAATGAGTTCAATTGCATTGAATAGGGTAGTTATACGTAATGGTTTGGTATTATTAGTGGGTTTAACGCTAATTTCAGCTCAGGATAGGTTTTAAATGGCGGCTAGTATATTAATATATTTAGAGCAGTAAGAACCATCGGTCTACGGTAAACTACTGGCAAACTTTCCAATAAACACACGTTGGGTGATCAAAGAACGTTGGGCGATTGAACCAATACAGACGCAGGTGAGATGTGAGCGATCTGTTAAGGAGACCCAGGACTCCTTGTGGTAAGGAACCAATTGGGAATCCGATAAATAGAAGCACGTTTCTTCAAGAAAAGGCCAAGGCTTTCACAAGCACTGAATTAAATAGTAAAGAAAAGCAAAGGTCTTCACGAGCTCTTAATTAAAAAAGCAGCCAATTTATTCTTACAAAAGACCAGGTTTTTCGTTGGGTACTGAATAAGCGACTTCATATTTGCTCAATTGCATGCGTTGAACTAATTACAACGTTATGACAATTTCGTGTTCAAGACGATGGAATTTAACACCATCTTATTATTATTATTATTATTATTATTATTATTATTATTATTATTATTATTATTATTATTATTATTACAAATACCAGGATTAATATTTTATGAAAGTATTATACAAAATCTTATAATAATGATTGCATTACAAAAATGTCCAAAAGTAATGAAAGCACTGACGAGGGTCGCTATATCAATAAATCAGCCAGCAAGAATAAAAATATAAAACAATTACCTTAAAAATGAAGAAATACAAACTGTAGAGTAATTCAGAACCCTCTATCAAAGCATAACATAGAACCATTACCGGCAAAAGTGAGATTAGGATCAACGTTTGAGTGGTGTAGAACCATTTACTGTTGGAAAATATAAAACGGTTACCTTAAATAATGCGATGAAAGTTCATTGGAGATTGGAGAGTAGTATGTATCGAACGGCCACTGGAGTAGTATCGAAGGGCCACTGTAGAGTAGTGTCTAAAGGCCAATGTAGGGTAGTGTCGAATGGCCACTGTAGAGTGGTATCGAAGGATCACTGTAAAGTAGTAGCGAAGGGCCACTGTTTAGTAGTATCAAAGGGTCACTGTGGAGTAGTATCAAAGGGCCACTGTGGAATATTGTCAAAGGGCCACTGTATAGTAGTATCGAATGGCCTTTGTAGCGTAGTGTCGAACGGCCACTGTAAAGAAATATCGAAAGGCCACTGTTGAGTATTATCAAAGAGCCAATGTGGAGTATTGTCAAAGGGCCACTGTATAGTAGTATCGAATGGCCTTTGTAGCGTAGTGTCGAAGGGCCACTGTAAAGAAATATCGAAAGGCCACTGTTGAATATTATCAAAGGGCCAATATGGAGTATTGTCAAAGGGCCACTGTATAGTAGTATCGAATGGCCACAGTAGAGTAGTGTCGAAGGGCCACTGTAAAGAAATATCGAAGGGCCACTTTTGAATATTATCAAAGGGCCAATATGGAGTATTGTCAAAGGGCCACTGTATAGTAGTATCGAATGGCCACAGTAGAGTAGTGTCGAAGGGTCACTGTAAAGAAATATCGAAGGGCCACTGTTGAATATTATCAAAGGACCAATGTGGAGTATTGTCAAAGGACCACTGAATAGTAGTATCGAATAGCCACTGTAGAGTAGTGTCGAAGGACCATTGTAAGTAATATCGAAGGGCCACTGTTGAGTATTATCAAAGAGCGAATATGGAGTAGTATCGAATGGCTACGGTAAAGTAGTATCGAAGGGCCACTGTGGAGTATTGTCAAAGGGCCACTGCAGAGTAGTGTCGAAAGGCCACTGTAAAATAGTATCGATGGGTCACCGTGGAGTATTATTGAATGGCCACTGTAATGTAGTATCGAAGAGCCACTGTTGAGTATTATCAAAACGCCACTGTAGAGTAATATCAAAGGGCCACTGTAGAGTAGTGTCGAAAGACCACTGTGGAAAAGTATCGAAAGGCATTTGTAGTGTCGAATTGACACTATAGGGTAGTGATTGACTTTCTACTAACAAAGCTGTGATTGCAAGTTGTGTATATCCTACAAGAAAAATATATATATATATATATATATATATATATATATATATATATATATTTACACTTCAATATATATATCAATATCTATCTATCTCTCTCACTATATATATATATATATATATATATATATATATATAGAGAGAGAGAGAGAGAGAGAGAGAGAGAGAGAGAGAGAGAGAGAGAGAGAGAGCACCGCCCCTAAGTTGAAATATGCATATATCCTAGATTTATATAGAAAACATTACCCCTTAGTAGAAATATGAAACCATTTGGGTGTCATTGTTCCTCACAGTGCAAAAACAGAATATCTAGTCATATTTTACGTACTTGTCGTTGGCCATCTAACCCTAGGAAATACACTTTGTTGGTTTCACTAATGTTTAAATACGGACGCTTACTATGTCGATACCCGGAATGCAAACGATGAATCAGTCGTCCATAAATGGAGTGTCCAGACATAAGGATACAAAGTGAAATTGTAATCGTAAAAGAAAAGATGTTATGAAAAGGAAACTTTCAAGAAACATTAGATGAAGAGTAATATAAAATACTCTAATGCTGATGTTGGAACTATCGCTAAATTTAAACTGAAATTACTAATGATGTTTAATAAACTGAGTTTTACAGTTTGTAAGCATGTCTTTTTAGGTACCTACTTAGAGAGTTCATTCGATCCATTTGTACAAACGCTTTTTTCAAACACGTTTTCTTCGATGGAAGACATTTTGCTTCATTTCAAGAATCGTTAATTTTGTTTGGGTTATGGATAACTTCTCATTTTTAATCTTTAAATAAAATAATCAGACAACTGACTTCAATAACCATTTCCTGCTTAAACATCAAGGGAAGACGCACGTGCGACTGATAACGACATCTTTTAAAGTCAGAGCAGCCAGCACGTGTTGGAGATATAATTCATGAAAAGGAGTAGAATGAGGACGTGTGCTTAATATCAAAAGATTCTGCTAATTACACCATTATATGAATTTGATATCGTTTTAATTAGGCAATCAAATCATTCTTGACAAAAATGTTCAAACTGTACCAATGGCGCTATAGTGTCTGTAATACTAACAATACTTGTGTAAAAACTGTGAATGCCGGTAGCTAAAGAATATCTGGCAGTAAATATGGACTCTTTCAAAAGCGTCACTGATAGGACGAAGTTGCGCAAAAATATTATTTCAGTACGCGAAATTTAACTGTTACAAGTCCCAAATGAATAAACACATTTGTGTATCATATTAAACAACTTAGGTTATCTCGGAATTAAAATTATCATGCAATTTAAGTCAGGTATTTATCTAAACAAACCCTTAACAGACTTTTCCGAGGAACCATCGATAGCATATCTGCGATATAGTAGGTTGATTACAAATTAACTTTCTTTACTGCTAAGTCTACCCAATCCCGTGTAATACAGATTCAAATCAAGAATCTGATGTACAAAATTAGACAGTTCTACCAGTACTTTTAATTCTTCCTAATCGAATGCAATGCGAATACAATGTCGATGCCATTCCGCCTATGAATTGTATCTGACATAGCGAAGTCGTTCAATTGGAAGATGACGGTTATTGCTGAATCCGAAAACTTCCAGACGGCCAGGAAAGTTTCTGTATTTATTGCTCACTAGTAAAACTAGATTCTAAACTCTTTATGTTCAACATTAAGTAAATTGCCTAACACAGCCTAATGAAAAATCTCCATTGTGGCCATTATTGACTTCGCATTAACACAGATACACATTCCCTGTTGCTATCTATCTATCTATCTATCTGTCTGTCTGTCTGTCTGTCTGTCTGTCTGTCTGACTGTCTGTCTGTCTGCCTGCCTGCCGCTCCGCCCGCCCGCCCGCCCGCCCGCCCATCCATCCATCCATCCATCCATCCATCCATCCATCCATCCATCCATCCATCCATCCATCTATCTATCTATCTATCTATCTATCTATCTATCTATCTATCTATCTATCTATCTATCTATCTATCTATCTATCTATCTATCTATCTATCTATCTTTAAGTAACAGAAAAGAACGAAAGCGAACAAGTTTTGTAAAATTCAACTAACAACTTATTTCCTTAGAATACAAAGTCAATATGTAAAATATAACTTACGGTTTTAAAAATTAAATCCAAAATAGACCCAAAAACATATCACCAGACCTAATGAAAAAAGTTCTAATTAAATTCCACTGGTGTTCGAAATATGATCCAACGCTTAAGATTTTCATATGCTTGTAGTTTTGAATACACTAATGTACCAGTGGCCTGGAGTGTGTTGATGTGCTAATAATCTTCGAATCAATCATAGTAATATTAGCCAAGATGTCTTTGTCTGAATCCACTTGAATTTCAAACTAATAGTTCTGCCCAAAATAATTAATGAGCACTTTGTAATTCCAGAAAATAATAATTTGAATTTAAAAAACTTCCACCTAATAAAAATCTGAACTCAACGATAAAAATGATTCTACATCTGATTTTATCACAAGAACGAATATTTTTTTCTAGTCGGAAACAACGTATAAAGAAAACTAAGACACAAGAATGGCGGTGATGTAGGTCCAAAGTTCATTTCAAGAAAGTTATGCAAACAGATAAAATAGTTTACTAAAATTAGAATAAAGAACATATGAAGCATCAGGTACAACAGGTTATTCATGGGGGGAATTCCAATATCATATACTCAAGCAACCCCTCTCCCCCCAAAAAAAATTTTTTTTTAGCTTTATTGATAATGATCCTAATATTTAACCCACACTCCGAGAGAACTATTAACTATGTATTTTTTGTTAACAAAAAAAATAGCATCAATATCCCTGGTCAGGTACGCACTGAACTTAATTTTGAACATGGTCAAGTCAAAATACAATTACACATGCTATAATCATGGAGAAAAAAATAACAAATACAATATATTTCACACTCGATTAAGCATACGCTACGCTCAGTCTGAGTTGTCTCTTTCGACTGACAAACATCAAGCTCGTCAACAGTTGAATGTATAGCATCGTATGATCCTCTCCACACATCAATGCTGTATTAAGCAAGGACAATGTTATCCACTGTTATCATGTTATCTCTTCAAAATGACTGATATGCTTGCTTCAAGTTTAAACAACACTGATTTTGTTCCGATTCTTCACCATAGTGTTTCATAGATTAACAAATAAATGTTACAGTCATCGGCTCAGACTGTTGTTATTTGTGTCGTTTCAATGTTAATTCATACTTCCTTCATACAGATTTAAATAGACGGGGCAATGTCTAACCGCAGACAACTTAGCGACAGTTGTCGACCTTTAACTAATTTTATTAGATCATTATAGTTGGGTATTTATCGATTTGTAAATTTTACCTAATCACTCAAACAAATTTCGAGATACTCCATGTTGTCTTTGTCAATAGTTAACTAAAGCTACGACAAATTCCAAGTTTTCTCTTTTTTATATATCTTCAAACCAGCAGATTTTATACACAAATGCTTAGAGTTTAGGCATCAGTTAGTTTTCTTTCATTTGTCTTTTCACATGGCGCCAATATAGCTAACTTCATTTTCATTAGCTAAGTGTTTTCTACACTTCTATTTTTTTCTCTCCATATCATCGCTTACATCAACATTAAGTTTGCGCTCCGTACCTGCTTTATACGCATTTCAATTGTTCGAAACAAATAGAATATCCATTCTTAGTGAGGCCCCGACTTATACGATGTATAACCATGACATTCAATAACAACAGAGAAAAATTGTCGAATGAAAAATGCACTAAGTTATGAGTGTAAAGCAACTCGTAAAGTCTAACTTACGCTTTGTTTGACAACATATGTGAGTACTGGAGTAAAGGAATGCTTTATCTGGTGTTGCAAAACGTGATCCGAAGTCATGAAGGAAAGCGGGAGGTGGTGGGCTTGTGTTGTTACTAGTGTGTGTTCAAAGGTTTAATAAAGTGATGAAATCAATATTTTCAAAATCAGTAAAACAATAATATGGGCATCAGTCTCTTTTTAAATAAGGAATTCATACTTTTTTAACAGACGAGTACCCAAGAGGTGTATATCTTAATGGAATTCATTTAAAAAGCAAATTTATTGAAAAATATGGTGGAAGGGCTGTAATAGATTCTTACCGTCAGATATGTCTCGTCTAGAATTCGTAGAACCTCCCTTTCAATTATTGTAGCATTTTCTACAGGCCCTGATTGAACTATCTATTGCATAACCATAAAATCCGAAGCCGACGGGTCATTCTATAATTGAGAACGAGTATGAGAGGAAGTAACAAAAATGAAGAGGATCTAAATGGAAATAACTCTTATAGTGAACTAATCAAACAGTGAACTATTCAAACAGTACTATTCAAACAGAGTTTATAATAAAGTTTATAAGCAGCACTCAGAATTATGGTAAATGCTTCATGGTAATTAAAATTGTAAGAACTGCATAGTTGAGCTTTGTTAATACATGTAGTTATGAAGTTAAAGTAAAGCGTATTGGTTAGTTTATCTAATTCGAATAGAGGTCAACCGTTTGTAATGCACGATCATTTTCAGTCTGTAAACAGTTTAAATAAGCAGATTCCAAAATATCGCGCAAATCTCTTTAGATAACAAGGGCAAAATAAATTAATATAAATTAAGCGAATAAAGTGTGTTAGCTTTTTTATCCACCACGTAGTCTATCAAGGATGTTTGTTGTGTTTTTCTTGTCCGTATGTTTACATGTAATTTTTATGTTCATGTGTCCATCCGTACATTTTGTACATTTATTGTAGGTAATTCAAACATTTTGAAGGCAAACAAATATTCTTAATCACCAAATAGTTTGTTTTATTTTTGCACACTGAACTACACATATTGTACCAGTTGTCGCAGATAATTACCTTTTTGTTGCGCATTTTGAGTCCTATTTTTTATTTGCGCAGATGAAGAAAAAAAAAACAGCTTGGAGGTTATAGTTTCGCAATGTAACGTGGCTGTTGCGTGACACTAACTAGTTCGACATCGGAATAAATAAATGTCTGCTAAATTTCATTTGCATGTCTGGTAGTTCTTGCGTAATTATGCAAATAATCTTCCCCTGACTGACTTATATGTACTAATAAGGACTGACTAGATCATGGTGGTCATGAACAAAGTCATGTAAATGTCCACCCAGATAGCAACCACAGCTTAGACTGATACACAGACTTTTAATATTTTCTAGATGATACTTTTTTATATTAGCCTTTATCAATGACATTAAATGTAGTTATAACCCAATTCGATTTGGTACACAATTAATTTTTCTCTGTTTTGTCATTAATATGTCTAGGTGAGATGAAAGTATTACTCGTGAATTAATAAGTAGATGTTTATTTTTAATTATCTTTGTAACAACGATATGATATATTTTGTTTTCATTTTTATCAATGATATGTCTTTTACTAATATAATGATCAGTGAGTACGTGCGCGCGCGCACGCGCGTGTGTGTGTGTGTGTGTGTGTGTGTGTGGTGGAGGGAATTCTGATAGTAATCGTGACCATTTCGAATCAAGTGATAGTCTGGTTCTATTGTTTATTATTCATAAAGGTTTCATCAAAAGACAGGATATCAGACTATATCAACGCACGCTGTTGTCATGAATATCAATGAATTCGTCAAGGAATTCGTCTAATGACATCAACTCTACAAATCCCAGAAAATCAACATTAAGTGGAATGAAGTTAGCATGTTAGCGGTTATTGTGCCCTATTCATTTCCAAGTTTGACCATATGTGTGTCGCGCTGGAATTTCTCATGAATAGTTTAGGTAATGGCTTTTCTTACCTTTCTGAAATATGGAATATGAAAGCCAGAAATATGATGTTAGTGCATAATTTAGTGACTTCAAGCATCTGGTGGAATTTGTTACCGAAACAGCGGAGACGCAGGATAGTGATGGAATCAATGTGCCCAGAAGAAGAAGAAGAAAAAACATCACTTTTTCGTTGAACGTTTGTTTGAACAGTACGTTAGAACTAATGTTACTGTTCATTATTATAAATTCTTGTGTATGTCTGTATATAACTTACTTTACTTGAATGCGCCAAGTCGTATGCATTTGATAGGTACTATATCGAATCACATTACGACTCACTGCATCATCGGTACATAGCACTCTCGCTCGATTCGTATCGAAATTCACTTGTCTGATGTGTTTTGATTTTCTTTCAGTTCTACGCAATAGGTACGAATGTGCACGGACATTTGGATAACAACTTAGTTTCGCCTAAATTTTGTGTTCAGATGCATTTTCCCATGTAGTTGGAACCGTTGGCTTGGTTACCGCCATGAGTAGCCCTGAGAAGAATAAACTTGGACTGTGTAACGTCGCCATCGTAGCAGGAGGGGTGGTTAATTGGATTTGGCTGGCATTATCTAGGGAATGACCTCACTCGATTTTATGACCCGGTGTGAGTGGATAGATAAACATCAACAGAGAAATAAGCAAGATTATTGGGCAGAAAAAATGCAATAGAAGCCCCTTTAGACAAGTAATTTTTTTGAAACAAAATTGAATTAATAACAAAAAAAAAGCGGCAATTCAAATTCAACTTAAGTTATGTCGACAGAATTTAACAACAGTGTCTAATTTGGATTTTTTTCTCATCATTATAACGAGTGGTGAAAAGAGCGCGATGTCCACGACCGATTTCATGACCTTCTTCCCTTGACTGTGTATCACTGTCTTCCCATTTCATCGAGTCTTTCTATTCCAAACGCTTTATCCCTTTCTAGACTTTCTAATCCTTTATTATGAACTAGTCATTTTCTTTTTCCGGATTTTCGTCTTTGGACAGTCCCGTCATTCCCCAGAAAACTGTTTACTTAAAAGACATAATTACCTCTAAATCTCTATAGGTATCACTTTGTATACGTACATACAATTCCCTCACGTACGTTACTCAAAGCATACTGGCTATCCAAACACTACATACATTCTGACCTAATTCGATAATCATGCTCTCACTTCACAGTGACTGACCATAAATTAACACGTGAGCGGTGTAGCAAACATTACTGTATCTCCTTATCTACGATATCACATGATCGATTATTACTGCATAAAATTTACAAAATTCTAGCTCACACCAATATCTAACCTACAAGATTATTTAAACATCACAGAATCAGATAGGCATATACAGTTTCGTTAACTCACGATAATCAGTATTTTCACAACAGACATAGGAAACTATTTCATGAAACTTTATGAAATCCAACACATATGAAAATTTGGATGGCATGCAGTCAGTCAATTCTATCAATGAACTAGTAACTGTAAAATAAAAGAGAAAGAGTGCATAACAACTCTTGCATTGACATATTTCCATAACATTGATAAAACAATACATAATATGGATCATAGTCATATCAAACACAACTGCATAAAACAAACAATCAAAAGTTGAAAATTACGTGAAAATTGAAATTGCGTTCATTAATGCTGTTCTCTTTAATTGTGCGTCCAAGCACTAAAACCCGCCTTTTCTTACTAGACAGCTACCTGGTCCCTTTTCTTGTTTAACGAGAGAAAGAACTATTTTCCATATGCTTCCTCGGAGCCAAACCTTCTCCTCACCTCTCAGGAAATTTCGGACTAAATAATTTCTACCAACGTTGTTCCAAAGTGCACGCCTTAATTTACTCTGACCAATCGTATGCAGCGTTTCCTAAATTGTTTCTTATCTAATCATTTATTTCGTCATATTTTGGACAGCATAGAATATTTGAACAACGTTGCATAACAACTCGCTATGAAAATGACTATTTGACGTGGTTCCTATCAAGTGGTTATGGTTGGTAGCTCAATTGTTTACTTTCTCTGGACAGCGTTGCAATGCATCGGTCAAATCTCGATGAGTCGTTAATGTTGGCCTTTGAAGTTTAACACTGGCATGGGAAAGATGAACGAATAAAGGTCGAAGCAACCCTACACAAAGACCTTTATGGATTAAATGCGATAACATTTCAAAGCTCAATGCATTCAACTTCAAGGTTCAACACTTATTCAAAATTCGACAGTTTACAGATTGGCTAACTAAGGTCATGTGGTGGAATAAAAGGTTATAAATATGAGTGCACAAAATGCAGCGGTAAATAGCTATCAGAGCGGCCAAGTATGAATATTTAAGCAGAAAAGAATCTGACATTGTTCAAAGTCCAATCGAAAACCATCAGTTATTTTTCACATAACTTATATTGACTTTAACAGTATAAAATTTTAAATAAGATAATGTTATGAGAACTTTTAAGTAGAAAATCTATTAGATGATTGCCATTGAATTTAAATACCTTATAAGTTATAATTATTATGTTGTCAGTTTTTATGAAGCCGCTGATATCTCCCATCATACTGCTCGATAACACTAGCACTAAAAACAAATTCCATTGAGAGATCACGCTATTATGTCACATTCTGCTGTATTATGCTCCACAATTAAAGAATAAAATTAATTTCACCATAATATGGTGTATCATATTGTTGTCGTTTTGGTATCTAGACGAAAATGTCAGCTCTCTATTATTAGAACTTGATAGTGTTGTGACGAACACTGTATTTATGTAACATTCACTATGCTATATTGAAAGGCATGTTCTATCTCACTTTTGTTATGTATTATATTGTTTAAGACCTAAACTCTGGTCTGTTCGATAGCACACGGGGTAACACACACACACACACACATGCATATATATATCTTGAACGACGACTACTTACAGACTGAAATACCTCTGTAAGCTTGCATATGAGTGATAATTCAGAAGTGGATTCTTCTCAACTACTTGAGCGGTAATTTTTCAATCAACGTTGCCTCTGGGTTATTGGAAATGAGTGTTGCTTCAACTGCTTGATTTGATCAATTATTTGTCGATGGTAAGGTAGTTATCGCGACATTCCATCCAATTTTCCTTCCTCTCACCAAAAGTATCGCAATAATGTAATGTTAATTAGATTTAACCACTAAAATCAGCCCAAAATGGCCAAAGTTATGTCAGCAAGCTTACGATGATTCATTGCTCTCCACTTACTTATTATACGTAGGAAGGATATTTGAAAAGTTTATAATCTTTTTTTCACAACTGTTAATTTCATTAGATGCCAATATTTAAACAAAATACCGTTCTATAAAATCACCTGCATGGTAAGATCGGAGAAAACAAAAAGGGCCACAATCTCTCGAAACAGTTTGGACTGAAAAGGCATGGTTGTCCAGGTACATGTGTATGACTCTGATAGTATCAATCGACATTGTTATGCGTAAATTGGGGTGGCCAACGTAATATATATATATATATAAAAATAACTGTTGGTGCTTATATAGAGAACGTAATTTTAATTTGAAGAATAATAACTTATAGATATTTATCTAGGACACTCAATTGAAGAAGCTTTAAGTTATAAAATGATTTTGGAGAAAGATCTAATCGTGATCAACATTTCAATGTCACTACATTCACTAAATGACGATTCACATTTCATTATTTATCGATATCTTTGTCGCTGTGGTCATCATCATTATAATCATCATCATCATTGTTGTCGTGATAATAATGAATGCAAATATGATTCTATGACGTATAATTTTACTTATAATATGGCCTGTAGGTGAGACGTTTCAATGTGTTCAGCTTTGATCTTTCATGGATTTGAATCCATTTCCAAATCGTTGGTTCCGTTGTATTTATGTGTTTCGTGCTGCATCCGATACAGTTTTTCTATCTATCGTTATCATAAAAAGTTGTTATGCACATGACGTCCAACAGTTTCTAAATTTAGCTCCTTCCCTCCTTTGTTTGAAACTTTCCTAAATTTACTAATAGTCATGTGTATGCATTGAACTTTGACATCTAGGAAATATGACTCCTTAGTTTTAACATTGCTTTAGGAAATGACACGGATTAGGATCTAGAAAATATGAAACCGATCATTGGAATGGTCCAATTTTTTTTCAAGTTAGAATGACACCGATTGGTTACTTTTAATGTTACGTTGAATATGTGGGAGTGGGAAAACTATACAAGAATTCAACATATTATCAAGACAATTATTTTCAAATATTCGTCAGACAAAAACATAAATTGCTGCATGAATGAATGCTGTCGACTGATGTGATTCAGTATTTATATCTCGCAATTCATGAGTGTTCATAAAGAACTTCACGGCAAAATTCTTGGCAAAGCTAATTTCCAAACTTAGCGGCAATATCGTAATTTAAAACCCATATTTCCTATATTTTTGGCACGAAGAGCTTACGGACATCAAACATTAACTTACAAATGACCTGCCCTCCTCTAACGAGTGGAATTGTATCGGAAATTGAATTGATCTTTACGTGATTTATTACTGGCAGTGCTTAAAATGTGAGATGTGTTTACAACCTATCAAGCATGGCCAGGAAATTGTCTGTAAACCAATCAAAATTTATCGACACGTCTCAAAACAGGCTAAAAGCTGTCTTAAAATTCATGATCATAACATAGTCAGTCGAAGAAAGGGTCGACCTGTTCGACTCGATCAGTAAAAATGTATAATCATTTACCAGTCCCGTGCTTACTTCAAAATGGATTACCGTGAGTATCTTTTTTTAATATTTATAAATTAACTGATTATTTAACGTATTTAATTTTATTCAAATGTGCATCGATGGCGATATAATTTAGCAAGTTTGCTGTAAAAGTCGCCACAGAATTGACTGCTTTATGGTCGAGGAGATGGGCTTTTTTTAAAGGTAAATTGTCAACTTGTTTGGTAGAAATTATTTGTTTGCACTAAAAAAATTATTTTGATATTGCTAAAAGCGATTTTCTCAGGTTATTCAGTACAAGCAAATTTTTTTTACAAATGTACCACATTTTGAGTAACACAGATTTTGGTACAGCTTATTTAAAATACGTTTCGGAAAATGAGAATCATTACAAAATTAATTAAACATTGTGTTAAGGAGACATGTTTAAAAAAAATGCACCTTACTCATTCATCCACGTGTTAAACAACCGCTTTGATAAACAATAATATGCACGCACATTCGTCTACACACACAATGAGCAATGTTCCCTCTAAGTTGCGCGGCTGCGCAGCCGCACAGTTCATAATAAAAAATGTCACGCTGTAGTTTCAAAATTTCTCCCACACGTTTTGGTAACAAATACATAGTCACGAAGCAGTTTCAAAATTCCGCGCAAACAGTGCAAAGTGCGAAGTTGTTTATGCTCAATTACAAACACAATTTTCCCCTAAACTATTTGTTTTGTTCCTGTTTTTCGGCGAAATTTAATGTAGCCATTGTTTCCTTTCTTCACTTAACAGCTTCTAGGTAAATGTTTGTAAATTCTTTTAAGAAACAGAATTAAAATAATTGATAATCTGTTCTTTGCTGGACGTCGTACTTTCTAAATGTAAGATGGTGATATTTTTAAAATATATTATGGATTGAGTTGAAACAAAAATATGACAAAGATAAGTGAGGCACATTGATAACTTGCATAAAAAACGGCATTCCACCGAACGACTATCTTCATGATTTAGAAGAATGGAGGTGATGTGGTAAGACATTGAAAAATAATGTTTTTGTTTCCTGCTCTGTAACTGGTGTACTCAAATATATTAAAACAAATGTGATAATTTTACTTTAAATGCTGGATAAATTGCATTGCAGTATATTTACTCATCGTATATACAAATCGTCGTAATGCGGAAAAAATCGCTTCAGACCAACTTAGATAAGTCCGTATTCCGTCAATTTTCAACAACATCATGCTTAAACAGCAGGTCGTGTCAGTATATATAAAAGGAAGATTCCAACAGCCAATAAAAGAACAGTTGCAAACACAACATTCATCAGAGATGATAGACCCGCCAGAAGAAGTGTAACTTTTGATGGATTATCTCACTCACGGCCCTGTTAATGGAAGCTCTGAATTGATGAGATGAGAGAAATCGTGGAAAGGCGAATGAAACTCTAAGGTTCCATGACAGCCACTCAAGAAAGATCTGTTGAATACTGATGAAATAATAATAGAAATCTGTGACATGCTTCTTGGGTTTCAAATCTCCAAACTTAAGGAATATCTAAGAGAAATAAAATTCGTTCTCTAGAGCGTAGGCGAATTATTTTTTGGCAACCAAGTAAAAGTTATAAGAAAATAGAGACAACTTTTGCGTTACTGAGTGCCAGATGAGTTGTCGGCTCGAGATTGTTAAAATTACTACAAGTTCTGAAAAAAGGGAAGAAAATTTATTTCTTTTGGACAAGGGACGAATGAATTTTCTTCAAAGGGAATCAGATCTAATGCATGAAACTTAAAAAGTCAAAAGACGATCTAGACCAAGACTAAAATAGTATGGCTTTTCTGTTGGAACACGAACATTATCAGCATCAACATCAGCTGTAGACATCCGTTGCCGATGACTATTGACGTTTGCTGTTTATACCTGTGTAGACTATTACTGACTTCTTAGCAATGGTACCTAACTTTCAACTCCACTAACTTTTAAAAATGCAGTTTAATTAGTGCCACCAGCTGAATAGTCTCTTTATTATTAATTTGCATGATTTTGTAACCCCAATACACGTGAATCTTGATTAAGTACCTTACTGACAGACAAACTATCTTCTGCTCCCACACTGTTTTGTGATTTTAGGATTAATGTCGGTCTAGTTTGCATGTATGCTCAGTTTGTTACAAATGCTAATTGGCTTTTACTTTCCTAATATTTTAATCCGATATAACACGAGGGTATAAGTGATTAAACATAATTACATATCCTTATTTACATCACTAGGTTATGTTTGCGTGTACTTATATTATAACAGTTTTCACAACAACTTTCTTTTCGTTTCTTTCTTCCTGTCTCGCCTATCCTTTCAATATAATAGAAACGATAATGACTTAACATTAACAGATCAGTATGTTATACACAAAGTTTATATATATATATATATATATATATATATATATATATATATATATATATATATATATATATATATATTGTTGATTCAATTAAGTCCCTTTGCATCTTTACACTAACCATTAATTACAAGTTTACTCTTAATAAAAGGAATTGACAATTTTACATAGAGATGAACACGGGTGTTTTTGTTCTTGCAGTTTGAAGTATTTCTAAGAAGAAGCGTTTGATCTTTAATAGTATATTTTTGCAAATCTCTTATGTTAGGTGTAAATATTATTCCAGTTAATTGATCATTTCTTACGGTGTAAATATTATTCCAGTTAATTGATCATTTCTTACGGTGTAAATATTATTCCAGTTAATTGATCATTTCTTACTACCAAGATACAAAAAGACTTAATGTCATACTCATTCTCTTCACATGAACAATATTATATAGTGCAGCAACTCTGAACATGCTTATTGCTGCATACAATTTAGATCTTGCTTGTTCCTGCAAACGATTTGGATCATGCTTATTCCTGCATACAATTTCGATCATACTTATTCCGGTTTACATTTTCGATCATACTTATTCCGGTTTACATTTTCGATCATACTTATTCCTGCATACAATTTCGATCATACTTATTCCTGCATACAATTTCGATCATACTTATTCCTGCATACAATTTCGATCATACTTATTCCTGCATACAATTTCGATCATACTTATTCCTGCATACAATTTCGATCATACTTATTCCTGCATACAATTTCGATCATACTTATTCCTGCATACAATTTCGATCATACTTATTCCTGTTAACAATTTCGATCATACTTATTCCTGCAAACAATTTCGATCATACTTATTCCTGCATACAATTTCGATCATACTTATTCCTGCATACAATTTCGATCACACTTATTCCTGCATACAATTTCGATCGTACTTATTCCTGCATAAAATTTCGATCATACTTATTCCTGTATACAATTTTGATCATACTTATTCCTTTTACTTTTTCGATCACACTTATTCCTGCATACAATTTCGATCATACTTATTCCTTCATACAATTTCGATCATAATTGTTCCTGCATACAATTTCGATCATACTTATTCCTTCATACAATTTCGATCATAATTGTTCCTGCATACAATTTCGATCATACTTATTCCTGCATACAATTTCGATCATACTTATTCCTGCATACAATTTCGATCATACTTATTCCTGTTTACATTTTCTATCATACTTATTCCTTTTACATTTTCGATCACACTTATTCCTGCATACAATTTCGATCATACTTATTCCTTCATACAGTTTCGATCATAATTGTTCCTGCATACAATTTCGATCATACTTATTCCTGCATACAATTTCGATCATATTTATTCCTGCATACAGTTTCGATCATACTTATTCCTGTTTACATTTTCTATCATACTTATTCCTGTTTACATTTTCGATCATACTTATTCCTGCATACAATTTAGATCATACTTATTCCTGCATACAATTTAGATCATACTTATTCCTGCATACAATTTAGATCATACTTATTCCTGCATACAATTTCGATCATACTTATTCCTGCATACAATTTCGATAATACTTATTCTTGCATACAATTTCGATCATACGTATTCTTGAATTCAATTTCGATCATATATTCCTGCATACAATTCCGATTATGCTTATTCTTGCATATAATTTCGATCATGCTTATTCTTGCATACAATTTCGATCATACTTATTGCTGCATACAATTTCGATCATACTTATTCCTGCATACAATTTCGATCGTACTTATTCCTGCATACAATTTCGATCATACTTATTCTTGCATACAATTTCGATCATACTTATTCTTGCATACAATTTCGATCATATATTCCTGCATACAATTCCGATCATGCTTATTCCTGCATATAATTTCGATCATGCTTATTCTTGCATATAATTTCGATCATGCTTATTCCTGCATACATTTTCGATCATGCTTATTCTTGCATACAGTTTTGATCATGCTTATTCCTGCATATAATTTCGATCATACTTATTCCTGCATACAATTTCGATCATGCTTATTCCTGCATATAATTTCGATCATGCTTATTCTTGCATAGAATTTTGATCATGCTTATTCCTGCATATAATTTCGATCATGCTTATTCTTGCATACAATTTCGATCATGCTTATTCCTGCATATAATTTCGAGCATACTTATTCCTGCATACAATTTCGATCATGCTTATTCTTGCATACAGTTTTGATCATGTTTATTCCTGCATATAATTTCGATCATGCTTATTCTTGCATACAGTTTTGATCATGCTTATTCCTGCATATAATTTCCTGATGATATTAATTTTCTCCTCGCTAGTGCCGGATCTGAATCTAATATATATGAACAGGTTAGCACTGCTGATTCGAGAGTCTGAATATAATATATTCGACCAGTCCGGCACTGTTGACTCGGTGGTCTGAATCTAGTATCTACGAACAGCCTGGCACTGCCATCTCGAAAGTCTAAATCAAATATATACGTCTAGGCTGACATTTCTGACTGGAGAGTCTGAATATAATTTATACGACCAGTCCGGCACTATTGACTCCAGGGTTCGAATCTAATATATACGACTAAGCTTACACTGCAGAGACGAGGATCTGCATCTAATATCAACGAACGTACTAACACTGCCGACTCGAGGGTCTGAATCTAATATATACGACCATGCTGGCATTGCCGACTCGAGGGTCTGATTCTAGTATCCATGAATATTAGATGGGCACTAACAATCTTAGATTACATTGAAAATGAATACAATGATTTTGATTTTTATCTTCTTACACCAAACACATCTTTATTCAGATATGTCTGCAAATGACAATTTTGTCCGATTATAACAGACCAGTTAGATTTCATAGAAAGTAGTGTAGGGGATCAGTTATGACATGATTTTGGAAAACATGATCATTTCAGGTTCTGGTTTTATATTGTAAATATGGAAACATTATGTACTGAATTATCTGTTAAAATTATGTTTTCTTTTAATAAATATGTGTCTATCACCTTCAGAATCTTTTTTTCTGTGTTCAATGTTTAAATATAATAATTAACTTCCAGGGATGTAAAGTATTTTCTCATCGATGCAAACATCATTTCTGAGCTTGAGTCAAGAGAAAGACATAATGTTCACAACGTTATCTTTGTAGTTAACATCATTCCTAGACTACTTGCGATCAACAAGTCATCAAATGTTCTAACGCAAACTCAAGACTGCGTTGTGAAGAAATTACAGACATGATTGGCAGCACACATTGGAGTGTGAACCTTGTATAATATGACATGTTCTTCGCCGCTGCGTTGGTATGAGTGGCGTCGGTTATAAAAAGTATCCTCTTGTATAATCGTCGTACTCTGGACCGTGTCTGATGTTGGTACCCTAACTGTCCCATGGCTTCAAACATTATCATGTAAGATCCCAATAACTTTTTCTGGGCAAGGTGAGGTTCAAACGGTCTGGTAAACCACGTCTGGCCATCTCAGGTAACTTCTATCTTTTACACGCAGAAGTTATGAAACTCTAAGGATTTTGTTTGATGGCTTCGTTAATGGCCGTATTACTGATAATGCCACTAATAAAAGTCTTGGATAGATGTCCTTAGAAAACATTATGTTCGATCTTAGATCGGAATCTAGAGTAAATGGTGAAGGCTTTCATTTCCACTCTTCATAGTGAATAAGTGGCTGTCGATCTGTTCAACGTTTGACTGACGTCGTTTCACACTTTAGGTAAGACTTCCACACAGGGCACGCACTGTCTGGCTAATTCGATGATGGTTTTGTACTCTTTAGCATTAGCCATCAAATGGAATACGGTACTACTTCGATTCAGTCTCATACATACATACATACATACATACATACATACATACATACATACATACATACATACATACATACATACATACATACATACATACATACATACAATTTAAAAAATTTGTTCTGCCCACATGTCCAAATAAAAACGATCCATCATTTCTAAACTGTGCCATTGTTTGAGTTTCTTTCGACCGTCATTCAATCCCATGGTGTGATTATCGTCAGATTCTGACGATAAAGACATCCAATGTATCACATTTCAGTACCACTGAAGCGTCCAGACGTGTAATCTTGTCTTTTGCTATTATCCACTTTGAGAACGTTTACTTTCATATACATGGGACTGTTATTCAGATCAATGTAATCTTCGGTTTTTCCTTTGATTTCAAATTCTACTGGGAATGATATAGTCAAAGATGACATGGTATGAAATACTACAAATTGGATTTTTGCATGGTTATCACAATGGTTGGCATTGTACAGAGATGGAATTCTGATTTGAAACATTTGAATGGAACTTTGTGCATACTTTTCTCCTGTTATTTTAGGAATAAAAACTGTCCAATTATCTGACTGATTATGTTCTTCTTTTCCTCAACATTTTCTGAACGTGTTTATGAGATCTGTATAGGATTTCGACGTCGCCATCTGCCGTTTCCTTGTTTTGGTGTAGAGAGAAAATGCTATAGCTAGAAGTGTGAAATAAATGTATGGTGATGTCTTAGCGACTCAAAAAGTAGTTTCCAGTTTGAAAGAAAACATTTCCTCCTGCTACCATGAAGGCTTCTATTTGATTTTCCCAATGAGTGCATTTAAAAGAAATTCATCTACTTGTATCACACAATGTCGTCGTTGCCAAGTGAATGCCTGGTACACAGGATACATCTGTTGTTACAATTCACTATATAATCGTTTTTCGAAAATGTACGTTCACCGTGACGTTTCCTTTCGAAAATATATTCTTTCCAGTTTCGCCTATTGTGATAATATCAACACTGTCAAAGTTCGATTTATGATAAGGAAAACAATGAGGATGTACAATTCTCGCCGAGTGTAATATGTGTTTCCACCTTCGTCATAAGCAACAATTGCAGAATCTACTTTGATAATTAGCAATAGAGCTACTGTGTTTTCCACCATATTATACCCGACCACATCGGAGTAGACAAAACATACATTCAGTCCTTCGTTTAAATAGACACGGTAATAAAAATACCCGTGGAATCCATCGTTATTTTCAATGTTTTCCATAAGAGCGAAAGCAGTGGATCCACCCAGAAAAGAAAACAAACCGGAACAAAAGATAATGGAAAATATTCAGCTGTCAGAAAAATGCATTTTAAGACAATGTGCAATTTTATGGTTGCCTCTCAGTAAACGTTTGCAATTTTTACCAGAGATTTGTCAAAAGGATCGTTGCATATAACTAATAATTTCGACGCGATGTTGGACATTAAAATAACAGCCAGCAGGTGGTTAATTGAGGATTGTTTTGAAATGTGTGTTTTAGGTTCGTAATAGAGAGGATACATGTTTGTACAACTGTTTTTGAACTTGCTTGATCAGGATCGACGATTAGAGTATTTTGACCGTCGTTAATGTTGGCTTCCTTAGACCGAATATTTTCCATTGAGCTTCGCGGTTTAATTGTATAGTTGAAAGTAATATGGTGGTGAAGCAAACATAATTTGTTGACTATGTTCGTTAGATAATCCTTGTCAAAAGTGAATATGGTCTTTCCATAGCCATATCCGGTTTTTAACACTTCTTTCTATTTGATGGTGGGATATGATACAAATAATCAGTCAAATGCCATCACCTTGTTTCAGGGGTCATTTCTTGGGGTACACTTTCATTGGTAAGACATTCAAAATATTGTTGGTATTTGGATCGGACAATTGGGTTTGATCAATACAGACAAACCACGACAATATTTAGTTAAACAAGGAGAGAGTCCTTTTTTTCATTTCGTAGAGAACGAGTGTTTTTGGGGACGTTGTTGAGGGTACACTTCTTAGTGACATCATTTGTGTCAGCAAAAAACACTCGCGCTTCTTTTTTCCTGATGTCGTCTCCACTGATCTTAGGATAAATTCAGTAAACTTTGGAAAATACGTTTCTGTCTTGTACTCTTGTCTTAGGTGAGAACACTTCATTTTAGCTGTGCAACAATCTCTAAAGCAGTGGAAGAAGCATAAGCTCCTTTTTAAAAATGGGTTTCCAAGTTTTCATTAAATTAGGAAACTCTGATGTCAAATTCAGATTTGGCAGACATCGTCACTAATGGCGAAGAAGAAATAGAAGTAGGAGGAGACAACGTTAACGCAGAATGAAGTACGTTCGCTTCTAAGCAACAGTACATCTCTTTCTGGCAGATTTTTTTTTTGTTAGTGCTATTCTTTTTCTTGTGATAATTTGAATATGCTGCACAACTCTTCTTTTCGTCCAACGATTTATTTGGGATGATTGGGTATTTGGTTGTAACTCAGCATTAGGATCAATTTTAAAAGTGAACGAATAATGTGAGCATTTAAAAAGCCAGGTTTCAGGATGTTTTTCTTTTATAGTGTGAGTATATATTCTTTGATCTTCGAGCTGTGACAACGCTACTATATGCGTTTTCCGTTTGATGGGGTATGTGAATAATAACTTGAAGTACTTGGCGTGCTGTTAAAATAAGCAATCGTGACATTCTGAGAGACTTTCTTCTACCAAATATAAACATACTTCTGTATTCGCCATGGTTCAAACGGTATATATTAGTAAATTATATGGAACCAGATCAGTCACTAACTGATAAACTTTGCGCCGCAACAAAGTCTCTTCTTGAAGTGACACTTTTTGAAAATGTTTTGTTTGTAATTCTACAAGCCGTTGTCCTTTGTAATTATGTGTATCACAACAATAGCAGCAGTGGCATCGAAAGTTTTGTTAGTTGTGGTAATTGTGGTTAGTTGATCAATTACAATTTGAATACTTTCAAAACAATATATATTCTTACAATATTCAGGTACATATTGAACTTTGGGTTTGTAGTAGTTCCCTCACTATGTTGCTGTATCAATTTCGCCATCATCAGTGTACGTGTGCTGACCTCAAACTTGAACTTGGTGTCGAACGTTGGTCCCTCACTCTGTTCCTGATTTGAATTATTTCAGCTTATTTCTAGTTCAGTGATTGTATTCGCAATGAAGTGTTTGTCTTGGAAATTCCCCCATTTTTATATTGGAGTTCAGTCTGCCATCGTACGGTAAGTTAATTTCTGTACGTCGAACTCATTTGTGGTAGACAAGCTTATATACTTTTTCTAACGGTCGATTTTAACGGCGCACCAGCACTTTTAGGCTATTTAGGGCCATACAATAGGTTAGATATTTAAAAATAAGAAAGATTTAACATCGACCAGCGATATAAAAAAACCCATAATAGTTAAATATAAAATGGTAAGATGTTGGTAACAGGAAAATATGAAGCTTCCCATTCAGGCAATCAGATCGGCAGTATTTTAACATCTGTTCTTGAAAATCACAGGTGTCTTAAGAGTGAATATGATGTCAAGCATAGAATATTGTTATGTGTGTATATCATCGGAGTCGTAGTAGATGACGTCAGATAAATGCATCCTACTCAAAAAAGCACGACTCAATAGCTCTTGGAATTTTTAATTGACTTAATATAGATGACTTTGGTTATATTCATGGTGACTATGGGACATTTGATGCCTTGTTCGAATTAATATTTCAAGAGAAATTGTCATTTGAATCGTTATAGGGAATTTGATAGCAAGCGTGAAATGCTTCTAGTTGTTCTGTGTGCATACAATCTGGGTCTTAATTGTTGACGTCAGGCAAATATTGATGCACAGCGTGTTGATTAGCTTCGATATTGAATAAATGTGTGAAATAGCCTTTTGACATTTCATCATTCCATACGTTTTAGGTATTCAACTTAAAGGCACGGACTCTGTAAACTTCGTGTTTCACTTTCATGTAGATGGGTTTCGTTAAATTCATGTTGAATGTGGGACATTTAGTACTCTGTTTTTATTTAAATTTGAATCCTTCGTATAAATTGTTGAGCCAACTATGCTTTGGCACATTTATAAAGTCACTTTCTTTGACAGAATCACTGAATCTGGCTGGTTTTCTGACAACTCTTCTGACGCTGTCTTCCTCAGTAATATCTGGTAAATTATGTGTAGTGTGGCGCCGGTTGTAAAAGAATTCTTATCTTTGTTTTGTCTTAAGGTGTCTGTGCCTAATGATTTTGAGGTTTGGCCACTTGTTGTTCAACTTCTTTTCAATAATGGGCATGGTGGTCCTCATCGGGCGTCCCATCATCAATTGAGCTGGCTGGCACCTATCGCAGCTGTCGGTGTGGCTCTATAAGTCAGCAAGGCAATGAATACATTATCCTGTTTAAGTATGGACATCGCTATTTTCACACCACATTCTGAATCACTATTCGCTTGTGGGTAGTGAGGACTGGTAAATACATGTTTGAAGATTTGTTTCTCAGCAAACCCCTTGCATTCTGAGGAGGTGAACTGGGTTCCATCGTCTGATACTACGATCAGCTTCGGTGATGTATCAGTTAGAGTAGGGAGCATATATATTTCCTGTTTGACAGCCTCATTGAGCTTTTTCGAGTCAACGCAAATTCAGACTTTGCCATTTTTCTTAGAGGCTAATACCATAGGTGCACACTATTCTGTGGGCTCAGTTACTTCCTCCATGGTGCCTTCCTGCTGAATATGGAGCAGTTCTTCTTTCACCTTAGACAAGGGAAATGGTACACGCCAGAGTTCAACTAAATTGTATGGCCTGGCATCATCCTGGAATAAGATCTTTACTAGCTCACACTTCAACAGGCCAAAGTGACCAAAGGCTGCTTTGTTGATCTCTTCAACTCATTTTACAAGACTCATTACATGTGAAGCTGCACGTCCAATGAGATTATTGGCACGTGTTTCAGTGATGACAAATACCCGAAACTGGTACGATACTCTCTTGTAGGTATTATGTGCCATGAACTGGCCTCTAAAATCGAGAATCCCTCCAGGCAGCACAACTTGGATTCCGATTGTCTCAGCTTTGTTTTTGTTGAAAGAGAGTTGTATGTTGCTTCAGATATAACTGTTGCGTGTGCTTCAGTGTCTATTTTGAAGTGAACTGAAGCTACTCAAATGTTCAATATCACACGCCTTACCTTATTATCATCATCTCACATAGTTACCGAGCCAAGGAAGTATGATTCTTTGTATTTAGCATAATTGGTAGATGGTGTTTCATTGAATGTGACTTCATTTACTCTTTTTGAGCGTAAGACAATAGCAACGTGATTTAGCTTGTTACAACGTCTGCACCGTTTTCTTGTAGCGGGACATTACTCACATCTACCATGCCTCCTGTTGCATTAGTGACATGTTTGTTGTGCTTTTGTTTGACCAATCTGATTTAGTTTTCGCCATTGACGCTGTCCATTTTGGTTGGTCGATCCTGATTTAGTGCTTGATGCTTCGTCTTTTTGTGCGCCAATTTCACAATGATCGGCAATTTCCTACAGCTTTCTTTCAAATTCCTCCACAGACACTCCTGGTTTTTGACTAACTTGGTGAAAACACGCTCTTTTGTGGATTACATTGCTCCTGGGAACGAAGTATTCATCATGATTCTGCACAACTGGGGCGATCCTGGTTTTTGTGCTTGATGCCTTGTTCTGTTTAGAAATTTCATCAAATTTTTTGACCGTCTGACTTTGGTCGCATATTTAACTTTTTACCAGTTCTGATTGTCTATCTTTTTTATGGCCTTCATTAAGATAAGGTCGGCCTCCCTTTGCAGCTTTTCGAAAACATCTTTATTCCGAATTCCAATAACAAAAAGTACTTCGTTATTGGGAACGAAGTACTCATCATATTTCTACACAACTGGGGCGTACTTGTCGACATCTTTGTCGCTAGCAAAATCAGACTATTCAAATATTTATTTAGCTTGTTTCCCCATTGATACATTAGTGAACTTACTTGAACTACCTCGTCTTCCGTATGTAGTTTTGTGACTATCCTAAAGCGCTCTAAACGCTGTTTCCAATCTGGCCACTCTACTGGCTTCCCAAAGGTTAAACTCTCCGGTGCCTGGAATTTCGCCATTTTCACTTAATGCAAACGTATGTATCTTTTGGAGTCACAGCTGACACCATGTCATGAAAAAGAGGGAGCCTCAAGTAGTTACACAAAGAGTATGTATTGATACACGTTCTGAGTACACATCAATAAGTTTCCAGGATGGATCGCGGCGCCCATTGCCTCCGGTAGCATTCCTTATCTAATATTGCAGCTACTAAGAGGGCAGTTATTAGTTAGAACTAGCATGTAAGCTACGATACCACACACATCCATCTGTCCGTTCATCCGTCCGTCCATCCACCTACCCATCCATCCTTCCATCCATCCATCCATCCATGCATGCATGCATGCTTACATACTCACACAGACAGACTGACAGACACAGACAGACTCTATCACGCTCACTCACACACAGACATAAATACATTCATGTATATATCTGTACTCTGTAAATGTCTTGCTTCAAAATGTTTGTAAATAATCTAAATCATATATTGTGCTTTACTATCCCGACATTGTGAAATTCTTATGGTGAGTCATATCTTTTAAGCTTTTTAGTGGCTATCTCGTGTTGAATTAACCTCTCTGGAATATCGATTTACACGTGTCCCACCAGTTGCCCACAGTTCGTTCATATATACAACGAATTAAAGAAAACATAATGATAATCCATCAAAATTTATGAAAGCTTATCACGTGTTGTAATTATAAAAGAGATGGTGTTTCAGTCACAACCGGTACCCTATCAGTTAAAAAGAGTGTGCGCCTGACGGATGTTGTTATTCATCCTGACAACAAGTGCAGAAGCATATTACATGAAACTGGCAAGCCATGAGGAAGAATATCAAATTTGAGAGGCGGAGAGTGTTTGGTCATGAAAGGTAGACGGAGATGGCTGCTGGAAACGCACAAATTAATAAGCGGATTTAAATTAGAAACATACAACTATTTAATGATATAGATGATATAGATGACATGCAACAGAGTTGAGGAGTGATGAAATAGTGATAATCGAGAAGACATCAAATCGGATTCATTTCTGAATAAGCATGTAATTTAGAGTAGTAATTTCCTAAACCAGGCACACGCACACTTAATCAACCATATTCATATTCATTTTGAAAATACTTGCTTAATTTATTACCGTGACGTCGCGACCGATCACTCGCATTTTATACGCTAATTGTTGCCTTATAAAGTAATAAATACAAGTGTATACCAACTTTGGCATAGGCATTGAGCGAGAAATCGGAAGCAACACTTCTACAATTCGAATTTAAATGAGAGTCGGTCATCAAGTTCAGTTTATATCGAATAGAAACTAAATTTATACATTCTGTATTTTGTAATACTGTCAGAATCCGAAGGCTGTCAGTGATAGCTAGGTTAACAAGGTTGTATCATGATGATAGTAGATAGGTATAGCTAAGCAACATGCAACACGCTACACTGAACAGTGATCTTGAATGCAGTGACTATAAAGTGGATTTTTCGGACGATAAAATAATATACAAAATTTAAATGTGGAAAGACATATTTCAAGTGATATTCATCGAATTATATCTCGCACTTTCAGAGTATAATTAATTATATACTGGATAACACATATCAAAAGGTTATAAAAGTGTCTGTTGGCGCGATTACAACATTTATTTTTTTCTGGTCAAAAGGGGGACTATAATGAACGAATAAATGCCCGAATATTACTCATTTCTTAACGGAGATAGGAAACATGATGATGATGATCTTTTCGTATTTCGATTAGCAACAAATTCGTATATGCTCTCCTCCATGGATTACACACTTCAAATATGGCTAACCTTCCCATCATGCATCATATACAGGATAGTTCCATTAACATGTGAAAAATGGTTTGTATACCTGATTGCCATCAACATAGAATAGAGAAGGTTGAAAATCTCGCGTTTCTCACAATGATAAAGGTCGACACATCCTAATTCTTTCACGTGCAAGCAACATTCCAACGAAGCATTAATGATTACCTCGCTTCTGCATTAACATCTGGAAATTGCATAGGTAATGTTAAAGCAGTTGATATCGTTGGCAAGGAATTAGGTATTGGATTATAGCGTTGACTTCTGTAAATTGTTTTTACGGGTAAACTGTTACATTATTTCTACATTTGTCAAGCTGATTTGGATCTGTAAAGCTATTAGATATAAAGTCTATAGTTTTACCAGAACAACAATAGGATGTGATTGTTTTGTGTAGCATATTTGAAACTCACGTGATCTCTTATCGCTGAAATTATTTTTTGTGCTTATAGATGAGAAAAAGACAAATAAATTATATTGGAAAGTACTAGTATATGTAATCGCATCGCCTTGAGAAAATATGGGGTAAATTGGCCATTAGACGCTTCGATTGGAAGAGTGCTATATCTTCCATTCAAATGCGATCCCCTTCCTTAGTAGCTTGACCGAAACCTGATGCCCTTAGAAAATATTAAATTGATTTTACGTTCGGAAATAGCTTATGGCTATATATCTTTGTAGGTCTTTCTCTTGGTAAGTACAGAAATACTTTACTAAAATACTACCGTATCAATATTTTTGTAATGAATGCAACTACAAAGTATTCATTGACAAATTGACTGGATTATTTTAATCGATTGGAAAATTAGCTTATATTGGCATTTAAACATGAAAACTATACTCTGAATATCAAATGTTTCGTGTTTTTTTTAACCTTTGATCTGAACATTATGCAACTGATTCGATTGTCCTTTGTGATTAGGTTGTAGATAAAACCGTTATTTGTATGTGGCTTCATCCTCTCGCAGCACACATACTGTAAGTATGTTTACTGATGGCGTCAAGTCTACGTTTTATTTTGCCAATAAAGAATTCGAAATTTACAACTTGATCTCACACAAAATCAGACGTATTTGCCTGCTAGAACTGCTGCATTTCAATTTGGTCTGACTTGTTATAATGTGTACACGTTTTAAATCTCAATATCGAAATACATTTTTCAAATTGTATTGCAGAAAATATACAAAATTTTTTAGGAATTTATATTTCTTTCTGAACAAATTTCGATAGCAAAGATAATACAATTGGACCAAGGCAAATATATACAAAATGTAACAATAAGCTTCATGAAGCAAAACCGTAAGGTCCCGTCAACTTCACCTTTTTTCTCTGCTAATACAACTGCTTCTATCTAGTCGTACACTTTCAAATAATTCTGGAGAAAATAAATCGAACATAGGCGTACTCGAACACTATCTCTGTATGGTACAAGTATGTAACTTAAACTAGCGTGGTCAATCCAACATCTTTAACATAGTGGATAAGTGAACTAAACATGTAAGGTCGTGGTATCTATCTATCTATCTATCTATCTATCTATCTATCTATCTATCTATCTCTCTCTCTCTCTCTTTATATATATATATATATATATATATATATATATATATATATATATATATATATATATATATATATATATATATATATATATATAATCTATCTATGAGAGATAGAGAGAGAGAGAGAGAAAGAGAGAGAGAGAGAGAGAGAGAGAGAGAGAGAGAGAGAGAGAGAGAGAGAGAGAGATGATGATGATGATAATGATGATGCGTTAATTATAGAAATGACTTTTTCTATTCCTGTTTTGGAGTATTCTGCTTTAATCGCTAAGACCATTCTTTTGTAACATACATGTATATAAGCAATCTCTTACAACGCACTTGCACCGTATTCACGAGACTCCTCAACCTGAGTGCAAACTGTAACTTGTGATTTTAAACTCGACTAAGTACAACAGATTTAGACACGAAAGATACGTAAATGATTTTATTTACGGTCTTTAAAATAGCTGTTTGAATATAAAAAAAAACTAAATCAACGGAAAATGAAACTCGAGGAATACAATTAAGTCAAACAACAAGACGTACTAACATGAAAAAAGATTACAAACCAATGAGAATTGTTATCTAAAAATAACTGTCTAAAACGACAGTTCTACAGATGGTAAACAATTTAGTTTCAGGTGCCCATTAGCTGTAAAACATAATTATTAGATTATTTTTTTTTTTAAAAAAAACCTCAACAGAATGCGATTGCTGAAACAAATTTCAATGAAGAAAACTTATGGCACTTTAAAAAGAGATAAACCTACGCATGATGACACTGACAAATGTATCACTCAATATCGCATGTCATTTAATAGAACAGGGAGCAGTGTTGTGCAGTCTTATTTCGTGTACCCAAGATAGATAATCAGGATAGAAAAATGCTTTATAATTAAAGTATGGGGTTTCTACTATTTTGACGACAAAGACTAGATTGGATAGGATTTGAGTACTTATGTATATTTGAATACTAATATTTCCAATGCAAGTCTAAGGATAAGGTTCGAAGAAAAAAGAAGGCTTTGATGAGAGATTCGTGATAGGGTAGGGATGTTTTGCTGATCGTTATGTATTTAACACCATTTTTAAGCACATGATAGGAGATACGTTGCGTCTAGTATATTTTGTGAAGGAAAAATAATTGACCTAGGGGAAGCTACTGGCAACCTTTTTAACACAACCACGGCGAACAGATGAGATTTGTATAGGCGAGCGCCTTAGATCACTCGGTCACCCGGGGAAGCGAGATGAGATAGGTTAGTGAGAAGTGCAGTGAAATAGGGTACAGAGAGGCGAGGTAAGATATGTGAGAGAGAAGCGCGGTGCCATATGTTAAAGAACAAAGGTGTGTACGGTCGATAGGAACGAGGTAGGAAGGTAAAATGAAGATAGGTGTGTACGGTCGATAGGAACGAGGTGGGGTGGTAAATAGAAGATAGGTGGGTTTGGGTTAAAAGGGGGCGAAATGGGTTACGATAGAGAGGAATGAAGTGACATAGGATAAAGTAGCATACGACTGGATCAAAAACTTGCCAAAAACTTAGAATTTCATCAAACAATGTGACACTTATCTTAAGTGTTAATATGTACAATGCAGTTATATATTAATTCGATTATCTTTTAAATTGTGATGGTAATTTCCAGTCACTTTTCAGACTTCATTTAATTTTACCGAATCATGGAATATGGTCTTTGGTTTTGATTTGTCTCACAAACTTCCAAACTATCTTTCCAATCTATTGTCATTGTGTGTGTCTACTCATTCCTTCTGTCTATCTCTTCTGTCTTCTATTGTTCCTTTTATAATTTGAAAAATTGTAACACTGGTCCAAGAAAGAAACAAAGATGTAGACAAAGTCATATCATTTAAACAAATCTTGTCTTTAATAACAAACGATCCACGCCGCTTAAATGTTGGAATTGCATATATTATTGAAATATGCGTAATAATATGCGCGTGCAAAAAATAATATAGATGAGAGGCAGGAGAGATTAAATCTGCTTCTTCAAATGCACAAACGTCCTCTGAAAGAAATACTGCTGACACTTTCGGGATTCCCAGTCTAATACAGTTGGCTTACTAAGACTCTTTACCGGACAAGTGAGCCTGACAGAACTGACTACCTTAAGCATCTGCCCATGTGACTAGCATTATAGACTATATGACAGAATGTCCTATTTATGTGACAATGCAAAAGAATCCTTATGCGAAGCATGTGTGCTGATTCTAAGCAAACGGAATTAATGAAAGACGAACAAAAAGCTACTAAGCAATCCTTAGTTAGTTGATTATTCTGGAGAAGTTGGTTATTCTGGAGAGAGAGAGAGAGAGAGAGAGAGAGAGAGAGAGAGAGAGAGAGAGAGAGAGAGGGAGTAACGTGTTCTGTTTATTCTGATTGGAAGAAAACGGATATGCCCTGACTGCGTTGTGTCACACTGGTGCTGCCAAATGAGCTACCATAGCTCCCTCTGCTGTGTGAGCTTTACTTTTAGGTCTTTCTCTTTCGTTTTCCTTTCTTCCCATGATTTCTTCTTTTCTTTCTGTCTTGTGTAGTCTTTCTTGTCGTCTGTATAAACTGTGCCATGTTTGCATTCATTGCTGATATTATTATTATTATTATTATTATTATTATTATTATTATTATTATTATTATTACAACAAAGGTTCTTTAATTTTAGCGGCGGCGACTATGGTACAGCAGATCACAAGAGGTCATCCGCTATGCCGTCACAAGGTTCCCTCTTCACAAACTTTGAGGACGTACAGGTACACACACACACACACACACACACACACACACACACACACACACACACACATACTGAATCATGCTCGGGAAGGACAAAGAGCTCTTAGCACACTTGCAACTTGCAGTGTAGAACTTGAAGAATTTGTATATAATTATTAAAGTTAAAATATCATGTTTTTCCTCACGCCTACATGTTTTATATATAATATTACACCAGAAGAAGGTTTACTAAGTAACATTATGTATACATATTAGTTTAATTATGGTTAATTTATATCTCATTATCTATGCAAAATGGTTATCCAAACTATTTGTCACTATGTAAGCTTTGAGGGGAGGGAACATTATATAAAGCGGGTTGGGTTCTGACTAATCTGTGATTCAATACTTTCCCAAACTGAAGCCAATACTGAGGCGACATTCTTACAAAATGCATGCGTTAAATGCCATGTAGAGATACAATTTGGCAGCCAGTGTTAGCGATTATATTGACTTGCATGGTGCGACAGCAGATCTTAGTATGTGCAGTTTGTTAGAACTAATCAGTAGAATAAAATAAGATAGACCCTAAACTGCAGACACATTATGCTACGACAGATCATCCACTTTGGTGTTTGCAGTTTCGTTGAATTTACAAGCGAGTACAGACGGTATATTTAAACCTCTTCATAAATACCGTAGGGAATGATTCAAGTGAAACTGAGATTATTCATTTTGTATTTACACTTCAAGGATTGATAGTTGTATCTGTCCCAAATGCCAATGATCCACTTTATATGCCTGGCACGAGGGTCGACAATTAATTCCAATATCAGTTCTTTGTTTTTTCTGTCTATTTAACTCTTTCGTTTGGCTTAATTTGACAGTTGCATTTTTGTAGCTTCATTTTTCAAACTTTTTAACAGGAATTTAAATTCTCAACTTTGAGCAAGGATTAAACTTTTCTTGACGATTCATTACCATAATTTGACATAGAGAGCATGGACAGCTTATTCTCACATATCCGTGTAGTGATTTATATAGCATGACTTCATGGAGGCCGTTATGGCGCCATGTACGTTTCAATCTCTTGTAATTGTTACTGGGTTGCGCGGAAAGTACATTTGTGTTTCTTGACGAATACAATCTATGTATTTTAACGCGGTTAAATAGCAAAATTAAATCTTACTGGAGCCGATAAGTTGAATTGTTCTGAAATTTGCTTTCTCTGCTAAGTGTTTCGCCTGAGTTGTCAGCTTGCCGAAAGGATGCACGTTCGAATCCCATCATCGGATCAGCCATGGTCAGCAACTGTGGTATGTCCCTGTCCTAGGCATTTCATTCCAACTCTCTCGGCACCAAATAACCTACTTGCGTTGTAGTACTGTAAAACACCGTAAGACCCTCTTTAAATCATTCTGAAATAATGAAGAAGCGATTTTTTTCAAGCGATTTACACTGTTATAGTACTATTATGGAATCAGAAGTGTCTGCAAAATAGTTGACTTACATATGCGTAATTGTACCTCAAATTGTACCCCCTTTACACAGAGTTTTAGGGGAAAAGACTTTATCTTTAGCTAAATAAAGTATATATAATGCACACGACTGTCAACTACATTCATGCAAACCTGCTGGTGCATCACGGTTACTTAGAATAATTTGCAGAGGGAGTAGTTGGTTCGCGGCTTAGACTTTACAAAATGTTTCGCTCGAAATTTACTAAAGAGCAATAATATCAAGAACTACAAAATATTTGCAATGGTATTTTCCAGAAGAATAACTGATGTAGCCGAAAATTTCATCCAAACATATATCTGAACTTTTGAGATATGCTATTCTGTAGTCTTGAGTAAATTATCAATTTTCAAAGTTTCAACAAAAATGGATACGCTTAAAGATAATAATGATCTGATGGTAGCCATTTTTGATCTTCAAACTGAGGTTTTATTCCGAATGTCGGCCAATCGAACATAATGTTACAAGCATATAGTTTATTGCGATTGACTGATCCAAAATCTCATCCTCAAATTTAATCTCGGAAGTGTTGTTACTTCCAGACTTGATCTGACATGGCATTATGGACTGGCTTGTATGGTTTGTGAAGGTTTCAGATGGGTTCGTGTCGTATAAATAGTGTTACTTAGTCCAAAAACGAGAGGAAAAAAGAAAACGGGACAAAGAAAAATATTGATTTTTTGGTAAGAACCTTATAAATTAAAAATGTGGCACTGATCAAAACTCTGCAACCTGACTCTGCCATACGAAAGGTTATTGATGGATTTGGGGTTTCAACCATTAAGGATAATCTTGAAAAGCAAACAGCTTTCTTACTGGAGCAAACGAAGTTTCGATCTTTCTTGTTCAAGTTTCAGACATTCGGCTCGTAAATTTAATGCCAAATGTTGTTTGGGTTCAAAGGTATCCTGAAGATTACTAAACCTGTCCATGCTTCTATTCATTTGTACGTATGTCTTATTGATGGCTTGTCTGCCGCATCCTGGGAATATGTAGTTCAGCTGAATACAACACAAACGCATTTGTCCTGCATTATGTAAAAGTAATAACGTATTTGTAATATTTCATTCACGTGAAATGCTTTTTTGTAACTAAATTGAATTCCTTTTGATTGAGCACAATATACGTTTCTAAGAGTAAAAATCAAAATTGAACTAGAAAGTAAATGGCCGAAAATTTTTAAAGACTCGCAATATGTGTAAGACGAGTTTTTAAAAATAGTTTTAATAATGTTAGTGAGTGATCGGACTGGTAGAAACACCTATCTTTGTTTACACTTATTGAGGATACACAATAACCAAAGTTTTACTAGCTATAATATGTAATACGTTAAAACTTGGATGCAAGCTAAGCTTGTTCTCACGTTTGATTTGCAATCTTCACATAACGCAAAGGAGGTGTATCACACTGTGAAAAGTTCACACATAAAGGAAAGCAGTGTTGTCTTGAATCGATTGAAGGTTAAGCTTTGAGCCTTTAGATTTGTTACAGGAAGTAAATCAGCGGTAAATTTATTACGAATCGCGTATTAGAAAACGTGATTCCTGGAAATTGCAACCGAGATACCTCGTTCATCACCTCGTGCGTGCTTTAAATTGTGTTTTAAATGAATTTCTAAGAAATTTAGACAGCATGTTTTTGTCTCATCGATTAAATGAAGCACTTGCTGGAGATTTCATTAACGTTTATAATGAAAAAGTCAGGCACCAAACCATTTATTTAACATAACCAGGGTTATATACAATTAATGAAGCTACTAATAAATAAATCAATCGATCGATCACTGAATCGATCAATATATACATTTATTTTGTATTAAAGTCTAAATGAATTTTTGAAACCAAGATATTTTACACTTGCAGCTGTTTTGGTCCATGTGCTCGAGAAGTGTCCTGGTTTAATTCTCTCCAAGACTTCATTTTATTAATAGGTTGGATCAGGTTATACCCTAATGTGTTCTTTCCCTTCCACTCTATTCTACTTAGTTATATTACTTCCGAATTTATCTTCATTTACATTTTAACTTTCCTTTCTTGAACTCACAATCGGAAAAAGGAAGAAACTAACAGTAATATTTGGTGTTAGTTTCTTCCTTTTTCTGATTGTGAGTTTTCAACGTGTGTCAATAATTACTGTTTGAGAGTCCGTTTTCTTTCGACGATCCTGCTTCTTTAATATTACATGTTGTCTCATTACAGCTTACGGACGAAGAGAGGGTATACCTAAATGCAGCGTATCTGGGGAACTTGGGTATCGTTCGCCAGTCTCTGGAAGAGTGTGGCAAGAACTTAAACGTCAATTGCGTGGACTATATGGGTCGCAATGCCCTACATTTGGCCATCGACAGCGAAAAGTTAGACGTCGTTGAGGTTCTACTTGACACACTCAACTTTACCTGCATCGAGGAAGCGCTGCTGCATGCTATCAGCAAAGGGGCAGTCAAAATAGTGAAAATTATAACAGAGCATCCAAATTTTATGGCAGGAGAGGACAGGCTAAAAAGACTTGGGGGTGGTGAGGCTTTCTTCAGGACAGATGAGAAAAGTCAGTTTCCTCCAGACATCACACCTTTGACCCTATCTGCTCACTATAACAATCATGAGATTATACAAATATTTCTCTCCAGAAACCATCGCATTGAAAAGCCTCACGCTATATCGTGTAGGTGTACGGACTGCGTCACCAAGCAAAACTATGACTCGCTCAAACGGTCAAGGTCGCGGCTGAACGCCTACAGGGCTCTAGCAAGTCCAGCGTACATGGCATTGTCTTATCCCGATCCAATTATGACCACATTTGAACTCAGACAGGAAATGATGAAACTTGCTGAGGTAGAAAAGGAATTTAAGGTAATTCCCATTTTTAAGTTTCTGTCATGAATAGGAAAGTGTGCAGTGATTAATTTTAAAAAATTAGAATAAAAAATACAGCTGTAGAAACTAACCAGCTGTAAAATGGTACAGCATTGGGATTTCAATATTTTAATATTGTTCCATCTTGGCCAGTCCTGACAAGCAACTAAGACTAAATTACTGCATACATGTCGTGTAATTTTGTTGAGATGTATGATCTTTATTGGGCATGTTTGGATAATAGATAATTCGGTGAATGTAAGAAAATGTCATAATTTTGTAAATGTTGAATTTTCCCTGCATCCAAATACAACATAAAATACGTCACTTGTAACTGCGACTGGAATCATTATTCTACAAAGTTCATCTAGTGTCATCCATTAAGTTCCTATAAGGCTTTTCAGGAAACTCGTATGACAAGAAGAAGTACTTGTTGGCTATTTAATTAAGTTTTCGTCAGACACGAAGCTTGTACCGCATATAAATCAAAGAAATAAACAGACAATGGAAGGTTTAATGCTTGTCATTTTTTTCCAAATCACGCGACGTGTATGGAAAAAAGCAATATCATTAATAACTTAGTTTTCGGTGCTCTCAATTTAACAAAAAATTGTTTCAATAGTGGATTTAGATGGCTTCATTTCTTAAAGTAATTGTTTTTATGATTACAATCCCGCACAAACGAAATAATATAGTTCAGAGCTGGTATTTAACATGTAATGTCAAAACTGACAAAACCCGTGTTATTAAGCGAGCATCCTTAACATACACACATACACACACATATATACACACACACACACACATATATATATATATATATATATATATATATATATATATATATATATATACGTAATGATATTTACAATAAAGCATCTTTTCTTTGATATATAATTGTGCTTCTCTGTAACCAAGCGACAAGGCGCAGTGTCTTTTCATAGAGGTAGAGGGCGTTTATGTGATGGATCAATGTAAGACTTAGTAATGAAGATTAGATGCTGTGATGCGGGGAGCAAATGGAATAAGGTGGAACATATTTGGCCGAAATCCAGTTTAGGGATAAGAATTTCAATAAACAACATCAACAAAACCCACATGTTATCTATTTACTAGCGTATTTGAATTTGTTAAGTTTATGTATTCCTTTGCAAGACGGAAATCGTAGCTCGCTTGTTTTCTGTCTGATTTTTTTATTTATAGAGTAAGCGTGGCTTTTTGTTTGGCGTTCTCTGATAAATATCTTGTTCGCATGTTGGCATCATACTTATAGTCTCCCTGCCTATCATATTTAGTAGTAAAGCTAGACGATTGTAAGCTTCGCTATAAAAACTTCCTATGTTTATCAATAAAAAGCCCTCTAATATCAGTATGATGTCTTTCACAGTATCAGCTTATTACGTAACCTCTGTAGTTCCGATTTTCTTTAGTTTTTACAAAAATACAACAGTGAACATACTCTAAGCAAATTTATCTACTATAAAGTACAGACCATTTCAATTATGGGGTGTTGTGTTGGAGGATGACTTTCGTTTTAGTTAAACTATTTTTTATTCTTTTGTCTAAAAATAATTAATATATTTTTTCCAAATAATATAACCGATATAGAGTGGTGTTATTAGAGCTATATATTTTCTCAGCTACTGACTGATAAAAGTGAAACAAAACAAACGTAAGTTACATGCCTCAGAACATTGGCTTACCGCGGTACAAACTTTTTCACGGCACCGAGCTCTAGGAAAGACATTTGCACTGTAACGTAGCAGTTGATAACATACTTATGTTTCTTAAACGGCTAATATCAGACTCATTTATTTATGTTACCTAATATGAAATAATTTCGTCCTTGCGAAAATTCTGGACATGAAAGTATTAACCTGTTTGTTATTTCCGTGACTGCGTGTTATAGAGATCAATTAATTTAAACATATTTAAATTGCACATGCATTGAACCCTGGGAACCAATTTACTTTACCATGTATTCTTGTACAAGTTCGTGCATTTGATAGTGATGTATTTGCTATTAAAAAGACAAACGGACGTATTATCAAGTCATCAAGCAAAAGCATTATACCATATGTACTCGGTTATAAGACGAATCAAATTGCAAACAACAAATATACCGATCTACCTTATCATAAAACGCCTGCAGATTAGTGTCTATATTGCTTGTTCTATACATTACTCCTACAAACTGCATATAACCAGATCGGCCGGCTCATTATGCGACTACAGATCTGGGTCTGTGCAGTTTGCAGTTGGACTCGACTTATCAGCTAGTAAAACGGTATATTTGAGAGGTTGTTGCGGTTGAAAACCCAATATTTACATCCTATCAATCAGCGCCATATCATTACGAACCGATTATTGTCGGAAAAATTAATGTTGGCAAGATAGGCGTACGAAGTAAAAATTTTGGATTTTTGCATCGTTGTATACTCTAACTTGAAATTTCAACCCGTTGTCATAACACCTGTCAAATTAAGTAAACAGTCAGAGGTTGAATGATCTGGTGCTTCTAAATCTTTGCCGAGAGTTTTAAAAGTTTAAGAAGTAATGATTTATGCCAACGAAAATTAGCTGAAATAATTCCAAATATTTTGTTAAGAATTACATACTTACGGCCAAGATATGTGCCAGAGTGTATACATTGAATCCATTTTTTGCGCGATATATATTTTCGTGAAAATTGTGGTAGGAATATATCTTCGAAATTAACTATATCCGAAATTTATTTCCAGAGTCTGTCTAGTATTTCCCAAATTTGTATGCTGGTGTACATTGATTATATTAAATTGAATTATACATTCCCTTTTCTGCAATCAAATAAAACATTATGCATATGTCCATTGCAGCAACCTTTTACCAGCTGATCGACGACTAGAAAAGTTTATATAACGATATAATATTGTAAGCGGAACATTTACACCCTGCAGAAGGCTATAATTTATTACGCGAGGCTGTTCGAAAATTGAAATGATATCTTTACAAGTGCATAGATAGCTAAATCGATATATAGGTTTATCTCTAATTGAAGTTATTCATTAATGCATTCATTTAGTGACCTGGTTCAACGGATCTACAATCAGATACCAAGAAACTGTGTAGTCCAAAAGCGGATAGCTTTCCCTATTCATTTCCTTTTAAATCAAACATAAAAACCAGTTCCTTCAGACCAGATTTGTGTTCTTTACATCCTAAAGAGTAGGTTTCAAATATTCAACAAGTATGCGACTGTCTACCCACAAAAATGAAATATATATTTTTTAAATCGCGAATAATCTTTTTCTGTTTACACTACGTCCCACTAAATCCATCTCAAGACTCGCAGTCGGAGAGTTCCATAGCTCTGATAGCTATGTGTGCCCAACATTGGTTTCGTATCTGACGTCATATTTTAAGAAGAGAAAAAAAATCCTAAATCATTTTAGTGCAACTGAAAATTATCAAATGAAGCAATGTAATTTCTTTTTCTTTGTTCAACAACGTAACCTGTAATAATCAGTATTTCTAAGATAAAGAATTTTTAATAAATTCCCTGCCCCCACAAATACATTTTCCATGAGAAGCTTACTGACAACTTATGCTTACTATCGACCCTTTTTGTTTACTCTGTTGGTTGTAAAGGGGAAAAACGTTTTTGTTCTTGGATATACAAATTTATATATTAAGAACAAATAATGCAGATCGTGTATTACCAAGTTTACTGCACTTACAAGGTAATGTCTCATAGCTCTGAGGACAGCGTCTCACCCCACCCCACCCCCCTCTCTCTCTCTCTCTCTCTCTCTCTCTCTCTCTCTCTCTCTCTCTCTCTCTCTCTCCCTCTCTCTCTCTCTCTCTCTCTCTCTCTCTCTCTCTCTCTCTCTCTCTCACACACACACACACCGCACACTAGTCAGTCCGATTATTTAATTGGTATCATGTCTAAATCTGGACAAAAGCGGTACAGACTTTTTTTTTCAAAGTAGTAAATTATACAAATGTAAGGGAGATTACCAATAAAACGAAACTTCTCAAATGTTCCAGGCTGCAATATTTCAATATCCTTTATTGTGGATGTTTAGAATACTGCTTGAAACGAATATCAACACCATATCAATTGTTTCTAACGTTCTTTTGAGATACTGAATTTAACTGCAATTTTTAACAAATATTATCGATATTAATTAATTTGTATTGAATCAGTGACTGTATCTGTCGCAACTCTATTATGATGGTCTAACTACGTAATCACTTTTCAATATAACACGATTCTGGAACAGTTTTTCGTCTGATGTTACATTTATACAAGAGTTTTATTCTAAACCAATTCAAGCAAAATCAAGATACAAAGTTCCTCTGAAAGCTGATATTTATCTCATCAAGTATTGAAAACTGTTCAACCTTCATGCGTCACTCTCGCATTTTATGTCGAGATTTGGTACGTAAATGCCAAATATTTGTTGTATGACATTATTCTATGTCTGTGAATTATGTTCATAAGTATTGTTTTGTTGAAAACAAATTATGCAATCCGTTTTCTCTCCTACTGCAGTGGTTTCTTTATGAACATATTCGTTAAGACCAGCTGTACTTGACGAAACCAACTTGCTGAATTATCCGCTTTGTGGTCTATCTCAAGTTTGACTCAATGTCATCTAACAATTCAGACCATTTTGTTTATGGTGCCATAAATTATGTACTCGCTTACATTTATTTTAAACTAATATCTAACTCTTTTTCTTATATTTCTTTTTAAATATTTTTGATTCATGGTGAACCTCGGTTCCTTTTAGTGCCAGGAGTGAATCTCAATATATAACAATTATTTAAGCGGAAACAAGAGTCTGACTTCAATCCTCTCATTTTAAAATAATACGCTTGTACCGACTTTGTTATATAATTCATTTATTCGGGGTTATTGCTACCTATATTATGTTATTTAAAAAAAATCTACGCCTTCAGCTATGAAAAAAATCTTGACATTTCGTTATTGATTTGGTGTCAGTTTGTGATGATTTATCCTCATTTTGAAACCTACATTTATTGTTAGTTGGTCAATTTAAATATAATGTGGTATGGGTATGAAATAGTCTTGAATAAGTACAGCAACCTTTTATTGATTAAAATCAGGTGGCCTTGTAATATAGATGTTTAAAGTAGTAGTGAATGACACTGCATGTATCTTTCTGTATTTAAATATTATCAGTGAATCAAAACCACTAAATAATTCAGTCTGTTGTGAATTGCATGTCCTTGGAAAACAGCAAAAGCGTTCTGGTGATGTTTATTGATTTCCTGTTGAGGGCCATATATGTTAGTTTGCAACATACTATTCTATGCGCAAAAGAGAAAATACAGTGCTGTCTGGCAAAGCTAGAGAGTCTTTTGAGTAGTGTTGAAAATAAGATTAGAGCAGTACCGAAATAGCACATGGTCTAATGTGTGTGCGTTTTTAAAATAAATTAAATATATATGATCCAGAAATACCAGATTTTATTTTTTTTTATCTTCAAAAGTTATTGTGGTCCAGATCTGTCTAGATACATACTGCTTTGAATTAGATTTATAGGTCGCCCATTTCTTTTATCTTTATTTTGTTTCTTCTCTTATTTTCAATACAATACACCAACTATACTGTAAAGTACATCAGTATTATTTCTGCATAAACTATAAATAAAATCATTTTTATAATGCATTTCAGAGACGGTAAATGTATTAGTTTCAAAACTGACAATGCATGATCCTTTTTATGTTCTAATTGACTTGGTGTCACAGTCTAGAGATGTGCATGATTTTCGTGCGGAAGCAGGAGTTTCATAGACATGTTTTACATGACCCGTCAAAAACAATAAGAAATATGAAAATTGTGCACTTGTGTGATGTCTCTATTGTGCAAGCTGACTGACTTGTCAACCATTCAGCGACTTTACCAGATTTTGTTAGTAGCCTCATTTTCAGCGTTACAATTGTTTGTATGGACCTTTACTATACACTAATATGGTTAAGAACTTGGGTAGCCACGCGATAGTTCTGGTTGACCGAGACTATGACCAAAATATGAAAGCCATTTGTATTAAGGAAGGCAAGGATCGAGATTAAAAATAACATGGGTTGGTCATCATTTAAGTTTGCGATTGACCTCATGGCATAGTCGTCAAGCTCTTCAGTTCTGAATAATCAAATCTATTATATATGCCCCTCTCGTATTTTCAGGTTGAAATCCATTGTAATGCAAAATAAATTAAGAATTCTTGAAAAGTATAATGACTCATAACTCATCAACTTCAGGTTTGACAATATAATATTTGGTATCAATTGAAGTCCTGGTGATTTCCAGGAAAATAAAGTTATCTCTGAAAAATTAAGAAGTAAACAACAACAGCTGTTTTCTTTTATTTCATATTAAGCCACGCTAATAATGTTAAAGGTTCATTTCAGCCGACGCTAACCACTTAGATTATGTAATGATATTACCAGTTAGACGGATGAAGAATAGTGCAAATAATGCATTCCTTTGTACACATAAATGACGAATCGCGCTGCATTGCCTCATAAGAAATGAGGAAATAGTTTGTAAAGAAATTATGATGAATTACTTTTGCTGATGAATGTTTAGGTGTGCCTGCAGGGTGACAACACCTGCATTTTTTCCCGCACGTTGGAGATTTGTTTTTCAGGTTTGCGGGTTTGCTAAGGATATTGTATTGTGACGGATTTATTTTTTCATTTTTGAAATTTGTGGAGGCTTTGTACACTGCACATTATTTTCTTAGCTTGTTGGAGTTAACGAGAACAGCAGATTTCTTCATAGTTAGATATGAACTGTATGCGTATCGGGTTGATAATACTATATTGCTTGTATATTACGCCGTTTTGGGAGACAATGAAATTATGTCTCGCTTCAGCTTTTAGAAAACTGGACACAAAATTAAAATGCATTCGATTCGTCTCGTTACCAAGAGAATCGAACCCTGGCGTGAATTCTGCTAAAAGTCAATTGTTTTCACCCTTTTTTCAAAAGGACTTTTCGACAAGAGCCATTATCTACTGTAAATTCCAACGTTCCCAGACTAAAACTAATTTTCCTCTAATCAATGAATTACCACATATATCACAACTACACAGCTGCATCACAACTTCACAACTGCATGGCAGCCTTACGACTGCGTGGTTTCTTCTTGTTACATTTGCGTAACGTAGCGCCAGTACTTCACGCCTTGAAAATATAAATACAAAAATCAAACACAGAATAAAGAAAACTATTTTATTACTTTATCCCTAGGTCAGTCTAATAATGATTTTGAAGCCGAATTTCACCTGTAACACTCCACCAGATTTAGCATCATAGCTACAATGAAAGGCGTCTCCATATAATGAAACAAATCTTTTCAATTATTCAAGCGTACAAAATATCAGTCTCTATCAAGAACAGTCCACATGGAGATAAACATTCATTGAAGTCAATTAGATTTTAATAGGAACTAATTGGCTAAAGGCTCACTTGTGCGGCTCTGACCTGAACTCACTCCAAAACTAAATCATGGTATCATGATATCTCATTAACACTACGCTCTGTTACCATTGTCAAGCTGAGGAACATTTCCCCAACACCGTTGTCCCATAATCACAACAACAACAAAAATCTAATAAATCCTTAAAAAGGAGACGCAAATACAAATGGCATATACCCTAGTTTTAATACAATATTTCTTATAAACAAAACAATAGACTTCTCAAGGAAATTTTTTAAAGACTACTTTTTCGTTATTTCTAAATGATAATACATAAACTGCAAATCAGCATTATAAAGTGCATTTGTTTTTTTTAAAGGAAATATCTGTCTAAAATAGAAAGGAATGGAAGAATAAGAAAATAGTAATGTAACAATGAATCAGCAAAAGAATTGGAGAATTATGCACTTCTGACACGAAATAATTACCATTTCAACTCAAATTGTGATTCATATTAACTGTTATTTTTATATCTTTTCCGAACAACACCTTAAAATCAGTGAGTAACACTATTCATAGATTTTGCTTCGTTCGCCCGCCTAGGAGGACAATGTCCCTCAGAAACGATATATTGTGAGTGGTATCCTCGTTTCCTTTCTCTATGGTTGAATAAAGAGTCAGATTTGACGAAAGATTTCGCTTAGTCAGATTCGATAATTTACACTTTGGATTGACATCCTGAAATAACTTATCGATCTTACTTAATGTGAGAACTCATCTGTCATTACAAGAGCTGAAAACAAGAAAATAACATCGCCAAATCCAAGAAGAATTGGTCAATATTGGTCTATATTGTCGCCAAATCCAAGACAAGATCAGTCAATACAATAATGATATCTCTCTCTCTCTCTCTCTCTCTCTCTCTCTCTCTCTCTCTCTCTCTCTCTCTCTCTCTCTCTCATGCACTCATACATACATGCACATATTTATAAATGTTACATATACACTTATAAGGTAAATTCACCACAGCGAATCAGTAAATTAAACACCTTTTTCGTGCTCATAAATCTAAAATAGGGCAATTATTGTCTTAAAGCCCCGCACATATATGTACGGGATTATGAATTAACAATCGATTCGCTATTTTATATAAGCAATGCCCTTAGACTTAGAAACCAACACTCTTTCAGAGAAATGTGAATCATCTTTAAATTTTTTTTTATTAAGCTCTCAAACTTCATTTCACAGTTTATGACTTTGAACATTTTCTTTCTAGACGGACAATAAACCATTTTTGTATGGTGCTGTCTCGGTTATTCTGCTAGGACACATATTTCTAAATCTCATTTGTCTTTGCACTAACGACAACTATTTTTTTGGGGGGGGGGGCGGGCAGAATATCTTATTGACAATGGTAAATGTGTCAGCATTTTTTGGTATGCATCAGAGATGTATCATTGTACAAATTCAAGTAATACCGCGTGTAATCAAATATTTTCGAATAAACATTTGCATGGATAATAATTGTGTATATATGTTCGTTATGTTGAACAGGTGTCGGTAACTAAAGGCAATAATGATTCTTTCGATAGGCAGGAGTTACGAGTTATATAGCTTTCTATTGTATGTTAAATATAATGAAATGAAAGGGACGAATATGTCTTGGCAGACAACATTAGGCAACTGAGTGTAACTGAAAAAGAAATTTTAAAATGTAGCCGATGCAGAACAATATCATATTGGCTTATGATTTTGTGTGTGTGTACACACACACACACACACACACACACACACACACCACACACACACACACACACACCTGTTTATATAATGGCGAGCGGCAAAATTGAATATCTTTCATATTTAGATTGCAAGTGATTGAGAAATAATAACAAAGGAACGCAGGTATTTGTTCTTTAAAGTGTTGTAATATATAAGTAAACGCACTACTTGAATCTTGTCATATAGGTTGTTTCATCATAACAGAAAAGTCATCCAAAGCCTTCTATTTTTCAACTGAAGCTTTGTATGTGTCTAGAGTATTTCATCACACAGTTCTAAATGCGAAATACCTAAAAATCGAAGAAATTTTTTTTCCCCAAAATATAAAAATCTTTATTGATATTGTGGTATAATCATTTTCAAATATGCTCAAGTAATCTATACGCAAATCTGCGTCTGAGACTCTAAATCTGAAATGTACTCGAACCAATGAGTTGCTTTCTTTTATTCTGACGGCTAATTATTGGACCCTGCTTGCTTCTACAAAACGGCACATTGCATGGTAAGAAGCCATTTCCCGTCCATGCAATATATAGCTTTCTCCGTGTTCTGAGAACGATGTGGGGAGTGCCTATGTCATCTTACAGGCGAATGGAATTGAACAAGAGTCATTACATGATAGTTACTCCAGGTGGACGAAGCAAACAGACCAGAACGGCTCTAGATCAATACACTGGATGGTTGGTCGGTACTAGTTTGACGTCATTTTAAAGCACGTGATAGGCTAAAAGGATGGCAAATATATTTCGTGGATGAAGCACCATCGAAAACCACGGGTAAAACAACCAACCCCGGAAGAGCTACTGGAAAGCTTTTTTTATACCCACGTTGGACAAGAGCGAGACTCGAACCCACTATGACAGATGTGAGATATCAGTGATCTATAACCATGAGCGCCTTAGACCACATGCCTCCTAAAAATAAACTGTGCTTGATCTGAATCTGTTTTCGAATGAATTGAGTGTTCCAAATATTTCAAACAGATGCCCTATTCTTACACAGAAATTTATAATGAGAAAATATGATGGTTATACATTTTATTTTCCCAATGGTCGAAATTAAATTAATTTTGTACAGAGTTTATTTTCTTTAATAGAAAAAAAATTGACTTCTTAACTGTTACACCTTTTGATTTATCAGATGCATTTATATAACTCTATCTTAAGTCAGGACAGGAGCAATAGTCTATCAATCTGTCACAGGCATAATTTATTTGTTGTAAATGTTTTTGTGTTTTTTTTAAAGTCACCGTAGTTGTAAAGAATAGTAGCAAGATAAAGGTCGACGTGTCTTGCAACTCGAATCAAGGGTTACTATTATTTTCTTTTTGAGGAATACAAATGGTTTCATAAAAACTTGAGGAAGCACGTTTTTGAAGTTAATTGGCGCACTACACTAGAGTTCCCACTCATCACTGGTTATATGAAATTCAATTTGAAATAATCAATATCTTTTGCAAGAGACTGATTTATTGAAGGCATCGGTTTTTGCAAGATTTATTGTTTACAAATACAGCCGTTGACGTGCATTTTAAGCCGATTTCCATCCTATAGTCTCAAGCTACAGTTGCCCACTGCTGTCACCAATATTATTTTCATATGCTCTATATGCTAGGAGAGTCTCATTTGGTTGCAAATTCAAATCCTGCACAGGCCTGCCTAGGTCAGTTGTAATGGCGTGTTGCTGCGCAAGACACTTCACTCCCATTGACACGGCACTGAATACGTCTCCGTGTGTTCACCTTCACCGGCAAATAGAGCAACCAATTAACATAAAGCAAAAAGGTTGTCGTTGTCTTTGTGGGCTTTTTGTTGCTGTTGTTTTATTTTGTTGTGTATGTATTTTCTTTTAACCCAGTCTCTTTAAGAATATGTCCAGCATATCCTTTGATTCTCTAGTCATACTCAAAGCATTCAATAATTAGCCTCAACCTTTTGAAAAAAGATCGTATATTTAGCCATGGAAATCGTCAAATCCAGATGAAAGGTACATCACATAGCACGAGACTATGTATGAAGTTTCAAACTGTATTTATTTTACGTCGCCGCTTGCACAAGGTATTCCAGCTAATACAAACTCAAGTTAGACAGATCAGGTGTTGGTGTAAAGTTATGTTTCATGATAGATGATACCAGAGAATCCTTGTGAAAACTACCGACCTTGGATGTGCGACCCAAATATCCTTGCACACGCCAGAGACCGGTAGCGAAAAGAAGAGTGCATTTAGGTCCCTAACTTGCTGAGGAGGGATGTGTGATTACATAACATGAAAGAATACCATATGAAGTAATTTTCTGATTTTTCAGAGCGACTATCTTGGACTGGTTGAACAGTGCATGAACTTTGCTTGTGAATTAATGGACTTGTGTCGGGGGACGCAGGAGGTAGAGGCCGTCCTCAGTGGAGAGGATACAAGAGATTCGCTCGCTAGGCTCAAAATGGCCATCAGATACCAAGAGAAAAAGGTAATTTATATTTCATGTAAATATTAACAAGCATATAAATATTACTTTACTAAGGGACGTGGAAATCTCTCTCTCTCTCTCTCTCTCTCTCTCTCTCTCTCTCTCTCTCTCTCTCTCTCTCTCTCTCTCTCTCTCCACACACAATATAATCTTACATAGGTTATCTGACTGACGATCGATGCATATGTCAGGGAATGATTCGTTATATTTTAAACTATTCCAAATTTTCAATACGCGTTTTTAAACTGAATACACGCAGTCATATTGGATTAAAATTGCATCTGGAGATAATGGGTGAGTATCCTAAGTAGGATCAAGATTCAAGGCATGGTTTTAAATTCCCCACGTTAGGAGAAAACTGTATGCCTGTTTAATTAGACACTTCAGATAGTGCCTTTCTGGGTACGTGTTTGAAACTGGATAGCTTGTACAATGAACCAGATAATCGCAAGACTTATTAAACAGCTATAGGCAGCTAATTCAGTAACTACATCAACAGTATTTGATCTTCAAATGAGTTTGCCAATGGCCACAAAATCTTTTAATGCTGGGCGCAACGATCATAAAAGAGTTCAAGAAATCGAAGGACATCTGAACCGTGCACCCGTTGATCTCGTTCTCATCTGCAGCAATGATGACAGAGAAGAGACGTTCCACAGTGTAAATTATCTACAATACTTAAAAAACATACGGTCTGAAAAAATGTAAGAAATAACTTTAAGTAATAAGTTTAAGTGTATGAACTTTTAATATATCTAGTAATATTACGATGGAATCAAATTCGTTTAGTAAATCTGAGAATAAAACTGACAAAACATTTGCAAAATAAAGATATAGGCATCACTGAGAGCAACAGTTTCTCTTGTGTATGGCGTTTATTTAGAAGAATTACATCTTGTTACAATACTATTAAGACTTTTTCATCGCGAGGCACAAACAGGGAATAATGTTTGTTAACATTTTACAAATCTGGACTGTTCAAGTAGAAAACAAAGAAAATAAAATAATATTGTTTCGAATTTTCACTTAAAAAATATCCTAATAAATTATTATTATTATTATTATTATTATTATTATTATTATTATTATTATTATTATTATTCCATTAGTCCGCATGTTAGAAAGAGACCAAATTTGTTTTGTTAAAATATTGTTTTCTTAAATTATCACCTTTAACTTGAAAGTTTCCATATATTCTCGGAATGAAAACATAAATGTAGAGAGTTTGAAAGTTCTGTTAAAAGATGTGCTTATACAATTGAATGCTATTTGCTGAAGTAGAGTACGTATATTCAGAAAGTAGAGTGTAAAAAAGAGATCATTTACTGATACAAAACCTGTGTTGAACTTGAGAAGAAAGAAAAACTCTACTTGCTTGTGATGGCACTTTAATTCTATTCCTGCGTCCTCATAACAACAATTAAGACAGACACATGACGCAACAGTACATAATATATCAAGGCATAGACCCGATTACGTACTTCACACTAAAATTTCTCATAGGGTTTTCCAATATCTCTCATAAAACGACAAACGACAAATGAATTTGTCAAAGTATACATTCAAATATTGAAAAACAGTGTGTGAAAAGCGGGATATGTAATAAATACAAAACCACATAAATGCTTGTACCGAATCGAGTGAAATAACTCGTTTGATACGGCGTAGGCACACACGTTTCGGCCTGACGGCCTCCTCATATTCTTACGCCGTCTCAAATTCTTTCCTCCCGCCCACTCAGAATAAAACACATATGTATGTATGTATGTATGTATGTATGTATGTATGTATGTATGTATGTATGTATGTATGTATGTATGTATGTATGTATGTATGTATGTATGTATGTATGTATGTATGTATGTATGTATGTATGTATGTATGTATGTATGTATGTATGTATGTATGTTGTAGATATAAAATAACTGTCAATGCATTGTACATTAAACCTAAATGTATTTCCTTCAAAATGCTAGCCATTGTCTGTTTTTAGTTTGTGGCTCACCCCAACTGCCAACAGCACATGACCAACATCTGGTATGGTTCAGAAATGGGTTTTCTTCAGTCTCTCCACTGGTTCAAGCAGATCCTATACGCCATCATGTTTCTTCCAGCAATCCCTTTTCTGTGTGTCTTATATATTGTATTACCAAATACAAAGGTAATTCAACGACTTTTCATAATCCGATAAGGGTATATCTCTGCAATAAAATTTACATTTGTACGGCTTCTGTTCCTTCCATTATAATCATTCCTTCAATGCCCGGTTTATTCCGAATATCCACGTTCGTATTATCACATGATCTCTGGTGATATAGTTATGGTTGTTTTTGTAGATCTTTAGTTCGTTGAAGTAATTGATTGTAAGTTCCGATTTTATAAGAAATATCATGGCAGATGCCAATGCTATCTAAGTGCACCCAATTTAAGTCATCCTAAGGTGTGGAACTTTGTAAAAGGTAATCGATAAATGCCTGGCTTTAATACATCAAACATAAAAAATATTAAAGGTGACAAGTCTGTATTATAGTATCCGTCAAATTAGTGTGACTTGATGTGTTGTTACTGTGGAAACTATAAAGAAATCCTGCATATTAAAAGTGACACTTATGACAATGCTGCATTGCAATACAAAACTTTCACAAACAGGGCTATATAACAAAAAACATTTGTTTTACTTTGGAACCCATTCGCAGCTAATTCATACCCCCACCAACATTTGTTAAATAAACTAGCTTCGGCCAAGAGTAGAAAGTTTCTAAGTTAAACAACAAAGCATTACACAATATGTTCAAATTAAAAGGATGATACAAGTTTAAATCCTTCATATCCACTCAGTCTTTATACTGTAGCATTTGGATAATACGTGTAAATATGGAATTAACTGAAGATAAGTGCACGTGAAATCCTACAGTCATAAGCCTTTGATATTTTCCAAAGGTATCGAGTTATTCAGAGTGTCTTCCAAAGGCATTCAGAATGATGATCAGTATTGTAATGATGTACCAACAGTACCGATGAATTACTTTGATATAATCCTAAGTTGTCTTTAAATGAATTCAGAGTAATTCCGTAACAGCAAATAATATCCAAATATACTATAAGTGAATTCACAGTATTTCCGTGACCGATGGCACCAACAAGAATGCCTGATGCTACGTAACAATTAATCAAACCTAAAGAAAGTTCAATAACTCATTTAAATTGCAGAGCGAACCGGTAAACTGTTTAAGGTGCCTTTGCACAAGATTATCATGACCTCCAATTACATTACGTGTTGTATACCTGGATTTAACTTTGGATTTTATGACTGAATGTATGCACTATCCATGAATGGTTCATCTTTTAAGTCCAAACTTACAATCTATGGGGAAAATTAATATTTAAAATATTATTATGTAATTAACTCTTACGAACTCAAATTATGAATGATAAAGCATAAAATTTAAATAAAACCGATAATTTTGTAAATAGTTTTATTCTGATACATTTCACTTCTATATAAGAATATAATCAAGCATTATTAACACGCAATATCTTAAATTGCAATTAAGCATGTATACCATTAATTCTGATTCTGCAATATAAATATTCTCTTGATTCAGCTTGGAGCCGTTATGAGGTGTCCAGTGACTAAATTTATCACCCACACGGCCTCACATTTGTGCTTCCTTATCCTCCTGACGGCCGCCACGTTCCGCCTGACAGAAAGCGGAGTATCCATAAATTCCATCCGTGAACTCAACCATTCCCGATATGCTTATCTCTCAGTGGAGGAAAAAGTCGAGAGTTTGCTCAAAGAGACACTAAGGCCAGCCAACACCTTAATTACTCATGTGCAGATTTGTATAGTATTTTGGATACTTGGCAAGTATTTTTACTAGCATATTTGCAAATTACTTTGAATTCTTTTATATTTTCTTATCATTAAGGGGTGATATTGTAGAAGTTTGGATGCTCTCACGTGCGTTTAAAGACTGAGTAGAATTGGTAACGAGTACACACGGTATACCACTGGTAATGGACCATTCATGTAATGGGTTTGAACATGAGGATTTGTCTACTGGAAGATGCTCAGCTCAGGATTCTGTGAAATTTTCGTATAAAAATCTAGCAGTATGCTTTAGCTGATCCGAAATGCCTCTCCTAACTATCTAGATAGAGAGCATGTTTATTTTACATTTTCAAGCTGATTTTAATCCAGGAAGCATTTTGTTTGAAAACTGCATGCGTGTATTTTATCCATTTAATTTATGTATATATTGATTTATGTATTTTTGCCAAGATGCACTCTTCTAACTTGTTCATACACAAGAAACATTTGAGTAAAGCAGTTTTTCTTTTGCTTGTCTTTGCTTGGTGCTTTGTAGTAGTATAAATATCAAGAAACTGTACGATTTGAGAATCACAATGATTTTGTTTCGTTTTCTTAATTGAAGTTAAACATGCTCGAAACTTGTCTGATATGCATGTAAGCGTAAGTTATGAAAACTAGATGTGAAAAGTTTTTGAATATCCTTTCATCGCATTGCAAAATTGTATATGCTTCTTTTTACAAAATAATACAACTCTTTGTGTGTTTACATTTAGGTAGATTATTATGTTTTCTTTTGCATGCAAACCACATTCAGTTTTTTATTGCTTCTCTTCAATTTACACTTCTAGTCGTTTGGAACAAAGAAGAAATATTCACAGATTATTTACGGAAATTGGCCGTTTTGTAGAATTTTCATTGCCTTTGAACCTTAAACATTTTATAAACTTTGTTGTTTTAGCGGATTTAGCTGATACGTTTGAAAAGTAGTTAATTTGAAAATATAATTTTAAAAAATTTGTCTGATTGTATTTCAGGTTTACTGTGGATAGAATGTAAGCAGATCTATAGTTCAGGGGGAAGATCTTATTTCACAGATTATTATAATTTTATGGACTTCAGTGTCTTATCGATGTACCTGGCGTCCTACGTCTTAAGGTTCATCACTGAATTCATGGTGTCGGATGCCGATAGGTAAGATAAGACAGGGTGTTGTATGGACTACCTGCTTCCACCCTCAGCTCCCATATATATACATGAGCCAGTTAGTACCGATTTTTATTAGCTTTCAACGGCCATTCACCCGAATCTTTCTTTGATCCAGAATCTTTGAATATTATTCGTGTTTGACCTGCAGCTACGCGGAGCTTTTGAGAAACTGCTGGTTGTTCGTTGTGGCGTTTAATGGTTATGATGGAAAGTGGTTGTTCTTTTTAAAATAAAATTGTTACAGATTGATCCTCTGTTTGCTGGGGAGAAATTCACTGTGGCTGTATGCAGTATGTGTATTTCACTTTTGTACCATACACGAGCGAGCTAACTGTTTGTAATGTTAAATACCAAATTTATTAAACAATCTTTCTTCGATCATTTCTTTATGGCAATGTTTTCACGTATTTTGTTTTGTTCGTCTTTTTAATTGCGTGTATCTCATTATTAACATGAACCAGCAGGTCTAGAGTTGGTCAAAGAAAGTTACTGAAATAACTCCCAAAAAGAAACCGTCGTTTCGAAAACCTACTTTAGAATGACGAGAAAATATCTCTATTAGAAACATCCAATTTTTGTAATTGAAGAATTTTTTTGATTATTGATACAAATAAACAAATCAAAATAAATGTATAGATATAATAGTCAGATCGTGTCAGCGTGAACTTGTTAAAAAGTAAGTGATTTAAAATATTGTAAAAAAGAATATTTTTAGAGTAAATTAATTGAAATGAAAAATGGATAAGTGCATTATGTCAGAAACTTTTTCCATGGTAATTATGCATGACAAAAGGATCCTCTTCAATAGCAAATCTAACAACGGTAATTATGCATTCAGATGGCTGACGGTTCCTTTTGGATGGTATTTATTACTGTTGAAATAAGTAATACAAAAGAAATTATTTTGAAAGAGCTCTAATGTATGTTCGAATGAAAATAGAACCGACTTCGTTAGTATTGCTCCTTCTAGGAATAACAGGGATGATTCAAAATTTTGTGGACACTGCTTAGACAAATAAATTAGACTGCGCTACAAGCAAAATTCTTACCGTTTGTGATATCGATGATTTTTAAATGTGCGCAATTCTGGGGAGCTGTCGTAGCTCACCTGATAGAGCATCGGACTCCAAATTCATGTGTCGCAGGTTCGATACCCGCCCAGGCCAGTCCGAGTTGTCTACTTCGTTGTTTACTTGAGAAAGATTATTAGGTAACATTTCACTTGCAATATAAGTCAATAATGTGTTAAAAGTGAGGCTAAATCCAACACGCAAACACACGCAAAGAAAAACAAAACAACAACTGTTTACCATTTTTGAGTGCCTCGATTTATTAAAGGACCAACTCCTAATGAAATAACCCTCGTATCTGTGCTTGGACGTATTTTTTCCTTAATGACACCCGTTTTTCACAACCGTAACATGACTGATCATCTGGATTAAAGAGAGATATGCGGTAGTGCTGAGGCTGGTCGCAAGCAATCCGTACCGCCCAAGCCCATAAAGTACAATAATATGTACATAATAAGACCTCTTCCTTCCTCCTCCAAATGAAATCGATGGTCTGTTTGCTCTACTAACAATGTTGTTGATCTAGCAAGATGAGCTGGAATTCGTTCTTTAGTTGACCTTAGTTTATAGTCGTCTAATAATGGTGTAGCATCACATGTTCTTCTGATTAGTTGCATGGTAGCTCTCTAAATATAAAAACATTTGTGTTTAGAACCGTTATTTTGAACCTAATTAGCTGCATGGTTACGCTGTTAAACGAAAATAACAACTCTTTGTAGGCTTTTATAAGGGCGTTTTAAATGTCAGACAGCATGGGTCCTATTAGAAACATTAAATATTATTAAATTACCATGTGAAATTTTATAATAATTTTGCTGATCAAGAAATTATTGTTTTACCCCCCCCCCCAAAAAAAAAGATAAATTCATAAATACAAAGGAATCTGGAATAATTTTATACATACACTGTGTGCATTGATCTTAGATATGTAGTTCATTGAAGAATGAAAACTTAATCAAGCATCCATTTGCACTAATTATTATATGTCCTATTTCGGTTATATACATGTGATTATGTGATGGCATTATTGTTATGTTAATCATCCCACCTTTCATAGAAAATGTTTATGAGAGAGAGAGAGAGAGAGAGAGAGAGAGAGAGAGAGAGAGAGAGAGAGAATTTAATGACAACTTCAGAAAAACAGACAGATGCTCTGCAAACGTTCATTTAAAATAGTTAAAGTGTGCTCAGATAAATCGGAATAGTTTAGATCGGCCGAATTCAATGCCTTCATATTATATCGCAAGCTGAACTTCAATTTTGTACCTTGTATTGCTTGTAAATCTATTTTCAGATATTTTAACGGTACTGTAAGAGCCAGAGAATTGTTACTCCATGGAAATTACACATACTATACTCTACTTGTAGAAGATATAAAAGATGCCAGATATGCTCCAAAGAATTATTTCATGGAGGCATGTGAGTACCTCACCCTCCAATATTACATGAACTACGTATTCTCTAGTCAGGCAACACTAATTGCATTACCTGGAATAGTCTAACCCCTCCATCATTACATTAAATACGTATATTCTAGTCAGGTAACACTAATTGCATTACCTGGAATAGTCTAACCCCTTCATCATTACATTAAATACGTATATTCTAGTCAGGCAACACTAATTGCATTACCTGGAATAGTCTAACCCCTCCATCATTACATTAAATACGTATATTCTAGTCAGGTAACACTAATTGCATTACCTGGAATAGTCTAACCCCTTCATCATTACATTAAATACGTATATTCTAGTCAGGCAACACTAATTGCATTACCTGGAATAGTCTAACCCCTCTATCATTACATTAAATACGTATATTCTAGTCAGGTAACACTAATTGCATTACCTGGAATAGTCTAACCCCTTCATCATTACATTAAATACGTATATTCTAGTCAGGCAAAACTTATTGCATTATTGCGAGTACTCTCACCCGTCCAACATTACATTAGATGCCTATATTGTAGCTATGCAACATTAATTATATTACTGTGAGTCCCCTCATCCCTCCAGCAGTAGATCAAGTATGCATCTTTTAGCTAGTCAACACTAACTTCATTACAGTTAGTACCCTCACCCCTCCAACATTACACCTTCTAGCCATACCAGCAGACAACAATAATTAATTACTGTCATCGCCCTCCAACATTACAGCAGATATGTATATTCTAGTCACTCCCGCAGGCAACACCAATTTATTTCTGCACACGAAAAAAAAAATTTCAGTTCAAATACTGCACAGCACACTTGATTTAAACGGATTGGATAATTTATTGCACTTTTAATTGTTTATATTTTACGAAATAATGAATCCGAATCAATTGCTTTCTTTTTCTACCTGAGAAAAGATCAATCATTTTCATATACTGAAGCCAACATGAAGAGAGAGAGAACACTTGCATACATACATACATACATACATACATACATACATACATACATACATACATACATACATACATACATACATACATGCCTGCATGAATGCATGCATGCATGCATACATACATACATATCTAAAATCATTTTCAAGCAAACGATGATAAATATAAAGCAATCAATGATACTTTCTATGAACACGACAAAGAATAAAGACATAGAGATTCTACATGACTTAAGGATAATAGTTAAATAATTTATGTAATTACCAACACCCGGAGGAAAGTAGACGAGTAACTCTTAAAACTGGTTAATACATGCAGTAAATTAAAATTAGAGTTAAAAATACTTGATCAATAAGACTTATTGCACATAGATAAGTCGTGTCCGGGATACCTTTATTGGAGTTACCGGAAACATGTTTCAGTTCTTGTCATTGTTCCTTCAAATGTTTGATTTCCATGCAAAGGATATATGCAATATCAAAACTGAATTTTTAAAATAAAAATATGGCAAAATGACGGATGGCTGAATGTCCTAATTTTGTCATGTAGGAAAAACGTGATGAAATAATATATACAGTATAATCTGTGATGACCCTCCATAAAACGGAGAAAAAAGAAGACGAAAAAACACTAGCAACTAGCATTTAAAAATAATTGATCTGCTCTGAGCTCAATGAATATCTAAGTCCACGCCAGACCATACAAACATTGATACAATCTGGACTCGTTAAACCTTTGAGTTACCACCAGAACATAAAATATAATAATATCTCACACATGGAGACAAAGAGGTCTCAGTACACGATATAGTTAAACTTTTTCCTTAAAATCCATAATAGTCTGATATAAATAACTGTTCAAATTAGAGAAAATCGTATGTTTTTTCTGTCTTCATACTTTTATTTGATTAATATAAGAGCAATGCTTTAAAAGAAATGTTATGCCAATCATTTTCCCCTAAAAAAATATGCAAGCACAACAACGAAGACAGCAGCATACTTAAACGTAACAGTTTATTTATATGACAAGGAGAATTTTTGCAACATTAGAGTAGAAAGTTTGAAAATCGTACATCTGTGATACTGAATTTTCGATTTAGTTGTGTTTACAAGCCAATTTAAGGGGACTTATTTTAAAGGAATAGCATCAACAAATAGTTAAAAATTTACGACTCTATCTCAGTCTCAAGCACAGTATGTGTATGATCACTGCGCTTAATCCAGCAGATGCTATTAAAACAGAATGACCTCAAGCTTGAGTCTGAGCTTGAGATTTGGCTTCAACCAATCCCGAAGACTGATTTTATAACATCAGTATTGATTGGCTGATTACATAACAGAGGTTCTAGCGCTTAATGATTCCCATGTTTGGTGTGTGCATGAAACTTGTCATGTTCCTGCAATATTGTAAGTTGTTAGACGTTTTCGACCAGAAGAAAACCATGCAGATTTCATATTAGAGGTTAGGCGATGGACGTTATGTCAAAATACCAAAATAAGGATCTAATATTATTTACAAGTACTCAATAAACCAGAAGTTCGATAGCAAACTATTGAATAAAAATCGGTTCATCGACAGCAGGTACTTTAATGGCACAATTCGTTGTTACTGATACACACAGACACACAAACACATTTTGATATGTTATTGTGTATTGCGACCTCCTACCTTGTAATTAAAAGATAAATAAGTTTTACCTTTGAACTTTTATTGAAAAAAAGGAAACAATAATAGTCGCCTGCATCGCTGTACTGGCTTAAGACACATTTGTATTTATTCATAACCCATGCAATCATTGAAACGTCAGAAACATGCTGATCAATCTCTGTGAACACGTGGCCAAGTTTTAAAATGATTTGACGGTAAAATGTTATTTAATTAGATCCACATCATTAACTTTTGTCGACAGCTTTAATTTTGAGAGCTCATAATCTTCCAATAGAGAGATTGATTATTCACATCTCTAGTTCCTCAAGAGTACGTGTAAGTTTCCAATAATTGACTGTTGTTCATGGAAAGGCCAGAGACCTAATTTAGATATAACTATATTGTCTGTTGTTCATGGAAAGGCAAGAGACCTAATTTAGACATGGTTAGATTGTTCACTTACGGCGAAGAATATTGAAAATAACTTTGATCTTGCTGTGACACGAAATGCTGAGATAATCTGTACGACTTTTTCTATTAAAAAAATGATTGAAGAAAGTTGTAAATCGCGTCACGCTTTGCAGGTGTGATGTTCAGCGAGCGCTGAAATTTGCTGTTTTGTTCGGCCGATATATGATAATCATTAATTAATGTAATCAATATGATGCAATAGCACCATATTGCAAAACAGACGAACAATCAATACACGGTCATGTGTAAAGTTCGCGCATGATTTTTAGTACATCCTCCGGGAATGTTATTATAATATTTTACATATGACACTCGACAATATTCGGCAATATTCGGCAATAGATGACAAATGCTCTGAGAGCAGGGAATATCAGATGTACAATTTCGGTATCCAACGGGGTTTTACTTTTCAGTCAACAAATATTTTGAAAAATAAATGTAAAAGAGACAGTTACCAGATATTTGAAATTGTCTGAAGAATACGCCACGTAAAAGGCTTCATCTGCCTGATGCAGGATAGTTTAAATAATCTTTCACAAGTGGGTTGGCTGCTTTATGTAGATGAATAACTGTGCACGTAACTAGCGACACTAGGTGAATCTTCGTTCGCGCTAGGTAACGATGTCCTTGAAATGTATAATTTCTGCTCACTTTTACAGCACGTTTTCAGTGGAAGTCGAATGATCCAGAGATCGTGTCTGACGTGCTGTTTGCTATTGCCAATGTGATAAGTTTTGCCCGCACTACCTACCTCATGCCCGCCTTCGAAGTATTGGGTCCATTACAAATCTCTCTCGGGCGGATGATAGGGGACATAACTCGATTCATGGTGCTCTTTATGTTGGTAAGTACAAAGGAATAGATGAATTACAACCACTGTACTTTAGATCTTTCCGTATAACCCAACAAACACATGTATATCTTCAAACCGGATACATACGTGCATAATGGTGTGTATCCCAAATGATTGCAAATTGCTACTCAGACACCAATGGCCCCAATTCAATTCTAATCATGCACGTAACTTAGTTTGGAGCATGTGTTTCATTCATTTAGTTGTTCCAATTTATTACTGAATAATCGATTATTATTGGTAATCAGATTTTAAGCAGTGTACTTCTATTACTACTACTACTACTACTACTACTACTACTACTACTACTACTACTACTACGACTACTACTACTACTGTTATTATTTTTATCATTATCTTCAAAACCAATAAATATGCAAAAACATATGTTTGGCATTAGTCCATAACTTACAAGAGAAAAAGTAAATGTATTTTACAGATAGATCTTCATGCTGCAGAACGCTTTTTATGTTCAACTACAATCACAAAGAACATACCACTTTTATACCCCTTGTGCCAAAATATGGTCTTTATTCTACGAACAGTTTCCAGATGGAACAGAACGGATATTTTTTAAAATTGATTGCAAGTATTAGTATCCTTCCATCATCAAATGTACTTATATTGTACACTTCAATATTTCAGGTGTTGTTTGCATTTATGGTGGGTCTCCACAACTTGTACTGGTACTACGGGACACAGCGTATCAAGATGACCATGAATAAAAATGACACCGTGCATGTGTACGCCGCAGAGGCATTCCAGGGGTAAGCAGCAACCTAAAAATATTTATTCGAACCTTGTTCACTTAACGTCAATTGTAAGACAAATTCTAACAACTGATTTCTAGTGGAGATGATCAATTATCCTCTAGGTGGAGGAAATCGGAAAATCTGGAAAGCCTTGGATGGGAGAGTACCCTTGCATGTTCCCTAGAAGTAATTATACATGAGTCCGGTTTTTCGTTGGCTTTTAACCTTATTTTCAACGTATTATTAACTATACCAGGCCTAGTAAATGGGAGCACTTAGCCTTTCCCAATGATACATCAAAGGATCCCATCCTCACTGACTATGACAGGCATCGAACCCGAGATAGTTCAGCATAAAAAATATAATGTCAACAAGGTTCGTCGCAACAGCTAAACAATTAATAAACTACTGTTCATCAGCTATTTTTCGTGGGTAAATATTAAAATTGCTTTTGTGGTTACCTCCAAGCACGCATTTAGGATTAAAATGAACAATAATCCATATATGGAAACAATACAACTGCATATATTTAAATATGGACAAATATAATTTTTACAAGACTACTAATATTAACGTACATGAAAATAAATGAATTTACATTATACCACACGAAACAAGCTGGTGACATAACAATGTGGCGATTTCCCCCCAAAAAAATGAGCATATTTTAAAACAATACATTAATACTAACCGCAGCGTCCAGCACGAGAGTTGGCTGACAAGTAAATAAAGATTAATCTTGTTTTAATATCGAATATTGACGTTAAGACGATACAAATATACAGCACAGAAATGTGTTGTGCCTACATTTCACTTCTTGTGTTGATGATGTCTTGATGGATTTAATTTATACAATTTATTGTCTAGACTGAGGCAAACCTTCTACAGTCTTTTTTGGTCCATTTTTGGACAAGTCAGCATCAACGATATCAACGTCAAGCATCCGGCGCCTGGAGGAGGTGAGTAAACATGTCATTAGATGCTAACAGAAACGGAAGTTAGTGCTCGTTTAGCTTTTATAACGTCTTTGGCCTTGCTCTTGAAAGTATGGATGCACTAAAACAAATTGGTACATACATATATATATATATATATATATATATATATATATATATATATATATATATATATATATAGAGAGAGAGAGAGAGAGAGAGAGAGAGAGAGAGAGAGAGAGAGAGAGAGAGAGAGATGCTCAAAATGTTCGTGTTTTTCTGTTAACATTGGGGCGTGCCCAGCATTGTTTTTATTATGTACTTTGATAGATAGCGTTACAAATATAAAATAGATTTAGTGTAATACGATCCAGACACTTAAAGAGGTGGCTAATCTATAAATAGAAGTATCGCATTCGTCGTTACTTGATAGAATTTAACCTGTAACCACCTCAACCAGCACTGAAGTCTGGACAAAGTTTACAGTGACTGTCTGATTTTACATTAATAATTTAAACTTTAGTAGGTATTTATGCGTTGTCACTTGTGAATGTATACAGTTTGACCCGATGGTATATTCTCTTTATGTTTTTTTTAAGTTGTTTCTTTTTTTTCACCGTCATTACATACTTAAAGAAACTGTGTTTTTAAAATATGATATTTTACTTTCTAGTTTTATTTTTGTTATGTACAAATTTTTGTCATGCGAATTTACAATAAAGTAAACATTCAATGTCGAAATATCAAATACATTCGTTATGTATTCAGTCAGTTTATAATAGTGGGCAGTTTTCTGACCGTTAACATCCTTCACTTTGATGATTGGTAGGCCGTTTTGACGATTTGATCGTGATCTAGTGACACTATTTATTCAAACAAAGTTTTAAAAAAAATCTTGACATGAATAATAGATTAGCGCCCCACGCCCCACCTTGACACACGCACGATGCAAGCCTCCAAAGAGAACTTTAGCTATTAAAGTTTAATACAAATTATAAATCATATTATTTTCTTTCCAAAAAGAAAAATAAAATGTTTAAAAAAATCAAATGAATTATATCCAAAATTACAACCTGTCTGGTTCTACCAAACTGCGAGTTTGCGCGTTAGCAAGACTTTTTGGCGTTATGAAATATCGGTCCGAACAGACTCTGGTAAGACCGCCATAACGTTCCCATTGTCCACGCAATCCATTTGGCATCAAACTTAATCTGCAGATAGTGACTAGTTGAGGTCTTTTATAGGGATAATGAATATTTCGAGCCGGTTTTGTTCAATTATATATTGGCCAATTCTGGCAAAGCTTACGGTCATGCTCGAAATGAATTACATATATTTTAATTTATTAATATTTCTATGTTTCATTCATTCACCCACTTTCTGGCGAACAAAAAATGTCCAAGTTGACTTCCATAAATATATTACTATGCATACATTCGAAGCATGATTCCAAGCTTTTCCAGCACTGGTATAGATTTTGTGACGGTGTTAATGTTAGGTTAGCTACTGTATTTGTGTGAGATTTACACGATTTTCCTCTTCTTCATTCCTGCCTTCTCATTATCGAAGCACGTCAATGCATGCTACTGGACAGTGACCGAAATAAGATCCTTTGTTCGGCTGACGTATATGGTAACAAATCAGCAGGTACACGATATTTTTATGTACTATGAACCTCAGTAGTTGTTATTCGTAGAACGCAAACCTTATAATAGTGGCGTACACGCATTTACAGAGTGTTAAACTTTGATTCGTTTTGCTTTTGGCTTCTAATATGCACCCACTGACAACATAATAAATAAAATGCAACTTTTAATTTGGTGCATAGGCTGTATTCTAATATTATTTGTACTAAAGATCAAATATTGCCTGAATTCATACAAAAGATCAAATATTGAAATCATACCAAGGATCAAATATTGCCTGAATATATAAAAGATTAAATATTTTCTGAATTCATACGAAAGACCAAATATTGCCAGAATTGATTCCGAAAATAAAATATTGTCTAAATTCATACGAAAGATCAAATATTGTCTGAATTCATCGGAAATATCAAATATTGTCTGAATTCTTACAAAAAGATCAGATATTGTCTGAATTCATACGAAAGATAAAATATTGAATGACTGCTTATGATAGCTATTGCTATTACGAGTTTCTGAGTTGCCTGTTTGCAGACACCCTTTAATAACAAATAAATACTGTCAATTTCATCCACGGATTGGTAGGATAAATCCACATAATAGTATACACGACTCTCATCAGATTGTATAATTCTGCATTATCTGTTTGCCAGCAAATAAAGACGAATATAGTTTCCTGCATGTCCGCTTCTACGTTCGCTTGTTCGTGCATTCGTTGGAACATGCATCAACACAATTTCATCGACACTACTACTGCTACATCTTCGCTGGACCTTTTAGACTAAACTTGATCATTGTGGCCTTTTTTAGCTTGAAAACGTAGGCTTTTCTTAAGTAAAATGGCAGATAATACGCACATTAGTCCATGGTTTTGACATTGATCTGTATACATACGTAAACATTTATGTTTCATCGCACTACGGAGCAAGGTCATTGTGACTAACTTCCATGCACTTACAAATGTCGTAGTAAAATCCACAATACTTTTATTTTGCAAATATAGTACTAGTAAAGCTATGTATGTAGATTTTAAATGTTTATATCACATGTAAATTTAATAATTTATGATTTAAATTTAACGAGTGATCTAAAGCGCACGCCGCCTTTACCTATCAGCGCCATCTCACCTCAGTACGCGTGGGTTCGAGTCTCGCCTCGAACAATTTTTTATGTGAGAAAACTACCAGTAGCTTATCGTGGTTCGTTGGTTCTTTATGGGGTTTTCCTCACCAGTAATACTGGGAACCATATATAGCCTATTTAGCGCAATGAAATGGCGTAAAGCCCAAAATCCCACCCAACAACAATTCTAACGCCAGATTAACTGTTATCATCACACTTTAGTGCTGGGGGTGGAGGAAGATAGTGTATGTCCATCCGTCTGTCAGTAATTACATATCCTGCACCCTTAGGTGGAAAATCACCAACTTCAGTATATACGTTGCCCAACCTGAGACCATATGCGAGTGGCTCTTCTACCGTCGTTCCAGAGAGGACAAATGGAAAGTATGTAAAAGTTGTAATTAGCAATATATTTGACCAATCATTGTTTATGCGTACGCAGAACGACGAGCACATAATGAATGTAATAATTTTTCTTTTATCACGGTACATTAGTGAAAGGCTGAGGTGAGGGACATTGAAATATCAAGCGTGGAGATTTGCCATGACAGTAGTTCTAGCTTTTTCAATCATTACATTGTATACACTCTGCTCATTCGGAGTTTTGGGAGTACCACTACAGTAAACTGAAATGATGTGACCCGTCTTCACACTAGTAAAAGGATTAAATGCTTTGCAATCCAAAGAATGTTTTTACACATGTAAACCCGAAGTCTTCGAACAATGTCTCAAAACCATCACTAATTAAGAACTGCCACTTTTTCATACAATGAGCATTATAATATATATATATATATATATATATATATATATATATATATATATATATATATATATATATATATATATATATATATATATATATATATATATATATATATATATATATATATATATATAAGTTATCAATCGTTTCCTATGCTTTTAAACATTTCGCAGCATGTGTCTTTGTACTTTGTATTAATCTGTATTCTGGCCTTGTAGGAAAAACTGCCCAAGCACACAAATTAAAATCAACCTCAAATTTCAAACAAATGTGTCATCTAAAATGTTACTTTGAGTACTAGAATAAAATTAGAATCACTCCAATTTCAGGAGTATCGTATTGTTAAATCAAATTTAAACGACAATGAGAGCTTATAGGTATGAATTGTAATATTGTGGTTCTAAATATGAGTTAATCCTTTAAGTTGAAGACGTTTAATAGGCAACAGCGCCTGTGTTAGTTGCAATTCACAATCTGACGGTTTATTAGAGTGGATTTGTGTATTGGAGAACCTTGTACCTAACAACATATTGTGCGTCCAAACAATAGTATTGGAGAATAAGCTGATTTTGTCCCAAAGGAAAAAAAAGAAACGATAAACCTCACCTGCAAAGAAGAATTGCCGTATTCTTTCAATAATTAGTTTGATAATCGATTTGCTATGTAGTTATTTGTAGTAATTCCGATATTGGCATGACCCTCACTAAGATATTACGAAGCCAACAGGAACAATTGGCATTCACTAGATTTATCCTGAAAAATCGCACGATCCGTAACAAACATAATTTTGTTCAACTAAGGTTCGTATACGAATATTATAAAGTTCAGCTGTGTTAAACATTTGAACATGACATTTTCAAGTGTGCGTACATTATATTATAAATTGTGTAATTTACCCATGCATAAATCCATTCACTTGTGACCAGATAATATCTTTCATTTTTTTTAAAACATTTAATCGACAGATGGGTGATATTGGAAACGAACAGCCATCGATGCTATGATGATTTTCATTATTTTGAAATACGCAGCTTTAAGTTCAAGTATACATTTTCAGCTGTTCCATTTTAAATTCATAATGTTTTCCAGAATAGTGATTTATTCCTAAATACATTTGAAGTTCAACAGTTTTAAAAATTATGAAACACATTGTAATCTGCTTTTGCATATTCTATTCCTTTTCTTCGATACGGGACTTCAGTCCAACTTGATTTGTTACAAATTATATAATTAGTATTCATTTTGAGAGTATAATGTTCTAATAGTTTTTTGCAAGTGTATACATGTTAAAAGTTTGTTCATAACAGTATACAGTTCTTGTCATATCTGTTAACTTTTTTTCTATTACACGAAATGCTGCTATTACTAAACTGTTTTGTTATGTAAATATTTATAATTTAATGCATTAGAAATCTTTGTTATTGTGCTGTTCTCTTTTTTTATTTCACAAGGTCAAATGTCAAAGGTAGAGCCCTCGTTGATCGTTCATCGTTCGTGGTCCGTCAACACTTGTTTGTGAACACTATATGCTTTATTTCTGAGATTTGATTACATTTGAGACATGCTTAATTCATTAAGGTCTTTGACGAGTTGTATAATGAGCGAGATCCACGCTTACTCATGATGCGATCTTGCCTCTAATTAGCTGCGGTTTTGAACAATCAAGCGGTCGTATTCCTTATCTGATTCCACTAGATTTTATGTGGAAGCTCATACTATCTAGATATAGTACTAACTCGTTGATGCGCGATATCCACGAATATGAATGACGCGAGCTTGCATCTAATTGGCCGAGCTTGTGAACACTTTGGAGACAATATTAATGTTTCGATTTTTATCAGACCTGGTATCATCAAAATCTAAGAGGACTTCGATTATGAGGGACATTCATGCATGTGATAACGTCATCGGGCATCGGTAGTCCATATTTCTAAACAATTTAATATGTGTAAGCTTGAATCATATAGATTTCATACTAGTCCAGTTGCGAGTGATATCAACGCATAATAGATAGGATCCAGACTAACCAGATAGTGGAAATATAACCAAATACTTCTGTTCAACTTCTACAAAACTAAGCCACGACAGCTTAATTGGGTGGGTGGATCTAAATGGCTTGAAAATTTTGACCTCTGAGACTAGACCCCACAAAGGTAAGGTCAGACCCAGGAGCACATCATAAACGCATAGATAATCTCCACCAATAATGCCCAAAAAGTAAATATACTTTTTTGTGTAACTATGAACAATTTCTAACCTTGTGAATCAGGGCCAAGTCCATTGTGCACAGGCAGAGATCCAGCGAGTCATGCTGAGCACATAACAGTATTTACATATGTAAACCTTTCTTCTATCTATTACACGAATTTATGTTATTACTAAACTGTTTATATTCCTCATGTCCCAAGGTATATATATATATATATATATATATATATATATATATATATATATATATATATATATATATATATATACCTTGGGATATATATATATATATATGTATATATATGTGTGTGTGTGTAAGAGAGAGAGAGAGAGAGAGAGAGAGAGAGAGAGAGAGTTATATAAAATTACCAGACAGAACGGAAAGTGCTATGCCTGGGTTCTATAGGAGAATGTGTAATAATAGTAGGCAGTAATAATATTTAATACGTACTCTACGGAGATTCGAACCCAGACCTACACACGCCAGCCCATATTCCATAACGACTAAACACACATCACCAAAAAATGATATTACTTAATCGGTATTATACGCATTCGTGTGTAGCAGACACACTCTCATGACGACTTTAGTAATTAACTCTCGCGTATCTACACAGTGATTCCCGATTCCTGTGAAATATATCAATGTACATGAGATTAATTAGAGTACGAATTAAAATTCTACAACGTTTATGATAGTTTTATTTGATCTAAATATTAATTATGCCTACTATTGTCAAGCATTCTGCTGTAGAATGCAGGGATCGCACCTTCCGTACTGCCTGGTGAATATTTAAAATTCTCTATCATTAATCATATATACCTTGAATTATTACATAGGAATCTGGAATCACTGTGTAGATTGATGTTAGTTAATTATTGTTTCGTCGTGGGAGTGTGTCTGTTACACACGAGTGCATATGACACTAATTAAATAGCATCATTTTTGGTTATAGATAGATAGATAGATAGATAGATAGATAGATAGATAGATAGATAGATAGATAGATAGATAGATAGATAGATAGATAGATAGGTAGGTAGGTAGGTAGGTAGGTAGGTAGATAGATAGATAGATAGATAGATAGATAGATAGATAGATAGATAGATAGATGTAAGAATTAAAAACTCTCTAACATGTTTGTTATTATTATTGCATTAACAACATTTAACACGTCAACAATCCGGGAGAGCGAAAATCATATTCGCTTGTGACTAATGTTTGGTGATATGTCCTTAAGAATCAATTTATATCGGTGACATCTTGTTTGCATAAAATGGTTTCAAACGTAAAAGATACAATTGCCTCATTCTGCATGTGACTGTTTTGTTTCTTTTTTTGGGTTGTTTATTTGGTTCGTTCGTGTATTGATTGTTTGCTTGATTCCTTTTGCTAACATGTGTGACTCTTTTGGATGAACTTTAACATATGTTCATGAAATAAATCAAGTGTTTTTCAAAACGGGACTGATGAATGCATTAGAAAAGTGATAATCTTAAACTGTCAACTTATCAAAGGACATCCAACATGTAAAGCGTATAAATGTGCCATAAAAGGAGTAGAGAAAATACCAGAGGAGTCTGGAATAAACAGAGATTTCTAGAAAATGTTTTTCTTTCTGTATTATTGTATCGTTAGGTTGTTATCGTACTCACAATTAATGTGTAAAGGGCCTAAACATTCATGGCGTACCCAAACATTTTACTATGCAATATGCTTATAATTGTCCCTTAGGTTGTTGATTTTGTAAGAGATGTTTAATCACCCGAATAAAGAAATTAAAACAAAATTATTGTTAATTGACAAAGCACAAGAGTTGTGAATTTGAATATTTTGATGACATTGACGCAATTTCACGCTGTAGCGACTGTTCTGTATTAATGGTCATTTTGCCAAATCTTTGGTTATTTCTTCACTTATGAAACATTAAAGGATAAACGATTATCAACTTCATAGCATTTATTACTAATGTAAATGAAACTTTACTATGAAAACAGTATCTTTCCTGAGTTATTTTCCCTGGCTTTTTAAAAATGGCTTATTTTAGTGATGTAATTCTCAATATAAAGCCACCCTTATTTTCGCAATCTAGCTTTAATTGCTGTAAAAGCTCAGCCATTTTAAAACAAATATGCATAACAGAGTATGTGGACGAAATATTTAACAAAGTAATTAAATAACGATAAGTGGAATGAATAATATTGGATACCAGCAGTTTGTATAGTACTGTTTCAGCTAAAAACTACCTTTGTTACCCCTGCTTATAATATTATGGTTAAACTCGTATCAACACACATCTAACATTTTCTAATTCTTAAACACCAGTTGTAATCATGATAAAATAAAGTTTTTATTTTATTAATAACTTGTTAATAAGTTAATTTGGTTTTGGTCTTTTATTTTGAAGGTTATATGGTGCGGAGGCAAGCAAATTTAGGTATCTTTGCTCAAGGATACATCACGGTATTCGATTTGATGGTGGGAAATGAACCCGTATCCTTCTGGTCACAAAGCGAGCCCCATAAACACCGAGCCTCAGCGAGTCCAGATTCCCTTGTAGAAAGATTATCTCATTATCTGCTGTTTGTTTTGATCATTTCATATAAACTTAAGCAAGTTAATTTGAGTTCGAAAACACCTTTGCAAGGATTCTTTTCAAACAAAGATAAGGTATCTCAGTTTTATTTTCCGTTGTACCCAAATTCAACTTGCTGGAACATTATTTACCTTCTTCGAGGTGGTAATTATCAGAGAAAAAAATATTTGTATATTCAGTCTTAACTGGTGTAAAAGTATGGCATAGTATAGTAATTCCAAGTATGGTATAGTTAAGTTATTCCAAGAATGGCATAGTATATTAATTCCAAGTATGGTATAGTATAGTAATTCCATGTATGGTATAGTATATTAATTCCAAGTATGGTATAGTATACTAATTCCAAGTATGGTATAGTATACTAATTCCAAGTATGGTATAGTATACTAATTCCAAGTATGGTATAGTATATTAATTCCAAGTATGGTATAGTATAGTAATTCCAAGTATGGTATAGTATTATAGTTCAATGTATGGTATAGTATAGTAATTTCAAGTATAGTATAGTATATTAATTCCAAGTATGGTAAGGTATACTAATTCCAAGTATGGTATAGTATATTAATTCCAAGTATGGTATAGTATACTAATTCCAAGTATGGTATAGTATATTAATTCCAAGTATGGTATAGTATAGTAATTCCATATATGGTATATTATAGTAATTCCAAGTATGGTATAGTATTATAGTTCAATGTATGGTATAGTAATTTCAAGTATAGTATAGTATATTAATTCCAAGTATGGAAAGGTATATTAATTCCAAGTATGGTATAGTATAGTAATTCCATGAATGGTATAGCATATTAATTGCAAGTATGGTATATTTATTAATTCCAAGTATGGCATAGTATAGTAAATCCATGTATGGCATAATTCCAGGACAAAATGTGGGAGAAAACTAACAAGTTTGTAAAATATTATAGGAAATATTTCCCTGAAAGAAATTTAAAAAAATAATTTCTTGTTTTTCGACAGTTTTATCAAAATCACACCGAGGCAAATAATATAAAACTAAAATATAGCATATCAAGTAATAATAATAATAATAATGATAATAATAATAATAATAATAATATATTTAAAATATTTTCAATCTTAAAAAAAGTATTTTTGGTGAATCTAAGCATCATTAGAGTATTTTATTATTTATTTATCTAAAACAGAATAGGAAATTTTAGGACATTACAGTCTAAGGTTTAGAAATTTTGTATTAAGCATTTTTCATGAAATCAGCAGGAGATTTGTTTCTTTGAATCAATTTTGGACTTAATTTTTCTAAATTATATAAAATACTTAATGTTGCAGTAATGAAAAATACTCATTATTCTGGGTTATTAATATCACATTGATGATAAGCTGGTATGTACTTATTTGAGTTGTTTATAACACTTATATAAAACTGGTTTGATTTAAAATTAATTTTAATTATTTATTGAATTAATAAGTGACTTTTGTGAGAGTCCAGGGTTAATCATTTTCAGTACTTTCTAATCATGACTGATCTCATAAATTGTTCAGCTAAGATGGATATTGAACATGGTAAGTTTTTAAAATATTCAATTTTCTGTGTGTTTTTACAAATTCGATTCGTTTACGATTTGTTGAAAAATATTTTGAAAATGTGGTCTTCAATTTCGAAACAGATTGGATGGTCTAAGATGTTATTAAAAATTTATTTGGGCAAAACATTTTAATTAGTAGTAGAGAATTTTCTGAAAAGGTCACTAAAATGGTAGTTTATGTTTTTAAAAATGTTGATCGTTTTGGCATTTTTAAAACATTTTGAAAGGGTGTTCAATATTTTGGAAAAAATAAAATGTTTGTTAGACATGTACCCTATGTGTACATGTATGTGTGCGTATATATATATATATATATATATATATATATATATATATATATATATATATATATATATATATATATATATATATTAAATTCTCACAAGTGAAAATATAAAGATCATTTTTTTCACCAGTGAACATATAAGGAAAATGTGAAAATATAGGGATGAAAGAATTAAAAAGATATGAAATTATTTTGCCAATAAGTCTCATCTTAGACACTTTAGCATAGATAGATAGATAGATAGATAGATAGATAGATAGATAGATAGATAGATAGATAGATAGATAGATAGATAGATAGATAGATAGATAGATAAGTTTGAAAAATAGAAAGTTATTGGCGAAATAATTGTATATAATAATTACATATATAATTATTCTGGTCATTTATTGTGGCATTAATTGTTTTGATTGTAACTTTTAGAACAGACCCATATCATTATTATCATCTGGAATATTGTTTATGGCTATGTCATTAAGATTCAACATCAATACTTACCTGCAGTGTTTAAATTATATCTAAGTTTGAGGATACATGTGTACTTTGATAAAATTAGTCTGATAAATGTGAGACAAAGAGAAAATGGAAATGTCATATTATCAACGGACAACTGTAAAATGTAAAGCGTAGAAATCTGAATCTCTAAAGGAAATGGCATGTCATTAGGAAAATCTACTAATATTAAAGATATTTTCTTGACTATTTTATCATCAGGTTGATATATTTCAGCTAGAATACACATGAATAAACAAACGTTGAAGTCCATGTATTTGTCAAAACAAAAATTAAGGTTGTCTAATTTGATATTAATTAACGTAATAATGATTTTTCATATTGATCAAGAGCACGACCAAAAAGCAAAAGTGATATTCATATTCGATTTGGTTTACATTACAAAGCGTACAGATTCTTTAATTTTAATCAATGTCTTTGAACCTTCAATACCCAGCTGTAAGTTGATGAGATACATCTCTAAATCTGTACAGAGCCGGTCTGTATGTTTCCAACTGGATACAAGTTTAGTATTGTTCAAACTTGAATTAGCACTGAATACTCTAAACGCTTCAACTAAAATGATAACAGTTAAACAAGAAACTAATACATGAATTCCTTATTAAAGCATACATACACATTTAAGACATATGAAAAAGGGACAGAGACATAGTGTGGAACATTTTCGAATAAACCCTATACATCAATTTATGCTACAAAATTAGATTTTATTGGCTTGTTAGACAGAAATTTCTTCTGTATTGGAAATCGTTTTATTATTTGGCTCTTATTCTCCGTTTCCAAGACATTGGTGCACATAAATCATCCTCAGAGAAAATAGAATTGCCCAATGTCTTCAGTGGCTTTCCTCCATTTTACGATGCAAAATACTTGGGTAGCTTGATCGTCATTCTTCACTTTTAATGACACTAACCGTCCAATCTAACGTGAATGGTTCCCAAATCGGCCTTTTAGTCATCTATTCAAGCCGTCTTCTACGTTTTCAGACACCGTGTAGCAGATCCTAAACGTTAATGGTGCTGATCTGCCCTCCACCATTGTAACCACAGTGCCCATCTAAAAATTATATAGACAAAATCGAAAACAAAAGTGGTCCATTCATATATAAATATTTATCAACTGATCTTTTTTGCACAAGCGCTTTAAGGATTTCATTGTAAATCAAACAACTTCTTTACGTGCATTTGATTTTAGTTTCTTCTTTGAATCATTGTTAGTTTTGCCAAGGACTACGGAACGTATATTTAATGCGTATTATTTGGCTAATGTTACCATTATGGGTGACCAACTTTATAGGAGCTAATTGCCCCCTTTATTTATTGCAAGAACTGTGTCAACAAAATAAACACTATCTTAACCGTGATCGAAGGTACAAACGGGTATGTTATTTACTACTATAGTGACAAAACCAAGTGCAAAACAGTAACAAAACTTACAAGACACATTTGTTCTTTGAGAAGATTTTGCTTCTTGAATATTAGAAAAAAGTGCAGGACATCCAGATTCGTGATCCTCAGCTCGCAAGGTGTGACGCTCCTGTAATGTAAGTAAGTACATATTTCAAAATGTTTATTTAAAAAATCCTTTGAGGTTACGCAACGTCCATTCATCTTATGGTGCACTAACAGTAAATCTGTAGCAGCAATAGGTGAAATGGTACTGGAATCAGATCTCAGTCAAAATTGTTAAGTAATAGCAAATAAAACATTAAAACAGACCATAGCTATCCAGCTTGATGTGTAACATGCATAACCGCTGCATGTTTAGTCACAATAGGTGTATTTAAACAAGTGTTACAACCCAGAGAGCGGAAATGTATAGACGCACGGACAGATGGATGAGATAAATCCTATACTTCAAAATGGAGTTGTACAAATATTACCTTAGCTTTTTAAGTGAAGTGACATAGTGGAGCGTTATGTTACTCTTAACTCATTTTCTGGTATAGATTATGATTTGCTGCAAATTTGTAACGCAAACTAAACCAGTTTTTTTTAGAGTGAAAAGCCACCGCAACTCAGTAGTATTTTCTTTTTAAAAAAATGATCCATTTGCCATACAGATATGATTTTATACAAACTTTTGTCAGTTTCAACTATATTTAAAAGGAAAAGTTTGTCTTGGCAAATAACGATCTTTTATATTTCTTCGTAACTGTTTAATTTTTTTTATATTTGGAGATCACGAACAAACATGATGCTTTATATGTATTGAAGAGTGTATTTTACTGTAAGCAAATACTAAGCTAAATAATCAATCTTTTCTATTCTTTTCAATGTGTACGTCAGAACTATAAATCATCACATGATTTTCTTTACCTTTTTGAACAATGCTAAAATAGTTTAGAAATAAAGGGCCCTAAGGAGTAAGTTATATGATCTACTTCCTGCTCATTATTCGATTCTGGGAATGAGGACAAGATGAAAATCACATATAAATGCTGGTTAATGCTGGTTAATGTGGGCAAATGCTACTTAATATTGGTTAACGTGGGCAAATGCTGCTAAATATTGGTTATTTGTTATAACTGGATACCGTAGGAAACTACTGTTATTTTAGTAAGCAAATAATTGTTTCTTAATAAGGACACGGATTGCATTGTCGTTGTGTCAGAAACCTCGTCTGTATACATAACTATACGCATGCTTACACTTGTATGTGTGTGTGTGTGTGTGTGTGAGAGAGAGAGAGAGAGAGAGAGAGAGAGAGAGAGAGAGAGAGAGAGAGAGAGAGAGAGAGAGAGAGAGAGATGTCTCGTTCCACTGTGCTACTCGTGATTATACAATTAAGTGGACTTTTTATGCAGACGTTAAAAACTAAAGTGCCACACTTGTATGAAAGGATTATGATTGTGAATACCAAGATCGCTTTTCATATTCATTGGTCCCCAAATAGATTTGTTTTTGAACCCACAAAACTCGGATTTTCTCTATATACTTTACAAAACTCATCTCTGAATTAAAAAAATGAAATATAAATGATGCTGTATTTATTACTGTAACATCAACTAAACAAAAATCTTCAATTTTGCATTTTTATTAGAGATTGGCGGGGGTTTCTAGGTTTTGAAACATGATTAACCTTATCACCCAGGAGATCACATCCGGATTATTTTAGGCAAACAATTTCCCAAAAAAACACACTTTCCTTTAAAAGTAAACACGGGGAGGTACGAAAAAAGCTATTTTGCAACCCAACCAGAATTTTAAAAGTGGTTTAACGCTTCTAATGCTTGTATGGGCTTTGTCAAGATACACAAAAATGTTCTTATCGTTATGGTTAGCTCAGTGTTAAACTGTATTGGGCAATATAACAAGTTTCGATTTCCACTCGATTGGAGAAATAATTTATCTCCCTAACTGTGCTTTTAAAACTGTTACACAGTCACTTTGTGTCTTTAAGCATATCCTTTTTGGTGGCTGTGGTGGTGATTTAGTTGTTACTTGTCAAAAACGTAAAAGATCACAACTGCAATTTCTTTTTCATGTGTTTTGATATTTAAACAGGAAATATTTATATATATTTCAGTTTAAAGTATGTCTTTGTCTTCTTTTTCATATTGTCTGGTAATTTAACATGTGTGGACCTTTCAACAGACTGACAGCCTTAGGTCATTTCTGTTTTAGTATAAATGAACACAATGCATTAGATTAAAATCACTCAAGGAATCTCACAAAATCATACCATATTCTCCTACAATTATATATATATATATATATATATATATATATATATATATATATATATATATATATATATATATATATATATATATATATATATATATATATATATATATATATATATCTTTTTATGTATCTTCGCACACTTGGGAGCATAGAGCCTTGATTAAACATAGCCAGCGAACCCGTTTATGGGCAATTCTATTCAGTTTGGCCCATATTGTTCTGGCAGCCTTGATCTCACGCCAGGTCTTGTTTGGTCTGCTTCACTTTCTCTGTCCTTGGTAGTTCCATTCTACGGCCTGCCAGGTGATACTGCTTGCCGGATTTCTCGGTGTACATCTGGTCTACAATGATTTCATTTGGGAGATCTATTGGTGCATATGTGGTTGGTGGTGGTTTCCCATAGGTCGGTGTTTCGGATCCCCTCTGGCCGTTGGCCGTTGAAGAGGCGGTGTATGTTTACAGAGGGCTGTACTTTTTTGGAGGATGCCTTAGTTATCCTCAAGATCTCTGAACTATAGAACAGACCAACTTTCAAGGTTTGTATTGAACAGTCGGATCTTGTTCGTTTTAGAGAGGGATGAGCTCCATGCATCTGTCAGGGTGTTAAATGCTTGTCTGGCATTTCCATTTCTGTTCTGGGTGTCTTCATAAGTCCCTCCATCAGTTGAGACATTATTCTCTGGGTAAATGGACTGTTCAACTTCCTATAGGACTACACCATCGATTTGTATTTTGATGTGTTGTTTATTGCTGAATTAGAATAATTGTGTGGTTTAGGATGTTTGTGATGTTCAGTCCTGTCTTATTATTCCTGTCAGTTTATCTTGGCCTGCATGTGCAGGTATTTGTGGGATAGGAGATAGAAGTCATCTGCAAAGTCGGTCTTCTAACTGTTTTATGAACTTTGTATTCCAGTTCGCTTGTCCTTAATGGTTGCCATCATTATCCAGTTTACATCTTCAGGATCATTAGCGAGAATAAGCAGACCTATCTGGCTCCGGTTCGGACTTCGGAAAGTTTCTGATAGCTGCATTATATATATACATGGGATGTAATGATGCATCAATTTCCAAATTACTTCTCCGTCTACACAAAAACCATTTCAAAGTTAACAGAAGGGTGGTTTTCATTCTAGAGAATCATAATACGCAGTGTAACAATGTGGTCTGGACAGGAGTAATGCTTTTGGAAGTCTGTCTGTTCTTTTCTCATTTTTGCTTCAAGGGAATTCTTCAGTCGTTCCTAGATAATTTTGATGCAGAATTTACTGGACACCAATAGCAGCCTAAGTTCCCGCTAATAGCATTTATTTCTACATGGTCTTGCTCACTCTCTCATATTTGAAGGAGTAGTTCTTGCATCATTTCAGTTCTCCGCTCATTGTGAGTTTAAAGAGCTTCAGGTGATGACATCTCGATATGCTGTCTTGTTATTGTTTTTAGTGTTTTCATGACATTTTCTGTCATAGATAGGAGGTTACTATTTTACTATTTATTATTCGGAGTAGTTCCTTTGCTGGTGGTATGTCATATATGTCTGTTGGTTGTCTATTGATGATTTATTTGATTTATTTGACATATTTTGCCAGTCATCATCGCTGTTATTCCTCTTTTACTGAGTATTGTGCCTTACTTGTCTTTGACTAGCTGTGATGGTTTATTTGTTTTCCATGAAAGTGTGAGAGTTGTGTCCTATAAACTCTTCATATATTTCGTTCCTGTTTGTGTCTCGGCCTATTTGGTCAGGTCATTTATATATCTCTTTTGATTTTTCTTGATGCTTTTCTTAACTTCTTTGTCACTCTCTCCGTACTGGACTTTGTGTTCCTGTTTCTTCTGTTCCTTTGTGTATTTATTTATTTGCTGCTTAAGTGTTCTACGATTGTTTACTAGCAGCGAGGTATCTGGTGTCAGCCACTCTTTTCTGTCTTCCTTCTTTCTTACCCAGATTAGTGCTACAAGAACTCTGCCAATACTGTTTTAGTTTGTTCTAGTGATCGTTGATGGGCTCCCCGTCAAGTTCCAGAGTGCTTTGTATATGTTGCTAATTTATCAACTGAATTTCTTGTTCATGTCTCCAGTAATTATGCCATTTAAGGTACATACGTCAGTGAAAGGCTATTCGTTTTCATTTATGGTTTAGAACCCATGCTTTCTCAAAGTAAATTCCTTGCCTGCTCTATGGGGATCAACGTTGTCAAGTCGTTCACACTCAAACTTCCATAGACATATTCCTTTCCTGTTACATCTGCATGACTTATAGAAGAGTAACATTGTATGAAAGATGCTTTCCTTCCTTTCAACATGAACCTTGGTGTGTTGATTCTTGGAGATATATTTTTCCACTCAATCAAAGTCTTGACTGTGTCAGTCGACAATATGAAGGCAACTCCTTCCTTGTGGTTGTGGTCTTCTTTTTTATGTCCGGAGTAGATACTATTCTCACCTGCAATTAACCTTATTTAGCCTGTTCCATTTAACCCGTTGTAACTGAGGCAACATAACGTCAAGTTAATAGTCAGCAGTCTGACAAAACTATATATTATTCTCCCACGCTGTAATTGAATTATTTGTGCTAAATTCAAATAAAAATGACAATCACTATATCTTAATCTTTGATTTGAACTCTCGTATTTCAGATAAGGTCATCCCACAACAGAAGTATTACACTGATGGAACAAGTGATAAAATGATATATGTGTGTTTGACTCGTTTCCTCAATATTATTAGACCATGATACGTCGTGGAAACCTATCCTTATTACCACCAACTGTGAACTGTTATAGATTGTTTAAACTGGTCGAAAACAAACAATACTGTGGGTGGTTACTAGGCTCAACGTAACGTTTCTCCCGCATAATTGTCTCATTTAGAAATAACAGCGAAAATGTTTTAAACTAAATAATCCCCTAATGATGGCCTTATTTCAAAAGAGCAGTCAAAATTTCTTTAAGATCATTGTTATCCCCCTCCCTAAGATAATAACGCACCTAATGACCAGAGCAAACGTTTGGGGGAGGGGAGGGGGCAAGCAGCTTCTGTACATGAAACAAGTGTTTGTAATAGAATTCGCTAGTTAGATAGTATTTTTTTAAATGTGCAGTAAATTTTCTTTTCTTTCCTACATGATGAAAAGGTACGATAACGAAAAAGCATCATTAGATGAAAAACGTCATCATCGTTTTACTAATTCTAAAAGGATTTAAGAACTAATATATGTTATGTAGAAAGATGGCAACTATAGATCATCTACACAATAAGCAGCACCCCTTAAAATATAAGGCACGTCATTCCAAAATGGTTCCTGTTATAAGTCTAGTATGGTCATAGATAGTAAATTTGAGGTATTATGTGTTTAAGGCAATGTTTTTCAATTCCTACAGTCTGACTTGGCTACGTTATCTATTAATTTGTACATCAATAAATCGGTATTCATATTTATCTACAACAGAAATCAGACTCATACCCAAACTCATAAAATGTATATCAATATTGTGTCCTAAAAGCATATTTCATTTTGGTTAGTCAACTAGAATTTATAATTTGTAGCAAGCAGCTTCTGTACATGAAACAAGTGTTTGTAATAGAATTCGCTAGTTAGATAGTATTTTTTTGAATGTGCAGTAAATTTTCTTTATCATTTAATGTCCTGGTAGAATGAGTGTAATTTAGTAATTAAAGTTTCATTATAAAATTTGTCGAACATGGGAGAAAATAAAATGAAATAGGGATATAAGCTCTATGATATTATGGAGCAGACAAATATAATGGTAACAACATCAGCGACAACATCTGATACAAAGCATCATGAACAATAAAAAAAAACAATACTGCTAACAACAATACCAAGTAGAACAAAAAGAAACAAACTGAATAATATGGTAATGAGGATGATGCACATCATCACTATCTCATGACTGTGGTATTTGATATTTTCAATCTTATTTCATCTCATTGTGATCTTTTCAAAACAGTTATATATATATATATATATATATATATATATATATATATATATATATATATATATATATATATATATGCATGTGCGTGTACGGACTTGTATATACGTATGCATTAGTTAAGCATTATATACAGATGTGATAAATTAACATAAATATCTACAACGGCATAGTATGGAAATTAAAGAATGTTTTGAAATACAAAGGAGGTATTATTAAAATTAAAGTTAGGTGTGTAACAAAAATATCTTTATCCATTAATCCGTAAATAATGGATTTGAATTGTACTCGTCAATGGTGTGTTGAAAAGCTGTATTAGACATCTAGACTGTAATAATAATAATAATAATAATAATAATAATAATAATAATAATAATAATAATAATAATAATAATTGCAGCATCAATCACTACCACAATAGTTTAAACAACAGCAAGACAAGCTGTAATAAGAAATGTCAACAAGATGAAAACAACGACTTATAAATACAATAAAATTCAATGATGTCTTATTTCATTAACTGAAGTCTTTCTTAAATTGGTTATGTTTGTTTTTAATTTTGTTTAGGGAGGTGGGGAGGGGGCATTTTAATGTTGAAAATATTTGTTACTTTATATGCTGCTTAAATGAGTGTCAACTTTTTCTCAGACTCCAAACATTACTAATCATACTTTTGATGTTATTATGTCTATTTCCACTTGCAGTGTATTCCTCTGGACACGCTGGAGGTTTAATAAGCACGGATAGCAGTACCGCGATCGTGGAGGGGGTAGGGATGTACCTGTTTGGTATATATCACGTCGTCATCATTATCGTCCTCATCAATATGCTTATCGCCATGATGAGCCACTCTTTTGAGGACATTCAGGTAAATATGCACTTGCTTTTCGTGCCACACATTAGAGCAAACAGCAATCGATGCAAGGAGAGTGTCTTCCGGACATTTGTAACACTAGATACAAAAAAAATCGTCTACAACAACGATTAGGTAACTGAATGAAGCATCGCTCTGTGTAATAGAATCTTAACACAATAACAGTGATAGATACACGTATGTAATTCTTTGCCGAGGAATTGCGTATGCTTCTATTCTAGAGTTTACTATAATCGATCACTGGGTAACATTGCAGTGCATTTCCTAACTTGCAGAATTCCCGTAACCGCATGAGCTTTTTAGTATTCTAAAACATATTATACTGTGTTTTCTCAGTCTAATCATATAGACTATATAGACTAAATAACGGCCGTCAATATTAATATAATCTTTTTTATGAATATAGTGTACTCAATCCATTTTCCTGTAGAAATAAACAAAAACTTCTTCCTAGTTTAAATTTTGTGATTAATAACACATCTGTATTCTTGAGCCTCCAGAGCACAAAACTCAAAAACTTGTATTGTACCCCCTCCCTCCTGAATAGAATGAATCCTTTTCATTCATAAGTCTTTTAACTGACTTAAATTCGATGACATTAAAGAAAGAAGTTTAATTTCTCATACCTTAGTTCTGAGCCTCAGTACACGTTTTATGTCATGATAGTTCTTAAAAAACAGTAGAGCTGCTTCGATACCATCGATATATCGATGTATCGCTCGATACCTACTCTGGCAATAGTGTATTGCTATACCAACTGGAAATATTGATACAGGACGATAAAAGAAAAAAACATTACTAAATCATATGAAACATCAACAAATAAACATTTCTGTTGACTTTCAATCCGAATCAATGAAGTAAATTGCAAAGCGCCTTGCAATAAATGGATCACTTTATGGACCTCTGATCGGCGTTACTTTTTTGCTCAATTGTTTTTTTGTTTGTTGTTTGTTTACTCTCGTTGATATCAATTTACATGTACTGAAGCATATCTTCCGCTTTGGAAAAATTCTGTGCTTTTGACTTTCAACGTTGGTAGGAACTCTATATTTGAAAACAAAGTTATTGTCGGATTATAATTTTCTCAGATTTTCTTTCAATTTTAACACACAGTCAAGGACGTGTAACATGGTGACCTGACCATGAAAAGACTGAATATAATCCATTATAAACGTTCTACAAATTGTATCAGTATACAAGATGCTTCTTGTAACAATTGATATGTCATTTGACTACATACCTAGTTTTGAATGGCAATACAGTGATGGAAATAAAATGTTAAATTGCAACAGTTTGTACAGCACTGCTTGTTATTATAATTACGTTACTAAGTTTTACCTAATCAAGTGACCAGTTTGTTTAGCCTTGGTTCAAAACGGCAGCGGCGCGAGATTGCTTCTCATTAAAAATGATGTTTCAGTTTTGATATTTAGCTGCTAGACAAGAAAACTGAAATAGTGAGAATTTTTTTTCATCATCCAACAATAACTTTCTAGTTTTATGTAGACTTCCTTACCAACGTTGAAAATTTTCAAATATTACAGGGGTGAAACTCACGCTATCAGTTCTTTCGAACACACCTTTTTTAAAATAGAATTTGCAAAGGATTTCGGCATTGGTGAGAGATACAAATCCAACACAAATAACCGCGAGATAAAATCTTTAAAAAATTAGCAATACAAATACATTAAAATAATTTCCAGTTAAAATCACAGAAGTATTTAATAACACATATACAAACTTCTTCCTTCTATAACATTTATGTACCTACACACACGCTTTCAAAATTTTAAGAATATTAGTCTGTCTTCAGGTGGCAGTTATTAATCCTTGGATGTATTCTTTAACATAATATTCTGTGTATCTTCTAATTAGTTCCGGTAAATATTTTTTTCCGCCTGAATATTTTGGGCATTAGTACTCATCACTTTAGAAAGTACAGTCTTTAATATCACATTTTATAACTAGATATACTAGGATTAAAAAAAAAAACAGAACAAAACATGATCCGGCAGGTGCCACCACCGCTTAACTTTTGAAATTCATCTCAATGCACACGTATATTTCACTGGAAAAAATTACATCAGCAGGTGTTGTATTTGATTTCCAAACGTTGCATGATGTTTTTATTTTGTCTTGAGTGGACCATATCAACAACTGAGAGTAGTAATGCATGTGGACCTCAAAGTTTACTCAGAGATAACAAGATACCTATGGATCTTAAATAATAGGCACCTTCTTCATTTATTGGCAACTGCCGAATGCATCTTTTCCCAGAATACGAGAATAAACGGTTTTGAAAATATAGGATTGAACCCAATCGACGTTTAGTAAACATTTAAAAGAACGTCACAAATAAAGAGAACTCATGTTTTGGTTAGTTAAGTGTGTGTGTGTGTGTGTGTGTGTGTGTGTGTGTTCAGGAGATTTAGTAAATTATGCAGTGATACAGTATATATGTATTCTGCAAATATGGGCTAACTTGTATATTTGTCAGTTTATTTATATCAGTGATATTATCGTGATATATATTTATTGACGGCAATTATCGTGGTAATATCGCGATAAAAAATGGCTAGTGATTGCATGCTTTAGAAAACAGGACCGAACTACTACTAATTCTACTGCTGCTACTTATACTGCCACTAATATTGATACTGCTTATAATATTACTACTACTGCTGGATGCTACAATTAATACCATAGTTGTTTCTTTTGTGTAGCTAACTGGTCGCACCACACACATTCCACCGGCTGGTTTCCGCACAAACCTAGATACCTACTAGGGCTTGCTTTATAATCAGGATATTTGACTTGTGCCCGTATAATTTGATTGGTTACTATATTAACTGTCAGTCAGTAACATTCAGCCATTTAAAATTCACAACCATCCACAAATTTGATGCTGCTTTGAAACGACTGTCAGACACCTGGAAAATGTTTCAGTAGATGGTGGCTGGTAGCAATTTACTATTTACTATTTTGGCTATTTTAGAAATTGTAAATTTGTTTGGCAAATAAATGGAAACTGAAAAATGTGACAGCAGCAAGAAAGAGCGGCAAAGTAGAAAAGATATGAAAATGTGAAGCAAAGAACCAAAGATGTCAGCAGTGCATATGCAAATATTAGGGTTATTGTTGATATTTGACAGCGTTTTATTACATATGAGACATCTTTGAAAAGGAAAGGTTTGAATATAACTGTGGTTAGACGATAAATTAGATCTCGCTTGACAAATATTGTAAAAATAGAAGTATACCAAAATTATGTGGAAGAAATTTCAAAAAATATAAGAAATGAAACTGATAATCGCAAAAACGAAAACATGCAAAACACAAATAAAGAAGCTACCGAACAATGACATAAACTAATACAAAATAAAAAAAATAAAACAAGAGAGCAAATGCGTTACTATTTACAATTTAGATGAAGTATGACAGGTTTGACTATTAAATAATGGACTTTATATTTTAAACATAGCAATCAGTACACCTCTGTCTTACCTTGCAATTTAGTTTAACTCCAGTTTTTACCAAGACATCGTAGAAAAAACTTATGAGATGAAAATTTACTGAAAATAAAACATTATTTCACATGCAAGATGTTAAACAATGGTATAACTACACTTAACGATTTGAAAATGATAAGTCTGTCAATAGACACAGCATGTTGCGTGAAATTTTGTCATATTCAATTAACTATACATTATTGAATGGCTACAATCCGATGAGAGATAACTTCTTGGCACGTGCAGATAAGTCTGCCAGCGTTAGTAAACTTTATATAGAGGCCGGTAACGGTTATAGTATTACCTGAATGCGCAACGCCATTCCTGAAGATAGCTTTTGATTCAACCAACTACAGTACCGATCTGACACAAGTCAACATAACTTATAAGAACTTAAATCCCGACTAAATATACATGTTTAGAAAATATAATGAACTAAAACCGGCTTGAAGTATATATAACAGTACCTCGAGGTATTGGAGAGTCTAAACCTGCCGATGTGTTAGAAACCTACATATCTATTGAGTCTGTCAATAGACACAGCATGTTTCGTGAAATTTTGTCATATTCAATTAACTATACATTATTGAATGGCTACAATCCGATGAGAGATAACTTCTTGGCACGTGCAGATAAGTCTGCCAGCTACTGTTCAATACTGGAATAAAGTTTGAGCCGATAAAATGAAGCCAATGGTAAAAAGTAATATAAAAATATTAGGATTTCTTTCTCAATAGCGCAGGTCTGGTAGAGAAGGAATAGCGAGATTAAATCACAATATCATGTCTTATGTGGGATGTATTCTATGTGCACATGCAACATATTATAGAGTCTGCGTCCTCTGCTTAAGACTGTTAATATCTTGTTTGAAAATTAACTTTAAGGCACTCAAGGCTGTGCCTCTGAAGAAAAAAAAACAGAACAAGATTTCAGGAATAATTCAGATTTAGAAATTAAATTATACTATGTTGCAGGCGGTGATGGTCCATTTTTATTGTTGAGTGATATCGTAATTAAAACGGGCAGAATTGTTGATTACAATAAATTAAGATTTAATCTCCAATAAATACCACCGTGAAGAGAAACATATGATTCCATAAACTGGAATACAATCTGTATTAATTCGGCAAAAGAAAGACAAAACAAATTATAGAAGATAACAAGTGTGGAGCTTTGTTTAAAACAAAATCCGTCTGTCATGTAATCACTAATGCACGTAATTTAAAAGACAGAGATCTTTTTTTTAAATAAAAAGAATGACTTATTATAATAACAATGGTAACAGGAGATAGTCTAAGTTACTTTCTGATCTGAAATAGGTTATTATTTTTACTTGTCTGATGTTCTCTCTCTCTCTCTCTGTCTCTCTCTCTCTATGTGAGTGTGATATATATATATATATATATATATATATATATATATATATATATATATATATATATATATATATATATATATATATATATATATATATATATATATATATATATATATATATATATATATATATATATATATATATGCAATAAACTGACAAGCAACAGTGCAAAAACTAGTATCACTCTAGCACTCTGAAAGGACTGTTATATGCCATATGATTTGTATTCTTTATATATATATATATATATATATATATATATATATATATATATATATATATATATATATATATATATATATATATATATCTGCACAGAACACACCCAGCTAATCAGATAAAAATATAACCAAACAATGACAGCGTAAGCCAGGAAACAAACAACCTGTCCCTCGTTTTTTAAAACAAGCAATTTAAACAACCATCCATACCAGGAAATGCTGCTACTGCTTTGTTCTAAATAGCTCGAACAAATAGTTACCAATGTTTTGATGCCTTCCTTGCCGTTGACAACGACTGCTATTCATCACACAACCAAAACATACAGCACATGTTTGGTCTAAATCCTCTAGCTAAACGTTGCATCAAAGCAAGATATGGATAAAGCATATCAAAATATCAATATTAAAGAGGAAGACCAAACAGTCATAACATGGATGTAATACATGCTTTTCACGTCAAGTAAACAACGCAAGCATAACGTAACAAATGTCTGTAAGATATCGTTATGATCTTGGCTGTAAATCTTAAGAGAACGTAAATAAGAAATATCTGCCACACGATCAGTTAAAACCAATGATTAAAATTTGAACATTCATCATATTCCGAATTCAGGCCATCCACTAAACTCTACTGATGTAGTTCACGAGACATTTTATAGAAAAAAACATATCAATGCTCAAATACGTAACTCTGTGGATGATACTAAAGATATTAATCATGGAGAGATCAAGTCGACAATAAAATTAAGATCTATGAAACGGAAGGGTTCAGAAAGAGCAGACACAATTCAAGAGTTGCACAAACAGATCGATGACAGCAAGAAAAAGATTTGATAAGTGTTATGATATTCATAACTGAGGATAGGAAATGCATCTACCCATTTTGTGATATCCTTTTGTGTAAACGAATGATAGTTTTAAGTGTGTTTTGATCTGGGTGTGATTAGCATTTAGCTATAGCTTTAACAACTTCCTAGTCATATCGCTAAGATGTCAAGCACTGAGGCATCATGCCGCAGACATGCAGCATCATGTCCCATTCAGTCACATTATTCTGACACTAGGCAGACTAGTCCTAACACTAACCTTTTAACGCTTGGCGCAAAGCCAGGCAGCTGTTTGTACCATTTTTGTAAATCTCTGGTATGATTCGGCTTGAGTAAGAGTCTGCGACCTCTCGCACACATGGCGGACGCTCTAACCACTTAGGCCAAAGGAGCGGTTTTAAGTGTTCTATACAACACTTCTATTACATATTCAATCTTATCGAATTACATAAAAAATGTTTGATATTTTTTTTCAAATAGCTCCTTAACGTTTTTGCTCTAACAGTATTTCCTTTCATTGAATTGCTCCATATTTTCATTTAGTTCCTTTGTGCTTTAACTAAAAATGTAATACAAAATTATCTCCCGTTAAAACTTTGCTTTCTCAGCCCATGTATGTTTGAAGAATATATATATATATATATATATATATATATATATATATATATATATATATATATATATATATATATATATATATATATATATATATATATATATATATATATATATATCACAGTCAAATGATTGCATATCAATAATATCTGAATGTTGCTGTAAATAAAAGTCAGTTACAGAAAGCCTTTTGTACAAAAATATATTCTTGCTTGGTTTGTAATGTGTAGGTATATTTTTAAGCTGTCTTGATATAACAACTTTAATACCTTGTAACTTTTTCCAAATCTTTCTGTAGTGACTAAAAATAAACACCAACAAACAACCGAAATTTTATTAACTAAAACAATATTCAGATTGAAAAAGGTCTCGCACGTTCAATTAATAAATTGCCGCTAGTAAATTCAACGTTCAAAAATAAAAGTCAGTATATGTGGAACCTTTTTCGAAGTACCTACATACCTACACGATTAATGAAGCAAGGTAAGATTTAAATCGCAGGTGTTCCAGTATAAAAATATCATCCGTATAGTTTCTTATTGCCTCCTCAAGAAAATTTATAAACCGAACGTTTTCATTTTGCGCATTTATTCTATTTTATTGTTAATGCTTTTCTGCATCCATATTATAACCGGCGGCATATTAAGCTTTGTCCTTCTATTTTATTACATCATGTGTCACAATCCTACGCATTGCTGAGGACTTATAAGTAGTCAAGTATCAACACCGTTAAAACAGTTAATATCTGAACTCCATACGCTTCTACTATATACCAGAATGTAGTTTGAAGTCATTGTTAGAAATATCGAATACTAGCTTTCGGATGAAAACCTATAACCAAATAAATTAATTTCATTTTTGTTATGTCTAATGCATACAATTGCCATATTATATAATTTGTTTTATCTACTCGTAAAATTCCAGTGTCTAAATCATTCAACAACACGTACCTTATTTAACTCCTTTGTACGTAAGGGTAGATAATAACCTAGTAAAGTTGGATGGGTGCCATCAGCCATCTTACAATTTTACAGCTACTTGGATTACATATATTATTATTAGTAGAATTAGTAGTAACGAATTATATTGCTAATAATAATTATGATATTACTACTACTACTAATTCTACGTCTAATATAATTATATTACTACAACTACTACTAGATCTGCGGCTACTAATTCTACTACTCCTACTATACTACTACTATTAAATATACTATTAATATTTCTACTTCTAATAATAATATAATATCCTGGTATTACTACAAAGTACTACTAAATGTACTACCACTACTAATTCTGCTATTGCTACTAATCCTACTACTTCTACTACTAAAACTACTACTACTACTAAAGCTACTGTACTACTACCATTATTACTAAATACAACTATTATTCCCACTACTGCTACTTCTACTATATCTACCACCATAAACAATACCGCTATTACTATTACTGGAAATTCTACTGCAGGGAGACTGTGATGTCGAGTGGAAATTTGCACGTAACAAGTTGTGGATGAACTACATGGACGAAGGTAGCACGCTTCCCGTGCCCTTCAATATGATCCCTAGTCCCAAATCCCTGATATACGTCTGGAGATTTTGTCAGCGACTTTTGATATCCAGAAATGGCAAGTCTTCCAAGTATAACAATAATAGACGACAAACATTTATAAAGGTAATTGAGTAGACTTAGTATAAACTAACTCTCTCTCTCTCTCTCTCTCTCTCTCTCTCTCTCTCTCTCTCTCTCTCTCTCTCTCTCTCTCTCTCTCTCTCTCTCTGTGTAATCATTTTTATAGGATTCATGAAACCTACGAAATATATTGATTTGCTGTGAACTTGAGTGTCGCTACAAAGAACATAATAGGAAGCATGATGGATGCAACCAAATCCTGTTTAAGAGCAATGTGACATCTGAACAAATATCAATAAACATATCGAACCGTATGTATTGCTTAATGCTCAGCAACTGCAAACAGTGTACATCTGCTTGATCTGTCAGATTAAGGTCTACCCTATTCGCGTGAAATTACAATTATAAGAAACACATTGAGCCTAACGTACTAGTTATTTGCAACGACAGAATACAGTGTACATACGTCGTAGTTGGGCGCGCTTTATATTCGAGGTTATAATGGCATTCATAATATTTTAATTGTAATTCTATGTTTTTCTCTGTGTTTAAAAGATATTTTAACTATGTTGTTGAGTGACCTTGATTGAAACCGTGTTCAGAACTTGGTAAATGAAGTTGTCTCGACAAATATTGTACTATGGCGAGGAAATTTATATTGATACCGTCATAGTAGGTATTGGGTATTGTGATGTCAAAAGAGGTCGTATTTGCCCTGTAGATTTAATACAGCAGGTCAGATAGATGATATCTTGAAGATTTCGAGCTTTGTCCATAACGTTTTGATATTATAACATAGTATAAAATTCTACAGACTTATTGGTCAAGTCGAGAAACAAATCTGGGATGTAATTGAGAACTGCCATTGAGAACTACATTAGCAATTATTTTTGGTCACATGGCAATATATGGAAGCGGAATGAGACTTAATTACAATCGGAATATGTGATGCACTCTTCCGGATATCAATCATCGAACTCATCAGATTTATGTGTACAATGGCAACTACATGTGCAGTTATTTCTGGACTTTATCGAAATGACCGAGCGATGTTCCAATTGGCATATGCTGTACAAATGATTGTAAAACCGCTCAGACTATTAACATGATAAACAATCTCACTTCATGAACAGTTTAACATCTATGTCAGTCCTGTTTTGAAACGCCAATTCTATCAGTTTACCAATGAAATTATGATTTTAAAAAAGTTTGATAAATCAAGGAAAAAGCCTGTCCGTAGCTTTTAGCAAATTTCATCGCGTGGTTTCATGGCGTCTGAAATTGATTTATTACGCGTGTTCAAGCACCAAACGAGTTGAATGCGCATGATGCAGCGACAAATATAAGTTTAAGCTATTGGCAGGTAAATTGGGTTATACCCGATTTCATAGGGCAAAATTTGATTATAAACGTAGTTCTAACAGTCTTTACGTGGTGCTTATGACTCTCATATGAAAATTGTATTGTGCCATAAAAATTGTTCTTACTTTTAAGATAGTCATACAATGTTTAGGAAAATTTACTGGTGTTATGTGTTACAAGTGAATGCTGTTCCATGGATGGAATTAAGAATTACTCTATTGTATAACTCGTATTGCGTTGATAATGTATGGAGGTAACTCAATATCAAAGCTTGCTGGACCGGATATTTATTAACATGGTTTATTAACTTTTGTACAAATAGTCCTGGGTTCGATCATATATACTACATATATTTGTTCCTTCTTGTCGCATTTCATACCGTTTTCAGTCTTCGGTAATTTATATAATGTATACATGTATTTCTACGACACTGAGAGTTTAATACCGACAAACGTATTAGGGATGTCTCTCTGAGTAATAGGAATTATTGAAGTGGTCAGGGTGTAACAGGCCATTTACTGATCAACTTAACTGACCATTAACATTTAGGATGATGTTTTATGGGACTGACCAAGTACAACATACATTATGCTCTCTCTTCTGAGGAAACGATGTTTTTCCTATTCTGTTACATCAAATTAATACTGCTCTTTCGAAGAAATGTTGACGCTACTAGGAATTATCGTTCCTAATTGTACTACAGATTTCTTCTATTAGAAAGGTGTTTCATGGGCGCTACATGGCAAGGAACGTGGCGCCGTGTAAACATCTATCTGATGGGATAAAACTCACGACGGACATCAATACATCGATAACCAAAACTCCTCTCTGTCCCTGTCTCTGTCTCTGTCTGTCTCTCTCTCTCTCTCTCTCAAAGGATTGAAGTCACAGACGACAGCAATGATGTCATTGTGGTGGGACATTTGCCCCCACCCCCTAATTTTGCATGTGCTATAAAATTGTTGTAGCTTATACACGACATTTAACAAGCCTGTCATGTTTTTCCTCCCCCCCCCCCCGAACAAATTGAAATAGCGTCCCTGGACGACAGTTGTAAATGCAACTGCTTCTTCTTTGATGTTAAACTAAGACAACCAGTGTAAATATCATATATAATTAACATTGAAAAAATGGTAATTGGAGATGGCTTCAACAATATACAAAATAATTACGATTTACTTTGAGAAACAATTCCGTTACATAGTCAAATCCCCGGCTTCATCTGAATATGTTGAATGGGCTGCTAGACTGTTTTCCTTTATCGGGGTTGTAACCCATGAACTTTGCCACCAACGAGATATTTTGTGCTATATAAGAAATACATTCATCCCGATCTTCTTCTAGTTTTAAATAGCGACTGATTCTGGGTTTCACTGTTTTTGTCGAGAACATATATAGTTCAGAATGTGCGAAATGTTCTGTGTAGAAATTTACATTATTAAAGTTTGTTCAGATCAGTTGAGATTATAGACAATGGCTGTCCGAATATTGAAAAGTTTTAGGCATTATAACTCCTGTCAGAGTTTGAGATAGTAAATTGTATAATTTTCTGGAAAGATTCAGGTGTCCAATAATGTTATATTCTTGCGTTCTCAACACTGTAAACGCTCTATCTTTGAATATGACAGTGTGCCTTTTTAATTCTCGTAAAAGTAATTTGACACGCATCGTTGACGTTGTGAATTTCTGTAATGCTAGGTGCTAAGCATTTTGGGTATCTCGCTTGTTCATGACTGTGATCATTGTGTTTTATCAGAACATTTAAAGCAGTCGACTTTGTTAATTGCTGGGGCGTAGTTGGTCGTAAATGAGTTAATACTTTCTTTTATTGTTTGAGACTGCTGATTTTATTTTTAAATATTATATTTTTAACCTTGTAAACGTTGTTTCCTGGAATGTCTAATGTGAAAGATGTCATTATTTTCTGCCATTTTGCCGTAGTCATTAATATTACCACTATCACAATGAAACTTGTCTATAAAGGTCACTCAACAAGGTCACAATAATCAGTCCTTCGTAAATAAATATATTTTATATAGATGTAAATTTATATGAAACAGCAAAAGGGATCCATATGTGCAAGTTATCGTTTGAGTGAGGCACCCACTAAGGCAGAATTATCATTATTTTCATCATTTTTTACAGAAAAGAAGAGAAATGGCGTGTAAATCCATGTCTTTGAAGGCGGACGACTCGTCCTACAGTGATATTATGCAACGACTAGTCAAAAGATATCTCTTTAAGTTGGAGAGAGCAAAAGACGAAAAGGAGAAAGGTCGATATTACTTTTATTGTCAATTGACTCATTATCCTATCGACCAAAAAAAAAAGAGAGAGAAATGAATGTATACATTTTTGCACCAATAGAACAACCATAATAATTATAATGTATATAAATCTTAAAAATTATTTTTTCAGAATCATTCTTAAAAGACTGGTCTGTGGAAAATAATCGATAGTTATGTCAGAACTTTGTATCACTACCTGTAATATACTTTGTACATACATTTATTAAAAAATATTCATTCGTTACAACTTGTCGGGAACCACATTTGAGTTGCTGGAGAAAGAAGTGAACTTCAATCCCTTATCTTATTATAATCAGTTGGATATTGTTTTTTATTTGTATAAATGATCTTCTACTAATATCGTGCAAATATATTAAAAAGTATTAATTTTGATAATAAATAAATGAAATTTATAGATTTTATGCAGTAGATGTTTCTAAGGCTCAAAGCTCTTGCATGGGCGTCATCTGTTTTGTAGATGTTTTGGGAGTTGGAGGTGGGGTTATTGTTCTTGTTTTTGTTTCTTATGCATGTGCGAATCCCAGTTGAACTTTCAAAAACATATATCCTTAGATTTTCGTTGCGTAGAAAATAACGATATTTGGCGACCATTTTGAATAAATGTTTACAACTTGAAAGATTGCCAATGTAAATGTGTTCAATGTATAAACAATTGAAAAAGTTCTATTTATAAATTATGTTCGCCTACTAAATAGAACCTTCTTTTAATATTTATATCCTAATATTCGTTTTCATCCTTTGGCTAAACAATACATTTTTAACACCCTTAACATCTCAGACCTTCCTTCGAACAGAAGAAGAATCAAAACTCAGATGTAATGCGATTGACCAATAGCAGCACGTTTACGATTTACATTTGCCCGACGTCCAGTCATTCATTGACATAATCACATTTGCAACATCTTGGGCCGTTCTCACCAGCATATACAAATTGGTGTTTCTATTTATAGAGCATAAGTGGCTTAATCAATTAATTTCAAATTAATAATTAAGTAAATAAATAAATAAAAATAATAAATGATGACAACTATAGTACACTCGATATGTTTAATCGGATGACGGAAAGACCTGAAATATTCTAATTGAACCCGAAGGGCAATTGTATTGATTTTAATGGACGTCAAAATTCCATTGTCTAAATACCAGTCCTAACGTCAGCTATGGGAAATAGTACTTATGTGAGAATAGAACAATGTTCTGCTTAATCTCATAATATGCGGCAATTACGCGGTAGAAAGTATTGGTAATCAGTTACGATTAACAGCTCAATATGGATTATATTTTTCATTAAAAACTTTCTGACATTTAAAACTGTCAATTAGCACGATGTGTCCTCCTCCATGGATTGAACTATGCCTCAAAAATATATAATATTTATTCTTATTGAACTATACAAAAATGCATACAACCATGAATAAAATATGTAGAAAAATGTGCCCCACACCTGTGATGATATTGACTGTCGTTGTCGCCTATTCATTAAAACCTGCACAACTCTGTAGATAATCTTGTCTAAACTGTAAGCAACTGTGTTCCGGAAAGATATGCATGCTGCAAAACTGCGTATTTCATAAACAGCTGACATCAGATCAACATATCGTCCATTAGTATCAACATATATTTGGGATGATTTGATTTATTAGACCATTGCAAAAAGTATTCACTATTTATTCTTGTTAAAATATCCTCCAACCCTATCGCTAACCCCTCAAAAGCCGCAAGCAAGACGAAATAAATGCATGGTATTATGTAGAATAGTACAAAATATTTAATCTTGTTGAACTAACCCTCGCACTAAATGCATTGAACTATGTAGATATTTAGTTGAACGGTTCCCATCCACACAAAACATGAAAAGACCTATGTCGAAAAGTACACAACATTTATTCATTGAAATCCCGTTCCACCCTCCCGCCAATGCATTGAACTAAGTAGAAAAGCAGATGTACAAGAAATCCCTTTTGATCTTTTCATCTTGTAATGACTCGAGAAATACAATAGGTCTATTTATCTAAAATTAAGAGTGTAAGACCAGTTTAATAACGTTTCATTTGTTCCACTTTATTTAACATCTTTCAAAGCTTTCTGATTTTAAGTCAATACTATTTTGATGACACAAAAACAGTTTACACAAATCAATCTATCCATAATGTTAGCATACGAGCATCAACCCTGTTTACCGTAAGTGTAAACATTCAGATAACTCGGACTTTATCCACAGTTATGTGTGAAAGTCTGAACTTCAATAATGCTTGATTTGAGTTAAATACAGCTCCATGAATAAGAGAAATAAGTGTTTTAGTGCGTCCATGACACAAATTTATCCCAAAAATAAAACGCTGTGATTAAAGTTTTATTTTTAATTTCAACTACATGAGCTGTATATGAATTATCTAACCCAAGTGACACAAAAATGTTACGACGGTTACTTTTTTGTCCGTCTGGTTGTTCGGGTCGGATATCTAAGTATGCTTGCGTTGGGTGGTCTCATAATGTATAATGATCTCATGACATTACACTTTTGAATTACGAGTAGCACGTAAATCTACTTACTGTCTTTTTCCTTTGTGTTGCAGTGAAGGATAGTATCCCCAACATTTCAAATATCCCGACGGAACAAATAGAGCTTATGGACGAGGATGAATCACCACCACCACTGCCACATTCGCCCCGAAATCTGCCCTACGCAACGCCAACTATACACGAAGATGCAGATGAAACAGAAACTGACACCGAACATCATACATCTTTCAAAAGTACATTTTTCATCTTGCCTTTACGCAGCTCCAACACCACTATACACGCTTCTATTTTATTAATTTTGTGCGAATGGAAAACTTTGGATTGCATGTAGGTAGTGGCGTCACGGGGGGGGGGGGGGGTACGGAGGTGGACCGCGTTGGGTGATACTATTAGAGGGGATTAACCAAAATAAATGTCTGTTTTAAAAACTTTAATTTTTGTGCAGGATGAAGGTCCATCTGGGTGACACCTTGAGTTACAACACTGGGTGACACCAATATAGTAGGGATACTGCTATTGAATATGAATACGACCTTACTGTTTATGTCATAAAATTGTTCCCCTATCCAATATGTATCAATATATTGTATAATTGATGTATTCTCCTAGTGATTTATTTATATTATTATTATTTTTAAAGGAAAATAAAAGTTGTTTTTATTTTCTAAAGCACAATCAAGGTCCTCCTTCAAGAGACGACGAGGAAGTCAGCGGCCTAACCTTCGAAAATTGTCTACAGGCAGTCCTCAGGTGGCCACGAGCTTGATGATACCACAACTGGATGGCATTCTGAGATCGCAAAAATTGCTGGATGTCCGGCTACAGCATTTGCAGGCGAGCTGCAAGGAGACCAATCGAATTATAGACGATGTAGAATTTCTCAGACGGGTAATGACTGAAAATCAAAAGGCGATGTTTAATATAATTTCTGCTCTAGGAAATATACAAAGCGAAATTGTAAACCTCGCAAGATGCTTAGCTTCTTCGTTCATATCAACACAGCCTAATGCGCACGTGCAAGCTAATGCGCATCCACAGACGAATTCTGTTTTAAAAGTTACTTCCAGTCGAAAGCGACCCAGTCAGGAAGACGAAGAAAGTCGGCTGTGATTTCCTAAATTAGCTCTTACATATCATGCCAGATGACATGGCGCAAGAAATGTGCCGAATGGTTTTCTTTTTCCAATAATTATTTGCTATAGTTTCCAATCTTGTTATAATTACGTTGTATAATGAACTGGTGAAATAAATATTGATATTACTTAGATGGTATTCCTCTTTACTAATATCATTATACGATTGAAACTATAGCTTGTTAGAAAGACATTTCAGATAAAGTTTACAATGTTTGAAGCTTGAGTGGGTCATAAGACACCACTTACGTAGCGAGATCTTTTTACAGAGTGTTCATTTAAAAGAAAGTGTTAGAAAGCTAAACCTGTAACAGTCACAAAACAGTGGCACTAGAAGAGTCAATTGTTTCCATCGAAATGTTCTGGTGTTTTGCGCATACACCATTACTGAAAAGAGCGAAAAGGACGAGTATGTGCGCATAATTATCAAACTATGTTATAATTTTTGTTATGGAACTTTGATGCCATAAAAATCTTTCAACTTTTATTTTCAATTTGATAGCAAATAACTCATTTTTAAATATACCAATATTCTTTTATTGCAATTTAAAAACAATGCTTTGCATAGGCAAAGATCGAGCATGTGACACAGAACGTCATATCTCTTTGACGTTTAACCACACCAGTCAGTAAACTATATATATGTCCAGCAACGCTTTCCTAGCTTCAAGGTTTTATCCGTTTGATATTGACGAAAGCTGATTGGATCTCATATCAGTTCTTTAGAGAAACGTACATGTAAAGCAACGTATCTGAGAGTGGTACCTCTAGCAGTTTGAAAACCTTGACATTGGGAGTGATCTTAACGGCCGCTATTATCTTTAAGAGCACATTAGACAACTAATTTTTAAAAACAAAATACACCTCTAAATCCTTTGTCAACAGAGATATTTCAGATTGGGTTAATTAAACATTTTGATTAAAATGTTAAAATCTCATACCAATACAAGAAAATGTTTCTAGAGCACTCATTTTATAACAAAGCTGCACCCCTATGTCCGAAGACGATATTAAAATTTCAAAGCTGGCTACTCAATATTTATATATATATATATATATATATATATATATATATATATATATATATATATATATATATATATATATATATATATATATATATATATATATATATATATTTGACATTGCATTAAGATAAAATAAAATCCATCCTCTAAGGATACAAAAATACAGATTTTATAGAATGTAATGACAACTAATATCTTGTATAATGGTAAAGTATGCGGATGTTGGTGTTTATTGTGTGCTATGGAATCTGTTTAAATAGTTTTAAAAATAATATAGGCAATATGAAATTTTCTTTGCCCTATTTCCTGTGTTTAATACAATGAGTGCTTTCGTAAAGAGACCACGAAAACACATTTCAGATAGACACTGGTTAAATAGATGTTCCGTAAACATGGAAAGTTTTGGGGAAAATCAAACTGTAAATGTGTATGAACTTATTAGAAGAGAGAGAGAGAGAGAGAGAGAGAGAGAGAGAGAGAGAGAGAGAAGGGGGGTCTAAACGTGCACGTCGCGAGTTGCATCGGAGCTGAAAGAATCTATAATAAACCGGTTAGAGGTAATAAAATTTAAAAACACACTGACACGATGATCATATTGGATTCAAGTGATTATCTTAAGAACTACAAAAATGAATGATGATATTACCTTGGAATTTTAGAATTATCCAACTTGTTTTCATTAGAAAGTAGACAACTCGACCGACATAATATCAGAATGTAAGACAACTCAATAATGTTAGAGCGTACACAACTCGACCGACATAATATTAGACTGTGTGATTTGATTTTTTAAAAATATTATTATTATTTTAAAAATAATTCAGTTAAATCGCTACGATAAATGTAGTGTGGCAGATAATAGCGATGTCTAGCACAGGGGCTCCGTGCCGCAGATATGTGGTATCACGTCCCACCCAGTCATTCGTGACACCTGGCCGAGTAGTCCTAACACTATCCTCCTAATGATGAGCGCAAAGCGAGACAGCTATTAGTGCCATTTATGTAGGTCTTTAATATGACTCGGCTGGGGTCATAACCTGCGATTTTCCGCATCCGAGGTGGGCGCTCTAACCACTATTGGCAACTGGGGCAGTAATTGACGTAATGTTTGAAAGCATACAATTCGATATGTATATTGTCTTAGAACGTAGACAACCCGATAATGTTAGAACGCTGAAAAACGGATAGATGTAATAGAATATAAACAACACAATAAATATATTGGTATAATGTAGACAACATTATAGGTATATAATTTTAGAATGTGGACAACTCGATCGATAATAGGGGGGGGGGGGGGAAGAACATTACAATCCTTAAATACGGGGAGGGAAGTACTGACAGACAAAACTCAAATACTGGATTACATACAGAGCTACTACAAGGACCTATATACTTCACAGAAGATAGCAGACGAAGATATAGAAACATACTTACGAGAGACAAATTGTGAGAAAATTACCTCAGAACATAGAAACAAATGTGAGGAATTCATCTCGCAAGACGAAATCATAGCGAAAATAGGGAAACTATCTATAAATAAATCACGGGGGAGAGATGTGGACTCTCAGCAGAATTCTATAAAAAAAAAAAAAAAAAAATTCTGCAGGGAGTTGTTGCCAGTTTCAGAATCGTTATACAATAACATTGTATTAAGGAATATAAACATGTCCAACACCATGAGGGAGGGAATGATAACATTAATATATAAAGGGAAGGGTAATAGGGATGAAATTAAAAATTGGAGACCCATCTCACTCCTTAACATTGATTATAAAATTATAAGTAAAATATTAGCTGAAAGGGTCTAAGAGTGTCTTGACAATATCATAAATATAAATCAAACTAGTGTGCCTAAAGGTAGGGATATACAAAACAACATTTTAACCATTAAAACTATTATAAAGAACACATTAATATTACAGGTACTAATAGTGCTATGGTACTAATTGACCAGGAAAAAGCCTTTGACAGACTTGAGCAAACCTACGTATACAAGACACTAGAAAAATTTGGTTTTGGAGAAAACTTCCAAAATTGGATCAAAATCCTATATAAAGATATAAACTTAGTTGTACAGGTAAATGGGGCAAAAATAGATAAATTTGAAATCCAAAGATCGGTGAGGCAAGGGTGCCCACTATGCTATTATATGTAATAGCAATCGAAATACTAAGTATCAAAATCAATAACAACCAAAGAATAGTATGGATCAAAGTTCCAAATATTAAAGACGAAGTAAAGATTATGCAACATGCGGACGATTGTACAAACTTTATCCAAGATGGAAATTCCTATAATGAACTAATAAAGGAATTCGAAAAATTTGGGAAAGTATCGGGATCTAAGATAAATACCGACAAAACAGAAATTTTATTATTAGGAAACTGGAGAGGTAAGATACATGGGTTACCTACTTCCTTAATTAAAGACAATATAAAAACGTTAGGTATAAATTTTGGAAAGGATGACGTGAAAAGGAACCAAAAGGAAATCAGGGAAAATATACAAAAAAAATATGCAAATCTGGGCGCCTGTGCCAATATGCCTATTGGAACGGACACAAGTCGCTAAAAATTATATGTATGTGCACCTTAATTATAAGCTTAAAACGATAGACATTAAAAATGCAACAGTGTGTGTGTGTGTGTGTGTGTGTGTGTGTGTGTGTGTGTGTGTTGTGAAAATCGGTTTTAGTAGACCTTATGTAAATTACTTCATCACTTTGTAAGTTTCCTCTCGTTTAAATGTTAGTGTGGGCAATGGCATCTTTAAAGTTTGGCAATTATTACCTTGTAGTCAATGGCGTTGTATGTTGTTATGTTTTGTTTGTCGAACGTCGTTACTTAACCTGCTTTTCGTAGAACATGCGTATTAACAAGAATTTTATTAGGAAAGTTCTGTAACCGACGTCAAGTCGCCTTATTTCGACGTAATAGTTCGCAACTCAAGAAATGATTCCATATATGGTAATCATTTCTAGTCTTCCAAAGGACCCGTTGGAACCATTCCTTCGTACAGTCGTTGACTCGTAAAAATCTGATCAGCATCACTGCCTCCCATCAATACTACCGAATTCATCTATAAATACACGCAATTGAATTGTGTAATAAATGAACATGGAAACATTTAGTATGTTTTGGTACAAACAATACTATACATCCTGTGTATACGTACAGATCAAAACATATGGATAAACATTAAAAATGTTGTATTTTAAGAATGACTATCTGGAATTATTTGATAAACATGTTCATACACGAATCTATCTACCACAAGATTGTTTTAAATAACAAAAACACATCATTAAAACCTTCTTATTATCTATTTTAAAATATAAATAACTCAATCCAACTTGCCAAATACTGATAAAATACGACCATAATATGAAACAGACTTAAATCTGATGTCATGGTGATCCGTTAAAACTGTCTCACGCAATGCAAATGTAGAGAAAAGTCCCAGTCATCTAAAGAAGCAAACCATCAAAACAAAAATTGATTTTGAACAGAATGAAATATATATATATATATATATATATATATATATATATATATATATATATATATATATATATATATATATATATATATATATATATATATATATACAATTGTTGCATACCTCTAAATGATTGATATAATAATAAAGACTGCAACCTGACAAAGCCTCAATGGAATGTAACTTCTCAGAAAATTAAAACTATCTATTTTTACATTGTGGGAACACGTACAGAAACAAGAGACAAGTGAATTTTCTACTGTCGGCACTTTACGTTTTAAATTATGAGTAGCCAGCTCTTCAGCTTGTCAGGCTAAGATTTGCACAGTGCATCAAGAAGCCAGTAAAAGATGATCCAAATAAGGAAGTACAATTTGTACCGAATGACGACGAGAAATATTTTTAAAGTGATTGATTGGATAGAAAAGTAAGACTGTTCATGAACAAAGAACTATTAGATTTTTAAACAGCTTTAGATTCATGGACAAATGTTTTGAGATTTACCTAGGAGTAGCTCGAGGCAATTAACATTTCAGAGACATGAAACTTTGTCCAACCAAACAATTATTTCGATAGTCTCGACAGATTCGATAAAACAACGTCATCTCCAAAGAAAAACGTTTTACTCATCAGTACACGATTCATATTTATCGGAACGACGATGATTTTCCGCATGTACATGATGTGATGTTATACTGCAACCTTCAAACATTAAGTGAACTACACGGTTATTGCATGAAAAAGATACTCTAACGATATGAGAGATCTTCGAAAAATCTGGGAATGCCTGCATGAAGATCTACAACCTAGATTCTAAGCATTATTGCAGAGCACTCGGTTGACTCATTATGCGAGTTTCAACTATTCAGGGTTGATTCGGAATTTTGACAGGATCCTGATGACTAAGAGTGGAATTGGTAGTTGAATTCATATTATTCCACATCAATATGTAAGAGCAACAAATGCTATTCAAACATGGTTCGCAAAAAGAAAATTGCATGGTGGGTATTCAAGGTCAATGCCACTCATCTATTTTTCCTCGATAATTTATACAACTTAACAATGAAAATGGCAAATGATAGAAGAAAGGTACCTGGCCACATGGATGCATATAACATACTAGAGGTGAATTTGGATTATAAAAGACCAACACGCCCCAATGACCATCAAGACTACACTATAGCACCAGAAAAAAGTAGTTGTGCCAAGTGAAAAAGATTTATCTCCCTTGTATAATAAGTTAATTTTATGATTACAAGTTACAAAACCAAATTAAAAACAATATTATGTACAATAAAAAAAAAATAATGAGAAATATGTGATACATTGCATACACCTAAATCATTACTTTCAAGTAGAACTAAAACTGAAGAAAACATATAACTGTCTTATTTTGAACAGGAATCTTGACCTTCATAGAGCCTAATACAAGTCTGAGACAAAAAGAAGAAAAAAAAAGAAGAAAAAAAAACAGCATTAAGAACTTAACATGATAAATTATATTTAGTTTTATAAAATCACATAAATAATAACATGGTTCTTTCTTTTCAAACACTATGTCAATTGTCCCCTTGTCCTTGCTGTAGAAGCTGACCGATATATATATATATAATATATATATATATATATATATATATATATATATATATATATATATATATATATATATATATATATATATATATATCTTTAATTACAGACATTTACTTGTATGATATCATCCATACTGACAATTTCAACATGTCATCTACTAAATGCTAGTATTATTAGATTAGTAGCTTTCTTTTGGTACATATCAACAAGTAACTCTATCCATTAATCAATCTTCAGGGTCACTTTTCATTCTCGAGTAATTAATTTTATTATTTTAAATAAATCATTGATGATAATGATGTAATAGCAAGAAAAACGGTATTTAATCGCTACTAGATATAGTGCAAATAAAGTTTTCCTACCATTAATCACTCCATAGCATAAGAGGTTCACATAAGTAAATGAATTTGAGATATGTCGGTCAGAGACAAGGCATTGTATTTGAGCATGCTCTTTCAAATACAGTTATTCAAAATAACATATATTCCTTTGATGCCGAAATATAATTTATTGCAGCCGACAATTTGAATATTTACTGAGCACGTCATTTTCTTTTCTATAGATTTTAAAGTTAATACCTTGATTAATATTGACCAATTTAAGACTGAACCATGCTATGTGTTATCGAGTGTATTTCCTTACTCAACTCAGAGGGAATAATTGTCCATTAAAAATATTGTTTCTATTAGTTGTCTGTAATGGAAACCTTTGGATTAAGCATTGTTCTTGCAGACATTCAATAGTCACCGATAATGTTTTAATTCCTGAATTTTAAACCTTTTCAAGATCACTTTCTTCACTCTTTTTGCACATTATCAAAACCTCCTTCAAGTTCGTCACTGGAGATTTTGAAGTTTATTATCTTAAATCTGTATTGACTGTCATATGAATGATCTCTCCATTGTGAGGTAGCCATTGCAGAAAGTTTTTCCATTTCTGTACTGATTATTAGTCGATTGTACATTCGAGATTTCATTTGTTAATTAATGCATGGTAATTCAAAATTAAAGCCTCTTTATACCAATTTCAGTGAATATTTACCTGCATCAATACTAATGCGGTAATCATTTTATCCACATTAAATGCTAATGAGGTAATCATTTTGTATCTACATCAGTGGTAATGCTGGAATCGTTTTATCTATATTAATGTTTTTGCGGAAATCATGTTACCTGCATCAATACAAATGCGGAAATCATTTTACATGTACGTGCATCAATGCTAATACGGGAATAATTTTACCTGCGTCAATGCTAATGCAGCAATTATTGTACCTGCATCAATGTTAATGCGGGAATAATTTTACCTGCATCAATGCTAATGCGGGAATTATTTTACCTGCATCAATGCTAATGCGGGAATAATTTTACCTGCATCATTCTAATGCAGGAATAATTTTATGCATCATTCTGATGCGGGAATAATTTTGTCTGCATCATTCTAATGCGAGAATTATTTTACCTGCATCAATGCTAATGCTGCAATTATTTACCTGCATCATCCTAATGCGGAATAATTTTTATATACTTGAATCTTCTTTTCTGGTATCAACCTGTGCACTAAAATCAGTTACATCTGTTTTTTTACTTGTGTAATCCTTTTACCTATATCATCAACATTAATTTGCACCACACCGATATGTCTAACCATTTTCTTATAATCACATTATTTGTCCACTATTTTACATTGTTTAACCTCAATGTGCAATTTTCTGGTAATTTCAGTTAATTTAACATATTCTATCGTCTTGATATCATCATTGAAATCTACAAGAGATAAATCGTTAAACATCGTGCTTAATCTGTTACTAGCCTTATTCCAAAAGACGAACTATTTTAATGTTATGATCAATATGGGTTCTTCAATCTCTTTCATTAGCAATCAATTGTATTGTAAAATTTAAAAATAATGTGGGTGGTTTATCATTTCATTTCATCTTTCAAAACAAGCCATATATTCTCATGCAAAAGCGTCTTCCCACACATGTTTGTATTCCATGTCACCCAAAAATGTTAATGTTTCTGTGAATGTATCATTACCTCTGACGACTGTCTAAATAATCTAAAGCTATTTACTAGCCTGGTCGTCCTTTTCATTTTTCCTTCATAAACTTTTGAGCTTTAGAATCATTTTAAAACCATATGCATTTCTCGTCGTCAGTTGGTATGATTTTCACATCTACATCTTTATCGCGTTTTAGAAACGCCTTGATGATTGAGTTACGGCTATAATCGTACACGTTGTAAATCCATAGATGGGTTTATTTTTTTTATATTTATAATTGAAATTGCAATTTATATGAACATGATTGTAAGTTGATCATAGTCGTTAACTCTGTCTTTAGATATTTTTTATCTCACAGAGATGAGATGTGCTTTTTCACTTAAGTTTTTCGTCATACTCTAAGTACATCTATGATAGTACATTTTTGTAGCCTTACGTTATGTGCAAGGCTTGCAGATGTGAAGCACGTGATGCCATCAAGATGTCATATATGTGACATTTGTCAATTTACTTGTGGTTCAAACAGAACCCAAACGAAATGTGTTTAGCTATTTGTATTGTCCATGATAAATTTGGTTACTGAATATCACTATAATATCAGTTGTACAATAATACTTTGAACAAAAGTTACAATAAACATAATTCGGAATGTTTAGTCAGCGTTGATAATTGCAAACATTTACAATAGAAATTAACTAAGGCGTGATATCTACTTACTTGTCCACAACGAAGCAAAGTCTTTGATGATCAAATAATATTTGTAGCCTATAGAAACGAAATTTAACTTTTTAATTACATTTGTACTTCTGTCAGTCATTTTGTTTTTTAGTGATGACACCGATGATGAGAATTTCTTTAATTCCAACATTGTGGTACCATCCAGGTTTGTAATCATTTTGAGCACAGCATTGAAATTACATAGCATCTATTGAAGAAATATGATCACCATGTTAACGTGTCTGACATTATATGTCTCATGTACTTCTAAGCGATTAAATGTAGTCTCTCTTAATACATTATTTCATAACCGATTAAGGATATATTTGGTTCATTTTCAAGTTTTGGTATGGCCTCTACATTATAGAGCAGAAACTGGTAGAATGGGCTACTTCCATCAGATCGATTTTGATAGCGAGGGATTATGACCGTAATGGTGAAAATAAAGGTTAATTCGCCTATTGGATTCAGGACAAGGTCATTTAAGAGTTATGCGTTGGTACGTCACTGTCTTTTGAATGTATATATGTAGTTTTTCAGTCTTCTTGCGATTCTGAAGCGATAAAAGACTCGTGAGAAAAAGTCGAATCGAGCGAAGGGTTGTGGTCACGCTTGCATTCCTTGTGTTTATTTATATTACCGATAAGGGTAATTCGTGTTGTCAGAGATTTCGCCGTACTTTATTGATAAAACGTCAGACTCCTGTGGTCTGTGGTTCTGACAGCGTTTTCCCGTCATGTATGACTAATGGGATGAAAATGGCGTTAACTCTCACTGCGTCATAGTCGCTAATTAAGAGAATCTGCTGTCTGGCGACTTAATATTCAATTTTAGATATTATCCCAACGCTGACCAACTCTGAGGTCACATCGGTCTGCTAAGAACAATAAATTAGTTCCAAACACGTGGCCCCATTCCTTTGTTAATTTTCACAACTTACTGAAGTCAGTATATTACATCTCATGTAAGTAATTTCAAATAAGCAGAATTCATGAATAAAATATTGTAAATGTGTGGTTTTGCAAAGCTTAAAATTGCCGATGTTTATTGGAAAACTTCCGTTGACATACCGTCATTTTTCGGAGATGCGTAGTTTTTGCACGCTGTAAAACTCTTCAATGTCGGACGATGCCTAAATAGAAGTGAGTGGATAAAAATAGAATAACCAACGGAACTTATAAAGTTTGGTTAACCTCAAAACATGAACAAAAACAAAGTTAATACCGGATACCTTTTGGAGCTCTTTCCTGCAGGTCCTCTTCTAAGATGTTGAATTTCAACACAATAGAACTATAATATATAGGCCTACTCTGACAAAGTCCTACTAACATGGACATAGAACATGATCTGCAATTCAGTTTTGCTCTGGCAGATCAAGATACGTGTTGTTGATTTATTTTACTGATTATTCCTAACAAAACCGAACAGACCCAGATAAATCAGGATTTAAACAGTTTGCAGTTGTATTCTACTTGTGAGTATACGGCAAGAATTTTGAGCTTTGCCTTGAGTTTTGTGCTACAGACGTTGCTGGAATATTACAATCTTAAATCTTGCCAATGAAACTTTTACAAAACCTTGTTGTCAGAAATAGAGGAAAGATTTTGAAATTGTATTTTTTTAAATATGAAATTCTTTATCACATCATTTGATGTTACAAAACATGAAGAAGAAAAAAAGAATTTAATGAAATAACTGAAAATGAGACCGATTTTAGAATTCGTAAACACATTTTAATGAATTTTCTGTCAAAGTAGCGTCATAGTAGACTGATCAAACTCAGAAATATTTAAATATCTCAGTTTGATGAAGGGAATGTTAGATGATTGATGATATTGGGCTTTCAGATTCAAATTCAATTTTCAGAAGCATCACTTTTCTTTCCTCTCGCTGCAGTCGTCACTAATCGGATATTCCCTTGATCTGAGAAAAATCTCGAAGTGTATTTTCGATGATGGAAAAGAGAAGTGGCGACTGCTGTCCTTGGTAGATATGACTCAATCTCCAACTCTTCCAACCTGTCTATGAGGGCAGGCACAGAACATTACGGTTAACCTTTCGGATTTGATGACAATGCTCCTCCTATTAGTTAGCATAATTAATTAAAATATGCCATTTTCTCCCCGAAATTATTAATGGTGACTGATAAAAACCTGTAAAAATTTCACGATAATTTGATGTTCATGTACGGAGTTATAAGCATTTGAAATCGAGCATGCTATAAAGCCAGATCTCTCAGGTGACCCACCTAGATGGGCAAACTTTTGTCCGACTATACCTGAAAAGAAATGCAATGAGGTAAACAATTATGTATTTTTCGATGAACAAATTGGTCAGCATTCAGTTGCATTGCCTGTCATGTGCTACTTGACTTACAAATGCTACGCCCAGCCGAGAAGTCAATGTAGCTTGTCGAGTTAGAGGGGGGATAAATGTGTACCAGTAAGCATTAAGCATGCTTTAAATTTGTATTGAAGATTAACAGTGTGAGTTTTATAGAAAGAACTGAAACTCGCATATTGTTCCTTTTACAAAATTCTTGTCTTGGCTAGAGTAAAATGTATTTTAGTCAACATTAAACATGCTTTAGAATCGCAATTTTGATTTAGTTGGATATTAATTAGATTTTATATATATATATATATATATATATATATATATATATATATATATATATATATATATATATACATACATACATACATACATACATACATACATACATACATACATATAGTGTTGGTTGTGTTGGTGTTTTTTATTGTATAACTTATCAGAAAATCTGGACAACACCATGGGATCAACATATGATCCACGGATTAGCAAATATAATGACTTATTTAAAAACGACACGGGAACGATTAGCGGTGAAACAGATTTAAAAAATGGATTACACGCACGCTTTCTTGAAAATTGTTTGGAAGACAATCTTGTGCCAAAGGTATTACGTTAAAAACTAGAATTTCATATTGGGAATAACACAGCATCAAAGAAGTTTCAAGAATCTATTGAAAAAAGTATCATTAGAAATATGTGATAGACTAAAAGAAGAACATCGGAGGAGAGTGATCAAGATAGACAAATAACTAGAAGAACATAGAGGTGAACCAACTCTTTTTGATAAAAGCCAATACTGAGATTTTTGGATCAAAACCTTTTTGAAAAAAAAAAGAATTTAATAAAGACGAACTATTAGCATGCCAACTTAAAAAGTTACAACATTTACACAGAGATAGAAACAATTTTTTAGGACAACGAGAAACATCGGCATTGCAAATTACTAGTGAGAAATCATAAAGAGATAATCAACAACCAAATAAATCAGCAGAAGAAATTAACTTCATCAGTGTCAACAATAAACGTGCAGTAACTAAAAATCACACAAGGAATAAAGACCCAAAAATGAAAATAAAATACAGCAAGCATCGCCAACAGCACGAATAACCTATTCAACCAAATCACAAAGAAAAAACAATAGATCCCTTTAAAATATTCCAGAAATGATCAAGCAAAAACATGATAGCCCTAGACACACAAAAGACAATTTATGCAGATGCAGTAAAAATGGAGCGAAGAGACTGATGAAGATGATGATTGGAAACCCTAAAAAATATGTTGCAGACAGAAGAAAGAATATGAGATGTATACAAAACAAGAACAGATGGAGGAAGGAAGAGACAAAAATGGAATCGAAAAAGGAAAACACCTGTGTTAAACCTCTCTAAGAGAATTCTAACTAATATTGACTATATTCTTCAAGGTAAGGGGTTAACATATTGTCTGAGAACCAAAGTGCATGATAATATTAATTTAGTAGAAGCATTTATCAAATATACAAGATAAATAAAATTAAAATAATCTTTCTCACAATCATGTACATAATTACAATATGAAAGTAGTTTTCATCTACAAAATAAGCCATTTTTCCATAAAAAAAAGAATCATCATTTACATCTTTCTAATGGACGACATATTTATTTCAATTTTTATATTAAAGTAACTAAACAAGAAATGTTTAATATCATAAAAGAAAAACCTTTTACAAACATATCTAAGAAGAACTAAATTCGCTGTCACGGAATTGTGTATGACTGGTGTCAGTATGTATATTTGGTCAAAAATGTACTCGGGTTTCGCTGCCGCGTACAGCGTTACCAGTCCCGGATTACCCATTAGGCAGAGTAGGCAACTGCCTATGGGCCCCGCGACTTTTATGGGCCCAATCAGGGGCCCCCATGAGACCGTGACCGTGGGTCTGGGGCCCCAAAAGTTTGACTGCCTATGGTCCTCCACGGTGCTTAATCCGGCGCTGAGCGTTACAGAGGATGGTTTATTAATTATCGGCTTTAGTTATTTCGAAATGGTGAGCTCAGCTCAGCTCATGCTGCATGTGCGAATTGCCTGCAGTTCAAAAGTTTGAAGTATCTAGCTGCGCATATCGGTCACAGCTAGGGTATATGAGGGAGAAAATTCTCAGTAAACAACACATCACGTCCAGTCTTGTCAGGAAAGCTTCTCCTTTAAGGAAGCAAACTTTCAGCTAAAGAGGTAAAATAGATTTAAGATTATATTCTTATCGCTATTCGTTTTATATGACATAATTGTTTCATATACCAGATGTTTTAGTATTTATTCTAAAATCCTACAGAGTAAATACTTAGGTTATGCAGCGCCATTATAATATTAATACTATAATCTGTTTTGAGATAGTTTTTTTTTTGTTGTAACTGAACAGACAAATTGAGTTTAATTATACGCTGCATGCCTTGAATGTTTAATGTACATGGATAACTAATTCATGTGCGCGCATGCGCAACATATATGAATGTAAAAGTACTTTACCTTGTCATATGTATTACACGGTTTGGTTGTTTTAATTTTAGCTGACCGTGGGGTTCGGTGGTGCCATGTCGTGGGTGACCGTGGGGCTTGTCTATGCTGCCCTTGTTGTGGTGCCATGTTGTAATGAACGTGTGCTGACCGTGGGGTCCGATGGTGCAAGTGTGTGGTGCCATATTGTGGGGTCCGTGTGGCTTGTCTATGCTACCCGTGTGTGGTACCGTGTATGGTACCTTGTGTATGCAGCCTTTGCGTATGCTGCGTTATATATATATATATATATATATATATATATATATATATATATATATATATATATATATATATATATATATATATATATATATATATATATATATATATATATATATATATAGGTATTATATATAATTGGGTGATGTGAGGTCACAGAACTGTGGGGTTCTGGTGACGTATACGCTGTGTTTTGGTGACGATGGTTCGGAAGAGTGTACTAGTGTTCTCAAATTGAGGGACCAAGGCTTCGCGACCATCGTGTCTGTGTTGAATGTAAGGACTCTCGAGGGATCCTTCAAACAGATGGGGGAAGAGTGGCTCATGCGTGGCGACTCCACCACCATTGACTAGAGCGGGTGAAACCGGATATACATATTGGACGTCAAATGGACGTCATGATAGTTTTAAAATACGTGTTCCATATTATTGCTATTACCATCTGAGCAAATATTTCACATCTATGTATCAGTTTCGTTATTTGAACGATAAACTCATAATTTCACTTTTTCATTGCAGTTTCGTTATTTGAACGAGAGATTCATAAATTCATCATTTCATATTTACATAGGTATGTTGAATATTCTTTATACCATTTCTAAGTCATGTAAACACAGGATATCATATAGTCAATCGAAAAGATATAAGATAATTATTTCGGATGACACTGTTTTAAATCATGTTTTAAGAAAGTTAGGTCAGCATTTTTTAAAATAAGAAATTACCCTATTGACATCATTAATACTGCTTTTCGGAAAGTTTCTTCTCTTACAATGTGAAATCAGAAATAGAAATTTATATTATTCCACTTATTAATTAATATAATCCAAGTTTGCCTAATGTAAGTAAGAGTATCAATAAATACTGTGATTTATTAAAATTATCAAGTAAAGTAAGTGTTAACTCGCTTGACACACTTGCTTATAAAAGGACTACAAATCTTAAAGATTTCCTAATTAATTCTAAAGTAGAAGAAACAAAACCTCATATAAAACGATCATCAACTACCTAGATGTTCGCACTGTTCTTTAAATAAAGGTCAAATTTTAGCAACGATGTACTTTCGTCTCGTCTGTCAGCGGATTAAAGACATAACGAATGATATGCTCACGACTTTTTTTGAGAAAATAAATAATCTTTCTATCTATTTCATGCAGGTATATCTCTATTAAAGATCGTTCAAGTTTGCTGGGCCGGCAAGTAAGCGGCTACCCCATGCCGACACTAAATGGGGAATTCCAACTTTTCGATAGGGAATGCTCTCTGACCCTACACCCCAATATGAATGTCCAAATATAAAAGGAAGGGTAGCAAGGGTCAGAGGAAACTCTGACTACAATATGCCTATACTACAGATTGTTAATTTTATAAGCTACATCATGAACATGACACGCTTTATCAATTTCATTTATCGGATATTCACCAGGTCTTGGTTGATTCTGATTATCAAGTCGGATATCAAGCCTGGTTCCACAATTTTTATATCCTAGAAGGTGCTTTTCTCCTGGGTATTTAGCCCACGGAATTCCCGGTAATTTTCCTTATTTTGCTGCAATATCACCTCCTCGTTTTTTAAATGTAAATTTAAATTTCTTTGTACTACATTGTTCACACTTGCCTCTTAAGTACTGACCTGTTATTTTTTGTTGTATATAGTTGTTAGCGTACCTGTGGGGATACGCGTCCTGCATTTAACACAATATAGATCCATGCTATTTATTATACATTATAGATGTAATTGATTTTTCGGCAACAAGAAAACTAGAACCGGTCAAGCATCGTGCAGCGTTATCGAATTTTATCAGAATGATACTAATGGGTCCATCTGGAAGTGGTTACTTAATTTTATGAGGTGGATCAAGTGGGATAAGTTGTATTTAGTAAATCAGTCTGTGGATGATCAGCGATGCTACGAAGTGTTAAAAGACTTTAATGAAAATGCAAAGACGATATATGAAAACGGTGATATTATTAATTTTATTACTGCTATTGATGAAGCACCGTCCGTGAATGACCTTGCTGGATTTATTAATAATTTAGCTGTATACGATGATGTAATGCTCGGATATTTTCCCGAGGTAGACGTAAAAATACTGATGTGATTAATGTTACTCAGCGATACATACAAATACGTAAAGTGACCAGAGACAATTGTACTATTTTTGACTATTAAATGGTGTTGATACACACACTTAGAAATATTCATCAGACTTGGTGCAGCGGAGATCTGCACATAATTAAGTTTAAAAACTTTATCTCACGTGCACAAATTACCCCACATGGATTTATAACGATAAATTTACATGATCCTAGATTAAGATATCGAATCGGTCTTGATAAAATCTTTGGTTGATATGGTACTGATTTAATTTACAGCAGCAGTGGGGCCGTGACATCGATAAAGGGTCAACGGGTAAACATCACGCGCATATTTTTTTTTAGAAAAATACCAAGATAACAGCACAATAACAAAATTAACTAACTTGAGATCCACTCTGTTAGAGGCAGTAATTTAGTGAACAATTGTGGGGTTTTTCGTTTTCGTAAGAAGCCTTAGCTTAACAAATGGACACTTCTAAAAGGTGGTCTGTTCGACCTCTCTACTGCTAATGCCTTTGAATTTATGTTATATATAAGGTGTTTAATTATCTCTCATCCCTGACTATAGTTTGCAATAAAACATTGGTTTGCATGTACCTTGTCTATTGATCGTATGGTCTTGCTTTTGCGCATGTCTAACAGCTGTATACATTTTAATTTCCTACATGTCTTATGTACAAGTCTTTTAATATTGGTGGTGTAACAGATTAATGGGTCTTACATTAATGTTGTGAATTTGTATTAAATGTTTGATTTGACAACGTATCAATCGCTACAAAAGACCACAATCTAAATGCCTTAGAGGTCTCATTTACTTTGTAAAAAAAAACATTGGACCTAGATGCTTATTTTATATTCTTTCCTTGTTTTTCGTAAATCATACTTTAATTACAAGACAAACTTCTAATTACTATGATTAACAGAATTGAACAGACATAAATTACACAAAACTTTATTAACAACTCAGGCCTAACAATATGAGATCGCGTGAAAACACAACACATTAAATTACAATGTGGTGAAGCTGATAAAGAGAAAAAGGGAGATAAACAGTGCAAGTATGATTAATACACATGAAAATATTGAGGTATAGATATATAGAGTAATAGTGACAACCATCAGTTTACAAGTGAATCAAAATGATTTAAATCATCAGTTAAAATCACAAATCAAAATAATTTAAATCACAAATCAAAATGATTTCAATTGTGTTGAAGTGTAAATCAAAATGATTTAAATCATCAGTTTACATGTGAATCCAAATGATTTAAATCACCAGTTGACATGTGAATCCAGATGATTTAAATCACCAGTTTACTTTGTGAATCCAAATGATTTAAATCATCAGTTTACATGTGAATCCAAATGATTTAAATCACAAGTTGATATGTGAATCCAGATGATTTAAATCAACAGTTTACTTTGTGAATCCAAATGATTTAAATCAGTTTACATGTGAATCATGATTTAAATCATCAGTTTGCTTTGTGAATCCAAATAATTTAAATCGTCAGTTTACATGTGAATCCAAATGATTTAAATTACTAGTTTACATGTGAATCCCAATGATTTAAATCATCAGTTTACATGTCAATCAAAATGATTTAAATTATCCATTTACTTTGAAATTATTTAAATCGCCAGATTTTATGTGATCAAAAATGATTTAAGTTATCAGTTTACATCACAAAATAATTTAAATTATTCCTTTACTTGGAAATCAAAATTATTTAAATCACCAGATTGTACGAGATTAAAAATGATTTAAATATCAGTTTACACGAAAATCAAGTTAGTTGATTTATATTATCAGTTTGCATCACAATGGAGATGACATCGATAAATAATAGTGTATGTTGTTCAAACCCAAATCACAAAAAAATCTAATTAAAAAAAAATTGCTGATGCAAATAACATCATCATCAGAACTACATCATTCAACAATTTTTAAACTTGACACATTTTTCCATTTTCCAAAACAGCCCTAAATAGTAAAGTTCTAATTTGGTACACAATAACATAAACTTAACACACTCTTAATACTTAATCAATAACGATTGCTTTTTAAATACAAGAATTATCACTGGACATCACACTCATTTAATAGATTTGGCCTAACAAAGGCATTAACAAATTTCAATTGTAAATCCATTGGAAATGAAAGAGTACTTACTCTTTTTCTGTAAAATAAAGTTTTGATTGGTTCATCAGCAATCCATATTTTAGTTAAATGGGAAATAAATCATTTCTAAAATCAATCTTCAAGAAAGGTTCTGATCAACTATTTCAGTAACAGTGTCAATGAATAAAATAAAAACAAGAATAAATTTTTCTTGAAACAAACATAACTATTTTTAGTAGACTAAGTGCCAGTCACTTCAGCAGTTCATCTAACTGGGCAAGTTGATGGTGGGAGTACCTGCTGCACCAAGAGAAGGTAAAGGATATGGAAAATTCGGTGATAGTGGAAAAAAAAACAGTAGCGAGAAAGCATGCTATTCTAGCACATTATTCTAACTGTGCAAAAATAAGAGCAAGGCGTCTTATCGGTTTTTATCTACATTACTTTCAATATCTAGTCTTTAAAACCTATATAAACACAAGATATTTGGAAAATTGTCATTACCTATAGGAATTAAGAATCAAGAATCACAAATGTAACATTGGTTATATGCAACAAAGTCATTTTGCCTAAAATTCATACAATTACAACCATATGCATGTAAAAATATCTTCAAACCATTAATATACACATGTAATGAACAAAATCATGTGATGTTTTCACTTTGCCATATTCCATATTAAAATGGATATAAACATGAACACTCATTATATTCAGACACTCAAGTATGCATCTAACTGCAAACTGCACAACCCAGATCTGCCAAAGCATTATGCACCAGCAGATCTGGGTCTGTGTAATTTGTTAGGAGTAATTAGTAGAACAAACAACAAAGACCCTGACCTGCATTATGATATGTCAGACCAGGATGATTAATGTTTGCACTTTTACTTGACTAGTATGTACAATATATAAATTTGAACACTCCTTGTGTATTAAACATGCATGACCTACAGTAGCATTAGATATTACCAATATGTAGTTACTTAAAATTATTATTAAAAAGATCTCCAAACAGTGCTGAATGCCTTTTCAAAATTAACAAAAGCACAAAAATAGGCCTTTGGAATACTTTTAAGAATGAATAAAAGAGCATGAAGTAACATTTTTTAACTGACCTGGAGTATCAAATTAGTTTTCTTTTACTAAACCAGTTGTTTCTAATGAAGTCTTGCATTTATAACTTGGTTTTGTGGGTTTATTACAATTTTTTTGACATGACAGATCATACAAGATAACCAGCCTATTTAGTAGAAGCAGAACCCTGGAAGAACCACCAACACACATGAAACTACTGGCAGGTGTTTTAAGATTTCAACCTGATGTGTCTATAATGGCATGCACTTTATACTCTGAAGTAAACAATTCACTGAAACAACTATTTCTATTATTGGCTTCATAATTCAAAAATCTCCAAGACTCTGGGGAATTATACAATAATCCATAATTATTTTAGACTATAGAGTTCAATCCACTCTTAAATTGCTTACCTTTACAAAGCATTTAGAAATCACCTGTACCATAGTTTTAAATGTTTCCAGCAGCCATTGTAAGCAATTTTCATGCAGAAAATAAATGCAGATTAAAGTGATCTTTGGAACAAAATGTTAGTCTCTGTCACAGGGCATAAGAAAAACAAAATGCAATAATACAAATGAAATTCTATTTTACCAAAGTTGATGAAATGAAACACCTCTGTCTGCGTGAGCTCGAGTCTAAGATTCGGCTTATGTAGTTATGTGAGAAAGCTTGCCAGTAGCTTCTCGTGGGTCGGTGGTTCGTTCCAGATTCTTCCTCCACCAATAATACTGACAGCCATGTATGGTCACTATCAGAAGCATAGTTCATACATTACCCTGACAAGCCACAACTGCTGAAGCAACAAATAAAATGCATGCACTCCACTCGTATAATTCCATTACTCATTCAGACGTAAATTAACTTTAAACACAAAAAAATTTGAACAAAGTCGCTGATGCATGAAACATATCACTGTGAACAACCAGATGCATTCGATCACCTAGTTCAATTATTCTGGTTAGGATAGCATGCACACAGCATGCTAAAAACTCATGTGGTCACATTCTAAATGCAAAAAACAAATCTGTAAACATGTTCATACTAAAATGCTTTTGTTGAAAGGATGTGGTGTTAGGAGGTGCACATCATTAACATCTTCACAAATCAAGCATAAACAGTGTAGAGAAATAAACATCAAGCCAGAAATTTAACCCAAGTCACAATCGTGCAAAATATTGGCCACACTAACCTACATTTGTGAAGAGTGTAGTACTCATCATGATGTATCGTTGTACCAGATTTCACAATCCCTCATTCCATACTGCAGCATTGAACCTTCATTTGAAACTGCAGTTCAGATAAAACGACAGGCAGCCTTTATCACTAATGAAGCATAAGAGATGGAAAGACTGATTGGGCATATTCACAACTGCACATTATCTTAAGTTCTCCTACAACTTTATCAACTACTGAAATAAAAGCACTGAGATGCAAATAACCTATCTATGATGGTAATGACATATATGGATAAAAGAACATTTTCACCAAAATTTGAGAAAAGGAGGACAGAAGGTCTGATTAGAAGAAAAGCTGGAAAAGGCAGGGAAAGTAGGACCATGCAAGACCATACAGGGTGCAACCCCAATTCCCAAGCCAAAAGCAACTAGAGCCCCTCAAAGGGACTGACTAGCCCAAAAGAATTTTCTGGAATTCAAGATAAGACCATTTCTTCATTTTTTATTGAGTGCTGAAACCATCCCTGAAACTGAGTGATACAATTTTCAAGTTAGTCACTGTGGCAGCTGTGTTAGTTGCAAGATCAAGACTGCTTTCATCTCAAATTGGGCATCATCCCAAGTGATATTATCATTCTGGAAAATAAAATACAAGATTTACAATAGGTTCAACGTGGCAGCAATTGTTAAGATCATATCAGCCCTATCTGCATTCAGGACCAATTCAACATTATAGATGTAATTAATCTTCTTGTGAAAACTCCATGTCACAATGACTTTTTTTTTAAAATACAAGATTTGCAAGGTTGTTGCAATGGTAGCAATATTGCATCAATAAAGGTCTTCTGTTGTAATGTCCTTCCTACATGGAGGACTAGCGACACAATTTTTATGATGATCACTGTAACCATACTGTAGATCAAATCGGAATAATAAGTCTTTCATTGAAACTCCATGCTGATATCCTCTGCCATCTTGTAGTGAAAACCTTGTGTTTATACTGAACATGAATTTCCTAAATGATCACTGATGGCCATATTTGAAGTCCAGACAGCACCATTTTCATTGCAAATCAACAGGATCATCGCAAGAAGACTTCTGGTTTAAAATCCTATGATATGACCTTTTGTTCTAATGGACTAGCAATAAAAAGAATTTGAAGATGGTTACCATATTTTTTTTTTTTTATGTCAGATCATTATTATTTTCATGTAGTATCAATTAGACCCCCATAAGAAGACTTCTGGTGAAATCCTAATGTTGATACTACTATCTGTTCTGAAAGATAAAAATATTTTTAAGACAGCCACTAGGTAGCTATACTGATGTCACATTGTTACTAATTTCTAAGAAGTCGTTAATGAAACCCCCTATGTTAATGTCCATCCCACTTGGGTCAAGTAGATGACAAGATTTTCAAGATGTCATTTTAGAATAAATTAGTCTTCTGGTGTAATTATTTTCCACTTAGAAGATTAACCAACAAAAAAGATTTTCATGATGTCATCTGTATTGGCCATATGAGAATAGAATTTACACTATGGTATTTCCTCGGCAATTGTTTGTGTATGTGGAACTGAAAAGGAAACATGACAAAACATACAAAGTATCTACCCTACTAGGGAATTAAAATATAAAAGAGACTAGATTTTAAGAAAAAAACCTAAGTATCACACAAGAATTGATAGACACAAGATAATGGAACGATCTTTATTTAAGGTCCAGTTATCAACATTCCAATAAAATAAACAAAAATATGGACTCTGTCTCCTTGTATAAATTTATTTGAATTTTATGGACATAAACTGATTCATCTTGACACATTGATCCAATGTGATACTTTGCACATTAAACGTGTTAGAAACATTAAAATATCAAACAATTGACCGTACAAACTAGAGGCAATAAAATTAACATGAAAAAGACAAGCTTTAGTTTGAAGTGGAAACCTGATAGGCAAACAGCAACTCAGCCCGACCTTTGCTCTTTCATTATGTTTGCTATGATGAGACAATGATTTGTATATACTGATCTATACAAGAACATTTTCTATGATTATATCCAAGTCTCTAAAATATATGGCTTAACTCTGAAAATATCTACTTTAATCAGTGTGTAGATTATATAAAGCTGTTTGAGATGGTGTACAAAGGAAAAGGCACAGGTGTTATGATTAATACAAGTGAAACAGGTGACTACTTACCTCCATTTTAAGGGTGAAAAGATATTGCTGTTTCAATTTCTTTATGGAGTACAAATTTTTGTAGATTTATGGCTATCCAAACCACAAGATTATTAAAGAACCAACAAAAAATGTGTCACATATAATGCAGAAAGTCACTGGAACATTGTCTTCTGACATATTCCTGTTGATAATTAACTATTGCAAATTCAACTTAAGTACTGTAACAAAATACTTTTATATGTTTGTTTTATTGTAACCATTGTTGAAGAAAAAAAGGATTATAAACAAGTATAAAGTATAGTTCCTATCCATATGTATGCATGCAGTATCTGGTAACTGCTGGTTCCATTCACTCCATAAATTGAGATGTCCTTACATGAGACAGTCAGTGAGGAGTAATTCCACTGTATTTGTTTAAGTAACAGCCAGATGACTGCACTAAGGGCTGCTGGTTGAATGCAATGGTAATATTATCCATTCACTTTACCACTTTAAAGTCACCGTGTTAATGCCAGGATAATCTAAAGTCACAGAGATTAAAATGCAATTTTTTCACACAAGTATTTTCAAAAACAGCTTTACCTTAATCAAGAATTAACATAAAAAGGGCATTAAATCTAATTTTCCTGTATCATTTTATCATCCTTTCTTGTCAATAATATTAAATATTAAATGTTACAATCTCTCTTTTTTTCTATTTCCTTATAGATCTCACCTATCGATTTAAGGTTGTGAGTGATACCAGCAGCTACCAAATGTCACAAACACATGCAAATTGACACAAAATATATGCTTTACAATTAAAATAGATGCTTTATAATTACACACATTTCTTCAAATAAAGCAAACGTCAAAGAAGACGTTTCATAATAGTAATAAAACTGAATCACTGAGCTTTGCAAGTAGGCCACAAATATATCAGTAAGAAAAAATTAAAGTTGTATGTGTGTTTGTGTCTGCATCTCATGTGGCTTATTTTTTTTTGATGGGTCTTTAAATACATGGTTTTGAGGAACCTCATAATCCACACAAATCCGTCTGCATGGAAAATGTGAATATTTGTTAATAGTTGCAGTTTAGATGAATTCACTAATGGTAGCAATGAACAAACATGAAATAGCGTATGACTATAATTACTTGTTTGTAATTTCAACAATAGTTTTCATTGAAATACAAAGTTATATTATTGTATAACTACAGCTATGTCATGCTGGAATCATCTAAATGTATGTTCTTTGAATCCATTTGGAATAATATATATTAATCATGCAGGGATTGCCCTGGGCTTTACCAATTTTGAGTTTTTTTTCTCATTATCGTTAACAAAATATACCATCTGGCTTTTGGCTGTTTAATTTATACATACAATCATGGATTTAGTGTGGAGACATTCAAAGGGACCACAAAAGGAAGCCACAAACATAGATACACAATGCACTGGAATCTGTTACATTAATCATTTGTCTGTATTGACAAGCCCATCTTTACAGTGCATTGTTACATTATAATCTGCTTATGTTGACATCTAGTCTAAGTACTGTATGCTGTGATACACTTAGTCATGCTATCGGACTACACCTACTATTGACCGACCTCTGAAGATGCGAAAAGAAACTTGACTGACCTCTGAAGATGTGAAAAGAAACAACTACAATTAACCGAACGACAGATCATTTTTCTGATGTTTTCTTTAAATGTGCCAATAAAATAGCTTTGCAGAAACTTCAGAGAAAATTGATTACCTTTTAAGTACCGATTGCTGTGTATAAATACAAAGCAAATGGAAAAATATCTCACAATATTGCACAATAGCTAACAGTTAAGACTCAAGCCTCTTAGTATCTAACAGTTAGACTCAAGCCTCTTTGTCATACTTTAAAAAAAGCCTGTTATACAGTCAGTGAAATCACTAACAACTGATTCATATACAATGCCTTTTATGTTATAACTAACAATGCTAAAATGTGGGTGAATTTATGTTGACATTTTTAAATGTGGTCTCAAGCTACCATACATGTTATAACTATTTCCCACATTTTATATCCAACCTTATTTCCTTATTGTTAACTTATATGTATATAACATTAGTGCTTTTGGGTCACATATGTGATGTGATATGTTTCTTCATTCCTTTTTTTTAATGATGGTAATTAATACTTATATATATACAGTTAATTAATGCCAGGTGTTGACTCGTGTAAGTTTCATTGGCGGGAATGGAGATCCAAGTTTGCTTGTTGAGATAAAATCTACAGCATTCAGTGATCATTCTTAGAATTAAGTAAGCAATTCACTACAAGCAAAGCATGTAGAGCGCTGCAAAAATACATTTTTGAACTCCTGGTTGACGGAGATGTACTCTGTGAAGCTAGAAATAAAAGATTGGATGGGCATTTAATTCATGAATGCATGAATGTGACGGTTTGATTATAGGTCACTTACCTTGCATTGCAAAGTATGATCATAGGTTTTTAGCATTAAAATGTCATTAACAAAAGTTCATTACAAAACTCTTATTTGTAAAATAATAATATACATTTGCTTAATTTATGATGTTTCTATTAAAATAGGACAGCAATGATGTTTTGAATTTAGGAAATTTGTCTTTCTGACAACAGCTTGGTCACAGAATTGGAAAAAGGAACAAATTTTTTTCGGGAAAAAGCATGGGATGCAAAGTACACTGGAAATGAGAGATATCAAAGATGATTTTAACATATTAAATTCTAAATCAAAAGTGTATATAGGAACAAGGCAATGGCATTGCCAATAATTAAAGTATATTCTAGCTGTATTCATTGCAGCAAGACAAGAATTATTCACTGTTTATTGAGTGTATAACTTGTAAAGTAAACACCTGCATTTTCAGGTTGTCATACAAATAAAAACTGAATAGTGTGCGCTTAATTAAACTATAGGTCCATTTTCTCAGTGAAACTGATAATATATCACAGTTGCACTCAAAAAGTCTACTTGGCCTTGACCCATGCTCCTAGTCCCAGTCGTTGTGAGACTGGTTCAGAGTCACCATGGAGGGAAGGAAAGTCAGTATCCAAGTTGTGTTGCTTGACATGAGAATTATAGTCTTTACGTAGCAATACTTGTTGACATGTCTGACACGTAAGGAACCCAGATGGTGTCATACTCCAGGATCCACGAGAATTACTGCTTCTATTGCTGATCTTCAATACGTCTGATCCTTTGTCCTTGCTGATCAGGTTCTCCATCTGCATGTAGACTGTCAACAGTTCATTCTGCTTTTCAATGTCTGGGAGCAATGCAAGAAGTTCTGGAAAAACAAGAGCAAATTTCTCCTTTCCGAGCAAAGACTCACATCGCCTATAGTATTCATCTGCATGTATGTCTCCCTTCCGAAACTCTGCTGAAAATGTTTTAAACTCTCCAAACTGAGATGAATCACAATCTAGGCTATGTTTGATTTCTGTGATAAGCTGGATGTTGCGATCCTTAAATTCATCTGGCTGGTGATACTCAAACTTCACTACGTGTGTTGACATAGGCATCAATGTGCCTATCCCGATATCCATCAGTGTCTTTCCCTCTGAGGTAGTATTTGGCTGTACTGAGAACCCTGGTGGAGGAGTTTTCTGTGAAGATACAGAACCAAATCCTGGTGGTGCTTTGGTGCCAGGAGTTGGGGCAGAAAACTTAAACCCTGGGGGTGGGGGTTTTGTGGGTTTCACTGTGGCTAAAAGTCTAGGAAAGTCTCTGTCTAACAGGACTTCTCCATTGGAAGCTGGAATCAGCTGAACTTTTTCCTCACTTTTTACTTCAAGAGGCATAACCTGATGCAATCTCTCTTGAACAATCTCTGCATCCTTTACAACTGGAACAATCTCTGCATCCTTTACAACTGTAACAATCTCTGCATCCTTTGTGACAAGATTTCTCTCCACTTCTGGTGCATACAAGTCCTTTTTCTGAACCATGCTCCTGTCATCATTTTCAAGAACCTTATTATATTTGGAAGTTTCCTCGGTTCTGTTCTCCAAAAAACTACTGGCAATATTTTCAAGAGATGAAGTCACTGGATCTTTAGAATTCTCCTTCAATTTTTCCACTCCATCATTGTTGACCTTGTTCTTTTTCTTTTTCTTCTTTTTATTTTTAGTACTTTCATTAGAGTCTTCAAGATCTTTATCAGTAGTATGATTATTGACACTAGAAATGTTTGTTCCATTTTGTACAGCTTTAAGTGTAGATGATGATGACTTATTCCAAGAATTATTTATAGAACCTGGTTGTGTTGAACTACCAAGTGATGGAAAGTCATCCTCCTGTGCTGTCTTTTTAAAAAAAGTCTTTTGTACAGTTTGTGGTTTTTGACTATCTGATTTAGGCTTTTTATTAAACTTCTCATTTGATGTTTTATGACTAGTAGATATTTTATTATTTTTACCCCAATTGCTCGTTGATAACGAGGCATCAGAGGTTTGTTTAACTTTAACAGGAAGCTCAGGAAAGTCTTCTATATGTTTCTCACTAACAGATTTCACAGAAGTATATGGAGAATTACGACCGCTTGATGATTGATTATGTGTTTTCTTAGAGTCCAATTTTACAAATGGCACATTATTTTCTGCATGTAAGGATGGAAAATCATTTAAGTGGAGCATTCCATGTTGTACAGACATGCTGTTTGCTAAAGCTAAGTGGGAGGCCATGGAAGATCCGACTTCCTGTTTGACATCATCTTTGTCTGAATTCCTATTGAGATCTTGTGCTCTTGCCAGATTATCACCACTGAGAGAAGGAAAACCGTCTTCATCTACTTTTAGAGCCGTCTTTGAGTCCTTACTAGGTTTTTGCTTTTCCTGCTTCATTTCCGCCAGAGATTGTGCCACGGCTAGTTGTAGATCATTATTTTTTCTGTAATGTAAGTATGATAGTGTTATATCTTATAAACTCACTTTTGCTTAAATTTTTCTGCCTCCTTCTCATTATGATACCATTCAATATTGGTTTTATTTCATGTTTAAGTGATTTATATTTTTACTGACCCAGATTATTTAACATAATCAGTATGACTGTAAAGGGAAATAACTAGAGTTGCAAGAAGGTCACAAGCAAAGAATACATATAACTAACTAGTAAAGAATAAATTCAAATTCTTTTTTTTATAAGTTATTGCAAAATGAAAAATATCTTTCAACATATCCCTGGATGGGGTTAGGGAGACCATATATGAGCTGTTATATAACCAGTTATTTTACCAATATTCCTAAAGTGTTCTTGACACATTTATTTGTGAAACTGGAAAAAGGAAATGGCCAGATTTGTGATACTTTCAAGTGCAAAATGATTTTACTATTTCAAACTTATTAATCAATTTTCAACAATTAGTGCAAAGCTACAGTATAGTTTATCATACCAAACTATGGAAATGAATAACTAATTTTCAATGTCAACAATCACAAAATTTGATGTTGGTTCACATAATAATCAGCACGATACTTTTGAAGAAATGGCATCCTGCTATTCAAAACTGAAATGCTGCATAATAATGTGAATATCATTTACATGTTTATGCTTAAACACATTATATGTTCATTATGGATATGCAACCATTATTACACTTGCAATGTAAATAATAATATCATACTGGATACTTTTAGGTTTTGTTTGGTGTTTTATATATGGCACAACAACACAAGCAGGTTGTTTACTATCATGGAAAATGGAATAAAGTCAATGCTGTAGCCAACAAAGACTGATCTGAAGGTAGGATCAGAAACTGTATTTTCAAACATGCATGCTAAGAACTGAATTACTACAGCTATGATAAATTTAGGTAAAAAAAAAAACTGGACATCAGAAATAATTTTCAAATGTCCAACAAATCAGTGCCACTTTACTAAAGGATCTAGAATGTGGGATTAAGCCTTACCTATTGTAGCGCAGACGTCCACCATGATTGCGCTGAATTTCTTCATAGTCCTGTCCAGTTATCACACCTGTGTGTATGTATATATATATGGACTTGTTAAAAGCATGTGAAATTTACTTTGCTTTTAAAACATGACATGGAAATTATAAAAAAAAATGGTAGCAAAGACATTTTAATCACAAAGAATGACATAGAACTTTACCTTGAAAAATGTAAATTAAATTTTGCTGACAATGGAAACTCAATTTCAAACTGAACTGTTTTGTGTCTTGAGAGCAGAAAGTATTTTATTTTAAAGCTAACAAAAATACATTTTGTTGGACATCAGAGTTAGAAGAAAATTTCTGCCTACAGTACACACCTAAATTTGTATGTTTCAGATTTGTGGGGTTTCATGCCCTTTGTCAGCACATGATAGGCTATCCATGGTGGCCAGTATATTTGGTGGAGGAAGAAACCAGGAAGAATCACTGATTCACAAGAAGCTACTGGCAAACTTTCTTACAAAACCCATTTTGGTCAAGCTAAGACTCAAACTCAAGTGAATAGAGATAAGATCAGTAAAGGCAAATGCCTCAGACCACATGGCTCTCACATCAATTCAAACTATCAATGAAATAGTATTAACATAATTTACACTGTAATCAATGTTGATTCGTTTTACAGATAAACTTCCAATAGCTTTTATACTTGATTTGCTACATATTTTGCTTTATGGCTGGTTGGCTGGTCATTTTAAATGGCACTGTTCAGTAAATAATTGGCTATTAGTAAATGGGAGCCAAGTGCCTCTGCCAGCTAGCTGCTATCTAACCAGCTATCCTTAGATTAAAGGTCAGATACTCCACCAACTGAACTACAGCGGCTTCCTTAACCAGGCAGGCAAGGGAATGGGTAAAACTAGATTCTAAATTTAGCATTACCAGTATGTTCCATCCAGTCACATTATCCTGACACGTAACCAACAAGTCCTAACACTAACCTCTTAATACTGAGCACCAAGCAAGGCAGCTGCTAGTACTATTCTTATGTCTTTGGTATGACTCTGCAAGGATTCAACCCCGCATCCTCCTGCATCTGATGCAGAAACTCTAACCACTTAAACCACCAAAGTTAAAAAATTAAGGACAAGTGTTTCCCTTAATTCAACATGAAAAAACAAATCTTAAAATATCAGTCTGCTCCATGAATAACAAACAATCCCAGTTATGAGCTGATGACTTATCAAAAACAAACAAGTCTTGAGATTTCAGTTTTGATTTGAGAGAGGTTCATTTTGACTTGAGGTTTTTGAGTGAAGGATTAAATGACTGCTAAGGTTTTAAATCTACTAAGATCCATGTACATGCATCTGTCACATTTGTGAATTTCATTTGATTTAGAGATGAAATAAGGGGAAAATCACTAGCTTAAATAATCAAAGTACCTTCCAATTTTCTTTAGTTTATCTGGTGGCCACCATGCAGTGTATTCCTTGTCCATAGAATTTCAATCAATCAAGCGCTTTTTTTCAACCATGTTTCTTGTAAAATGTAAAATCCTGGGGTCCTGCAGACTTGGCAAAAACAACTCATTGACTTCCCCAAACCCTTTTCAGGGCCAATTTACAAATTTCGAGTTTTTATTAAAAATCAGTGCTTGGTGTTATAAAATATTAGCAGATAACAATTTTTTAAATTTTTATCTTTTAAATTCCTAACCTTTTACAGGATTATTTGACCCACTGGAACTTTGAAATTTTGACAGCATAGGAATGCTCTATTTACTTTGTTTGGTGACAAAAGTACATAGCCATTTAAGACAACAAACTACACAATATGCATCTTAGATTACAAATGAAGTAATGTTCAGAACAAAACGATGCACTATGACTGTAAACGTCAGAATAAAATGGTCTAAAAACGAACTTACGAAATAAGAACTAGTTATCTGTCATATTTGGTACTGAATACTAAAACATTATTTGTTCAAGTTCATCAAATATAAACTTCTCAATTTACTGATTTCAGTTTCCACACAATACAGATTCAATTCACCTTGTGATACAAATACCGATAAAAAAAATTGCTAGGATGTCAGCTGATGAAATTTTGGCACCGGTTGTTTTGCACTCTGCAATAAATGCATCGATGAAAATTTACACTCATCAAATCTTTACACAGGATGCCACCTGGCCAAGTTGGTGAATTTCAAACATATCTGTGTCATCAAAAATATTCCTGCCCTATCTAAATTTTAACTGTTGAAAAACACGAGGAGGGGACCCCGAGATCATTTGAAATGCCTCATAAACGGTATAGATTAGTAGCAACTGCTCATTGTACAAGTAGAAAGCTAATTTTTAGTAAATTATATTTCTCTTAAAATACTTACCTAATCACATTAGGATTAAGAAATTACTCTCTGCTACATCCAAATCCATCTATCCATTAAGATAAAAAAAAAAAAAAATTCTATCTGTATATACAAAGGGAAGTGACTCTTTGAACTGCCATTATTCCCACAATGTTACCACCCACCCATATCCATAATATTACCACATAGCGGTCAAACTCCAGGATCACAATTAGTGTGAAAATTGGAATACAAATGAGTGAATTCTGACATGAATTCATGAGGCGATCTTCCAGTCCAGGAAAATCTGTCACGTCTCCAGCTAATAAGGCAGACAAGAAACAAGAAAACTCAAAATGATTCAGCGTTGGTAGCTTGCAGGTCTTCCATCAATGGCTTAAAATATTCCAGAGCTGAAATCTGCTGCAAGTTCTTAATTTTTCCAACTGCTTTGTGCTTTTTGCTACCACTGTGCTTCCTCGCCTCATCTCTGCCACCGTGCCCAAATGCCAAAATCTGACACATTGTGTGCAAAAAGCATGATGTATATCTGTGTTTGATGGCTCGATGCACAGCCAAATTTTTTTTGTATATTCTAAACTACACCACCTTTTGTGCAATACATTTCTTTTTCAAGACGTGATGTCAAATGGTAATTCAAATCAGTGTTGGTGGCGCATTGTGCTGAGCAATATTCTGGTTAGACACCAGTTTCTCTCAAAAGCATTTGTAAAACTACTCATATACATTTAGATTAAAATACGCTAAAAGGCTTGCTACCGGACCAACTGTACTAATCAGCAATAGTTCTACTAATATCGTGACCAGTAGCACCAGGCCATTTCAGCAACTGCCAATATTATAACTAGTGCTTAATGGGAAATGTTTTTTTTTTAAATAAAAAATTTAAAATAATCATCAAATGAGGAATTGATGATTTTGTTGCAGGCAGCATGAATTAGTGAAAAAAAATGAAAAAGCAGTGAAATTCATGTCAAAATTTTGAGGACTGGCAGCTATGTTACCAGCTTAAATCTGAAGAAGATAGATAAGACACATTGTGGGAAAGGTTTGGGAGGGATTGACACTACCAGGTAAGTATTTCTGCCTTCCGCAAAACTTTCCCTTCTCAGTAAAATAATTACCTGATCACATTAAGGGTCCCAGGTAGTAGAATGGTCTAAGGTGCTCACCTTTCCAGATTGCAAACAGCTGATCTGACTGTATGGGTTAGAGTCTTGGGCTCTGCCAACATGGGTAGGTAAGAAATCTTACCAGTAGCTTCCCATGGATCAGTGGTTCTTCCTTGGGTATTGCCAGTTCTCACAAGTGATAGTACATGCACTGCCTTAACGATAGATGGATCTTGCTATCTCCTTTTTTGAACTTTAGGCAGTAATAAAATGAGGCTGCTCATGTCGATGACAATACTCAATTTTCCCATCATTTTTATGAATGTCTCCCACAAGCTCCATCTACTGCTGTACAATGTAACATCCTTGTCTAGGTTAGGTACTTTTAAATGATAAACATCTGTACAATTTGTACCTGAGTAGTGAGGAAAAAGTTGCATGAAGTTGTGGACCAATAAGGCTTTGAATTACTGGGGTCATAAACGTCATCTGCAAGAAGCCTGGTCAAAACTTCAATGTTTCAAAACAGTAGCAAAGTCCTGAAGGAATGATGTTTATTATCTTCATCAACTTCAACTGAGGTCATGACTTTTTTTGTAGTATTGACTGCCAGCACAGATGGGTAGTATGACAGGCAAAATTCTTTATTCTTTTCAATTGCCACCTTAAAACTAAATTTAGTCCTTTCCATAATTCCATCGGAATGCTGAGCCAAACCAGTGTCACATACCCACACCTACTTCCTGTACAATGTGTCTAGCACTACATCACCATCTGTAAGAATGGCTCTACCTGTCTGATATACTTGTATATCAAGCTGAGTTGTGTTAAGCGGTGTTGTGTAGTTGGTGAATATCAGAGTTGGACCAGGCTGGGCATTTTCAAACGTGATAATGGTTCACTATGTACAAGTCTCATGGATATAGTCACACCTACTAGTTGGAGGGACCTTGGGTGGCTGTGTGGTCTTAGGTGCTCACCTTTACTGATCACTGCTTTCATTATCATGTCACCTCTTTTTGTGTGGGCCCCCCCGAGTCTTAGGCTAGGCCAATGGGGTTAGGTGAAGAAGCTTGCCAGTAGCTTTCCATGAGTTGGTGATTCTTCCCAGGGTTTTCCTGGGTTCTTCCATCACCAGATAAACTGATTGCCATGTGTAGCCTAATGTGGTATTAGACCCAAAACAACCACAGGACACATGTAACTCATTTCTGTTACACTTGTTCATGGTTTTAAGGATTGATATTGTTATTTATTCAAGTTATCCTTTACCATGATGTTTAAGTATAAGAATGACAGTAAAATCCAACTTACATTGAAACAAACATACACAGAGGTCCCAGGAATGAAACCCTTACAAATCTCTGGGAGTTGCTGCTCTTGGGCACTGAGCAAGCCAGAAAGTAATCCTGCATGTCCAGCTTCAACATTCCTAACTCCATGTAAGGATGAAGATAAAAACTTAAAAAAATGGAGTTTTTCAAATCTAAACAACAGTTTGTCTGAGAATGCATATCATGTGTGATTGCAATAAAGCTTGTGAGGAATCACTTTGTGTAGTTTTGACTGAAGCGGAATATTAACATTCCCTTTAAAACTGGGGAACAAATCGGAATTTAGATAAATGCTTATTACTTTTTGTTCAGAAGATTTACAAAGTGCACTTTTTATGCAGCCCTTCAATTACCAATCAATCGACAGCTATTGAACCAAATGTCTTCTGCCCCCACTGCACATGTTGTGAAGAAAAAAAACATTTTATGCTGGAAGATTTTAAAACATCTGTACTTCTTGCACTTTAACATATCTGTAACAAAGCAGAAAAAAAACAACAAAACAAAAGTACAAACAAGAAACATATAAATTGTTCAAAGAGGTGAACTTGTGTTACCAAGATGACCAATAAAATATTTAATAAACCAAAAATGAACAGTGCAATACAATTACCCAGGTGAAAACTAGTATTACTGACCAATATCACAAAGATGACAAGGATCAGAAAATAAAAAAGTGCCATTTAAATCAATTCAACTGGAAAAATGTATGCACCAGGTATATCAAACTTTCAACTTGTTGTACCATTGAAACAAACATATGCTGGAAGGTCAAAAACTGATTATACCGTGCAATGGAGTCTTTAGAGGCACTATTTAAAATTGCAAGCAAAGTTTAAACTTGTAACATCTAGACATGGGTGGACACCTAGTGGGAATGAGGGAGTTAATCAGTATGAGTTTACTTACCTTCATCCATGTATGAGTGGAAGAAATATTTAATCTTAGAGGGATGGATGGATTTGGAGGTAGCAGAGATTAATTTCCTAATCCTAATATGATCAGGCAAATATTTTTGATGAAGAATAATAAACACACTCAGTGTCTATTGTAAAGGTGAAGGTACGCCCTGAGCTTATATCAGGACCACACAAGGTTTGCTGTGTATATTTGATGTACCAAATGGGAAGGATATCAGGCTGACAGTTCAAAAAATCTCACCTTAGCAAATGTTTTCACATGCATAGCAAACAAGCAAAGTATCGTTGTTATTCTTAAGTGGTAAATTACATTGTACATAAATTACATGTATTTTGGGACCAACTAGTTCAGAAGTCTATTTGCAAGGATTAGTGATAATATTTTCAAGATTATCACTATGAAAGTCAATCTGCATCATTTTCATTTAGGATTAACTAGATACAATAAGAAATCTTCTAATGAAAGCTCTTTATGTCAAAATAACCTTACATTTAGAAAGAGTAGCTAGCTATAAACGCTTTTCAAGATGGTCATTTTGGAGGTCAGATCAGCACCATTTTAATTTAGGATCAACAAGACATAACACATTTTCTGGTGAAAGTCTTTCTGTAAAACCTCCAAGCTGAAATGATCATTTATTCAGACTTAGCAGTGTTAAACATTAAGCATGGGCCTCATGGTTTTCCTCCCATATTTTGGGCACATGTCCCCCAAATCTTCTGAAACTATCTCAATTAATACCATTTTCACTTAGGAACACAGACATGTGTAATATTTCATTACCATCATCTAGTCATTTATTAGGAGTAGTGATAACAAACTTGTGCTATCCATTGAACAGAAGATGGATGAAAAACTATCTAAAGTTAACAAAAATGAGATGCAATTTCAAAGTTGACAGATGACTTCAATCCAACAAGTATGATCACGTAAGAATATATAACTCTGCAATGATGCATACTATATTGTACAACATATTTCATTTGCAGACCCCCAGTTACTACCACGTTTATGGTCATAGGATGTTATGATGTGGCCTCCATTTGGCTGCCAGTGACTCACCCCTGTCTCTATTTCTGGACCTTGGTGGCAATTTAAAGTCAACTGGTAAAGTACGCTCCTGTTTTGCTTGAGCTTTAGACAGTGCCTTACTGTGCATAATGGCACGGTGTGCTCGCAGGTCGATCTCAGAGCGGAATGCATGCTCAAAATTCTTATCAACACACTCTTCTTCCTCACATAGGAAGTGCTGCTCTCTGAAGTGATGTTTCAGCTGAATATAATCACTGCAACATGAACAAAATAGATAGTGTAAGGAAATGATACATTTTGCAGTTGCAATTTAACCACTCCAGCTCTACACCCACAAAAATTAAGCATGACCGATACTGGTGAATACTCAAAAATATTCCTGCTTGCATTTTCCTCAGATATTTGCCCTATGTTTCAAATTGCTGTCAAGTAACAATTACATAAAGCAAAGTTTTATATTTTTCAGTAACAAATTTTTTTAACTAAATTTGGAAAGTTCAAATGGAAATTAAAACCATTTCAAACCTTTACAACATATAATACAATAATATTTATAAATTTTTCATGCTGAAGAATGATTTTCCTGGACACTTTTGCATTTGTAAGGTTTACAAACACATGTTTGGCTGCAGCTGACACCTGTAACATGATCATGGTGGTTATTAATACCACATCAGAAGGTTACAGAATATCTAAACAATAATAAAAAAAAAAAAAACAATGTCATGTTTTAAGTCATAAATATTAAGTGATATATCAACTACAACAACAAAACAATGTAATTGGACAATTGAATCTCGGCTGAATTTCCTGGACTCTTCGCACAAGGAACACCAAGTTTATTTTTCAGAATCACTGGCTTAAACTCAGTACAGTCAACTCCAGTTAACTGCACACCCTCAGGCTCGTCACGAGACTGTGCAGTTAATTGGAGTGTGCAGTTAACCGAATTATGGTACAGTACAGCTTTAAATCAGCACGGCACGAATATATGTGAATAATAAATTTAAACAATGATTAGAATCCACTCTTTTAACTTTGACTTAAATGTTAAGCTTGTTTTACTTCCTCCACTGATTCAACCAATGGATCAAGGAATTATAGCAAATTTCAAGAAATTCTATAGATCGCTTGTAATTCAAAAACTGCTGTCAGACATGGATGGGTCATCTCCCACAGAAAAATCGTTCAGCTCCAAAGTCGTCTGCATCCTGTTTTTTTGCTGTGTTGTCGTTTAAATTGAATTCCGTTGCGCATTTTCCATCTTTCCAACCATCCATTTGTTGGTTTGAAATCATTCAAACCGGAACGGTTTAGAGCAATGTTTCCCATGATGTACATGTACTATAATTTTTCCCATGCTATTGCTCTCTAGTGGGTGCGGATATACATGTATATAGCACTTATCATGTCAATCATTTACAAAGTCGCATTTACCGGCTTATTTGAAGCACTACAGCAGTGGACTGGCAATAACTGATCATGACTATACATTGTGCAGTTAACCGGAGTAAAATTGTAATGAATTATGTGCCACATGCAGAAATTTATCTTGCTATTATCCGGAGTGTGCATTTAAGCGAAGTGCAGTTATCCGAAGTTTGTTCCCATTGAAAAGCAGTGCAGTTATCCGGAGTGTGCAGTTAACCGATGTGCAGTTAAGTGGAGTCGACTGTAGTTCATTAAATTTAAAATCACGGAAAATAAAATAGTACATGCTCATTTTTTCATAATAACAGAACTTAAAAGAATGTAAATTAAATGTTAAATTTAAACATTTTACATGTAAATACCTATTACAACATTATAAAAAAACAACTCGTCAATTATGTTCCATCCCAAAAATGAACACTCAGAATGCTGTAAATTTTTTCATTAAGTTGAACAGAGTTTCTATTCTCACCAAAGAAACTAACACGAGTAAACACCTGGCATTACATGAACTGTATAATTATATGTGAATTACCATAAATAAATGAAACAATGGAATGAAAAATATACCAAGAAGCACATGTACAAAGAAAGAGAATATTTCAAAATAAATATTTTAGTTATTAAACACTTAAATATCTTAATAGCTGACTCTAAGGAATAAAGGTCAGATATAACTTGGGCTCAATAGAAAAGATGAATTAATCTTGGTACATGTACAGTAACTAAATATATGTAACCTGAGACTACAGATTTTAACTGTTGCCAAGATGAATTTACACAAGCTTTAGGTTTGATAATCAAGTATCTCCTGTCAACTTTATTGTTTATTCTTTTGTTCGCATTAGTTTAGTTTCCATCAAAAAATGAAATGAGAGGTGACAATGTACTTTTCTGCACTTTTTAAAAATGTACATTTTAATACTGTAGTGCTCTTTGAGTACTTAGCTAACAGTTATTATTACGGCATATCAATGGTTTGACAATATTGTCCATATCAAACTCTGGGAAAAGAGGTGATTACATTCATGATTTATATTCATGCCATTACCAATTAAATTTACACAGTAAAACAAAATAAGGCATTGTTTATTTTGCCAATCAATTGCAGCTGCTTACATACACACTCAACAGAATAGTTTTTGGGAAGAACATCTAAGTAGCTTTTTTTGGAGCAGTCCATTCCACAATGCATGGTACGGATTAACTGTCCTGGAGATAACAAGTTACATCAAAGGGATGTATTACAAGTTGTACAATTTAACGCCATTTTTCAGCACACAATAGGCTATACATGGCAGTCAGTATTAATAGTGGCAGAAAAACCCAGGAAACCCCCTGAAAGAACCACCAACCCACAAGAAGCTACTGGCATACTTTCTCACATAACCACATTAGCCGAATCTGAGACTCTAACCCACAATGACAGAGGTGAGATGGCATTGATCTGTAACGGAGAATGCTTTAGACCACTCGGGGCCCCTATTGCTGGGACAAAAGGTGACCTTAGTGAATTTCATGTGCATCTCACTCAGCAGCTCATGTCACTGAGAGCCCTATTAATACATTTCTGCATCAAAACCGAACTGGTGTATTTTAAAGCATGGATAATGTTTTATAAAAGCAAAAAAAAGGTATTTAACTGGTACTTTTGCAATCTCTTAATGTCTTACTAGTATTAAAATTAAGAAAAACGTCCAAATCAGTGAAAATCAAGGCTACAACGTTTATTAATATTCCCACCATTTTCATGATTTAAGCAAACATTAAAAAAAATTAAACATTCCCACCATTTTCATGATTTATGCAAACATTTAAAAATTGCAACATTCCCACCATTTTCATGATTTTGGCAAACATTTAAAACAATTCAACATTCCCACCATTTTCATGATCAACATTACAAAAATTCAACATTCCCACTATTTTCTCCACTTCAGGCTGATAGTTGACCACTATGCATGTTAGTTGCTTAAAATGTGTACACTAAAGTTCACTCAACCTGTGATCCTTTCATATGCCATTTTTTAAAATACTTATCTGTTAAATATACATACATGCATCTACAGGATATTGGACTGTTCCAGTGACCTAAGTAGTTACAACATCCTTCACAGATGCAGGAGGTCATAGGTTCAAACCTGGTCAAATCAAACTCACGACTTTAAAAATGGCACTTACAGTTGCCTTGCCAAGTTCTCTGCATTAAGGGGCTTGAGTTAGGACTGATCAGTCTTGTTAAGATAATGTGAATGTGTGGACATAATTCTACATGTCTGTGGCACAATGCCCCAGTGCTAGACATTGCTATAAACTGCCAAATTGCAGATATCATAGTGATATGACTGAAAAATTGTGAAAGATACATTAAATATCCAAATCCCACACACATAGGATATTGTTTCATGCCACTACTTTATCTATAGCTACCAATAAAGAAACTGAAAAAGCAACAAGATATTCTCTGTCATCGTACGTCTGCTAACACCATGTGTACCACTACTTAACTAGGTTCATTCCAGTTACAAAATATTCCACAGACAATAATTACACTTGTAAACATTGTGGCCATAGTAAAAATATCAAAAACTTTTTCTAATGTGAAGAACTAATACAAAAAGCATTAAAATCTACTTTAAAAGAAGTTAATTGTTCCTCAAAATTAACAATACACATGGAAAATCGGCAATTGTTCCTAACAATACACAACTAATACTTTTTTTAAATGTATCCAAAATATGCAACCATTCCTGAAAATAGATTACTAATATACCATGAAATTTTCAGGTAAAATACTGGATAAATGCTCAATTTTGGTTTCTGATTTTCTGTCTCAAAACTTCTTGAACCCCATTCATACTGAAGCCCAATCAGATAGGCAGTTGTGTTGAAATGGAGAAAAGTCAGTGAGAAAATAGTGACATTGGCTTAACAGTAAAGGTTTTTTTTTTTAAAAATTCAAAGTATACATACATCTTTGCGTAGGTGTTTATACATACATACATACATACATACATACATACATAGTGGTCAAAAAGCATAATCCACATATAACATGCTAAAATTTCAATAAACAATGAATTATTTGCCCCTCTGGTCTTTTAACATCATTTACTCTTTCACGTTTTCATATGTAGCACTTTTACCTTTACACACACGGTTGTTTGCTGTTGTAGGGTTTAATGCCATTTTTCAGCACACGATAGGCTATACGTGGCGGCCAGTATTATTAGTGGAGGAATAACCGGGGAAAACCCCCGGAAAGAACCACCGACCCACGAGAAGCTACTGGCAAGCTTTCTCACATAACTACATTAGCCGAATCTTAGACTCTAACCCACGCAGACAGAGGTGAGATGACAGTGATCCGTAACAGAGAGCACTTTAAACCACTTGGGGGCCCCTATTACACACACATCAACTACAATCCATCTTAAGACTTTTAGGGCCAAATATTAAAATTCTTTCCACATGGCCTGAAATAAGTCATGTGATGCTGCACTTGTGTCTTCATATTTAGAGGATTGTTATTTTTTGTTTCGTTTTCTTTTTGTTGCCTTTTTCTCATCTATCTGTGAAATTTTTGAATGGAGATATTTTTGCTCTCATATATGCATAGAATAAAATAAAATATACCTCTTAGCACCCAATTCCTTTAGACTGGTTCTGCAGTAAATATGAATTAGAACAAAGAATCTGCGCATAAAGATTACAATTAAAAAACCAGTCTGTTCTCTCCTCACTAAGCCATACAAATGCTATAAATAGAATGTGAGGTCAAAAGTTTGAAAGTTGAACCAAGTTTGCTATAAATAAAACATGATACTGTTAGGAAAGTGCACGCATGTCTACGGACATGCGTACTGTTATACTGTGGTTATGTAAAAGCCGTCTTTTCTAAAATACGGTCTGTGGAATTAATGGAATGTTAATAAAAACGAGGAAACAAATGATTTTTTTTGGAAGGTGGATATACTGAAAAAGCATAATCCATATATGTTTACGCATAACATGTACTTCAATGGGGAACAAAAAGCATAATCATTACGCCAAAAGTGTAATGGTTGGCATGTGTATGTATGTATGTATGTATGTATGTATGTATGTATGTATATTATTGGGGGTGGGGCACAATACAAAGGTTTCTATTAAAAGCTCTTCAAAACAAAATACACTGCCTTATGATGTGTATATAAAAATGGTTGAATAATTCTCAAATCTAAATGAATTACCTATAATAATCCTGAATGCCATCAGCATCACAAAAATGGCAGTAGTAATGATCTTTGCGTAGGTGTTTATATAACTCATCTTTGTCCAAGTAACGTACATCACAGAATTCGCAAAGTGGGTGACCTTTATAAGATTTATCATCCTTGTCACCTACTCGACGATGAATACCTAGATCCTGACGACTGTACACTTTCCTCTCTTGCGTAAAAATCTGTTTAAAATATTTCAAAGCAAAAAATTAGCAAGCATTTAAGAAGCTAATTTGCTCTAAAAGTTTGGTTGTGTATGGCACAGATAAGAACAATGTGTTTTGTCTGAAATCATGCTATATTTATGAATTTCAAGCTAGAAATATTGGTTTGCACAGTACAGTTCACATGATGTCTAGTTTTCCAATCATTCATCCAAAACACCAAATTATTGAGAGAGAGAAGCAATGAGCTCATGTCTGTGACATGTACATCTGTACGGATATTTTCACATGTTCTTAGTTGCATGTACAGGCTCGTTATAATTTCATAAGGGAGGATTTCCCCACTTCTCACGAAAATAATGGTACAGTAGAATAAAATGATGGGGAGAAGTAAACAGTCATAAATCAATTTTTACATAACACTTCAATATCCATCTGTTTCTTCCTGTAGGACAATTGCTGAAATCAAAATCCAAAAGATATTGCCTCTAGTTGTATAAGCATTTAAAATGTTCGTTATCTATATATGAAATCTCATTATATAATGATAACCTCCTTGCACAGCTCACTGGTATTTTCTTTTGGATAATTCTACTACAAAATAAAATATTTCACTAACATAAGCTGTGCCAAAGTTAACTTTCTTCAATTAGCACTCAAGTGACTCATATGCCAGATTTACTATTCCTTACTGTTGTATTAGGATTTAAAGTCCAGTAATGTCATAGTCTACTTACTCAAAAAAGAATTTTAATCAAATAAATACTTTTACTTTTTTATTTCAATTTTAGATTCTAATATATTAGATTTATCTTGACCTTTATGCATGGGATAAGTTTTGTAACACATGATCAAGCAGGGCTAACTTGTCATGGAAAAAAAAAAGAATAATAATGTGCCCTTTGCTTTGAAAATGTCTATACTTTAATTTGACTTATTTGTTTGCCTCTTCTGCATCTAATTTCAAAATAACATTGAAATAAAAGATTGATCTGTGTGCTGTTTTTTTGTCCTTTCAGCATGTACATTGGTTCATATTTAATACCATTTTGTGTTCAAAATCACTTATTGGTATCTCCTTTGACACTTTCCTAGCTCCTATAATCTGATATACTTCATAACTTGAAAAATATATTGCCTTCATTGCTATGATCAGCCAGAAAACTAAATCATCATCTAAAAGATGTAGAACACTAAGAATGGACCATTTTGGATCTTCTAGATAACCCATATTATAAAACATGCATTTGTAAAACGTCCTTAATGCAAGGTTCAAGCATTTTAAGGGTGAATGGCTGAATAAAGTTGTACACTGCAGAGTACATTTTTATATGCATGACTTAAAATTTGCGATGGTTCTCACACATCACCAATTTTCAAATGCACAAATTCATACAAATTTTTTGCTCATCATGCATATTAGGAGCATATCTGTAACTTGGGGGGAGGGGGAGTTGCAAGCAGCTGCTAAAAAATGTACTGCAGGACAATGATATAAACCTAAAAGTAAAAGTCATCATTTTAAATGAATCATGATTGAGAAGGGACTACACTGAATTGAAAGAAAAAAACATTAAACAAAAAGATCACAAAAATAAAAAAAATTGAATACTTTCAGATGAATTGACCTGGAAACAAAGATCCTACCCTCAGGTACCAACTGTAATACTCGAACCATGCTCGACATACTTTTATGTAGCTGAACATCAAGGTCAGTAAAGTGATCAGTAAAGTTCTTATTCTTTAACAAGTAATGGGAACTTCATAATGATGCTGTATTATTATGAAATTTTCCATTAAATTTGTTGTAAACACCTATTTCAAGAAGAAAAATGTTGCTTAAAGTTAATATAATAACACATTTCATAAAATCACTTCAATAACATCATTATTATAGATTAAAATTACGATATCCATATAATCACACTTACACACCATAATAATGATTTTCAAAAACATTACGCACACTCAATAAACAGTATGATAAACATATATAAAGCAACAGAGAAACTGGAAATCTACACCAATGTGCAAGATTTTATGATTCATGACTAACTGCATGTATATGCATGTGCCCAAACCTTTAAATTATCCAAACAGATATCACAGTAAAACAGACTGTGTTCTTTCCGCATATGAGCTTGCAGGGCCTTTAAGTTCCTCTCTGGATGCCGATCTTTACACAGGTGACAACTATGTTCAAGCAGCCGTAAAAATCGATCTTCTATCTGTGGGTTCTCAAAGTGAATATTACATTCACGATCTATGTGGTATTTTCTCGATGGCAAATCTCCATATTTCTCCCTTTTGGTCAGAAAAAAGACCTGAAAGAAAATATATCAGGAAAATAATAGAAATATTTATTATTATTTAAAAGGTTATAAACACGTATATTCAATTTTTTGAAGTAATTATACTAGCATTGATCAGCACTAAAAACTGAAATTAAAAAAATGGGAAACATGGAGAATTTATGTTACCATTCAGCTAAAGAATAGAGGAGAGATTAATGAAGAATTTAAGTGTAACTAGAACTTTCATGTACATATTTTAAAAGAGACTTTAATATAGTCATCAGTAACAAATATATTTCATGATTTACAATGGTATCTTTTACGGATGTTTTGTTATTAGATTACAGCACTGAATAGTTTTTTTTTTTAATATTGTATTATTTAAAGGAAAGAATGGGTCTCAAAAAGTAAAGATCCAAATACTGGTGGGAAACAAAATAGATAAGCAAGATATCAAGAAATTTTAAAAAGCAGCATTTTTATAACAGTTTTGCAAAGATATTATCAGTTCTTTCATTTATTCGATTGTGTGCCCCACTAGGGTCTCAGCTCTGAGTGCATACTAGATTCCTAGATTAGATGCTTCATGGATCAACTCAAAAACCTTGCATCAGTGGGGGTTATCTACAAAACTGGGGATCAAGAGGAAATTGCTAACATACATTTTAAAGACTTCTTAACCAAAACAGAGCAAAGCGTATCACTTTTCAGTTTGAGCACTGGCAACGAATTAAACAGCCTGATACTCTTATATCACATGCAAGCAAATGTAAACTTAAAAAATCAAAACAAATATTAATAACAAATAGTATGCATATAAATAGTTATGTATGTATGAATACATGTACATACATACATATTATTATTATTATTCAGCATATCTTTACAGCTCATTACATTTTAAACTTGTTAAAATATTTATTTATTGTTCTCTTAATCTTGAATTCCCAACATGTCTCTGTCTCTCTCTGTCTCTCAAAATTCTGCCATTATGGGCAGACATAACTGTCCTAAGCATTAGTCGGTTCCATGTGATTTACTCCTCACTAAAAGACTTCCAGCGGTCATTCTTGCTGCTTTCTACACTTGCATCAGCAATTTAAAAACAGTCATTAATAGATGCATACATAGGTGTTCTGTTCTAACATGGCATTATTGCAAAATGTGAGTGTTCTGAAGGATTTAATGCCACAAGTCAAAAGAAGGACTTTAGTTTCCATCCACATACCAAGGTCAGTCTAAATAAATTTATAAACTACCAGCAAGTGTGTAACAAGTCAGAACTGATGGTAAGGTTAACATAGGGTAAAACTTCAGTATGGAATATGGCCTGACAACGTTGGTCTCGAAAGTCAAAAGAAGAAATAAAAGCAGAGACCTACTTGTTAGTCTAACTGAAATACTGATAAAGTTTTTAATAACAGTAAAGCTGGCTGGAATGCACTGACTGGCAGGAATGCCAAAGTCTGATCAAGCTGAGGTACACTTCTTTAACAAAATGAATATATATATATACTAGTATGGAATAAAGTAACAAAATAGCTTCATTTCATGACGATTATTATTATTTATGTAACCAATTTCGGCAGTCCCTGCTTTTTTATCTCATTCCCACCAAGTGAAGTTTAAGTCAACAAAACTTTAAAACACCTTCTTTTTGCTTCTTTCAAACTTTGAATTTATTTGAAAAAAGATATCAAATTAAAGCCTGACTTCATTTTGCTGAAAAGCATCAATATGGGCTGCTAAATGTACGAGATATTCCTGAAAAATATTACTTATTGCTCTGGTTTTAGTAAGCTGTTATTTGGGCATTTTCACCATTACGGTCACAATCCCTCGCTATCAAAATCGATCTGACAGAAGTAGCCCATTCTACCAGTTACCCAGCAGTAAATATGCTGAATAACATGAGGAAAGTAATTTCACAAGATAAAATGTTTATCTTGCTTTTATATTTCAGATTGTAACATTTTATTTATATATCCAGATCAGAAATATGTAGTCAAAGTTCGGATAGTAGAAATAACGGTTGATGACTAAATTTCCCTAATAATCAAAGATAACAGAGATTCTGTGCAGTGTTCAGTAAAACTATTAGACAGTAACGCATATTTACTGTAGTCTGTAGGGTAGAAACTGGTAGAATGGGCTACTTCCATCAGATCGATTTTGATAGAGAAGGATTGTGACCGTAATGGTGAAAATAAAGGTTAATTCGCCGATTGGATTCAGGACATGGTCATTTAAGAGCTATGCGTTGGTACGTCACTGTCTTTTGAATGCATATGTGTAGTTTTTCAGTCTTCTTGCGATTCTGAAGTGACAAAAGACTCATGAGAAAAAGTCTTATTGAGCGATGGGTTATGGTCACGCTTGCATTCATTGTGTTTATTTATATTACCGATAAGGGTCATTAGTGTTGTCAGAGATTTCGCCGTACTTTATTGATAAAACGTCAGACTCCTGTGGTAAGGCCAAGACGACCAAAATATAAATACCAGGGTCGAGTTATTACATTAATGGACTACACAAAGCCAGACCAACAACAACAAAAAACCAAATTTATTATTAAATTCCATGACTATCAAAATTTCAATGAAGGTGCAAAAAAGATGTGCAATATCTCACTTTCAGTTTCAGTTCTTATAAAGTCTACTGTCGGTTTAGACTGTAGAAGCGTGGTCGATGGTACAATACAAGGGCGAATATATTTTTAATTTTATCCAGCAATAAGTTACGTCAAGTAATGAAGAATATATGCTTCTTTAATAAATGTTTACCTTTGGTAAAGATGTCCTGCATATTGGGCATTCAAACTGTTTGTAAAGAGCCCTCATTCTGGTGGAGCATCTAAAGCAGATAGGATGATCGCATTTGCCAATGGCGAACACCTCTATATGTTCATGGCAAACGAAACACAAATTATCAATATTTTCCATCTCTACTTCTGAGCGAAATAGTAACGTAAACTTATCGAAATAAATTACTGATTGCGTTCTTTCTCGAACAATAACTGACCAACTCTGTTCTTGTATAAAGCCCAGAACAACCTAATTTTTTTATAGCTCCACGTCCTTTACACTTAGTTGTGCAACGATGAGTTTTACGTCATCAGTTAATGTGTAGAATGGAAAACGATTTTTTAAAATTATTAATGAATCAAAATTATTTCATTTCAAAATTTAGCATGATTTTAAAAAATTGTATTTACAATTCAAGTAAATCGACAGCTATCAAAGAGACAATAAAGAAATTCATTTAATTATGCAGGTACCCTTTTGATGACATCATGGTTATTTGCGTATGTAAAGATATCTTGAAAACATGTCGTCTACTGGCGGAGGAGCCTATGGGGCCGGTATGGCCGGAAAGGCATTTGATCCTATAGAATATATTAAGAAACCTCAAGTAATTCTACGAATAGCAAGCTGGGTATGCATTTTATTTTGTTTCGGTCATAGTCATGTGCGCTTTATATTATTTATTGATGCAGGCTATCCATGCTACATGAAATCAGCGATTTTTAATCCAGGATATAAATAATAGCGATGAAGCATGTGTCATGTGACAAATAGTCAATTTATGGTATTGTCCATTATATGTAATATTTACATACTAAAATGTTCGTATTGTTTCATAATATTGACAATTTCAGATTGTAAAACCTACACTTTGCACATTCTCGCTTGCACTGTCACAGTTTCGAATACATTTATTACCTCGAGTCTCGACGCTGATATTTATGTTGTGTGCGTCAGGGTCTTACAGCCTAACTAACGGTACCGTATCGTGTTTTGATGTCGACTAACATCGTAACGAAAGTCAGATTTTCATGAATATCTCACACATCTGGCAACTTATATAACGACGCTTTTCTGCTTAATGTTTGTCAGACTTTACTTATCTGATGTCTTTTCGCTAATAAATTCAAATTCTTATAAAGAAATGGATCTGTTTTCAAGTTTCGTTTTTTAGCGTTTCATTTGGCATGAAAGCCAAGAATACCGAAATCTGGTTAAGTTGAAATATTATTCTTTAATGAAATGAATAAAAAAAAATAAGTTTGCCTATTGCCAGTATTGGAACTGTAAGCAATGTTTCGTTTCATTTAAGAAACATATCCCCAATATGAACATACTTCATCATACCTCAACTACCATCGCATTTCAACAAATCAGGCAAATGTCATCGAAACATGAAAATGCATATGTTTGCTTGAGTCAGATTTTTATTCCACCAGGATAAAAACAGCACAGTAAGTATCTTAATATAAATTTGTGGAAGAGTGTTGATATGGGCTGCCAAGTATGTGAGATATTCCTGAAACTTGGATTACACGTTCCAGTGTCAACTGAAATCAGAACATGCTATACAAGTTAAATATTTGGGTGTAAGACATAGCACTAAATAAAAAATAATGTGCTGTCTTGCATTTGTAGAGCTAAGTGGGCAACCAAAAATACTGAAATACACTTAAATCCAAGACATATTTTTTACCATAATACTCATGAAAAATAAATAGTACAATGATTTGTATGTGTTTGAATAAAGATAAAAAAATAGCAAAATAAAATGTGATTTTTATAGGAATTATTTACATTTTTCAATTTATAACTCCATTCGTGTAATTAAATAGCTATCGTACTTGATTAGACAGTTTGTTACTTTATATTGTATATCTGTTAGACCTTTATTTACTTGAAAACACATAAGTATATGATATTTCCATGGAAAATATTTAAATACATATTCTGGATCCAGCCAATCATAATCGCACCTGTATATTTTAAGTTTTGACCAATTTGTGATTTATCATTCAAATTCAGTTTGGTATAATCAAGTTCAAACAATCGATATTATTATGCACATTACACAAATTTGGTGAATGTAAGTAATTCTGATCAAAATCGATTAAATCAAAGTTTGTTAACCTTATTATTATTATTATAAAAATTCTTAAAACAGTTGCAAATTGTGATATTAAGGTGAACATCAATATATACACCCAAAACATGTAAATAATTGTGCAATTCTGCATTTTAAGCATATTTCTGGTAATGATCCTACAGTTTAAGATGGTTTCTTGATATTTATGTTTTTTTATGACGTTTTGCCTTAATAACAATCTTGTAGTGTATTTTGATGTCAACTGACATTGGAATGAGAGGCCAAATTTTCAGGAATACCTCCAGCACTTGGCATCACATACCAATGCTAGTCCTACAATGTAAGATGGCTCCCCTGAATTAGATCATCGGATGGCCCTATGTACATATGCCACCAACTAAAGATAATCAGTACAATTTACAACCATGAATAAAAAATAAAAAATTAGCAGAAAAGTATGTGCCATGAGTTGCAAAAAATAGATGTATACTCAGCACCTTCCCATATAAATCTTTCTTTCCCATATTAATCAAACACATAAATGATAATAATGATGAAATTACATAGGAAGATGTATATTGAATGTACAAAATATATATAGTCCTACCCGTTTATATCGACATCGCTTATCTCGACAATCCGCCTATGTCGACAAAAAAGCAAAGTCCCGGTCCCATGGTCTACTATTACTATAAATTGTCATGCTTATATCGATGTCGAGATAAAAGAAAAACGTATATGTCGACAGAAGCCCTTGGTCCCAGCTTGAACAAATCTTTTGTTTTCAAAACGTTTATGTCGACAAGCTGCCAATTAAGACCAATACTTTGTTCAATAATTAGTTGATCTTGCCGCCAGGCTTTTGATGTTGCGGTTGGATAAAAAAAAACATAGCAGCACATTTTCTCACCACTCTGCAGCTAGTTAAGTCTTTGATCTTGCCGCCTAGCTTCTGTCAGTCTTTCAGCCACTGAATTTTCTGATTGTAAATATCAGCACAGCTAAAAGGATCAATTGATGAACACAATTTCCCAATCAACAGGTGGTCGAAGCAGGAATAGCAAGCTGTCCAGGAAATTAATGCATACAGAGAACTCCTGTATACGTGATTTATTGAATCCCATATATAAAAATTGCGTGAAAATACGGATTATGCATTTTCGAGACCTTTGAAAGTGATCGGTGATTAAAACAAGTTTTTTTTTTTACCGTAAAAGTTTCATTTTTAACTTTATTTACATTTACGATGGCTACCGACAGCAGGGTAAAACGCAAACTAAATTTACAGTCTTTGGAAACTAAATATCTGGCTGTTAAGGAAGTTAAGGGATGAACATCTTGCAAAGAGGTCTGTGAAATTTTTTCACTTAAAAATAACACACATCCAGGAAGGATGAAAGCTATAAAGAATGACCAAGTTGAAGGTAACTGCGCTTCCCAAAGGAAGAAGCAAGACTGCTACATTTGAAGACGTGGAGGAAGCATCAAAATGGTTCAATGAAGCGTTATCGAAAAAACTTAGTGTGGAGAACTTCACTGCAATAAGTGGTTGGTTCAGTCGCTTTAATGTTCGTCATAACATCGGATACAAAAATATTTGTGGAGAATACATGTACTGTTGACAGTTTTTCACTTCCCAGTGAATAGCCCCATCCCCTTGGTAGCCTCAATAAGATGGGTACAGACTGATCAAAATCGAGGCCAATTTAAGTACATGTACATGAAGCATGTAACTGACAACTTCCCGACCATGTGCAAATGCCGACGTTGAATATCATAATGTTGTTCGTATCAGGATGTGATCAAGGCAATATTTTAATTTGGTTTTTTTTACACAAAGGTAACCAAAATGTAATTTGTCAATATACAAGTATATTTCACACTGATTATGTCTTCATGAACTCAAAATTTCCTCTTTTTTTTGTTTCTCAAAGTGTAAATGCTATTCACTGACGACAGGTCGCCCTTTGCTAACGAGTTTTAATTTTTCAGCCCCCCCCCCCCCTCAACACTTATCTCGACAACCGCCTATGTCGACAATATTTCCTCGGGAACGAGGATGTCGAGATAAACGGGTAGGACTGTACCATAAAGCAATATAAAACTCCTATACAAGTGAAAGTGCATCTGTGATGAATTTTTTTTTTCTGGATGTGCCAGATGTCGATATTATTTTCTTGCAGCATCAAGCTCAATCTTAGCAACCTCTAATATTTATTTTTCATTTTGTTGATGAAAGTACAGGCTTTGTGCTAACTGAAAACAATAATCACAGAAGGAGCAGAATTAATATGCTTTAAAGTGTTGTAAAGCCAAGCACTCCTTCTCAATAATTTCTTTGTTGCTTATTTAATTTTTTAGAGAAATAGTACAGTGCATGATCCAAGTCATTTTTGTCTTCATGAATTAATGCTCTGCCAACCCTAACATCACTTGCATCAACAGACATTTTTAAATGGTTGATTGAAATTTGGAGCTGAAAGAATTGTTCACTTTTGTCTTTGGCCTTTAATCTATAGAATGCCTTCTGACATTTGTCAGAACAATACAACTTGGCCTTCTTACTCAGTAAATTCACCTGGTGCTCAACAATTGTGGAAACATTTGAGCAAAATTTCCAATAATATCTAGCCATACCCAAAAACCACATCAGTTGCTTTTACTAATAGGAACAGGGAATTCCGAGATATGTCCCAAAAATTTGACACAAGCTTAGAAGAACTCAACTTTCACTTAAATTGTCACATTTGCTTCACTCAAGCCAGCAAAGTGTTTACAGATCTTTTCAGGAATCGCAGTTGATTGTAATGTTGTTGATTTATGTATCACCACTTTCTTGACTAGATCATGTTATCATGTTCATTAAGTGCTGTAATGTAGAGGGAGAATTTTTACAGAATGGCATTGCTTTGTATTGCTTGCATCCCACTGTTGTTGCAAAGGTTAAAATCTCTTGCTCTGTACGTAAGTGTAATCTGCCATAATCCTTTTAACAAGTCAAACTTGGATACTTATTTTGCAATTCCAATTTTGTCAATACAGTCATCAATTCAGGGTGTTGGAAATGAGTGTTTGGTGCCAATGTTCACTTTTCTGTAGTTAGTACACATATAGAAAGTTCTCTTGTTTCAGCACAAGAATGCATGGCAAACTCCATTTAATTTTGTTGTTGTTATTGTTGTATGGATTAACGCCATTTTTCAGCACATGATAGACTAGACATGGCGGCCAGTATTATTGGTGGATGAAGAACCCGGGAAAACCCCCGGAAAGAACCACCGACCCACGAGAAGCAACTGGCAAGCTTTCTTACATAACTACATTAGCCGAATCTTAGACTCGAACCCATGCAGACATAGGTGAGATGGCAGTGATCCATAACTGAGAGCGCTTTAGACCACTCGGGGCCCCTGCCTGGTTCATTAGTCATTTCTCCAACAAATATTAAGTTCCCATTTTCAAACATCCTGCTTGAGCTGATTCATCCCATAAGAGTGTTGATTTACAGGTTAAGAATTACAATTTCATCATGGTATATTTTGTTTGTTCAATTTAATGAACATCTGGCAACAAGTGTTCATATTCACTTAATAGCTGCTTTAACTCATTCTTTTCATGTGGCCGATTCTTTGAAAATTTCAGAATTTTGAATACTGGTTGAACTAATATCACCATAGTCTGGATGTACGTCATAGTTTAAATATTCACTGCATGGGACAAATAATTAATTGCATCTCCGTACCTTATTTTTCTTTTTGCAAACAATAAAACTCCATCGACCATTTGTGAAATTTATTTATTTTGGGCTTTGCTGACACTATTGATATCTAGTTACATGTACTTCTAAATCTGCTTCAAAAATGAATCACACTTTAACACTATTCATACAATTTGAAATGACATGCTTTATGTTTTATATATGCATTAAAATCCAACTTCAAAGAAATGTTGCATTTGTCAGACAAGTAATATGTGAAATGATGTTTTATACTTGACCTCTTTGCCTTTTAATTACTGCCATATAACAGCCAATTGGTAATTTTACATCAGCTCCAATCATGACTGTTGCCATTTATATATGCTACATGTAACATGCATATACTGCAAGTGGTGTTTTCTTTCTGTTTTCAATGAGAACTGAAAATTGTATTTTCTCAAATACTTCTATGTTAGGGGATTTAGGAGAAAAGAAATTATGCTTTTAGCATGACATGCTGTGTTACAGTTTGATTAAAATCAGATATCCACTTCACATAGAATAGTTCCAATCAGATTTTACTCAAATTGCTCAGAGTTATGGTGGGTATGTTAGCATCTTGAAAATACATTTTCACATTTCATCAGGGCTAAGTTTTCTCAGACAATTTAAAAAAAAAAATTTAAAAAGCCTGACAGTTACCTCTTAGAACACAAGATGTGTCCAATCTGAAATGAGAGGGCCCCTATATGTCAGGACTATCAGATTTTTGTAGCACTGTGAAATTAGTACCTTGATCAGATTGGACAGATTTAGGAAGGCCTAAATGTGTAAAGATCTTAAATAAGGCTTTGACTATTGTTTTAGTCTAAATATTCCATGAAAGAATTGCCTCTGAAAACCTTGTCCACTCACACATTACGGTCAACAAGTATTGGTTTCCTGACTTGGTCTTGGGTAAAGAACCTACACAGTCTGCTATTATGATGCTATCTTTTAATAGAAGACTGAAAAGTTCTTTTGTCACTTAATATTTTAATAGGGAATAGATTGACCAATAGATTTACCTTTGAAAATGAATGGCTTATAAGTCTCCACAATCAAATGAGACTGAGGTTTATTGGACCCCACAAATGTATTGTTGCAATACATGACCTTGATTTCTGATAAACAAAAACATTTAGAAGTGTTTCTCTTTACCTTCATTTGCACTTCAGAGACCCCCCCCAAAAATTTTTTTTTATTTGACCCCCAGTTTTTATTTCAAAGTTTGTTTTTAAATCAATCTTGCCCCCAGATAACTTAAAGCAATCAGAAATAATGTGCCCTATTTTCTTGCCATAAGTGCATGACAAGATAAGGAATTCTGATCAGTCTTATCAGACATTTGATTCTTATTAGTTGTGCCAGTTGGTTATTTTAAGTACTTGTGTGAAACTGATTTGGTTTTTTGCTATCTGCTGAGATGAAAACTTTTTGACAAATGAAACTTTGTGAGCCATGGATAATTTGTCCGATTTTTGAGCAACGTTTCCAATAGTATTTTTGTTGTGTTCATCAAGGTAAAGTTGACACCTCTATAGACAGTTTTTGAACTCCAGGAAAAATATGAATTGTCTAAGCTTGTCATGGTCTTTAGAAACACACCACCTGTCATAATATTTTCTTTCTGCCTAGCAAAGTCATTATGGGTTTGACCACTTTCTGTTGTGCAATTCCTAAACCTCAGTTGATATGCCTCGGGTATCAATGCATAAACCTTCAACATACATTCCTTGACAGATGCATAATCAGCACTTGCTTTTACTGACATTGAAGAACATGTATAAACTTCACAGCTTGCCAATAAGTACACACTATAATAACAAAGTGGAATGCTCTCTTGGCCATTGTAAATTCTCTGTGGTTTTCAAAATGAGAAAAAGATTGATATTTTGTGCCTAATGCTTACGAGTTCAAATCATTTTAATCTAAGTTGAAACTTTCTTTCTTTTCTTTTTGTATTTGCAATTTCACTTGCTTCTCTTCCTTTTGCATTTGTCTTTCTTTATTTCTTCCTGTTTATTCTGTTTTGTCAACATACTTTAAAATATGATAACATACTCAGGCCTTGAATTTGACACAAATTTCCTGGTAGAAAGACGGACTAGTGTACTGAGAAATTTACTAGCCCTGCCAAACATTTACTAGCCCTGTCCCCAAAACAATGTCACACACTTGTATTGAGATTAACAACAATTTTATTTAATACATAGCATTATGATATAAAATGTAGAAGTACAAAAGTATAAATTCTACTTTAAATCATCAATAAATTCACATTTCTTGTTTATCAAGATAAGCTGGATCCAATTCCAGAAAGGGATCCAGGTGTCCTTTCTCCTCCACCTGCACTCTGGGTCCATATGGGGTTTGTTCTGGTCTCCTTACTGGTCTCCCTGAAACACTCCACAAATGAATTGCTGATAATGGATCATATGTTGGAATGTCATTTGTATGAAACATGATGAAGAGTAGGTTGGACAGAACCCAAGGTCGCAAACAAGATCTCCAGTCACTCTTCACCATTTTCATCTCTGAGAAACCCCTTTCAGCATCAGCAGAGTGGGCTGGGATTGTCAGGATGAGGTCAATCAATGCCAGAATATTCTTGCAGTCAGCAGCATATGATTGTACAACTGTGGGCCAAGTCAAAGCATAGATATCTTTGTAACTGCAAGATAACAGAATGCATTTTGCTTTTTTTTCCGGAGGCTGAACACCTTCTATAAAACGCCACATTTTGCCTGTCTTTTAAGGCGGGAATTGTGCCTCGTTTTAAAATATGAGATGTTACAGTATAACTGACGCAAATTATTTGAAGTCAGAAAAGTCAGAAAAGGAATGACACAGTGTCCTTTATATAAAAAGTGTCCGAGCAAGAAACCCATTTAAAAACATGTGCCTTTGCACCCCCCCCCCCCTCCATCAAATGGCTTCTTCCTAATAAAGACGACTTCAGCGGGTGTTCTGCACGATCAAAGCAGTGGCTAAAGTAAACACTGTTATAAAATATTAACATCAAAAGATAATGTTAGTTTCAACTTGGAGAATGTGTGCTCCCATCAAACGAAGCCAGCTGACTCAGCGCGTTGTATTTTTAACTCTGACACGAGCTTGATGTGAATGAAAAAGAAAACAATAATCAAAAGGAACAAAATCATACATAGCGACAATAATACCAAAAATATTCCTAAGGTATTTTTGTCACTCTATGATTTGTTTCTTTAGATTTTTTCCTCCTTCACGTCAAGAGCGTATCGAACACTTGTGGTATTTAACAGCTCCATTACGGTCTCATCATTAATAACATATGTTTGGTAATTGTTCCGAATTAATCGAACCTCAATGTATTGTTGAAATTAATAATAAGCGTGAATATTTTTAATCTTAGATGCCCATGTGAGATTTTAATTCCCATCAAATGCTTGGATATCTCCAAGTGTATTCAATTATTTGTTCAATCGTTTTTTGGTGAAAAATATAAAAGCTATTCTTATTATCATTGAAAAAGTAGTTGCTTGGAAAATGATGTGTCAGTAATGTTATCATAATAAATTAATCTAATTCTTCTAATTATTTCGATACAAACGTAAAATATGAGTTACCCGTTTGTGACTCTGAGCAAGCAAAAAAAAATACCTTCAAGAAACAAACATGTAAACTAATTTCTTTGAATAGTTGATGCTATGTTCTTTTGTGTGGTGTAACGTTTTGTAATTTGTTACTGTGGTCACGTGAATAAAGCATTATACCATTTAATTCGCTATCAGATTAATACGGATCAATTTCCAAACTTCCTTTGTTAATGACAGGACCTAAATTGGCGCTGTTAAGTGAAACGCACATAATCAGATGGCTTCTTGTAATAGAAACACATTTCCGAGGCAGAAATTGACTTCATCTTCACATGCTAATATTTTATGACTGTGTTTACAACGGTCACTGCGTTGATTCTAAAGAATATTGGCCGAAGTCGCGTCTTTATTAGGTTATTGAGTAAACAAACTCTCACTGTTGATAACCAAAAACTTACTAGCCCGACGGGAAATCTACTAGCCTCGGGCTAGCGGACTACCGCTAATTTCGAGCCCTGATACTTTAAAATATGATGGCCATAAATATTGAATTTTGCATGTTGTAGTAATTTTGTAAGATCACTCATATCTCGCTTCTATCCATGGGTATGTGAGAAAACTTGCCATTAGCCTCTCATGGATTGGTGGTACTTCCTGGCAGGTTCCTCCAGCATCAAGTATACCGTCCCCATTGCATAACCTATAATGTGCTGAAAAATGGCATTAAAACATACCAAGCTAAAACCCTGATTCAATTGATTAGCTACAATAATTACTTTGAAAATTGCCACCATGATCTAAAATGTAACAAGAATTAATATGTAGGTAGCAGATATGAAATTTATCGTATAATGTCAGGTCAGCTGCTCTGGTGGCCTAGTGGTTAGAGTGTCTGCCTAGGAAGTGGTAGGTTGTGGGTTCGAACCTAGTCAGAGTCATACCAAAGACTTATAAAATGCACTCTGCATTAACAAATTTGTGTTATGACAGGTTGGCCTGGTGCCAGAATAATGTAACTTGGTGGGACATCATGCAACATGTATGTGATATGACTAAACATTTTTTAAAGCTATGTTCAAAATCCAAATCACACACACACACACTAATGTCAATGTTCAATTATGCATTGAAATTGAATAGGATTGCCGGTATTCTTGATGTTTAGTTTCCTGTCTGTATAGAGTCTATATCATTTCATTTGTGTTTAATGTTTGAATTACTGTTCATTACTGAATGATCAGTTGTGTTGTTTTTTTCAGGCTGTGCCTTTTAGCGTAGTAAAATTTTGAAAGAGCACGTGTAGACACGTCATTAAAAATTCACACAAACACAACTACATGTATCATGATTTGTTAACACATTAACCCCTAGCAACGTCTTTACGGGGCACGAGGTAGTAGCCTTTTTCCAAGGTCTGTAGCGTCAAGGTCATAATGATACACTAAAGTGGGTGGTATTATAGAAAGGTAGACAGAAGTAGCTCTACTATGATAGCAAATAATCTGGACATTTTCGTTGCACTACAAAATACAGAGGGAAAAGCTTTGTTTTTTTTTCTTCACCCAAAATTCGCCCATGGTCAGATTTCCGAAAACAGCAAACACCTCCAGAGGTTAATGTGTTAACTTGTGCTGTATGTGTTGACTTTTAGGCAAGCCCTGTAAGTCATAAATATGTTTGTTTTCAATGCCTATGCCATGGGGTTTCATTCTCATTGATCAAGTGATCCTGTGTTTTAACAGACCTCAGGGCAACCAAATACTATGGAATTAATTAAGAACATACTCTCTCATTTCTGTGAAGGTGTTGACAATTGATTGGCTGATATAAATGCAACTACTATGTATATGGAGGCTTTACAGAATAGAATGAGATTAATAGTAATAAAGATTAGTAATCAGATTACCTCAACATCTAATAAGGAACCAAGGGTGATATCATGGTCATGCAGGTGTAAAGAATGCTACTGCATTTAGAAGCAAATAGTATTTATAGTTGGTAAAAAATTAATAGGTCTACCTGAAAGTGCAATGGACCTTTAAATTCTATCCATAGAATCCTAGGGTTGCTTTTATTGATAATCTAGAGCAAACATTGAAAATGTAATGAAGAGACAATTATCAATAAGTAGATTTTTAAAAAAAATGAGCCCTTGTAACATTTATTTGTCACTTCTGTTAATTATAATTTGATTAATATGTGAGTTTAAATTCTTTTTTTATTCCAACCAAAAAGATGCATCTCTTTGATTAGAACTTCCTGGCCATAAAGTAAGTCATGTATCACTATTTGCTTCATTTACTATGGTTACAGTCTCGGGTAGTGGCAATAAAAAAAAATTGATGTTTGGGTACAGCTTTGTGGTCTGTGATATCCTGACCACAGAATTAATGCTGAAAAGGCTTTCAGCTTGATGCATGCCCGTCTGTGCATTTTCCAAGGTTTACTTGAAAATGTTACCAAAAAAACCTTGGATGTCTGAGGTTTTTCCAAGGTTTTCCTAGGAAGACCTTGGAAAAACCTTGGACGTCCAAGGTTTTGCTGATATTTTGTCCAAGGTTTTATAAACAACCTTGGACATGATCTTTTACATTATAAAGACACCTGGGAAATACCTTGGACATGAAAACTTTGTAAATTTTTAGCTCGCAAAAACCTAGGAAATAAGAACTTAGTCATTGTTTGTCTCGGACATTGCTCAGAACTGTTGACTTAGAAGAAATTTTTCAGCTTCGACATGGACTTGGTGTGTTTTAACTGTGTACTTAGAGATTTCTGAATATTTATTTAGATTTTTTTATTTTTTTTTTACAGTTTATTAAAATGAATGATGTTTGTCATCCCAGAACCAAAATCGTACACACATGCTGGAATCCCAAAGTTAGATAAATTCTACCCATTCATAGACTTTTAATCACTTCACTAACAATTATATTAGTATAACATAGTGGTCCTTGAATTCCAATGTCCTGTAACTACACTCGACGATTGTAAAAATATATTTTCTAGCAACTGAATCTAAAGTAAAGTCTTCAATGCTTAAAAGTACATATGTCATTTATCTGACAATTTGCATTTGTATGTTAGTTACATCAGGGATAATTGAAAATACTAGTGGAAATTGATAATAAATTAGGGTATGTCACTGTTTATCTGACACATTAGTTTTTGGAAATAATAATGAAAAATACATAAAATTCCATGGAATTGGCATGACACCATTTTTAATAGTCATTTCTCATATGACAGCTGATAATATGCAGTTAGTGAAATTTAATCCCTTTCAAAATGATTTGGGAAGAATACACCAAACACCTCTTTATCCTGTTTTCTGACAACAAAAAAGAGTTCTTTTAAGTACTCTGCTGGTACAACACGGATTCCATTTCTGAAAAACATAAAATACCGTATTTTGGTGTGTATAACGTGCACCGATGTATAACGCGCACCCCGATTTTCGACCCAAAATAAGTGGAAAAAACGTAGTTCTGCCATATAACGCGCATGTGATATAATGCATTTTAAAATTTTGACTACCGCTATTTCGCTCCGTTTTCATAGTGCAACAACAGTTGGTCATTTTAGATAGTGAATGAAAAAGTGGCAATATTGATATTGTATCTTTCCGATTTTATTGTTGGCCCTTAAAAGGGCCCTTTAAATGTTCGTCTAGTTGACGCAGTCTATTGCATCAAATCCCTCAAATTCCACTTTGTTGTCATTACTTTCGAAAAGTCGCTGTATGTCTTGAATCAATTAAATACTGCTCACCGAGACAAAGCATTGTAACTATGTTGAGCGCATCAAAGCTTACCTGGCGCCGGTTACCGTGAAAAGACCACACCGAGTCGATGAAGCATTGAAGCCATTGATCACTGTATAATCGCAAAGATATCTCAAATACTATGATTTAAGATGAGAAATAAAACTAAGTAACAAGCTTATTTTCCAAAGAGGAAAAAAAAATGTTTCCCGACTTCATACATTGATTATTTTGTTCCACAACGTATCAGTGTTCCCGTAAGAAAGAACCCGTAGTCGCAAAAATATATATGTCCACAACAGATGCTCTGATGAGAACATTAACACTAGTTGAATTCTACACATATTATATTTCAATTCGACCAATAATAAATGAAGAAAAATTCGATTAGATCAACAGTTATGGAATATGGTACTGAACATTTACGAAACAAGTACGGTAATCCACACAGTAGTATTTGTTCCGCTCCAATGCGGCACTTTGCACAGCTTTTGAACAAAGGCAAGTCGTACATGTATTTCCGGCCGTGGGACAGAACAAAACTTGACACAGTCACGTGAAATGAAACCAGTTTATTAACATAAGCAATCAAAGAACAAGACTATTTGTAAGCATTTTTTATTTCTTTAATACGGCTAGTACCGGTAAACATTTTAGTTACAATGCAATGTACAATGGATTTAATATTTCACAAGTAGTGAGTGCCTTCATCCTCTTCAGATCGACCTGGAAAAAATTTTTTTTTTTTAGTTCTTGTATACAACGCGCACCCCCGACTTGAGATAAGAAAATTAGGTAAAAAAAAAGTGCGCGTTATACACAACAAAATACGGTACATTTGGGAGTTTAAGAATAGTAAACTTCTTAATGATGTTACTGCTTTTTATGCTAAAATAAGATGAAAAATTACCGAAGTTATTGACAACATAAATTTGAGCAAGGACTGTTTCACTTAAAGTTTAAACCTGTATAAGATTTTTTATTTAAAATTAATTCATTAAATTATAATAAAACTTAATTATTCATCAAATGTAGACAAATAATGTACTGTAAATGGCATTTTTCAAGTAAAATGGCAACATAATGTTGAACATTTGCACCTTTTATTTAAGTTTTGCAAAGCGACATATATCCTTCTATTATGTCAGTAGTTAAATTGTTTGTGAGTGATGGCTAAGTTGTGAGTAGTAATGGATAAAGTTATTAATGTGATCTTGTGTCGGTGTGCTTACACATAAAATGTCTGTACTTTGTTAAAGGCCTCCTTTGTTTACATGCTCGCGATATAGCACTTCCAGTGTGCAACGATCGGAAGCTGGGAGATAATTACGAGTTATAATTTGCGTTGAAAAGTAGATTTGCCAAGTTGTTTGGGTTATTCATATGGAAAAAAGGACAATCCGATTACCGGAAATGCACTCAGCCTTCAAAATATTGTTGAGCCGAGAAAAGCAGTAGAAGAATTCAAAACGTAACAAAGTCGGGGATTTGGTGTCGGTGAAGTTGCTGAGTTTAGAAATAACGGAAGGGATCGTTGGAAAGATTGGGGGTAAGTTAATTTCTGTTTTATTGTATTACATTAAATTAGAAAAATACATGTACTTTTATTGGCATTCGTATATTGTCTACCATCCTAACGTACGTGAAAAATCGTCTACATCTGGGTTTGTCTACAGTAATTACCGGTATACAAATATATAGTGCATCATTCTTCTATTTTCCAGCTTTCCAATTTTAAACATATATAAGAAGTAATTGTTTTCTGATTTGTAATTTTGAGATGAACTTGAAAGGCATTTAGCCAGGTACAGAATATTAAATTAACCTTGACTTGAGTATGTTTTTTTATCAACAATTTGAAATGATTTTCCAAAATGTCAAAACTAGACTTTTTAATAATGAGTGTTTTAAGGGTTAGTACCTTTTTTTCTTTTTTAAAAATTAAATTCAAAACTAAAAGATTCCGAACATTGATTTATAAATTTAAGGCAAACAACAGTTACAATAGTATTATATGTGTACTAATTGTTTTATCAATTCATCACATTGTTTATATTAATTTTTTTATTTACAGAATTGATCCAAAAGAAATGGCCATATGTAAAGGATGCAATGATTGACAATAAAATCAGCGATGTACTGAAAGCCTTCAAGAAATTGGGAGGGCCCTGAGTGGTCTAAAGCGCTGTCCGTTACGGACCACTGCCATCTCACCTCTGTCTGCGTGTGTTCAAGTCTAAGATAGGCAAATGTAGTTATGTGAGAAAGCTTGCCATTAGCTTCTCGTGGGTCGGTGGTTCTTTCCGGGCTTTGTCCGGTTTCTTCCTCCACCATTAATACTGGCCGCCATGTATAGCCTATATTGTGCTGAAAAATGGCGTTAAACCATTAAAAAAAAAAACCAGGAAACCGGGATTAAAATACATAGATGCCAACCATTATGCTTTTTTCCAGCAAATTATGTTTGCTACTTAAGACTCTTATGGATTATACTTTTTTGCTAAATTAAAAAATAAACAACATAAAGCAATTTTTAAAAAATCTCATTTTCATTATCATCTCTTCAATTCCACTTTAAAAATTGAGAATATTTTTCAAAAGGTGACTGCTGCATAATAATTTGCACAAGAGTACCTTCCTTGTTAGTTTTTAGCAACCCATTTCCAAGAAAACATGGCTTACTTCCTAAGATAACTTTGCCTTAAGCACTGATTCATTTTATTCATGAGCTAGTCAGTTTGAAAACCAGACTATATTTTTTACAGATTAGAGAGAGAAACACTTTACGGTTTGAGTTGTGGATGTTATATCACGTATTACAGCAAATGGATCTTTTCAAACTTAAAAACGTTTAATCAGGAGACAGGACAAATCAACACTGCATTACAAACTTTAAAAGAATATGAGAGTTATGATATACAGCACTCTGAGCTGTAATTCAGGCATATAATATATAGTTTACACTTTTTTGTCATTTAAAATAGCAATAAGTAATTGTACCTCTCAGGGGTTAGTAAGTATGAAAATGGATGAATACTTCAAACTAAAATATAAAATGTAGCATTTTAAAAACATTATGGGCATTCTGGATAGTTTTGAAAATTTCATTTGTGATGAACAAAATTTAAAATATTAATGTAATCATTTGCTTCATGATATAAAATGTTCATCTACTGGTTCTTTATGCTAGTGGGTGTCCTAGGAAACCTCATATCAGTGAAAATTGATCTGTGAATTTAAACAACTAAATTCATGCACATATTATCCGACAATTCAAGCAAAACATATTGGCATAAACGAATTTCATGAAATTGACGCAAAATACCTTAACTCATTCAGCCCCAACAAACTTATGAGTAACACTGCTACTGTGCCCTAGCCACACTAAGCTGTGTCTAGCTGCTTGTGCCCCAGAGTGTTTTACCTGTTTGGAAAATTTGGTAAAAATCATGCACATGCTTCTCTTCTTGTATCCAATATTAATCCATGAAATTTTCACCAATTAATCCAAATGAATTTATCTACACAGTGATCTATTTTGCTTTCTATTTGTCCAAGTCTTTCACAATTTATTTATACACTTTTTACAAAATTATGTGCAACATTGTTAGGAATATCACATCATCAGCACTTAATTCCATTAAAATAAACCAGGAAAATTTAATATTTGATATGGTTTGAAACAATTTGTACATAACATTTACATGTCAATGTTCACATCCAGTTTTTGCTTCAGATAGAACGTTGTTCAATAAACACATTTTGCAGGTTGGATACCACGTTTTGTTTGGTGATACCAATATTACAGTATGCATTTTTAGGCATATGGATTGGTTTCGTTTGCGATGTCCATGTACAGTTTCTCCGGAATTAATAATAAGTGAAAAAAAGATTTCTACTTTTTCCTTGTCAGTGTTGTAGGTCCAGGATTCATTCCACTAAAATCATTGATTTGGACAGGCAGAAGATGATCGCTCCAATCTGCTAGATCAGCAGAAACTCTTTCATTTTCGCTATCAGAATCCTCTTCTTCTGACGATTCAATCTTAAGAATCTTCAATGTCCCATTCAAAATTTTGCAAATTATCCAACTGTCGAACATATCTTTCCTCTACTTACTCTATATTTTTGAAATTAAACCATAGAAACTCCTCATTTTCACCCTCAACACCATCAAAAACCACTCATGCTTCTGCCATCATTTTACGATTTTTCAAGAAAAGAACATGCGTATTGAAACTGTTGTCAAGTAGTAATCATTGGTTTCTGAACATTACAAGTGGGCCTGATTCTTGGAAAAGCCACATTTGTAACCAATCAGAGACTTTCTTTTGACCACACATTCGCACCGAGTATGAACGGTACCGGCCGTTGAATGCAGAAACTAAATTACGTGCATAGACTGTATCAGGGCCGAATGAGCTAAGTTGTGTCGTTTACACTCAGATTCTTCCCAGGCATCCAGCTCCTTGGTCAACGGTTATCACGAGGAGAATTTCTTGCAAAATCAGAGACTTTCTCTCAACCACACATTCGGACCGAGTATGAACGGTACCGGCCATTGAATGCAGTTGAGAAACTTCGTGTGAAGACGGTATCAGCCGTTGAATGCAGAAACCAAATTATGTGCGTAGACGGTATCGGGGCTGAATGAGTTAAGTTGTGTCGTTTACACTCTGATTCTTCCCAGGCATCCTGCCCCTTAGTCAACGGTTATCACGAGAATTTCTTGCAAAATCTGTCCTCGGAGTCAAAGACTGAAGTCAAAAGACTAGTATCCTCCTTTGTAGAGGCATCATACAAGGTATTATTGATAAATAATATTCAAAACATAGATTCTACAGTAAATACATGTACATGTATATGTCCAGCATATTTTCTTTTCACAACCAAGTTTTCATAATAGGTGGCATTTCAAAAGATGATACAGGGACAAATGCTTGGGGTATATTTACAGCAGATACAACACATACAAGTACATGTATACAGTTTGTTCATGTGACTTGAAACTCAGCAATTATGATTCCAAAAGATCCAACACCATTTGTTGACTTTGGACATTATTTCAGTAATTTCACATTGTTGTGTTGGCTTAATTTAAATGAGAAACCCTGTCTAAAAATGCATTTTGAAAGTGTTCTTTTGTGATAAAATCTTTTGTTTGTATTCATGCCAACGTCTTAAAACAAATAATTTCATAAAAATTTAACAGATAACTAAACTACGGTAATGATTACACAAGATAAACTTGATATTCAGGAACAGTTTTGAAGCATTTTCATGTTGACTGAAAGACTGGTATGCAAAATGTAATAGTATGAACTGAAAAATAATAAAGATTTATGCTAATTAACATATTGAAAATATTTAAGTAATTGTCTTTTGTCCATCTGATAATACTAAACTTCTCAGATCAGCATACCAGCAGTCATTGAGTATATTTGTTGTCTTTACGGAACATAACAGCAGTGTGTGATTAGTAGATATCAGTACATGGTAATGTGCGTCTCTGTGTGTGATTTTGATTTTTAACATACCATATTTTCCTGCCTATAAGTCAATGTGGAGTATAAGTCAAATTCACCAATTCAACTTATTTTCCATCCTTTGTCCATTTATAAGTCGATTCGGAGTATAAGACGATGCCAAGTCAATATCTTGGCTTCGTATTTTGCACTAGTAATGGTATCATTGTGTATTACCAGCAATCGTGAAATTGCATTACCGATGCTAACAAGTTTGTGATTTTACTTCTGAACAAATCACTGCTATATTCTGTTATCAATTGACACAGCTGAATAAACAGTCCATGCTTGTTTTATTATAATTGAAAGCACATCCATGTTGTAGTTCATTTTATTACCTGTAGTTACAAACGTTATATAAACTTTCAATGACACAATCCATATATAAGTCGATTCGGCCTATAAGACAAAGCCCAGACTTTCAAGTCAAAAAGTATCGACTTATAAGTTGGAAAATACGGTAGCTTTAACGATTTTTCAGTCATATCGCTATGATGTCTGCAGTGTGACAGTTTATAGTAATGTCTAGCACTGGGGCATCATGCCGTCGACATGTTATATGATGTCCCACCCAGTCACATTATCCTGACACCGGTTCGACCAGTTCTAACACTAACATCTTAATCTTGAACACAAAGCGAGGCAGCTGTTAGTACCATTTTTAAAGTCTTTGGTATGATTCGGCTAGGGATTGAACTCATGACCTCCCACATCCGAGGTGGATGATCTAAGCACTTGAGCGATCGTAGTCAATGGTAAAGATAAACATGAATTGTGTTCTTACGAAAAAAATTCTCACATTTTCATGTTTATTTGGTCTGCAAGTACTACAGTCTGGCATATATATTGTATTTGGGTAGTGCACATTTAACTGTTTTGAAGAGAATTGAAAATGACTGTAGGGAATGACACAAATACAAATCACAATATTTCTAGCATTCTTTATTTTTAACTGAATAAATTAGTCCATGCAATCAATTTACATAATACTCAAACATTTTCTTTCTTTCTTATATGAACCACCTAATTACATCATGTATAAGGTTATTTCTTTCTCTCCTTGTATTTGGTGTAGCACCTGAATATTCTCATGGGATTCTTTACTTGGAAAATGTATCTTTCACCACTTACATTATGGGTATGTCAAGGCATTTTTTTTTAGCGAGTGAGGCTTTGAATTTCATTAAGTTTAATAAATTAAAAAAGAACATTCAGCATTGGTCTGTTTTGGCTGCAAAATATTACATAATCATATTGCTCTGAATTTATAGTTAACATTAGCTCTAGGTCACACAGACCCACTGACACCTGATGGTACATGTGGATATGAGCATCAAGTGATTTACAACCACATAGGCAGCTTGAGGGAGTGTGTATGTAATCTCTGTCACATATCCAACTGCCACTATATCATGCACTAATAAAAATTGTTATAATTTGAATGTTCTTCAGCCATTTTTTAAAAACTTCAACATGAAAATTATACCAATTCACAATGGGTAAATGTTAAATTTATTTGTTGTGCTATGATGATGGGTACTTTGTGGCTATGTCAGCTCTGGTAGTATATCACTGGGGCAATCAAACTGAAAAAGTCAGCTATGAGCTGTGATAATGCATGATTACTGCTATGTCTGTTTTGTCCATGTTTGGTTGTGTGGTATAACATTTTGTAGTTTGTTACTATGTTTAAGTGAATAAATTGATACCGTGTCATTTTTCATTTAATTCATTATCAAATTAATTAGGAATAATTACCAAACTTCCGTTATTAAAGACAATACCATAATTGGCACTGTTAAGCAAAATGCACAAAATCGGATGGCATGTTAATGTTATAGAAATGCACCTTTCCAAGGCAGAAATTGCAATCTTCTAAATGAACACTGACTGTAGTTAAATGAAACTTGCTATCCCATTGTTAACATTGTTCAACTTATAGGAAATCTACTAGACTTAGGCATGCGGACTAAGCTAATTTAGAGACCTGTGTGTGTGTTTATATATATATATATATATATATATATATATATATATATATATATATATATATATATATATATATATATATATATATATATATATAAAAGCAATTTTTCACTGCGAGTTCATGTTTGCACAATTACATCTGTTACCTCAAATACACCTGTAACAGCTTCTTTCTGGTATGTAGTCACACTTTCGATATTAAACTTATCCTTTTGAAGTAAATTGTCTACCATTTTTGTCTGATGTACAATGCACTGTTATGTTGTTATACACTCTGTTGGTTACTTGGCATTATTACATACTAAGGGATGCAGTTGACAGTAAACAATATCATCAGATAAGCCATTACCTTATTTGGTCACGCATTCGTGCACATCGAAATACCAATTATCTCTTATATGGTGTACATGGTATATATAGATTCTTAATGTTAATATACAGAACATCACATGATCAGACACATTTCTGTACATTGCACTTCTACAAAGTGTACACAGATATCTACATAAAAGTGACATATCCATGCACTGATATATCCTTACACATTATACTCCTACAAAGTGTACAGAAATAGTCAAATCCCTATTACCTAACTAATGTTGCACACTGCAACCATTATACAAGTTATAATTCAACATTTGCAAATCTAGAATATCACATGAATAAATGCATGAGGTTACTAGGAATTAACCAAATAGCAAATTACAATATTAATTCTTTACATAAACATTGCTCATATCTCAAAAATATGCACATACCAGTAGATCAAAGACTGCAAATGAATCAAACCCTACAAATGGTAACTCTACATACTGACGATTCTAGTAATAAAGTATACATACTGCACATAATTAAAATACAGTTACTTTACCGTAATAGATTACAACAATGTCTCGAAGCCTCTGGAGTAGATACTGAGACAAACCAGACAGAATTGAGTCCCGTCCCAAAACTACCAACAAACACACAAGTTCCCTAGTCGCACCAACTGAACAAAATTTGTGAATGTAGCTGATGCGTGTCAGCTCAAGACTTACAGCCCCTCATATGTTCATGACATGTTGCTGCAATATGAGAGCACTGTCTAGAGTAACACCTAGGTTTCATACTGACTCTGAATTTAATGTTGGTGATATTTATTGTTTGAGGTAAAGGATGTGAATGAGAGTCTTTGTGTTGTGATCAGAATGGCTTTAGTTTTATCATCATTCATTTACAGCTTGTTACATGTCATCCATGATTTCAGATCAGAAATGCACCTCTTTACTCCTTGGATGGTAGCATCAACTTCAGTTGTGTGCTAGATTTGTATATTTGGGTGTCATCAGGGTGCGATTTAGAGACACTATGTGTTAATCTATATTACTCAAGAGCAGCTGAGTGTATAGAATGAAGAGAACAGGCCTAAGAACAGACCTCTGTGGAACACTAAAACATAGATCAGCTAGGCTGGAGTGTATTCCATTTGCCAATACATTTTGTGTCTTGTTGACTGAGTAGGACTTGAACCACACACTAAGGTTGTATTGTGAATGCCAAATACATGATGGAGACAGTGAAGTAATATATCATGGTCTGTTGTGTCAAATGCTGCAGACAAATCAAGGAGGTTGAGGACAATCCTTTGTGCTATCCAAAGCAGAGAGAATGTCATTAACAACTTTCAGAAGAGTAGTTTCAGTACTGTGGCAAGGGCAATATGCAGACTATACATTGCTAAAAAAAAATGAATTTAAATGCTATACAAGTTGGTTAGAACAACTTTTTCTTAGATTTTCTATATGAAAGGGAGATTAGAAGCTGGGCAGTAGTTCTTTAAATCGTTTTGGTCAAGTGTTGGTATCAACAGTTGTATTTATGAATCATCATAATTCATACCCATATACTTTCATGTATGTGTATTCACCCTTTCATCCATTAAAGTTTGAAATGATGCAATAAAAGCTATTATATGTTGTTCATAATCACACATGAATAACAAGAAAATGATACAAATGTGATAATTTACAAGTTATATTTTTTCTGTGCTTGATGGCGATCTGAAAGTAAATAATAACAAGACAAATGTCATGTTATATGTTGCATATTAGTCATGAATTATTTGATACGAAATTGTTTCATCATTTTATATGCCATCTAACAAAATGGCCTTGCAAAAAGGAAGAATTCTTGAAATGATTTTGGATATACAGTAGATTTACAAAAATATATTAGACACAAAAATGTCTCAGTTAACACTTATTTATTTAGTTTGGTTGAAAAATGTTTGACTTTGTGGGAAAGTGGCAGCCCTGGATACAGTACTGATTAGCTGCTTCTGTTCCATTTATTTACTGGACATATTTACCTGACTTGTAGATGTGTCCTGAAGGGTAAACTATGCCAGGATTTACTGATAGTGGAACTCATTGAAAATGTAGACTTCCATCCAGTGAGATGGATGGATGTACATGTTTTTTTATGTGAACTTAATTGAAACTATAATGATAGACCACCTTAAAATATTGGGAATTCTTTGGGAAAGTGCTTTTTTAACATTTCATTTTTCAGGAATTACATGTTTCCATTTTTATCTTGTATTTTTCCTGTTTACATTGATTTGGAAGGATCTTAACAAAATTTAGAACTTTTAATTGGCAACATATAGCCATTTTTGTGCCAATGAGCTCTTAAACACTACTACATGCATTACCCTTTTGCATTGTACAAGTACAAAATATTGACTTTGGGTAGTGCAGAAATTTAATACCACTTAACTTTGCCACTGTCAAGTACACAAGAAGTATGCATTGTTCTAATAGCCTTCTCTCCCTCCTGAAACTTATTGTATCTCAAATAGAGAGCTTCATATCACAGTCAATGACAATAACACATCTTTTGTCTCATTTGCTTACAGGTTTTTGCCATAATTGTGTTTGGATGCCTTTCTTCAGAAGGATGGTTCGATCATAAGTGCCAGATGAATAATTCAGGTGCATGTAGTTACGGTGTGGCAATTGGCGTTCTAGCCTTCCTTCTTTGCACAGGATTCCTGGTACTAGATGCCCTATTTCCAAACATCAGCAGTGTTCAGCATCGGAAATATGCCGTTATTGCAGACCTATCACTGTCAGGTATACAGAGACACCATTCTCCTTCAGTATCTAAATGATAGTGTAGTAGAGCTCTAAATAATAAAGGAGCACTACTGCATAAATTTTCAAAGTTTTTACATTGCTTTCTTTTTATCTGTTGCATTCAAAATGTCGAAAACTGTTGAAATTACCTTTTTTGTTTGATCTAAAATCAAAAGTTGGTCCAGGGTATATAAGTTGTTGGGGTTTATTTTGTTGTTAACTTAACAGGATCACCAAAGTAAACTTTTTTTTACTGATCCTACTTTAATTTCACTGATTCTGGCTAAAATCAAGCAGAAATAAGTTTTATATTTAACATTTATAATTCATTAACTTGAAATAATAATGGCTGCATTTCACTGTGAATTACTTTGAGAAAGAAGTAACCCACACACATTTTCATATTTTTCCCAATACTCGGTGGAGAAAGTGCACAACTACACAGCTTCTCATGGGTTGTATTTCCCATATGTTTTCATTTTCCCAGCATTCTTCTGGTAGTTTTCTTTATCTCTTTGATCATATTTGTGATCATGTTCTCTCCTGTCACCATCTAAATTCTGCTGTTTCATTGGCAGCTTTGAATCCTGAATTTACATCCACATGTCCACCTCTGTCTGTGTGGGTTCGAGTGTCGGATTCTGCCAATGTGGGTATGTGAGAAAGATTGCCAGTAGCTTCTCATGGGTCAGTGGTTCTTTCCAGGGTTTTCCAGGTTTCTCCTCTACCCTTAATCACTAATACTGGCTGCCATGTATAGGCTATCTTGTGCTGAAAAATGGCGTTTAAACCTACAACAACCACATATGTGCACTTGACATTTGGCAAATTTGACCTTTTCAGATTATCAATTGAAAGCCTGAGACCCTTGACCTGTTTTAACTATCATAAATGAAGTCATCACTTGGAAGACAATGCGTGAAGACTGCTTTGTCAATAATTATACGTGATATGTAGATGAATGGTTTAAGACCTGTCCATTTATGCCACGAGCATTTATTTATACCTCATTAAGTGCAGAATCTTGGTACAGTACATGCTCTATTAACACAATAAGCAGTTAAATTCACTGTTAAATGGAATGACTGAATATTTAATTGCTTCTATGGATTAGTGACAATTAGGTTTCAGTAATCCATTGGCTTAGTTACTAACATGAGATTGTAGATTAGCATAAATTTCAATCACTCTGCGTCACTATGGCTTTCATGTACTGTTCAGATCTCAGATTATTCTCACCAACTATTTGTTTTTAGAACTGTTTTGTAAGTGTTGCTTTTAGTGATGAAACTTTTTGCATTTATACATCCTGGTACATCTGTACAGTGGGACCCCGCTATAACACGGTAGTTGGGAGCCATAGAATCCGACCGGGCTTTGAACCGAACCGTGTTATAAGCAACCATGTACAATACCAACACATTTTTGGATTTATTTGGGGGGGGGGTACATAAAGACGGGTGCGAAAATGCATGGCACAATTACCATTTTTGATTAATATATATTAAATGAGAAAAACATTTGCTGTGGTAACAGAAATTGCAGATATAATATATTACTTTATTCAGAGAATCATGCATTGGTACATACACGTGTCTAATTTATGTATACATGTATAATCTATTGCATGAAAAGAGTATCAACACCGTGTACTCACCAGCAAATCTTGTAACATACATTGAATCCATAATACAAATATTTCCATCGAAAATATCCACACACAGATGTAAATTATTCAATAATTTTGTCACAGATCATTATGTGACTGAATTCAATGAAAAGAAAAAATACAAATTACGTAATGGGTGTACGTAATGAATGATGAAATAGTACATGTCCATAGATTAAATAATGGAAGCTAAAGAGTATTCTTATAATAACTACATGTACATCTCAGGATCTTTCTGTCTCTGAATTCAGTCATTGTAAATTTCAGCACATTTTCCCACCCAAGCTGCTAGTCAAAGTCCTTTGAACTTGCCGCCCAGTTATTGCGTCATGTTCTTTTGATGTACTCTAATAAATACAGCAGACAGAACTGGCTGTATGTATTTTAACCACTGAATTATGTCACTGTTTAGCTCGGCAGTTCACTTTGATGATAAACAAATTAAGAAAACATATATCGGAGATTATTTGAGCAACGATTGTATTCGGAATGCATTCAAGACAAACACAAAATAGACACGATGGCTTCATTACTCAGGAATCAGTAATTATAATATTGACACTTATGAGCTGTAATTTTTCAACAATAAACAAAGATCAAAGTTCTCAGTAGGCCCAGCAATTGGTTCGTATTTCCGACGTTTATTTTGGCACAAAAATAGAAGAAATTTGATAATACATTTTCTACATGTTCTTTTTCGCACTGTTTAGACGAATATGAGAATGATAATTAAACTCTTATTTTTTTTTTCATACTTAAATTTTTTTTTTTTTTTTTTTGGTCTTTGAGAAAAATACCAGTAATAAAGTACCCGAAATTTCGGGAGCCATGCCACGACCGGGTTATATCCGAATTCGGGTTATAGCGGGGCGGGTTATAGCGGGGTCCCACTGTACCATGTTACTAAAATACAGTTACAGCAATTTTGTGACCTACATTCATGACTCATCAACAGTATTGACCTTTTTTTTTATTAAAATGTCCTGAAAGTTTTATATACATGCATCTTCATCCCCATGTAAAAAGCAAGCCACATATTTGATTAATTCCATCTCTTCTTTTACAGTTATAGTTTGTGTCAAAAGTCAAATGCCCAGTTTTAATTCCAATCCAGAAGTACATTGTTAGATATCCTTTCTTCTGTCCTTGAGAGCATAAGTATCCTCCTTTAACCTGATGCCCATGCACTGATCAAAGTTTTGTAGTAAATAAAATTCAGATAACTCAAGCTGTTAATAAGCTTTTAATTTAGGTTCTTTTTTTCCAACAGTTGTATGTACTTTCAGGAATTACAATATACATGTATATGGGACATACTAACCACTCTTGCTTTGTACCATTTGTCTTGCTCCCTAAACTGGGTCTTGACATGTTGTATGTTTGACATTGAAAAACCTATTTATCCATTTTGGCTTCTGAATATTTTGACTTGTCAAGGATTAGTTCATGTATAACTTTCACTATACCAAGGGACTGCTCCAGTGGCCTAATGGTTAGAGTCTGCCTCGGTAGTGGGAGGTCGTGGGTTTGATCCGGGCTGATTCATACCAAAGACTTTTAAAAATGGTACTAATAGCTGCCTTGCAAGGTACTGAGGCTGAGCATTAAAGGGTTAGTGTTAGGATTGGTCAGCTGGGTGTCAGGATAATGTGACTAGGTGGGACATCATGCTGTATGTCTGGGAAATGATGCCCCAGTACTAGACATCACTATAAACTGCCACACTACAGACATCATAGAGATATGACTGAAAAATTGTTAAAGCTATGTTAAAAATCCTACTCACACACACACACACACACACACACACACACACACACACACACTTTTCCAAGGATTAAATATTATTACTTCACTTAACCAAGGATTAGTACATGTATATACTTTTACTTTACCAAGGTTTAGTACATGTAGATAATGTATATACTTTTACTTTACCAAGGTTTAGTACATGTTGATAATTTAACTTTGCCAATGATTAGAACATGTACATTTCACTTTGCCAATTATTAGTATATGTAGATAATTTCAGTTTGCCAATATTTAGTACATTTATCTACTTTCACTTTGCCAAGGATTAGTATATGTATATACTTTTAATTTGCCATAGATTAATACATTTATATACTTTCACTTTACCAAGTAATAGTATCGTTTGCCATTGTGAAGAAGTTACAACACTGCAGAAAAAAAGGTGTAAGATATGATAATGTCAAGCCAGGATACCTTTTCTATAAATAAACTGTTTTGGAAGATGAAACACAATCAGAATATTTTAACTGATAGCGTTTTTCAGTTGAGAGATTGGGTTCAAAAACTTTGGACTTTTACTTCTCTTGACAAGCAGGCACTTTTCTATTATGCCTTATCCTTGACTGGAGTAGGGTAGGATATTTTTTTCTGCTATCTTTGCTTCTGACTACATTGATGGGAGCTGTAATTGGGTGATGCACTGACTCCTAATGGGACCTGTTGAGTCGCAACATTAAGCAAGTTCTAATGGCAGCTGTTGATTCTGATATGTACCAACTCCTAATATGCATGCATGCCATAATCCCAGGCAGTGTTGAGTTTTGTTTTCTTTTGTTGTTTGACTCCAACCTTGTTTTGAGGTCCCAAGTGGGTTAGTGTACATGACCAAAAAGGTGGTCTATTTTAGAATAAGTTAACTTTTCATTAAACCTGTAGAAAATGATTATAAAATCAAACCTGAAAATTGTGTGTCTGTTTGGTTCAAAACATTTAATAAATACACAGGCAAAGAAAAAAAATCAAATAGTTTGTAGAATTAGTATTGTCGATTATCATCACCATTCACAAGTACATATATGCAAACACATAATCACAGCTGCACTATCATTAAATAAAAACATACACCAATAAGTTTATATCTTTAAATCCTTTGGATTTCAAAATATAGGCTTAACTAGATGTATGTTCAAACTTCTGTGCTTGATTCTCTGGACAACCATAATGTTAACCTTGTCAAACTATCTGATGCAGTCTGATCTTGAGATATGGCATATGCTTGTATTTAAAAATGAATGTATATCCCATTTGGGACTGACTATTTCATTGGGCATAATATTTTCAAGTTTAATTGGGGCTTTTCATTTAATACAGCAGCAATAAATGCCACTGTTAATGGGCTTTGATGACTTGTCATAAATCAACTGTGCATACACAAGCATATGCTTATTATTGTCTTTCAAGCAATCATTTTCCTGACTAAATGACTAAATTTGTCCAGAAACATAGGTCAATTAATTGTTTGTATTTTCAAAAGATTAGGGTAATCGATAAGAAGAAGTAGAACTAATCTGGATGTTTGATTCAGCATGTAGAATGTTACATATAGGTGGTGCTCCTTTTTTTAGCTAGCATCATACACACAGGAATGACATAAGTAGAAAAATAGTTTGCAATATCTGAAAATAATTACACACACTCCACTACCACCAACACACCCCCTGTTTGTTTGTTTGCTTCGCAAAGTAAAACTCTTTGAACTTGGATTGGGAACTGTATTATTAGTGATAGCTAATTGCTTCCTGAATTGCCAACAAAACTGAAATATACTTGAGTGGCCTAGTGGTTAGTGTCTGCCTTGGTTGCGGAAACTTGAGGGTTCGAACCCTAGCTCAGAAACTCTAGGGTTCAAATCCTGGCTGAGTCATACCAATTACTTACAAAATGGTACTAACAGCTGCCTCACTTGGTGCTCAGCATTAAGAGGCTAGTAGGACTGGTTGACCTGGTGTCAAGATAATGTGTCTGGGTGGGACATGATGCTACATTTATGTGGCATGATGCCCCAGTACTGGACATCACTATACACTTTCACACTGCAGAAATCATAGTAATATGACTGAAAAATTGTTAAAGCGACCTTAAAAATCAACAAGATATGCACACACACACACACTGATAATGCAGACTCCCAGTGTGATTTGTTGATTCTGATAATGCACAGTTGAATGTCAGTTGTAGATTCTGATAATGCACAGTCGAATGTGAGGTGTAGATTCTGATAATGCACAGTTGAATGTCAGTTGTAGATTCTGATAATGCACAGTCGAATGTCAGTTGTAGATTCTGATAATGCAGTCGAATGTCAGTTGTAGATTCTGATAATGCACAGTTGAATGTCAGTTGTAAATTTTGATAATGCACAGTTGAATGTGAGTTGTAGATTCTGATAATGCACAGTCAAATGTCAGTTGTAGATTCTGATAATGCACAGTTGAATGTGAGTTGTAGATTCTGATAATGCATAGTCGAATGTGAGTTGTAGATTCTGATAATGCACAGTTGAATGTGAGTTGTAGATTCTGATAATGCACAGTTGAATGTCAGTTGTAGATTCTGATAATGCACATTTGAATGTGAGTTGTAGATTCTGATAATGCACAGTTGAATGTCAGTTGTAGATTCTAATAATGCACAATCTAATGAGAGCTGTTGATTCTGATAATGCACAATCTAATGAGAGCTGTTGATTCTGATAATGCACAGTCTAATGTTAGTTTTTGATTCTGATAATGCAGTCTAATGTGAGAATTTGATTCTGTCAGCAGTAAGACTTTAGTGTTAGGACTCTGAGCCTGATGTCAGAATAATGTTATTGGGTATGATGTGATGCCACATATCTGCAGCATGATGTCCCAGTACTAGACATTAGTATAAACATCACACTGCAGACATCATATCGATATGATTCAAATTGTTAAAGCTACATTAAAAAATCCAAAAAAATACATATTTTCAACTACACATAGGTTGTGATATTTACAAAATTATTTGCAGGCAAAAAGCTCAGATACCATTTGTTCAAAATGCTTGCATTCTATTGCCATCCCACTACAAATAAAACCTTCAGAATTTGCCAGTGGAGTACTATTATTGGTGGACATGAATCAATGGAAGCAAAGGCTCATTTATTACTGGTAACCAGCCTGGGACACTGTTGGAAGATTATAAATTATCACAAGATTTATTTATGGCCTGGCTTTAGAATAAGCTGACTGCCAGAATATTGATCAATACAAACATTGGGCTGGAAGACAAATATTGCATGCTGTATTCTATTGTGCCATTTAATAACTGATAATAATAGGTTTCCCAAACTGGCTGTAAGATCTGATGTTATTAGGGATGAACAAATATATTTTTTCCCATGTGTGCAAGAAAAGGAAATAAAATTACATTCCCATTAAAAGATCTGCTTCCTTATAAGTAATGGCCAATTTACTGTGCACAGTAGCGTAATATTATCCTTCTGTTGTACTGTTTGTATATAATAATTTTAAAAAACTATTTCAGATTATAAGTTTTTCTATTTAATAATTTTTAGAGTTTCAGATTGGAGGCACTGTTATTGGATTTCCATCTTAATAGGTTGTAAAGTGCAGTTTTTGAGATGCAAGAAACTGTGTATAGGGTAGCAGCATTTTTTTGCCCAAAACAATATGTGACTGATTAAATAACTAGTGCCACTTGTAGAAGCAGTCTTAGTTGCTAGACCCTTTTTTTATCAATCATAAACAACAGGACCCATAAATATTCCTGACACCAAAGTTGTGTTTTGTAACTGTATGTTTCAAGAACATTTCTGCCAGATTTAGAGAGTTGAACTATAAAATGACAATATTTCCTTGTGAATACTTACTTTCAGGGTGAAACAGATTTTATGTTTGTATAATTACTGTATGCAAACACAAACATTTCCAGTGATATACAGCAAATCATTAGAAAGATTCCTTTAAAAAAGTACAACATACATGTATTGTTCTAAAGTATAAAAAAGCTGCTTATTTTTGCATTGATTTTATTGCCATGAAATATATAGTTTAGCATGAATTTTAGTCCTGTGGCCATACATATGCCTGCTAACGATACCAATTGGATTGGATATAACCATTATTTTTTCCAGGGGGTGGGGTGGGTGTGTACTTTTAACATAACGCTGGTGCCTATGTCTTTTACAATAAACAATAGGCTTGCAGTTATATCTACCATGCATACTCGCGTATAAGAAACGTCCACCTGCAAACTGCACAGCCCAAGACCTATCATTACATAATGTTCCTACAGATCTGGGTTTGTGCAGTTTATTTGGAGTTGTCATTAGAACAAACAGTTTAGACCATGATCAGCAGGTGCAGTTTGCTATGGCAGATTGTGATCATTGTTGCTTGTGATTTGACTCCACTTACAAGCAACATGCAGTATTTAATTGATGGTAGGTTAAATAAAATTTATAAAAAGACATTAAGGACATTCCCAAGTTTTATCATGGCCACAACAAGGGTGTCGTGATTAATTGACATCATGTCACAAGTATCACATGCGTTATGTCGCAAAGTCAAATCAATTTTATACCAATCTCATAAGTTCTTAGCCGTGTGTGACTTGTGAGGAATGTAATTTTGTTGACCTTCTATAAGATGCAGGTCATAATAAAAGAGCACAAATAAATTTTCCAACACAGTTTTTGAATTTATACATTGGTTTCAAAATAGAATGCTATATATCAGAAATACTGGCAGCTACTGGACATACAGCCGCTATTGCCTGTATCGAACAGAGATTGTTTTATTACCAGTATGCTACACATAAACTAATGTCATACAAAGCAGTTGTGTATTTAGCTCTGTTGGTCTTATACCAAAGGAGCTTATGAAATGGTCTTTTGTCCATCACAAGTTTGCTATTTCTCTTATCCTCAACTACTTTGAGGATTTTCATGAAACTTTAGATATGCATTTATGGCTTTGTGAAAATGGTTATGTTTGGACATTTAATATGGCTGCTACAGCTACCATATAGAAAATCTTATATAACTGCATCAGCTTAATGGATGGTCATATTGGTATGTTGTTTTATTTAAGATACTACTTGTAATGTTGGTTCTGAATGAAAATGGTGCCAGTGTTATGTCTAGTATGATAACTAGGACACCTACAGTTGTATCTTGAAAATCGTATTATTGCTTCTCTTCCAGAATGGACAGTCATCAGAAGATTTCTTATGTTGTCTCATTGGTCCAAAATGAAAATGGTGCCTCATACCTCTTGAACATTCAATATGTTTGCCACAGTTACCATCATAAGAACCTTGTTATCATTACCTTTTCTGAATGATGTTAGTTAGTAGTTTTCACAGAAAGACATCTTATGATGTCTAGTTGGTCGTAAAATGAAAATGGTAAAAATTTTAACTTCTAACATGGCTGCCACAGTGGCTGTTTAGAAGTTTCTATTACATGTATAGTTAATTCCCCTATATGTCTAGTTATATTGACATTATGCTTTCACCAGAAAGAAGACTTATAATCTCTAGTTGGTCCTAAATGAAAATGACGCAAATTGACCCTCAATATAGCTATCATGGGGGGTTTCAATAACATATTGTTACCTCACCTCCTCCCAAATGGATGTCAACAAGGCATTTTTTCACCAGTAGACTTCTCGTGATACCTAGTTGATACTAAATGAAAATGATGCCATAACAGCTGTCATGAAAATCTTGCTGTTTCTCTTACCCCTAAGGCTATGGTCATGATGACATGGGGTTTTCACCAAAAGACTTCTGATGATGTCATTGGTTCTAAATGAAAAATGTTGCTGGTCAAAGAAGTGGTATGCTTGCAACAGCAGCTGATTTGAAAATTCAGTTATTGTTGAAGAATATCAGAGGGTTGTTTTATCACTAAGTATTTAAAATTATGAAGTGGTTTCATCTTGAATTCCTAGAAATTCATTTTGTTCAGTAGATTGTGAGACCCTTAGTTGTTGTTGGCATATTAATGCCAGTTATAATTATATTAAAATTCACTTTATGAACTTTTTGCTCATCAAAAATGGAAAAAAGTATTTTTAAAAATAATTTAAATTAATGAATTGTTTCATATTATATGGTATTTTTCTTGGATTTCATACAGAAAGGTTCAACTGTTGCAACTGATTTTCAAGAACTTATGATTTACCAGCCTCTTTTCATGCTTGCTAACCAGTTTCTTCCATTCATGTCCATTAGGGTGGCCCTTAAACATAGAAAAAACATTTTTTTTTATTTCTCTAGCATCTGAACCCTCAGAGTGGTTCCATTTATTGTAGAAACAGATGAGAAAAAATATTATGAAAAAATATTAATATTTAGGGGTGGCTGAAGCACATCAAAGTTTACCATTAGAGTCTGAAAATCGTCATTTGGTCATTAAAACAAACGACACAGAGTTTACTGATTGTCAGTCAATGTTAACTTTTTTGCATCTGGAAATTGTTTCCGGTTCTGCTCTATTACGTGGAGAGCATACTGCAGCTGGTCTTCACATCTAAAGCGCCCTGACTGGACTGCATCTTGAATGAGGGCAACGCTACGTTCTGCGTGGTCATTTGTAACCGAAAGCGTCTTGACCATTGCCTCAGCAGCTTTGAAGTCATCTCTACTGTTCCATGACTCGGGATCTTCAGCTAAGAATCCAGAAGGCAACCCCAGAATTGTAAATAGTTTTCTGCTGGACTTTGTGACAAAATCTACGAGTGTCTTCTGTTGCACGGCTGCCATGTCAATGCGTGCCCATTTTGGTGGATCCAGTTCTCCATCCTTTTCTTCCGACCCTCTGACAAGTGCTTGCTTTGTGGCAATATCTAGTTCTGGATCAAAGAGGCTGAGCAGTATTAAATCTTCCGAGAGGTACCACAGATGCCCAGCCATCTTACGTGACGTTTCGACACTGATGGCACGATCTGGATATGAATGGAGCAGCTGCAGGAGTTGGAGGTCATTTCTGGCTGCAGTAGGAGCAACAGGTGCCTGGTACCAAAACTTGATATAAATCTTTGCAAGAAATATGTTCAAACGTAGAAGCCCTTGAGATTCTCGGGTTGTCAGCTTGAACGGACCGGAAAAGCCATACCTTGATGCTGTAGATGGCTTTTGCCATCCAGCGTGCTTGATGCAATGGACCAGGGCTTCTGAACGTCATCTTGTCCGAAGACTTTTTCCCTAAGAAGACGAGCATTAGTTGCAACAGCTCACGATAGTCATCTCTAGGTTGATTATCTTCAAGTTGTCGTTCGCAGAATGCAATGACTTCGACTTAAACATCTGCAAGCTCGGTAGATGCATAATCATCTGAAAAGGCGTCATTAAATCCGTCTTTGTCTATGCTTGACCACTGTTGTTTAAAATGCTTGAATATGAGAATTTATGGTGCCTTGCTGGGTCCCATACAGATTCCAAATGCAGCACCCAGGACCAGTTCCATTATATGATGCCGACAAGCAAAGTGCAGAAGAGACCATCCCAGTAACTGCTCGAGAATGATGCAAGCACCTGACAGTCTACCAGTATTGGAGCTCGTGGTGTCGAAGCACATGCCCTGAACCAAACTGGTAAGTTTCCATTCACATATGGCATTGTAAACTGCCTCTGCCTCAGCTTTGCCAGTTCCTGCAGGTATCTTTGGAATTTGTAAAAGCTTTTTCTCCCCCATTGTCGAAACCAGAATTGGTAGCCTGTTCACCTTTTCTATACCAGTTAAGTTAGGCATTAGCTTGCCATCCCAATGGACAGTTAAAGCTGTGGTTCGTTTGAATGCTTCCTTAATGCCAGCAACTGCTGCTTTACGGTGTTTTTGGCATTCACGCTGTATGGTCGTCCTGTTTAGAGCAAGCTGCTCTGGGTGTTGTCCGATAGCCCTCATTGATTCAAAAATGGCCATCATGGCAGCCCTGTCACTCAACAGATTTCTATCGAGCATTGCCGCCAGAGGGGCTGATATTACCTGCTTTTTACCTCGTTTTCGTGGTGGAGGAGCAGCCGCACTTGTGCTGGGGATTGGATCTTGGTCGTCAGACTCAGATGATGTTTCCATGTCCGAATTATTGCTACTGCTGTCCAGCTCAACCACTTGGGACAACAACTCCTTTTCAAGTTCAGAACGTTTTCGTCTTCTTTGCAATGTCTCCACTTTTTCCTTCTGCAGTTCTTGTTGTTTGAGCAGCACATTGTCCACACCCGCCATGCATCCAGGCCGTCCCTTCTTCCGCTGACATTCCAGGAATAATTTGTCCTCTTCATTCTCTATGAGTTGCATTGCATCAGCATGTGCAATATCAAACAGTTCTTTGATCATTTCTGTAAACATGACTTCATTTGCTTGCTGAGTCTGTGTCTTACGGTTCTTGTTCTTCTTCAGACCTTTCCACTGGTAGAATAGTTCTTCAAGTTTTTTGATTGAATCTTGTCGATGCTTGATTGGAATTCTTGCACGGAACCAAAAATCTTCCACTCGTATTATGCTGTTGTTTGCTGCTGTTCGGATTTCCTCTTTAAGAACATTGTGACGATGCAAGAAATAGCTGAGAACTTGCTCTGCTGAGGGCAGTTTACTACCTTCTATCCCATCTGCACTGGTAACAAGATAATCTTGTGAGCGTGTTGTCACTTTTGTGGCTGCTGTCACTGCTGCTGCCATTGTTAACAGGTAAGTATCAACCAAAACCGGAACAATTATACTCTATTTAACACTCAACAGTCCACAGTCGAGAGTTCACAAAATTCCCACTTTAACCTTTCAAGTCCAACAACTGTTGCAAAAGCTTCCAGAATTGCAGATTTGTTACTTTTTTAACTGAAAATTTAACAGTCAACACTCAACACCTGAATTTCCTGAAAACATAAAAGTAAACAACTGAACAATAAAACTTGCAAAATTGCAAAGAATATTTAATAATAACAAGTCATTAGTCAATAAATAAGTAAGGAAAATTTTTTAAATTTATACTGTGGTTCTACATTCTACAATCTATATTACAAACAGTACAATATGGACATTATGAACGTGATTACCACAAATTTCAGTGTCATTGAACTACCTCTAAACCTTGTTCAATTTTGCAGATTTTTTTGCATACTGTGTTTTTTTATCTTTTAGAACAAAATGAGAGGTCCAGAAACATAATTCAAAACTTGATTTCTAAGGGCCACCCTACTGTACATTGTAAATTGTAATATACTTGACAGATGCTTTTCAATATTTGCTCAAGAATGCTTTTCATAGTTTCTTTCTTTAAAAAAATAAGGAGAGTTTCACATTTTGTCAATACAAGTATGTACAAACAAACCCTGTTGTGGATATATTAGAAGGCTGAAATGTAACATGTGCTCCACTGTCTCAAGAGGTGGTAAAGTGTAAGTGGTTTTGATAACACTATTCTGATACAAGCATGTAACTGGCATATAACAGGAAATGGATAAAAATGACTGCATATATTGTATTTGGGAAATTGTGTAATGAAATAGTGGGTGCTTCCAGCCATTAACCCTTAAAGTGCTGCATTGTTTTGCAGTACAAGGTCCCTCAGTGCTAAATTGTTTCAGGGGAGAAAAGAAGAAAACTGCAGTCTTTAAATTGCATGTATTTCATTCAATATACACAATTGATAGACAAACCCTATATGAAAAATGATATACTTTAAGATTAGCATCAAGACATGTGTAAGTTTCACATATTTGCAGGTACAGATGTAAATACAGGTAAAATGACAAGTTACAATTGTAATTCATCAGTATTTTTTTTTTTTATGGAAAAGTTCAAATATATCTAAGAAATGTTATATTCTTTAGTAGTCCAACCATGCACATGTTATGTCACAATGTTATATATAAATAGCGAAAATCACAGGTAAAGGAAGGGTGACAGTTTTGCAAAATCCACTCCTTGAATGTCAGAGGTAAGTTTAAACCCTCCAGTCAGCAATTAATGTTCATGAAAAACTATCACCTGTTATTTATTATAATATCATCAAACCGAGGTTCATATCTGGTGATTAAACCTCAGCAAAGGCTTTATTTTTGTTCAGTCATTGGGCCGATTTTGTGTGAAGAGTCACCTTAATTGTTCTCATTGTCTGACAGGTATAAATTGCTTGGAATAGCTTGAAATCTATCCCATACTTAATTTTTGCAGAAGTATGCGGTTGATGTGACATCATCAATAGCCCATTAGGACTCGAGATCAGACATATGTACCAAACCCATTGTTTTAATCGATGCAAAAACGTTTTAGATGCTCAGCTGTGAGAGGCCGCCATTTCTTCATGCGACTTTTTTCCTTCAAGTCTGCCCCATGAACTCTCTGATCTGCATTATGATTTGTTTGATCTACTATCAGATGCAATAACTCGTCATCTAAGAAAAAGTCTTCAATAGTCCGTAGGTTCATTATTCACAATCTCGACATTTAATTTTGAATTACCAGTGAATGGGGGTTGACAGGCGCGCCATCTTTTCATGGCAAGCGAGCATGTACATCCGACACCAGTTCCACGTAAATTCCTGGCTCAAAATCATTCATGGGTATTTCTATCAATACCTCGCTTGCTCCAATAATGTCATTTTTCTCAAATTATTCAAAATCATTATTAGCATCACTATCAGAAGCGAATATTTGTTGCAAGAAATCACCTTCCTATTCAGTGTCGGCCATTTTAGCTTTGCACAAGTACTTTGTGTTTAAAAGCAAACATTTGTAAAAATACATCGTTAATAGGATAGTAAAGTACTGCAGAATGCTTGTTCCGGGCCTTTTTAAACCAATCAAATATAGTTTTACAGGCATTTATGGCAAGATGAAGTTAAAGAATGCGATCATTGTTGCTCACCTCGAGAGCAACTATAGTCGCGACAAGCACTACAGGACCAAAAAGAACAGCGTGACTATTGTCGTGACTAGCACTTTAAGGGTTAAGTGAGAAGGAAAAAAAACTTTCCTTGGTTGTGATGAAGAAACTGAAAATTTAAATGTCTAATACCTGATCTCATTAAACAATGTATGAGAGTCTGTATGTATTAGTAAAGTCATTGGCATTGTGCAACAAAACAAACCCATTAACCCTGAGGCATTTACTACAGATTAAGCATACCGGAATTAACTGTACAACACTACCATGCATTTGTATGGTACTGTAGAGTTTAATGATTACTGATTAGCTGAGGGTTTATTACTTGGCTGAGATATTGCTAATATGGCAGTTCTTTTGGAAAATACACATACCACCAGTGGCTCATAATATGTATGGTTGCATTTCCTAGTGGACGGACATCTGTCAAATAGATGTCAAGTACGGTAATACATTTTTCATTCATGATCCTTTCAGTTAAGTTAGAAAAAAGTATTTATTTCACTTCATGACAGCACATATCATATGAGCCATGTGGCATCATTTAGGCATGTGATCTCATCTTCGGTGATTGACAGTAACGATAAATACCGGTAATCGAGAAAATAAAGCTTCAAACTTTTCAGACTTAGACCTTGGACAACAGATAAGCCAATCCCCCCCTCCTTCAAGGCATTATTATTTGGCTTATATGAGAGTATATACGGTACATACTATCATAAATGATATACATGGTTATAACAATATATATATATATATATATATATATATATATATATATATATATGAATGACAGGATCTTAAAGATACACGAGTCTCTTTCATTATTTTATTGATAGCATATGACTGAAATTTTGTCAGTTATATTAAAAATCCAAATCACACACACACACACACACAAGATGAATGTTAAAAAATTCAAGCTTTCGTCTAATATATTTCATAGTCTTTACTGAGAAAGCAAAAATAGTGTTCAGTTACTGCTAAAACCAATTTTCTAATACTGAGATTAAATGATATGTATACATGAAATAAGCAAGTTTGGTTCCTTAATTTCATCATGATAACATTCCCTTATTTGAATCAAAATCATGCATAGTTTCAAGCCCTACCATCCATATGATGCTTAACCATCTGTTGTGAATCATTTCTGCAAAATAACCATCTACAGCTACAAAGCATTGTGGATGGCATGCACTTGTGACGATAACGAATAACTCGGGGTTAAAAAGTCAAAGATCAGTATAAATGAAAAATGGAAATGGTGTCTACATGTTAGTCCTAATCACATAACTTTACCAAACTTTGTGAATGACTTGCAATTGGGCTAATTTTGAGGTCAGAAGGTTAAAGGTTAGGATCACTGTGCCTGAAAAAACAAAAATAATTTGTGAGAAAAAAGACATTAGTTCTATGTCATACACCTATACCAAACTTTGTGAGATGACTTTGCACCTTGACTTTCAAAATAATTTCGCAGGTGCTGCAACAAGTATGGATCTCCACTGCTCGGCTTGTCCTGGTAGTCACCACATCCAGCAACAGTTGTGATTAAATGAATGACCTACATAACCTCTTGGTAGATGAACCCAGAGATTACCAAAGAGGAGTGAATCTGTTGTCAAGGCACAGCAGGTCCCTCCTCATCCTCAACAACTGTTAAGATTCTCCACCTTCATGCTAGACACATCTCAGCCCAAAAGGACCAGATTTTAAGTATGGTTGCCAGCTGCATTAAGCAGACAATAGATTCTTACAAAAAGTATTCATGTTGAAAACAACTTTACATTCTGCACTTTTGAATTTTTTATGTTATTCCTGTTACTTTTTAAAGAGAAATATTTAAGTCATTTTGTTCAGTAGCCTTTCATTACTATTAGAAGTGTCACATCACTTGAGTTGTGACTTCAGTGACATTATGATGGTGTAATAACAGGTGTGGGCTTGAAGCTAGTTCAAAATGACAACTATTTATGTCAAGCATTTTTTTTTCATATTGAGCATATTATTTTTGAGTTCAGTAATGGTGAATTTGGTTCTAATATGGCTCTTTTTTTCAGACCTCAGATTTCATTATATTTTTGAATGACTTGTCCACTAAGATAGGAAATTTTTTGTTTGTTTGTTTGATTAGGATTTTTAACGTAGCTTTAACAATTTTTCAGTCATATCGCTACGATGTCTGCAGTGAGGCAGTTTATAGTGATGTCTAGCACTGAGACATCATGCCGCAGACATGTAGCATGATGTCTCACCCAGTCACATTATCCTGACACCAGGCCGACCAGTCCTAACACTAACCTCTTTATGCTGAGCGTCAAGCGAGGCAGCTGTTAGTACCATTTTTGTAAGTCTTTGGTATGACTCGGCCGGGGATCGAACCGACGACCTCCTGCTTCCGGGGCGGACGCTCTAACCGCTAGGCCACCGAAGCGGTTCAGATAGGAAATTTACTTTTCTTCACAGATTTTTAGACAGATGACATTACACTATCAAAATCAAGTTGCACCATTACTGAACTTTAAAATAATATGCTCTTATTAATACACTTATGAACAAGGAAAACAGTATCATCAAAAATCCAAAAACAAAAGCACCACTAAATACAACAAAACAAAAACAAGTGTAAAGCTATATAGTGACAAAATTCTTAGTATGTTTTTAAATAACAATCTAATCTGCACTAATCATATGTTTCAAGAAAAGTTAATTTTGTATCTTCAGCAACTTAAGAGAATCGGAAGATTCATTCCTTTTCAGTGGAGAGCCATCTTTTATAGAAGTTATATTCAGTCACATTTGGACTATTGTTGTGTTATTGTGGGTAAAAGCCTCTAATTCAAACCTGACAAAAAATGTTAAGTTCTAAAAGAGGAATAAGTAACGTGGGCTTGAAGCTACTTCAGAATGGCAACTATTTATGTCAAGCATTTTTTTCATATTGTGCATATTATTTTCAAGTTCAATAATGGTGTAATTTGGTTCTAACAAGTTCCAAAAGAGGCATGCTACTAGCAGCAGAGAGGGTGAACCCTACAACGTTTTTAGACAAAATTTGATTGAAATCCTAAAACGAGCCGTCCTATAATCTCATTTCAACCAAAAAAAGGGCGAATCCTACAACGTTTTCAGACAAAAAAAATTGATTGAATCCTTAAAACGATCCGTAGGATTTCGTTGAAATCTACGAAATCTCATTTTAACTAAAAAAATGAAAACGAAGATTTTTACGATTTTTTAATTAATTTTGGTCGCAACTTGTTGTCATCCACCCTCTCTGCTGCTTAGTGATTTCATCACTGGGTTAACAAAAAATAATAAATGATTTTAACCAGTCTTTATGATGAAAGTCCTTAGGACGAAAATCCTTTGAAATTGCTTTGCAATTTAGGATTTCACAAACAAACTAATCACTAACACCTCTTCTTGTAAATCAATCAGATTATTTGACTGGTCGGTGAGTTTGAAATTAATTCTGGTTAATGAATCATTATGGCATCGCATGTAGACAGGATTAATTGGGTTTTCAATAATTAAAAATCCTGGAGGAGCTGTTGGTGCAAACGAATACAAAATATATCCTTGCTGAGCTTGATTTGATCGTTCTAAATTTATTTGATAGCTTCCTTCGATAACATCACATACTAAATTGAGCGCAATCACCGATGAAATATTCACGTTGAACGGAGCGATATGCCTACCGCCACCGTCTGGGTCATTATTGTGTTTGAGGATTTTTATTTCCCCTGATGATGTTTTTTTCCATGCATCATGAATTATTTTAAAACCAACATCGATGGTGTCACTGAGAAGTTTTTTTAGTTCCGGTACGTTATATCCTGGTAGTTTGAATGTGGGGATATCTTCAACGCGGATTTCATAGTCTAATGCAAATTCTGTTCTCGATTTTGGGTTACCTTCATCTAATATAACTCGAATGATTTGTGAATTAAATACTTCCATATCGTCGATAATTTTATTGCATGTTTCTACGACGCTGATAAATTCATCTCGGGTGAGAGAACCGGATTTAAGAGATATTAACAACAGTGAAAAATCATTATTCATTGCTGTGAAATTTTTAACGATTTCAGGTTTTTTAGCAAAAGGATACTCTGGCAATGATCTACCATCCGCCCTTTTTGGGAACATGAAACCAAAAAAATCTAAAGTGTTTTCGTGCTCTTTATAACTCTTTATTGGATTATCAGATTTTATCCTGTCTGTGATATAATCAGTTTTTTGTGGTTCTGGTAAATCAACGGTTTTTTCCACTGGTGGTAATTCAGGCCATCCTAGTACGGTTCTTATTGAGCTTTGATATATATCTACGACGTATCCTTCTGAGTTTATTTCAATTGCGGATGATAGCGTCGGCTCATGAACTGTTATAGCGATTTTTGACTCTACTCCAGTAATCGATTTTATTCTACGCGCGAATTCATTATTGATTTGTTCTATTTGGTATGACCCTGTTGGTATCGAAACAACTTTCCAGTCTGGGGTTCCGTCGGGTTTATTCTCATTTGCAAACACTAAAGAATTATTGGGTTGTTGACCACCAAATGATTTTGATCTGATATTAGGCCAACTGTGATACACTCGTAGTTTTGCTAGCGCTATCTCCTTCACGGGGACTGGGCTAGGGAAATTCACACTGAATTCTGGATTCGTTGATGTTATTGATATCATGCTTGTTTGTACTGGGTTCGTGTTCTCCACTATTCGTTGAAGTAATTCCTGCGGTGTTGTCATTGTTATTATACTCATGATTTATTTCTAATTTTGGTATCGAGGAATCATAAATACTGACCATCACTGAGAACTCACAATCTGGTATGGTTGAGATTATTGAGATCATTTTGTTTTTTGGGTTCGTGTTTTCCGATTCCATCGGTGTTGTCATTGTTATTATACTCATGTTGTTGCTCTAATTTCGATATCGCGGAATCAAAAATACTGACCATCTCTGAGAATTCACTATCTGATATAATTGTATTATCGAGTGACGACGATATCATCAATGATAACTGCGAATATGCGGTTGATGCAATATGAAATTGAAGTAAGTAATTCTGCAGTTTACTCTGGCTGCATGATGATATCTTTTTTGCTATCCCGGTTGATATACCCCCGATTGTAGCCACCGCAGAAATGCAAATTGGAACTACGACCGGGGCAATCATTATAACCGATCCAAGTATTATTCCGGCGCCAGCGAGAACGCTTGACACCGAGTACACAATAACATCAATTGCAGTGATTTTTCGTCGGTATTTTTTTATTTTTATTTGATACTCCTCGGCGAGGGTTTTGAGTCTATTCTGAAATTCTCTGACCTGATCATAGCGACATTGCGTTGATGAAATCATTGTTATTTTAAAAAAGCTAGCGTTTTCAATTGTGAAATCCTTTCAATTTAGTTATTTACTTAAATCCGCTACGAATTCCACATACCAGGTTGCTGAAACCCCAATCAAATTTTTATCAGTAGCTGTTATAGTGAACTTTTCAGTTGTATCCTTGTCGATGATCGTTGAAATCGTATTATTAACCCCGGATGAACTCGACGATGATATATTAAATTGAGTTAATGGTGTTACTAGTGTTAATCGATAAATACCCTTAACGGTTGCAGTGATATTTAATTTGTTGTTTGTAGGTGTCCACTCAAATGATCCGTGTTGGATTGTGTATACCACGTTGTTGGTTTTCTCATGAGGAATTTTTGTTTTTTCAATGATTGTTATCATCCTCGAAAAATCACCTTTGACGGCTTCGATGAAGTTTTTTGTCTCATCGATGGATTTTTTAATATCCGGGAGTTTTATTTCAATTTTATCCAACGGGGTTCCAATAAATTTATCAATGATATTTCTACGAAATGATATAAACTGTTTTCCGTTTTCTTCAATTTTAGATTCGAGTGTTGTTAGTACAAACAGAGAATTGTTTAACTCATCGTTGATAGTTTTTAATCGATCTGTAATCGTCGAAACGATTACACCCGGTTTGAGTTTACCCTGATCGGAAAATAACGCAACGGTGTTCTCGATTGCGTTTTGTTGTTTAACCAAAATATCATCCAGAGAAATATTACTGGTTTTCAATTTACCCTGTTTGTCTTGAAATACAACTATTTCGTTCGGATCAACACTTGTTAAATTCAACGTCTCAGCTATTTCATCTTTGATTAGTTTTTTTACATCCTTGATAGAATCAGGGGGTGCAGTGCCATCGGGTTTGGGTTTCAAAGATCTCCCCCAAATATCAATCATGTTATTGTAAAACTCTTTCTCTCTCTAAAATCGTTTCGATTTTCTCCAGCGATTACTAGTGTATTCATTCACGACAACATGTGGTGGTTTTCCGCTTGGGTTACTCAAGGAGTTAGAAATAGCGTTAAGGACATTTAATACTTCGCTGCCACATATTGGTGGGTCATTCATTTGTTGTGTTGGTAGCGTAGAATACCAAGTCTTCATTGGAAGGGTTTTTATATAACGCAAAAACTCTTTTGGTGGGGCTAATCCATATGAATCAAAATAGACAATCCCACGTGGATCAATAGCGTATGCAACCCAGTGAGTTCCGGGTCCGGTGCTGTTATCTAAATTAATGATTCCGGTTTCAACGCTGTTTGGTTGATGTGGTAATTGATCTTTCATAAAGACACCTCTGAAGTTTTTAATCGCGAGTTTTTTAGCAGCATCGAGTAAATCAAAATTGGACATGGGAACCATCGGTTCGGAAATCGAAGATTTCTGAATTAATAAATCGTTCCTGGTAGTCTTAGACCCTTTCCGCTGTACCACGAATACGGGGTTCCTGGTAGTCTTAGACCCAATCCGTGAACGGATCGTCCCTTTTTTTTATATCCTTTCCCAGTTGCTTTCTGTAGTGCCATTCCTGCTGCAGTACCAACGGCTCCTAACGCTGCCGCTTTAGCCACCGCTGGGGCTGCTGCTGCAATCAATGCTGGTATTGCAGCTAACAATGGAAATATACCGCCTGTTTTAATCATATTTTTGATAGCAGCCGCAGAGAGAGTAATCTGAACACCTTTTTTGGCTGCAAGTGCATCATTGAAATGTTTTATTTGACGAGTTGTCAGTGATAGTTTATTTGCACCACCAGTCATTTGGTTGGGTTTTAACGTGATTGTGGTTCCACATTTTTTAGCTGATTCCGATTGCAATTTTTTTAATTGACCGGGAGTTAACGCAACACTAATAACACTATATGACATTATACATAATAGATTGATTCTAAATCGAGAAAATCGTTTACGATTTCAATTACATGTTTTCCACTGGTGCATCTACCACTCTCATTCTTCCACCAACACCTTCAAGTAGCATTGATTTATCACTGAGAATGACAGCAACCGCTCTATAATTAGCAATACCACCAGGACGGGTTACACGGGCTCTAAAGTGTATATCAACGACAGATTGTCTCATCAAATCGAGATGTTCCAGTGAGAAGTAATAGATCGGATAGAGGCTTTTAAAATCCAATTGTGATATTTGCAAACCAGTATCCACATTTTGATCACGTGCCATAAACGACAATAGATTATGATAGACACGTGCAATATGGTTGTGAGTGTAATCGAGTTGTATATCCTCAGATGGTTCCTGTTGGCCGTTTATTCTCAGCGAGACTTCTCTAACACCTAACTGATCAAATATCATATGGCTTCGTTCTTGATTACCAACTCGCGCAGTATTCTGTAACGCCACAAATATATGACGTGGAGCTGAAACACCTTGTTTTGATGCCAGGTGCCATGTGAATATATCATCAACATTATCCTGTTTGATATCCGTGGTCACTGATAACCAACTCAACAACGACTTTCCTCCTTGTTCCATAAATGATAATAATTTTTCTTCTGCTGTGATTGATGGAGTTAATACTGGCATCCATAATGCTAGTTTTGATAAAATGACTTTACCCTCGGGAGCACCAACATCACGCCAGATTGCATCATTATCAGTACCCTTTCGTACAAGCGCTACTGTATGCTTCGCTCCATAGATAACTTTTCGGACGTTTCTACAGAATCCAAATATATGATGCAGTGGAATTGCACATGAAAACTGTCGACGCTGTCTTTGCAACATTGATACACGTGTTGCAAACCCTAGGTTGTAGTTAATGATATTATTTATAACATCAAAAGTACCAGCTGGTCTTGTATATCCGGCTGGTGCTGGATCAACTGCGGTAGCTTGTGTTGCCTTGACTCTAGAATACTGGTTGTGTTCAGGGTGATCAGTGATATCCTTAGAAAACATCATAGATGGACCCGCTGATCTTGAATAATCATCAGAATATCTCGCTAACCCGATTATTGTTGTTGCAACATCAACTTCACGGTCAATGGATTCAATTTCTTTTCCATCAATGAGATATCTAGCGCTTTCAAATAACGCCATTATGCCGTTATTAACAAAACCAACTCGTGTAGTTGGGTTTATGTCATATGGGGTATCAGCTGCAACATTTGTTACAAGTTCTCCTTCGATTTCGATAAATGCCTCACACGGTAGGAAGTATTTACTGGTATCATGAACTTGAAGTTCAATTCGCGATCGGAGATCTGGTTGTACTGCGTGATAAGAATAAAATTGATAATCGCGTACAGAATCATCCTTGCCAACTGGGGCGTCTATATCAAACGCTGGATCAGGTGATCTTTTGAACATTTTATTCTATTTATCAGAGTCTAAATCGCGATTTTCCATTTCATCGTCGTGTTTTTTTAAAGCCACTTCCTGCTATCATGTTTGCTATCATGTTATTTTGGTCCTCTTGATTTATCAAGGGAGTCACCATCGACGCTAATTTTTCATCTACTGCGTTATTTATAATTCTACTAACACTCGCAGGCATTTCTGCTGTAGACGGTAACGGTTTCTTTTTTCGTCTCACTAGCGCTGTTATTTTATTCTTCGCAGTTGAAAACGCTTTTCCCGCAAGATCTCCAACAGCACCAATACCCTTATCACGAATAACATCAATGGCTTTCATTCCTAATTGTTTAGCTAACGGCATCACTTTTGGGGCCATTCTCGCAAATAACCCTGCAATGGTATTACCTAAACCATCTCCGTAGTATGCTCTATAAACCGGAAACCGTGAATTAACTACATAGACGGGGGTTGGTTTATCATGATTGTAGTGTATGATCATTATTTTAAATCAGAAACAATTTTTCAATTGTTATTTATCTAATCGATTCAGTCACTATGATACCCACTTTCCACTAACTCGCCAATGAAATCTCGATATGTGCTGATATCCATGATACCACCCTGAAATAATCGTCTACAGATATCAGCTGCTTCATTAATTATTTCCGGTGAGTTATTTCCGGCTCGTTTTCCTCCGATGAGAACTTCTAATCGTGATATATCACTGAGAACACTACCAGGACATGAAACGCTAGCGTTTCCAACTAGACCACTCCCCAGAAATTTTTTCTCATCGTATGGCTGTCTTATTTGGAGTTGAAATTTTCTTTTGAAGTCTCTGTAGTCCTTCATCCTTCTATCTAAACTCCCAGTATTTATTTCATACACTATATCAGCCCATTCATTATGTGACATTCTATAATCCGAATAATTGTCCGTGAAAAACTTCTCTTGTGAATCATAGCTGTTAGCAGCGAATTCACCTAAATTATCTATATCCTCGTTGAGAATTTGTTGTTTAGCGCTCTCGGTAAATATAATTGATTTAGGTAGTCCGCTAACTAGTTCTTCCTGAAATCCTTTAAATGTTCGTTTCGAAGCGGTTGATATATCCTGAGGAAGTGATTGCAAGGATTTTTTTGTTTGTTTAGTTCTTTTTGCTATTTTTTCTAACACAGGAATAAGACCCTCTTCTTTTCTTTTACCGTCAGGATCATCTCCCAGTATAGCACGCTCTATCCCCTTCGTTGCTGTGGTTACCGGTTTAAACAATTCTTCAGATCCCGCAGCAAAATCAGTCTGAAAACTCTGTCGTTGTTGTAGTTTATTCCGTACAGAGTCACGAATTGGTACAAATCTCTTAATTGCATCTAATCGTTCACGAGCCAATCGGGTTGTTAATGCTTCATTGACCATTATTTGAAATCAGAAACAATTTTTCAATTGCAAAACAATTTTTCAATCCCGACCTAACACCAGTGACAAAGTCACCGTGGAAGTGTTTTAACGGCTCTATCAATGATGGGGAAAGTGACCAAATTGTATATAAAATAATTAATAATGTCACTTTCCCCATTCTATTTTTGATCAATCCGAACCAGCCATCAATTTTTTATTCACTGTTTCTGACATTATCAATCAAAAAATGCTAAAAAAAATTAAAATCTCTATGAGGGGACGGTCACAATCAAATAATGATAAATAGTCGGTCAATCAAATAATGATAAATGGTCGGTCAATCAAAATTGTTCATTTTCTTGAATTAACGCCCGTAGGTTTCTAACTTTAGAATTAACCTCCTTTTTCAATTCGTATTCGTACCCCAATTCTTTTCGTATTCGTTCTACGATGGTATACAACGGAGCGAACACACTTACGTCACTGGAAAATGCGAGAGAGTCCCGAATAGAATTCTGAATTCTCTTGATGAGCGCATACTTCTTTGGTAGCATGTATTTATTGTTGTTAACTCCGTATTCTATATCCTGAAAATCAGACATGATTTGATCAGGATTTAACCCATCTGATAGTTCAATATCCCAACCTTTCAATTTTGAAATCTCGGATATGATGCTATTCATGTTTTCAGAATTCATTATTCTATAATAATGATATATTTCTAAATGAAAAATATGACGTATTAGACATAACTAAATTGAATTTTTTGTCCCGTCCCTTTTGAAATAGCCGATCGACAAACCCCCTCTGCAACATATCGTACAGAGGGTCTACAAATATTGAAATACTTGCCGGCTTCATATATTGATTTAAATACTTTTTCTTCGTTAGTTATTGTATTCAAAGATTTCACAGGTCTCGCTTTTTTCGAGTATTTCCCAGTCCCCCCTCGTTTGGTATTTTCACTATGTGTAACAGCCTGCAGATTTGATAAAGAATTGTTCTTCGGATTAGAATCAATATGATCAATAACAAAACCATCTTTGATCAATCCATGGAAACACTCGTACACGAAACGATGATTGTAATATTTCTTCTTTCCAACAGTAAAGAACAAATACCCCATACCATTATCCCACCCAACTGGGTTCTTCAGTCTACGGTTTCTTACAACACCATCACTGGATGCTTCATAATTTGTACTCACAGGGTGCTGTCTGAATTCTTGGGTCATTCTTATACTATACTATTTGTCTAATTCAATGACTGATCCATTTGCAGTGATTCATTATGCATAAATCTTTCATTTAGACACTTGTTTTTAGTATAGCATGAAAGAGTTCAAGAGATTGACTTCGAAAAATGCTGAATTCAATGCTGATAAGGAGTTTAAGAGATTATTAAAAATCAATCCTAGATTTAATCTCGATAGACCCAAAAAACGTATCAAACGTCCAAGAGACGGAAACATGAAAGAGTTTAAGAGATTATTGAAAATCAGTCCTAGATTTAATCTCGATAGACCCAAAAAACGTATCAAACGTCCAAGAGACGGAAACATGAAAGAGTTTAAGAGATTATTAAAAATCAGTCCTAGATTTAATCTCGATAGACCCAAAAAACGTATCAAACGTCCAAGAGACGGAAACATGAAAGAGTTTAAGAGATTATTAAAAATCAGTCCTAGATTTAATCTCGATAGACCCAAAAAACGTAACAAATTTAATCTCGATAAACCCAAAATCCTTCGGATTTCAAAAGCGTCCAAGAAATTATCCTGGAAAGATGCTCAATTCAATCTCGATATAGTTTCTAATACACCCAAGAATACAATTCTTGATAAAGCCATGATTAGTAAAATCAGAGATTGTTTCAATGAATTTAAGCGTGATGGAGCATCCTATTGTTGGTCAACATTTCGAATTGATGGTGTTGTTGACGCTACCATGAATGATGAAAAAGCAGCAGTGATAATTTCACATGTTGGGGAAAAACGGTATTTTTTCCGAATCAAATTCATTATTGAAGTCGATGGCAAATGGATTATTAGGGATAAATTTGAACCAATCCTCAAGAATAAAAAAGCTGTCATTGTGAGTAGAGATTCCAAACCAGGAATTCTAACCGGCATTGACAAACCATACTACGAAAGATCTTATCCCGTAACAGCAATGGTTTATGGGATATATCCGTTAAATGATAAACCCGATATCGCAAAACTAGCTCCTATGAAATATTCGTCAGGGCTTAATTGTGTAGCAACACGGGTAATGGAGCACTTCACAAATGCATCCCGAGGAAATAAACTAACTGATCTGCGACGTAGGAAAATAACCGAATGGGAACTGACAGTGAAACAGCATGGTGCAAAGATTTCTGATATAGCTAAATTAGAAACATCATTAAGATTTCCAATAACAGTTATGACGATAACCGGAGAGGTTTTATACGAACCGAAATATAACAAAAATGGAGCACCAATACAGATTATTGATCATAACAAACACGCGTGGACACCTGCGGTAACAGTATTTCCACGAGAACGAACCGTGAAATATATCCCCCCGGAATTTTCCGGGGATGTTTTCTATGAAGAGAGATTATTTGATGCTATTAATGCGTTGTGTAAGGATGATCCTGTGTCAGTGTGGTTACTTAGAAGTGATGAAGATCCCGAAATAGGATTCGATCAATTTGTAAAACCAAATGGTGAATTATATCGCGTTGAAGAATTAGATAATAGAATGAGAAAAATCGCTAGTGATTTTTCACCGGAGAATTCCCATGAAAAACTACTCACGGATAGTTTTACTATTCCATCAGTGGTAGCTCACTTCGCAAGAGAAAAAAACTCATGGCGTCCAACACGAAGTGATTTTCTCGAGGATGTTAAATTGAGTTGCGTCGAATTTGGTCATGGAGGACTGTGGAATACGAAATACTCACTTGATGGTATGATTTCAATTGATATAGCCGCGTGTTACCCCGGAAGTTTTCTCGGATATGGGGAATGCGCTGAGTACTTCAAACGATTTGGACACCCCACGCATGAAATGACTCGTGTTGCGATTAATGGACCATTGCCTGATTTTGATTTAACCGGATTCGCTCGTGTGATATCATTTGAATTAGCGTCAGGATTACATCCGTGTAGTTATGTTTGGCTCGGTAGACACCTATCTGAAAAGGCCTGGATGCCAATAGTGCTATTGAGATATATGATTGATTGTGGTATGCTAATATCGTTGATCATCGGTGAAGCGATTATATGCTATCGAGCTCAGAAAGAAGTTTGGCTACCACAACCCGATCTAGATCGTATAATCAGCGAACAGCGAAAACAATTCCCTGATTTCAATGAAGAACAAATCATGAATTTGTCTATGAAGTTATTTGAAATTAAAAAAGAACAAGCAAAAGATTTTGGACGAAGAATAATCGGTAAATTCACTCAAGGTGGACGGTACGACAACGCAAAATATTCTTCGCGGTTGATCATAGATGTCGCTGAATACGATTTTATTGTAGCGGATTTAATGAAACAGGGAAAACTTGTATCCCGTAAGGATGCTTTTCTATCCAATGGTGAGAAAATGGGTACGGTTGTTACCTACTGTGATGGATATAATTCCCAGTACACACATTTGAGAAGTTCAATGCTAGCCTATGCTTCTATTAATCTATTTTCGATGATAAATAGATTTCCTAATACCGCGGTTAGAGTGGCCACTGATTCGATGTATATACACAATAAGTACAAATCAGCTGTAGCTAAATTCACAGATCCCGAAGAAAATTGGGGATGTTGGCGATTTAAAAAGGAGATGCTAAATGAGTATTGTGAATCCGCAGACGTTGCCATGGATGATAAATATCTTTGTTGTAACCGTATTGAAAATCAATCAGAATTTTCTAATGCACCACCGGTATCTGATCCAATCTGTAGATATAAAACAGTTTATTTAAACGGTTGTGGTGGGTCAGGAAAGACAACTCGTGCAATTGAATTATATCGTCGGAAAAATCCTACGGATTTCACAAACATGATTGTGCTAACACCGACTCACAGACTCGCCAGAGAGATGATACAGCGAGGGGTAAATGCCTGTACTTACCATAGTTTCTTTCGATGGAAGGGTGACAAATGGACTCCTGAGCGTATGGGTGATAAATTCATTCCTGAAATCATAATTTGGGATGAAATATGCACAGTGTCATTAGATGTATTACAAATATTTCTCGAGTGGTTGTTAAACAAAAACACAAAAGTCGTCATGTGCGGTGATCACGGCCAACCACCACCATTTGTCGGTGCATCTCCACATGAATGGCTAAGGGGTTTTGTAGACTACTATGAAGAAATCACCACTGATTATAGATCACTTGATGAACGATTACGAGAATTTAAGAAACTAATTAGATTACAACCGGATAGAATCCAGTGCGAAATAGCGCGTGAAGTGATTTCAGAAACTCAAATAAACGATTTCTGGGAAACATGGAGACCAAATGATTTGATAATTGCAAGTAGAAAAATAGTCAGGGATACACTTCAGATGAAGTTATTTGAATTGCATAAAGAAAAATTTGCAACGCTTCCAGTACCCCTTTGTTATAGGCCATCGGATACACGAAAACAGAACACTGAAGTTGATATTCCAGGACAGAGTGAAAAACAAATTCTCGTATTAAATGATATTGTGCTGGTTGATATCAATGTCGTTGAAGATGCATTGCGTGCTAATAAATCCCCGTGGACGCTAGGATACGCAGCAACAATACACTCTTCACAGGGATTGACTATATCGGATACAATTGTTTGGATGGTGGATAATCACATCGAATGGTCGAATTTAGTCTATCTCGCAGTATCCAGAGTACGAAAAATAAATCAACTTCGAAGAGTTGTTTTCGATGATAATGACACAACAATAAGTGATATTGATGTTAGCATCATTAATAAAAAACTCTCCGGTTACAAACAACAGGACAAAAAAAAACAACGAGAATTCGATATTGATGCTAAATTAATAATTACGCTGAAACAACAACAGAATAATCACTGCGCGAGTTGCAATTGTATAATGCGTTGGCAGTATTCGGATAAGGATCCTCGCCAATTCACCGTAGACAGAAAAAATAACAGTCTCGGTCATGTCAGAAATAATGTGATGTTGACTTGTCTTGAGTGCAATAGACGCAACGGTGCTAGTTAAGACCATGCGGTGGCAATTGAGTATCCTCGGGAATCACTTGTAATTGTTGTCGAGTAAAACCCCGCTGAGGGGCAGTTGAATCCAGTTTATAGATTGCTGGTCTACCCGTAGATCGTGTTATACTAGATATCTTATGCGTAGTGACGCTCCAAATAGGATCAGTAGCCCTTTTTCTACCCCCTTCAAGCTCTCCTGGTTCGTATAAGTACCTCACAATGACATTACTACCAAGAATTGGTTCTTTGAAATCTTTTTGTGGTTGTACGGGTATTGACTTCTTTTTAATCGCGTTGATAGGTTTCATGTTGATTGTTCTAGTAATCTCGTTATTCAGTGCAGTAATCACAGCTGGTAATCTTTTGACCCATTCACGGGATCGCTTTTCTTGAATGAATTCTTTTGCGTATTGATATCCAAATAACCGCTCAGCAATCGTCCGATTAAATCGTTCTACAATGGCCTGATCGCGATGTAGCGCAGTATGCCCTCGTCGTATGGTGACATTATGATGTTTCATTGTAGATAATACTGCACCCTGAAATTCCTTGCCAGGATCAACCTGCAATAGATTTGGCCAGTGCAGAGGACCTCGTCGATAAATCCTTTCAAATGCAGAAGCGACTTCAGTGGCTGATTTTGTTTTTAACGGTTCTGCTTCTTTGTATCGACTTGCAATATCAACTACGGTTAATGCGTATTTGTAACCACGATCATGTGGCAGAAATAATATATCAGCCTGATGAACTTCATTAGGAGCGGTCACATCAAAATGCGAGAATTGAATTTGTTTAGGCGGTGGTAGATAAATTTGCCATAGTGCCTGTTTGGATAACCAATTAGCCGCAGTGTTTTTTTTCACTTTTGCAGCGCTAGCGAGTTTATGGACTGCTGATTTACCCCTCCAGTATCCTCTTGGGGAATAATAAATTGATTCCATATTATTAATTACCGGCACCTAACATCAATTTGCTTTTCATAGCCGATTTTATCAAAAATGAAGCCAATTTTTCTTTGAAGGATTTATCAGGAATAGCATTTAACGCATGAATTAATTTCACATCTGCTAGATGCCTGTGTTGCAAATTGCTGCTTTTATAAGCAACATCATGAAGGTGACAGGCCTTATCAATGGCGTTTATTGGTTCTTCACCGGGGTTGGGTTGATTTTGATTATTGAGTCTGATATCAAGTCTGGTTCCCGGTCCACAGTAGCTATATCCGGGAAGGTGCTTTTCTCCGGGGTACTTTGCCCATGGGGTTCCAGGGAGCTTTGCCAATTTGGCTGCGATATCACCTCCTCGTTTTTTTTTAAATCAGATTTCATAGACACAAATCTAAATTTCTTTGTACCACATTGCATGCATTTACCAGAAAGCGCTGATCGGTTATTTTTAGTTGTAACCGTCGTCACATCTTCTGTGCCAGTACGCGTTTTGCACTTCACACAATATAGATCCATAATTTATGTATAGAGATATGGATATAATTGATTTTTCAGCGACTAAAAGAAGAGAACCGGTTAAGCATCATGCAGCGCTACCAAACTCTATCCGGATGATTATAATCGGGCCATCTGGATCCGGTAAAACGCAATTGTTGCTCAATTTAATAATGAGATGGATGAAATGGGATAAGTTGTATTTAATTGCCCCTAGCGTAGATGATCAACGATGTTATGAAGTGCTAAAAGATTTTAACGACAGCGCGGTAGAAAAATCCGGAGAGGGTATTATTGAGTTTATAACCGATATCGATGAAGCACCGAGCATTGATGATATTGATGGAGATATTAACAATTTAGTCGTATACGACGATATAATGTTGGATAAACAAAAAAATCCTGCTAGAATATTTTCCCGTGGGCGTCACAAAAACACTGACGTGATATATGTCACTCAACGCTACACTCAGGTTCCAAAAGTCATCAGAGATAACTGCAATATTCTTTCTGTATTCAACGGCGTTGATACACATACGCTACGAAATATTTGGCAGACATGGTGTTCTGATATGGACTTCAATCAATTTCGAGATTTCTTTAGTCATGCTCAGTCAAAACCACACGGATTCGCAACAATAAATTTGCATGATCCTCGGACACGATATCGTATCGGACTGGATCAAATATTCGGTTAAAATCATTTATTATTTTTTGTTAACCCAGAACTGAAAGTTCTAGCAGCAGAGAGGGTGGATGACAACAAGTTGCGACCAAAATTAATTAAAAAATCGTAAAAATCTTCGTTTTCATTTTTTTAGTTAAAATGAGATTTCGTAGATTTCAACGAAATCCTACGGATCGTTTTAAGGATTCAATCAATTTTTTTTGTCTGAAAACGTTGTAGGATTCGCCCTTTTTTTGGTTGAAATGAGATTATAGGACGGCTCGTTTTAGGATTTCAATCAAATTTTGTCTAAAAACGTTGTAGGGTTCACCCTCTCTGCTGCTCTACTAGATGATTTTCAGGACAGTGAACTTTATAAACATTTTACTAATTGATATATAAAAGAATATTCTTTAGAAAGAGCAAATTTTTGTATAAAGTGTCTATAAAAAAAAAAACTTTCCTGTCTGCCCTTGCAGTGTCTATCATCAAAGAGATGAAGACAGTACTCGAAATGTAAGGTCTGTTAGAAGTATAATTTACATTATGCCAATGCTAAAGAAGGGACCAAATATGGAACATTACTCAGTGACATAAGCTGGCTCCTTCATAATTATTGTCTACAATGGCTGAAAGTTGAAGACACTCACTGGTCTAAGTAATATAAATACCTCCTATTTTTACATCTTTTCTAAAGATGGATTTTTTTAAATACAATATTTTTAGTTTATTTTTATGTGCTCAATGGTGCTTGTTTAATACAAGCTTAACATATTAAACCCTGGATGTTTTTGCTGTTTTCGCATGAAATGTGAGTATGAAACACATTTTGGGGGCTGTTTCTGAATACATCCTAAAACATCGACTTCCAAGTGATTTTTCCATTAGACTAATGCCAAGTTGTGTTAGGAACATTGTTTTTCATTGGCTATTTTGCTTGCACATGAGCAGAAGGGGAAAAGTTCGATTTAAAAAAAGTTATTATTATTATTAAAAAAAAGTATTATTACATGTATGTTATTATTTTTTGGCTTAATGGACCCATCATTTTCATATGGAGACCACTCTTTATTCCAAATGCCCACCTTATCCTACTTTTTTGCACAGATTCATCTGACTGTGTGCAGTTCAGACTGGTCTGCCTTAGATCTGAGGCCAAACAATCTAAAATCTGGATGCAAAGTTGGATTCTGACCGCTGACAAATTTTAGGTTGAAAAAAACGGGTCCAAAAAATTAGGTTTTTCTTTCTTTGTTTTATAGTGCATCTAAAACATCCAGATTATTTTCATTGTAGACCTAAATATATCTATCTTTCTATAATACCACCCACTTTAGTGTATCATGCATGAGCTTGACACCACAGAGCTTGGAAGTAGGCTATTAGCCCATGTCCCATAAACACTGTGGCAGGGATTAAAGTGTTTAAACATTGTTTGATTTTCAGAATAACTCAATTCTGTTAATTAAACCAGATTGTTATCATATTATGTAAATATACTGTATATGTGTATATATTGTACATAACAAAAGGCTTCAAGATAGATTAATTCCTGTAGCTAAATGAGTTACCTTCAATAAATAAATTCATTATAATTTTTAAGTATAAATCATTAACTCACAGGATATAAACTCGTTACACTCATTGGTCTATTTTATTGGAGGTATATTTGGGATGACAGTGCTGATTCTGTCCTACTAGGCAGGCATTTTGATGTGCAGAAACTGGCCTAAAAATTCAAGCTTTTGTTAGCTCTATTGGTCATGGACCAGAAAAGCAGGATGACCTTTTGTCTGCCATCATTGACACGCATCTTTCCATCATTTAGCACAAAATTTTTCTATCACTCTTCCTCCTAAACTACTTGGAGGTTTGCCATGAAACCTTTCACATACATTTGTTCAATGGTCTAGATGTCCCTAAATGAAAATGATGCCGCTCAGACATCAAATTCAGCCTCCACAGCAGCCATCTTGAAAATCTTGTACTTGCAGCTACTCTTTTTGAATGGATGGTTGTGTCAACATGCAGTTTTCACAAATAGACTTTGTTGATGCCAGGCTGGTTGTGAATGAAAATGGTTCTGATCTGATGTCCAGTATGGCCACCATAGCACCTATTTTGAAAATCTTGTGCGTGCTAATGAATAAATGGCCATAATGTGTTGTTTACATTCTAAGACTTCTTATGATGTCTGTTTGGTCCTAAAAGATTGGCATTCTAAAACTTCTTATGATGTCTAGCTGGTCCTAACTGAAAATGGTACCAGTCTGACATCATGTATGTCCACCACAGCATCTCTCTTTAAAATGGTCTTATTGTGAATCCTCCTGAAAGGCAAGTCACATCTTCATGTTGTTTTCAGAAGACCTCTTAGGGTGTCTAGTTGGTCATCAGTGAAATCTGTGCCAGTCAGTGTTCATCTGGAAAATCTGTTTGCTACTCCTCCTAGATGAAAATTGGGTTTTCATCAGAAGACTTCTTATGTCATAATGTCTTGTTGTTACTAAATGAAAATGGTGTTAATCTGAAATCAAGTAGTGGCAATCAACTTGAAAGCATTGTTGTTGCAACTCCTTCTATGGTACGTCATATTAACTAATTATGATATCTAGTTGTTCATGGATGAAACTGATGCTAAAGACCACAAATATGACTGCCATGATGAACATTTAGAAAATCTTGTCAGTCACTAATTCTCCTTAATGCACGGGCATAACAATTGGGTTTTTAACAAGCAGACATCTAGCACCATGTTCCACCTAGTCATATTATCCTGACATTAGGCTGATCAGTCTCAACATTAATCTCTTAATGCTGAGTGTCAATGAGGCATCTGTTAGCACCATTTTTATAAGTCTTTGGTATAACCGGGGTGGGCTGGGGGTGTTGAACTAGCAACTTCCTGCCTCTCAAGCAGCTGCTCTAACCACTTAGGCTACCAGATGGGGCAGCTAATTTGAAAGCTTATTGTTCAAGAATATCCGAGACTGCTTCAACAACGAGCAGTTAAAAGAAATGGTTTTATCTTGAACATCTGGAAATTTTTTCTCATCATTAAAGCACCATTCCCTTCAGGGGACTTGTCATTTTTCTATATATGTACAAAAAATTAAGTACATGTACATGCTGAAATATAACTCAAACAGTATTGATTGTTTTGCTTATCCAGACTACCTGGTCTTGTAGATTGTTGTCCTCTGTAGGTCCACACAGATGAAGTTTGTAAAATAATGTAAATGAACAGAAGTGATTAGCTAATTTTGGTGTGTACTTTTATGAATACTGATGTGTGAGTGCATACATTTTTCAAAAACATCTGAGTGCTATACAGTAAACTTTGTTGCCTTTGTGTTGGGCAGTCAGTCTCTAGTTTGGTTTTGTGGGGTTTAACCCAATTTTTGAACATGTGAGAGGCTATACATGGTGATCAGTATATATTTATTGGAGGAGGAAGAACTCTGAAAGATTACAGGAAGAACAGCTTTCCTACAGGAAGCTACTAGCAAGCTTTATCACATAACAACAGTAGGTTGAGCCGAGACTCAACTCGCATCAGCATAGGTGAGACGTGTGAATTATCTGTAAAAGCAAGAGCCTTTGACCACTAGACCACCAGGGTACCCTTTGCAGTCTTTACGTGTTATAGGCAGCTTTATAATTTATTCTATAAAGTCTCTGTTTTATGAGAAATGTTTTAAGTGTCCAAATGTTTTGTTATCATTTGCTTTACCATGAATTGCCAAATTGCACTGGTCCCCTGCAGCTCTTATGTGGTTCCCCCTCAGGAGTTCCCCTCACTCACTGAGAACAGTTTTCCACAGACAAAAAAGGTTTTATTTCTATATGAACATCAGCCGTTTAATGCAATATGAATTGATTGACAATAAAATAGCAGCAGATCTGCCTCAATCTGTATTGATTGGACTCTATTAGAAGACTTAAGCCCTCTTATTTTGTAGTTAGAGACATGTAATTTAGCCTGAAAGAGCATTTTTTTTGTTAGAATAAAGTAGTTTACAAATGGCTAAACATACAGTTGGTGTAAATTCCATCACCTGCCTCTTGGCAATGGCAAAAACAGTAGAAAAGGATAATAATTAGGCCAATCAATAAGCAGCTCGCTGATCGTGAGGAAGCCATCACTTACAAAGGAACAGTCAATTGAAAATTATACAAATAAATGAAAGAAGTTAAGCAAGGGTAATGATTCGGATATTGCTTTCTTTGCAAATCTCATTCTTGCATTTGTGTACATTGGTACAACAAAAAAGGACTTTATATGCGGCGAGTCTTTTTAGCTTCCAGTTTGTTCGTGTGAAGAGACCAGTTACTAAAATTATCTTGTGTATTTTTGGAACAGGGGGATGGACATAATTTGCAGTCTTTATTATTTAAAGATATTGCATAATGTACTGTCAAAGTATGGTAACCTATTATGAATTTGGAAGAAATGGGCCTTTGTGAGAGGGTAATCTTTACATCAGGAATGCCATATTTTTCTTATGACAAGACCAAGAGCTTGACTTGCTGTATACATTCTTTTTACAAACGGGGGTTTGTTTATTGTTTGAATTATTTTTTTAAGCCACTCCTGTCCCCAATAAATATGGTAGGGCATAAGGTGTTACTCTTGTCAATCTGCTTAAGTCTTGTTGGCTCCTTTGTTGTTTTATGCCATGGCTGCATATAAATATTTATATCATGCCAGGGAAATGGGAGTAAAGTACCTAGTCCATGTATAAACAATGAGAGCTAATTCATGTTGTTCCAATGTTACAGATCAAGGTAATCCAGTAGGTGCAGTGTTTCTCAACTGTACAAAGGTTTTGACTTTGTTAATCACAAAATCCTGATGGAAAAAGTTAACTCCAGAGTTTAACTAGGTTTCAGTCCTACCTTCAAAGGCAGATTGCAAGAAGTTTCTCATTTAAATAAACGTTCAGATAAAAAAAACTTATAGTTACATGTTCTTGGACCAATACTCTTTCTGTAGAATATGATTTAACATACCACACAAAGCTACCCCCACTAACATATTCATAAATTATACACCATTATGTCACATTGGATTAACTCAGTACAAGATTAAACCCGGTGTATTCCCTTAGGCAGTCAGATCTGTTGTCCCAGGGCCCCTAAAAGGCTTGGGCACCATAGGCCAGTGCCTAGGTGGCCTATTTGGTAATCCAGTACTGGATTAACTGGCCATTATATAACACCAGATTAACTAGCTTAACACTAATTAAATCAGAATTTGGTAAATGTAAATAACTGGTGTGTGCACAAAGATATGAAGATAAAAGCAACAAAGTCAAAAGTTTTAAATCATAGGCAATAAAGCCAAAGTAAAAATTGAAAAGAAAACTTTTCCGTTTCCTTTTTAGCTAATGCTTAAAGTAATAGATATAAAAGCTGAAAATGAAAAACTACTTGGCATCATCATTAACAGTTTCTTCAGCTGGAAAGTGCAGGAACTTTTTCTTATTGAAAAAGTAGTAACCATGATGCTTAAAGAAGACTAGAAATGAAAATTTTTATTTTATAAATGTAATTCTTTACAAATTCTAATTCGAATATAATGTTTAAAAAAAATAATATCGTGTGCAGATATTGATTATATTGCGAAGAAGATACAATGATTCCGTAAATTGCCGAGTATTTCCGAGTTTTAATTAGACGACAGATCACGTGGTCTCGTGACGTCATACTAACCAGTCCTCGTATACAAACAGAAACATGGCAAGTCAGAAAGGCACAGGCACTTGATTCTGAGTAAATTCATGTATACACTCACCATATAACATGGTGAGTGTATACATGAATTTACTCAGAATCAAGTGCCTGTGCAGAAAGGCCATTGATAACGGTTTTCATCGGAAGTAATTTTTCACAAACACAAGAAAAACAACACCCCACAAATAAATCTGCGAGGAGGAAATAATACGTAATTAATTTCAATATTAAGAAGCTTCCTTTCTATGATTCAATTACAGTGTATTTTACATGCATGCTACAGTTAGCGTATTGACAAATTAAGTATATACATGCTTCGTTAAAATAGATTACGTACTGTACTGGTCAGTGCTGAAAGAAATGTTTTAAGCACAGGCCCCGGGCTGATGACTTAAATAAATTCACTAGCCCTGACTGAAATTCAACAAACCCGAACAGTTCATATATGTCAACTTTCAAGCCGGGAGAAGAAAGAAAGAAAATAAATTCCAATTTTGGTGGTATTTCCTCCCTATCTCGTAATATCTCTCTTTATTTTTCGCAGTTAACTCCCGATTATTTCAACATGTCTCTCAATTTTCATTTCTCAGAAGAAGAAAATCCATATATAATAATTTTATCAAGTGTGCAGTCCACAGATGTCATATTCTATTTTATCACTTGTGAATATTGTAGTGAAGAAATAATTAATATCACAGGACAGTTTTTGTCTTCAGTAAATAGTTTAAGATTAAACATTATTCACGTAAATTTCAGATTGTTTAACTACTACAGAATTACTTGTAAAAAAATTGTCACCAATTAGTTTAAAACCCATGAATTATCACAATGAAGGCTGCGTAATTTTCTCTGCAAACAAAATTTCCATTTCCGCCCCAAAAAAACTCTGCCAGTTAACACCTGACATTCCTCTACCATATATGTACAGTTTCATTACCATGACTAAATTAAAAGAAGAAATAAAAAAAATATGATGCAGTATATGTGCCCCTAAAAAACTAATTCAAAATAAATATTTAATTCAGTAAACAGTGTTACATATCTTAACACTTAAACTAAAGGAAATAGGGTGGGATATAAAATGTGGGAAAATAATGGCCACATACATGTATGGTAACGTTTGACTGCAGATTTGAACTCTTAAAATGAAGTCTTTGGCCTCGAAGTTACAACAAAATTCGGTATCGTTTATTTTCCAATGAATTTCTGGTGCTTACATACACACTCTGTAGCACATGGTTTCTTTGAATTATGTCAGAGGGCCAGTCCTTTTCACAAGATAAGTGCAATGATAAGGAATAACTGTTAATTTGTTAAACTGCCATTATGTTTGTGTACTTAATTCTAGCCTCTAAACATTATGCAGACCAGAATATGAAAAAAGGTCTTGTCCTGGGGGATAGTAAGGCATATCACAGGGAGAAATTGCACATTGAGGCAAATGGGCGGGGTCAATAGTCGCCTCCCCCAATTTCTATTGTCAGCCAGTTAATGTGAAACTTTGATTTTATATTGAATCTCTTTTCTTTTAATCGCTGCTATTTAAACTGCCCAAGGGACAGTTTTATATCAGTTCCAATCATTACAGATTTCCGTTTATACATTTTACGTGTAACAGGCATACACTAAAAGATTGTTTTTTTAAATAATTATTTAAATATTTTTTCTTAAATTACTTAAATTGTTTTTCTCGAAACATGACCGTGTCAAGGGTTGATAATCTTATTATTATTATTTTTTTTAGCAAAGCTTCCATTTGATTAAAGTCAGATCTCAGTTACACATAGGACAGTGGGGACTTTATTTAGATTGTAATCTTGAAGAAGAAAAAAACATTTACTCATTTCATCAGCACGATTAGGTGTCGGGCTGTCATATTTTTTATTAGCACTTACTCGGCCTTCTGTCTATTTTTGTAACTCGTACATTTGACACTCTTTACCAGGATTTAAAATATACAATGTTAGGTCTGGAACAGTTTCAACTTTTAGTCTAGGCTTAGCATTCGTGTATCCTAGAGGTTCTTAGTTTTTAGGATCCCTCTGGTAACATTCCTTTGAGAAATGTAATGAGCACGGATTGCTGTATGGTGTTGCATTGAAATCGACTCGCTTGTAATAATGTATCCAGACTTTATGCCTTTATCATTAGGAAAAGAAGAAAAATGTTGTCCATAGCCTTTTCTTAATGCGCTATTTACAGCCTTAAGAAATAATACAAAATCGCCAGTCAGGATGCTGGAGTCACTACTTTTACATCACATCACGAGAGTAACCGAATAGGTGCAGAAATTTTGCATACGAGGTCACGGAAATTCAGTTCGTTGAACATATGCCAATTTTTAAATACTGGGATTGCGGTCGCATACAATAATTCAGAATAAGGTTTTCTTCATTAGTGTTGTTCTTATTCTATATTTCCATTGGTTTCTGGTCTCCTTTAATCTCTTGCACAGAACATAATCTTATCTTCCTCAAACACAAGGATAATCCACAGGAGCAGTAGCATTCCACATGTAGAATATGATTATGAATGTTCTACATATATCTGGTTTAATAGTGATACAGAAAACCAAGATAGATTGCTGAAATTGCAAGAGAGAGCAGCTAGGTTTATTCTTAATGCTGATGCACATCTTCCATCAGCAGATCTTTTTAAAACCCTTAGGTGGTCACCATTCATCAGAAACAAGACAAGAAAAGGGTTATTAGAAATCCTTATATGGGCTGGCTCTGGATAATCTTAAAAGTAGTTGTAAATGTGGAATAAAATGTACATATGTACATATATGAACTGAAATTCATCTCCAACAACAATTTATATTTATCTAAACAAAGTTCCAAGTTTTATAAGAAGAGTTTTGCTTTAAAAAGCATCTTAGTCAACATCATTTGAAAGATTTTGTGTAATTAAGTATTACTGTATTTTCAAATAATGTTCTTTTATGTACCCAAATGTAATGCCTGATACTGATTTACTAATAATATTTTAGGACCACTCTGGTGGCCTAGTGGTTAGTGTCCACTCTGGATGCAGGAGGTTGCAGGTTTGAACCCCAACTAAATAATACCAAAGACTAACTTTAAAAAATGGTACTTGCTTGCAGCTGTCTCACTTGGCACTCAGCAGTAAGAGATTAATGTTAGGACTGGTTGGGCAGGTGTCAAGATGATGCATATTTACAGAATGATGTCCCCAGGCTAGACATCACTATAAACTGCCACACTGCCAATATCATTGCAGTCATTATGATCATTATCATTCAGCAAGAGGACACCAAGCAGGAAGGACCGGTCTCCACTAGGCTGACGGCGACTCAGCGACCGCAGATATAAACGAAGTCCATAGGCGTGACAACAAAAAGAATAAGTTCACCCATAGGAACTTCAAGGGACCTGTAAGACCAAACAAAAGTCTACAGATAAAAACCACTGCGAGTACAGCGAGTCACCAAAATAGCCGACATGGAGAAACAATTCTACGACTGGACTGGCACATAGGAAAATGGCGTCTGCCACGTGGCACCAATATGGCGGTCTACACAAGAGGCCAGAAGGCGTCACTACTGTGAGGACTAAAATAGAGGAGCTACGGAACAGCACCACCTGAATAACACGCCAGGAGCCCTAGAATATAAGAAAGCTGCACGGGAAAACACCATACAGCGGTAGCTTGGACTAGTAGCGCCCAGGAGAATCTCCGGAGCAGGGAACGACAAGCTACACCCCGGTGCCAGCCTGCGCAAAGAAACAGATAATTTTCAAATTTGCCGTCACTTGCTTGAATAATAGGGGACTCATTTGGTTAAGAGTTATCCTCTTTGACTAACTATTTGGCCCTGAAAAGACTAATTTGACCTTTTTGGCACTGCCTTCAATAAATTCATAACCAAATTTACCTACCATTGACTACACTTTTATATGTCGCTTAGACATTTTAATTTTTAAATTCTTAGGGACCTTGTATGTACGCTCATGGTACTAGGTTCCCTTTTTATGTTAGGATGATTAATAAATATTTACAACTCGGATATTTGGCTAATTGCACAGGTGGCTTACACATTATTGGTTGTTAGGTTGTCCATTAGTACAACTGGACTGAATTTGATGCATGAGCGCGTGCTTGGCTCTTCGCCTCCCTTGCTGCCTGCAGCAGTTAATTCACGTGCATGCACGCCCAATAACTATGCAGATACAGGCGATATGAGAAAACTATTTTTCTCTCGCTTTTCTTTACTGCTATTGCAGAGGTAGGCACATACAATGAATACTGAATGGGTGGGTGTGTGTGGGTTCTATTCCTACCCACCCCATGGCCCTACATTCACCCAGAGGCAGTTTAATAATTGCCCCGTGGTGATGGCCTAATTAATTAAGTGCTTCTTTATAAGCACATAAACGCCTGCAGGGTGCGCGGCACTATTCCCACCCTCAGGATAAATTAAATAACTCCCCATTGGGAGATAAAACAGTGATAAGAGCCGTAATGGACGAATCACTTAAAACCCATCATACTAACTAACTACTATCATTGCAGTGTGACTGAAAATTTGTTTAAGCAAGTTAAAAATCCAAATCACACACATGTACACACAGAGACACAAACACTAATCTTTTATGAAGGCTTTGTGTACGCCTCCTTAATGCCTTTGTTCATATTCCATAGTAGTATTAGATTACTTACCTACTGGTAGTCTTTGATAAAAGCATTGATGTCTGAAGACAATAGGATGTTAAGGGAGAAACGAATTCATCACATGTAACTGTTGAAGGCTGCATAGAAGATTTGTATGTTGACCAAATGAGCTTCCATACATGTAGCTGACTTGATAATACTGTACAAGGCTTTTCAGAAAGAAAACCTATGATCACCCGTCAAGGTGTTCATGTTTACCTAATTTTATGTTTACAGGGATTTATTTTTAGTCAGATAAGAACTGATCAAACACAGTTAGACAAGTAGATAATTTTTTCTATGTAAAAACAACATAATTTCATGTCATTGTAAATACTGAACTTTTTGTCCGAATTTTATGGAAGTTTCAAAACTGTCATTAATTTCAACTCTCAGTTATCCTGGGGGGATGTTGATTTTAGATAAATATGTATGCTCAGCAGTGTTCAGAAAATTCATATATTTGAGCAATTATTTTCTTTGGGGGATGGGAGTGGAGGGCATCAGTTTCTTGTGAACACCAATATATAGGAACTATATAGCTGGAGCTACATTCATAACCCATAGGAACAGTGATTTGTTTTCAACAGCAGCAAAACTACCGGCATTTTGTAAAACTGGAGGATGAACTTATTTTCAAAGTTGGACTTGTCATTGTTTAATTCTTCTAATGATCATTTTAGCTTTTTTATATCTTAGTAACTGTTTTTAGGAATTTGCTTTCGACTTTCTGTCAATCATTGGTAATGCCAATCACAGATCTTGTGTATCTGGTTGATGATTTGCATTATTAGACCAAAGATTAGGATGCATTCCATCAGGCCATACCTACCCAATACTGCATTATTGATTTGTGCATAGACTGTTATAGATACTTTTTTCTTAGACCTATTATCACATTAATAAGGCCATGCATACCAATACTGTACTTGGGACATGGGCATGGACATTCATATGCTTACTGGTATTACTGAGGTTTACACACTAATATACATTAACTATTTTGCAATATTGAATATATGTCCATCAACTGCAGCACTGGATGAAATATTTAGTAACAGATCAGTCATTGTAATTCTGCATTATTGCTTCAGTGCACAAACCTGCTATCAAAGCTTGTGTGCACAAGCATATTATTTTCCGTGTGACTGGTTAAGACATGTATAGCAGAGGAAGCAGGGTTTTACAAATGTGTTCATTCACCTGTTTTAAATGCTGTAATTATTAAACATATGATATTGGCATTATTGAAGTCTACACTTGTTTTCAGTAATGCATGCATGTACCATCTACCAGTCATATCAACTGGACTAGTAACAGCTTCACTACAGTGCTTTAAGTATTCAGTACATTGTACTGCTTTACTCATGATGCTCTAATGTGTATTGAAATAGGATGGCTATCACTGTGTATTGATTTTCAGATCAGAATAGGAAGTGTAATTAAGGTACTCTACTTTCAGGCACTGCAGCTTCTTTGATTTACCAATGCATGGTTCATTTGAGAGCCAAACAGCACAAAACCAGTCTGCTCATAATGAGGAGTCATGGGGTTTTAGTGCATGATATGTATTGAATATTTCTCCGAGTTAAAGAGATGTGCCTTTTTAGCCTGCCTAGCCATACTGGCAGGTAAACTTGTAGTAAATGGCCCTGGCATGTATTATTTATTGTACATGGTCTATCATCAATCTGTAATTGTTATTTTCAGTGTCTTCTCAAAACCTTAATGCTTATTCAAAATTAAACACTTCACAGGAATGCTATTACTAAAAGTGATAAATCTGGTAAACAGGTTCTTCACACTGCACAGCATAATGACCAATATGAATTGAAAGCATCTTATAATCGAGGCATGTCAAATTTGTGTTCCAACCTGCCTTAGAAATGTGGTCACCATTATTAATAACAATCTTTATTTAGATGACTTCCAAAACAAAACCATCAAGAGAATTTGAGCAGATTTAATAGAAAATATTCTAGCATAAAGTTGTTGCAAATTTGTTCAGTTTTTGTAAATCGATCCGCAAAAATGCCCTTTCAGAAAATCTTCATAGAATTTGCCTGAATTGTAGAAAAAGTGCTTGTATTGAAGCCTTTCAGGATGGTTCATTTAATGCTAATTTTAGCATAGTTTATGTTGAATGTTTGCTCTTTTATCATTTAGTTAAATCTAGTTTAACACCGATTCATTAGTGTTAATTGTGGTTGATTGTCATGAAACTTAATAAATATGGTGGTCATGGTCTTAGATGTGCATTTCTATAAATCACTGTTTACACAATATTTGCTATAGTTACTGCCCTTCTTGCTTTCCAGCTAAATGCAGTATGTATGTGGCACAATTTCTTAAGCACTACTTTTGTTATGCAGTTCTTTTTGCATTTTTTAAATTACGTGCTGTGAAACTTTGTACACATTATGGTCATCAACTAAAGATGTGCATAGTGGTAAATCTTTTTGCTTCTTTTTCCTTGTAAGAGTTACTGCCCTTATTGATTTAGAGCTGTATGCAATATGCAGAAGTTGGTGAATGCAATAGCTTTTTTAGTTTAATAATAATAATAATAATAATAATAATAATAATAATAATAATAATAATGTGGATTTACTACAGCACTTAATCTTTAGAAGCTCTAATTGCTTTACAATATTAGATAACACATAAAAACATACAATAACAGGTTTACGGAAACAAACATAATGAAATTACAAAACACTGGCAGTAGTTAAGGAAGTAAACAACACTAAGCCTTTAAGTCTTTCCTTTTTATCAAATCATTGAGTTTTAAAGGCACTATTGAATGAAATCACAGTGTCCATATGTCTTAAGATCCATGGGCAATTTGTTTCACATAACAGGGCACTGATATGCAAAAGAACCTAGTCCGTATGATCTCATTGGGAATGTAAGTGGAGCATAACATTCTAGATGGGATGTACACATGAGTGTGGTCATATGAGTCTCTTGAACTGTAGCCAGTCTATGAAATATAGCATAGTGAAGAGATTTTGTGTTTCATTCTGAATTGAATGGGTTGACAGTGAAGGTTAAGAGAGCAGGGGGAGGTGTGCTCAGTTCTTTATACATTAAGGATGATCCAAGTAAATTGTATAAAAATATTCAAATTTCCTTCGAATACACCTTTGAGTAATTTTGTGTGTGTCCCTGTAATAGGTTGACAGTTTTGTCTGGGAACCATCCCAGGGACACCTTACAACTGATACAGCCTTGGGAAAATAAATATATTGTAGGAGAACAAAATAAAATAAAGACACACACACACACACACACACACACACACACACACACACACACACATGCAAGCACATATGCACACATTCATGTATTACACAATCTCTTGTTTGACAATTATATACAGCATCTAGGTGACACACTATAACATGATGCTAATAACATGTTCAAAACATAAATGCTTCTTTCTTTTTAGATTTTATTGCAATATATTTTTCCAGATTATAATGATCTTTATTTTTATTTTTTATTCAAAAGATTTTTTTTAAATATTCATTCTCTATTTGTATATTCTAATATATCAGTTTTTGCACTTGGTACAGTTATCTTTATTCACTTTATTTTGAATCCAAAAATCGAGCATTGTGGAACACCAAAACATAGATCACCTTGTTTGGAATGTTTTACAGACACAATTTGTGTCTTGTTGATTAAGTAGGACTTGAACCATACCAAGGCTATATTGTGAATACCAAATGTATGCTGAAGATGGTTAAGTAATATATCATGGTATATTGTATCAAATGCCACAGACAGTTTTAAGACTATGGGGGCTAGAATCATTCCCCAATCTAAAAGCAGGGGATAAGGTCCTTAGCTACTCTCTAAGGGGCAGTTTTAGTACAATGGCAAGGGTAATATGCAGACTGTACATTTCCAAAAAGACTACTTGAATTCAGATGAGATGCAAGTTGAAATAGAACAACTGTTTCTAAGAATGTTTTTTTATGAATACGAGGTTAGAAACAGGGCAGTAGTTCTTTAAATTATTAGGGTTATATTGTTAGTCTAGCGTATGTTTATTCAAAATATACTGCAGTGATATAGCAGTTTTTAGCAGATCACAGTTAAAGTTAGTACTTATTATTGTCAACAGCATAAGCAATGTATTGTAACAAATCATTGCATTCTCACAGTGTTAAGAAAAGTAGTGCACTCTTTTTGTCCAGCATAGGGTGGGGGTAGAATGAGAGGGTGGTAAGGATTATACATTTACATGGGCAAATTGCTCACAGTTCCTCTTTAATTAGAACTTAACCAAACTTTGCATGCTGGTATTTAATCAGAGTTGAATTCAGTGATACCAAGGTCAAAACATGTGTCAGATCATTTTTTGTAATGCACTTGTGAGCATTAAGTCAAACATAAAACAGAAACTTTAAAAAAAATTGTATATTTGAATTTCTTTAGAATAATTCAGAAGATTTAAGTATTCCACAATTGAAAAAAGATGGATAAAAAGAAAACAATTACATGTACCATGTTAATTTCTACAAATTCTTCTTTGTAAATATAGTGCCAGCCCCTTGAAGGGACTCTTGTTTAAAGTTTAAATTATTAATCAAATATAAATAATTTCAGTGAGTCAAGAGCTCTTTATTTAGGGTCAGAAGGAAAGTTAAAACCAAATTCAATAGAAAATATAGTTACAGCTTTATCGCAATAAATTTTACCATTTTAAGATTGACAATAAGGATGGTCAGTGCCTAGTTTCAGTCATAAGAATTGGGATTGTTCTTTTTGATTGATGACCTTGTATCCTTGATGCTGTGTATTGATTTCCTATGGAAGAAGATGGTAGAGTTGTAGAATCAATATTCTTTTTTCAGTCCTGGTGTACAGTTGTTAGCCCATCTCTTAGTTGAAGCAGTTTAAAATCATTATAACTTGGAAAAGAGGAAGGTATCCAGACATTGATATTTACCCCCACCCTACCACTTTTAACTAAAAGTGGGGGTCTTGATTTAACATAGAAAAATATTTTTGATGGGGTAAATTTTGCTCTTGATTTATATCAGCCTGCCATAGAAATATTGACCTCCCTCTCAGTGTCCAGGTTAGAGATTATTTAGCAATCAATTTGGACTTGTTATGAAGTATAAGTATTGAAGCAGTGTGTTTGCTTAAAACTGAGCCTTAACTTTGCTTCAGATATTGTATGGAAAATAGATTTTTTAATCTTAATGATTTGAGCTGAACATTACATAGTTAGACATCCACTTGGCTTGTGCTATTAAATTTATTCTTGTGTTGTAGATAAACCATTAATTACATAATGCCAATGCTGATTCCAGCTTATATATGTGTGTATGTCACCAGATTTATTAATCCTTGAGTTGCAAAGTTGTGTTCATCTGTCTTGTTGTAGTTAGAAGTAAATTAGTGATCTCCATTTCTTGTAAAGCAGGTGACATCGATCAGTCCATCTGTAGTCTTATCTGTCATTCTTTTGTTTCTCATCCATAACTTTAAGGCTGATTAAAATAAATGGATGAAAATTGGTTTGCTCACATCACTATTGATATCACGGTGGGGAGGGGAGAATGGTCCCATCTGGGGTTTACATCTCAGATAAACATCTATAATTTTTAGCTCACATGATATTATGGTATAGCCCTTCTTGTATTGTGTCTGTCAACAGTTGCTTTTTTAAAACTTCTCAAAAACCACTGGGAACCGCACTGGTAGCCTTGTAGCCTTGTGGTTAGAGCATCCTCTTCAGAAGTGGGAGGTCCTTGGCCAAGTCATACCAAAGACTTACAAAAATGGTACTAACAGCTGCCTAACTTGGCGCCCAGCATTATGAGGTTAATGTTAGGACTGGTCTGCTTGGTGTCAGGATAATGTGACTGGGTAGGACATCAGGCTACACATCTGTGGCATTATGCCCCAGTGCTAGACATCGCTATAAACTGCCTCACTGCAGACATTGTAGCGATATGACTGAAAAATTGTTAAAGCTACATTTTAAAAAATCCTGATCAAACAAACAAAAATGGTACTAACAGCTGCCTCACTTGATGCTCAGCATTAAAAGGTTAGTGTTAAGACTGGTTGGCCTGGTGTCAGGATAATGTGACTGGGTGGGGCATCATGCTACATGTCTGCGGCATGATACCCCAGTACTGGACATCACTATAAACTGCCTCACTGCAGGCATTGTTGCAATACGACTGAAAAATTGTTTGTTGGCAAGTAGTCATTCCAATTTATACTAACCTTTACTTATGGCTGCTATTATTAGAAATAGAAATGTCACTGTTACCAATAATTGGAAAGCCTATAAGCAACAACTTCTTCAACACCACTTAGCAGAATTAGACCAAACTTGACACAAAACATCCTGGAACAAAGCTCTTTTAAGATTTTATAAATGATGACAATCTGACATGAAATATGGCTGCCATTACTAATAACTGAAAAATCTTTAAACAACTTCTCAAACATTTTTCAGTACAATCCTATCAAATTTGACAAAAGCCATTCTGGCACAGGTAGGGCTTTAAATGTATGCAACTGATGCTGATCTGCCATTGCAATTGCCAGGATTACTGAAAATCATAGTAAAATGACTTCATAATTTCAGAACTGCGATCAGATTGCTCAAATCTCGTTTTTTTGTTCTTAATGTTATATTGCTTTTCTACATAAGTAAAAGGGCTATTGTCCGATCAAAAGGACCCACTGACTTTGAGCTAGAGAGATCCCACAGGTGGACAGAGGAGTTTCAGAATCAAATGGCTTTAGTGGCAGAGAACCAGAACTAAAATAAGAATTCCAAGTATAGCATAGATCACTCACATGTTGACCTTTACCTAATTGTGAAATGCATGAACAGCTGGGTTTGACTTGGTGTTGCCTTTGCTTTGAATAGGGGTAATACTGCTTAAAAGTGCTGCTGTATCATTAAACATGAGGCAACCAAACCATTCCTGCCATGCAGATAGAAATTATGTTCTTTGACTTGTACTTAAAAACATAATCTTCATTCAGGAGTTAAGCTCAAAACTCAGAGCTTAGTACCTCCTACAATATAGTATACTGTTGGCTACCTAGCCATATTGGTATTAGAGGTAATGAAGAAGCAGACCGGGCTGCTAAGATGGCTCTATCCCAAGAACCATCGGATTTTAAATTACCGTTTACTGATTTTAAACCTTGTATCAAAAAGTACCTACTTCAGAAGTGGCAGGCATCATCCCGGCATCATGGGATGATGCAGTCAATAACAAACTTAATGCCATCAAACCAACCCTGGGAGAATGGACTCCTTCCCTCAGAACTATCTGTAGGGAGGAGGTTGTCATTGCAAGAATCAGAATCGGTCATACATACATTACCCACTCCCACATACTAAAAGGTGAAGATCCACCAGAGTGCGTTTCTTGCAATGAACCATTCACTGTTAAGTACTTTATGACCGAGTGTTCCGACCTGCAACCTACGCGTGCTAAATACTATAATGTACATGACATGAAAGAACTGTTTGATACTATACAAATCACTTGTATTTTAGATTTCCTAAAGGAAGTAAATCTCTATTTTAAATTATAACTGGTATGCCATCACCTAGAATATTTTTATCTAGTGCAAATACCACCTCTTATTTACAACATCTTATCATCAACATACACCATTTACATCTCCCATTGATTGGCATGCTTCATATTTTCCTGTTACCAACATCTTACCATTTTATATTTAACTATTATGGTTTTTTATATCGCTGGTCGATGTTAAACCTTTCTTATTTTTAAACATCTAACCTATTGTATGGCGCTAAATAGCCTAAAAGTGCTGGTGCGCCGTTAAAATTCAAACAAACAAACAATCAATCAGGAGTTGAAACTGCTTGGCTGTACTTGCTAAATAGCCTAAAAGTGCTGGTGCGCCGTTAAAATTCAAACAAACAAACAATCAATCAGGAGTTGAAACTGCTTGGCTGTACTTCCTCAATTAGCATCATGTCACAGGTTAGTTTTTCTTTCTTTTCCAGGTCTGTGGACATTTCTGTGGTTTGTGGGCTTCTGCTACATGACTGATGCATGGCGCCGCACTGATGTAAATGCAGGTTACTTTGCACCTGATATGCATGGCAAGGATAATATCCAGGCTGCAATAGCTTTCTCCTTTTTCTCTATCATAACCTGGGTAAGTAGGAGGGAAAATGATGGAGGCAGTGATTCATTTTTAGAATATCCTTTATTGTCATGTATAGGCCAGTTTATATCTACCATTGAGTGAGTATTTTTCACATATATGAAACTTTACGATTTGGTTCAGAAAAGGATTTATAGTTTTGACTAGTTATATTATAGCAGTTGCAGATCTTGTTAGGTCATATTTAAAGTAGTACATTTTTAAAAGGTTTTTTGTGATTTTGTTTTGAGACTTCTGAATCACAAAAATGTATCTAGTACAGAAAATTGCTGTATGTTTCATAATTTGTTATGCTTACAAATCTAGTCCAACTGCTAATAGCATAGACCCTTATCAGCCAACACATGATATGCTAGCAGATCAGAGTCTGTGTTGCACATTCAACTGATTACTCCAAACAAACTGCAGTTAGATCCAACTTCTAAGTGTGTGTATAAACACTATCAAAATGCCTGAATATGTTGTACATCCACTTCCAGGAACGATGTACAAGTAAATATCTTAATAATGACTACAGCATTTGTGATTTTCCATGACTCAAAATACAAAGAGTGACAATGGTGTTGTTAATTATATTCTATCTGATTAAGATTACATGTAGAAAATGTGTTCAAGGAAAAATTGTCTGGAACTGCGAGTTTTTCGTTTCCAGTATCAGGAAACCAGTATGTGTATTTATTTATAGTACTGTTTCATCTAGTAGCATTTACAGGTTACATTTCATTGTATTTCGGGTTTTATTCAGACTGTAAATATTCTAAGGAGTATGTATTGTTCATATGCTAATCAACAAACTAGTTTAAAAAAAACCGTAATTCAATTTTCTTTCCCATTTTTCGCTCTAAGATATCTTATGATATCTATTTCATCATAAATGAAAATGGTGCTGATCCAGCTTCTAATAAGACCGACTCGCATCTTGAAAATCTTGTCATCACAACTTCTCCTAGATGGCTGGTGATATTTAAATTGTGCTTCTAGAAAGAGACTTTTGATGATTGTCTTTGTTGGTACTAAATTGAAATGATGCCATTCCTGACATAGAAAGTCATAGGGTTTGCACTACATTGTTGGGCCTGAATGAAAACTATGCCAAGCTGCCACACAGCAGCTAATTTGAAAAATGTCTTGCTGGAGAATATCGAAAGATGGTTTCAACATTTTGCAGTTAAAAGAAATGGTTTATTTTGTAAATTATTTTAAGTCGGTAAAACATTAGCCTCTTTAAGGATCTCTTGTTCTTCATTTTTACCTATCTCTCTCCCCCACCCCTTGTCATCACCACAAACAGATCTTAAAAATGTGTTGAGACTGTAGACACTTTGGTATAGATTTATGTAATCAGTGTGAAATGCCTAACAATGAACTTGAAGCAATAAAAGGTAGGCCGAAAAAATTTTGATTTTGATTATGATAGTTCACCATATAAATCTTGAACTTAAATGACTGAACTTACATGACCTGTTACTATTTGATATTTTTTGTTATGGTTGTTGTAGGGATTAATGCCAGTTTTCAGCACATGATAGGCTATCCATGACTGCCAGTATAAATGGTGGAGGAAGAACCGGGCAAAACCCCAGAAAGAACCACTGACCCACAAAAGTTTACTGGCAAACTTTCTTACATACCTACTTTTCCTGAACCCAAGACTCGAATCCACGCAGAGGTGAGATGGCAATGATCCTTAACGGTGAACGCTTTAGACCACTTGGCCACTCTGGGCCCATGATATTTTTTGACATCCATACAGAATTGCACACCTGTTACACTCTGCGACAAGCCATTAATTTTTAAGAAAAAGTCATGATTAAATATAGTAATAAAATTGTTAAGTAACAATTTGCTTTACAATCATTATCATGTTTGAAAATGATGGAGAAATTGGCCATTGATAAGTGCTGATTATAAATTGAAAATGTATGCTAATCAAACTGTGAGTCACTTACTGATCCAGGCTGCAAGCATGGCTTGGTCATGCAAAAAATTCATGTGTGAATGCAAAAATAAACAAAATGTAAAAATAAATCCTTACAAGTAAAATCAAAAACATTAAAATCATTTGTTTAAAGCTATTGCACAGAAGTCTGTTTGATGTGACTGCTCAGTGATGTTTCTACAGTACCCTAACCTAACAATGTTGACTATCAATCCACTAAAGAAAATGTGGTAGCAAGAAAAAAATCACATCATTTTTACATTAATTTAACAAATTAATACATTTTATGCAGTATATGTACAAGCTAAATATGTAAAAGATCACCGTCCAAAATTTTTGTAAAATTTCACAACTTTTTTTTTATTGATGTATTAATGCAGCTGTTAATTGTATTGGCAAAAAATGGAGATAACAATCTATGTAGATTGGTGGATTTTGCGTTTAAAAAAATTAAATAAAAACAATTTTTGGGTTTTATTTGGTTCAAATAAGGAATATTCCATTCAGGGCAATACATTGTTTCCACTTCATTTGTGAAATATTTCCTTACATTACTCAAAAAGCCTAGATATCTATATATAAGTTTTTGCATTCAGAATTGTTATTCACATGTTTTCTATTTTAAACAGTCGTTAGTATCTTTGTTAAGAAGTATTAGTCTCACTAATGCTGTTCGTATTTCCATCTCTATTTGCAGGCAGTTATAACCTTCTTTGCTGTTAAGAGATACCGTGAAGGTGTGCAAGGATCATTTGCTTCTGGATATGAGCCTGACCCAGCCCAGTCTTCTCCATATTCTTCATTCCCAGGAAGTGAAACTGGTGACCCATACCAACAGCCCCCTTTCTCTAGTCAGAGCAAGGAACCAACAGAATACCAACCACCAACCTACTAGTCCAAGGTTGTCATGGGAGTTTGAGATGGCGACATCATTAGCATTTTATTTTCCATTTTAAAACATTATATGCAAGCAGTTGGAAGTTCAGAATAAGACATTTATCACTGAGTTCAGATTTCAGGAAAATTGTTAGCAAACTTTGGTTAGAGGTGCAGTACGGTAACAATTGTATGTTTGTTTATGTTTACATAGATTTATTGTAAGAATTGGGACAAAATATTAAAAAAGTCACAGTTCTGTATGACTGACCATGAATGGCTCAGTTGAAGCGATATGTTGGCACAAGTTTTTGTATTTTTAAACATTTGCATGCTGAGTGCTTAAAATGTAAAAAAAATTGTATGTAATTCACTGAATTAAAAATGTTAATGTTTACAACTTATGAACACTTTTTTCTATCAACCACGTGTATATTCAGTCGATACTGCAAGAAGGAACCAGCTGCATCCTTTGTCACTAAATTTTTCTCAACTCCAGATCATACTTTACAAAATTCTGACCAATCAAAAGCATGTATTTGTTGATTTTCAGTAAGATTTCTAAGTTGGGTGTAATATTTATTATTAGTTGAAATGTTAAAGAAGATGTGAAGTAACAAAGTAAAATTTCTTTTGTCTGTGCCATCAGATGAAGAAAAAAAATTATACCAAGTAAATAGCAAAATGGTGCCATGTGTACATTTTGTTTTTGTTTGTTTGATTAGGATTTTCAACATAGCTTTAACAATTTTTCAGTTATATCGCAACAATGTCTGCAGTGAGGCATGTTATATAGTGATGTCTATCAATGGGGCATCATGCCGCAGACATATAGGATGATGTCCTACCCAGACACATTATCCTGACACCAGGCCAAACAGTCCTAACACTAACCTCTTATTCTGAGCATCCAGCAAGGCAGCTGTTAGTACCATTTTTGTAAGTCTTTGGTATGACTTGGCCATGAATCAAACCCATGACCTCCTGCTTCTGCAGTGGATGCTCTAACCACTAGGCGACCGGAGCGATTGTTTACATTTTTGTAATGCATGATAAGTTGCTGGTGACTGAAGTGTGATACGTGAATATAAAATGAAAAATGCAAGTTTGTGGTTTAAGGATCATTACAAGTTAATGCCCACATTGAATTCCAAAGTTTGATTAGTAACTAGATATAAAGTTTTAATGTGTGATATTTAATTGGAAATGTCCAAAACAAAATGTAAAACTAATGTATTGTTGCTGTTGTTGTGAGTGTTAGATGTTTTGAAGTTGACTGATTATTATGACTGCACTAGAAAGTTTTGAGATCCAGTAGTGTAATGTTGTGTTCCTATTTAAAATTTTAGTCTGTTAATATATACTTGCCAGAGGGCCAATGAATCATGTACTGTTACAGTCATTCATTAAGATACTGATTTTGTTATTATTTGTAGTAAAAACTTTAAAGCAAAAAGAACAATAAATGATTGATTGCGTTATTATTTAGATTAAAATCATGAAGGATAAAAATAATAAAGAAAATAAAGAAAAAAAAGGATGCTTTAACTAGATAACTTTTTATAGCTCATAATATAATATACAGATAATTGTTGCCCTTGTTAATGAATTTGAGAAAATGCTTGAGACTATTTAGGGGTTGAGTTTAACTGAATTGTATGCATATTTCTATTTATAATAAATCATTTTTGCAAAATGTGTAGTTTAATAACCAAGTCAATTCTTTTTGTGCTGGTATGAGATTGATAAATGCAGTTCCAGATGTAAAAAAGTGAAAACTGTTAGTTAACATGGGGTTATTATCATATCAAGTGTGAACTAAGGAAACCTATTTTAAATTATTTTTTTCAAGAATCAAGACCTTTGTCTAAAATGACATGACATTCAAATACTAAGGAACTAGTGATTACCCCCGTTGATATAGTTCGACAGCTTCAGACACAGCAATTAATAAAGAATTATTTTGGTGGGAAATGTCTAATTGTTTACATATTTTCTCAAAATATTTTATCTCTTTGTATCAATTCTTTTTTAAAAGATAAAGATAAGAAAAGCACAAGGTTACCTTTTTAAAGAGGGATATTGGTATTATGATCATGTAAAAGAAAAAAAGAGTGAGTGTTAATATCTTTTATGTTTGTTCTTTTGATCCCATTTAATGGACTATTATCTTAAGCCCCTAAGCCATAAGTTTTCTCAGTACTTTAATTTATGTTAAAAGATTGAGAACTTTATCTTTGATTTGTTGTAGCCTTTCATTCTGTGATTCTATAGTACATTGTTAAGAAGCTTGGTTGTTTTTACCCATAGATGTTATGTCCACTAAAGTTTCCATATGAAATTCTCTATACTTTGAAACTATTTTCAGCTTTATTACAGGTTTTTGTCAGCTAGTATTTCTAGACATCACTTAAATCAAGAATCATCAATTTAAAAATTACAATTGTACTGATAAAACATCTTTTGTCTTGGCCTGTAGAAAAAATTAAGCTGGAAATAATACTCTGTTAACATCAATCTCTTATTACACGTTCATAATCCAAGGGTTGCAGGTTCAAACCTACCTCGGCTAGACCAGACTGGCTGCCTCAATGCATCTTTGTGACAGGCACTTAGCTCCCATATTTTTGGGCATGATATGTTAAAAGGTGATGTTGATCCCCAATTGTGCATCTTGCATTCATCTGTTTGCTGATGAAAATATGTATTACATTAGTTAATCAAATCTAATTCCAATTTGCACAATTTAATCCATACTTTGAAAATACATTTTTTAATTTTGTATTATATGAGTTTTGCCTAAGGTGGTGTTATACATTTTAGTTAAAATGACTGATTGAAGTATGTATATTATGATGTAAATTTTATTCAGATTTTATATTTATTGCGTATGTTTCTTACTTTAATGGATTTTGATAATGTTCTTTATCCTTATGTAAATGATGTAAGACAAGTATTGAGGTATTTGTATTACGAAGTCATGTTGCAAGATTCTTAATTCGTTGTACACATTTCAGTGAGCAGTGTAGATGTTTGTTCTTTGTTAATAAATGCTTAAAGATAGAACTTCTTGAAAATAGATATTTACACAGTATTATTAAATTTTGTACCATCATTAGTTGGTTATTTAATAAACTCTCCATTTATACTACAGAATTTACAGCCTTTATGAAATCATTCAGCTTTATTAAAATCTTTTTAAAAAAAACAATTTTCATAAATTTTTTTCAAATTGTCTTTCATTTTTGAAAGCCTTGCAATTCATGTACTTGAAATTTAGAAACCCATTATTATCCCAAATCATTAAGAAACACCATTTGCTCAACAATCTGGAAAAATTATTCTGTACAGTTGGCTTTCTAGTCACATTGGTACATAGGGAAATAAAAAGACCAGATAAAGCAGCCACCAGTTTCCAAATGGAAGATTCCATATACAGATTTAAAATAGCATTATCCAAATGCTTGGTGAAATACATGTATGTGGAATGAGGTATTGTCCCAGTTACTTACAGGACTTGTACATACCTACTGAAGGGTTTACCCCAACCAGAGTGCATACAACTATAATATTCTGGAAGAAACAAAATATGTTTTCGATTGGCATCATTGAAGGCATTCTTCAGCTATATAAAACAAGCAGGCTGATAAAAATCCATTCATACCAATTCTCACAAGCCAGTAAAGCTAAAATCCAGAATCAAGAACTTTGATATTAAAATCAATATCAGAGTGCCAATTATCAACTTGTTCATTTCAGTACACCTTAATATAATGTTTGGTCAAAATTAACTTGTGTCTATACAAGTCACTGTGTCTAATACGTATAACAATGCAAGCAATAAGCTATGATCAAATAATGTGATGCCTGATAGAATGTGGAGGAAATAAATTCTACAAATACTCTAACAGTTACTACAAAACTATCTAGTTTCCAATGGAATACTCCTAGGTAAAAATCACAAATCACATTCCTTGATACAACAGTTATTTGTGAAACTATAGTTTTAACTTAGTCTGTGTGTGTACTTTGATACTGTCTTAGAAAAGTTCATAAATCTTGAATCAGACACATCAAGTGTAAGAATTTTGTATGGTACTTACTCAAATATGCAAGCAAATATTTTTTTTTTACCAAATTTGGTTTGTTGGAGGATTGTCATAAATGGTTTCAAGACTCTGCAGTTAAAAACACTGGAAGAAATGTGCTTAATAGAGTGTCCAACCTTTCAAGGGAATCTTGTTATAAGGTGTGGTATTTGTGCAACTGTACATCAATATCTGCAGCCATAAAATATAAGACATTCCTAACATAGATCCATTTAACCAATCACCTAAATGTGCCCTCATTTTTTTAAGTGTTATGATCAGAAACCAAAGTGTTGCAAAGGGAAAATCATTGCTCACTAGTGTTCATGAGATAAATCAAACCTAAGAAATATTGTATCAAAGTGCATCTAGCATAGTTGATAGATCTCAGAAGATCATAAAGCACTGCAGTTCATTGATCTGCTAAAGGAAATTGTGGTTAGGCTTGTCTCCCTGTACATGACTATTCATTTGAGTAGACTTATTTTATATGTACACAGTATATTTTATGTACCTTTATAGCCTCAGTCACTAATCGTCATATAACAATGCTAACTAGCAGCTCCAGCTTATTACTTACAATTGTATAAAAATTAATTAAATGTAATTGATTATTTGTGTGTTTTTTTTTTTTTTAAGAGGCCCCAGTTGGCTGAGTAGTTTAATGTGCTTGCTTTTCTCATCTTGGCTCAGTCAATGTGCATATGTAAGAAAGCTTACCACTAGCTTCTGTTGGGTTGATGGTTCTTCTGTGTTTTCCTGGGTTCTCACTACTCTTACCATAATGTATATACTATCCTGTGAGAGAGATTTTATTAAACCCACAAAATATAACCTTATTTTAGTCATGTTACAAGAGAAAGGATTTGCAATTGTGAGCCACAAAGTCACTTTACTTGCAGAGATGACATCTTTTTTGGTACTTGTTTTTTTTTAAAACACATGACCCAGGCTGACCTAAACGTGTATCAAACCCATTTCCCTTGTATTACTAGTCCAATGCTCACGGTACGGTAACTCTCATTGCATCAGTAATAATGGCAGATCTTATTTTTATTTACATGAAATAACCGGTACACAAGTAAAATTATTAGTTGCAACAAATTAACCCTTACAGACTCGCAGTTCTTAAAATAGCATATTAATGAGATGCTTTGCATTTTTTCTTTTCATTTTTTACTTTATTAAAAACTACTGGATGAAATCCTATGGAACATCCTTTAGTATGTTAATTTTTACCTGTATGCTAGGTATGTCAATAAATGTCTGTTCATAAAAATGTTGATGTTTTGTACATATAAGTGATATTCTAAATACATGTATATTCATTCCTAAGTTGTTCAGAAATGTGTATACAGATTGTTTTATGTTTGAGCATTTATAGAAATCAGTAGATAGGAACATATATAACTATATTATGTACTGTGTAGTGAAATGTACATGAAGAAAATACTAATGTTGATGTAAGGAAGTCTTTGAATAGTTGTATCGCAAACAATTGTAATCTCAGCTGAGAGAAAAATTGTCACAGATCATACAAAAACACGCACACATGAACAGACTAAATTCTTGTGCAAGTAAGATCTACATTGAAATATGTATGTTGATAGGCTGCTTTAATATATATTAAACTTTAAACCAAACTTCAGAAGTAAAATTTGGCTTATTATGGAAATTGCTTCTCTTATCATCATGTTATAAACAGTTACAATAATGTATGAAAATTAAAGGTTGACAGTTTTCCCAGAGATGATTACATTTATCTTTTAATTATATAGATCAAGTGGTGTAATGGATATTAAAGAACTGTCAGATATTCATCATGACCTAATCCCCCAAACAGGGTATTGCAGATTGTGCATTTTATATGCTTGTAATAGACAAATTATCTCTCTACAGCATGTACATGTACCATACATGCACATGACCTTTTCCCAAAGTCAGCTAGACTCGAAAATGTTCTAACATAAGGTCTGAGTACCTGGTCACTGATGGAACTGTAGTACAAGTTTTGCTGCCTTGATTTCCTGTTGTTTAATTGTCATTTCACTAGACACTGAACCTTTAGTATAGAAAGGCATATTGGTGTTTCTTTAAATAAAAAAACTGGCATGTGAAAATAAACATTACTAACTTTACCTATGGATTTGGTCAACATTTAGAAATAAATCATCTTCAAAGACATCATGTACAATATAGATCTATGAACTTGTTCTTTGACAATTTATCACAGATTTGCTTTTATCAAGTTAGATATCCTGTCTATAGATGTTTGTACATGTAATAATATACATGGAACATCCTGGGATTTTCAAAGCATAGAATATTGCTTAGGCAGCAAGCAATTTTTAAGTTTTTCATCCATATATAAATAATTAAATAATATAAATTGGTATTGTGATCCTGTGATATGTATCTGTTTCTGTCTCTATATATCTAGCTAGCTATTGATTGATCAGTCAACGAATCAGTCAATCAATTGATTATCTAATGCTGAATTGATAAAAGTAGCCTGGTTCCTGAAGCATTTTAGTCAAAGAAAATTCAATGTTTGCCTCAGTTTATTAATCTTTTTGTTGAAAGCGGGAATACATACAGTGTAATTTGTACTTTTATGCAATGAAGCAGTTATTATCTTGTTTTAAACTGCTTGGCTAAATAATCTTGGCCTGTTAATATTATCTACCCGAGATCAACCATGTACTGATTTATCATGAAATATAAATGCATCTTTACTATCAGTTTTATAAGAATTAGACCATAAGTAAATTTCAGCTGTATTGACATTCATCTCGCAAAAATCCAATACAATTTTCATTTTCATTTTCACTTCAGCTAGTGTACAAGGTAAGTTGTGTGCATATGTTAATGACAAAATTAATGTAATAGATCTTGACATGGATATACTTTTTTGTGCTTTTCCAACTCTAAATGTAGTTATGTCCGGCCATCACAAATAATGGTACAGCTTAATATTAGTAGATGATTATGATTATATCATGTGAATTTGATTCCACTTAAAATGATCAACATGGGAACATACTCTCTTTATACGTTTGCCACACTGTAATGTTTTTAATATAGTCAGATTGGTTTAGTTATTCAATGTTAGTTTAATTTTGTCTGCTGATTATATGCAGACTTCATTAATTGTTTTTAGTTTGCTTTGTAAATACATATAACAAGGTTTGAAAATGTATGGCAAAAACATACTCTAAGTTTAGACGTTTTATGAAAGCAAGAATCATATTGCATAGTTAATTTGATACTGTGCAGTTGTATGAAGAGTGATAATGTTGCTCAGCAGTTAGCTCATGTGTAAGATCATTCACTAGTTTTTCTGGCATTTGAGTATGAAATACACACATCAACTCTAATTGCAGAACCTGGTAAAATTAAAACATCCAAAAATTTCAAGGTAGAATCTTCTATATTGTCCATGGCTTGTCATCATTTTTTGTTATAATCTTCTATATGGTCCATGGCTTGTCATCATTTTTTGTTATAATCTTCTATATGGTCCGTAGCTTGTCATTATTTTTTGTTATAATCTTCTGTATGGTCCATGACTTGTCATTGTTTTTTGGTTGAATAATAATGTAATACCGTATAGTGTGCATTTTTGGCAAACAAAAAACTTTGGTGCATTTTTTTTAAAAAAAATTGTCTCGTTATATTGAAACTATTTTGGATTTAGACATGCTATGTATTTTTTAAAGCAATAAATTATGCTGGAATTTATTTTATGCCCTGACTTTGAGACCATTAAAAAACTAAAATTTGTCTTTAGCTACAAGTTGCCACTATACACTACATGGTACTTATTTATGTTTAGCACATGCCCAATGATGATATGGCACCACATATTTTGCTGGCAGAGTAGGGTCCATGTTGTTTTATATACTTAACAATTTTAAGCAAATAGAATAGATCCGTTGTGCCATCAGGTTATGTGATTGCAGATCTAGGTATGTGCTATGCACAGTTGGTTGTATATCAAGATGTCAGGCTTTGAATAGGATGTTAGACTTTTGATCAGAAGGTACAGGTTATGATCTTGCCCAGACTAAACCAGGTCAGTTCATTGGTATGTCCCTCAACAAAGTACTTTAATCCAATTGCTTCAGCAGATCAGATGTACTGATAAACTCTTATCAGTTTTATATATTTCTGGTCGTTTCAAAATCTGCTTCTTTCAGCTAACCCTTATTAGGCACAGATTACTATCACTTCTTATAATGTGTAGTCAGGTCCATATAGTTAGTTATTATGTATTAAACGTCTCTGCTAAATATTTGGACTGGAGAGAAACACACTTCCATTCAACTTTGAGAGTAGAGGCCCCATCTCAGATTCAGGTCAAGGCTTTAACTAAAGTTAAAAAAATGAACAAAAACCTTTCTGATCAACTCAATTCTATTCAGAAGGATCAGAATTCTGGCAGTGTGACCAGCTATATTCACAAATGCAAAAGATATCTACTTTCTCCATGGTGCAGTTAAGTACCTTTTGTCAGCCTTTGCTCGACACTGTCCTGAATCCACCAGGCCACAACATAGTACAGTATTGGTAATAGAAATTATTTGGTTTGATCCAGGTTTGTTATGTAGCAACATTGTGTAAAGATTCAGAACACTTTTGGATACACCAATTACATGCTGCATTAAGTTGTGATCAACATCTCTTTAAAGGGAAGATCTGACATTTTGTTTTATTTTTCACTAAAGTACCTCTTGTAATATCTTATTGTTCCTGAAACAAAATGTGATAATCTGACCATGAAAACATCCATGCTGATGTAAACGAAGTTAAAAACAAGACTTGATCTTTGTGGGAACATTGCTGCTTATGAATATGGTGACTTGTACATACACAAATGAATTTTGACAAAACTTTGTAGTGTGTTTTTCAGTAAACAAGTTGATAGCTCTCTGGTCCAAGGTCTTGACCTGGAGGTTGAGGTATATGTGATGGCTTGTAAAAATGATGACAATGAATTTTTATCTGACCCATTTTATGAATTTATCTGAAGAATATCTTTAATAATGCCAATGCAGCAATTTGTATTTATCTGGACAAGATTTTAGACAAGTGCAGCGATTATGTTCTGGGTGAAATGTTAATGCAAGTTTTGTGTTGCACTTGCAAACATTTAAAATTGAAAATATAGGAAAGTATGTTTTGTTACCAAAATTTGGTATGCAGGAGTTTCTTTTGAATATAATAAGTTCTTTCTGATTTAAAAAAATAAAATGAGGGATAAAATAGACAAATTCATTCAGATTCTTTTTGACCAAACAGAGCACAAGTTCCTTAAAGGAAATCTTTGTAAGTAATCTGTCAACCTGCACGAGCGAGTCTTGTTACAGCAGGGAGTTGTATTCATTGTCATTTAGTTCAAGATGCTTCAAAAATCTAATTCTAAACCATACATTTTAGCCATTTGTGAACAATTGAGCACATCACTGTATTGTGCATAAATTGGATGGAATTGCATTAGTAAAATTAATATTGTTAAGTATTGTTCTTGATGATGTCTGCATATATGGATGTGGTAGACAAGTAGCATACTTCACCATGTGTACTGATTTGTGTGTTCTTTTTTGCAATATTGACAATAAATTATCAAATGGCAAATTTTCTTCTTTGTAATATTTGTAGCCCATATTGCATACCCAGTAAAGTGAATTTCTGTCTTCCATGTACTCTCACTCCCTTGTATATTGGGACAAGTGTACTTGTGCAGAAGACAGAGAGAACATTCATGCTGGTGACAGGCACCTTCTCTTCTTTTCTTTTAATCCTATAGAATGCATTGGGGGCTGCCATTTACATCCCCTATTCCTTTTCCCATGACATATGCATACTAGCATCCTACTGGCCAACAATGAACTGTTCCAAACAGAGCTTCTTGGCTTTGATCCTGGGATCTCTGGCACCCGAAGACATTGTCCTAACCACAGCTCAAAATGTGCTAACCACAAGGTCACACCTCTTGCTATGTTCATGTCCCTTATTGAAACAAGGAGCTCAATCATATATTAAAAACATGCAAAGTTTGGTATTTTATCATTTTATTTCAGCTAACAAAATTAAACTGTAAGAATAATGCAAAACTTAAATTGACCCATGGCCATAAAAGATCAAACATTCAATACATGATACAATCTATGTCGGAATTGGAGATGTACTAAAATTTCCTACAACTAATCAGGCTTCATACTGGCATACTCTGTCAATCAACATTTCATCATTATTATATTTACTATGACAATTGCAAATCTAGTGAAAGAAACAAGGAACTTGTTAACCAGCCTGCATGTTTACCATTAAAGTTTTCACTACAAAGATGTAGCACAAGTACAGCCATTGGACTTGGTAATTTCATAGCCACATAAACATCACTTGTAAGACCCAGCTCTGCTCAACTATCTCGGTAATTAATATTAATATCAGTACACAACACATTTTCCAAAGTGATAAAGAGCTGAGCTAGATCTACCATTAAACTTAATAATTTGAGAGAGGTGGGGCTCAATAACTTAAGAATCTTAAAAATGTTGATGCTGTATTCACTAGTAATACAAAGCACTTGAAATTTAAAAAAGCAAGTTTATGAAAATGAAACTTTAATGCAGTTTCAACAGATTTATAATAATAATGTCAGGTATTTAAATTCAAGGCATTTGCCACTGAATTTCTTTTTATGTACCGGTAACCTTATTCTTTGTAAAATATAATGAATCCTTAGTAATCAGTAAAGAACTATTTCTACCTCTGGGCAGAAATGTGTATTCTGCTTGTAAATATATTAAGTTGCCCTACATCAAAACTGGATGCATGATGTATACACTTGTGATAAATAATCTGGTATGGCCATGACTATATACCAGCCATACCATCTGTGACAGCCTTGAAATTATTTCAATCATGGTATTTATGTTGTTGTTTAGTGTATTTATTGCTACAATTATTTATTCCTCCATCAGTTATACTGCCTGCTATTTATAGCCTATCATGTCCTGAAAAAAAAAACTACATTAACCCAAAACAACAACCATGGCTAAGATTGTGCCGACATTGAAATAAATAATTCACACACAAGTACTTTTGAGCCATAGACAACATATATGACATGCCTTGAGATATATATATATATATATATATATATATATATATATATATATATATATATATATATATCTTATAGCAGGTCCATCATAGGCTCTTAGCTGTTGATTTTGTCTGATTCAATGCAAACAAGTGAAAACAAAAACATCTCTGAAAATGTCAGAATGACCACTTTTTGATCGTTAAAAAAATCTGATTTATCAATTAGTTCTTTGGCAGATTCTGCAATTTTATGCGATTTTCTGGATTTATATACTTATTCGTAACAATCATTTTGCTTGATATATTGATTACACTCTGCATTTTCTAATTAAACAATAATGTACAATCCTAAAATGTGGTTCAATGATTGATGCTCAACTAAATTATGAATGATAGATAACATGTAGATCACGCTGGGTAGTCCATAAAAATATGTGTTATGAACCAACAAATGTATGGCCTTGTCCTCAAGTTACAGTGTCTGTCTTACTAGCTTTGAAACTGCCATGGTTGGCATTACAATGTTCCATTATCCAATCAAAAGCTAGTTGGAAATTTAAATACAAAACTACATCCTACATTGATAGTATCACCAGTGGAATGTTCAAGCTTTTATGGTCATGAGTCTAACATTAGGAAAATCTGTAAAAGAATGGCTAGGTATATTTACATCTTTCATCCTCCTTTATTATGATACAAACAAGGACAAGCCACGGGCGAGTGCCTGTTGCAAAGCCTTCAAATCTGACCATTTTAAAACCATACATTTTTTTCAAATTTTAAGTTCTGGAATTTGGTGACGTGAAGTGTTGACATTTCTGCAGCACTCAAGAATATTTTATGTAAAACTTAGTAAACATTTAAAGTAAACTACTTCTCTGCAGTTCCCATCAAATGTCTCTGTAAAAAAAAAAACATGGGGACTCCATTTTTGTTGAATCTGTATTCTTTTAACTAGACAAAAAAAATGTAACAATGAGCTTAATCTAAACTTGAACATTAACCTTAATCTTGGTTATGGGCACTATGTACAGCTTTCGCTAAGGCAGTGCCTAAAAAAAATAAAAATCTGCTCTCATGTTTGAAATCTAGGTAGAGTTTGTTGAAAGTAACAGAAAATATATGTTTACCTGTTGTCAAGTGAGCCTCATACATGGGTAACATAACAAGTGTACAGCGATATAGGCAAGGCTGCCTTGTACTTGGGTATATTATAACTAAGCAGCTGTTATAATGAGGTGCATTCTAGTAAGGTACCACAACACACACCATTTGTTCCACTATTTAGAGGTAGTTTTTCAACACTGGAATGCAGTACAATGCTACTCTGATAGCAATGGATCAAAATTTATGTAACCCATGTACCACTGTACATTTGTTTTATTTTTAAAAAAAGAATTACAATTGCTCCTTAAAATGAATGCAAAGGAATGTAGAAAATAATCTTTGCATGAGAAGAGTGTTATATCCATATATATATATATATATAGAAAAATTATAACTTACAACTATGTCGTAAATGCATGTAATATGAACTATCTTGATGATGTTTTCTATGCAATTTATACAAAAATGTTCTGCTTCCTATGTGTGTATACAATAAACTTCTGTTCAAATCAGTTATTCCCAACCTTTACTTGCTGCAACTCTACAGTGGCCATGAACAAGATCTCCCCACCATCAAGCTTATGATATGATTTCTTCTAATCACTCTTCATGACCCTTATGAGGATCCCTCCACCCACTCACCCACCCCGATTTGGGTCATGACCTTAGGTTGGGAACTGCTTGTGTAGTCAAATCATTTCCTTGATACATGCAAACATATCCAGTGATTCTGCTTCTCTGCAGCAGTGATATTATGAATCTTTGACATAAAGTTTATAACTCTGACATGGAGAAAAAGGAATGCTATTATTATTATATTATAGAATGGTAAAACGCTAGAAAATATTATGTGCATGCACAAAATCTGTAGTCAATTGTGGATATATTAATACACTGATATGTCCAATTTCAGTTACAATATTACTACAAAAATGTGAGACAACTCGAAATTATCAATTGTTTTAAAAACAGTATTTTTGTAAATTTCTCAAGAAAAATAACTGATGTAAATTCATTCAACAAACTGGTCCCATAAAAAAAGTTATATAATGTAAATGTTTGCTTACAGCCAAACTCCACACTGCACAAACCCAGATCTGTTAGCACATTATGTACCATCAGATCAGGGTCAATGTCATTTGCATTTGAACTTGACTTATAAGCATGTACATACAGTATGTATGTATCATGAATCTTGAATCCAGTAATTGTTTAAAAAAAACAAAAAGCTGATGTAAATAATGTTCAATACACTTGTCCCATAAAAAAATATATATAATGTACACACTCACTTATAAGTCAAACTGTAAATTGCACAGACCCATATCTGCTGGCATATTGTGCAACAGCAAATCAAGATCAATGCTGTTTGCAGTTGGACTTGTAAGTAAGTACATACAGTATTTATGTAAGCTGAAGCTTGAATCATGTGTGTCCACACTTCTTTATAATTGGTTCTATTTTCCAGGTGACAAAGCCAGCAATCAAAAGAACTGTCTACACATTCTTATAAGTCGAGTCCATCTGCAAACAACACAAACCCTGATCTATCATTGCATAATGCACCAGCAGATCACAATATATCTTACTTATTCTACTTTTTCCTCACTAATAAATCACATTGACCCAGATCTGCTGGCATATTATATGAAGACATATCTGGGTCTGTGCCATCTGCAGTTAAACTTGACTTACATGTGAGTATAGATGGTACATATGTAGTTACAGTATTTAATGCATGAATTCAACAGTAGAGCATACACCCAATGATATACATACACTAAAGCAAACTTTGGTATTTTTAGTATTTATTTATGGTACATACATGGGTCTAACAGGAAAACAAAAATTTAAATATTAATATTCCAGAATTGAAAGATTAGGGTGATATGTATGTTTTTAATCCCAAATTAAGCCTATGGTAACTGAATAATCAAAATATTTTTTCTTCAGTTTATAAACTATGTCTTACAGTTCAGACACCACCGAAAACTAAATATATCTCTGGGAATTGGAGGTATGGACATAATAGATGTCAATCTACTAACAACTTAAAATATTAATCAGTGTCTTCAAGAAATAAAATCCTTTGCTAAGCCTTTGTGGTCTGTACTCTGAAAATCAGCTAAAATGTAAACATCTAATCTCCATGCCAAACATCCATGACTTAGCTTTCCAATGTAATGAGGTAACTAGCCCAAAGTCAAGTACTTCTGTAACTGGTAAGCAATTTACTGTTTTTTCTTTTTCTTGTCCTTGCCATCCTTACTTTCAACAGTTAGAACTGCAGCTTTCTTTGGCTGTAAATAGAGTTTGTTATATGTAAGTGCTAATTTGATATCAAAGTTATGAAACAAGTTGAATGATATTGTGTTATATATCCCCACTTATAAGTCAATTCAAACTACAAACAGCAAAGATCCTGATATGCTGCTGCATAATGCATCTGCAGATAAGGGTCTATGTTATTGGTTCCACTAATTACTCCAAACAATCTGCACAATGCAAGATCTGCCAGCACACTATGCGATGGCAGATTTAGATCTAAGCAGTTTGCAGATGGACTTGTTCTATAAGTATGGTAACTATAAGCATATTGTATAATTCAGTTTCAAAAATGTCATGCCATAAATGCATGTGTTATAATATTTTAAATTTACAAAACTACCAAAACTTGGCTACTCTGTGATGATTTTATTTGCCATTATTTTAAGACTCTAAATATTCAAATTTTAAAGACACCTTGAAAAGGCTTAATTAAATGACTTGTAGTAACTATTTCAAATCATATGCTTCAAATACGGTACATTTACTTTTGATCATTGGTGTAAGTCTATTTAAAAGCAACTGAGGGACACATTCCCAATACTAAATTAAACAAGATATTTTACTGGTACTGGTCACTATAATAGACACAGAGCTGATATTATTTTGTGGCAAGCAGTCAGTCTTGGTGACCATGACCTCTGACCTAATGACATATATATTTACAGATGTCTTTCTTGTCTCTGATACAAGTAATCCACAAAGTTAGGTCAAAGTATGTGGCAAAGGATTTAAGTTTTCCTGTGGAATGAGTTTCCTTCTTCAAGTCTCTTTTGACCTTTCAATCCTAACATTAATAGGTGTTATACCTTGTTTCAAAATGCAAGCCATCAAAAATTTTTAATGAAAGTAAGTGATACTGAAATAATGTAGTTTAGTGGAAGCTGGTTTTCATTCTTTCAGTCCATGACCCTAGCCTGTGATCTTTTCATTCCAAATTGATTAGGTGCTTTCATTATCTCAAATGCAAGCCATACACAATGTCTGGTCAAATTCGGTATTTTTTGAAAATCACCATCTCATGTGGAAATAATTTTTCTTTATTTAGAGTCACTGTGACCTTGAACTTTGACTTCAACATGAATATGTATCATTCTGATCTCAGCCATTTACAAATTTTTGATCATGGGCTAGATGGTCTACAATTCAAGGTATTGGGTGTAAAAGGTTTTCTTCTTTCAGTACCTGTGACCATGACATCCACCTTTTCAGGCCAAAATTAAAGTTTCTTCCATGTTCCAAATGCAAGCTGCTTACACACAGTTTGGTTATAGCAGATTGTGAAGAGCTCATATTATTGTGCAGAAATAAAATAGGAAACAGATGGATATGCAGATGGATGGATGATACCAGGTCTTAACATCACTATATTTTCTGCAAATGTCTGGCCAATCAATGGTTCTGACCAGCACATACTCTGTGCAACTATATTTTGGTTTATAGGATATCTCAAATATTATTATATCACACTGTCTTCGAATTGTTTATCCAATAAGCTATCCAATAAACACCTAAGTAAATTTCAAAAGTCAAAAGCTCTTGGAATCAGATCATTTCCATGTCAGACAAAGTTAAAATGTCACATACTAAATTTAATTCAAATGTGACCAAGTTTAGTTTACACATTTTTTCGTTGTCAGACAAATCAATAAAGTATTGTCACCTAAGCCTGTTTGGTCATTATGTTTTTTCAATTTTTTTAAACACTCAAAAACCACAAAGCACAAGGCAAAAGAGGTGTGAAAGCCTACTTCCTGGATAAGAGTACTAAGAAGGGACCGATACCTTACTGAGGGAAAGAATTTGCTGAAATTCAAGAGAAGACCATTTATTCTTTTTAACTATTAAGTGTTCAAACCATCTCTAATATTCTTGAGCAATAACAAGATTTTCAAACTAACTGCTGTGGAACTTATATACTGGTTGTCAGCTTAATGCTATTTTCATTTAGGAAAAAAGAAGACATCATTAGAAATCTTCAGGTGAAATCCCCATGTCACAATGATCATCTGTTCAGGGATGTACCGTATTTTCCAGTGTACAAGTCGAGACTTTTTTACTTCAAAGACATGACTTCTTCTTATACTCCGAATCGACTTATATATGGATTGTGTCATTGAAAGTTTATATAAGTTACATTCGTAACTACAGGTAATAAAATGAACTACAACATGGATGTGCTTTCAATTATAATAAAACAAGCATGGACTGTTTATTCAGCTGTGTCAATTGATAACAGAAAATAGCAGTGATTTGTTCAGAAGTAAACTCACAAGCATGTTAGCATTGGTAATGCAATTTCACGATTGCCGGCAATATGGAATATCATACAACGATACCGATACTAGTGTAAAATACGAAGCCAAGATATTGACCTGGCCTTGTCTTATACTCCAAATCGACTTATATGAAGATGGAAAATAAGTCGAATTGGTGAATTCAACTTATACTCTGCATCAACTTATAGGCCGGAAAATACGGTAGTGACAACAAGCTGCTTAAACTGGTTGTCATGGCAGCCATATTAGATGTATGACTGATACTATTTTCATTTAGGACTTGGTGAAAAACCAGTTAAAATAATCATCCAGTCAGGGCGAGTAGTGAGAAAATGTTTAGGAGTCACGGCAACCATACTGGTTGTATTACAGGCACCATTTTCATTTTAAGACCAAACAGACATCCCATGTTGATATGACAACAAGAAATTAAAAATGGCTACTGTGGTGGCCACATCGGATGCAGAACCATTTTCATTAAAAACCAATTAGATCATGTGATGAATGTTTGTGAAAAGTTTCAAGGCAATCCTCCAAGTAATTCAGAAGAAACAGCAATCACAAACTTGTCCTAACAGCTGGATGGATGATGTACATTGGACTAAAGACAGATGATGGACAAAAGACAATCTGATAAGCTCTTTTGATCTATGACCAGATGAGCTAAAGAACTTATTACTGAATGATTGGCCAGAATTAAGATACTAACAACAATAACTAACTTTCTTACTAGATTTATTTGAGGATAAAACTTCATTGTCGACCAGAAATGCCCATCAATTATGAGTTACATATTCTAAAGGTATTAAAGATCCCTGTTGTTAATAATTATTTTTGTAAAAACAGCAGAGCTGAATTGGTTTAAATTCTATAGTATAGTTTTCAACAACAAGAACTATTTGACAATATGTAAATAATTAGTTTTACTGGAAACTGGTGAATCATGGAAGGATAATATTAAATATAAAGTAGCACCAAATCTGGATCCGAAAATGACACATTTTCTGGTATATTTTATAATAAGGTAAATGAAGGTTTTCTTTTTTGTCAAACATTATATCTCTTTTGAATGGTTTACATTAATTTTCACAAAATATAAGCCACCATGTTAATGATCTGTTATAAAATAAGTAAAGTTAGAGCAATTATAATTTCGAGATCTCTGAATGGTATGCTCTGTCATATGGTGCATATAAAAAGGTCTACATACTGGCAGAATGTGGAATGTGCAGGTGAGATCTTCAGATACAATAAGAATAGCAGCTGCATTGTCAAACTCTCCACAGTAGTTTGGGGCACTGAAAACTGTTACTAGCTGAAAAAAAGAAACAAATAATCGTAAGATTAGAGGCATACAAGAATAATGAGAAAGAAAATGAGGGGGTTAGGTAGCTAACCAAATCTTCTCCAAGACTGTATCTTTTGATTTGACAGGCACATATAAAGCTAGAAAAACTATATCAAGAAGGAAAATAAGCAGAAGACCAATGTCACACTGGATGAGAAAATTTGTTAACAATTCCTGCCTCATGTTTATAAATGTCTTCTCATAGAATTCGTAATTCAAAGTACTTTGGGTAATGTCAATATGTGTTATATAATATTATGACTTTAGACCGATTCTGAAACAATGAAACTTCTTGTCTGTGAATTACCCATTGCATTACAGTCAAACTCGCAGTTGCTTCCTTTGAAGAACCTTGCCGCGGGTGATATCACCAGTCAGCTAAGGCTTAGAGGCCAGAAACCCGACATTGTAACACCTCAATACTACCCAAGACCGTTTTCAATATCCAATCAGAACTAAGACTGTCACAGTTGAATTTTGAGCGGATTTCTCATGCAGCCAGACATTTTTCAGTTACTTTCCTTGTGAAAGAATCAGTGCACTGTCTGGATAATGGCAAGAGTAGACATAGGGAATTTGGAGACACTAGACTGCACTGCAAGTGGTGAGAATGGAGGACTGGAGATGCAAACAAGGGTACTGGAAATACAGACGAGGAAGGCCAAGAGAACAGAAATTACGGTACCATAAGTACCAACAAGGAGAGCCAGGAAATGAAACAAGGGTACCAGAAGAATCAAACAGAATACAAGGCAGAAGTTACAGCTGAGTAACACAGAAGAGTCATGGGAAAGAAACACTCTAATAAATAATTTTGTAAGATGAAATAATTGGCAATTTGGGTAGGTTGTGTATTGACTGGAAGCAATTCATTGAAGAATTGTCCTGTAAACATGGAATACTGTGATACAGTTTATTAAACTGTTATACCTTTCACCTTATTTATTCTATATTTTAACACCTAGACCATTGGTTTTGCTTACTGGGGCGCAGAGCTATTACTTTTAATTGTCCGTCTTTCTCTGGGGTTAGTAATAATTCCACAGGGAGTACATGACAGCCAGAAATAAATAATTACAGCAACGGCAACAGTCTATTATGTAATCAAACTTTTTTTACTATGTCTTCTACTGGGGCCCTGAGTGGCAGCGTGGTCTAAAGCACTCTCCGTTACGGATCACTGCCATCTCACCTCAGTCTAAGTGGGTTCAAGTCTCAGATTCGGCCAATGTGGGTATGTGAGAAAGCTTGCCAGTTCTCGTGGGTTGGTGGTTCTTGGATTCTTCCTCCACCATTAATACTGGCCGCCATGTATAGCCTATCGCGTACTGAAAAATGGCATTAAATTCTTTCAACAATATATCTTCTACTGGCCTGATGCATTTATATGCTATTTACAATCATTCCTACCTCTGTACCTGATACATGCCAATTTTCTACACACTGTGATGAAAATAACACAGTATTTATTTCTACTGTATTACAGAATTTGCAATGGTTGCCATGTAATATTATGGACAATGGACACCGACACCGGACTGGGAAAAGATGATAGACAAAAGGTCACTGCATAAGAGGTATATGTTCAGTAGAGCAAACATTGCAAGAAAACAGTCATTTGTCAACAAGTGTATCTTGACATTATGATAAAAACATGTACAAAGTTTCATGGCAATCCATAGAAAGCTATGGGGCTAGTTGCATATATTATGATGGGTTGCAAGTCAAAAAAAGGATACAACACAAAGAAAAAATGAAGGAAGATAGTATCTGTCAATGTGTGCATTTTAGACAATAATTATAACATTTCCCCAAGTTTCAAAGCAGTCCAGTGAAATCTATAAAACTGGTTGCATTCACACCTCCAGTCAAAAGGAACAATAAATCTATGGATGACAGGCTATCCAACAAACTCTTGATGTCTATGACAAGATGAGCTAAGAATTGCAAAGGCATAATGATTTGTTGATTGGTATATCTTGAAATGGTGATCATAACAATTACATACTTACATCGTGATCCAATGAAAAATATGAAACTTTCTGCATGCACAAGATTGTGTTATAGAGTGCATTCCAGCTGCAAGTTAGAAAGGGCAAAATATTGAACAATCACATTGTGATTTGTTGATATGCATTGAGAGGTATGTTCCTTAAGTGCAACACAAGGGGTGGGGTCAGATATTTGCTTTAATAAGACAGAGAGGCCCTGGGTGGCTGAGTGGTTGAAAGCATTCACTGATACAGATCACTTTCATCTCAACCCTGTCTGCCTTGGTTCGAGTCTCTGGCTCGGATCAATGTAAGTACATGACAAAACTAGCCAGTAGTTTCTGGTGGGTATGTGGTTCATTCCTGGGTTTTCTTGTGTTCTTACTCCACCAGTTATACTGGTTGCCATGTATAGCTTATCTTGTACTGATAAATGGCCTTAAACCACAAAACAACAACATAAGATAGACAAAAAAGATGAAAACCCCAACCATATTTTATTATTTTCTAATTTATCAGTAGGAACATTGCCATTACTTATCATTAAATCTACTATGTGTAAAATTAAAAAAGATACTTGTCCAATCATAAAACAATTGGATGTCTCAACACTATATTACAAAATAAAAATAAATATATATTTTTAATAAGACATACTGTAGAGTTCTGGAGTTTATAATGCCTGATTTGTTGGCAAAGTGAAACATGGTATATACTTGGTCTTCATGAATGTTTCTTTCAGAAGTGATTTTCTTCTGAAGTGAGATTAGTCTGAGTTTCTTCTGATCATTACCACCAAACCTTTGGACAGTTAAGCTATGGTGTGAGGTCAGAGTACATCCTTTATTGAAAATGTGGAATTCACTGAAACCATGTGGCAGTGGCATTGGGTAGTTACTTATACAATCAAGTGATCTTGCATACTATACTCTACCTTCCTAAATCAACAACGATATCTTACCATGCATAACAACATATAAAACTGGCAGCTTTAATAAGGTGAGATGAACTAATTATCCAGTATTTATGAACCGGATACTCTTATATGCATCATTGCTTAGTCATAAAATCTCCTCATCTTGAAACATCTGCCTTTTCCTACAAAGGTTGGCTGTATTATGTGATCATTTGACCTCTGATGACAAGAAAAATGTAGGCCATCAGATGTGATCATGTGACAATAGATTGTCACTTAATTCTGCTCATTTAACAAGCAAGTACCCTATGCCACCACCATGTGGTTTCAGAAAATTCTGTTTTTCATAGGGAATGTGCTCTGAGCTCACAACCCAACATTATTGTCCAAGTATTAAAAAAGGGGTGGAAAAGGTTCAAAGAAATTTAGACTAAAGTTAGTCTAGCTTCTAAATGGGCATTTTGTCAATAGCTATATTGTTCTCTTCTCAAAATAAAGCATAATTCAAAAACTTTATATGTATGATCATATATGGTCCACCACCACATCAGGAAAAAAAATATGTTGTATTATGTATATATTTAGTGTAACATTTGGTACAAGACTGTATCTAAATTGTGTGTTGTTTTTGTTCATGACTGTAAAACAAATTATTATGTAGCTAATTGTTTATCCATGGGTATTTTGAAGGTGCAAATTTCTGGTGATCTATCAAGAATACATTAGTTGAGGCCAGAGAACCATTAGTTAGATTTATGGAGACAAACACGTCATACCGTGTCTACCGAAAGTACAGTGTTATTCCTTTATAGTGGGACTGTTGTTACTAATGAGAACCTTTGTTTATTCAGCAGCCAGACTGACTACTATAGACATTGTAAAGTTCCATTTTCAGGTGAAAAGTGTGAAACTTGACAAAACGCAGAAATTCTGTTAATTAAAAACAATCAGGTCAGGCTGACCCAACATAAGCGACTCAGGGAGAAAGTGTGGCAAAAGACATTTGATTCTGATTGGTCCGTTAAATAAGGGTTGTTTCTCCACACAAAATTTCATACGATTTAATATCGCCTTATCGAAACCAGTAGTTACTCTAAAAAGTTTCTGCTAAAGAAAATAACCAGTGAAGGCTCTGTGGGGTTTGTAAGAAATTCCCTCATTAAGAAAGTGTGGTCCAGGCAGCCGCCCAAAAACTGTTTGAGTGACAAAAGAATCACAAGGTATAGTGTCACAATTCCATGTAATTTGTTGATGCAATTTATATAATGTTTGGTTTAGTTTACAGGTCTTACATGATTTCATTTGATACATTTGTATAATAAATGTGCTTTTAAATTATGAATAAGAAGTCTCACCTTAATTTTTAGTTAAGAGTGACGTAGTGTTAATCTATGCCATATTAGCGTGACACTATGTTAAGTATGAATAGGAAGTGTTACGTTAATTCTTGGATAAGTTTGACGTATTGTTTTAATTTAACATCTTGTTTGCATAATGATTAGGTTTTAAGAATTTAATGCCTTACATTAAGTTAACATGATTTATGAGAATACATGTGAATTCACCGAATTTAGATTTCATATATGATTCAGCGTCAGTGTATTCAATTTATTTGCTGTGTAAATTAAGGCGGGTCAAGAATTCAAAGCATCGATGTATAGTGCGTTAATGTATAAGGTCAAGGCATAACGAATTAGCAATTCATTTAACTCCGGTCATTTGAGAACATATATATTTGATTACTAGCCTATAATCTGTTTACCACTGATAAATATATCTTATTTTCGAAGCAGGAATAATGAGAATTCTCAACTGTATCAATTGTAACAATAGACTTAGGGTTGCTTAATTTCTTTTAAAAGGGAGAAAATAACTTTTTGGGACATATTGAGGTTACGTAAACTGAGACGTACACTGTGGAAAAGAAACTGGAAAAGGGGATTGCAGTGAGGCATAATCCAGTGGTGAAAATTTGGCATCGTGCTGGAATTCTATGTGTTTAGAGAGTATCTTGCGATTGATGGTAGTAAGTGTTCTATAGAACAAAACTCTTAACACAACAGAGGAACGGAGACTGTGGACTATCAGGTTATAAAATCGAACAAGGCATTGACTTCGATTGTACCACTTGATCCTATGATGATTTAAAGCTATCAGTAGCAGATCAGCTAATTTATTTAAATCTATTTTGAATTTTATTCTAATTTGGTGAAAGTTCTATTTCTAAAGCAGAGTGTATTCCTAATGAAAGGAAGTTTCACAATTGTGTATATACTTGATTAAATTGTTTGTTTATCTGTACGAGGCTCGTATTTGTTTGTTCAATATACCTGCTCAGTTTACTATATATATTCTCATACTTGAACCGGGGCAATTATATTGAGGGCAGTTATCTCTTAGATAACGAGTACCAGCAAGGAGTGGGTTATAGTATTTCTTATTTTATTTATACAACCACGTGACAAGTGGGGCAATAATATATAATAACTAAAAAATTATCATCACCACCAGACCCAAACCCACCAACAAGAACCTAACAAAGGGTGGCGGGCAATATATATACCCTTACACTTGACAGGTATATATAGTAGTCCCCCTCTTGAATGGCCCCCCTGACCAGCAGTCACCCGCTTCTTACAGCCAGATTCCTTTGGCACCGACGAGTTTGTATTCAAAAGTACCCCTCAAGAGCAACCACCCCTCTAACGCAACCAGCGGCCAGCATTTTAGTACAAAAAATGAAAAATGTCCCCATCATGAACGGCCAGTTTTGTTTCTTCAAATGTATCCAGAACCAAAAATTAATTCAAATCTTGACATAAGGTAAGCAATTTTGATTATCTCTATCGTAGATACAAGTCTCCAAGTGTCAAGTCGCCGTTAAAAGTGTCGACTAAAGATTTATAGTATATCATTATCTGTAAAAGTCGATGTTTACAGGAAATGGGCTCAATACTGTTATGATAGAGTTTGGGGTTTAACACCTATGTCGAGTTCTTCTCTTTGATGATTATAACCAGATGTAATTGTTATAATCATAACAGGGTCAGCATTGGCTAAAAATAGATTTTGTACATTGGCACACACAGAGAACCTAAAAAAAACAACAACAGGGTATCAGACAAAGACAAAGACCGGAAAAATCACGTGACCACACATTATGGCTTCCTTTACGATGACTGTATTTCGTACGCTCGACACAAGTTTTGTCTGCATAATTAAATCGCATACAGTCAGCAATAACCGAATAAAACATTACCAAACATTAAAATGTCATCACATTAACGGATACATTATTTTAGAAGAAAGTCGTCGGTTATTCTACTCGACAACGTCGGGGAGGGGGTGGGGAATGCCGAACAATTTTATGTAGGAAAGACTCGAAAAGACAAGTTTATGCTGAAATAATTTGAATAAACAAAGTCATAACCGATAAGGTTTTTCAGCAGCAGTAGGAAAATGGAGCAAATGGAAACATAATTATGTATGTACCAAGATGTAAATGACGTTTTTGAATCCATTTGCAATGTGCATGACAACAATTCCCGCTTGCATATCACACTTACGCTAAGAAAGATAAAATAGTAACGTATATTCAGTTGAAATAAATATGTTATTATAACAAAATGAACCTTTTAATGAATAATGTTTCATTTAGACAAAGATATTTAATGTTTTGAAGTATGTAGCTTTCTTACTACGTACATTACATATACATGTACTTCTCGTAATAAATTTAGCCCCCCTCTGGAACGGCCACCCATCTTATAAGGCCTCTTTCCCGGTGCAGCAGGGGTGGCCACATAAGAAGGGGACTACTGTACCCTATAGTAATGATCTTGAGTAAATAGATGCTTACAAATTAAATTCAACCTATATATTGAACCTGTTGACAAGTTCAGTTTAATTTCACATTGGATACGTCAGTCAGGTGGGTTCTAAGAAGAATTAAATTATGTTTGATTGGATGGGTCAGTCAGGTGGGTTCTTTTACAATGTGGACTATTGCATAAAGCCACATAATGAGTACAAGAAAAGTGTGTTTTAGGCCCATACATGTGCATAAAAGAACAGAAATGGGCAAATAATTCATTCCTACTTTGGGTTCCTATTTTGGATTCTTATTTCATATCTTCATGTGCTAATATCAGTCTGCAGATGTGTTTGATGTTGTATTTTAATTACAATTAAGAGGAGACATTTATATGGATTATCCACTGAAATTACAAAGTGCTTATTTGACTAAAATAATATGCTGAGACTATTGTGAATTTATTCAAAAGAGTACTGGACAATGTCATTGTGATATATCAGGACTATTGACAGATCAATACATTCAAGGATATGGAATTATTCAAAATATTCAATTCTTTAAAACTTTAGATAAAACATTTGGAATTATTTTGGATTTAATTCATAATACTTTAAGTTCCTTTAACCCTTTGAACCCGACAGGCCGGTTTACCTGCCTATTCTAACGGTGTATATACTCGAAAGGCCGGTATACCGGAATCGCTATCTACCATCATAACCCGACAGGCCGGTATACCGGCCTGTGTTATATTATTTGCTAGATTCGCTATAGTAATTAGTATTGTCAAAATTTGCCGGGGAGGCTCGGGTTAGGGTGCCATAATATGGCGGAGATTAGGATTCAAAGGGTTAAAATTTGCATTATGATAACTTTCATAATTAAATTATTTATTAAGTTTTACAAACCTTGTTGGTTTGGCTTATTTTTGTTCCTAAGTTTATAACCATAGAGTCAGAACAGTATTCAGTATTCCAGTATTTGAGAGTATTATATTGTAAACTAAATCTGACCTCAGCCCATCTAGTCTTTAATCAGTAATTAATGGAAAATTAAATACGGTATAAAAGTCGGACTGGATCATAATTTACCCTAACTCTGTTGGACATCAACTCCAAATAGCACGTAGCTCTGTACCCTACGCTACATAATGAACTTCTGTAATTAATCTTTCCACTCCTATTTCAATTATTGACCAAAAGTAGGGGAAAAAGTATCAATCTATAGACACCATATCACTCCGACTCAAGAATTGTATGCAGCTCGAGAAATATTGTGACGTGTAGACCATATTCAATCCATACCTTTCAATCCATGGAAGTTTAGCAAATATCTTAAACATCCACTTTGGCAGTACATATATTTCAATGATACACCAAATTTACATAAGCAGTCTAGAGAAGGTTAAAAGATCTTTGTAAGAGCATAAAAACCTAAATTATGTCATTATTACAAAAAGAACCTAAGATGAAGAGGGCTGTGGGTAACAAAGGTTTTCAAATGCAAAGCTAAGAAACCTAGAGTGTCACAACAGTCGTTACAGCTTAAAAGTTAGAATAACACAAATTTACCTTTCTTTTCTGGAAAAACTGGTAACCATCCTCAACCACCTTTAAAAAAACAACAATAAATACATGAAAGTAAATTGCCTGGAACATGTCATTTGAAAAACATGATATCTGACTGCAAAACCCACTAACCCACCCACACTCACACCCACATGATCATGTTTGGAAACACATTTTCAATTATCTTAGTAAAAAAAGAGAGAGGAAGAGACCTTTTGATATGATATATGCCCTTAACCAGTTTTGAACAATACACAACAACCAGTTGCACTTAACTCATTAACCCTGGAGGTTTTTATTGCTTTTGCCTGAAATGAGAGTAGGAAATACATTTTGGGGGCTATTTCTGAATACATCCTAATATATCAACTTCAGGGAGATTTCCAGTTAACTTAATGCCTGGTTGTATAAGAAACATTGTTTTTATTTGGTTATTTTGCTTGCTCATGAGTAGAAGGGCAAAAGCTGGAGTTATTTTGTATTTGTTTTATTTTTGCTCATCATTTTTAAATAGAGACCACTCTTTATTCTAATTGCCCATCTTATCCCAAGTTTTACAAAGGTTCACCTGTCTGTGTGCAGTTCAGATCAGTCTGCTTAGATCTGCGACTAAAATATCTAAAATCCTAACACAAAATTTAATTCTGACCACTGGCGAATTTTGGGTTGAAAAAAATCTGGTCAACAAAATTAGGTTTTCCATCTATATTTTGTGGTGCAACTAAAACATCCAGATTATTTGGCATCATTTTAGAGCTAGACCTGTCAAACTTTCTATAATACCACTCACTTTAGTGTATCATAGATGACTTTGATGTTACTGAGATCGGAAGTAGATTACTACCTCTGACGCATAAACATGGCGCCAGGAGTTAATGAGTTAATGATCAGGAAAACTCATCTAGGAGCATTTTATACAGTTCACTGTCACTGATGTAATAACAATGTAAGACCAAGAAAAACAAACACCCTTTCAAGAAATAAATAACTGACTCAATAGTTTGGATACAAAGTAGAACCCAATTCATCTGAAGTTAGGAAAATGGATGAGATACATGTTGAAGAAAGAAAATTTTATTAATCACTGCCTTAAATGATGTTTAAGACAGCATTTTAAAGATTAATGGTAAGTTTGTGACCCAGCAGCAATGTTTTTCTCAAGTTTGTTTTTACTCCTTATATAATTCCAGTAGTTTAAATAGTGTGGAAGTGTGATTCATTACTAAAGGCAAAATGTATAAAAAAAAAACGAACATCTGTGATTCAGGGAAGAATGGGACATTGGCAAAGCAAGTAAAGCCCAAATAATAAAATGTTAGAACATTTGGTTGATGGAATCTGTGTAGCAATAGATAGCATTTCATTCTTTACACATACTGCAAACACCATATATACATAAGAGACCAACCAATTAATTTTACAAAGGGTCAGGCTGGAACTTTCTTTCTAACAAAATATTATCTTTTTTAATCTCATAATACAAAGCAGGGTTCTCAAACTCAAACCACCCTGAGGGCTGAATGAGGGCATTTTCGATGGACCAAGGGCCACACCACATCTCATGACACCTTGTGATGCTAATCATTTTGTGGGCCACAGGATACGGCTTGGCTGGCTGCATGCAGCCCATGAGATGTGTGTTTGAGACCCACAACACAAATGATATTAGATTTTTTTTCTTCCTACAAATCAGTACAAGAATATGTTTTAAAACTATTTCGCAACCAGAATTGTTTTCTTCAAACAATTCCAAGGTGTCCCCCACACACACACACATACAAGAAACATTAAATGGTCAGTTCCTTAGTAATCCTGAAGTGTATAATATATACTGACACAGTAATAAAACACAGCATAGGAGAGTTCAAAACTTCAGTGCTTAATCCTAAATGTAACAACTAACAAATAAAACATGCATTACCTTCACACCCCATACTCTACTACTGACAAGACTTTATCTAGTTAAGACTCTATTCCAAGGTCCACAGCATTTTCAAGATAAAATCTTTGTAAATTTGTTTTAAATTATGTGTGTTTGTAATTATGTGTGTGTGTCCATTGTGCAATCTTCCAATGGAATTGCATTAATTATGGATCAACTGCATGCCACGACGGCACGATAGTAAATGTTAATACCCCCTTATTCATTATATAACGTCAGTCAGGGTGTTATCAATTAACGTGTATTTTTTGGGGAAAAACAATAAAAATTAGTAAAACTATCTAGCATTTCATTTAATATTCATCTGATAATACTCAGATTTTTTACATTAGACACGAGTACACATATATATGCCAATGCGGTGTTTGCTGGAAAAAAAATTAAAATACTGTAAAACCCCGTGATAACACGATCCCGCTTTTAACGCTATCCAATTTCTTGGACCCCGATTATCGCGTTATAGCAGGATTCCACTGTACCATATATAATCACTTACAAGTGGGGTCAATCTGCAAGCAACATTGACCCTGATCTGCCAAAACATAATGTTCCAGTAATTCAGTATCTGTTGTAGTTACTGATTACTCCTAACAAACAGCATAGACCTAGATCAGCCAGTGCATCATGCAATGGCAGATCTGGGCCTGTGCAGTATGCAGTGTGACTCAACTTTTGGGCAAGTACATAATACACTATGTTACTAAAATGTCAAGTTTTAAAATAACAGCCTTAGAATAAACAACTGGTTCAAAAGAAGTTAGCTGAAAATGGGATTTCTCTCAGGGAATTTCTTATTATTCCATCTCAATCACAGCATAAAAAATTGAAGAAAAAAAATCAATTCAATCTCTCTTCCAACATAATTGTATACATTATGTATACTGTATAATTTTGATAAATAGGGGTGGGTAATTATTGGAGTTTTTATGTGCTTATTTTGTACATGTGCTAACTGATGGTGAAATGTCATTTCAAAATCTAACTATGAAGCAGACTAACAGCATATTGCTGATGGCTGATTAAGAAAGGAAATTATAAATAAGAAAAATGCAATATCAGGACATGTTGATATGAAAAAGCAGTTTTCATTAATTGCTTGATGACAAATAATTAGCTAAAATTTACCTCTCAGACTTTATCTTTGTTTGACACAATTACTGGAACATATTTTAGTTACATACCCCTGTGGGCTCTGAGATGAAGAATAGGCCTAATGAACCCTCATGCATGTTATATGAAGTGATTAATAGAACATGCATGATATGTCCACTGACATCATTCCAGCTAACAAGGTCTTGGACTTTTTAAAAGAGCGTAGTTTATAAACAAAATCTGAATCTGACTTTTAAGGTTTATACCCTTTTTTGCCTTGATCATTGTCAATGCATGCCTTTTTAGGAATACCCCACTTAATCAGCATTACACAGCTAGGACTGTACTGATGTACCATTAAACTCTACACATACATGTACATTCTTTATACTACAAAATGATACCAGAAGGTTAGTGTGCACTTATTTCCTGTTTATGCCTGTATTACACATGTGAAAAGTAACCCTATTTACAGTCATATCTATCATGGCATTAATAGGTTCTGTTCCAAAGCTTTGCTGATACATAAACAAAGTTATCAGATATGTAAGTATGCTTGTGTACCTGGTGTCCTCGAACAATAAGACTGCAGTTGTGCCTCTGAAGAAACTCATCGACAACATCTCCCCCAAATGTGAAGGAAACCCCTCGGTCATTGTCTCCCCAGCCAGTGATGTCCTAAATAATGGGAATATTTCTGTTTAATTGTCACTATTGAAACAATTAGCCATTTAAAAAGATAATCATCAGAAATTCTGCCAAAATTTTATCTACATGAAGAGTTCTCTTCTTGTCATACAAATAAAATGACTAGAGAAAGGAAGGAGAGTAGGAAACAGTCTTAGTTTAATATTCACCTAACACTTCAATATCCATCTTTCTTCCTACTCCATTCTGTTAGAGCTTTAAAAAAATCAAATTCTTGGAAGATATCATTTTTTGATGTATAAACATTAATCTTTTCATTGTTTCTGAGCTTAATCTTTGCCTTATGTATGCATGAATACCATTATGTGCTGAGATCCCCCTTTCACAGTGTTTCTCAGCTTAATCTTTACCATATCCATGTATGAATACCATTCTGTGATGTGATCACCTTTTCACAGCTTTTCTCAGATAAATCTTTGCCTTATCTATGTATGAATACCATTGTGCTGAGATCCCCCTTTCACAGTTTTTCTCAGCTTAATCGCTGCTGTTTAGCTCCAAAATAAGACTTTTCATTAGCATAAACTCTGCCAAAGTTTCACTTTCTTAAATCACTGTTCAGCTGACTATTATGTCAGATATCTGATCTGCTCCATAATTCCATAATGCAATATTAGAGTTTAAGTCCATCAATGCCACAGTATTCATTTCATTTCAGATTCTTATTTATTCAATTTATAAGAAACCTTTAAATGACTATGCAGTTTGTAGAACACAATCTCAAATTGCTAAACTATTTGAGAAAAGGAATGAAGATTTCACTCTGCATTTTAAATTGTCTGTATTTTAATTAGGCATGGTATGCCATGTAAATTTATAAACCCTTTTCGATTTTGGTTTTTGTGTACAATGATACCTGAGCATGATTAATGTATATTGTATTTTGAAATAGTGAGCTCAGTCCATCCAATGCTGCACGTGCAAAGTGCTTTTTATGGGAAGAACTGAGAGCTTCCATGCATAGACAATATTTGTGCATAAAATACCTCACTGTAGGTAAAGATCTTTACATTACGGATAGTCTTGTAAGTCAGTGGTCTACTAATAGGACTTGCACATCTTCAACTGTAGAGGTATGTAAGTTTAGTAATTTCTTATATACAAGATATAAATAATTTACTACCTCGTCTGTTTTTGTATATTTGCTATGTAGCTTTGGTTTATGAAGTAGAATGCACATATTTCTATTCATGTTTGCAACTTAGCAAATGATATTATTAGAAATATAAGGCTACAGTTTTAAAAATGTTTAATACAGTAGGATTCTTATCGAGCAGAATTAGGTTTATTTCTTTAGGTTTATTTCTGAACTTGTTGTTTTGTAATTATTGTACCGGTAATGTAATCTGTATAACTTACCGTGTATAATGTTATTATGTTTTTATTCCTGTGTCATGTATAGTACATGATTTTGAATATATTTTCAGCTGTCTGGAGTGTCTGGAGTGTGTAGAGCTGAACAGAGTGTCTAGGGTGTCTAAAGTGACCTGAGCGTCAAAGCTATTGTTGTGTTCGGGTTAGACGTGGTACATGCTGTACAGGAATAAACCATAGCAGCTGTGAAGCTGAACTGTAGCAGCCGTGGAGCTGAAAAAAATTGAGTGTATCTCCTTACATATAATCTATTAGCCGTAGGCTAATTTTGGGGTTCGTAACATCAATTGTATCTTTCTGGACTGTGAAGATAAGTTGTATATCTGTCCCTTTTTATAGTTTGCATAATTTCACTATCTAAGTGAATTAATTTTACTACACGAGTAAAATTCTACATTGTTTACTAGCAGAGTAAACTGTATCCATCTTTTTATTGTGAAATCACTGTGAACCATTCACCCCTTGTCTTTGTATTTTGTAAAGTAATTTATTTGTATTTTTCATTTTTACGTTTGTGCATTCTTATGTTAATTAATCCAATATTTGGATTATACATGCACATATTCATAATTAATTGCTCATTCAAGTCATTTATTATTAAAAACCTTGTATTTATATCATCATCAAAAGTGTTCTCTTTTGAATCCGGAAATCCCACCAGGTTATCTTGTTACATGGTATTCTGCCTTTACTAAGTTTAACCCTTTAGCTACGACTACCATATCTAAGCATCTCCTGTAAATAGTTCCTGAACCCCACTGATGCATGTATGCAGTGCCGATAAGCCTAGTTTACTATGCCATTGTCACTTATGTGCGTACAGTTCAGCAGTACTCGAAACCCCAGTGTCACTTATGTGTGCACAATACTGCTGTGTTAACAAAGCACTGAGTGGTTAAAAGTACGGAAATGTACATATTTTTGATTATCATAACCAATGAGAGGATTGTTTACACGACATTTTGATAAAAGTCTGAAAGCTGAGGTTAAGTTTCGACACACTGTAATTAATTTTCCGTACTTTACGAAACACGTGTTTTTGAGATAAACAAAAATGGATTCTGATTCAGATATGGGTGACTTTAAAAGGTTCAGTGCAAGCGATATTGAAAAGTTTAATGTTTTATTCCTAAAAAATGGATCAGATATTGATGTTAGTTCCATTTCAACACCAGATGCAAGTGATTTTTAATCGGATGACAAGGCATAGTCCACAAGCACAATGGAGTGATGACCACACATTATTCAAGATTAATGTTTTTGATTCTCATGTTGGTTCAACAATCAAGCACTAAGCAATGAGATATTTGTTTCTCAAGTTTATTCTTGAATGTCTGGTGGAAAATCTTGTGAAAGAAACAAATGATTTTGCCAAGAAAATATGGGATCAAAAGCAAGACATGAAATGGTATGAAATCAGCATTACGGAGATGTGGACATATCTTGGATATACATGATAACATCTTCATTTATGTGCGGATAATGACTGTTTTAATAGATAACACTCTCAACATTGTAATTAGAGTGTGGATTTCATTCATGTTTTTAAATGTACATATGTAAATATTGGATTTATTTTGTGGATTCAAAACAGTTTACATGATTGGGATTTCTTGTTAGATGGAATGAAGGACTATATAAAGTGGAAATATATGAATAGCAGACATTTTATTTCACTGAAATCCAGCAAAAACTAACGAAATAATAAATATAAAATGTAACCATGTTATTAATGTCAGTTTCTGTAGTCGGCCTTGATGATGCTCTAGTATTCAGCCTAGCAATCAGCCTCATTAGTCTCAGTAACTGATATGAAAGCACTCAGTAGTATTGAAACTGCATAACAGCTGAAGTAGCTAATGGGTTCATTTCAAAATATTGCTGAAAGAAACGTTGCCTTGCATGCCGTTTTATGATCCATCCAGCATATACATCGGACTCATATTCAACATCATTTACAGGTTAAAAAGCACTCACTGGTACTTTATTAACATTTTCCCAGCTCTAATGATCTAATATAGTTCATATAAACTCATTGTCATTGTCGAATGAAATCATCAACTGAAGATAAGCCACATTGGAGATCAGCGATTATGGTGTTCTAGTTAGCCTGTATTTTAAACATGCATTTTGTACAACTTTCTTGATGCATGGTTCAAACTATGACAGAATGCTTGTTCCAGTTCCCAACATGAAATCAAATTTAGTTGAACAACCATTTTGTCAAGCCGAATACAGATAAGTCAAATATTGACTACCATAAATACTCGCGTATAAGCCGAGAAATTTAGGAAAAAAATAAGGCCTGGAAAAGGGGGGGGGGGGGGTTTGGCTTATTCTGTGGGTCAATGTCCAAGTCTGAAATTTATAATGCTTTTTTCCCTCGATTTCCAGTATTTATCGTTTCTGTCGATCACCGAATATGATTTCATGTGCCTAATGATGCCATATGGCTGATAAGATTTGTCATGTCGTGAAGTAAAACAAAATTTTTTTTTTCTAACTTAAGTGTTAGGATAATGAATGAAAAACATGTTTTAACGTACTTGACGTCTATCTGACACATGTCTATCCACCAGAAAATACAGTCATAAGTGTTATTTGAACCACAGAAATATGTGTCTTTTCCAAAAGAACCACCATATTAGTAATCTCTAGTCAAGTAGTTAACCCTCAGAAAATCAGCAATCATTAAACTCTACGGTTTTGAAGAAATGCACGCTAGTTTATTTCAGTGTAATTATGAAAAGAATGTACGTAAAAAAATTAAAAAATTACGATACTGAAGGTATATATGACAAACATTTTGATCGAGAGTAGAAATACATGTATGATAGTCTTAAAGGAACAATAGCAAGAGGCTCCAAAGGAGTTTGTTGAGCGCACGCTTAGGAAGGGTAAATAACATTGCAATATACGAGTCAGCATGAATAATTGTAAAACAATATAATTTGTTGGATTTCTTGATAGGTGTTTTAGACGTAATAGGCAGACACAGTTTATATACTACTGTTGATTAGCTGTTTGTAAAGCACAGTGGTTTGTAAGCAGTAGAGTATTGTACAATAGCTACCATATGCTTAATCTGTGGTAAATGCCTCGGGGATAATAGGTTTGTTTTGTTACACAATGCACATGACTTTACTAAAACATGCTGACTCTTATATGTATCATTTACTGAGGTATGGTAGTGGACATGGTTTCTGTTCAAAGTTATAAACTGTCACAATACTTGAATAATGTCCACACTGAAACCAATCATATTTTGATCAATTGAATCACACTACCGGTAGTTTAAAAAAACCACACAAATAAACAACAATGATAAATAATTATCAAATACAAATTGATAACCAACCACACATGGAAATAATTACAGGATAAGGTATATAAATAGCACACTACCACTATAATAAATTATTTCAGTTTAATCTCTCTAGAAGTTTATATTCAATTCAATCAGATAAAATGAATAGTATAGGAAGGAAAAGAAAGCGCGCTGCTTATGATGAAGCATTCCATCTTAACATTATTGAATATGCAGAAGCAAATAACTGTGCTGCAGCACGCAAATTTTTTTAAAACGAGAAGCAAGTATGGGAATGAGAGCAATTCGTCTACGTGCTATGCAAATGGTGAAAAATTATAAAATTCAATAAATTATAAAATAAAAGATTCAAAATTTGTTGCAGCAGCTGGCGGGTGCTTTTGTTTTATGAACCGGACTATCGGATGACCATGATGACAATGATGGTGTATATGATGAAAGCACGACCGTAACAGAAGCCCAGTTTCATGAACTGTTTGGCAAGTCTGTTACAGAGCCAGATTTTGAAGGATTCTAACAGTGATTGAACTTTTATAATTCATGATTTTAGAATGAGGATTAACTAAATTTCCATTAAGACTTAACTCTTTAGAATTGTTTTTATTTCAACATTTAAATTAACTTTCTTTCATTTTATTTAATAATGTGATTTACCTAAATAAACGTATTCAGAACTCACTTTGTGCATCTTGTGATGTACTGGTAGTCTAGAAATTATGGGTCGGCTTATACGCGGGTCATGCACTTTATTACAGTTTTACCGATTCAGTTTGGGGGGTGGCTTGGCTTATACGTGAACCGGTTTATATGCGAGTATATACGGTACATGAAAAGAGACAGATGTTTCAACAGGCATTACAATACCCCTACTGGCAGTGTGATATTACAGCGCAACAAGAGTTTTCAAGGTTAACAGTTAAACAAAAACTGTATACTGTGTAGAGAACATTTTAAAATGCTCTACTTTTCCTGAATATCACTTCTCTCCAGGTGCATTAACATACCCAAACAGCGTTTCTAAACCAAGTTAGCCTAAATTATTCATAAAACCATAGCAACAGCTGTTCCATGATAAATGCGTGAATTATTGCCAAGAAAGCACTGAGAGGCAAAACATCTCTCCATGATAGTGCATATCATAAGGCTGACAGAATCTCTCCAAAATATTTCAAAAGATTGTATAGTAGGTCTAATTTGAAGAATAGAAGAAGCCCAATGGAAAAGGAGTGAAAATTAGGGTCACCTGAAAGCATGTAATTAGTTAAAGTTTTATTAAAATATCTCTGGTTCAATGGTTAGAGAAGGATACAAGTCACAGATAGTAAGTACATTCTTTCTACTTTGTCCCTGACTTTGAATTGGGGGGTGGGGGGTGGACAATGGCATGTGACCTTTTGTCTAGCCATGATATACATGCTGGCAAAGTTTAATTAAAAAATAGTCAGTGGTTCAAAAGTTCTACACTAGACAATGAAACAAGTGACAGAATCACATTATTTTCCTTTTTGTGAGTTTGACCTTGAATCAGAGGACAAGGACAAGGTACATGATACACCATATGAACATGATATATACATTGGCAATGTTTGGTTAGAATATTTTCAGTGGCTCAAAAGGTATATGCTGGAGAAGGATACTAGTCACAGAATTATATCTTCCCTTGCCATGACAAAGAGAACAACTTGCATAACTTCTGGCACTGAGATATGAGGCCTGGCTATGATACATGAAACATCATCTCCTCATGAAAAATACTGAGGCAAACTTTCATGAAAATCCCTCCAAACATTTATACAATGCCGGACAAGCAAAATTAATAGATGGGTGAGCAGACAGTCAATTCTATAACATAATACATGTACACCTGATTTAAAACTGGCATATAAAAAAATCAAAAGGTAGAAAAAGCAATCTACATATATATAGCAATGCATCATTAAAGCTATGCTCACTTCATCAGGATCTGACCACAATAGATCACATACGAGTCCATTGTCTGGAACATTTAATGGCCTCTCCAGATTCTGCAGCTGAAAGAAAAAGTATAAATTAAACCTATTGGTGAGGGATTATTAAAATAATGCTTCAATCACATGCATCAGTAATGGTCAGAGAAATCCCTTTAGGGGTCAGAATTAATAGCTATGGGGATTTGGTAACTTTCCTGCCGATAGAATTTATAATTTAAATGTGGAATGTCTGATTCCATGCCTATATAAAAAATGTAATGGATCATTCTTAGAAAATGGATCAGATATTGATGTTAGTCCTGTTTGAACACCAGATGTAAGTGATTTTGAATTGAATGACGAGGAGAACATAGTCCCACTTGCACAATGGAGTGATGACCTTGCCATGTTCGAGATCAATGATTTTGATTCTCATGTTGGTTCAACAATCAAGCTTGGACCACTAAGCAATGAGAAAGATTTTTTCTCAAGTTTTATCCTGAATGTCTGGTGGAAAAGCTTGTGAAAGAAACAAATGATTATGCCAAGAAAATAAGGGACCAACAGCAAGACCTGAAACAGTCTGAAACCAGCATCATGGAGACAGGCATATCTTGGAATATTTATCGTCATGAGTATTAGGCAGATACCCAATTATTCCATTGCCTGGATGATATCTGTATAGTTTGGAATTCCAGGAATACCAGAGAGCATGACAAGAGAAATAGGAAATATTTTGTGAGATTAAAAACAGTTTACATGACTGGGATTTATTTTTTGATGGGATGTAGGAGTATATAAAGCGGAAATATACGATAGCCACTATACAAGGTAAAATGTTTTTTATTTCACTGAAATCCAGCAAAAATTAATGAGATAATGAATATAAATGTAACCCTGTTTTTATTGTCAGTTTCTGTAGTCAGCCATGATGATGCTTTAGTATTCAACCTAGCAATCAACCTCAGTAACTGATATGATAACACTGAGCATTAGTGAAACTGCTTAACAGCTGTAGTAGCTAATGGGTTAAAATGCTTTTGTCAAATATTACATCCAGTTGTAAATCAAATGGACAATAACTCTAACATTAAAAAAATGAAATTCAAGTGATTAGCTGATGTGCCACTCTTAAGGTAAATTGCCATGATATCTACCATGCATGAATGAAAGAATTCCATCAAATCTACAAGCCAAGCTGAGTTTGCAAGATTCCATCATAGTACATCTCCAGCAGTAACAGTGTTCCAAACAATCTGAAAGTAAATATAGGCCTTTTCCCGGAAGAAATTATTTTTTAAAGGTTCACCTAAGACTCTTAACTGAATGAAATCAAAAACCTTTTCCACTTTTTAAATTCAAAAGGTGTTTCAAATTTGAGACTTTCTCAGAACATCTGAGATGGACACATGACTACCTATATACAAAGCCAGAATGTATCACTAGAAACACATTTAACTATTTAAAGTCAGAATGTATCACTAGAAACACATTTAACTATTTAAAGTCAGAATGTATCACTAGAAACACATTTAACTATTTAAAGTCAGAATGTATCACTAGAAACACATTTAACTATTTAAAGTCAGAATGTATCACTAGAAACACATTTAACTATTTAAAGCCAGAATGTATCACTAGAAACACATTTAACTATTTAAAGTCAGAAAATTTTGCAAGTAACTCACTTTGATTTACACAATAAAAATGTTAACTTTGCTTGGCCTAACTGTATGTGTTGTATGAAAAAATTCTTTTAGAAAAGGTTGTTTTAAGTCTGACAGAAAGTTTAAACATAATATACCTTTACATAAAAAGAATGTCCGGCCATGACCTAACATCTAATTTCAGTATAATCAAACATTACAATGTATATTTAATGCAATCAATAAAAAAAATGGGAGATGGAGAGACTAACTGCATAAACAAAAATAAGTGTTACACTACATCCAGCTACAAAAAAATAAAAAGAGCCATAACTCTCTAAGAAAAATCAATGGGTGAAGTGAATTTTTTCCATATTCACATCTTCAGGTAATTATCATAATATGTACCAAATTTCACAGCAAGTGAATGAAAAATTACTATCTTTACAAGACCTGTCATACAATGAATTCAGCTGTGAGGCAAAATGGGCGCTAACTCTAATAAATATTGTAGGAACAAAGTGGCTTGTCAATATGGGCACCTTCAGCTGATGACAATAATGTTTACCAAGATTCAAGGGAGTCCATCAAAACTTGCATACCAACTTTCATTCACAAGACTGTGTGATGGATGAAATGATAGTAGATATACAGTTATGTCAACAGACATGAGGAATCGTGAATAATCCTTTCATATGCTTCAGCAACATGATATTATAACCAATATTAAATCATATAAAGTCATTACAAGCATTAATGCAGGAGATTTTAATAGCTTTTCACAGATAAAATCCATTGCACATGAATATCAATGAACTAAAGAACAGTTCCACCTCAAAGCTGTCATTTAATATAACGCAATGATCTATTTGACTAGCTTTTTGCTCACATTTATAAACTTTAAAATGGTGATTTTAAAAAGAAACATAACTAGTTTGGATGCAACCAAATAATATTTAGAAAATCTATGAAGTCAGTATAAACAGCATATAAAATTTAACTGAAAAAAGTACATGTACGTGTTTTACTCTCTATCTCTCATTCCCTATCTCTCTCTCTCTCTCTTCATGTCAAAAATGTACATGCACTTGTAATTTGTTTATGTCTGATTGATATTAAAACATCTGCCCATATGAAAATTAAATTATGACAAAGCATAATTTGGTAATTGTCAAATTAAAATATGTATTATATTCATATTTATATCATTATCCATGATAGATAGGACCAATAGTGCATGCAGTAAACTGGGAGAAATCAACAAAAGTAGCACACTGGTTTGATTACAAATGTCCAGTTAGTGACCAATACAAATCTTTATTAATATATTGCATATGGTTCCCCATATTTTTCTGGCCAAAAGTTCCTTTTCTTGTCAAATTTAAGCATTTTTTAAATATAAATCTTTTATTTAGCAAGGAAAATAATCAATACATGTACCATGAATCAATATGTGGAGTTGAGAATAAGGGCAATACAATCAGGTATCAACCTCATATATAGAAATAACTGCATATTCTGTATTTTCAAGTTTGCTACCTACCCCTTATAATTCAAGATGATCAGAAATATTTTCAATCAGCTGTTTTCAATGTAAGCATGTACAACATTTTCTGGCCTGTAAGTTGATATCGTTTGACCTGGAGTCTGGTAAATGTATCAAACTCCAAATCAACTTGTATACAGATTGTCACTGAAATTGCTTTACCATGATTATGAGATGTAATAAGCAAAATAAAAAATAGATCATATTGCTGTACTAATTCTTTTTCAATTACCATGTCAACCAATTATTATAAAATAATATGACTGATTACTTTTTTAATTTTGTATGCATTTGCTTGTATTTTCTGGTTTCTCCAACATGAAATAAAAGAAAACAATTAAAGAGCTCACAATTTATGGGCCATGTAGCACACTTATGATCACTACCTTATAGTGTACTGTGCTAATTGCAAAGGATATTATTTATTCATAACCCCCTCTCAATTTGCTTTATTCATTCTTTTTATACTAGACCCATTTTTTCTGATCACAATTTAGCCAAAGGTTCATTGATATTCTGATTTTAATACCAATATTTTATATGACGCACTTGAGTAAATTACCAGTACATATTTTTCAATGATATAGTGATCAAACAAAGAGACATAATCCATATTAACAACTCTATAATATTTTACCAATATTTATAAAATACCATAGGCGAAGCACATAATTATCACATATTCACAGTACCATCATATATTCATTAAAGAATTCCCTAATAAGTAAAAATTCAGAACAGAGTTAGATTACCTCAATCATATCAATGATATGGTTTTAGTTCTGCATTTCAGCTTAAAGCAAAATGTAATTTCAACATATTACCAGTATTCATTCTTAAAAATCTGTTGTTCTTTTTGATTATAATTAAAGGATTTGGTCCTTGGTTCTCAAAAATGAATACAAACCAGTTAAATGTTTAAACTCTGATATTGGCATTGGGTACTAGGCAATGCTAGTATCACAATTGTTTTCTATCAATTATCCACAGCAATTGCCAGTTTTATAATCTCAAGTGGATTAAGACGCACAATAAATGAAACCCTCTCTCTTCTCATTTCTATAAATGTATTGAAATAGTTCATAGATAAATTAAATTTTAAAAAATATTTATTGTTCATTTCATGTGTGTTTTCTATGTTTTTATATCATTAATTCTCTTTGCAATTCTCATGTTGTCAGGTAAACTTACAAAACAGATAACAATCATTCTGAAACCTTGTCTCTCTCCAAAATGAAATGGGGGGGGGAAGTATCTTAGCATCGGTGACAAGAATTTCTCAATTAATCTGGAACAGCATTGTGTTGCAATAAGTAGGCAGGAAACCGGAAGTTACAAATAAAAACAACAAAGCTAAAGTATTAATTTGGCTTCATCTTATACATCACCTTGTCTTCAGATGAAGGAAGAAGAATTTATGAAATTTGCAAATTAGACTTACACTCCAAATGAACTTAAAGGCTGGAAAATACGGCACTAATAATTACTGATATGTTACCTTTTTTTTAACTTTTAACTTTCTTAAGAGTAATACTATTTTGTCAGAGTTTTTACCCTACAAGAGATCTCTAATATATTCATAAAATTTTAGTAACCATGAAACAAAAGATGCTGATAAGCTCTGTTTTGAGAATACCTAATGACTCTGAGGTTTAGCTGATGCATTCAACAGGATAAGGGGATGCACATAATTTTTATAGCTGAGATATACATGTACTGACATCTATGTCTCTATATCATGCTCACAAGCAAAAAACACCTATTTCTCTAAATCAGTGGTTTTCAAATTTTTTTGTGGGCCTATTGAACATTGCTGAGGGTCTCAACAGATTACTTAATGACTTTTCCTAATGTTGATTGCACCGTAAGGTAACTATTGCAACCTTTCTGCAGACCACCTGAATGGAGCTTGTAGATTGCATACCAAAGTTATAGATAGAACTTCTGCTCAAAATAATTTAAGGTCTTTTCTTCTTCACTTAATGAAGAATTCATAACAAAAAAAGTAAACTTTTTAAAATATATTGTAGAAATTGCAGGTGCCTTGGATGACCATTTGCTAACAAATACTATGGATTTTCAAAATTATGCTTACCGCCTCTTAATTCATGAATGCGGTACATAGGCCTACTATTTCAGCATAGTGAGTATTCAGCTTGACAGTTAGTGAGAAAGAAAACAATCACTTCTTATCTAATCATGACTTGAGTATTCTTATAGTGATTGCTGAGATCAAAATAATAACAATATTAATAATGAGGAATTTGTATAGTGCCTAATCTTTAGAAGCTCTAAGCGCTTTACAGCATGTATAATGATATGACTACAAAAAAAAAAAACACCATGAAATTATAAAACATAAAAAGGTACTGAAAAATATTGAAAGTAGGAAACATTATTAGGTCTTTAAGTTTGTTCCTGCAGTCAAAAAAGGCAAGTTTTAAGACCACTCTTGAAAGGGATCTCTTTGTCTTTTTGTCTAATTTCAATGGGCAATTCATTCCACGTCTACATAATAATAAATAATAAAATAATAGCATTATTATTAAAAACCTAAATTCCAAATTTATATATATGTATGTATTTGTTCAAAGTATCAGGTACTAAATTCAAAACCATACCTTTTATAATCCTATACTACACACCGTGACATACACATTGAAATTTTCATTTCAATGGCAAAAAAGACATGTTTTGACAAGAAAAAGACACAGGGATTATTTAAGAGAGAGAGAGAGAGAGAGAGAGAGAGAGAGAGAGAGAGAGAGAGAGAGAGAGAGAGAGAGAGAGAGAGAGAGAGCAAGTAGTAAGTGTCACTATGTGTTCAGGTTTATTTTATATATATATTAATTTTAACTTATATTGCCACTGTAATCTGGTTTACAAGAACAGAGACAAACAGGAAAACTAAAAAATATATAAATGCACAACCAAATGAGAATAAACAAGAAATTACATGAACAACAAAGATTAATTCTGATAATGGTTTACTTTTTTTTTCATTACATGGATCAATATAACAACTATATTTGCTTGCTGCCATTGACTTCATTTAATAAACTTGTAATCTAGCTGATAAGCAACAATTCTCCCATAATCAGAGCACTTGAGACAAAAAGATCTTCATTTTACTTAATCTGAAGCATGTGGAGATTTTTCTTTTTTCCTGCCATATTGTGTTTATTATATCCTTGCATATCTTTTGTACATACTGCAATATAAAATACTGAAATGACATCATGAGTGTGGGTATGTTCTCTAAAGAATTACTTTATTCACAGCATTAAACTGGCATGAAATTCAGACAAGTTGCTGTTTACAGCTACTTGGCTCTGTTCTTACAAGTTTAGAGACTATTTATCTGAATTTTTTAATATGTTATTCCAGGCTAATAAAAAAAATTATCTGTAACACTTTGCTCCAATATTGGAATAACATTTACAAAATCTGCAAAAAACAGTATATTTGATCTGATGGCATAGCCAATAACATGGAAATATACATCCATAAATAACGAAATTATAATCAGTTTAGCATGCATCAGTCAGTACAACCCATAATTTGGGTCTCTTGTCCTATGCATGCACCTTGACCCTGAATCCCAATATAGGGGAAATAAAATACCTGTTGGAAAGGGCTACAAGTTTAAGTACGATATCAGCTGTCAAACTTTACCAAGGTAGCCAATCACTCTAAGGTTTAATTATCTCATTATATTATAATCTGAGTTATGTGCATTCGAAAGGCAAAGGCTTGCAGACCAAACTAAAGTTTCTATTATTAGAATCACAAACTTTTCTTCATAACACAAAAATAAGCCTCAAGCTCGTGACTTTTGAGGGAATGTCAATAATAATAATTATAACAATATACTTTATTTTATATGGGTAAGTCAGTAAGTTCTAATACATTTTACTCCCTTTATGCTTTCAGATTTGGTTTTGTATGGCTTAATTCCATTTTTCTAAGGTTAAAAATGGTGACCAGCATATCTGACGGAGGATGAAACAGAGAAGACACTGGGAAAAACCATAAACCTACAGGACGCTAGTGGTAAGTTTTCTCACATAGTCACAATGGTTGAGCTGAGACTCAAACTTGTGTGCACAATGGTTAAATATGTGTGTGATATGTAAAGGTGAGTGTCTTAAACCAGTCTGCCACCTAGGGCACCTTAAGCCCTTTAGGATGAATAAACTATTTTATATACAAAATATATAATGATAATGCAAGCTTGGATATATTAAGAATAAAAGTGTATACCAAACTCATTAACAGAACAAATTGGAGTGGACAAATTTAAAATTAAAACTTTCAGGAATAACGTCAAACAAATTTTGTTTTGATGGCATTTAGATCTGGCTCTATTTTGAAGACATTTAATTTATGATGCAATGGTTTTGAGTGTACTCCAAATAACAGAATCTGAGTAAGCAAATGATTTTTTTTCGAAGATTTTGGTGTTCTGCAATTTTTACTTGTGATGAATCTTAATTTAGATGTTATTATTGTCTAATATTTCATATTTAAGATACCATGCAAATATTGTGGACATCGTTCATCCATTACTTTCAACACTAACATGATCTTTTCGCAGACAAAACTGTAAATTCACTGTTCTGAGCTAAAAGGATGCCTAATAAATGGAACACATGCAGCTGACTTCTGAGAAATTGTGTTGCACCTTGAATTCCATGAGAAGGTGAATATGTGAGGCGGTGTCTTCCAAAACCTAGGGATGCAAAACACTCAAGACACTAGAATTGGTAAAAGAAATTAAGTAATCTCATTTCGTTTGGTAGTTTGACCATCGTAATTCTGTCATCTAATCTACTCTGCACTACTACCTTTTTAGTGGACACTTACATAATAATTATAACAAAAATCTGTATCAAGTACTCAAACATCCCATAAAACATTGACTATTTTTTTTAGGTCTGAAAATCTGGTTTACATTAAATGAGTTGCACTATGGAATTTTCTGTTCTCGACCATGATCTCATTTAACTTAAGTCTTCATACATTATCTACCCATGTTTCATACGTTAATAACTATTTCCTCTCAATTGTTTTGCTATTTATAAATATATCAAGTAAATGCTAAATCATATAGTTTCCTTTTATCAATAGTTCACAGGAGTCAAGATTTAAGGAAGATAGAACCAAAAACTGACAAACCCATGATCCTATATTCCCAAAACACTAAAAGTGTGTGTGTGTGTGTGTGTGTGTGTGTGTGTGTGTGATGCATTTATATACTGATATTTTATAAACTGGTCTTTTGTAATGTTGGTTGTAACAGCATATGGCAGACCAGGTGTCGGTCTACAAATGAAACAACCAAAATATCACAAACATTTAGGTACAAATATAAACAATGATGATAATTGATACAAGATTTTATTATTTTGGTTAAACATATCAGAATCCAAAAGATGTAATAATATATATGTCTATAATAATAGAACACAGACACTGATGAAGCACTGCTATCATGATTAACTGAAACATCCCAAGTTTTGGCTTGCTCTTCTTTTATAGTAAGAAAGTTTGAGCAGAGCTATTGCCATGGGCAATAAAATGCTAAAATGCTATGCATGATACAGGACTGGCAATTTACCTGCTCAAAACTGACAAGATCTGGGGACAGTCCACCGTGCATTGCAAAAATTGTGCCCTCAACTAATGCAGCTGAAATAATGAAATGGTGGGAAAGATGAACTAGTTGGATGTTCTAAAACATACAAGAAGAAGCAATTAATTTTTTTGCTCACCAACAACAGCTTGTACAAACCTTGAAAAAAAAGTTACTGTCAAAATTATAAAAACCAATACAAACCTCTGAATTTACAATACATTTCATGTATTAAGAGTCTTTGCAATTTGTGATACCCATGTTTGTGCTAAAGCTCATAATATAAATGTCAGGGATAACAATCGTAAGTGTGACATTTTGAAAACATTTCCTCAACTAATCCATTATTGCATTTGCAAAACAAATAAAAAGTTCATCTTCACTTTAATACCAAGAATTTATTTACAATAGATAATAATCAATATAAATGTACGATTTGTTTCCTAAATCAGTGCAGCTATGCATGCAGTTAAAAATGAGTAGAACTAAACAATTAAAAATTTCACCATATCTTAGCACAATAAAATATATTGAATGCAATTTTTCATCTTACTAATACAAGAACATAAACCCAATGTAAAAAAAGTAATTTTACTTACTAATTGGTAAACAATTGAAACAATCTGTAAAGGTTTTCCATAACTTAATGTTGTATCGTCTCTTACATTCATCATAGAATCCATATATCCTAAAAGATAATGAAAAAGAATCAATTTAAATGTTAACCACACAGAAACAGCTTTTAAAATTTTAAATGTACATAACATGCAGTCTACCATATAATGCATTGAAAGATCTGGAGCTTGCAGTTTTTTAGGAGTAATCTGAAGAAAAAACAATGAAGACCTTGGTCTGCCATTGCATTAAGTGATGGCAGATCAGGGTCTATATTGTTAGAAAATAACTAAATGTATAATTTTTAGGTCAGCTTTGGTTAGCCAATGGCTAAGGGAGTACACCTATAGGAAAATCTGGAGTGGAGACCCTAAGGTAACTGGGCAATGTACTACATCCCCTTCTGACAACTCCTTGGTCTGGAGAGGGGTGGGCTCTGCCAGATGACTTTTGCCCAAGACACACTGATAATGCTGATCAAATCTTAACGTACCATACTGGATCGGTTGTCACCTGGGTCAAAAGGACCACGCCTGCCAATGGCCACCAGGATGGGGGTGACAAGTGTGCTACTGGTACTTTACATAAAATCAACTTTACATAAAATCAGAGCAAGAGACAGCATCACCATTGTCACCTGGAACATTAGAATTTTTGCGCAAATTGGAAGACTCCAAGAGTTGACACATGAGCTGAAACACTACACATGGCACATTCTGGGACTCTGTGAAGTCAGACAGAAAGCCCTAGGAGAACACAAAACTGAAGATGGGCATATATTCTACTATAGTATAGAGTTGGACAAGTCCATAAATGGAATTGGCTTCCTTGTAAACAAAGCCATCATGGGATCTGTGCTTGACTGCTGCCCCATATTTAGCAAAATAATTTCCATTCGTCTGAAAGCATCTCCCTTTAACATCACAAATATCTAAGCTCCAAAGTCTAAGCTCCAACTGCCAATCATGATGATGAAGAAATGCCAGGGTTATCTAAACAAGGTCAGTAAAAAAAGACATCCTCATCATCCAAGAAAACTGGAATTTTGGCAAAGATTATCTAACAGAATGGGAAGACCATTGTGGACCTTCTTGCAATGAACTTACCAACAAAAGAGGGAGACAGTTGCTCGAGATCACAAGCTACAATAACTTGGTACTAGTCAACACCCTGGGCCAACATAAAGCTTCACGATGCTGTGCATGGCATGCACCAAATGGAACCCATCATAACCAGATCAACTGCATAATGGTTCAAAACTGATAGAGCAAAAACAAGGACGTTCCCAGGTGCTAATGTTGAGAGTGATCATGACCTCATGGTTATGAACTTCCGAGTGAGGCTGAAGAAAGTTAACAAGCCAAAGAACATCAGGCTCAAATTCAACCTTGAACAACTGAGAGACCCTAACATCTGCAAGTCATTCCAAGCCACAATTGGAGGAAAATTTGGTCCACTCCTTGTGATGGATGTTGATGTTAAAGTGAACACAGATACTTTCAATACAGTCATGAGAGCAACTGCCAAGGACATCATTGGCCTCCATCACCCAAAGAGACCTTCAAAATACCAGACACACAATGGTGGCAATGGAGTACCAATAAATAAACAAGAATATCAGGAGAAAAAAAACTTGAAGAAAGCAAACGACTGGATTGGACAAAAGTGCACAGAAATAGAGAGCAGTCTGATAAATAATAAGAGCAAAAAGACATTCCAAATAGTGAACGACCTCACCAGACAGAAGCATACAAGAGTCAATACCACTCGAGACAAAAATGGAAAATGCCTCACAGAAGTAAGTGACATTGCAGAAAGATGGACTGAGTATAGCAAAGAACTCTACAACCATCAGTCCACAGAAGACCAAGAGGTGCTTGATGTTCCAAACTCCTCAAATGGTGATGATTTCCCCATTCTGAAAGAAGAGGTGGAGTCAGCAATAAGAGCATTGAAGAATGGGAAGACAGCTGGAGTAGACAACATCCCAGCTAAACGTGTCAAGAATGAGGGGGGGGGGAATCAGCGATAGTGCTACAAAAAAAAAAAATCTTCAACAAGATCTGGCAGCAAGATCATTGGCCAACCACAGTCAACCCAGTCACTGATTATAACACTACCCACAAAAGTCAATCTCCAGCTGTGCCAAAATTACAGAACTATCAGTTTGATCAGCCATGCTAGTAAGGTGATGCTGAAAATCATCTTGAACAGACTGAAATCACAAGCAGAAGAAATAATCGCTTCAGAACAGACCTGGTTCCAGAGTCAAAGAAGCACAACAGAACAAATATTCAATCTCAGGGTTCTGTGCAAAAAGTACTCGCAACATTGACAAGGTTCTATGGGGGACTGGTTCAAGACATCTATCATGTGTTCATAGATTTCAAAAATGCCTTTGACAGAGTGTCACATGTGGCATTGTGGACCACAATGAAGAAATACAACATGTGTCAAAAGTTGACTAATACCATCAAGCAGCTATATGCCAAGGCTACCAGTGCTAAAGCTGAGTATCTAATCATGGCATCAATCCAAGGTTCACTGATTGATTTGATGAAAATTGTCCACCAAGAAACACCTACTTTTCAGTCATTTTACCGGTATTAAGTATAGATCAGGAATCTTGTTTCTGAAGTTTAATTCTTAGGTCCATAGCTAACACTGTCACAATGAAGGCCATAAAAAGTACACCAATCTCTCAATAATACGCTGATAACCTACAACCTTGCTTATAACACAAGGTCAGGCATGGGTCCAATGTTTTTAAACTAAAAATTACAAAAACAATTGGACCCGATTTCTTGAATATGAAACAGAAGGAGGCAGGGTTATCCTGACTAAAACATTATAGAAGACTTATTTTAGTAAATTGATGGTTTCTAATAATTTAACAATACAGTTTTTATTTTAGCAAATTAACAATTGTAGCTGGTGATAAATAATCAGTGATAAATCATCGGAAGAGTGTGTTGAGCATCACAGATTTTCCGAATTAATGTTAACCGTTTTAATATATGGGAAATATCAGAGAATCATATTATTCAAGATTAGCCAGAGAGAGATTAGATGCTATTAAAAAATATATCCCTGTCCGAGATAAACTTAAAGAACTTCAACGACGACAAGATTCTTATGTTGATTTTGTATCTGACACAGAGAGTTATTTAAACTGATAACTAAGACCACTGAAAAGATTGTTACCGCCACTGAAAAAGGTGTTATACCAACACTCGAAAAAATAATAGAACAGTCTAAACCCAGTGCCAATGATACTGAGGAAACTTCTCGATTTGGTCTAAAAAAAAAAACAGACAAGGAAATAGTTGATGAATTACGAAATAGATTTACCAAAGAAGGGTTAGCTCGTATTGATAAGAGTGATATAGATGATTTTATCAAGTTTGCTGTTATGGGATATTACGATAAAAACAGATATTTGAAACCGGAGCATAAAAAATATATTAAGAATATAACACATTGGGCTGATGTGATTTATAAGGCTAGAAATCAAATAAAACAAATTAACAGAGATGATCCAAAATATGTTGCATATATTGATGCAGCTGGACAATTATATGGAAAACATGAAGCTATAAAAGAAGATTTAAGAAAAGAAGAACAACAACGAAAACAAGAAGAACAACAACGAAAACAAGAACAAAAACAACAATGAAAACAACCACCAAAACAACAAGAATATTATATTCCTTCTGATGTAGAAGAGGATATTGATGATACACAAGGTGCAACTGGAAAATGTTTTACAGGGGGTAATTTAACTATATGTCCAGAGAATATCCTATACGATGTGTCTCAGTTAGAACTTCTCATCGAAGGAAAACGAGCAGGAAATAATTCTGCTGAAATTATCAATGAGGCCACATATATCTGCCAGCGGTTATATCAGCGTGGTATCATAGATATTAATTTATATCAAGGTCTCATCAATGAGATCGAAGACGACTATTACAGTGATTAGATAAAAGATCTTCATATAAGATGATAAATATGACCAACGACATCAACGTGTCAGAGTAATAAACTCAAGAGTACCAGTGTATAGAGCATACAATTGAAATAGTATTGGTGATATTATCATTAGCGGATTGTTTACTAAAATTGCTCCCAAGGTAATACCATTCGCTAAGCAACTTGGGATGAAGGCAACTGGAGTTGTTCGTGATAAGGCTATCAACAAAGTTGGTGATCTTGCTGGAAAAGCTTACTCCGCGGACAAAGATAGAATAATGAACTAATTCGTAAAAAAAAAACTCAGCTGGTCTAATTTGTCAAATTACCTATTACTGAGTTAATGCCAGCGAATATCAGTAAAGTGGTTAATCAACTCGCGAATCAAAAATTAGCAGAATTAAGTGGAATACCAGATAATCAACTCACAAATCAGAAATTATCAGAATTAAGTGGAGTATGAGATAAACAACAACAGCAAAATATTATTTCAAGTATGATAGCTGGTAGTGGTCTTCGTTTTAGAAGATAATCAACTATTATTAAATGTTTGAGGAAATGCCTAACACGGTGTTTGATATCAGTGAGAAAGTATTGAAGGATACTTCACTTCGTGATTATCAAATGTATTCATATGAGTTCCAAATGAATGAGGTAGAATTGAACCTCAAGTTCAGGATACTAGCAGATATTTTCTTCCATTGGAGGGATACATTGAAGTTGAAGGTCGACTTACACATAATGATATTGTAAATACCGGTTATGGAATAGGTGATTGAGTTGGTTTTGTGAACAACGGTATAATGGCGTTGTTTAACAGTGCCAGATATTATCGATGGAAAAGAAATTGAGATGATTAAAGAGAATGTCAACGTAGCAACTATAATTTGGGATTTGCATCTTGTTGAGCTATGTTCAATGACAATGAGGAGTTTTCTTGTGTGATTCCTCTCTCTCATATTTGGATTTTGCCGCTGGATAAAAAAGGTTATATTTGGTGCAACATACTATTGTACTCAATAGAAAGGGAGATGATAACGATGCAATATAGAGAGCTAATGGAGTTGCTGATGGTAAGGTAACTTTCAAAAAACTATCATTGTGGATGTCCGCGTTGACTCCTTCAATTGCCCACAAAGACCGATTAATGTCTTTCATGGAAACGGGTGGTAAATCACTATTGTCCTGGCAAATGGTGACAACAAATAGTACTTCTGGCAATAAAGCTCCGGGTTTGTTTACATGGCAATTATCCTCACAACACGGGAAAGCTCCTCCGAAACATGTTTTTGTTGTACTTCAGCAAAATAACAGACTAAATAATCAGGAACAAAACCCGATGGTATTTGACGCGCTCGGCGCCACACAGGTTTCACTACGAGTAAATGGTCATCAAGAGCCATCCGAGGATATAATGATGAATTTTGAACATAACCAAGTTGCACGAGCATATCAACATTTGTCAACATTTCTATGTCGTGATTTAGATATTGACATGGGAATGCAAATATCTCAGCGAGAGTTTACAATGCTGTATCCGATCTATTACTTCTCATTGGAATATCTTGATTTGTACAGGCAACCCATCGTCAATAGAATCTTTCATGCTCATGTAGGTACTTATCCTGTTAATGGATATAGAGCCGCAGCTGTTATTCTTAGCGACAAGGCAATGTTACTCGAGGGTCATGGTGGATGGATGAAACTCGTTGACGTTCCAATAGAAAACATATAATGGAATCAAAAAAACATGCAATTAGATGATCTGTTATCTAAATAAAAATGTTGTATAGTCATGTTAATGTCACCTTGACACCTGGTCAGATAAAGAAACTACAATCGAAAAACTCTGCTACGTGTGGAGCAAAGATAACTTCGAAACATGAACAGATAGTTAACAGAGGACCAAATAAATTGTTGCTGACGAAAACTCTGCTTAAACATTTCAATAAAGCTAACACAGCAAATACAGGACTCCAGTTAAATTTTTCATCCTCGGTGATTTCCAACATGATCAAAATCGGTGGAATATTTCTTTTTCTCGCCGCGATTCCCGGATTAATTGCTGCCGTGACTGTCCCTGCTGCTAAAGCTGCCGCGTTAGGTGCTGCGGGTGCTGTTGGTGCTGCCGGTATGAATAAAATTCTCGGGCGAGGATATAAAAAACGAGGAGGAAATCTATTACTCAAAGCGCCTGCAGCAGTTTTAGGGGGAGTTGGAAAAACTGTAATTGGTACTGCTGGTAATATTTTAAAAGCTCATACAGAAGGAATGGCATGAAAAATAGCAAAGGAGCAGGGACTTTCAAGTCCATGGAAGGAAGGGTTTTCAAGTCCATTCCAATATGGAAAAGGATATTAAAAAAAAGGAAGCAGCCTGAGACTCCCAGGAACATACAGGATTTAACACCGATGTCAAATTTTGATTTAATCACTGTGGTGAAAAACTCCCCCGTGAAACATTTCAGAGGTGTTTTCATGAAAGATCAATTACCTAAACATTTATCAATAGCAGAAACAAGTATAATTAAATTAATCTAGATGATAACACTGGACCTGGAACACACTGGGTAGCTTATGCAATACATCCTAAATCAATTGTTTATTTTGATTCGTATGGGTTAGCACCGCCAAATGAATTTCTCAACTACGTATCACAATTAAAAATACCAGTTTGGTATTCAACGTTACCCACGCAGACATTAACCAATCCTCCGATATGTGGCCGAGAAGTCATTAACATGTTAACGGCGATTTCAACATCTTCCAAATTACCTCATAAAACCGTGCACGAATATACCAGCGAAAACTTTTTAAAGAGAAATCAATAATATAACAATGGTAGATATTTGGGGAAAAACACTCAAACGCAGAGGAAAAACCAAAGGTGTTTCCGTCAACGATGTAAAGAAAGTTATATCGAAGGCGTTATTGGATATATTAAATCCTGTAGATATAGAACGAAATGAAATAGTTGTATTTGGAGATTGTCAGGGAAAATTAGCGACCAGTAATGTTCTCATTGGTACAATCACAGACAGATTAACAGCACTCAGCGATAATTACAGTGAGACCCCGCATAACGCGCCCTGTTATAAGACGAATTCGGATATAACGCAGTTGTGGCATGGCTCCCAAAATTTCAGGTAATTTATTACAGGTATTTTTCTCAAAAACAAAAAAAAAACTTTTAAGCATGAAAAATAAAATATGTCAAGAGTTTAATTATCATTCTCGTACTCGTCTAAAAAGTGCAAAAAAGAACGTGTAGAAAATGTATTATCATTTTGGAGAGGAAATCACACACAAATTCGCATATAAAATAATTGTTGTATGGATCCTAAAATTTAAAAATAAACATCGAAATACGAACCAATTGTTGGGCCTTCTGAAAACTTTGATCTTTGTTTATTGTTGAAAAATGACAGCTCATAAGTGTCAATATTATTATTACTGATCCCTGAGCAATGAAGCCATCGTGTCTACTTTGTGTTTGTCTTGAATGCATTCCGAATACAATCGTTGCTCTAATAATCTCCGAAATATGTTCTCTTAATTTCATACACAACTAAGCAACAGCCAATGTGGCAGTTGATAAAAGATTCTCACCAGAATGTATGAATCAATTAATTTAAGTACAGTAGTCCCCCTCTTTAACGGCCCCCCCTGAACAGTGGCCACCTGCTTCTTACAGCCAGAATTCCTTGGCACCGACGAGTTTGTATTCAAAATTGCCCCTCAAGAGCAACCACCCCTCTAACACGACCAGCAGCCAGCATTTTGTACAAAAAATGTAAAATGTCCCCCTCATGAACAGCCACTTTTGTTTCTTCAAATGTATCCAGAACCAAAAATTAATTCAAATCTTGACGTAAGGTAAGCAATTTTGATTATCTCTATCATAGATACATCTCTCCGAGTGTCAAGTCGCCATTAAAAGTGTTGACTAAAGATTTATAGTATATCATTATCTATAAAAGTTGATGTTTACAGGAAATGGGCTCAATAATGTTATGATCGAGTTTGGGGTTTAACACCTATGTCGAGTTCTTCTCTTTGATGATTATAACCAGACGTAATTGTTATAATCATAACAGGGTCAGCATATGCTAAAAATAGATTTTGTACATTGGCACACACAGAGAACCTTAGAAAAAACAACAGAGTACCAGACAAAGACAAGAAAAATCACGTGACAACACATTATGGCTTCCTTTACAAAGACTATTTCGTACACTCGACACAAGTTTTGTCTGCATAATTAAATCGCATACAGTCAGCAATTACCGAATAAATCATTACCAAACATTAAAATGTCATCACATTAATGGATACATTATTTTCGAAGAAAGTCGGTTATTCTACATGATGACATCGGGGAATGGAGGGGAAAAAGGGACTTGCCGAACAATTTTATGTAGAAAAGACTAGAAAAAACAAGTTTATGTTGAAATAATTTGAATAAACAAAGTCGTAACTGATAAGAAGATTATTCAGCAGCAGTAGGAAAATGGAGCAAATGGAAACATAATTATGTATGTACCAAGATGTAAATGACGTTTTTGAATCCATTTGCAATGTGCATGACAACAATACCCGCTAACATATCACACTTATGACAAGAAAGAAAAAATAGTAATGTATATTCAGTTGAAATAATTTTGTTATTATAACAAAAAGAACCTTTAAATGCTTAATGTTTCATTTAGATGAAGATATTTAATGTTTTGAAGTATGTAGCTTTCTTACTACATACATTACATATACATGTACTTCTCATAATAAATTTAGCTCCCCTCTGGAACAGCCACCCGTCTTATAAGGCCACTTATAAGAGGGGGACTACTGTACATTGTTTATCATCAAAGTGAACTGCCGAGCTAAACTTGTTCAAATCGGGGGCAACAATTTATACAGCATCAAAGAAACAAAAGCCGCGAACATGTGCAATCTGTTGACTAGTAAATTCGAACTCTGCAACTGAGAACTATAATTGACTTTGGCAAGAGCAAACGTGACATTAGCAGAAAGCAGCTAAAAATCAAGTTTTTCAAAAAATAATAACTATTGACAGATGAGAAATGTAGTGGTATAAAATATATACAGACACCGGTCATTAATCTTCGGACATGCTATTTCATCATTCATTACGTATACCCGTTACATAATTTTTGTTATTTTCTTTTCATTGAATTCAGTCACATAATGATCTGTGACAAAATTATTCAATATTTTACATCTGTGTGTGGATATTTTTGATGGAAATATTTGTAGTATGGATTCAATGTATGTTACAAGATTTGCTGGTGAGTACACGGTGTTGATACTCTTTTCATGCAATAGATTATACATGTATATATAAATTAGACACGTGTATGTACCAATGCATGGTTCTCTGAATAAAGTAATATATTATATCTGCAATTTCTGTTACCACAGCAAATGTTTTTTTTCATTTAATATATAATGATCAAAAGTGGTAATTGTGCCATGCATTTTCGCACCCATCTTTATGTACACACCCCCACCAATTAAATCCAAAAATATGTTGGTATTGTACATGGTTCATAACACGGTCGGATTCTATGGCTCCCAACTACCGTGTTATAGAGGGGTCCCACTGTATATATCATTGGTGAATTTATTAAAAATCCTCGATGATAAATATGACGCCCACATAAATCAATTTTCAGGGTTACAAAAATCCGTTACAGATATATAACTTCCTATTGCTAATTTCTTTGGGGTTCCACCGGTGACCACGCCAAAGCTCACAGAGATAAAAACTGCCATTGATAATCTAGCAACGTTACGATCCGAGTATGATGTTCATGGTCTCATGTATAATGATTTTTCCGAGATCACGTTCAAGTTAAAAACGAGTTGATAAATTTTATAGAAAAACTACCACTGGATATTCCGTTGAAACTCGCACTGATAAAAAACCGTCATTGATGAACTAGCAACGTTACAATCCACATACGAGGATCACGTAAAACAATTTATAAATTTTTATAGAAACATCGTTAAAAAATTCTTTGGTGGTCCCATAGACAACATCGATGTAAAACTCCCGGATATAAAAGCATCCATCGATGAGATCAAGAAAACTCACGATACCATCAAATATGATTTTCTGAGGATGATTAACACTCTCGAAAAAACAAAAATTCCTCATGAGCGAGCAAATATCGTAAATATGGTATATACGATCCAGCCTGGATCATCTGCTTGGACACCGGAGAATAACACGTTACATATCACCGCGACCATCGTGGGAATTCACAGACTAAACATTGGTATCTCTGATCCAGTTTAATATTTTGGAGGATGGAAATTCATCTGGTATCAATACAAAATCAACAATCATCAACAAGGATAAAACCACGCGATTCACTATAACACAAATCCCTGGTGAAAATGAACCACTAATTCTTAGGGTGCAAATAACATGGTACGTAGAACTTGTAGTTGATTTGAGTAACAACTAAATTGAAATCATCGTTGTTTAATAAATAATGTCATTGTCGCAGACATCACAAGAATACCGATACAACCAGGTGTTATGACTACAAGCTAAGCTTAAGTCACTCTCTGAGGAATAGCAGATGAAAATAAAAAAATATCAGCGAAGAATTACTGCCATTGATGTAACCGTGTACTCGGTTTCAGGTGTAATTACTTCCGTGGGAATAATACTCTCTTAGGTGATAATGATAATAAAATTTCCTACAAAGTTATCAGCGATTCAAAATAGTATTCAATGTTCCAAGCATGAATTTTTTAACATAGGTGCAAAACATGTATTCTCGATGTTTATAAATCCTATTATGGAATACAGAATGACTTATTCCCGTGCCAGGGATATATTATCAAGAAAAAAATTTGAAAATAAGATATATAATCAAATTAAGATGCAGTAAAATTTATGAACATGATAAAAAAACCAAATCAGGAATTTCTTGGTATGTACAAAAACACTGTGAACGTATGTCAGATAACGGAATACCAGTCGTGTTAACCAAGAAAACCCAACCTGGAGTATTAGTTGCGATCGATAACGGATACTACAATCGTACATATCCTGTGACAGTATTAACTTACGGACTCTTTCAGATAAATGACAACAACGATGTGAAAAATTTTCCCCCAATACAAAACTCTCCCAATGTGAAAAAGTCAGAAGTGATAAACTGTGCTGCGGAGCGAGTCATAGAACATTTTCAAAACATCAAACGAGGTAACGGATTAACCAAATCGAGAAAATTAAAAATATTAGCGTGGGCGAAATCAGCTAAAATCACAGGAGCATTGGTGAGTGATATTTTCGCATTGGAACGAATATAAAGATTTCCGATTACCGTGGAAACATTATCCGGATATGTTTTACACAAAGCAAACTATAAATCAATAGGTACTCTGATTGTAATCATTAATCATAATGGTCATGCATGGAGTAGTTCCATGAGAGTATTTCCGATGTCACGAACAGTAAAATATTATCATGGGGATATATTTGACGTTATCCACAAAATAAGTAAAACTGATCCTGTTGGGGTATGGTTATTTGCAAGTGAAGAATTGGGAGGATGGTATGATCAATTTGTTATGACAAACGGAGATTTATATCGGACGGAAGATCTTCAAGCGGGGATGAATAATCTTGTGTTGAGATACATCGATGATGAAAAATCTACGATTTTTAACGATGAAATCACCCAAAATTGTTTTATGGTACCCGATGTCGCAGCATATTTCGCAAAAAAGAAAAACTCTTGGAAATCACTCCAAGCTGATCTTCTCGAAGATGTTAAAGCTAGTTGCGTAGAAACCACACAGGGTGGATTATGGAACACAGAATACGATTCACAAAATATGATATGCGCGGATATTGTATCATGTTACTAGGTGAGTTTTGTTGGACTAAGTGAATGTCACGAATATTTTAAACGATTTGGTCATCCCACGCATGAAATGACGAGGGTATCGATAAACGGACCATTACCAGACTTTGATCTAACAGGGTTTGCCAACGTAACATTGTTTAAACTTGCAGATGGTCTTCATCCAGTATTTTATCTCTGGACAGGAAGACATCTCTGCGTAAAGAAATGGGCTCCGATAGCGTTATTAAGGTTTTTGTTAGATAAACGGATGTTGACCTCATTGATTGTATCCGAAGCGATAATTTCATACCGGAAACAAACCAATGTTTGGTTACCAACTCCTGTTGACGATGATGACTCTCGAATGAAAAAAATGTTTAGAAAGTCAAGCAAAAGAACTTGGAAGGATAATAATTGGAAAGTTTACTCAAGGCGGAGCAGAAGATCATAAAAGAAAAATTACTAGATTGATAATCGACGATGCTGAACTAGATTTTATCATTGCGTATACAATTACGAAGGGAACATACATAGGTAGATCAACAACTTATTTATCCAACAAGAAAAACTAGGAACCATCGTTACATACTATGAGGGAGAATCACCGCAATTTACCCATTTAAGATCTTCGATGCTTGGTTTTGTTTTGATGAATGTATTCTCGATGGTAAACAAATTCTCTGATATCGTACTTAGAGTTGCCACGTACTCATTCTATTTCGATGTGAAACACCAGAAATGCGTCGAGGAGTATACTAACGTGGAGGAACATTGGGGAACATGTAGAATAAAGCACAAGTGAATATATAATTACAACAAAGAACTTGATGATCCCATCGAAGATAATTACTGTGAAAACACTACCATGGAAACGTCGTTGTGTGTATGATCCAATAACCAGACATAAAACTATTTATCTGAACAGCATAGGAGGATGTGGAAAAACAACACAAGTGATTGATTTATTTGGAAAAACAGCTGATATGATTGTGCTGACTCCAACTCATCGTCTTGCCAGAAAAATGAAATCCTGAGGAGTTAACGCGAGTACATATCATGTTTTTTTTAGATATAACAGAACTGAACGGACTCCCGATCGCATGGGAATGAAATATGTTCATAAGATAACCATGTGGGATGAAATCGGTACTGTATCGTTAGATCTGTTAAAAACATTTTTAGAATGGTTGTTAAAAAAAATACCGCAGTGATCATGTTCAGAGATCATGGTCAACCACCACCATTTGTCGGAGAATCACCACACGAATGGCTAAAACCAACGTGGACTACTACGAAGAGATCAATACTGACTATCGTTTACTCGACGATAAATTTACCACGTTAAAGTCCATGATAAGACTACAACTGGATCATACACAATGTGAAATAGCACGTAAAATGATCCCTGAAACTCCCATTGAGGAAATTTTAAACACGTGGAAACACACCGATGTTGTTGTAGCCAGCAGAAAAAAAGTAAGAGATAAACTTCAAGTAGAATTATTTAACATCCACAAGGAGAAATTTCTGATGGAACCGGTTCCGTTACGTTACAGACCCAAGGATACATGACAAAATATCCTTGTTGATATTCCAGGAAAATCCAAGCAACAAGAACTCGTGTTAAACGATATTGTATTTGTTGATATCGCCGTAGTAGAAAACACATTACGTGCTGATAAGTCTCTGTGGGTGTTAGGATACGCGATGACGATACACTCATCACAAGGATTAACTATCACCGATACTATTATGTGGATCGTTAATGACTTCACTGAGTGGTCAAATCTAGTATATCTTCACGAGTACGAAGAATAAATCAACTTCAGAGAATTGCTATTAGTTGAGATTAGTTGGTAGTAATTGAGTGTCATCTGGAATTACTTGTAACTATTCACGGGTAAAACTCCATTGTGGTGTAGTTGGATCAAGTTTATATAATACTGATCTGTTTTTAGATGTTATCGTGGAAAATATTTTATGTGTGGTAATGCTCCATATCAGATCAGTTGATCTTCTTCTACCAGTTCACCAGGTTCATATAAGGATCTCAGTGTGAGACGTTACCGGGTAGGATCTGCGATGGAAAATCCTTTCTTGGTACATTTATATATTTTTTTGTTGTCGTGATGGCTGGTTTCATATTTATTGTGTTGCTGACCTCATATTATTGATCGCTGCAACTACTTCTGGTAATCATTTGACCCATTCGCGAGATCGTTTATCATCGATGAATTCTTTCGCGTACTGAAAATGAAATAATTTATCAGCGAGAGTTCTGTTAAACTGCTCAACAATTGCCTGATTGCGATGGATTGCAGTGTGTCCTTGTCATATTTTAGTGTTATGTTGCTTCATCGTTGATGAAACTTCAACCTGAAATTCTTTACCAGGATCAACCTGAAGTTTTGGCAAATGCAGCGGACCTCGACGATAAATCTTTTTAAATGCGGAAGCAACCTTGGAAGACGATTTTGATGATAACGGCTCGGCCTCCTTGTATCTACTCGTGATGTCAACAACGGTTAATGCATATTTGTAAGTGTCTTTTTTAATGGTGTCATGCAGCAGAAATAATATATCGGTCTGATGAACTTTATTTGGGATATTAACATCAAACGACGCATATTGAATCTTTCTCGGATGCGGTAGATAAATTTGCCATATAGCTTGTCAGGATAACCAATCAGCAGCTATTTCATGTTTTACTTTTGCAGCGTTAGCAAGTTTATCAAACACTGACTTACCCATGTAGAATCCAGTCGGAGAATAATAAATTGATTTCATATTAAATACTGGAACCCATTATTAATTTACCCTTCATAGCTGTTTTTATTAACCAAGATGCTAAGTTTGCTTTGAAGGATTTATCAGGAATTGAATTTAACACGTGGATCAATTTTACATCCGCGAGATGACGTTGTTAGAGATCATTACTACAATATGCGATATCATGAACACGACAGGCTTCATCGATGGTGTTTATCGGATTTTCACCCGATCGATGATTATCTTGGATATCGAGTCTGATATCTAATCGTGTTTCTGGACCACAATAACTATACCCAAGAAGGTGTTTTTCTCCTGGATACTTCGCCCATGGCATCCCAGGAAGTTTTGTTAATGTACCCGTGATATCACTGCTGCACTTTTTTTTAAACAAATCTAAAAAAATTATACCACACCGCGAACATTTGCCAGTGATAGCTGTTCTGCTATTTGCCGTCGTGGTAGGCATTGGGTTAATTGTCGGTGTATCAGTTTTACATTTCAAATAATATAAATTCATAATACTATTAAGTTATATTTAATGGAAATTACCGATTTGTCCTCATTAAAAAAACAACAACGAGCTAAACATCATCCGATGTTACCTAACTCAGGATGATAATTATTGGACTGTTGGGAAGCGGTAAAACACTATTGTTACTTAACCTCATAATGAAATGGATGGCGTGGGATAAACTATATTTAGTAGCACCGAGTGTGGATGATCAACACTGCTATCAGGTGTAAAAAGATTATAATGAGAGCGCCTCGGAGATCACATGAGAAAATATCATTGATTTTATCACAGATATTGATGAAGCGCCATCTGTGGAGGACATTGACAGAAACATAAACAACTAGGTCATGTACAATGATACGATGTTAGATAAACAAAAAAGCCCTGCAAGGATATTCTCCCACGATAGACAAAACAACACAGATGTGATTTACGTCACTCAACGATACACTCAAATTCCAAATGTGATCCAAGATAACTGCAATGTGTTAGTGGTGTTTAACGGAGTTGACACTCATACCCTCAGAAATATTTTTCAAACTTGGTGAAACGGCGATTACGACTATAACAAATTCAGAAATTTCTTCAGTGGTGCTCAGGCAACCCCCCAAGGATTTGTAACGATAAATTTATCTGACCCCATAACACGATATCAAATAGGATTAGATCATATATATATCTGGCTAATCTTGAATAATATGATTCTCCGATATTTGCCATATATTAACACTGTTAACATTAATTCGGAAATCTGTGATGCTCAACACACTCTTCCGATGATTTATCACTGATTATTTATCACCAGCTACAATTGTTAATTTGCTAAAATAAAAACTGTATTGTTAAATTATTAGAAATCATCAATGTACTAAAATAAGTCTTCTATAATGTTTTGTCAGGATAACCCTGCCTCCTCCTGAAACAATGTCATAAAACTTAAAAGTAAATCCTTATTACATTGCTTGTTTTGTCAGTGAAAATGGTGCACACAAAAAGTGTAATCAATATCATGAAATTATCAACTTTTAATAAGTGGTAATATATTTTGTCAAGATTTGTCAACACCAAACAGCATTCTCAGTATACTGTAAATAACAAATTAATATTCAAAATTCAATGAAATTTTTATAAATTAAAATGTCACAAACACCTACTGATGACAAAAATTTAATAGACAAATAATAATAATGTTTTATCAAGTTAAATTTGTGTTTAAGTTTTATCTTTTAATTCAATTTAAGTGTCATCATCAGTATGCCCCCTTGAAAATGTGGAAAATGTCAATCTACCATTATAGCTATGTCCATGTGCATTTCTGTGAGAATCTAATTAAGTGCTGTGTTTTGACATCCAACTTTCATAATATTTGTTTCTATTGCTACACTCCAATTAAAAGACCTGCTTTGTATTATAACATTACATCCTTTGTATCAAATTAAATAAATGTTAAAAGGCATGCAAATCCTACCTAAGAGCTAGCAGCCATGGTCATGTGTCAGGTTAACTCATTTCAACTAAGCAATCGAAGACTGTTATAAACATTATTGGGCAAGTAATATAATAAAAGTAACTTAAACTACCTTACTCATTTACAAATGAACGATAGCAAGGCAAAATCAGTAAATAAAAAGCATCATTTCACAGAAATGGTTCAAGATGGAGATGCGAGTTCTTGAGTTTGTGAAAGAACCGGTGGCCTAGTGGTTGGAGCATCTGCCTCGGATACAATAGATATTAGGTTTGATCACAGGCCAAGTCATGCCAAAGTCTTATTATAAAATATTTACTAACTGCTGCCTCGCTTGGCACTCAGCATTAAGAGGTTAGTATTAGGACTGGTCAGCCAGGTGTCAGGATAATGTGACTGGGTGGGACATCATGATGACATGACATCATGATGACATGATGACCCAGTGCTAGACATCACTACAAAGTGTCACACTGCAGAAATTGTAGTGATATGACTGAAAAGTTTTTAAAGCTACATTAAAAATCCAAATCACACACAAATATTTAAAATTCCGGAATAGATACTTGCAGATTTCCTCAAAAATGAGAGAAAGTTTATCTATTACTTGCAATAAAATCAAAGTATCAATATTTTACATATATAGAACATTTTTTTAAAATAACATTTTTACATTGACAGTTGTATCATGAATAAGCACCCATAGTTTTTCAAATAAGTTATCTTGTTTTGTTGTGAATCAACAACAACAAAAAGCATTGATGTCATACACAATTTTTTCCCAATATAACGAAAACTGACATATAAATATATCCTCATTACATGCACTGCATATATGAATCTATTTCAAATCAAACATATACATTTATTTTCTTCTATCTTTATTAGCATCAAAATGGGTATATGTATACGTGTAATGATAAATAAATGCAGGCATAGGTAAAATGATTTTCTCCATGGGGAAAAGGAACAGGAGATATACGAATGGGATTTAAAATTGCAATCTGACTCCATTCATTATCTTTTGCTGACTTTATCTACGCTGAAACCTCAAGTTTAACAGGAGGTAATATGAAAAGAAATACCTGTTAATTGATGCACACTCATGATTCCCACGGAGAAGGAAGATGTTCTCTGGATACTTAATCTTATATGCAAGTAACAAGCATATACACTCCAGGGATCTCTTTCCTCTGAAAGAAAGTACAGAATGTTTGCAAAGGACAAGATTTGAAACCAGTTTTTGTACACACACTGAAATCATAATTCTCCATATGACTATCCAACAATCTATCTGTCTGTTATGAAATATTAGAGCTGAATACCAGAAAAAATTATACAGCTGTATTTCTGAACATACCACAACATGTACCATAGTATACCAAACTATTAGGGTCCAACAACTTCTTTATCTAAGGCAGGGACTTAGGATGTTTTAGTTTTTGCTTTCTCATCTCCTGCTCTCAAATAGTTGGAAAATATTGTTCTCGTTAAATCAAAATAACAACATATTATATCCATTTTTTTATTGGAAAAAAAAAATAGGAAGTATTGAAACTGTAGCCTACAATATGCTATCTATGCTGTTGACAAATAGCAGAGAAACTGAATGGGATGTCAACACCCCAGGCAAGATCTTTAGCAGTGAAAGCAAGAAAATATAAAACATGCTGATTCAACAAACGAGAAAATATTTAGTTGATGAGAGAAATTATGTAAAATTAAAACAGAAAACAACTGCTCTCCTGCAAATCTGAAGATAGTTCTTAGTCTTACAAAAGAACATGTGTACTTAACACACAAACATTAACAATGCTAATAAATAATGAGAAAAATGACATTATTTTAAAACCAGTAATACCAAGCACCTCTACCAAATATCCTCTCAAACTACTAAATTGAAATTAACCAAACTTTGTAACTATGTTACTCTGCTAGGAGGGTGTCACCCCTGGCTACCAACCCAGGGGTGTCTGGGAGGAGGGTTAAAGCTGAGACCATATACAAACATTCTACTTACAATGACAATTTCAAATATTTTTCAACCATAATGATCCCTGAGGTGAGACTATTAAATAAAAAGGTGGTGGATTTTGCAACAGTGAGTTAATGCAGATGTTCTTGTTTATCCTAATGCTATAAAAACACAGTACCTCTTAGGAACTGATATAAACAGATCATCCACTGTCTGAAAAGAATCACAAACTCAATCTACAATGAAGGCCTTGCAAATATAAATTGTTATTGCTGTAGAAACAGGCAAATGTACAGATTTTAAAAATGTGCCATGCAATAGATGTGAGGCTGTCATCCTTTCCAAAGACAAGATTACCAAAAGGTTTCAGACAAGTAAAGAGAAGCACATCAATAAACTGGTATTTGGTATTTTAAAAGTACAGTGAACATCCTATTTTCCCTATTTTAAATAGAATAAATTTGTTTAAGAACATTAAATCATAGGTCCATTAGACAAATCATTTGAATGCAATCTCCAAAATATATGGGTTTGTTAATCAAGTGACCTGACAAAAGTTTAATGATTAATAGGTTTGTAAGGTAAACACATAATATAACATTATTCTGCCGCTCTCATAACACAGGTACAATCATGAATCCCTGTAAAATGACCTAATAGTTTTATAGGTGCTACCTATTTTATTATCTCCTTACTTTTTAAAAAGCTTATGGGATATTGAGATACCATCCATCTATCTGACACTGCTTCTCCTCCTAAACAACTGGGTTAGAATTCACCAAATTTAGTATATATACTGACCATGTCATGACCATCTGAGAGAGGGGTATCATTTCAGGGAACATCACTTGGGGTTCCAAGAGTGAGGGTAAAATATACCAAACTTAAGTAATGATGGCATTTATTATTATTTATGAACCAAACTTTGTTGTTGTTGTTGTATTAGGGTTTAATGCCATTTGTCACCACACGATAGACTATACATGGCGGCCAGAATTAATGGTAGAGGAAGAGCCCAGAGAAAACCCCTGGAAAGAACCACCAACCCACAAGAAGCAACTGGCAAGCTTTCTCACATACCCACATTGGCCAAATCTGAGACTCGAACCCACGCAGACGGAGTTGAGATGGCAGTGATCCGTAACAAAGAGCGCTTTAGACCACTCGTCCACTTGGGGCCCCTCCCAAACTTAATATATGCATTCTTTAGTTTCTGTGACTTTGACCTTGGACTTTTTCACCCCATTATCAAAAGGTGTATTTCTTAAGTGGAAATGATTTACAATTATACCCTATTTGCAAAATTTGGCAATGCTATAATTTGGAGAACTTGAGTAACTTTGTGGAATAAAACAGGAAGTAATCTGGCGGATGGAATGAAGGACAGAGAGAATGATGGATGGATGGACAGACAGCATCATAATATGATATACTCCACCTTCAGTTGAGCATATAACAACAACAACTCACCATAGGAAAAGTGATGCATATTTCCTACTGGTGCTTTACAGACATGAAAAAAGAGCTGCAAATCCAACATGCAGGGGCAATAAATGTAAAACAACTTTCAAAATTAGAGTATATAACAAATAAATCCTCAAAACTAAAACTTTCTCTTCTTATCAAAGACTCTAATCATGAAAAAAACTTTTCCAATACATGCATCTTGCCAACTAAATACATTCTCTTAGCAGAATAAAACACTGCTGACAGAGGTTTGAAGAGTTTGTTTTACCGATCCACATAATCTCCTAGAAATAAATAATTGGAATCAGGCGGATATCCACAATTATCAAAATGTTGCAGAAGATCATCATATTGTCCATGGATGTCCCCACATATATTAACTGGTGCCGATAGTTCTAGTAGCATTGGCTGAGCTAAGAATATCTCTCTTGACAAAAGGCATAGATGTCGAATCCAGGTTTCTGGAAGCTGAACCTATAACACAAAAATGGATTTTGTTATACGATGTCATGGATTCATATGACATTTATAAACTCATTTCAAATTTTTTATATTGCTCCTGCATAATATAATGCCATGATATATTCATATATATGTTAATACCATATTTCAAGTGACATTACTGGATTAATTACAATTCTCAACATAACAGTTTTTGTAAAATTCTCATTATTGTAAACTCAGTTGTTGTTTTTAAATATAAAAAGTCTTACCTAGTAGTGCATGTTTAAAGCCACTGTCTCATGACTCAGCATGATAGAAGCCTCAAAACTAGAAACTATCAGTTACTCTTAAAATTTTCAAAAGCCCATTCTCAGAGCCATGCAAAACTATTTCAATCTTCTCCACCAATCAGCAATGCCCGGAATCCTTTGATGCAGAACTTCAGGACACTGTTCAACACAGATTTTAAACCTTTTGGTATTATTATTAGTTATAGTACGGTACAAAAATCAAGCAATTGAATCATTTCTAAAATGTCCATAAAAAGAAAAATTCAAGATGACACTTATATTAAAAAACATTACACCACAAAAATAGTGATGCTCAAAAATATTTATATCAGCATTAACTTAAACTAAATTAAATTAATGTAAACTTAGATATAGTGGAGAAGTGGTATTTTCCATGTGCCCTACCTGAATTAATCTTTTTTTTGTCATCATAAAAATCCCTAAATCACTAATACAAAGTCCATACTAGACTAAATATTTTGGCAAAGTGACTTCTCTGCCCTACCAAAGAATAGAGAAAAGTGGTGGGAAAATCAGAAGAAGTAAGTGTTGAGCTACATAGTTTTAATGTCAAAATCAGTTGCTTAACACATAAATCCCTGTAGGTTTTTGCTGTTTTCGCATCGAGTAGGAAACACATTTTTGGAACTATTTCTGAATACATCCTAATACATTGACTTCCAAGCAATTTTCCATTACCCTAATGCCTAGTCATGTTCAAAACATTGTTATCCATTCGTTTTTTTTGCTCGCACATGAGCAGAAGGGAAAAAATTGGAGTTCTGGTCTTTTTCTTTTTTTTTTGGCTTAATGGACCCATAATTTTTAAATGGAGACCACTCTTTTATATTAAAAATGCCCACCTTTTCCTACTTTTTGCACAGGTTCATCTTTCTATGCAGTTCAGACTGGTCTGTCTTAGATCTGAGGCTAAAAAGTCTCAAATTTGGACACAAAATCAGATTCTGATTATGGTCAAATTTATGGTGAAAAAATACGAGTCCAAAAATTTAGTTTTTCCCTCTGTATTTTGTAGGGAACTAAAACATCCAGATTATTTGGTATCACTGTTGAGCTAACTCTGCCTACCTTTCTATAATACCACCAACTTTAGTGTATCATGCATGACCTTACACTACAGAGCTTGGCAGTAGGCTACTACCTCCTGCCCGTAAATACAGCACCTCGGGTTAATGTGTTAAACAGCCTTTATACAAAACCAGAAAGCTAAATAGCCCCCCAAAAACACAAATATTAATTATTTTGTGAAAATATGATTTTTTCTGAGCCTGATTCAGGATAATTATTGCAATACTTTGTATTAAAGGCATACAACCTAAGTAAAAACGAATGAAATTATATATTTCTTTTTTCAGTTCGTGATTACTTATTTAGTTGAAAAATTACGATTCAGTCTATTACTGAGGCCAAAATCAGGCTACTATCGGACATTTTGTGATAAAATACGCGATTTTTCATTATTGTCTGGCAGACAAAAATTCGTTATTTGCCACGTCTATATTCATGTAACCTCTAAGTTGACCTCTCCCGAAGATTAAGAATTTTAGCCATGCACAAACACGTGTTTACAAACTAATGGCGTGTTCGCAACTAGATCGAAAACCAAAACTTAGATTCTGAAAGGAGGGGGAAAAAAGCTCTCTGGGCAAATTATGGCAGCACACGCATATGTATTGGTGACCAGCATGAACGATGGAATAAAAAGAAGTCCACTTTGAGCCTGAAAACTAATCCTGAGGTCGCCAAATTCTTGCTGGATACTGGTGAGTCTCAATTTTACAATGAACAGTCAAGTTTTTATACCGCTGTTTTATTTCTGTATTGTTAACTCTTTATCAAAAATCTTAAAATAACATATTTTAAATAAACTGGCATTATTCCATTTAGCTTGAAATAAAATTTCACAGCCCTGCAACAATATTGCTGAAACCCGTATGTACACCACTGTTGCTATTTTTGAGGCTACCAAAGGGGATTTAATGATCATCTTCATTTTCGCACGCAGCCATAAGACTTTATTTAGAGGCAAGCAGTCACTACTGTTTTTTTTTTTTAAATTATACATGTAATGTAAATGGTGATGGCTGTAAATGAAAGTAATGTAATACAGTTAAGTATATTTTATGCATACTATTATTTGTAAAGTAAATAAAATTATTGTGTCTAATGAAACATTTATTTTCCCTTGCTTTATTAGTTATGAATTGAATGGCAGTGCAAGGAAAACATCAGAAACAGAGAGGAATGTCACAGAATACATGGCCACAACTTCTATACCTGGGCCAACAATTCATAGGATACAAATTACTGCACTGTCTGATATAACCACATCAGAATCAGATATGGCATCTGTGTAAGTATTACTACATTTTATTAAATTTTATGTATATTTACTTGTTTACAAATATTTTGGTAGATGCACATCAAAGGAATTACCTGGAAATGTATCATTCTATATTAGTTTAATATTTTGCAGTTGGTAAAGATTGTACATTTTGTTAAAATATGGTTTGTTTTATTTAGAATAATATTTTTGTTGTAAATTGTTTGTTGGCATACATGATGTGAAATCATGGATGACATGTAACAAGCTGCAGATGAATGCTGATAAAACTGAGGTTATTCTGATCACAACACAAAGACTTTCTCATTCACATCCTTTACCTCAGACAATAAATATCAGGAACACCAACATTAAATTCTCACAGTCAATACGGAATCTAGGTGTTACTCTAGACAGTACTCTTACATTACATTGCACCAACATGTCATGAACATCTGCAGGGCTGCATAACTTGAATTGAGACGCATCAGTTCCATTCGTAAATATCTTTCAGTTGATGCCACGAAAATACTTGTGTGTTCAAAACACAGCTGCATGGATCATCTTTAGAGTACCTCGATCAAAGCACACCTCACCACTGCTCTGTACCCTACACTGGCTATCAATTCGATACAGAATCAAACACAAAATTTGTTCTCTGTGCTATATTTCAATGACAGACTCCAGTCCAACATACCTATCCAGCCTCTCTCATGTGTATACACCAGCTAGATCCTTACGCTCTACTTCTGATAATCATATACTCATTGTTCCCAAGGTGAAAACAAAGTCATATGGACAACGTTCATTTGTATACCAGGGCCCCGCGACGTGGAACGAATTGCCCATTGAAATTAGACACAAAGACACAGTGGTTCCCTTTTAAGAGTGCTCTCAAGACTCACCTGTTTCGACTTCAGGGACAAACTTAGCGACCTAATCATGTTTTGTATCTTATATATTTTCAGCATGTTTTTGTTTTCCAATTTCATTGTTTTTGTCATTTGTTGTTCTGTAGTGTAGTCATATCATTATTGATGGTGTGAAGCACTTAGAGCTTTTAAAGATTAGGCGCTATACAAAGTGCCAATTATTATTATTATTATTATTATTATTATTATTATTATTATTATTATTATATGTCTTTTTTGTTATTAATATGTTCCTCATCATGCTGTTTGTATTTTAGTTAAAGGGCCTCAAGGGAGAATAGTCTTTGAATAAATTAGTCACCCCTTTAAATAAGTTATTATTATTATTATTATTTCTTGAAGCATTATCATTCCCATCATAATAACCAAGATAGACGATAATGCTTTCTTTTGATACAAAACTAAAGATTCCCAAGTTCAACATTAGTATTTACACATTTCAAAATTTTATTTTAAGGGATTCAGTCTTATCTGAAGTTGAAAAACTTAAAGAGAAGGAAAGTGTTATAATGGAAAAGTCTAAAAGTTTTATCAACCCATTTGAGAAAGTATACTAACAAAACAAATTGTGATACATACATAAAGGGGAATTATTTGTGTTAAGTTTACTAAAAAACAACCATTATGATACATGCATGATATATGTAACTAAACTAAAAGTAATGTATAGTATTGTATTGGTATTTGTGGATGGTATTTGTGTATGAAACAGAAAGTTGCTCCCACAAAAGCTTTCTTTTCTGTGTATTATCAAAAAAGTAAAAATTGGGTATTTACAATTTATCTTAAATATAGTATTGATGCATAATTGAAATAATGAAGATATACTGGTTATCACAGAAAGAAAATGAATACATTGTATTATAAATACAAACCAGACTAAGGCCATAGTTATGGTTTGTCCGTTTAGTACACATGGAGAGGGCAAGGGGGGTTTACCCAAATGCATATGCTTGTGTATGGGGGTGGGTGGTCTACTGATAATGTATGTACACATATACCTTGATAGTAATTTATCTAATATGTAACCTGCTTGACTGGGTTCAGTTGGTGTTTGAGTTTTAGTGGACAATAGACAAACTTTTTAAAGTTATGCAGCTTATTTCTTTGATGCAGCCAGACAATCAACATTGGTGGACTATCTGTTATATTAAATACATAATATTATTTATCCTTGATCTTTTATGTGTGGATTAAATATAGGCTGTTCTACAGAATTGGGAGGGCAATCGTGTGTATGCAGATGGGGTGTGTGTAAAGAAACAAAGAATGCATGTGTACAGGGAGGGAGGGGTCAAGCTTTGCCTGATTTTTGCACACATGCCCATAGTTGGAATCAGATTTTGTTTCTGGATTTTTTACTTTTTTGCTTGCAATCTAATTCACACCGGTCTGAGCTATACACAGACATGGGAACATTTGCAAACATAGGATAAATTGGGGATTGGAAGTAAAGAGTGGCCAGGAGGAAAATGGTGGGTCAGAAGAAGAAAACACTCCAACTTTTACCCTTATGCTGATGCCGAATGATGTTTCTAGCACACCTAGGCATATATCTAAGCAAAAAATTTTTGGATGCAGATGTATTTCAAAATTAGCCCACAAATGCGCTCCCTACCCCCATTTCAAGTGACAAGGAAAAAAAATTGTCAGGGTGGAATGAGTTGATTATTCTCTGCCTGTATAATGCTACTGTACATTTTCATCAAAACAGATTTATGGGGATTTATAAATGCTAAATATTTCTCTGCATCTGAATCAATTTATTTATTTAGTCATTTTACTTTGTTTCACAAGTACAGCAGAACTGGAGAATTTCCAGAAGTTTGATTTTATTGTATGCCTCCAAAAGACATTCATATAAGCCATCAGCTTTCAGAGCTAGGAATCTGTTGGCAGCTCTTGATCATAACAATCATATTGACAGAGATGTGATTCTAAACACAGAAGGAACAATAAGGTAATAAACTTTATTTTTGTTTGTTAACGTAATAATTCATTTTTGTTCAAATATTAATGCTTTACTTGGAAGTTGATAAACCATCTGTTTGTGGTACAATTTAATCTTTTACAGAAGAAATTTGTTAAAATAAATTTCATAAACCAATTTTGGTTAGAATTAGTCTAATGTAATTGGAAAATTCTGTAAAGAATCTAAACATTTTTATGATATATGGGTAAGATACAGATTTGCTATTTTGACATTTTCATCTGTAGCAAAATGATCTGTTACGTGTAATTGTAAGCAGTTTTTATTTGGACTTTTGAGAATTAAAAAAATATAAAATGACATTTTCAGTGAAATGTTTGCATTTTCTTGTCAGATACCAAAGGTCATTCAACAAAAAAGTGAGAGATGGTCTGCAAACCCAAAGAAAGCTGATCAACAGTATATATGTGTGTGTGTGTGTGTGTGTGTGTGTGTGTGTGTGTGTGTGTTTTTCCATGAAAATGAATTACATCAGAAAACAGCATTGAACTTAACAACATTGTTTCGAATTCCACAACATAGTATTGTCCCATATTTCTGACTACATTATTAAATATTTAGGCTAAATCTTCTAACAAAAAATATTTAGACTTTGTTTTAATTAAATTATATATTTTGCTGAATTTATTTGCCCAATTTTTTAAGAATATAATGTAATGAAGTGGTTTATCACAGGTGCAGCGATGTCTGCCATTACAGGTTCAGGTACAGTTTCAAACTGATTTTAGAAAGAAAATAATGCTGTTAACTTATGGGTTTTTTTTATTAAAAAAAAGAAATAAATTAGAAATGATCTTCACCAATTATATTTGTTAACAAACTACTATTTACATACTGGTGTTGACCATTCCAGTGACCTAGTGGTAAGAGCATCCACCTCAGATGCAAAAGGTTGGGGAGGCCTTGATCCCTGGCCAAGTCATACCAAATACATAAAAATGGTATTAACAGCTGCCTCATTTGGTGCTCGTCCTACTGTCAGGATAATGTAACTAGGTGGGATGTCATGCTACATGTCTGCGGTATGATGCCTCAGTGCTAGACATCACTATAAAATGCCACACTGCAAACATCATAGCAATATGACTGAAAAATTGTTCAAAGTATGTTAAAAATCATAATCAAACACACTGTTACAATTTTGAAACAGAATTTGGTATATTTTCATCACTGTACAGTAGGTCCATTTTCATGAACTTGAGCAGTGATATATTGTTGCAAACAGGGTTAATGGTCAGTTAGCAATTAAAACACCCCTGTGAATGTGTAAGAGTTTGTCTGTCCGTATAGGCTAATTGGTATCAACAATTCATAAATACATTTTGCCTTGTGTTACAACACTGCCAGAACTTAATGGGTACGTCAATGAAGGTATAAAGTACAACCAGTCATTTTACGTCTATAAGCAATAAATATATTGTGGGTGACTATAAAGAACTAAGGAGAAGGACAGACGAAGAAATATGAAGAATAAGGCAATAATTACATCAAAAGATAAACAAATGCTTACCTCGACTTCCATATTTGTTGACGCATGTCGCGCGACACTGCGACTTCGGAGAATATCGGTAAATTCCGTTTCTGCATAATTAATTAGCAATCCATACAGAAAATCGTTATATTTTCATTGATTAAACTTACAGTTGTACATTTTTTTAAACTGAATGACCTGTAATTACTCATTATTTCTACTATACTTTTCATAATATCATGCATTTGCAAGAACAAAAAAGTCAAAAATCTTAGGTTGTACGCCTTTAACAAAAGAAGGTAGCCTAGACAACAGTCACTATAAAAAATGGATGACATATAACAAGGTTCAAATGTTTTGGCATAAATTTTAGAGACCAAAATTGTTGACATAATTAACTAATTGTTAAATTTAAACAAAAGTTAATAAAAATCTACAAATATTACTGCATTTTGTTTTCAGACAGCAAAAATAATCACTTTTTCTACCCAAAATATATTTTTTTTAAATTTTCTTTTGTGTATTACATTAACCCAATTATCAAAAATATCCAAAGTCAAGAAACCAAAGAGAAATGTACCCTTGAAGTCACATTAAAAAAAGTAAGCACACTTTATTAGTATGCTAAGGATACTATTTGTCTAGAGTATTTCAGTCCACAAAAATTGCAAAAAATATTGAAAGACATAACTTAACATGTGAGGCAAAAGAATCTGCCATTTTTATAAACTTCTTGCTATCATCTAATGCCCATACAAATCTGCATAAATATAACTGATTAGTTGCAGAATTTGTCTTGAGATAAAAACAAAATAAAAATTTGTCATAAAAAGAATATTGATTGAAATTTTCAAAGATATTATAAACAGAGGCCTATTTGGGTTGGGGGGAGGGAGAAGGTAGAAGGCTGGTCTTAAATATTACTAATCCATGAATCGACTCGGTTTGTGCGGTATGGCACCAAATTTTGTACAAGACTAACAGCAAACTAAATTTCATTCCAAATGCTTACAAGTTCATAATAGTATATAAAACACATGAAATAAGGATCTGATTTGTGCTAAGTAATCATTTTTAATAAATAAATTATTCTCAACTTAAACTAATTTCTATATATATACTACAAGTAAATGAATGCTTACAGGTTTTAACATTATCCACAAAGAAAATGTTAAATAAAGCTTTTCAATCTGAAGATTTTCATTGATTTAATGGTTTTCTCATTTCATAAAAAGTAACATAGTCATTTTCTTTTCTTTTTTCACTAAGACTTCCAGGTGAGTAAATTAGTTTTAAAAAATGTTACTTGTTTATGTGTCACAGAGGAAGAATAAAAATCTGCTGATATTGTACTTGGATTAACCTAATCATTCAATGGAGAAAAAAAATGGAGTGAGAAGACAACTCAAAAAAAGTTAAATCAGCTTGACTTCTCCATACATCTGAAATGACAGGCATTGGGGTAACCATTTCAGCCAAATTAAGATATACGATGGACCCTGATAACACATCTGAACTACTTGCAAGACAGAAACAAACAAAATCAAGTGGGTGTTGAAAGGGTAGGAGGAAGGATAAAATCAACTTTAGGTACATTAACCTGTTTCTGTGGCGTATCTCTAGATGACAGGAGCTGCTGAATAATCTGGTCAATGTTGATCTCCATGGACACCATTGCTCACATTAAACCACTGCCCATCAATGTATCAATTCCAGAATTTTTCTTTCAACACTCAGGAATCATGAATATGTAGCTGAAACTGATGGAAAATGATTTAAGCTATTTTAAATATTATCTTCTATGTCCATTCTCTATTAGGACAGAATCCCTCCATCCCTCCCTCCCTCCCTCTCTCTCTCTCTCTCTCTCTCTCTCCACCCCCACCAACCAAGACATTTCTTAATTCCTTCTCATACCAAGAAATGAGAAGAAGGTTATGATACAAAAAAATCGTATCATAACAGCTGTAAGAGTTATTACTATACAAACCCTAAACCACAGCAAAGGACTGATTCAATCCAGACTCATTCTTATAGTCAAAATGATAGAAGATATAAGATTTTATTGATTTATACAGATTTCTCAATTTTATTATCTGAATTTTACTTCTTCTACTACTGGTCCTAAAACTAGCTATAATTATATTTATTCGAAAAGAAATTACTAAAGTTTTATTCATTTTAGACAGGACGAAAAAAGGTGTTGTTGATTTAACTATTTTTCAGCACATGAAAAAGCCTACTTAACTGGTATAGGAAGATCAAAGTAATTCCCGGTAAGAACCACCAACCCATTAGAAGCTACTGGTAAGCTCTTTCATAGACCCACACTGACCGATTCTTATCCTTGAACCAACCCAGATATGAGATAATTAATCTGTAAAGGCGTGTGCTTTAGACAGGACCGACACAATGGATGGGGTGGGGGTCCATGGACCAAGCCAAACAATGCTTTTAAATTTTATAAAAGAAAATTGTTTTGTGTTTTTTTTTTAATTAATAAGAAGAACATGGAGAGGTCCGGGCATTTCTTACTCCAGATCCAGTGATTGCTCTCTATGACCCTGGGTTTGGACCACTCGGTCACCCAAGGCCAGAAATTGCATAGAATGTTATTAACATCATTATATCTCATTCTCTCAATACATGTCACTTATACCCAAGAAATTAAAGTTTTAAGAGTAAAAACGTAATATCTCTCTCTCTTGCTTGATGATATATCACAAAAAAATTACTGTGAATACATTGCTGTCTAAATCCAAGGATTGTGGAAACTATTCTGTTCTTTTCATTGAAAGATCACTGTTTGCTGGATCTTTGAATTTGTGGTTAGCAGCAACCACAAAATCCACATCAATTGGTACCACACCGAAATTTATTAATGACCTATCACTTTTACTAAAGAACTCAATTTCATCTACAGATCTCCATGCAGATGACACAATCTTGTCAGACATCCAAAACATAAAGCATGAACTGGAAATTTCATAACAGGATGGTGAAAACAAACTGGAAAACTAGTGCACATGTAATGGCATGGTGGTAAATACTGGTAAAACTCCAATATTACTATCTCAACATGGAAAAAAAAAAGAACAAATCTTGATAGCAATGAACTATGTCTGATATGGAAGAATAAAAATTTGCTAATGGTCTGTCATGATAGACTACTAGGGTTTTGATAGATAATAACCTACCATGGACTGAACATATCAACACATCAATCAAAAAGTTAATTCAAGTTTATGTCCTGTACACAAGTGTCTTTATTTACTTATTTGCCAGCTTTATATTTTAAGACCCACGATACCATAGCATAGCACTCCAGAATATATATGATAGTTAATGTTAATCTCAACACGGCTGTCAAGCATTTTTCTGGCCAAAGGATGCAAAGGAAGCTATTTCCTGGAATGTCGGGTAGATAGAAAATGTTAATCACTACCATACTCATGAAAAATATTCCTCCTCTCATCCTGATTAGGTAACATTTAATTGAACCACGTAAAACTGTACTACATATTTGTTATTTGGCCAAGCAGATGCCATTCATACCTTGCATTTTCTACCCTTAACATGGGCAGAAGTTCAACATTTCTTAAAATCAGTCATACCTCAGTTATAAATAACCTTTGTCAAATTTGCCATCTGTTGTCAATCTAGAACATGTAATAAAGAAACAACTTTATTTTGCTTTAGTCAGGTACACAATGTAAGCTTGATAACTAAAAGAACATATTAGGTTGCAATATCACATCTAGCTCTCAATTTCTTAGTATTCTTGGTATTTCACAGTGACACTTTTCAATAAATTAGGAATCATTTTTATGTGAAACTTTCCCTTTCGACAAGTTATCACACATCTTAATGAGTCAGACCTCTGAGAAGTTCTGCAATAGAGAATTTTGTACTTGCTTTTACCTTCATTTGGTCTAGCAAGGTTACAGTTGCCCTAGGTAACCGGTATATATTCAAGACTGAAGCTTTAATGATACATTGTCATGTCAAAGGGTAGATGCCAACAGATGTTGTAATTACTTTTCAGAAGAAAAATGTTGACAACTCATGTTCAGAATTCCTCTGAGTATCTTATCCAATTCCTATGTCTTTACTTTGCCACAACAGTGACAACAATGTATTAAAAATACCACACCATCTTTAAATATGATGTTGTAATCTACTAATAAAGCAAATACTCTGAAGAAAACAGCTGATTAGTCAAAATCTATTTTGGGCAAAGACTTAATAATGTTTCAGTTATTTTACCTAATCAGCAATCTTCCTTTTCCGTACACCTGTTTGGTAGCATGAAAGCATGGATGTTTGACCTAAATGAATCATTTAGTATTAATGTAAGTTACTAGCAGTTTTATTGTACAAAATAATTCCAAAGTAAGATAAATATTTGCTGATGTCTTTACTTTGGCATGAAACCGGATTAAAAATGTAGCAGTCTTTAAAAATTACTGGTGATCTGAGGGACAAGTGTAAACTGTCTGACCAGATGAAAATTATACAATTTGGACATTCTCTGTCTCTTACCTTTTTGCATATCTAATTCAAAGATGTGTGATAGCTTTTTGAAGAAGGAAAATTATGATAACCATAATAATGGTTTTACTGTAAATGCAAATGTGAATACTACTAAGAAGCAGGCTATGCATACAAATCGAGTTACAAACAATGTCTCTTGTTATATGTTTTTCTAAAAAGCTATGAATTAGAACATAATATTTTCATGGTTTTTACCGATTTTAATAACAAACTTCATCAGGTACCTGTGGTTCTTTAGTAAAAGTGTAAGCATTTTAAGGGAGAAGTGTGCTGTATCAAGAGTATATTTTGGATAGCGGCAAGTAACTTTTGCAGCTCACTCATCCCAGACCCAGGGATGACTGCTTGGGAAATATTTTCCTGTACCCTGTTCACCTGTAAATATAGCCTAATGTTAAGAAATGCTAATGTTTTATTTAAACTAATAAATAAAAACGTTTCGGTCCAAATGTCATGCTCAAGATCAAGGCAATGCATGAAAATGGTTTAACCCTGACTCCAGAATAACTTATCCTAAGTTCATATTTATTTTAAAAAATCATCCCAAAAATGAAGAAACTCTAGGATGACGTTCAGGAATTATAAGCAAATTAAAAGAATGTAACCCCAAACCAAACTGAAAATTTTCTATAACTGTGACCTCGACCTCAAGGTAAATGGGGCAAACAAGCATGTCACATGATTTTCTTAGCTTCATAAAGATTCATGTCAGGTATATTGAGAATTTATTGATGGGTTCTGTTAAAATAAAAGAATGATAGTGAAGGAAAAAACCTTAACCATACTCATTATGCAAACAATTTCTTATTATTGCGACCTCAACACTCGAGTAAAATGGGCAAGCAATGCTCTCAGAGAATGAACTGTCGTATAATAATAATGATTATTACATTACGTTTGAGAAATTGACGAAGATTAAATACTTATTCAAAATCTGAACTACTGATGACATCGCCAGAAACGCTTCTGCTATTGTCCCTTTTCCCAATAACGTGTAATAAACAATGAAGAAAAAAAAATGATACAAATGTAATCATATCTAATGAGTATGACCAGAAAGGTCGTGCATACAAGCCCCCAACCCATCAATGGCATCATTTCCCAGATCTGTAAAAATCCATCCGTGTGGTTTGTTTTATCATATAATGTGCATCTTGATACATTTATATCAGCAATTCTTACCAACTGTGCGATTCTAAATATTTCATCCATTTCTCTCAGCTAATATATACATTACGATACTCCTTCAGGTGAATATGAAAATCGATTGTCGTCTCTGGGTTTAAAGCGCTTGACCCGCCATGATGTAGTTGATGATGATGAGCAGGTCATGTGACGGTTGTCAAGGTAACATCCCCTGAGAAAAAAAAACGGTTTCGATTTTTTTTAAAATTATTATTATTATTATTATTATTATTATTATTATTATTATTATAATGGGGTGTATTTTTTCATCTATGCGGCGCCATCTCACTCTGATTTCTTTCTTTCTTTCTTTCATTCTTTCTTTCTTTCTTTCTTTCTTTCTTATCAAAGTGACACAAAGAAATACAAACTAATTAACTTTGCCTCATTTAATTTGAAAACAATGATAAGAACAGCTCAAGCTCGTTTGTAGATATTATATATAGACGAATGGTTCTATGTTTTGGTCTATAGTACTGTGTCAAACGAACGTATACGTTAGCGCCATAAGAGAACACTTAAAGGCATTGATCTTTGTACAAAAACACAGAAAAAAAAATTAAACCACACCTAAACATGTAACGCTGAGTATATGATCTTTCGCTTTATCACAGCCTCTGATCGCTTAGGCATAAGGCCATACAGTGCTCTGGTTAAGTATATGACAGAGTGAGAGGGTCCACAATGTCAAGAACAACAGGACTGCGATTAAATTTAAATTTGATATAATTTTGCTGTTTTGTGTTTTTGTTTAGGTTTTTTTTTTCGGAGGGGGAGGATGTGGAGCGGAGGGCAGGGTTTTTTATTTTTAGCTTGGATTACATTTTTTTGCAACATATTTCCAATAGTTTTGAGGCATGGTGTCTGTGATGCCCAGGATAAGAATTCAGTATTTTATAAATTTTCCACTGTTTTATCTTTGTTGCATTTCCAATATAGCTGTAAGTAATGTACCCTACTACAACAAGGTTGAAATATTTATGAATGGTAAGTGTCTACGGTACACACCAAAACATCAAAAGATCACCAGAATGAAACACTTACTCCTTGTTACATATTAGTACGCAGGTTCTTTGGTTAGAAGGAAGAGCTCACTTGTTCGTGAGTTATAAATCATCAAAGAGGGTTTTTATTTTTTTTCCGAAGGCTCATTAGTCTGAAAGAAAAGGTAACTGGTCCGAATGTTCGAAAGTCTGAAGGTTTATATGGACTGAAAAAATGGATGATATTTGTCCAAATTTAATTAACCAGATGAAGGGGTTACGTTTCTTAGTGAGTTCTGATTTTGTTTTAAAGAAAGTCAGAAATAAAGTGCAAAGAATAAAATGTTATTCTAATGTACAAACGAAACATACACATACTGTTGGCGCATCCGTCTGTTAGTCTGTGCATTTTTTTTAAATACTTAGTCCTATTTGTCTCATGGACATAAAAATTTTACAGGAATGTTGCTCTCGGGTAACGAAGGAAAACAATTCCACAGCAGATAAAACTAACTTTCAGTCCGCCAGTAAACGTGTTCTTTTCTTGATCATAACTTGGGTTTCTATTTATCCGATTGTCGTGCTACTTTAAAGGTAATGTTTCTTATGTGGAGAGGACGAACACCGTTGATTTGGTGGTTGGTTTAGTCAAAGTTATGATCACAGAGGCTACAAGAAAATGCTGTCCGTCCGTTTACATTTTCGGTCTTGAATACAATGCAAACCTGGCTTGACCATTTTTATCGATATTTTCACATTCGGAAGTGACTGTATTGAGAGAATGAGATATAATATTCTTAATAACATTTTATCCAAATTTTTTTGCCCTGTGTGGCAGATTGGTCTAAACCCAGGACCGTAGAGAGCGATCACTGTCCCTGCATGGGGTTAGAAACGCCCGGACCTCTCTAAGTTCTTCTTGTGTGTTGGTCCTGTCTAAACCACACGTCTTTACAAATTAGTTATCTCGTCTCTGTCTGGGTTGGTTCGAGGATCGGTATCGGCCAATGTGGGTCTGTGAAAGAGCTTACCAGTAGTTTCTAATGGGTTGTTGGTTCTTACCGGGAATTACTTTGATCTTCCTATACCAGTTAAATAGGCCGCCATGTATAGCCTATCATGTGCTGGGGAGAAAATAGCGTTGAATCAACAACACCACCTTTTTTCGGCCTGTCTAATACGAATAAAACATTAATAATTCTTTTCGATTATATAAAATTATAGCTAGTTTTAGAACCAGTAGTAGAAGATGTAAAATTGAGATAATAAAATTAAGAAATCTGTATAAATCAATAAAATCGTATACCTTCTATCAGTTTGACTATAAGAATGAGTCTGGAATGAATCAGTCTTTGCTGTGGTTTAGGGTTGGTATATTAATAACTCTTACAGCTGTTAGGATACGATTTTTGTATCATGACCTTCTTTTCACTTCTTGGTATGAGAAGGAATTACTCAAAAGTTAAGAAATCTCCTTGTCCAGAGAGAGAGAGAGAGAGAGAGAGAGAGAGAGAGAGAGAGAGAGAGAGAGAGAGAGAGAGAGAGAGAGAGAGAGAGAGAGAGAGAGAGAGAGAGATCAGGCTCTCATAACAAAGTTCCTCGACGAACGACATTTTTTAAATAGCTGTTATATACATCTATAAAGCTTTTATATTTATTGAAATACATATAAGATTATACATTTCCTTCGAGCTTACCAACTTCATACATTTGTATAATTTCTGCACTTTTAGAATATAATACATATAGTTAAATCTCAATTAATGTCATGATTTTTGGATACAAGAGAAATGTATAGTTGTGTGTGTGTGTGTGTGTGTGTGTGTGTGAACAGCGTTCGTTTGCATACCAGTGCCCGGCGAAGTGGAACGAATTGCCCATTGAAATTAGACACAAAGACACAGTGGTCCCTTTTAAGAGTGCTCTTAAGACTCACCTGTTTCGACTGTAGGGACAAACTTAGCGACCTAATCATGTTTTTGTATCTTATATGTTTTCAGCATGTTTTAATGTTTTCCAATTTCATTGCTTTTGTCATTTGTTGTTCTGTAGTGTAGTCATATCATTATTGATGGTATAAAGCGCTTAAAGCTTCGTAAGATTAGGCGCTATACAAAGTCCTCATTTGTATTATTATTATTATTATTATTATTATTATTATTATTATTATTATTATTATTATTATTATAGTATAAGAGAGTTTTGCACCTGTTCTTAAGGGCGCCATATTTATAAAAAAAAAAGTATATAGTTGTAATACTGAAATAAATGAATTTAATCTCAATATATTTTAGTAGAAAAATTACTTTCAGTATAATTTAATTTGAAAATTTAAATCATTACTTTTACTAAAAAGAGATCTGTCCTAATACAACTACTATGGAAAAAAAACATTGCTAGTATCTTATGCCGTGATAAGTATTTAAAGAGGAAAAAATCAAAAGCTTTACAAGTTTATTTTTGTGTTTTGCTGCAGTAATATATTTTCTTTGTTTAAAAATTATATGATCAAAAGGTAGAACATTTTAGATATTTAAAGTAGTTTGAAACTATGCATTATGTATATATTACTTCAAAGTCTCCAGCATGTATTTGGCATTCAGAATATAGCCTTACAGTGGTTCAAGTCATACTTAGTGAACAGGACACAAATTATATATGCAAATGGAATACACTCCAACCCAATTGACGTATGTTGTGGTGTTCCACAGGGATCTGTTCTTGGACCTGTTTTCTTCATTTTTTACACTCAGCCGCTATCAAGTGTCATAGATCATCACCCAGTGTCGCACCAGTTGTATGCTGATGACACCCAAATATACAAGTCTAGCCAACCAACTAAAGTTGATGCTACCATCCATGGAGTAGAGAGGTGCATTTCTGATGTGAAATCATGGATGACATGTAACAAGCTGCAGATAAATGATGATAAAACTGAGGACATTCTGATCACAACTCAAAGACTTTTTCATTCACATACTTTACCTCAAACAATAAATATCAGCAAAAACAACATTAAATTCACGGAGTCAGAACGAAACCTAGTTGTTACTCTAGACATTACTCTCACATTGCACCAACGTGTCATGAACATACGCACGGCTGCATATCTTGAGCTGAGAAGCATCATCTCCATTCGCAAATACCTTTCAGTTGATGACACTAAAACACTTGTGTCTTGATTAGTACTTTCAAGACTGGACTATTGTAACTCAATTCTGTCTGTATTGTCTCAATAGCGACTCCAGAAACTTCAAAAAATTCAAAACACAGCTGCTCGAATTATCCTAAGAGCACCACGATCAAAGCATACCTCCCTGATGCTCTGTGCCCTACACTGACTATCCATTCGATGCAGAATCAATCACAAAACTTGTTCTCTGTGCTACGTTTTACTGACGGCATACCTATCCCGGATCATACATGTGTATACACCAGCAAGATACTTACGCTCCTCTTCTGACAATCGTATACTCATTATCAATAGTATACTCATTATTCCCCCCTATGAAAACGAAGTCATATGGACAACGTTTTTTTGCATACCAAGGCCCAGAAACGTGGAATGAATTGCCCATTGAAATTAGACACAAAGATACAACGAAACCTTTTAAGAGTGCTATTAAAATTCTTCTGTTTCGACTGCAAGAACAAACTTAAAGACCTAAAATGTTTCCTACCTTAACTATTTTCAGCAGTTTTTTCTTTCTTCTCCAATTCATGGTGTTTTTTTAAATCTTTTTTTTTTAAATTCATATCATTTTAGAGCTGCTAAAGATTATGCGCTATACAAAGTCATTATTATTATTATTATTATTATTATTATTATTATTATTATTATTATCTGCTCCAACAACTGATTGTACGAAACCTTTCACATTTCATTTAATACATATGGAGGGTGGCTTTTGTATCCGATAGAAGCGTTTATAATTTATATTAAATAGTCATTTGCTAATTGCTAACAGAGTATAAAATTGATTTTATTACAAAGAAGAAAACGTTAATTTTTTTTCTCCATAACAACTTTAAACTTTAAAAAAAATGGTTGCTTTGTTGCCTCATTATATATTTTTAACATGATGGAATGCATGTTAAAAAGAAAAAATTACTTTAATAATAAAACCATGTTTAATCTGAGAGTGCATTTGTTACATTTTCTATTTTAATATCTTAGTTTTAAAAAAAAAATAATCTTCGAAACAATTAACCCATTTTCAAATACTTTTAAAAAAAATAATGTCAAATACTTTCTGACTAACGCATTTTTGGGATTTGTGAACCTTTCAACTCTTTCCTTCGAAGATCAGATCATGGAACCTTCGCAACCTTTACAATATATTATTCGAAATGGCAAACTTCATAACACTGGAAGTTTGAGCTCAAATATTCGGAAATTAGTTCTTGTGCAAAAATAGTTCGAACATCGAGCATTAGAAGCAAGAGTAGTTAGTAGCATAGTTCTTAATGGTGACGAATAACAGATTTCGTTATCTACATGACGGAATATTAAAAACGTCCATTCGCTTAACATTTGTAGTTGATATGATGGTATAATGCCTGGTTGGTCCTGTCGTATGAGGAGTGACTAAAGGAATAGCGGAGAACTCGCCCCATGGAGAACTCGCCCTGGGAGAACTCGCCCCATGGAGAACTCGCCTCGGGAGAACTCATCCCAGGTGTTAGGAGAAGTTGTCCCATAGTGGTCGGAGAAGTCACCCCACTTTGCCTGGAGAAGTCTCCCCAAGGATAATATATAATAATTCTGAGATTTCGCCACATGGTTGTCAAGGCTTCATTTATTGTTCTTATTCTTCAACTTAGTAACTTATTAAATCTATAAGATTTGCATTTTTTTCTTCAACTTTTCCATTTGATCAACTCCGATTCTGTACTAAACGAAAAATAAGTGTTATCTGTCCCTTTCGCTCTGCTCTTCAAATCATTAGATGCGTTTTAAGTTAAAAGAGAAGTTTGAAAAATATTTCACTACTAAATTACCGATGTAAAATAAACAAGATTACGTTATTTATTAATATATAATAACACCGTGATCACGCGTACACGTTAACTCATTATATACGTTTCTTTCCTTAATGCATACATTTTTGCTAATATCAATATCCGTCTATCATTCCAAAAAGGTCATGATTCATAGGTAACACTTTTTATGCACGACGATTTTTTTTTGTTTGTATGTAAAACAAGGGGTTTTGTGAGTATAAAAGGTGCTCAAAATTGACTTGTACGTTTTATTATAAATAATACAACCAAATAAATGGTTATTGTTGATGCATACCATTTTTTAAAGTGACATATGTTGTGATATTCATTGGTTATAAAATATCGGCATGAAAGACAATTCGCTTAGAGAGTTATTATTGGTGTTAAACTGTGTTGAAATATTAGATGAAAACTGCGGATCTCTATAATTTTATATATGAAAGCGATGATTATTCATAGTAGTTTGTCTTATATCTGCACATCGAGAGCACCGGTGTATGTTACATTTAGATGACGAAAATGTTCTTATTTTCTTTTTCTTTTTCTTTTGTCTGTTTAGTACTAATAAAAAAAAAATCTTGCAAATTCTTGGGTCTTTTTTAAGCGATAATTGATTTATTTTTGTAAAGTGTTTTTACACTGGTAAATAGATAAATTTATTTGATAAATTTGGGAGATTAAAATTTATTAATTATACGACGTAGATTAGATAATGAAGGATTCGATTGTATTCTGAAAGGATTTACATCTCTCTATATTATACATACTGCTTTGTTAAAAGTCCAATGTTGAGTAATATTACAGGCTTTGTTAAGCGCAGAATCAATGATATGTGTAGGATAAGTTCTGTTTTGTAAATATATTTGGAATTTATTCAACGAATTTTGTAATTGACAATCATCTGAAATAATACGTAGGTATCTATTCGACTGGCTATGTGGTATACCGTTTTTACATGACATGGGGTGACATAAGATTATTCCACTTATTGGTGGATATTAGTTTCCTTGATATGAATGTTTGCAGAGATAGTGTTATCAATATTTTATATCACATTTACATCTGAAAATGAAACATGCGTACTAGATGCAGTATAAGTAAATTTAATTGTCTGGTGAAAATGATTTAGGCGATCAATACAATTTTAAGGTTCTTCAGTTGACTGCTTTCAGATATGCATATGTCATCGAAAAATCTGAACCAAAGGGATGAATTAAACTTTTCGTTTTGAATAAAGTCCTTTTCAAATTTACCCATGAAAGGAAAACGTATGAAGGAGCCATATTAATACACATTGCCGTATCAATTATGTATATGTATTTCGTATTATTACATTGAAAACAATTATTTTCCAAGATAAGTTTTAATGTTATACAAATATCTTCACAAGATAGTTGGCTATTATTAGGATTGTAATCAAGAACATTTGTTCAAGCTTCAATACCAACTGCATGCGGAAAGTTGGTATATAGTGATGTTACATCTAATACTACCAGGATTGAAATTAACAGATAGTTGTTGAATAGACTTCAACTTTTTAATGAAAGTTGTTGTATCTTTAATATATGATTTCATCATGAGATTTAAGTAATATGTAGAACTCAGGTGTACGCATGCTAGAGGAAAAGTATCAAGTTCCTCATATACGGAATTTTTCTTTTGTAATCATCTCATTAATGCATGTTGAAATTTTTTTAATTTAATTTCTATTGACGGATCTTCGCCAATATGTCTGTAATATTTTTCGTCATTTAATTGACGTTCAACTTATTTAAAATAATCTTCTTGATTCATAATAATAATAGTGTTTGCCTAATCATCCTTTGTAATCAGTATTCTGTCATCATTCATTAGATTATATAATATGATATTGCTTTTTATGATTACAGTTAATATCTCTTTTGTGATCGCGTATAAATAAAAATCTAAAAATGAACCATGTAAAAGATGTTTTAATTCTGCTATAAAAAGGTTATCTGGGTTTGGGGGCGACTTCTCCAGACAAAGTAGGGCGACTTCTCCGACCACTCAGGGGCGACTTCTCCAGATACGTTGGGTCGAGTTCTCCAGGGGCGAGTTCTCCATGGGGCGAGTTCTCTGCATACCTGACTAAAGTAGATACATGCAAATATTTCTATTCAGCTAAATTTACTGTACAATTTTAATATCGCATCAATTTTACCAGGCTTGTAAAAAACGATTCCCAAAAGCAGGATTTAGTGTATTAAGTAACCGTTTTTATTAATCAAATATTGCCATGGCAAGATGACATTGACCTGAAATCGTTTGTACTTTTGGATGGGCTCAAGAAACGTTGCATCTTGTTGAATATCACAGTATCTGTTGTACATGGGTGTTCTGCTGGCTTCTCGATCATGCTTAAAGACCGTTATTCTAACATAGTGGATGTCGTTATACCGTTTTAGGTGGTTGGAAAATGAAAGTGTTTAAGAAAACATTCCACGATCATGCGGGTTATGTTGCTTACACAATAAACAGTCAGTTGCGGCAACAACTTAAATGCGACAAAATGTGAATACTGAAATATGACGATAAAGTACTATAAACCATGATGAATTAAGCGAATGGCTAACAGTGTAAACTACCTACACCTCACGTTATACCAGTAGGCTAGAAGAGAATTTCCTTGCAGAAGAATTTGTATTTACTCACGTAGATAACCAACGGAAATCAGACGTTGTTGACGTAAAAGCATATCAAACATACAATAGATACAGTAGATTTCAATAGTCATATACTTTCTTAAAATATGTTAAAACGTTTACATTAAAAATTGTTTGAATAAAACATGCAAGTCATGCGAACTTGTCAAAGAACATCGCAGTTAAACAAAATGATGCATATGCAAAACGTAATCAAGAAGCTACTAAGTAGTCAATTCCTTGTATAGGTAATAATAGCCATTCAAGAAGAAATTAAAAGTGACGAATTAGTGAATATGAACTAGATTCAACGTTAGTTTTAAAGCTGAAGAACAAATTAAAAAAAATGAAGACCACAAGTTGGTCTACGATTTTTAACAAGATAAAAGGCAATGAAAATGTAATATGCATGTATACAATCATCATGGCATTTAAACTTCTCTCGGGCTTAATTCAAAAAGCGGGTCGCACGATAACTAAATAAAGTATTCATTTTCCTGGATAAAAGAATTATTATGAACAATTTTAGCACACATCAACCGAACCTTGTAACAATTATCACAAAATTAACCAAAATATGTTGCTTTGGGAAGAATTTTCACTCCATGAAATAGAGATCATTACACATTTCAGAGTGTGTGGATATACATATTTTGAAGATATGGTTTTCATGGGCATCCAGAAAATTCTGTCTGGGAACACATTAAATGAGACTCGATATATTTAATAATATAAGCAACTTCCACACTCATATTTGCATGTTAAATAATTTGATTTCACCTTTATATAATTCATTTATATAAATCATTACTTTTTTCTGCAAAGGAGTTTAGCTCTCCAGAGAATCAGGATATCTTTATAATATTCAACAGGACACATTTATCCTTCACTGGAACTCAATCTGGCCACTGAACGTTTTTGTAAAACTACAGTAAAAGATTTGACAGTGATTAAACAGAGGCACGATACATATCGCAAGGTGACATGCCATTTGAGAAGAATACACTAAACTGTGCAGTACGAATGGTGACATTTGATAGACAAATATGTACCAGATTCCAGTGCATGCTAAATCAGAATGCTTGATTCCCGTTGATTTCCAAATGATAAAATTGTTATCATGCGTTCAATCAAATTACAACACCGACGAAAAACGAAATAATTTGATTTGCAACAACTTCCAATTCCAACAAAGTATGACTAGAAAAATATATCAGCAGATTAAACGAGTACTTGATCAACAATGGGCCAGAAAAAACACAAAACTGCATGCCAAGCTTAAGAGTGTCTTATTTTGCTGGTGTGTTATCTGCTTACAAACGGAAACGTAACTATGGGGCAGGTACTATAGATTATTGGGGAACGTTGTCAGCTGATTAAATAAATTCAGTTGACAAAGATTGGGCAGACTTGCTTGTATGCACGATAGCAATGTCTTCATTCACGAGGAAATATATGTGTTTAATCAAAATACCAGATTATACGTTTTCTGTATCTTCAGTGCACAGGTTCAGAACAGAATATATGTTACGCAGTCCGTTATGATGTCATCAGTCACAGTTAAAACGCCAGTGGAGCTACTCTAGGACAACAAAGTAAAATTCGAAGAACAGCACTTAACATTTTCATACGGGTAACTTGGCTATGCTGTTGGTGGTGACTGTATGGTGCCTAGCAACACATTTATAAAATTGGAAGGTATCGTCGGATATACCAATGATTTGTAGAAATCAACTGACTCGTTTAAACTGAAGTTAAAACTGACCGTCAAAACCAGTGCAAGCAAGAGATGTATTTTGAAGGTTGATAACAGTATACAACAGTAATACACATAGTGTAGAAAGCAGGCGGCATTGAGACAAAGGAATCACACTTATGTAAATAAAACAGATTTATGATAGTACCACTGTCAAATCTGCAACTTCTTTTAGGCTCTCTGACATTTAAAAGATACACTGTTAGCATGATGTTTGAACAACGGCCAATTTACCACACAAAAAACTTAAACCTGAAATAAACATACAAGAGTTTATTTTATATTAATATTTGTTGCATTTGGCATGGTGTTCTTTTCAAATAAATGACAAACCTTGAGTTCGTGAGCTTTGCAATTTTGTCAGGCACATCTACACCCCTGACAAAAACTGCGAGTATCAAACGGACAAATGACAAGACAAGTAAGATAATTAGTTCAGAAAGGAACGATACAATTTACACGATACTCCTATCAAAGCAATCAACCTATCACACTAACAATAACTCCATGTAATGCTGATGCTGTTCTTTTGGCTAAACTAAACAAATAATGGTTAATTTTTGCAGTCTTTAAAGAATTTCAAAATACGATTCTCTTGAAGAGTAGATGGAGTTACGATAATAGGAGTACTGGAGCAGTTAACACAATACTATCACTAGACATGTCTTTCCCACACTTCTTTCCAATTGTGTTAGATGTCGAACTTGTTGGACTTATTTACTTTCAACACGTGTGAATTGTTTTTGTTATACAAAGGAGTGATGTCGGGTCCTTTTTACCCTGGTGTATATATTTTTTAAAATTTGTTTTGTTTTTAGGTCTTCAGTCAGTTTTTTTTAGACATCTCAGCATAAAGATTCATGAACTCTAGCTTTGATTTTGCAACTTCTGCATTGCTTCTTATTCTTTTTCCTGTTTTGACGTGAATAATTCTCGCTGCTCAGTTCTCCACATTTCTCAGCCGATTTGTTTCTTTATGGTAATCATTTATTATAAGATCTGCGTATCATGCATGTTTGTTCATTAATCGGTTCATTTGTGTCTATTGTGTGCATATCCATTTCCTCTGGTACTTGTTACTATTCTTAAGTTACAGATGTTCCATCGAATAATCTTATTCAAAATTGCTAAACAATTCACTTTTCCAAGATAATCCCACTTTCAATGTGCATTTAAGCCTATTTAATCTATTCTGCAATTTCATATGTTATGGTGAAGATAGTAAAGCAATATATTGTTTGCTGTATGTTTGAAATATATATGTTTCTGGTAAAGAAAAAGAGATGGTACAGCATGATTGGAAAAAAACCACTTTGAGGTCCCAGAGAACTTTTAAACATTAGTAAATAACTAAATGAAAATGAAATAATACTAGGTCAAATACATTACCTTAGACGCGAACAATAACCGTATATTCACTTTAAGTGACCCTTATAACTGATGTTATGCAACAAATAAAGCATTTAATTTAAGAGAACCAGATGCTAAATACTGTAAGTGAGACAAATTTCAAAGACATCAAGGTGTTGATAGAACAGGCTGGTGTAAAATTAACTGATATTGAATGGAATGGCAACATAAAAAAAGAGCCAGAAAAATTTAATATTTTCAAAAACTATCTGATGATAAGGCTTGTTTAAACAAAAATGTTCAAATAGAGTTTTAATGCATTAGCGATTGTCATACAAGAAAAGCAATCAGAAATGGAAAGTGAAGGTGATAAATGTTCTACAAGATTTGCAGTCAAATGAGCGAAATAACAAAAAAAAAAAAAAGAGAAATATATACCTGGGAAAGTGACTCAGAACAGATTAAAACATCTGTAAAATATGGCATTTCACAATCTCAGTTTGGCCATTATGTATATAGAGAAATGATTAAGAACATCAAAGAGAACTATCAAGAAACTATAATGGATGTTGTACACTCTCAAGTCACTGGCTTAAATAGCAATATCATAGCTAACACAACTACTTTGTCATACTGCAGGACAAGAATAATTCAACACGAATAACCAAACAGATATTGATAAAGAAAGACTCGTATCAATGAAAACAACCTGAGAACTATCAATTACAAGTTCAATCAATAGAGTCTAGCATTTAAAAATGCTACATTTTGCAACAAATTACACACAGAGACTGATGAACCTAAAACTAATTAACATGATATAAAAGTTGTCACTAAGAATAATTTTCAGGGGGATCCAAAATATGATTGAAGGTGAACTTGGGGGGTGGGGGGGGGGGTGGCATTGATTACATTCTTAATCTATAAAACTTACATGGCTTTGTCTGTCATTTGGCTTTATTTTTACCTATTGTCTTAGAATATATTTTTTAACATAAGGGAATGTGTTTCTGTTCTCAACCAAAATCCTCTTGCCATCGTGCACTGAAAACGCTACATAGTCCACTGTGATACCATCCTTCTGGCGATTGTATAACCAGAATAAATTCAGCTTTTCTGTGCGATAGTCATCTTCGTAGACCTCAAATGTTAAATTTGCTTGACATATATATGACCGTGACCCTGACATTTTGCAGTCACCATTCTTTGTATCTTTCCAGTATCATTAAGAGACTATTCGCTGTGGTGCCTTGGCGTATCTTGCTTGATGTCGTGTTAATAAGACCTAAAAATATATTCTCAAACATCAAGAACATACAAAACATGCCAACAGTTCCAAGTTCTTTACCTGATTCGTTATACAAGCGTTAGGAACTTAAGTGAGTGTATCGTAATAGTCCACATTGTCAAGTTTGTGATCTTTTATGTTGCATCCTTTTACAATTCAGTCTTTTTATAAATTTGTTGTCATGTATATACTTTGCCAGCTGTTATAATAAAACCAAAGCCATCTACATATTTAATGTTTTTTTTATTATAAAAAAATTGTTATATCCTTGTCGCACTTCATGAACCTATGGACAACATATGGTCGAGTCTCGATCCATCAGCCTGTTTTAGATTTATAGCCTATGTAAAAGATTGGTTTTCGCTGTATGTATTTCAGTACCTCTCTGCCGATGAATTAATTTTCTCAGTTATCGATGTTTTGTATGTTTGAGTTTCAGTATCTCCCTGCATTTAATTTACTTTTAGTAACTGTTTGTTGTCTTACAAATATTGACAAAGTTTGTTTCATCTGTACGTTAGAAGCCATCACTGTGTAATTGACTCCAAAGTCTTGTTGATTTTTCCTGATCTTCCACACATATAAATATGTGTGGTCCCTTTAATATCCTGTACATAGGGCAAGATATATACAAGCATAAATATAAAGCGATCGAGAAAGACAGATGTATACACAAAAACTAAATGGAAACAGCCGGAATTTTAATAGATCGGTAACGAAGCAGGACGTTTTGGCGCCGCTGATTCGGCGACGGCCGTTTTGGCTCTGGCCGCTTTGGCACCGAGCAATTGTTATTCCTGTTGAGAGGTAACCTTACATTAGTGGAGCAGGTAAGGATGACATTGATTAGTTCAGCGATCAAAATGGTGTAGTGTGTAAGTGATACATAAAGTAACAAATAAAAGTGAACAGTTCTTGATTTGTAAATTTTATTCAAATAGCAACATAGCTAAAAGATCCGAAAGCTGATTGTTAAGTAATTATTGTGTTTAGTCCATAAGGAAATTATGAGCCAGTCCACGTAGATATTCGTTAATGTTTCTTGATCTGTAACTCTCCACAGTTCTCTTGATTCGCGCGTCCGTGTCAAAGTATTTCTTGTGCTTCATTTCTGCGAATGAATTCCTCATAAAGTTGGTTGTGACCCTTCTGACTTCGGTTGCGATTTGGGCGACCAACGTAATTGTCCTCGAACCAGTTGATGATCAGTAAAAGGTCATCTGGTATCTCATTTGAAACTGATTCTAGCAAAATGTCCAGATCGTTTATTGGTACAAAAGCAAGGGCGACGATCATTCGATAGTGCAGAGCAAATACGGAATCTGTGTTGAACATATGCAGGAGACCGCCATCTGCAAGTTTCTTACGCACGTTCCTCGTCAGATGAAACAGACATCCATGGATTTCAGAGGAAGGAAACATTGCTCGAATTGCACCTATCGTGCTTGTTCAAAGTCGATGGATACTGAAGTAGGATTCAGGTTTGGACACATTGCCTTCAAAGCTTCGAACAGTCGGAAGCATGTACCGCCTTCCTTGTCAGGCAATAGAGCATACAGTACCGGATGAACAAATCCTTCTCTTGCCACCATGATGACATAAATTTGTGCGAAGAGAGCATGAACCAGGCTGAACGTCCCATCAACATACAGCTTCTCCATGTGTTGACTCCTATTCATATGCGAATGTCGACCAAAAACCAATATCCTATCATTGTCGTTTTCACCTGAATCCCACAATAGAAATTCTTCTACTTGACCCGCTGCAGCCACATACCTTCGATAGCCTTACGGGATGACAGCAGACGCTCGCTCTTTTGGTTGATGAGGTGCTGCTTGAATGTGGTTTCGAACTCTTTGTATTGCTTTGCGAACCGAATCTTTCTTCGGCAACTTTCCACGGACAGCTACTGATGTCCCCTGCAAAGCTTTGTTAAGTATCACTGATGGGATTTCTACTGTATCGAATGCCTTTTTCTTCATATCATTCACAATCTTGGCAACTTCTGCTTTTGCAACATCACTACCATGATTATGTTCATTCATCAGTAAAATGAATTGGCCGTCATCTGAAGCTGTGTGAAGACTGGCTTTACTTTCGTTTTTCAATTCGTATCGTCAATTTTTTTTTAGCTTATCAGCACTGTATTTGTCAAAAACGTATTGATATCCATTGTGCACATACTTTTCTCGACCACACTTCGATTTCATAACGCTCATTTCCGAAAAAGACTTTTACGTTAATACATTCGACCGAACGCTTATATAAACAAACAGCTAAATAGAAGTGGGTTTGAGCCTGAATGATTAAATCATTAATGCTTTGCGTGGACTTCTTTTACCTTATCATAGCTTTCATTTTCAAATATGAATAATACGTTAGATATCAAAAGGTTAAATTGTTAAACCTTATGTGGTCATGACTCACAGGACAATATACCAATAGAATCAATTATCTTCAGCGTCCTGCTTATATTGTTATTTCTTAATCCTTTTGTAATTGCAGACATGGCCTCTAATTATCTTAAGGATAGTGTGTAATCTTTTGATGTTAATCCTTTTGTCGGTGCTAAAAGTTCCCACGCCAAAACATCCAAGCGCCAAAACGGTAACGCCAAACTGGCCGGCACCAAAACGTCACGGACTGATCGGTAAGTTTTGGCTTAAGTGAACCAAATCATAGACTGTGATACATTTATTCTCAATACATGGCTGACTTGCTTGTTTTGGGTTGATTTCAATAAACTTTGTTCTCAGCGCTTTTCGCCATATCATTCTGTTGTCCTGTTTTTAATGTGTCCTTCATTTGCATGTCAAATGTTTTGTGAAAGTTTCTTTTGTACACTAGTAAAAACATCTAAATGCTATGTTCTACGACATACCACTATACGCATACACGTGTAATAAAAATACACTGCGAGGATAAAACAATACGTTTCTTTTACCTCCTCAAGTAACCTTCTTTCTAAATGAACAGACTCAGTATATTTGGTATCGAGTTATTACACTATCAATCTCAACTGGTAATTTTGAAGTACTACAATTGTGGCAGGAACTCCGTTACCGTAACAAAATCTCAGCAGCATTTTGTGTCTCATTAGAAAAGAAGTGGCCTCATTATCACTATACATTCGGTGGGGTGGGGGTAATAGCAAATGGTGTGGCGTAGTGATCACATGCACCTTTTGGGAGCTCTTAAGTAAATGCGGAAGTAGCCACATGATCGCACGCACATAGTGGGTAAATAACAGGAGCACGAACGAACATTAGTCTGAATTATTCAGTAATTCATTTTATTTTGTTTGTTGTGTGCACTCTGTGCCATAATCGCTAGATAAGTTATCTTGCAGGTAGACCCAGGCTAAGGGAGTAAAACCAAAAAGAAAATCCGGAGTAGAAAGCCTAAGGCAGTTGGACGAAGTACTACATCTCCTTCTGGATACTCCTTGGTCTGGAGAGGGATGGGGTCCGCCAAATGACTTTTGCCCAATACACACTGATAATGCTGGACAAATCTTAAGTTACCATACCGGATCGATCGTCACCCGGGTCAACAAGGACCACGTCTGCCGTTGTCCACCACGACGTCGGTGACAAGTGTGCTACTGGTACTTTGCATACAATCAGAGCGCGAGACAGCATATAGCCACCCGGGACATTATAACTCTGGAGTACATTGGAAGACTACAACAGTTGACACATGAGATGGAACACTACATATGGCACAGTCTGGGACTCTGTGAAGTCAGATGGAAAGCCCTAGGAGAACATCAAACTGAAGATGGTCATATATTCTACTATAGTGGAGAGTTGGACAAGTCCATACATGGAGTAGGTTTACTTGTAAACAAAGTTATCAAGAGATCTGTGTTTGAATGTCGCCATATATATAGCAGAATCATATCCATTTGTCTGAAAGCATCTCTCGTTAACATCACAATCAGTATATGCTCCAACTACTGATCATGATGATGAAGAAATAGAGGAGTTTTACAACAAACTCCGGGTGTTCTAAACAAGGTAAGTAAAAATGAGACTGGAATGCCAAAGTTGGCAAAGTTGCTCTAAAAGACTGGTATGATCATTGTGGATCTTCTTGCAATGAGCTTACCAATGAAAGAGGGAGACGGCTGCTCAAGTTCGCATGCTACAACAATTTGGTACTAGCCAACACCCTGGGCCAACATAAAGCTTCATGATGCTGGACATGTCATGCACCACATGGAACCCACAGAGAGATTACATACTGGTTCAAAACTGTTACCGATCTGGCATCAATAGAGCAAAAACAAGAAATGTTCCCAGGTGCTGATGTTGGAAGTGACCACAACCTCGTGATTATGACATTCCGAGTTAGGCTTAAGAAAATTAACAACCCAAAGAAAATCAGGCTCAAATTCAACCTTGAACAACTGAAGGACCCTAAAAAAATCTGCAAGTCATTCCAAACCACAATTGGAGGAAAATTTGCTGCATTACTTGTGATGGATGTTGATGTTAAAGTGATGACAGACACTTTCAACGCAATCGTGACAACATCTGCCAAGGACATCATTGAAGAAATTCTGAATCCGTGTGATGCCTGAAGAGACCTCAAAAACACCAGACACACAACAGGGGCAATGGAGTACCGAGAAATAAACAAGAATTGCAGAAAAAAACTTGAAGAACGCAAAGGAAGATTGGATTGTACAAAAGTGCACAGAAACAGAGAGCAGTCTGATAAAGAATAACAGCAAAAAAGGCATTCCAAATTATGAAAGACCTCACCCAACAGAAACAACCAAGAGCCAGTACCATTCAAGACAAAAATGGAAAATGCCTCACAGAAGTAAGTGACATTGCAAAAAGATGGACTGAGTATTGTAAAGAACTCTACAACTATCTGTCCACAGGAGACACAGAGGTGCTACCAAGTTCCAAACTCCCCAAATGATGATAATTTCCCTATTCTCAAAGAAAAGATCGAGTCAGCAATAAGAGCACTGAAGAATGGGAAGGCAGCTAGAGTAGACAAAATCCCAGCTAAACTTATCAAGAATGGGGCAGGGGAATCAATGATAGAGCTACTAGCAAACTTCTGCAACAAGATCTGGTAGACTGGTAAATGGCCAACTCAGTGGACCCAGTCACTGATTATGACACTCCCCATAAAAGGCAATCTCCAGATTTGCCAAAATTACAGATCAGTTTGATCAGCCATGCTAGTAAGGTGATGCTAAAGATCATCTTCAGCAGACTGAAATCAAAAGCAGAAGAAATAATCGCTTTAGAACAGACCTGGTTCCAGAGTCGAAGAAGCACAACAGAACAAATATTCAATCTCAGGGTTCTGTGCCCAAAGTACTCGCAACATCAACAAGACATCTATCATGTGTTCATAGATTTCAATTGTGGGCCACAATGAAGAAATTCAACATGGATCAAACATTGACCAATACCAACAAGCAGCTATATGCCAAATCTACCAGTGCAGTAATTGTTCTGTGGGTGACTGGTTCCAGATAACAGTCAGAGTAAGTTTCAACATCTACTTGGAGTACATTATGAGCAAAGACGTGGGACAGTCAGCACTGAAGGTCGTAACATCACCAACCTCTGCTTTGCAGTCAACATTGATGAGAGGGCAGGCAGTAAAGCCGATTCTGCCACCTTAGTGAAGAACCTAGATGCAACATCTTCCAGATTTGACATGGAGATAAGCTCTGAGATGACAAAGCTGATGACAAATAGTGGCAAACAAATCTCAGCCAAGATAAAAGTCAGAGGACAGGAACTGTTTAAATATATTGGTTCCATAATCACCAAAGAGGGATCAAGTTCATAAATTTTGTCATGAGCAGCATAAACAACGGCAGCTATGTCAAAGCTAAGACACATATGAAGAAACAAGAATATCTGTCTGAAAACTAAAATCATCTATTGAGAGCAATAGTCATCTCAATCTTTTTGTATTCATGTGTGGCCTGGACTCTGACAGCAGAATTACAACAAAAGAATTTTAGCACTTGAAAATGCTACCAAACCATCCTTGGTATCTCTTACATAGACCACATCACAAATTAAGAAGTGCTTAAAACAATCAGGCACAAAGTAGACCATTATGAAGACACCCTCACCACTGTCAAAAAGAGAAAGCTGAAATGGTATGGCCATGTCACTAGAGCCAAGAGTCTAATAACAACAGTCCTGAAGGGCAGCGTACAGGGTGGCAGAAAAAGAGGCAGACAAAGAAAAAAGTGGACTGACAACATCACAGAATGGACCACCAAAAGTTTTGCGGAGACACAGGGATTGGCACATGATCGAGACAAGTTGACTAGTCAGATGTTCAGTAGCATGGTGCCTCAATGACCACACTAGGACAAGAGACTGATGATGATAACTCATGCCTTAAGCGATCAGGTCATTATACTCTATATTGGATTTTTGTGTGCTCAAAAGCCTGTATATAATACTTGGACCATCTGTCATCAGAAAACACTCCTGAAGTTCCATCGGTGGTCTTTTAAGGCAGTCTCTTCTGTACATTGTATAAATAAAGCTATGTACATTCTCTTTGGTATTCATATTCTCTGGTATTCTCTTTGGTATTCAAATATAAATCATGTCATCTGTGACTGTAGCCAAGGAAAGAAACAATAATCCAGTATTCCTTGAGGAAAGCCCAATGAAAATAAATTCAGGTTTCTAAGTTACATTGTTATGTCTCTTTACCCGGATTTAGCAGTGTACTCATTATTTCACTGTGCTCAGTTTGAAAAGTAGTTGGGAGTCTGTCGTGTGACACGACACTTTGCGCTATTGTGCTTTTAATATACACTTTACACATATACATTGAACAGTATGTTACTTTTGAGAACTTCTCTATAAGCCCTTCAATTAGGAAAACACAGGAAGTTGGTCAACAAGTGTATTCTGTGACATAATCCTAAACATAAAACTGAACTTGATTTCTCCCTGTGAAGGTATACAAGTCACGGTTAATATGAAAGTGATGCAAAGTCAACCAATACATTTCACTGTGTATAATATTGATCATTTAGACACACAATAGTTTTATATACAAACAAGGTGTTTTTTTTACATAAAAGTAGATGAAGTGTGCAAACCCTACAATCCGACCCCACTCTATAGCCCCTCCAATAACAGTCTGGAACATCGAAGTCTGCCAGGATTCTGGATCAAAGATTGAAACGATTAAGTAACTATCATTGCACTGGTCACAGACAAAAAGCAAAAACTGTGTCGGTCCAAGGAGACATGACAAACAGCAGTTGAAAAGTAGTTGGGAGTCGTGTGGCATGACATGAGATTCCCTCAATAAATTGGCCACAGACCAGCACAGCAGTGGTGCTTTCGTGGAAATCTTATGTGCCACCCAAGGCACGAACATGATTGAATGAATAATGCATGGCGTAAAGATGTCAACAAGATAACTGTATATTTATTATAATATGCATTGTTTTCCATATATATGCTGCCAAATAATGCAGAACTGCAGATTTGGTTTAATTTAATTTCAAGCCGTTTTTGGTATTAAAAAATATTGCATGGCATTGGGATGAAATTAAGAACAATATTGGAAAATTATTCGTACATTGCTACTCTTACGCCGTTCTGTAATGGTGTAAATTTTTTGTCAAGTAATTGCATAGTACATTCTGTCATCATCATGCAACTATTAAGACTGATGCATTGGCTATAGCTTGGCAACTAATTCACCACTCCTTTTTGGAGGCGAATGCTCTAACCACCTATGTCAATTGAGCAGTCAAATGAATATGGGACTTTCTGACATGGTAGATTTCAAGATAACTGAAACGGAAACATTTAGATCTGAACTGCAGATAAAAATAAAAATCTGTTTAAAAAATCTATGTGATCACTCCAAACATGACACCAATTAGTGAATGGGGCTTCCCAACATCAATATATCGCCTCATTAAATCTAGCATTTCTGTTACCCATGCACGCCTCAAAATATTCATTTTTTTCTGAGATGTGCCAATCATTGTGTTCGCAAGATGACATAGCACCTATTGCTTTCAATAACTGTAGCCCATCTCAAGCATAATGAAATGGAGTTCATCTGCTCACAGTTTTTGAGACGATACCAGACCCAGAATAAACTAGCACAAATTGGTAGACAGTAGTGACTCCATTTTACTTGACAATCGTATAAGTGGCATGAAAAGTCATGCACAATCCTAAGACAGAAACCTAGAGGTTGCTTTGCTCTTGACTGGGAATGTAGAAGACCCAGATCAAAAAATAAACATGCATGCATTTTAGAAAGAGATGTCATGCTTCCAACTTTGCCATTAGAGGCTTCCAGTGTAGCCAGAAAACTAACTATGATACCATGGTACGTTATATTAACTAGTTGCTTTCCATCTCCAGATATCGTATTATTAAATCAAGCTTTACTACTGTATACATAACAGGTCCGGTCCACTATTCAAGTGCATATGTACTTGATGGGGAGGCAGTGTTGATGTCTTGCTCTCTGGGTGTCCTTTAATGCAACCCACTGTTGTAAAGTTTCTCGCTGTTGCGTCCTTGAAAGCAGTAAAATATATGGAATCCAGCTTACACTGTTTATTAAGATGGTTGTAAGAACGCCCTCGGGTAGTCACTGATGAAAATGGTCCTCAAATTTGCATAGCTAGGCAATGAGCTCCTCATTGTCATTTTTGCACCTCCTCACTCTTTCACACCATATGGATTCTTTAAGGGTCTCTAATGCACCCTGTTGAGGCGACAGTCAGGATGGGAAGACAGAAGTTACCTTCTGATTAGCTGACGTTCTGACCTCATCCCACTCTTGGTAGATTCATTGGCTGAACAGTTGGTTAAGAATTCCCTCAAAAATAACATGGACCTTCTGTATCTTCAGGTTGTGCAAAGCTATGGCCAAGAATTTTGTTAAGCACTTCAACAGAGATCGAACAAACTGCAGGCTAAAAGCCGACAGATAAATCAAGGTTGCAAAAAACGCTCACTCTGGGTCAAATGAGGGAGGAAGTGGTATTCTCTCACCTCAAAAAACCATCCAGAGGAATTTCCAGCACCTGCAACTGGTAAAATGTATTACTCTGCTAAGATAATACACCCTATTCCAAAATGAGAAATCTTCACCTAACAACCACCACTGCCAAACCTGGACTTGCCAGGGTTAGATCAAATGCACTCTAGGCCAACCAAGCCGAGCTGGTAAACCTGGCAATTTTTTGGAGCTTGACAAGGAGATAAACTCTACATGGCAAGGAATGAAAGGAGAATGAAACACAGAGTCGCTATCAACTCCAACCAAAGATATGGCCCTATGTGCTAATTGAATCTCGTGTCACAAGTCATAAGTTTGTAAGACCATCAACCACATACTCAATGAGGACAACTCTGGTAAAGCACCTTGAGACTCTCTTTCAGGAACAGGTAATTACAATTGTGAGCATCCTGAAGGCATTGGAAATAATTATTAGCACCCATGTCCCTTTGTGTGTGTGTGTTTGATTAGGATTTTTAACGTAACTTTAAAAAAAATTCAGTCATATCACTATGATGTCTGCAGTGAGGCAGTTTATAGTGATGTCTAGCACTGGGGCATCATGCTGCAGACATGTAGCAAGATGTCCCACCCAGTCACATTATCCTGACACCAGGCCGACCAGTCGTAACACTAGCCACTTAATGCTGAGCACCAAGCAAGGCAGCTGTTAGTACCATTTTTGTAAGCCTTTGGTATAACTCGGCCAGGGATCGAACCCATGACCTCCTGCTTCTGCGGCAGATGCTCTAACTGCTAGGACACCAGAGCGGTCATGTCCATTTGTGTTGGCTCTTAAAAAAGGGGGAGGGGGGAAGTGCTGGCTAGACACCACCATCACAGCCCCTCTATATGATTGACAAGTATGGTGTCAAATAATGGGTAAACAAGTATCAGAAATCCATCATCAGAGCCTTGTAATGACTACGGGAAAAGGTGACAACGGCAATACGCAGTATCATGGAAATTATCACTAAGTCCTTCACTTCCTCGGCAACCAGTTAGCTGGATTTATAGGTTGTCATCATCACTGGTGGTGAGCTACTGTGTGCACCACTGGAGTTCACCTCAACAGAGAGAACACTGCTAGACACAAGGTGACATCAGCAAAAATTAGCGTTGTGCATTCAATATTGTGGATCTACCTTTTCTTGGAAGGTACCTTCACTCAGAATCTCAAACTATTGAGAAGATAGACCTGTTGGTATGGCTCACTATCTCTAAATTTTGGTCGAAAATATCTAATTTGTTAGTGATTTGTGTTATTTGTAATTCAGTAATCTCCTTGTGCTGGAATAATGTGACCATATTGCATTTCGTCAGTGTTTAGGAAAACCATTACCACCTAACCAAAACACTTAAAATTGTATATTACTAACAAGCTGCACCAAAAGATTTGTTACCGTTTCATGACAATGGAATATTGTAATTTCTTTTGTGTGTGTGTGTGTGTGTGTGTGTGTGTGTGTGTGTGTGTGTGTGTGTGTGTGTGTGTGTGTGTGTGTGTGTGTGTGTGTGTGTGTGTGTGTGTGTGTGTTGGATTTTTAATATAGCTTTAACAATCTGAGTCATATCACTACCATGTCTGCAGTGTAGCAGTTTATAGTGTTGTCTAGCACTAGGTCATCATGTCACATATATGTGGCATCATATTCCACCCAGTCACATTATCCTGACACCAGGCAAACCAGTCTTAATACAAACTTCTTAATGCTGAGCACCAAGCAAGGCAGCTGCTAGTACCATTTTTATAAGTCTATGTTATGACTTGGTCAGGGTTAGAAACAGTGGACACTAACCACTTAGGCCACCAGAGTAGCATGCAATTTCTTGCAAGGCAGGTCAAAAAAGCAAGAAAGATCATGATTACTGTCTACAATAGGTTTGCTGTTATATTTTAATACAGGACAACTTCTAGAGGTGATCTTTTAGTCAATATGTAAATATATTCTTTGATTTTTCAAAACTGACACAGTGATGAGGGGGGTAAACAGTTTATTTTTCAAGCTAGTTATTCTGTCAAACATTCAATATACAAACATTATAAACAATTGGCAATTTCAAATCCTATATTAATCTAACATACTTCATGTATAAGACAGAACATGTACAAAAAACATGTACAGATATAATGTCAATTATACCAGGGTTTACTGGGATCTTCCACATCTGTGTCTCGAACAACTGAAAAAGAAAAAAAAAAACTAAACAAATTAATGGTTGATGAGACTGTTAATTCTGCATTATTTATATTCCCTTCATAAGACCCATTTATGGGCTGAAAGATGCTGAATAAGTCAGATACAACCCCATTTATGGACTGACAGATGCTGAGTAAGTCAGATACAACCCCATTTATGGACTGAAAGATGCTGAATAAGTCAGATGCAACCCCTCTTGCATATCATAAGCAGCAACTAACATAAAATTTCTACCTCACTCATGCTGCTAAACTTATGCTCCTATTTATTTTATAACATGAATTGGTACATGGAGGAGTTAAATATTCTACCTGTTTTCCCTTACTTTTAGCAATATAAAATTATATTTGTTTCATTTCACTATGTTCCTAATAATATGTTACAATAAAAAAATAATGTAAATTGAAATGAAAGCATCTTGTAAAATGTGTCACCTAGGCCTAAAACTATGTTAAAATTCAAGCAGAAGAGTTGAACCTTTAAAAGATCCAACAATATGTGTTGGATAGTGTTTACACCTATTTCATCTGACATAATGAATGATTCCTGAACTAAGTTAGTTAAGCAACCCTCAAATGATCACATGAAATACTGAATGATTCCTGAACTAAGTTACCGGTAGTTAAGCAACCCTCAAATGAACACATGAAATACTGAATGATTCCTGAACTAAGTTAGTTAAGCAACCCTCAAATGAATACATGAAATACCGAATGATTCCTGAACTAAGTTAGTTAAGCAACCCTCAAATGAACACATGAAATACCGAATGATTCCTGAACTAAGTTAGTTAAGCAACCCTCACATGAACACAGGAAATAATGAATGATTCCTGAACTAAGTTAGTTAAGCAACCCTTAAATGAACACATGAAATACCGAATGATTCCTGAACTAAGTTAGTTAAGCAACCCTCAAATGAATACATGAAATACCGAATGATTCCTGAACTAAGTTAGTTAAGCAACCCTTAAATGAACACATGAAATACCGAATGATTCCTGAACTAAGTTAGTTAAGCAACCCTTAAATGAACACATGAAATACCGAATGATTCCTGAACTAAGTTAGTTAAGCAACCCTCACATGAACACATGAAATACCGAATGATTCCTGAACTAAGTTAGTTAAGCAACCCTCACATGAACACATGAAATAACGAATGATTCCTGAACTAAGTTAGTTAAGCAACCCTCAAATGAATACATGAAATACCGAATGATTCCTGAACTAAGTTAGTTAAGCAACCCTCAAATGAATACATGAAATACCGAATGATTCCTGAACTAAGTTAGTTAAGCAACCCTCACATGAACACATGAAATATCGAATGATTCCTGAACTAAGTTAGTTAAGCAACCCTTAAATGAACACATGAAATACCGAATGATTCCTGAACTAAGTTAGTTAAGCAACCCTCACATGAACACATGAAATACCGAATGATTCCTGAACTAAGTTAGTTAAGCAACCCTTAAATGAACACATGAAATACTGAATGATTCCTGAACTAAGTTAGTTAAGCAACCCTCAAATGAACACATGAAATACCGAATGATTCCTGAACTAAGTTAGTTAAGCAACCCTCAAATGAATACATGAAATACCGAATGATTCCTGAACTAAGTTAGTTAAGCAACCCTCAAATGAATACATGAAATACTGAATGATTCTGGAACTAAGTTAGTTAAGCAACCCTCAAATGAATACATGAAATACTGAATGATTCTGGAACTAAGTTAGTTAAGCAACCCTCAAATGAACACATGAAATACCGAATGATTCCTGAACTAAGTTAGTTAAGCAACCCTCACATGAACACATGAAATACTGAATGATTCCTGAACTAAACTAAGTTAGTTAAGCAACCCTCAAATGAATACATGAAATTTATCATTCTAAAGTAAAAAAAAGTAGAATAAACTTCACCCCTAAAAATGCACATCAGTGTCTAGATGACAGTGCTCACACAAACTTATATCAGCATTTGCTAAATGGTTCCTACATTGTTAACAAGAAATTGCCATTGAGAAGATCCAAATGAGGATAATATTAAAAATCTGAAACTCAAGTTCAAGATAGCTCACAATGACACTGAATTAGGCTTGGATTTAATGCCATTTTCAGCCCATGATAGGCGATATATGGCAGCCAGTATAAATGGTATAGGAAGAAACTGGGAAAATATAGGTACAAAACCAATGATCCATGGAAAGCTACTGGCAAACATTTTCACATACCCACATTGGTCAAACCCAAGACTCAAACCCATGTGGACAGAGGTGAGATGTCAGTCATCAGTAAAGGCGAGAACTTCTGACCACTCTGCCACCTGGTGTCCCTCACCGAATTAGGTCAAACAGTTGTGAAGTCATGCTGTCAACAAGAAACTGAATAGAAAGACAAAGATAGACTGATGGAAAAGGTCATTACTACAGGGTTCTCACATCTAAACATAGAGTGCCTATAATTACAGAATGCTTCATTGGTAATCTTATATAATTTTCCCCATCTATATTTAAGCACTTCATGCTTGGACATAAAATCTAACATCACTGTATTCCAGCTGGTAACTTTTTAATATTTAAGACAGCAAGAAGAACATCATTTACTGGGAAAGGGGGGGTCAAGAAAAAGATTACCCGTTACATTGAAAGGATTAGCAGTTTATGAGATATTTATCATTGATATCATCTCTATCAAAAAAGCACTGACATTATGGTATCAAAAAGCAAAACATAATGCAAGGAATTAACAGATCAAAAATGTTCATATTTTACTAAAGTGGCTTTGATTTCATACAAATAAATTTCAACACTCATACACTAACTTCAAACTCAATAGTTGGAAATCAATCTATTATGCAAAAGCTTTCAAAATGGCAGAAGTATTTTGTTAGTCAAAAGTTGTGAGAGCACAAGTATCACCTAAATGGTTTGGAAATAATTCATCTCACTTAACTTAGATTTTTCAGCTCATCTAACTCTGGATATTTTATCTCACTTAACTCTCTAGACATTTCATCTTAAACTTTAAAGCAAATTTTCTGTCTCATTACTGCAAATCTATCCCTGGACAAAGGCAGATGGGAGAGTGCAAATGGCAGAGGAGAATGGCTTTGAGACTCCATAGATGGATGCCCACTTTTTTCTTCTGGATGGAACACATCAGTATGCCCTATGTCTATAACCATTCTAACTAATTACCATAATGCACTATCTACCTATACATTATACAATGGTAGATAAACATAATGCACCATTTGCCATTATATTACTTGGACAACAATTCATTTCCCAGGAGCAATAAAGATTAATCCTTGGTAGCCATATTTCTCAATGTGAATGCCCAGTTGGGCAACCAAAATTTTAAAATGTGATAATATTAAAAATTTAGAATGGAATATATAATTTCCAGCTAAAAACATTTGATCTCTGAATTGTCCCTCTGAGTACCTATAGCACTGTGCCCTAATAATCTCTATTTAATTATGCATTAGAGTGTTGGGTGACGGCAGTTGTTAAAAGGCTGCAATAATCCATGTTTGTGACTCATTATTGTCCATCCGTTGTCAACACATAGCAGCAATGATTTTCATGTATGGCTTAATATGCTGAATGCAGCGGGTTATTATGCTTTCTCAGTGTCTAATGAAGAAATGAGCAGCCACTGACCAGCATGGCTAACTTTAGCTAAAGGAAAGTGGCAAGTTTCATTTGGACCACCTCTGTTGTTTTCTGTGCAACTGAAATATGCCTCTATGCCTGTGGCAATAATGCATTTTGTTCATTTTAAATTTCTCCACCAAGAAATATCTGCAGTCTATTTGGACCACCTTGGCTATTTTATTACCACTGAACTGACCATAGGACTGACCCAGATATTACAAACAAAAAATTGATGCATTCCTTACTTCATTGTCAACACTTGTTTCGCAAATAGCTACGGTTGTTGTTGTTGTTGTGTTTAATGGCATTTTTCAGCACATGATAGGTTATTCATGGCGGCCAGTATTAATGGTGGAGGAAGAACCTGGGAAACCCCCATAGAAAGAACCACAGATTCATGAGAAGCTATACTGGCACGCTTTCTCACTTACATTGGCCGAATCTGAGATTCGAACCCACGCAGACAGAGGTGAGATGGCAGTGATCTGTAATGGAGAGCGTTTTAGCCCACTCATGGCCCCTCAAATAGCTAAGGTAGTTTTAATGGCAGCTTTTGGCAATAAAATCAATACCAATTGTTTTTGCATGCTATACTGGCCTGGAAAGTTGAGAGCTCCCTGACAATTAGAACATATTTACATTGTCAGATTAACAAGAACGTGAACAGTAATTATGAAAACATTGGGCTATAGTTCTAGTCAAGGTGGTCAACTACTAGAAAACTGGCAGATAAGACACTATAAAAAAAATCAAATTGTCCTGTTATTTTATTTGTTTTTATGAAATAGATTAAATAGGTGTGTAAACTTGTTGACACTTTCTTTGAGCACCAGGAGTTACACTTTTTGTGTGTAGATAAAAGTTAATGCATCCTGTAAGATAGCTACAGTAACTGACTGGACATTCAAAACAACCTATTTTTAAAGCTGCTTTCCAGGAACAACAATGGATTTTAAAAACATTTTGACCCCTGATCGATTGCATATACCCATAATGCACCATGTTCCATTAGATTGCACAACTGCTGATACAGATAATGCACCATCTTCCAGTACATTATAAAATGGCAGATCAAGGTCAAAGCTGTTTGCATTCGTTGGATGTCGCAGACTAGCAATATAGCATTTGGGAAGGTTGCATTTGCAGTGACATCAATCGCTTATATCTTGTAAATCTCAATACGTACTTGAGTAATATTTCTTGTAGCGCTGATGATATTCTCTGGGACCCTCCCGCAGCTTCATAGGAACTATTATAGCCATAGCCACAGCAGCTGGAAAGAAAATGTTATTACACTGTAAGAGCAAATGTTAACCAATTATTTAAACCTTTCACATGTCAACCAAGTCAAACGTTTGTATTGTACCAAAACGAAAATCATTGGTGGTGGGTAGTGTTTGAGGTTACAAAGCTTTATTTAACTCGGCATTAAGAGAATACACAAATTTAAGAGAAATAGACAAAAATATACATTTCACCAGGAAATTCTTTGATAAGAGAGAGTCACCAAAATTTGGTCATTAGGCCACTGATGAGACATTACACTCTATTACTTCATAAATTTGTTGTTGTTGATACTTTTAAGTTTAGTGCCATTTCTCAGCATAAGAAAATCCTGGTAAGAACCACCGACCCATGGGAAAGTACTGGCAGCTTCATCAAATATCCACATTGGCAGAGCCCAAAGCTCAAACCAATGCAAAAAGAGTCTAGATGGCAGTGAGTGGTAAAAGCAAGTGACTAATCATCCATATATATTTGAAAAAGTCACGATTTTCTTTTGGAAGACAAGACCATTTATACTTTGTAACTGCAGCTGAGTGTTGAAATCATCTCTAACATTTCGAGCACTTAGATTTTCAAATTAGCTGTTGCAGCAGCCATACTAAATAATGATTGGCACCTTTTCATTTCTGGGTCAACTAGACATCACTAGAAGTATTTTGGAAAAACCTCTATCCATTTAGAAGGAATAGTGATACCAAGCTTCTCAAATTTTAAAATGTGTACCATATTGCAGGTTGATCTGCACCGTTTTAATTTATAATCAACTAGACATCATAAGAAGTCTTCTTGTGAATGACTTTCTACTGAGAAGTAGTATGTAATAACAAGGTTCTCATAAGAGCAGTCATTTTAGATATCAGAATAGCAGCATTTTCATTTAGGTCCAACTTGATATCACATATCTTTTGGTGAAAAATCCCATGTCTACCGGTATACAACCATCCATCTAAGAGGGGTCAGTGTTACATGTAAAATGCTGGCTCAACAGTTTCCTTGCAATTTTCTGTCTTATGCCATCTCCCCCCAAAGCTTGAATATGTGCACCCATATGGGTTCACTTTTTTGTTAGAAAAGAAGATAAAAATATGCATACAACTTTTCATTAGTGGTGTCCATCAATGTCTATGCTGGCACTAGCAATGGACAAAGTCATGAAAAATAACAGCAATGAATATTTTAAAACAATGTATCTGGCAATGCTTTTGGTAATCAGCCATGTTGCGATGTAATTGTCCAACATCTGTTATTGTAAAGTACATTTTGAGGTCAAAGTCATCTGTACAAGCGCGATTTAATATATTTTCGGGTTGAAAGAATGAGACTAAATTTACAAACACAATCTGTCATTTAATTAATGATTTTTTTTTAGTTTTAGGAAAAAAGAAATTGAAAAAAAGTTATTTGGGTTAAAAAATGCTGGTAGATAATGAGTGTATACTGACGTTAAATTGTGTAAGATCCAGAATGAAAAACTCCATGGTGCAGTTCATTTCTGGTTGACCAGATATTTAAATGTATTAATGTTTTCATGAGTTATCTTAGCATGTGATAAAAACTTTATTGTAATAATGTATGCATGCAAGGAAACTATGACAGTAGAGTCCTACCCACTTATGTCAACACCACTTTGTCAATAAGCCACCTATGTCAATGAAAATGCAAAGTCCTGGACACAATGATGATGTCAAAATAAAAAATAAATGTACAAGTCTACAGAAGCCATTGGTTCCAGTTCTGACCCATACCTGGTCCTGCTGTACAAAAATTATTTGATGTTTGCTGCCGGGCGTTAATTTTGCTGTCATATTAACAAATGGGTATTTTTTGGTCCTTCAAATTTGGCATTTCATGGCAACTTTGATTACATTATGCACCCTTCATCAAAGCAAGCAGGCTACAATCTTCAAAACAAAACAATGCCACCTTCAATAAAGGAAGTTAGGACCAAACGTGAATAAAAACATTGGAATCTGATCATATGAATATATCTGCAATATCAATGATTGGAAAATAAGGGTTTCTTGTTTTATCAATAAAATATGATGAAATTTTTTTTGACAATGCAAACAAATCTTATCTGTACTATAATATACAACAGAGTACAGATAAGGTTATTTCACGTCACAAAATTTCCTCATATTTTATGGACAAAACGTATAACTCCTGTGTTGGAACAAGTTTATTGTGCAATGAATGTTTCTGGTTTAATAGGAAAAAAGTAACTTCATGTTTATGAAGGCTACCAATGAATGCACAAAACAAATGCCAAATTTCTGATCCCTTGAAACTAAATATCTGGCCATCAAGAGTAGTTATTGGAATCGATCCCCTTAACCAACTGATCATCGATTATACTCGGTTATTAAGAGCAAATTTTAATTTTTGTTAAACAGTTACAGCTTTGATCAAGAGTTCAATATGTTTATGAGTAATCTCTTTTAATGACATGTATACTTTAACCTGACAATAATATTACATTGTGTATTACTTTTGTTCTACAACTTAGTTAAATAAATGTAACTTTTTATGGCTGATCAGTCATATATAACTGAAATACTGCTACAATCCCTCGAAATTCTTTTGTTTACATGTGATGTGTCTATAATTTAAAGTATAGAATTAGAAGGACATGTTTTTCTTGTTTGTCAATGTTTATAAATACTAAAAAATACTAGAAAAAATGTTGCAATTTAACTGAAACAAATCAACAAAATGTGTTAAAAAATTTATTAACTTAATTTAACTTGACCATGTAATAATGACTATATGTTCTTAATTATGAATCATAAGGTTTCATATTTGTAGTTGTGAAAGTAATTAATAAATTTCAGGTCAACTTTAGTGGCTGTGAATTTTCCTTTACACACGATCGATTATGGAGTTCACAATCAATTATCTTATTGGTTTGCTCAACCAACTGATGATCGATTATAATCGATAATTGGAACAAATACTAGTCAAGAGAGATTTTAAATGTATAGAAGCTCACAAAGATGTTTGTGAAATTTGCATTTGTTCATAGATGTTCATTTCCACATGATTACCTTCTTACCCTCGGTAGACTCAGCAAGATGATTACATTTGTTTCAAGCAGACCAAAATCTAGGCCAAGTGTTATAACTGTCATTTAATAAGTAAATACACAATTTTATATTTAGCCCACTGATTACTTACTAAATCCTATCAATGCAAAGGAACCTACGAGCTCTGGTCTTTCAACACAAAATCGCCTGAATATTGGAAAGCCTGAAATAAAATAAAAGAAATATATATAAAGCCGATCGATACACTAAACAAGAGGCTCAAGTAAGTCTATGATTGCTCACCTGTCAAAGATTCTCTAGTTTTTGTATCTTTATCAATATTTGATGGTGCATCACCATCATTTGTTCAATAATGGGCTCTAAGGCAGGAATGCTTAGCTGGTAAAAGTCTGTTCAGTAGTTTATCGAGATAAAATTTAGTGGAAATCTTTGTCTACATGTACTGTTAGCAATAGAAATCATGTTAGAGTGAAGAACAGCCTCACTTTTATAAATCTTAAAAGGCATTCAAACAAGGTCATTTATGTCGGATCCTACCAAAAATCTGTTTTTTTTTTTAAAGTACTGGAAAATGTTTCTAGTTTAAGTGATAGGGGCCATATTTGATGGCAAATTGGCATCTATTGTATAAACCTGTATGTCCATCATACCATACTTTCTATAAAATCTGTTGAGTTGTTTATCAAAAGTGATCCAAAGAATTTGACACTTATCATAACAACCACAATTGAATAAATTTTAAGGAATGTATTGTTATAATTGGTTAATTTATACTGATTTGTTTCTTATAAAAATTGTTTTAAGTTTCTTTTAAATTTAACAACAGCAAACATGTCTGAAGGTGGATTATGATTTTATAATTATCTAAAAATTTTATGCAAAGATGTCTCCTGAAATGTTTGGATAAATTCTGTTTAGTAGTGATCCTGAAGAAATTGATTTCATGTTTTTCAGTTATGGGCAATAATGTCTATATTATTGGTAGATTATCATTTGCATAAAACTGAAAGCCCTCTATGCCAAAATATTGTCTCTTAGGATTGAGATTGCAAGTGGGTAAAAATGCTTAAAAAACTACCAAATTGCAGTCAAAAAGATTTCTAAACCTCTTGGAACAACCCTGTAACATGCAAATAGAGCAAATGCATAGGTGACTTCATACCATGCTGTCCATCATAATTTCATCACTGCCGATAAAACTGTTAACGATTCATATACAACACACTTAAGCATTAAAAATTAATATATGCCTGTACTAGACTCTTCTTTTCAACCGAACTGACACAACCAAAAACACATATTGTGCCATTGTGCATCTATTTTTTGAAAGGGGGAACACTTAATATAATAAATCACTTCTAGCTTCGTTACAACAATCCATTGATAGGACTGTAAAGATAAGGTTTCATTCTTTGTCTACATACGGGTAGGAACAATGTGCAATAGGTTAAATAGTATTTGTCTTATTATCTTTTTTGTATTTTCACAAAAATGATGTCAATAAACGACATATACAGTATTCTTTCAAATTCCATAACAAAGCATCGTCTCATGTGTTTCTGACCTACATGATTAAATTTAGGCTAAATCTTCTATCATATAATATTTAGACTTTGCTTTAAGTGAATTATTTTATATTTTCTGTGATCTGTTTACCGATTTACAATAACAGACAATTTAATGAAGTGGTATTTTGCAGACACAGCAATCTTTATCATTATAGGTTCACTTATGGTTTCAAACTAATTTTATAAAGAAAATAATGCAAACATGACATATAAAATCTTTATATTAAATGGAATTAAATTAGAAAGAGCTATTCACCGATTATGTTTTTCAAAAAACAAACTACTATTTACTTACTGATGATTAAATTTCAAAACAGAAGCTGGTGTAGTCTAATCATCTAATACTATAGTAGGCCTAGCTTCTGGAAATCAAGCAGTGATATCTAGTTCAGGGAAAGCGTTAATTAGTGATGGGAATCGGTCAGAAATTAATAATCCATAATCAGTTCCCCTTAACCAACTGATCATCGATTATAATCGGTTAATAAGAGCAAATTTTAATTTTTGTAAAAGTTATACATATGATCAAGAGCTCAATATGTTTATAAATGTACAGGAGTAATCTCTTTTAAATTAATGACATGTATACTTTAACCTGACAATAATATTATATTGTGTGTTATTTTTGTTCTACAACTTTGTTAAATAAATGCAACTTTTTATAGCTGATCATTGATATGTAACTAAAATACTGCTACAATCCCCCAAAATTATTTCATTCATATGTGATGTGTCTATAATATAAAGTATAGAAGGACATGTTTTTCTTGTTTGTCATGGTTTATAAATACTACAAAAGATGTTGCAATTTAACTGAAACAAATCAACAAAATGTGTTTAAATTTATTAACTCAACAATTTAACAACTTGACCATGTAATAGTGACTATATGTTCTAATAATAAATCATAAGGTTTCATATTTGTAGTTGTGAAGGGAATTAATAAATTTCAGGTCAACTTTAGTGGCTGGGAGTTTTACTAACCTTTGTGCTTTGCATACACCTAAAAAGTAGTCTCCCTTTACACAATCGATTATGGAACTCACAATCGATTATCTTATTGGTTTGCTCAACCAACTGATGATCAATTATATTTGATAATCGGAACAACACTAGCGTTAATGATCAGTTACCAATTAAAACTTCTGTGAATGTGCAAGAAATTGTCAGCATAATTGGTATCAATACTGCATAAATACATTTAGTGTTGGTTTACAACACAACAGTGTCAGAACTGGCTACAGCAAAGGAGCATCTCAAAAGTCACAAATCAACATCAAAAAGAATCACGGAGATAAGTAATTTTCATTTTTCTCACAGAAGAAGGCAAAGTTCATATTTTGTCGTCTTCAGGTGACTCAGTTGCCTGGTAGCATGATGCCTGAATAGAACTGACCTTCAAATTTCAGAGCAAATCCAGACACAAATTTTAAAACATATTTTCATTTTAAGCTTTCAGCCTTTTTAAAACTGTTCATTCTGTGTCCTACTTTCTTAACCCATAACACATAAAACCCTGGTGTTGCGTTTACAGGCAGGTGGTAGTAGCTCACTGCCAAGCTCTGTAGCGTCAAGGTCATGTATGATACACTAAAGTGGGTGGTACTATATAAAGGTAGACAGATTTAGTTCTACAATAATACCAACTATTCTGGACATTTTAGTTGCAATACAAAATACAGAGGGAAAAACCTAATTGCTGTGACCCGGGGGTTTTCCCCCCAAAATTCGCCTGTCATCAGAGTCCAATATTGTATCCAGATTTTAATTTTTTTTTGGCATCAGATCTAAGACAGACTGGACTGAAGTGCACACAGACAGCAGGTGAATCTGTAGGATAAGGTGAGCATTTTTGAAAAAGTGTGGTCTCCATACAAAAATGATGGACCTGTTAAGCAAGCGCAAGCAAAATAACTAATGGAAAACATTGTTTTTAATGCAGCTAGGCATTGGGCTAATGGAAAATTTATTGGAAGTTGATGTATTAGGATGTATTATGAAATAATCCCCAAAATGTGTTTCCTACTTGCATTTCATCCGAAAACAGCAATATCCTCCAGGGGTTAATGTATTAATAAGTGCATTTTCATGACTTCACCAAATTTGAATATTCCATGTGTTTTAATCAACACCAACACTTCACATAAATTACAAATTTAGCCATTCTGAGATGATTTGCAAAAAGTTTCAAAATTCTTGTTAACAAATTAACCCCTTATGCCGCGTTTACAGGGGCAGGAGGTAGCAGCCTACTGCCAAGCTCTGTAGCATCATGCCTAAGGTCATCACTATCAGAAGCCAGCATTTGTTGCAAGAAATCACCATTGTATTCAGCGTCAGCCATTTTTAAAAAATCCAGGTAACACGTGCTCAAAAGCAAGTACAGTGGGACCCCGCTATAACCCGCCTCGTTATAACACGAATTCGGATATAACCCGGTTGTGGCATGGCTCCCGAAATATTGGGTAATTTATTACAGGTATTTTTCTCAAAGACCAAAAAAAATAAAAAATTTAAGTATGAAAAAAAATACGTCAAGAGTTTAATTATCATTCTCATATTCGTCTAAACAGTGCGAAAAAGAACGTGTAGAAAATGTATTATCAAATTTCTTCTAGTTTTGTGCCAAAATAAATGTCGGAAATACGAACCAATTGCTGGGCCTACTGAGAACTTTGATCTTTGTTTATTGTTGAAAAATTACAGCTCATAAGTGTCAATATTATAATTAATGATTCCTGAGTAATGAAGCCATCGTGTCTACTTTGTGTTTGTCTTGAATGCATTCTGAATACAATCATTGCTCTAATAATCTCCGATATATGTTCTCTTAATTTCATACACAACTAAGCAACAGCCAATGTGGCGGTTGATAAAAGATTCTCAACCCCCCCGCCCAATTAAATCCAAAAATGTGTTGGTATTGTACATGGTTGCTTATAACACGGTTCGGTTCATAACACAGTCGGATTCTATGGCTCCCAACTACCGTGTTATAGCGGGGTCCCACTGTAGTTTTAAAACTTTGTCTCTAAATGCATAGTAAAGTACAACAGAGAGCTTGTTCTGGGCCTTTACAAACCAATCAAATATAGTTTTACAAGCAGTTATGGCTAGCTGAAGTAACAGGATATGCACATTGTTGCTTACCTAGAAAACGACTTAAGTCACAACAAATATTATGAGACATTGACCAGCAGCACAACTAATGTCGCAACTAGCTCATTAAGGGTTAAGATAATATTGTGTTAACTCATTCGGCTCCAATCCCGTCAAGACGCATGATCCAGTTTCTGCATTCAATGGCTGATCACACCAGTAGTCAAAGTTTGTTGCTTGCATTTAATGGCCGATCCCATCTTTTGTTGCTTTGAATATGTGTTAGATACAACGTCTCTGGTTACAAATGTTTTTTTCCAAGAATCAGACCAATATTAACCAATCAGAAGTGCATTTACAAAAGTTACTAACGGAGGGCAGTTTAAGTACATGTCGTGTGCTTTTCATGAAAAATTGTAAACGATGGTGGACATAAGAATTGATGACTGTGAGAGCGAAAATGATGAGTTTCTTGGGTTTAATCTTAAAAATATTGTGCAAAATAAGGAAAAATATATTTCACAGTTGGATATTTTGCTAGATTTAGATTCGAACATCGAAGTTCCCGAGACTGAGTCATCAGAAGAAGAGGATACTGACAGCGATGATAAATAGTTCTTGCGGATCTAGCAGATTGTAGCGATCATGTTAATTTCATTAATAATGTATACAAAAGTTGTGAAAGAAAAAATAATCACTGTTGACAAATTCATTTGGAATAATTGTGAAAACTTTGTGGATATTTATTGGATATAAGAAGAGAAATTAAGGTAAGACTGAATGTATGTGCGTGATATTTACAAAATTGTCTAAACAGGTAAAACTATATGGGACACAAGCAGCCAGACACAATTTAGTGCTACTGGGGCAGAGCAGCAATAATGCTGTTAAAACTGCTGGGACTTAATGAGTTAAAAGACTAAAAATTCATCTTGGTTAACATAAAGAAATTAAATTAAGCATGTACAAAAGTAATAAATTTGTATAGTACAATCTCCCAAATGAAAAATTAGTTATAAAATAAAATATTTTAACTGATCAACTCAAGAAATAAATTTTACATGGCTGTGCTATTTCTGGTACCACACTTTGAATTCTGATAAGTGGACACTACTATTTATGTATTTATGTATTATATGGGTTTTTTAAAAAAAAAAAAAAAAAACATTTTGTCATAAGTACATTGTCTATGCAGTCTGAAGTTCTAGAATCTGCACATATTTCATGTTTGTACCCCAAGCCACTTTTAAAAACAAAAGGCAACAAAGATATAAAACATGCACAATTTAAGTAATTTCATTCATTGATTTATAAATTCTCACCAGACTGTTGCTTGTCAGTCCAAACACTGTCTAGTTGGGTTTTTTTGTTTTTTTTTTAGCAAAATGGGAGTTTCTTTAATAACACAGTTTCTATATTTGCAAGAACAAGACTATGCTTTCAAGTAACTGATGTGATGTATATCATAGTCTTTGAAAATCTCAATATTTTTATAAATATTGGAGTTACACATTTTGAATCCATATATACACGAGTTCATCCTTTTTATTTCTTCAGTTTGTTTTATGGATGCAAATGATACAGATTTTACTGAAATCGTCTGTTGTAGAAACAGCCTGTCTGCTTGTTTAGATCTAAAGCTTCTATACACTTTGAAATGCCAGAAAGTTGAACCCTTGGTAAAAGGTTAGAATATATAAAACGATGAATGATATAACCAAGTTTTTAGTATGTTTTATATCCTTGATGAATTTTTTTTTCTAAGTCGGAAGGAGGGTATAAACAAACGGGAAGTTGTGCGAATACTATAGCTATGTTTATGTTTTGTAAACATGCACCTCCATATAAGTATGACCACAAACTGATCAGACTAGAGTATTAGAGCAGTCCTAATAAATACTGCTAAGCCTGACAAAGCCCGACAAAGCCGTGCAAAGTAAATTAAAAAAGAGTGTATATATTGTTCATTATATTGATGAAACAATAAACTTAGCCGAAAGACTAACTTTCAACAAATTATTGCAGATTTAAATGACAAAAAATTGGGCGACAGAGTTTAAAGTTCAAACAATCATAAAGTATTGATAAATAATGACAATATCATGTTGAAAATGTTTGCTATAATTTTGTAAATTGTTCTTTTGATTGATTATGGAAAGAAAATTAAATTTTCTAATATATGTTATAATATGCAAAATAAAATTGAGTTGAACTTCATTAATTTCATGTTGATGCAGTTTCTTTCATGCTTTAAAACTGCTTGACAAGACTTTAAACAATAATCTTTGTACATATATATATATATATATATATATATATATATATATATATATATAAAATTTTGTTAGCGGCAAGACATGCCATATTTGATCTGAAATCGAATATAAAGAAATTATGTGATAATTCCTCTTGTTTGTTGTTTTGTAATGTTGTGTTAATAAATATACACTGAGATTGCACTTTCATTCGATAAGTTCAATTTACAATTTATACAGTAATACACAGTTTAGGTATGATTTTGTCATACTTTTGTATTATTTTGTCATTATTTGATTTTGAATTTGTAATCTGTTGTCCAAGTTTTGGTGATTTAATTTTGCATAAATATTTAGAAAACAAGTCCTTCGGCGTTGTTAATTTATTCACCAATATAATTAACATAATAAATACGCATTTTTTATTTGACTTCGCATGGCTTTGTGTGGCTTTTGTGTGGCTTTATCGGGCTTAGCAGTATTTAGTAGGACCCTTTTAGAGCATTCGTTTAACTTTTCATTTGCTTGTACCCCCTACAAATTTGAAAACCAAAAGCATTATGGATATTAATAGAATATGCACACAAAGTTTTTTGTAGATATGGAACTATTTATTATATGTCAAAGCTAGTCTGCTTGTGTTTTAGTCTCAGCCAAAGCCGTTGGTTTAATTTTCAATTCTTACAGATTTCCCTTAATATATCGTTCTTATTAAATTATGACACCTTGGAGACTGTCATCGGAAAGGAAAAATCTCAATTTGTTCCCCAAATTAGCTTTCCTATACTTCTTGTAGTTGTAGCTCGCCATTTTGACCTTGATCAAACGAACTATGAATGATTGGACGCTTACCTGATAATTAATATAATATAAGCCTTTTTTTAACCACGATTATTCCTTTCTGATCCTGAAAATGCTTTAAGTGATACTAAAAAATAAACATCCATATGAAAAAGATCTCAAAATGGCTTCGCTGGGAGATGCGCATGGTGAATTTGGACTAAAAGACTTGGGAGGAAAGCCATGTAGAGCATGTACAGATTTTCAGACGTGGATGAAAATGCAAGGAAAATCAGTAGAAGTAATCTTATTTTGTGTTTTTGCTTTTGGCCTGATTACGTCTGTAGAAAAATGGGCATAATTCTTGGAACATTGGGTTGTTTTATTTTATTGCGTAAGCCAAAACCTCGGCAAAGTGCTATTGGTAATGCAGTCATGTCGTACCCATATGTAATTATACGAAATGACTGTTACCATGTCATGTTTCCATAAGATTAGCCGTTATTAATAAAATGTATTAATTTAATTGACTAATTACATTTAGTTCTTTATGTAAGACATAGCACGTGTTGATTTTGTTTAGGTGTTTAGTCCTACAATGTAAGCCCCGACGCTGATATTTATGTTTGCTCGCGTCTGGGTCTTACTGCCTAAAGAGCAGCGCTGTGTAGTGTTTTTAAATATACTGAATAGAGAATAAGAGGTGAAATTTTCATGTTTATCACATACTTGGCAATAAGTATCAACATTTATCCACATATTTAAGAGTTATTGATATACTTAGTTTGCTGTCTTGATCGTGATCGACTCTAACTCTGACACTAGGAAATGAACGCATTTTTCATGTTCCTTTGAAACACGTTTCAATGCCATGGTGGCTGAGGAATGCCGAAGTAAGTTTCAATAAAGCGGTTTTATTTTCACGAAACAAAATTATCAAATGGGTATTTCTATATTGCCTATTTGAACAGCAAGCAATATTTCGTTTCGTTCAAAAAATATTTTCCGATTAGAACCTAACTTAAACATACTTCGGCATACCTCGACAACTGGAATATCGCACATACTTTGCAACCTATATTGACACTTATCCACTAATTTATGTTTAATTAATATACTTACTGTGCAGTTTTTTTTTTCCTGGTGGAATCAATATCTGACACTTGTAAACTGATGCATTTTATTGTTCCGTTCACATACATTTGAATTTCTTGAAATGCGACAGTAGTAGAGGTATGCCGAGGTATGTTCAAGTAGGTTCCAATTGGAAAATGTTTCTTAAACGAAACGTTGCTTGCTTTTCAAATACTTGATACTTTAGTTTTGTTAAAATAAAACTGCCTTGTTGAAACCTACTTTGGCATTCCTCAGCCACCATCGCATTGCAACCAATTGAAATGTGTGTCAAAGGAACATAAAAATGTGTTCATTTGCAAGTGTCAGATTTTGAGTCGATCACGATCAAGACAACAAAGTAAGTATATCAATAACTCTTAAATATAAGGATGAATGTTGAGATTTATTGCCAAGTATGTGATAATCATGAAAATTTCACCTCATATTCTCCTGTCAGTAGAGTTCAAAACACACTACACCACGCTGTTCATTAGGCAGTAAGACCCTGACGCCCAATACATAAATATCAGCATCAGTTCTTACATGTAGGACTATAATTACATTCTGTTTCTGCATTTAGTTCTAACATTAGTGCATCCATATTTATGAAGACAAGACAGCAGGGGAATTGGATGGCTATTGGACAATTAGGCCCAACATGTACCGAAAATAAGACAATTTGACCCAACTTAAAAGATAATATGCCCAACTCGAAAGACACTTCGTCCCAGTTATTTAATACAACTGATAAAAGTTTTACCAAGTATTTATTTTTAACATATATTTTGACAATTCTTATATAATGCTTTTACCGTATAGTTAAAACTCATTGCGTTAGGTAAGTTAATTATTCATTCTCATTTTAATTAGTTTGTAAAATAGAATAGGTGGAAAATAAAATTTGAAACATTTGGGGAACTGGATAAATGTTTTTGGAAGTTATAATGGTTAGGAGCTTTCTGATATCTTTAAGAAAACCGTCCCAAAGACAAATATTACTGTGGAGAAAGGACGTCTGAAAATAAGAAGTATAGTAGAGATGGACGTGATGCTTTGGGAGTTACATAGACAATAATGATATGCATCATATCTCCTGTGGAAGAAGGTCGATTTTGTTAGGCACTTGCCCACTTGGTCTCAAAACCTTACTTCTCAAGCAAAATACATAAGTTACAAAAGATCTTCTCATATTTGAACATTTTTATTATGATTTACAAATACAATATACTGGTAAAATGGTTGAAAATTTCGAAATTATGTATTTTGTGATAATTTCACATAAATTTAATTCAGAACATTGTTGCGTTTTGCTATTATGAGTTATGAAAAGACAGATAAATGTGCACAATGTAAGATGCATCTTTACCAACATTTTGTCATATTTTAAATTTCATTTTAATTGATAATAATGAATATTCAATACACCAAAAACATTTTAAGTTGTCAAAGTAATACCATTATAATCATTACAGTTTCCAATTTAAAATATAAGCACAAATGTTTACAATGTGTATGCCTTTTTAGTTACTCCAAAAATATAACGTATGTATCAGATACATATGACAAAAGACTGTTCATTAAATATGTAATTGTTTTCACTCAATTTTCTTGGTTCATTTTTGACCAGAAAAATATGGAATGAAATTATTACAAATATGTTTCATTAACCATATTAAACACGTACATTTGTATAGTTATTTCTCCAGTATGTGACAGCTGAATATCATCATTATTCACATGATCTTTGATATGATGTAAGCATTATAACTTATGTTATAGTTTATAAGAAGATAATGAGTACAAATTTTATACTTAAGTTCTTTCACAAAATTTTTAAAATAAAAAATATCATGCATTTTATAAAATGTTTTGTAACATAGAATGGTAACATATGTGTCGTAGGGTAAAACAAGGATATATTTTAAAGTTCAAACAACTTAAATGATCACTATTGTATGCAATTAAAATGGCCTGAACTTATATAGTCTCACATATAGAAAACAACATTTTTAGGAGTCCCCTCATTTGTACTGTTTAGGTAACGTATGTATTTCACTAACGTGAAGCAAATGCATTGTTAACTTATTCCATTTTGGCTTCAGAGATTCATAATATTCAACCCATAAATAAACTGATGTAGAAAACTTCGTCATTTTAGAGAACGAGACTGCTTTGACACTTTTGTTTCAGACAAAACTGCATTGCATACAAGGAGTTTTCATCTTACAAGATTCCGTCTTCTTGGAATCAAATATAAATTTGTACACATCTGCATTGGCTCTTTTACATGGTGTTCATTCCTTAGGTTTTGACAAAGTCAGAAATCCTAGAATATGTAGAATCATCATTATGTGCTTTATGAGGTCCCTAGTAGTATCTAGTTTCTGAGAAAATATATTTCACAGAAATGTATATTTGGGTCACAAGTGCTGGACTATTAGAGGTTGTATTTTGGATAGCACTGTATATTTCATTGTGTGGAGACATGTTAAGCAAACAGTCTTAAAGTGACTTGGCAAATGAAATAATAACTCACAACATTTTTCTTTTGTTTTATTATAATATTGGAATAAAACCCAGTAATACTTAGTTGATTTCATTTTCCTTTTATTTGTTTTAAAGCAGAATCCCCCCCCCCTCCATTTTTCTTTCAGAGGTCTCGCTATGATTTTAAAACTACGAGTCCAGGACTCCCATTTTGATAAAATGAGAGTTCTACCATAAAAAAAGTTGTAGTCCCAGCTTTGCAGCTTAGAAAAACTGTTGGCTGACATTGAGTTTAATTTCCACATTCCTTATAACACTTACATGTATAACAGTATCAGCCTATTCGGCGCATCTAGTAATTCTGCACAACGATACATCATTTCTGTAAACATTGGATCACGTCCAAAGAGTCCAAAGTAATGTATTTCATTTCCATAGTCAGATGCATCAAACATTACATCTTTTCAAAAAAACTATGCACAGAATAGGTCGCCATATCTTGAGTCGTGGAAACATATGGATGATATCCCATTTGTCCAAACTTAGTATTATTTTGAATATAATATTATGGTGACAATTGCCACTTTTCAATTGGAAAGCATTGCAGAATTATATTTTCATTAATTGAATTTGATATGGGTTTTGCGCCAATATTGTTGACCTTAGATGCGCAGAATAACCAGACAGCAGTGTAATTCTTTGTTAGTCCTTCAGGGCAAGACTGAATTTTGTCAATCCAAGGAATGGTCATATTCCAAAACACTTTTTAGCCAGGCATCACACACTTTCTTACACTTGGCTACTATTCTATCCAAACTATCAGTTCTTGAAACTTGAGGACTCGTCTGAATCTCATTAAAATCTTTGTCAGCTTGCCATTTAACCCCAAAATACTTATCCAAATTTGCAAACCACGTTTTGGTCTAAGTCTTGATTTCAAGGTCGCATGCACTATTTATTTGGTTACAGTCAGAAATAAACACAATATTAGAAGCTAAAGTTCTGATGTACTCTTACAATAACCACATGTACATCTCTGAATCTTCCTGTCTTTGAAATCAGTCATTGTAAATAACAGCACATTTTCCCACCCAAGCTGCTAGTCAAAGTCTTTGAACTTGCCACCCAGCTATTGGAACATGTTCTTTTGATGTACTCTTATAAATACAGCAGGCACATCAGCAGGTATTTTAACCACTGAATTCTGTCGTAAATATTAGCACAGCTAAAATGATAAAGTAATCAACATATTCTCACTCAGTAGGTTGTTGAAGTAGAACTGTCAAATCTTTGAATTTGCTGCCCATCTGTTTGCATGTGTACAGAGGACTCTTGCATGGGTGATTTTCTGCATCCCAGATCAAACATTTGGGTCCAAATGTGCGTAATTAAGCATTTACGAGACCTCTGTTCTTTGATGACAACTTCTTTGATTGAACTTTGTATATTTTGTGAAGCACATGAATAATCTCAGGATTAATGCTTAGAAATCTATGCTTCAGCTTTTGCAATAACTTATGTGAATTTGCTTTTGAATATTCAGTTGCAGTGTATACAACTTAAAATGATTATTCTTCATTGTAGCTTAGTCAGCAGGTAAAAGCCACATGATGTAGTAGGAGTCTGCTTTTACATAATTAAATTAGCATTATAACTTACCTGATAAGCTATCAGCCATGACAAATACAATCCATTGACCACTATATCCAGTCCATGACAAGCAGTTTGAACAGAACAAGTTCCAACATGGGAATGTACATTTTCCATAATCCACAATTCATGTTCTATAAAACCTGTTGATACATGTTTCATTTATTTGTATATTTTTAAATGTTTCAGCAAAAATCAAAGAAGAAGGAAAAGGTTAAGAAAGAATGTCCACTAGATGTAGGAGAACTAGGAAGAAATACATGGTCTTTTCTTCACACAATGGCTGCATATTATCCAGATAAGCCAACTGAAGCCCAACAGACAGACATGATTAACTTCATTCATCTTTTCTCCAAATTTTACCCTTGTGACCACTGTGCGTCTGATCTCCGAGTAAGGTATTCACTATTGCATCACTGTCAGCATGAAATAAATTATCTCCCTTGTGAACAACTTGACATAAGGTCTCACTGGACAGTTGTTTTAGCATACTTTCCATCATGCCTCAACCATCTAGGTTTTTAGATATTTACTTCTGTAGCAGATGCACATCAATATGTAAGCCAAGTCGGCTGCTCATTTGCAGCCCAAGCTATACATTTGATCTCCAATGCTAGTCTGCTGTGACAAGCAGTCACCAACAAGTCATCCCATTTCCAAGCCTACCTCAAAGTAAATGTAAAATTACATTACAGATTTAGGTTGTGTGTGAATGTATAAATATTAGGATTATGATAAGTAGGCTAAAAAAATTAGAGAGGTGTCAAAATATGAAACTATCCCGTGAAACCATAAGGATTTATGTCAGTTGGATTCGGGGAAATGCTTCTCAGTTTCAAGACTTTGGGCAGTTCTGAGTACAATACAACCTCAGCATGTGTAAAATTCACAATCATCTGTTTCCTATGGTGTATGGCATTTATCGTTGATTGATAGCAATGATCTAGAGCAACAGCTATGAGACACCTTCATACTTTCATTTTACTTTCCACTCTTAAACCTACAATTTCTGTAACAAGTCAATCACATCATTTTTCATAGCTAATATATCCTATAGTGTTAGTTCCTGGTGATATCAGTAATTTATCACAGCAAATATATTACTATTTATGAAATCTCAAAATGTTGTGAATAAAAGATGTAAAAGAAGCCAAGCTGATTCTTTTGTAAAATAACTGCAAAATGTGCATGCTAAGTACTTAACAAAATGTGAATGATGCACAGCATATATAAACTGACCAGAACGCTCTCACTGATGTCATGAAGAAGGTCAAATCTAGACTAGAACAGAAATTGGAGGTAGACTCAAAGGGAGGCAACTCATCAAGTAACATAAAATGTAGGGAACAATCTTTGTAAACTGAACCACATCATTTGGGAAACTTAAACAATGAAATTCTATACCCAACTGTTGATAAGACAATATGTATGGATTTATTTTAAGAACACAAAAAATGTCGCCTTTACATCATTTTCACTGTCCAGCACATATTGTTGCATTTAGAGATGTTTATTTTGCTAGTGATTGTAACCTGCATAGAATCCAATCCAAAACAAACATCCAATCCAAATCATGCAGCATTAAAAAGGAGAGGACAAAAAATCACAATGTTAAAAGGGACATCCATTTCAGATAACTCACCAAAAACTGCAATGAATTTGATGAAGATATATCAATTCCTTTTAAAGGTTCACAGCAATTGGTGTGGCTGACTGCCAAGAAAATTTTTGACATTGTCCAGGCTAGCAATATTACTTTGGCAGGTTTGCTCCCATAGACCATGAAGCCTACAAGGAAATAAAAACCTGAACTTCTTACATCAGTAAAATGAAATCTATGTACTGAACATTATATCACGAGTATATATGTATGTAAAAGCATTAAATTAAGGCAGTTGTCATAAAATTAGGAAAATATACTAATGTACTGACTTTATTGATAAATTGAATATGTATGTTAAATACTTCCATTAAACCACCTTGTATGAAACTTGGCATGCTTTTGTTATTCATTAGAATAATGGATGAGAAACAATACCTATTAACCAGTGCTTAGTTAGATGCCTTCTACTACGATTTACAACTATCAAATCTATTGGAAGTGTATGTTTGGAATACCGTACTGTGTCAGATTTAAGACATGGAGGTAATATGGAAATGATTTATGGATCAGCTCACATTTGACAAGACTATCAAAAAATGACATCTGACATCTGTAGCAGACACATGAAAATCTGTTAGCCAAGTCGGCTGCTCATTTACAGTCCAAGCTGCTCATTTGATATCCAATGCTAGTCTGCTGTGACAAGCAGTCACCAACAAGCCAACACATTTCCAAGCCTAACTCAAATTAACTGTAAATGACATTACAGATTTAGGTTGTGTGTGAATGTATAAATGCTAGGATTGTGATAAGTACAGACATGAATTTTTCTCTGTTTTAAAACGGAATTCTGCTTTTCTCCTGACTTGAATCCAATTTTTCTTGACATAGTCCATTTTTAAAAAAATAATGTCCAATCCGTTTTTATCCGGGTTTTTTTCAGTCCCATTCTGCAACAACCCTTGTAACGTATTCACTCCATATATTAGTTAGCCCGCGACTCTTGTAAAGAGTATTCTGATTGGTCAAAAGTTTAAATTCATCCAATGAATCTTCGTGTAAAGGAAACTGATGGCAATGTAAAGAAGAAGCGTGATTGCAAAAAAGTACCAATATTATTGGAGAACAGATTCTTGTGACAATGAATATTGTAAACTTATTCAGATTTTTGGTAAGTTTGTTAGTTTTTCAAATGATTATTTTGTTACATGTTATGGTCACAAGTTGCACCAGGAGCAGATTTTCATGCGTGTAAAATGCATTTTTAGTCGGGGATCTTCGACCCTGTTGGGGGAGTATCTCCAAACCCCACTTTCACATTTTAATTTTTTTTTAAAGTTCAAAATCTTGTCTGTAAGTAGGCTCATGACTTCTACCATAAAAAATTGAGAGGTGTCAAAATATGAAACTATCCAGTGAGAACTGAAGATATTGCATCTCTCTCATCATTCAGATAATAGTTATCTCCCTTGTGAGCACTGCATTTGATTTAAGGTAAATGTTTGGCATTTGTGTCAGAATTTAAGACCAGTTTATATATGACTTCTGGGCAAGGTACAACATCATTGTATTTATATATATATATATATATATATATATATATATATATATATATATATATATATATATATATATATATATATATATAAACATATTTCCCTTGTGAGCAGTGTTTACAATGAAGGAAAGAGGATGTCATTACTGTTAGTATTTTTAAAGAACAATTTTTTGTGAACACTGAATCTTTTCTCATGGAAAAGTATGGAATTGGCATCAGGTTTTTAAAAACCCAGCTAAGTCAATTGTGAACATGTTGACATATCAAACAGGATGAGGATTGATTGGAATTGTATTGAGAGTTATCAATAAAATTCCAGTTCAGATTCAACTTTAGTCATAATACAGGAGAACTGTCTTGAAAGACCACCCTTTCTGCCATAAAAGTATGGTCTCTCAAGACAGGTGGTCTCTCATAATGGGTCACAATGCAATAAAATCATTAAATGTGTGTGTTGAGAATTTGGTCTCTCAAGATAGATGGTCTCACGTAGCATTACTAAAAATTTAGCATTTGTAGGTGAAACAACACTGCAAATGAATTAACAAGTGATTAGGCATGTGGCTTTGTCCAGTATTACATATATTCTAAAAATGAATTATACAACTATTCTGTACAAAAAAAGAATTAGGAAATTAATGGGCAGGGATCTATATATATAGATATAAACTGAATTAACCAATCAGTGAGCATGGGGTTATATCCAGCATCAAAAATATTCTAAAAATGAATTAACAAATTATTGTGCATGGATCTATATCCAGCATCACAAATATTCTAAAAATGCAGTTTGCAGATCTTATGCATAGATAACATTACCAATATATTAACATTATATAATATTCATATGCATAGATATAATTACCAATATATATATGAGGGGCCTCGAGTGGCCAAGTGGTATAAAGCGCTTTCCGTTACGGATCACTGCCATCTCACCTCTGTCTGCGTGGGTTCGAGTCTAAGATTCGGCAAATGTAGTTATGTGAGAAAGCTTGCCAGTAGCTTCTCATGGGTCAGTGTTTTTTTCCAGGGTTTTCCCAGGTTCTTCCTCCACCAATAATACTGGCTGCCATGTATAGCCTATCGTGTGCTGAAAAATGGCATTAAACCCCTACAACAACAACCAATATAAATAAATTATACAATATTCATATGCATAGATATAATTACCAATATATAAACATTATACAATATTCTTTCGTATTGACCTGAAAAGAACTTGATCTAAAGAGTTTAATTGAATGAACAACACTTTAAAAACAGTGTCCATCATCTTCATCATCTCCAGATTTTATAAAATAAGGACATCTTGACATTTTTTACAAAAAAAAACAATACATTGCATGAACAGATTCAGAGTAACAGTCACATGCACAGACGTACACAGAGAACTACGACAAGAACTTGATTATTTACCTAATCAGTAGCATTGTTAATGTTAATGACCATATAAGTAACAAAATATTGCTTGTTTTAGGCCCTGATAACAGTAAATGACTATTTGTATGACCTACCACAGAGGTTTATTGATAGTGACATTTTTTTCTATTTGCCAAGTTAGGTTTTGCATTTAAGCAGGGATTGTGTTTTGTAAAATGCAAAAGAGCTGCAAACAGCTCTCCAGGTAGCGTAGAGGAGAGCTTTTCGCTCTCTTAAGTCATTTACAGCATGTCACTGTTTACGGCACATTGTGATCAAAATAAAGTTCTTACTTTCTTGTAATTCAAGTCCATCTGCAAACTGGATCATTAATGGACTGGTAGATTTGGGTTTATGCAGTTTGTTAGGAGTGATCAACAGACCAAATAATGTAGTCCCTTATCTCAGTTGTTTGCAGTTGGGCTGGACTTATAAGTGCGTATATATGGTACATGTACTGTCAAAGCTGTATCTTGAACCTTTCCTAAAAACAAACAATGTTTTACCAGTTAGATTTGTTCTTCTAAAACAAATCTATTTCCTCAGTAGACCAAAACAAAGTCCACGACATGAAACTATTTAGAAAACTGAAATATTGCTATTATAGCATTAAATGCTAATGAGGTCATATATGTACATGTACTAAGACAAATTTGTTTAAAAATTTCATTTATCTACTTCAAGTAGTTATTACTTAATCCTGCGTACAATGTTTTTGTCAAAGCTTTAAAATGTGTAAAACAAAAGAAAGTTTGAAAATTGATATTATAACAAAGATTTACATGGGTCTTACCGCCCAGATAAATTGTGTAAAATTTCATGGCACTAAGTATAACTGCTGTTGTGCTATTATGTTACAGTGTATTCAGGATTGGGTTGAGAATGGATAGATTTACAGATAAACAGAACCAAAACATATGCTTTCCACCATTTCCTGCCATAGTAGGAACATAATGGAAGGAAATCATTCAAGTTATTGTTGTACAAGGATTTTTTTTTTTTTAAAGGAAATTCTTTATTTTTTAAATTTATATATTCATTAGATAGTCATTGGCTAGTTTTCAGTTACCCTGGTTTATAATCCTGCAGTTTTAGAAAGTTGGGGGGGGGTACATTTGCTGTATTTCGTTACTGTTTTCTACAGTTTTGTGTTGGTAGAACATTTCTATCCCCAGGTAAGGTTTTATAATTCCATTTTTTAAAAAATGGTTCTCATTTTTCAAAATCAGTAGAATTTGACTATGAAAAAGTATATGCAGTAGATGACCTTTAAAATTTTTTTTTTGACCAATTACTGATTGATCTCAACTGTATGTAGTAACGTTTTCTTTTTTTTTGTTGGAAGATTGTATTAAAATTTGTACCTTAATGTATAGGTATGTGCGATAAGGTCTCTCGCTCTCTCTCTGTCTCTCTCGTTTTTTTTTCTCAATAGAAACATCAGTTTATTAAGCAAATCTATATTATGTGTATTATTTTCCAAACAATAGTTTTGTAAGGAACTTTAGCAATGTAAGATAAGTGATATATAAAGTGACTATCAATTTCATGCATTCTGGAATGTCCCCTCCCCCCATTTTGTGTGGCTAGCTTTACAAAATGCATCTCCATGAAGAGGGAGTCAAGAAATTTATTTTTGCCACACTTTACATGCTTTGCTTGTAGTGAATTGCTTCCTAAAATCCAATAATTATCACTGAATGATGTAGTTTTATTACGACAAGAAGAGAAAACTAGGATCTCCAAACTTACACAAGTCCACACCTTGCATTAATGTACGGTACATTGTGCCATGTTTATATATAACACAGGACTGATGGCAAAAGTGAAAGATCAATGAGCAAAATTACCCCACCTGGATTCATGTTTGGTGACACACTACTACCACAGCCAGTTATAAACGAATTGATGGCTTGTGCCTTGATACATATATCACAGAATATTTGACTTAACTTTGTATGACATCGCTGCCCAAGTTTCAAGCTATCAAAAAGTTTGATGAATTTGTACTAAATCGAAATTAAATTTATTAACTTACTCTTAGGATGAATATGCAACGGTAAACTTTTGTTTACCCATGATGCACTGTTGACAAGACTCTGATTGCAAAATTGTCCCATTGCTTTGTATTTATATACAACAATTGGTAATTCAGGAATAATCAGTTTTCTCTGAAGTTTCAGCAAAACTATTTTATTGGTACATTTAAACAAACAACGGAATGATTAGCCATCATTCAATTAATTGTAGCTTTTTCTATTTGAGTCTTCAGAGGTCATTCGATTGTAGGTATAGTCCAGTAGCATGACTGATTTATCACAGCATACAGTACTTGGGTTAGATGTTAGCATAAGCGGATTATGATGTAACAGTGCACTGTAAAGATGGGTTTGACAATACAAATAAAGGATTTGTTTATGTAACAAATAGATTCCAGTGCTTTGTGTATCTAAGTTTGTGGCTTCATTTCATGGTCACCTTGAATGTCTCCACTCCAAATCTATGACTGTGTAAAAATTAAACAGCCAAAAGGTTGTTGCATAAAACATCATCTGATGATATATTTTGTTGCCAATAATGGGGGAAAATTGCAATTTGCGAAATTGGCAGTGCCCAGGATGATTTCTGATTACTAATGGTAAACATGTTTACTTGAATCCCAAGTTAAAGATAGCCTTGATTCTGAACTCAGAAATGTCTAGAAGGGAGGTTTCCAAGTTGACAGGATTTTTAGAAATGATAATTGCAACCTAGGTCAAGTAGAGGGGAGGATGACAATAACTGTGAACATCAAATATATAATAGGTTCAGGTAAACAAATAAAACGGACATATTTGTCTTTGTTTTTATAATAATAATTGCTTAAGTGTTGTTACTTCTTTCTTTTAACATAATTGCAGTTTTTATGAAACCATTTTACCTAACCTATAAATCAGCCACTGCAAGCTTGTGCTTACATCCATCCATGTGACATGTGCCTTGTGACGTGAGGTATTATTTGTTGATGACTGGGACTGTAAATCTCGGCTGGCGGTCTTTTAACAACCAGCTGTAGTAGATCATGCAGGGGAGAAGCATCTAGAGCTAGTTTGTGTTTTGTTTCAATTGTTGATAAAACTGAACCCTTACACACATGATGCAGTTGAGACAGCAAAACGAGCTTTGGCTTATAGAAACTTATAATTTTTTAAAAAATAATTAAATATCTATATTAAATATCACTGTAAATAATAACTAATATCTAAATGGGATACCCAGTGAAGTGGTTTATGAATAAAGACACTGAAATAGAAAAGAATGAACTTAAAACAAAGCACATGGAACTTAACACACAGCACAAATACCCACCTGATATCTGAGCAGGTCAGGGTGCTTGCTGCTGACACAGTTGACTGAATTCAAACTGATCTGAATAAAGTTGAGTTTAATACAGATGCACAGTTGACAATACACCAAAAGGGGTTGGTATATATGTGCAAAAACAAATGCTCACACACTGCACACATTCAAGTATATTATTATTGTTAGTATAAATTATATGTTCTAGGCAATTGCAACTCATGTCTAAACTAAAAACACTACTCTAATTGATTGTCAGTAAAAAAAATATATATATTTTTTAGAAAGTAGATAGAATAAAATCAAAGATGTTTGTCAAAAATATTGTGAGTGGGATTTTCAAGGGTTGCTTACAATCCTTCATAAATGTTTCTGATTTTAAAGTGTATTCTCAAAAGCTTTTCATGATTTATTATCAAATGCTTTGGACATTAGCAAGTCAAAATGCCAGATTGGTAATGATTGGATCTAGCCACTGAGATTCAGCCTTTGCAACATTTTCTGGAAAAGTTTTTATCTGATTGAAATAATAGTCTTCACCCTATCTTCAAAAAAAGGGCCTGGGCATTTTCAGATATATTCAGGACTTTATAATCCAGCAAATAAATTATTAAATGTACAAGTCACCAACAAATTTTTGCTATTGCATTTCTCAAACATATGTTGAATTACAATAAATGGAGTACATCTTGATGATAAATAATAATAGATGATTTACATTTTAAGTTATGTAAAAATTATAATAGATGGAGTACAGTTTCAGTTTTGTAGAATTATAATGGATGAACCACATTACATGCCTGTAGAATTGTAATAAATTCTTTACATTTTTGTGGGTTTTTTTAAATTATAAAAATTATAATGGATGAACCACATTACATGCCTGTAGAATTGTAATAAATTCTGTACATTTTTGTGTTTTTTTAAATTATAAAAATTATAATGGATTAACCAAATTGTTATGTAGAATTATAATTAAATATATTTTTAATTATATAGAATTTGTATTTAATGGAGTACACTGTTAGTTATGTAGAATTATAATATCTGGAGAGAGTTTTTAATTATGTATAATATAAAGATGGAGTACACATTTTAGTTATGTTGAATTATAGTAGTTAGAGTACATTTTCATTTATGTTGAAATTTAAGGGATGGAATACATTGTTAGTTATGTAGAAATTTAAGGGATGGAATACATTGTTAGTTAAATAGAATTATACTGGATGGAGTATATTTTTAGTTTTCTTTTGCAGTTTAAAGAACAATAATCCAGATACAAGTAGTCGCTACAAGTTTTCACAATGGATGTGCAAATTACATAATGAAGTAAACCGCAAATTGGGAAAGCCAGAATTCGACTGCCAGAAAGTTGATGAAAGATGGCTTCATGGATGGAAGGATGGAAGTTGTGGTTGAGACTGACTAGTATTTTATATATTCTTGTTGCTACAATTTTTTATATTAAAAAAACTTGAACAATCAAAATCTTTAAATCTTGTATAGTATATATTTTATTAATATATATCATAATGACATCTCAACCATTTATAATGTATTTAGTTTTATGTCATTCCTTCTGCGTTATTTATTTTAATATAACTGTATAATTTATCTCTTAGCCATGTGGCTTGTATTATGGCCCTTTTTGTCTAATGTTCAGCATCCATTGACAATTGCCATTATACACTTCTTCTAAACAAAATTTGCTCAAATGTATACAAATTATATGGATTTGCCATCAAATATGTATGGCCACTGTTACTAAAAATGAAAAATCCTTTTATTGTCTGACTTTTATGAAGAAAAACATTCAATAGAAAATGACCAAATTTTACAACAAAGCATTCATGCATAAGGCCTGTTTGCAATCTTTTCCTAAGTAAAACTGCTGAAAAGAATTTAACTAATTTTTATGCAAAATATCCTGGTATATTGGCCTTCAAATATTGGACTGATGGTATTGATATGCAATCAAGAAACTAGAGTAAATGAAACATTTTCAAATAATGGTATTATAGAAATGTTGACAGAAAACACATTACTCACCTGATTTCCTGTGAAACAGCACTTACTTTTAGCCATTAAGCAACTGTCAGGTGAGCAGTCTTAGGTCAGCATGGGCCTCATGTTTTTCTTTTAATATAAAATCCTATAATAACACACTTGGATGTCACCAATGTTGTCACAGCATCATAAAGCAAATGTGTCCTGTCTGAGGCATCCAAGTGCAATCCAGGCTGATTTCACAATCCAGTGAGGGTTTTCGCCCCCACCCCCACCCCCCCAACAAAAAAAAAATGGTGTTAAATTTTAATCCAAATTACATCTCGGAAGGACCAAAACAGGCGACATGAAGGTCAATCCCATATTTCAGGAGTATTTTTAGATTAAATTTTGAAATGGCAGCAAACAAGCCAAATTAAAATCCAAATAATTTAAACATAGAGTGCACTTTTGGTTTCTTTCCTAGACATAATTGAACCGAGCAGGATCATATGATCTGTTTAATGTGTCTTATGTAATTTAAGGTCAGTTGCCTCTTAAAGCTGTTTCCTAATAACATGGTCATCATATGAATGTCATATCAAGCTTATGATGTAATGATCCAAACATGTACATAAAATGTGAAGTAAAGATTTTTTATTCTAAATGGGTTTTTTTTTAAAATAAAAATAATAAAACTGCCAAATTTATTTATCTAGATCTCCTGTGACATAATAGTCAAGATCTGAGTATTCAGAACCATTGATAGTAAAAATAACTTTGACTCCGATCTAGTCATGTATTCTGTGAAATAATACACTCAGATACTTTTTCTGGTGCTTTCAGACAATTAAACATTGCATTTCACTGATGGTTGATGTCTTGAAATGGCAGAATCAGACATCATTGTTCCATTACATATATATTCAGTTTATTTATTTTATTCACCCACCAGAACAACTTAAATATTTAGGCACCTATGTGGAATCTACAATTGTTATAATCTACCTGGCCAAAACAAAAATGATTTTAACTGCCTGGTTAAATATATTCTGTGCTGTTAAATCATACATGTAAAGCTGGATTGATGTAGGTTTTCAAGATCATTGCTTATCTCGAAGTTAATAGCTTATATGTCAGCTTATCACAGCAATGCGCTTTCTTGTATTGTTTTATTTTTAATCTGAATATTCTATAGCTTTTACTTCACTCATGATTCCTGATGATCTGTATTACAATTGAGAGATTGTCAAACCAACCAAATTTTGTCGTTCCTGAGTAGGTTTTAGGAACTGCCAATCACTATATTACGGTCGAATCATAAAAAAATCTGTTTGCAACTTACGTCAGCAGTCATACATTGTCAACAACTGGGTCACACACGATATTAAGTCATAGTCGATCACTTGCGTCACTCAGACCAAGTCAGCTGACCGGATTTGTCCTTGGGGAAAGGTACTCAGCTCCTAAGGTCATAATGTATTAAAACTGATGTTCAAACCAACAAAACAAAACAGGCAAAAGACTACGTATGAATGATGCAAGTGGTAAATATGACATTTTCCTGGTTTCCTGTATCAATTGGTAAATAATTATTGTTCAGAGTTCTAAAATCTAGTCAAGGATAATAATTTAAAATTCTGAATAAACTTTATTTGAAATCCAAATTAAGTTCAACGCTGAAGGTGTTGATGTGCCCATGGCAGTCTGTATTGTGTTGTTGTACTGACAGTCTATTATTGAAACAGTAATATAATTCCAGATTTGTATTCACTAAATCTCAGTCACTGTCTAAGAATATTATTTAATGAACAGTCTGTATTTTCAGGAGGGGAAATTAGCTTTAATTGAAAAATGTGAAGAAAAAAATTCCTGGCCAGATGAATTATTTGCACACAACAGTAATACAAATTGATTCTGCTAGATGTTTAGCACGAATGAATAATCTTAACACAAGATTATATAGTCGTCTACTTGACCTCAGAACACATTTTCGAAAAATAACCATTACCTAATGGAAAATAACCTTTCATAAAGTTCATAATGTTAACAAAATAAAAATGTTAGTTATTATTAGAAAGTCTGTTACTAAAAGTATAATATATAACCTGGTAAATTGTAGTGGAATTCCAAATGCCTAGACCCATACCCAAATAAACATTTTTACTTCTATCAATAATGATCCTGATATTAAGCCCTTATACATAGAGAATATTTTAGCTATGTATTAGTTGTTTACAGAAGTCTTTTTAAAAAATTATAATTCAGGTCAAGTAGAAAATAAACTTTGTTTTGGACAAGGTTTATGTCCAACATACAATGTTAATTTACAATAGCATGTAATGAAATTTGTTTTTTTTTAAAAATTAATGCAAATTATATATATATGTATGTGTGTGGTGTGTGTGTGTGTTATTTCACTGTCGTTCTCTGCGTTATCAAGTTAAATAATTCCTGACCTTTATACGTTTTGACGAAGCCCAGGGGATATCTCGTATCGCGTTTCACATATGCGTAGGTTGCTCCCTTAGAATTACATAAACATTGATGTAATTCCCGCCTGAATGATGAACATAACTGCCTTCCAAAGATTATACATGATCACATAGCAAATTATGCGAGTCTTTGACACAGTTCTTTCCTTTGCATTCGATGAAAATCCATTAAGCTAGGGTAGATACTTCTGATGCAAATCGTTGTTCTAGTGTTTTTGGCCTTGACTACATATCAGGAAAGTATGTTTTTAGAAAAGATTGATATTAACCATTTTCTTTTATTTAATCAAACAAATAAAAAAGAAAGAAATATTATCGTAGAGTCGCAAGCACATAGAAGCTTGAATTGTACAATGTAATATTAGAAGTACTGGTTTTCATTAAGTTTTGATTATTTATAATACAGACTTGTGAAAGAAAATAAGTCATAAATTATTCTATATATTTAATGTACGGAATTTATTCTCCGAATAGTTTTATATACCTACTTCAGAAATCTATTTTCAGACAATATGCTATTTATAACAACCCTGATGCTAAAACTGACATTCCGTTCATCTATTTAAGTAATCATTCATCTTTATTACGGCATTATAATGCGATACGATTTATTTGAAATAGTTTATAAATAGCGTGTGTGTGTCTTTGTAGATTTACCACGATACACACCCTATAAATATTGGAACATAAACACAGCATTAACTTGGTCGTTAGCATGCTGGGCTCACGACCGAATGGGTTTGAGTTCAAATCGCCACATACTACAAAATTGTAATTGTGCTACGGAGTATTCATAAAATAAGCTCTTCTGATGCAGGAAGAAAATAATTCTAACTCAACAAGTACATGGCACATTCATGAGGAAAAACAGTTAAAGACGAAGTAGAGGAAGTGATCACATAAAATATACTAGTATCTACAAATGGACTGCTCATAACAAATAGTTTGAAGTTTGGATATCAAAAGTAAATTCTACTCTTCATACACAGAATTTATATGGAAATGATAGCCACTTATTTATCAAGACATTTTTTAAATGTAGTCAAGATGAATACATAAAGATCATACCGAATAACGCTGAGAAATATATTTACTCAGCAACGATTTAATTCTTGGTGAACTAAACTATTACCTGGACATCTGTCAACCTCTGCCCCACCCCACCCCCAGCTACGCCTCTGCACACGACACCCACATTTGAGAAATTACATCTACCCATGCATTGACATTTGTTAGTTTTGTTTAAAATTGGTTTTATTTTGCTTGTGCGTCTAACTTAATGATTCAAAAATATAAAATAGCAATTACCAATATGTGAATGATATGGTGTTAGATTTTAGCTTAATGATTTAAAAATATAAAATTACAATTACCAATTTGTTAATGATATAGTGTTAGATTCTAACTTGAATGCATACAGTGACAGCCACTAATGTTATGTGAAAATAATAATTTATTCGTTCTGTTACATCCTCGAAGAATTTGAGAACGTATGTATGATAAACATCAGATAAATCTCAATGCTTCTGATTAACCATGATACAAGCCTAAATATATATAAGCTTGTGTAAAGTACGAACGATTGACAGACAAGGAAATGGTTTTTTATTCTCATGATTTACATACACATATATACTTTTATCATGTTTGTAACTTATTGATCAGTGCCTATAGGAACAAAGAGAAACAGAATATTAGTGACAGTGAATTCTTACATAGGGACAACGACCTACTTTGAGCACGGTAAGATTGCCAACTAGTTTTACTTAAAGTGGTTCCAGTCAGTAGATCCAATGTAAATACATGTAGCTATATATTTTAAAAAAAGTGTTAGTTTACGTTAGAAAGTCTGTTACTAAAATTATATAACCTGGACAATAGTTCACCGGGTAAATTAGAAAATCCCAATAATCTGGCTCTTTTTTCTTCTTCTTCGTCGTCGTCTTCTCATTCTTCTACCGGTCCAATGGCATAGTGGTTAGACCGTCTGCCGCGGGAGGTCGTGGGTTCGATACTCGGCTGAGTCATACCAAAGACTTCCAAAAATGGTACTAACAACTGCCTCGCTCGGCGCTCAGCATTAAGATGTTAGTGTTATGACTGGTCGGCCTGGTGACAGGATAATGTGAATGGGTGGGACATCACGCTTCATGTCTGTGGCATGATGCCCCAGTGCTAGACATCACTATAAACTGCCTCACTGCAGACATCGTAGCGATATGACTTAAAATTTGTTAAAGCTATGTTAAAAATCCTAATCAAACAAACAAACAAAAATCTTCTTCAGTTGTGTATGTGGGGACAAATTAAAGAAATATAAATGAATCATGAACTATTTCTCTCTTTTTTTTGTCTTTCTTTTAACATAGTCTTGCAGAAATAGTTTTATTTGCAAGTGTTGAACAAAATTACAAAACTTACTGATCTTGATCATTTAGCATATTAGTTACATCTGCCGAAAGTTGCAAGACAACTAAGTATAGTATAACCAAAGAAGAGAAAGAAAGATAAAGAAAAATAAACCTCTTAAAGCATCGGTCATACACTAAAATCCAGAAGTTAACATGAATCTAATCATTGGATTATATGTATAAGAATTAGCAATGTATTAGTGTGTCCTTAAGGGATGACTTTTAATGTAAATTATAAGAAAGATTTGAATATAATTTTCATAATGTATTAAAATAGAATTATTTTAGTAACATAGACATTAAGTATACTGTATTACTGATCTTATAAGTAAATCCATGAAACCTAAAATGAATGTGATTTTTCAAAATATTCATAATAACTTTAAGTTGTATTGGGGTTACCTTATTTTGCGCGTGCTATTATCCATCTTAAGTCAGTATACACATCTCTGATTTTAAAAAATCTGCAAACTATTTCAGATTTTGTAGATACCGGTAAAGGTGCAAATCAAAAAATTTATCATTGTAGTTTCTGATATAAACGTTGTAATTGTTACTCTGAGTGAGTTTGCTCTTTTCATTTATCTAACCTTGTGGCTAGAGTGTCCGCCGCGGAAGCGGGAGGTCGTGAATTCGCTCCCCGGCCGAGTCATACCAAAGACTTCCAAAAACGGTACTAACAGCTGCCTCGTTTGGCGCTCAGCATTAAGAGGTTAGTGTTATGACTGGTCGGCCTGGTGTCAGGATAACGTGACTGGGTGGGACATTCATGCTACATGTCTGCGGCATGATGCCACAGTGCTAGACATCACTATAAACTGCCTCACTGCAGACATCTTAGCGATATGACTGAAAAATTGTTAAAGCTACATTAAAAATCCTAATCAAACAAAAAAAATCATTTATCTAGCAATATAGTTTCGTGTAAGCATTTGTATAGGAACAAGAATTGTATCAACACCTCGTTGACGAAATCGAAGACGAAGGCACAAGCTTCTAGGGTTAAATATTTTTCCAATTAATAACTAAGTTTCTGGAAGATCTGTTTTTTCGTTTCCTGCATTCAGTTTGTTTTACTAATTATGTTTTGAATCTCTTTGTATCATATGATCAAAGTAGATTCTTTAGGGCAAATTTACTGTTTACTGCTCGCTTTGTTTCTTATATCATCAAAACTGGTTCAAACTGATAACAATTAATGCTACTTTTTCCTTTTTTTGTTAAAATATTTTCACGAATGTCATTAATGTTTTTAAAACATATCATATATGACTCCTAAACTAAATTTGATAAAAATAAGTGGAACCAATTTATCTGATGCTATTTCCGATTAAGGAATTCAGCTACTGAACCATAAATTAACTGATCAGATGTCAATACCTGTTTCTTACCAACTCAAAAGTTTGTATACAACTCTGTATTTCATTTTTCTTTCTTGTGCTTTATTTCATCATATTTCCTTAAATTTTGCAGATGTGTTGTACTGGAGGACATTTCGCTCATTTTCTGTAGATTTGCGCTATTATATTGATTATGTAATAATATCACTATATTTCTTTCTCCTTCCTTTATTCTACCCGATCTCATCATATTTTCTTAAATTATTGTAGACGCTGTTTGTCAAGATGACATTTCACTAATTTTCTATAAATTGGGCTATTATATTGATTATGTAATTATACCACTCTATATTTCTTCGTCATTCCTTTATTGTACCCGATCTCATCATATTTTCTTAAATTATTGTAGACGCTGTTTGTCAAGATGACATTTCGCTAATTGTCTATAAATTGGGCAATTATATTGATTATGTAATTATACCACTCTATATTTCTTCCTCGTTCCTTTATTGTACCCGATCTCATCATATTTCCTTACATTGTTGCACTGGATGCAATTTTGATTATTTTACGTAGATCGGGGCTGTTTTATTTATTTTGTAATAAAAGTGATTTCTTATAAGGCAGCTAAATGTGATCTGACTGAAAGAAGTTGCATTGATCAGTGTTACAGTTTCATCAGCATACATTGCTGATAGAAAGCCAACAGTAAACTAAAATATATATTTTTTAAAGCACGTTGTAGACAACAATAAGACAAAATGCTAATGTGTTGGGGTAGATAGTGTTGATAATTTTTATTCGCTCTGCATCTTAAAATTGATTAACCCCTAAAAAAATGAGCTAATTAGATTATAAGCTTCTAAGCTATTTCTGGTAATAGTATATTCAAATGTTTGACTCTTTAGTCGTAAGGTTGGTGCCTGGAGAGGATGTTCAAAATTCTGTGTAAAGCACTTTTATGAAAAATTGAAGAAGAAAAAAAAAAGAGTCCTATAACATCTATGCCACCACCTACATTGTGTTGCTTGATTTTTATTTATTCTCTTCTTTGAAGTAGTGGGATTTTAGCAATTTGTGATGTGCCCTACACTATGTATCAAAGGCACAATTTATAGTCTACGACATTTGATACTCTCCTTAGTCGTTCTATAAACGTTGGGAATGGCTTTTCTAAATTATCCTGAACGTTTCCATGTCGTCTTTCAAGTTCATATGCACGTAGATAATGTTAACCTTGTGTTCATCTTGCGGTTGAGTTAGTACCTTTCATTTAATTTACAAAGAAAGGCCAGATATTAGAAACGATAATTGTCAGATGACAATTGTCAGATGAGTATCAACTGCATGCAGTGACAAATAACTTGAAATGTAATTTGAGGAATAAAATGATGACTTCCAAGACGTGATCAAAATTGTGGAGAAAAAGAAATGCAAGAAAATTTAGCAACTGATAAACAAAGTGCACACTAAAGTAGAAGTCAGGCGATGGATAGATGAAAAAAGAAGAGAACAATAACGGATATAGGAAAAAGTAAAAGTAACTGCAATATTACAATGACCAAGACTTCTCGATAATTCACATGACAAAACGTAGACGTTTATCAATACTGAGACACACCATTTAACATAGTATGTGTAACATATATTGACGTTTCTCTGGGATGGCCAAACGTCAATAAACTTGAAGATATTGGTGAAGATGATTTAGACAGATCGCCTTATTCCAAGTTTCCATTTTGATTTGTCTGATCCTGAACCGTTGATAACAGTTTTCTAGTGGACAAATAGGACGAACATGAGCGAACAAAGCTGAACCGTTAAATAAGGATACATTTCATTGTTGAGTGAATTGTTGGAACAAACGTTGCCCTCGACATAATACTAAACATTAGAATCATCTTTATTTCCCATGCTTGACTTCACCCATATAATAGGAGACTCGTGTAATGATAACTGCTCTAAGAATTTCCTTTAAAACAAATATGCATAAGCAGCAGCTTCGGATTCTCTGCATCATTCTTTTAAAGTATTTTCCAATGCCATATTTTAAGTCCGCCTTTTGAAATCTACATTTTTCAGTGTTTTAAAACTTGCAATCAATGTAAATATGGACGTAATTTACTTAAATGACGAAATACCGAAACAGTATCAAACTCCGTCCGATGTCAGGCAGCCATATTTTAATGTATTCTGCAAAATGTCCATTTTTTTATAATGAATCTGTGTTAACAGTTAAAGTCAGAGTGTAAAATACGTCATTTAACAATGATTTGGAAATTCAGGTAATTCTAACATTTACGTATTCTTGATTTGGTTTTTTTCAGTCAATATTTTACCTGTTATCTGTATCTCTGTTGACCGTCTCACCTCCGGCTATGACATCTGATACATATAGTACACAACCAGTCTAAGATTCGGCTAATGTAGTTATGTGAGAATGCTTGCCAGTACCTTCTCGTGGGTCAGTGTTTCTTTCCGGAGGTTCTCCCGGGTTCTTCCTCCACCTATAATACTGGCCGCCATGTATAGCCATCGTGTGCTGAAAATGGCGTTAAGCCCTACAACAACAACAACAAAAATTTATTGTTGCATTTATTCAAGGTGTTTTCTTAAAGGTTTCTGTCGCCATGTGGTTATTATCCATTTGTAATCATATGTAATCGTTATTTTGAACAATGTGCAGGAAGCTTTCATTCCAACCCAACGGTCATTCTTCACCAAATCGGATTTTATGTTTGCTACCCAATTCGTCTTCAGTGTTTACAGACATTTATAAAATGTCAAGCACAATACTTGAGAATAAGGCCACATCTGACATTATCAGCAACGTAGCTTAGTCGATATATGGCTTTTCTAAAACCGTTTGTTTGATTTGACCTGGTTTAGAGATTATGTTAAGCGGTACTTCATGTTACAGAGTCCTTGTTTCAACAACGTTTCCCAAAACAAGGTTCTTTTTTTTTATAAAAAAAAACAAAAAAAAAACATTGCTCAATTAATACACGTTTAAATCGCTCGTTGCAACATTTATCGTGATCTAGAATCATTGCTTAAAATCGCATAAAATTTATATTGGTACTATATATATCAACACAAGTGAGGACACTTTTTTCATTTATTTTGCAACCTATTTAAGAATTGGCATTGATGTCTCTGATTACTTTGCATAACGCAATAACTCGCGCCGATGTTTTAGCACAGACATAAGAAGTTTTCGTCCAACGTGAACATTAAACTCACTATCACACCTTTAAGATAAACCAGCCTATTTAATATCTAAAACACGAAACGGCGAATGGAATACTGCCATCTTATTGATTGACTGAATATGATGTGATGCGACCTACTGATAACCTCATTTTCAGTCGATCAATAATATAAAAGATTTCAAATCAGCGCGTTGCGTATGCATATTAAGCAGACAAGACCATGACCAACGGCAACAAAGGAAAACAGGCTGACATTCTCTAAAGAAGGGACAGAGCTAAACATTGGTGATATATTTATTACACAGATCGTAGTAGCCTGATATGTCAGTGTCGATTCTTGAAATAGGTCACAGTAAAAATTGAAGTACATATATTATTTATAGGTAAACTGTCGTCGTCGTTGTTGCAGTTTTTGGGCTTAATGCCATTTCAGTACAGTATAGGCGTCTATTACATGGTGTCCAGTTTATCTGGTGGATGAACAACCCGGAAAAATCCTCGGGAAGAACCGCCGACCCACGGGAAGCTACTGGCAAGCTTTCTTACTTACCTGTGCTGGCTGAGCCCTGGACTCGTAACTCACGCGGGCAGAGGTGATGTGTCAGTGGTTGTAAAGGCCAGGGCCTTAGACCACACGGTCACCCGGGGCCCCCATAGTTAAATTGTAAGCAACGATACGGTCCCCAGTGCAAGATCGCGTCTAATACATATGTCACTTATGCATTAGCTACACGCATGCACTGGTCCTCTATTTCACCTTAAAACCGTAACATTTGTGTTATAAACCAAAGTCAAATAACTTTTTACTTCATTTGTTGATTTCGCTCGGAATTATCTTTCTCTTTTCTGTATCTGCTTTTTTAATAATAATAAAAATATCAGTTTTAATTATCCATACATAAAAATTATTGTACCACATCAATGTAAGCAAGTGATTGTAGAAGTATCATACATATACAGTGCGACGGAACGTACGATGTCAAACTTAGCCTAGGTCTCTGTGGTCAATGGGCATGTATGAGATTTAAAAATGTTTGAAAATTCAGAAGAAGACTTGGGTGGCTGACTTAACAAATGCAAGTTTAAGGTATATAAAACCTATATCAATTATAATTCGAGCATCACGACGAAAGATACAAATATAAAATATTTACAAGCTTAAAACACAAAATGATTTATTATTCAAGCAATTTTAAAAGGTAAACTTCGCCACGGAAAACTAGATATGCTATTCAAATAAAAAGGGTATAAAGTGTTCCTAGAGTTCGAGTGATACTAATTATAGTGTAAACTGTTTCTCTGTCTGCATTAATTTAGTAAAAATGTGCTAGAACTACTGGTTGATGAAATACTTTGGCTAAATATCCTATTCATAGCGAAACTTGTATGACATAATTAAAAAATGTATTGTAATATGTGGCAAGTTTATTTCATTTTGATTTAGTTCTAACTCCCAAAAGCCGCCTTGCATGGAATATAGTTAGGTTGATAAGTCAGATGCTTATTAGTGCTGTTCAAATTGTTTATTTCTTTGCTGTTCATGTTTGTTTACTTCTTTTCCATTAGTAGGTTCATTTTTGTATTTGTGATCAAAAGTATTTTTAAAAAGCATCTGAAACGTTAGATTCATAATCGTGCTCTGCACGCATACCGTCGGGACGAATATGTTTGTATTCTGTCAACGTTGCTGATCGCATGTAACAGACATCGCCTTTGTGCCCTTGTAACTGTTTGTACAATAACTAATGATTGTTTGTATGTTTTAAAAATTCGTTAAGGATTTTGTTTTTGAGCTTTCTAAATAGTTATGTGTTACTTAAACGTCTAGTTATCGGGATGCATTAGCAGATCTGACAATAGGAACATTATCATGATCAAAATCCATCTTTTCTATATAATAATTTAACCACTTTGTTTTCCTCCTTTAAGGTTCTAGCTGTACTGTGACAGACTCTGTGTATAAATACTTAGAATACCTTTCTTTTTCTACCAAAAGTCTTAATGGTAGCTGTTAAGCTCCAGTTTAAACGAGTCACCGTATTTTGTTGTTGTATCGAACAATACTACCAATTTTTAAAACCATGTCAAACAACAGATTAGTCCAATTAAACAAAACCACCGATTTTCGCAACTGTGTCCACCAACGGCATAATTTGATTCAACGATACTACTGTACCAGTTTTCATAACCATTTCAAGCAACATTACTACCGAATTTTGCAACCAAGTCAACCAACAGTATTGTCCAATCCACAACAAATTTCATGACCAACAGCATAGTCAAATTGTACTGTTTGTTGTATTCTTGGATCATACGGAACACCTCAAGCCTTTCTTCATGCAAGAAAGTTCTAAAGAGTGAGAATTGACGATATCTGGGATGTATTTTCTTCTTTTATTTTGTGTTGGTGTTGTTTAATTTTAAAAATCGGATGGCTCTGGTTGCATCAGTATTTTCTCGCTGGAGTTTGCACATAGCTTCAACGGAAACATGCAAGCTGTTAAGTGATTCGTAATTAAAGAGGTCTGTTTTCATGGTCTTGGAGTCAGAGCGTGAGGCTTACGTATGTACTATGTTTGTCATATTGTATATCTATCTCTTCACCGTAGGGCGATCGGGTGAGGAGGTTGTCCGGAAGAATTCTGAACTCGTGTGTATATATATATATATATATATATATATATATATATATATATATATATATATATATATATATATATATATATATATATATATATATATATATATTGCTGAAAGGCGATATTGGAGTAGTGCTTGGTGTGGGAGTATGTAAAAGAGAGAGTTGTTCTAAAATATTCAGAATGATAAAATACAGACAAACAGTATTAAATCATTAACAGTTTAATTTTCCTACAAAATTACATATTTTTGAAAATATTTTAATCCATATATTAAAATTTTCACTTGTTTACAAATCTGTATACATATTAAATAAAGCATCACAGACATATAGTGACACAATTTTGATGTTCTGTTCAGTAGTCTGCAAAACTAAAACAAACATCTTGACACTACAAAAATAAAATTAGATACAGTGGCTTAAAACTGAAAATGGTAATAGTAAGTAGTTAACCACGTGATCCATATTAGATACAGTGGCTTAAAACTGAAAATGGTAATAGTAAGTAGTTAACCACGTGATCCAAGCATGACCCTCATTCAGCACGCAACATGCATCGCGGAATGATACATCGAAATATCTGTGGAAATCAGCATATTGAACATGTAAAAGAAAAACAACTGCCTTACAAAAAAAAAAAAACAATGAGAAATATGTTTATAAACTTACCTGACCTAAACTCGAAATATGGGTAACAAACAAATGTGGCATACAGACAGTATACATTTTATTCAAACATATCCACCAAAATAAAGCGTGTACGAAGTAATCTAAAAATATAGTTTTCGTTTCATCAATTAAATTTCGCCTGTTAAAAAATGCCCTATTTAATGTCGTTCAATTCTTAACAAATCTTTTCGGTACTGTAGAAGAAACAGAAAAGGGAACATGCTGATTTTGGGCCACCGATACACCTTGTTACTGTATATTTTTAATAACATTTACTCATCAAGCAGGTTTTCGATTATCCTGAGAGAGCAATCGATAATATTAACCATCAGTTAAAATTAGTCGATTTTTTTGTTTGTTCTTTTCTTTATTTAATCCAAGAATCGTTCTGGCACGTATGAGATTACTTCCAATAAAATTCAACAAAACACTGTGTTCGCTGTATCATAATATACACCAGCCAAACCAAGACCTACATAAACTCAATGTGCCATGGAATAAAGTGCTCTTAAATTATAGTCTATGCTGTCCACTCCAAAATTTTAAATCGCAAAAGGAGCTAATGCCCCGATCTTTCAGCGTATTCTGCGATGGCAGATCTGGGTTTGTGCTGTTTGAAGTGTTGGGCGAACATGATCAAATAGCCAAGTCAGCAGTCAGACACATCGTGACTATTCTGAAATTGGAGATGCTATTTTATTCCTAATGGCCAATATAATACACTATTGAAAAACCTTTGTACTTTGTCAAGTGTGTACATCATTAAATTGCAGACAATATAAAACCCATTTCTGTTTAAATATACTTTAAAATATAACTGTGCTATTCGTTCATAAGAATATCTCAAAGTGTTCATTTAAATTAAAATATCCCGTAAAAATGAAACTACAATAAATAAAATGTCATTATTGATTATTTTTATATAATAAGTTTTGACTACGATACTTAATTATTTTTTTAAAGTATTTTTATATATGCACCACTTCTCTATGAATGTGATTTGCCTTACAGAGTCGGACAAACAAAAAGCTTCTTGTCGCCTGACATAAATTTAATTTATGAATTAAACTCAAATTTATAGAAACATGATTTCGGTCAGGCCTTATCTCCTGCGCTGATGACAAACTGACATATGAACTACACTCTCGCTGAAACTATGGTTTACCCAGATACCGAAGACACTTGGTATTAATGTTATGCAACAATGCTAATCAGCACATTTATATAATAAAAAAAGGTGTCTAATATGACTGATAGTATGAATACAACGACACATCAGTACTATCCAGACTATATAAAGCCCAGGAAAAATTCACGCAATTCCAAACAAGTAATAATGAAATAAAGATAAGACAAAATAGGGCAAAATCATTATATAGTCGAATGTTTTATATATACTTCGCTTTTTTAACAAATTACAAGACCTTCTGACAATATTGGGATACGTCATTACATTTTGGTAGTATTTTTACAAGATGTCATTACGATCAGCACATGTTGTGAGAAAGACCATGAAACATTTAAAACAAAACTACCCCGGCTATGACACCTGATACATATAACCTGATACATATAGTACATAACCAGATACCGCTATGACCATTGATGAATAGTACCCCAAAATATGAAGAAAAAAAACCTATATAAGTAATTGAGAGTAATATTTTAGGCACTCTTTCATATGATGGGTAGCGTTGGTGTTGTTAATAATATGTCTAATGTTGTTCATCTCTAATCCATAGACAACAACTAAATTTATTAATAAAACGGGGGGGGGGGGATCACTCGTCTAAGTCACTTTGGCAGTATGACAACACCTATGGTCACGCTGAAACTGACTTTATAACAATATTAAGACAGATGGACGACTGAGTTCACTCACATACGGAAATTCTTCAATGGATGAGTTCGACTAAGAACAAGTTTTTTTTTTCTCTATAGAATTCAGTCCTTGCAATAGTCTTGAATATTTATATAATCATTATACTTGTAAACAGCCACTTCACAAAAATTTCAACTACATATTACATCAGGTCCAGGAAATCATTCTCTCGATAATAACCCACAAGTACTGTTACAAAAATATACATATGAAGCTAAACTATCCGCGGGCACAAATTGACAACACTACACTTTATCCAACCTTCTGTACAAAATATATATTGTACTGGTAATGTTTACCCCATCTGTAACTTGCGAGTTTCGTGTCCTCTTTAGTGTCATCTTTCAGATAAATGGTACAGGCAACTCTACAGCCGAACAGGGCGTCTATTGCTCTAATGAGAGCAACTCAATTGTTAAACTGTATCTGGGAACATCTCTTGTCTTTGAGTTTCCTCCGTCTTGGAAATCGTATTTGGTTTTTGCCTAGTATTGACAGTTTCCAAGACACATTGTAATGGATATAAATCACGAGTCCACCAAACGTATTCAACATTTTTTTTTTAATGAGAATATTGTTTACCTGCACTTTGCAGACAGCTATCGTTCCACATCAGCACGAATTGTTCCCCAAATCGCTTTTGATGTTTGCTACCCAATCCATATTCAGTGTTTACAGAAATTTGTAAAAATGTCACGCATAGCCTTCTGTACACAGCTAAGCCAACTCTGGCACTGTACGTAACGTTGTTCAGTCGATATATGGCATTTCTAAAACCATGTACATTTATTTTCATTGACATGGTTTAGAGATTATGCTCCACGGTACTTCATACTACAGAGTCCTTGTTATAAAAAACTATTCCCCAATTAATACATGTTTAAGTTACTTCAACAAATCACGGGAACTCTTATCGTTGCATACAATTTAAATATAAATCACCTATGTACTATATATAATAACGCAAGGGAAGACACTTCCCTTCTATCCTTTGCACCCAATATAAGAATCGGCATTGATATCTCAAAATGTGTTGTGTGTAAAGTAATAACTTGAACACCGAGGTTTATTTCAGAGATTCAACATTTTAGACCTACGTCACATTTGACTCATTATCTCACCTCTAAGGAAAACCCTTCCGTTTTACAACTCTACCTCTAGACGTGGCCATGATCGCGCCCGTTTGATTTACAAATAACAAATGCTGAACGGAATGTCTCTCGCTGGTGGACTTTTGAAAAATGATTTGTTGCACTTACGGATAACCTGGTTTTGAGTCCACCGTTGAGACCTATGTATTCTATTCATCACTTTCATATTAAGCGGGCGCGATCTTGACCATGTCCAGCGGTAACAAGGAAAATAGGCGAGTGTTCTTTAAGTAGGGACTGCTGTAAATTGTCGTTGTTTTGGGCTTAACGCCATTTTCAGCACATCATAAGCTACATTGGGCGTCCAGAGTAATAGTATAACCACACAACCTCGGAAAGTTCCTGGCAAGCTTTCTCACATACCCACGTTGGCCAAACGCGAGACACGAACTCACGGAGGCTGAGGTGATATGTCAACGATCCATAAAGGCGTTAGTCTGAAACTAATCGACCACTCGGGGACCCCATTGGTAAATTGTAAGCTATGGTACAAGTTCCAGCATAACATCTCGTTTATTTTATATAGCAAAGCACACTTATGCATTTATCTTCACACATGCAAAGGACATTTCTTTCACCTTGAAACCGTAACATTTGTTTTACAAATCAAAATCAAGATATCTCTACAATATTTGTTGATTTCGCTCGTAATTCTTTTCCGTTTTTTCAGTTTCGGATTTCTGAATAAAAATAGAATATTAGTTTAAAACATCCGCAAAGCATACTCTCTAAAACATATCTACGTAAGCAAATGGTTTTGGAAGTACCATATATGGACACGGCGATGTAATGTACGATGGTAAATTTGTCCAAGGTCTCAGGGGTTAATTGGAATTGGCGATATTTAAAAATGTTTGAAAAGTTTGAAGACGGATAGGGTAGCTGACTATAAAATGCGATTTGGTTTCAAATCGTAAGAAAGGATTAAAAAGACTCAAATAGGCTGATGTAACGATAAACTATTACTTTATTGGACGAATATCTCTATGAAAATAAAGATTGACGATCAGAGTTGCCACGGTTTAATAGTTTGCTTCTAAACTGAAAATACATCTCAGAAGAAACAGTTAGCAAAGTTTGTTTTTTCTTCACACCTTATTTTTGTGCATCGCCCTGTGTCTTGAAAATGGCTAAAACTTGCAAATAATACATCGATTTCCAAAAGACAGGAGTATCGGTCTCATCTTGTCAAGGTTATCCCAACGTTTCATTTGTCAGACTTTTTACAATTCAGCTATCTGTATCAGTCTCATGGTACGGCTATAGAAGCAGGCGACACTTGATCACATTCGTCGCGCCTGTGCAGCGTGTGCCACTGCGCTACGTGAGAACGCTGGGACTGCAGCATTTTTGACCAATGAGTTGCTTCCGCCAATCCGGTACCGTATTTACCTAACACAATCCTCCCAACGAAGTCATCTCTACTCTTTGAATTATAATCCCATACGGTAACGACGACGCTGGCGTGTTCGAGTTGCTGGGGTGTGATGTTGAAACTGATGGACTCGTTGAAGACAGGATCTAACGTGTTCTTTTTGCATGTTGACTTCTTGGTCTTGACAGGCTTTTCCATGAGAACCAGGGTAACCTTCACGTAGGGATCTAAGGGAAACAGAATGCATTATACAATACAAATGATGTCACAGAGGCTTCTTTCGCAGTTGGAAAGAAATATTAAAATCATAGACGTTTTCAATTTGGGTGTTCAGAAAATCAACAAAGTTCTATTCAATGCTTCATTTGATCTCGTTCATCTAATTACAATATCACGATCTGGACCAGGAACGTAAAAAAGGTTTGGATGAAAATCTTACACAGAATAAGATATTTTGACCATTAATCATACATTACAACCTAGCACTGATTATGATGCCTACATGTCATAAAATGTATTTGTAATAGTTTAGACTTGTGCCTACGATTCGTAGCTCCTAATGTATCAAGATTGATGGATTCTGTATTCAGACTTGTAGCAAGCACACAATCTTACCATTTAAAAGTTTAGAAATTGTTTGTTTTTTCCTTACTAGTTTTGTTTGAAAACTATTGATATAGATCCCAAGATATCATCGCACTGGATTAAATATGTTCTCTTGCTTTCGTTGTTATCATTGCTCTTCTTCTTCTTCTTCTTCTTCTTCTTGCTCATAGGTCGAGAAAATAAATTTAGCAGCTGTGGTATTATCCCCAAAATTTTGCCACGTACACATATTTTAACCATCCTTTTCAGTATGTTCCAATTGCGAAGTGTGAAATCAATAGGAAACTTTAATTTTTTTACCAGCTACGAACCCTCTTAAAAATAATTATGCACATATTTTGTGCCTAAGTAGCGCTCATATATAATAAAGACCTTATGTATATATTTATATTGGATACTCACACTGTCCCATCCAATCGAAGATTCCTAGTTACACAAATGGTTCTTTTTGTTTTGTTGTTTCTATTTAGCCTTCGTGGCTGCTGTATTTATTATTCTAGATTCAGTGTTAGAGCATGAAAAATTACCTGATCCCCCAACATAATCCGTTTGCAGGAGCTGTTTGGCCTTAATAAGGTCAATGTTCAGTCGTCCAGCATTTGGTAGGTAGTTTAAGGACAACATCAGCTCGCCCAGGTCATGCGAGTCCTGTCAAAGAGAAATGGTTAATGAGTAATGAGAATGTGATGAGGATTTTTAACGCAGCTTTAACAATTCGTCGGTCTTGTTGCTACGATGCATACACTGTTGTAGTTCAGAGAGAGAGAGAGAGAGAGAGAGAGAGAGAGAGAGAGAGAGAGAGAGAGAGAGAGAGAGATGGGGGTAATGATTAAGATCAACGATTAAAATACCACTTCGTTGTTTCAGTAGACAAACGCGCTTATACCTCTTTTTAAAAAAGAAGCGGCGCAACCACTTCGATGCACAGGTGCTCGACGCGAGCTTGATGTGAAATAAAAAAAACAATAATCTAAAGCGAAAAAATCATGCAGAGTGATAAAAAAATACCTTAGATTACCCCCATGACACAATGTGACATAGGACCCTCTCTATTATACTATATAAAAAGAGAAGGTTCGTAACTTTCAAATACTTGGTTCCACCCATGACCTCCGATTTCATTCTACTATATCCGTATTTAAAACCACACAACCATTCTATATGGCTTGTTTTACTCCTGAGATATTTTTCTATTCGTCAAGACATCCTTGGCTTTTCTACGTTGTACCAAACTGAAGTTACGGCTTCCGAAACGTGCGATTTTCGAGAATTATTCATCTTGGGACAAGTGTGAGCTCATGTGTGTTGACACAATGAAAAGAGCTACATGTATTATGAATAACCTTTTTAGCCAATCATATTTCGGCGTTGTCGTGTGTGCCTAATACTTGAACTGTTTTGAACTGATTGTTTACGATATGTGCAGTGAAGTAGAAAATGTCTAATTCTTCCATGGAACAGGAAAGTTGAATCGAGTTAATATCAAGTAAAAACTGACTTTTGCATTTACCACTGTTCTGTAATTAAAGAATTCGTGTATCGTAGAACCTCAAATATGGTACATGTAACTCTTTTCACCGGTTGTCACATGAGCTCGCACTTGTCCCAAGATGAAAAATTCCCGAAAATCGCACGTTTCGGAAGCCGTAACTTCAGTTTGGTACAACGTAGAAATTGTAATCTAAGGTATTTTGCTCACTCTGTATAATTTTTTTTCCTTTAGATTAATTTTTTCTTCACGTCAAGCTCGCGTCGAGCACCTGTGCTTCAATGTCGTATATTTTTCATTACGACCTTCATTACGGTTATTGAAGTTTTCTTAATTAATTTACTTTCGATACCATTCAAAAGCAAAATCCCTTTTGTTATTTCATATATCTCTAATAAGTGGATGACAAAAACAAATCAAAAAGAAGATGCAAGTTGGTTGAAATTACATGTTTTTAACTGACACAGGTAGACAAAAGAACATCAACAAGTGTATGATTATAACCCTTGAAAGAATGAAAAGCGTGTCCTCCCAACGTATTAAATGGTGATAAACTAGAACTCGAATGAAATACTGGCGGTGATTTTCATTTTGATTTGATGACTTAAGTCAACAACCACTCTGCTCCAGATCTCGTTCACCATCTGTGTGGGTATTTCGGAACTACGCAGCTGGCCGTTGTTATAGATTAACTACGATCGCGATAGCAACAAACAGATTACATTGTAAAGAAAATAAAAGCTGTACATGTATACATTTTTCTCAACTGTGTACGCTGCGATCTACAACTCAATGTAACACAAATTTGTGCAAGTACGCATTTTAGCAAAATGTGTGCAGGTACATATTTTTCTTAGAGCTACAATCTTGTCTACAAACACTGACTAAATAGTCATGATAGATCACAACTAATTAGCACTCCTTTCACAATAGTAAATTAGAAAGAACAGAAGTGTTCTATGATAGTGAATAATCAGCATATGTCATTTATGTTTGTCTGGAGCAATTGAATCTCTTTTTTTTATACCAACACATAAAGAAAGAAAGCGGAAGTTGACGTAAGTGGCGTACGCAGAGACGTCATTTAAATTATTCGGAAGGGGGGGGGGGGAATTTGATGGGCTTGTTAATTTTCGTATAAAGGCTACAGCAATTTAACAGCACATGCCCTCCACCAAATGACGTCCCTGTGCGCATGTATAATTACAAGGTAAAATAAGCAAACAGTTCATTTTCTCTCATTTCATCTATTGTATGTAAATCACAGACTTTGTGATAAATACTCATAATTGGTATAATACTGATTCGCTCATTACATGTGTTTAAATTGACTTGACATAAATTGCCATTTAGCTTATATGCTGTAAAATGTTAGAGAAACAGAAAACATGCGTAGCTAGAATAATTGCTTCTAAGTTTCCTGTAGAATACGGGGAAAATGCTAAGTTCCATTGTTTTTTTTATAGCCCTACTATAAAGTCCACATCTGAATGCATATTACAAGACGACAATGAAAGTGTTTAATTAATAACTATTGATGAGCAAAGCTGAATATACCCGTGCTGTCATGTACATTTTGGGACCTCTGACAAAATATAACCTGTATTTTAACTATTGTTATAAAGGTCATTTATGGTTTTTCTCGATTCATCTGTTTTTACATCGTTAACTTATTTTACAGTGTCATTGGATTACTTATCGTTTTTCTCAATTCGTTTGAACGCTTCCACACAGATAATTATTATAGTCATTGGATAGATTATCTAGGATACATACATTTTCTTATACATCTATGGGCGACTTGCATAATATAACTTGTATTTATGACTGAAATGAGGAAAGGTTACACAAGTAACAGACGGTGGCCTAGTGGGTAGAGCGTCCGGCTCGGATACGGAAGGTCGTGGGTTAGATCCCCGGCCGAGTCATACCAAAGACTTAAAAATTGGTACTAATAGCTGCCTCGCTTGGCATTCAGCATAAAGAGGTTAGTCAGGATAATGTAATTGGGTGGAAGATCGTGTCAGGATAATGTAACTGAGTGGGTCATCATGCTACATGCCTGTACATATGCCCCAGTTCTAGACATCTTTATAAACTGCCACATTGCAGACATCGTAGCGATATGACTGAAACGATGTTAAAGCTACGTTAAAAATCCAAATCACACACACACACACACACACACACATCTAATAATCCATCTAATCACCGTGTTATTTTAATTATCCGTCTGGTTACATTTAAATAAATCTTGAGAAATTAGAAATAATCTATATAACAATAAAAGTTACAAAAGTAGTATCTGTATGTCGTCAGCCATCCCAAAAGGTATGTATGTATGCATGCGTGCATGCATGTGTGCGTGTGTTCTCTGGTTTTTCCTTGTGTCGTACGAAGCTTTTAAAATATTCTAAAATTAAATTAAATTTTGTAAATGGAACAAAATTGTGCTACATTGCTATTCCTAATGCATTTTAACTTGTTATTAAGGTTTTAGGAGAGTTCATTCTATGCACACATGATTAATGTTGCACGTGATGAAAACAATACTGGTATGTCCCGTTTTAGCCAGTACACCATCTATATGGACAATATGGCTTTTCATGATCACAACAGAAACAATCCATTTTAATTAAGTCTAACATATATGAGTATCTACATTATATTTTTCTTCTCCGTTAAAATACTGCATCGACTTCCACTTAAGCAAGATTTATTTTTCTTTCTAAAAATTCACTTAAACTGTAACCACTTACACGATAGAGCACGTGTCTTCACACCATACTGTTGATATATTCAAGCCAGTGATCACTTACATTACGGGTGAATAACATAAACTTTGCAACTACATGTCTGAAGGAGTTAATTCAAAAATATATGCAAATCTTCTGTTCTGTCAATATTTGGTAATTTCCTCTTACAATTAAAATACCCCCCCCCCCCAAAAGAAATGGTATAGTGGCAGTATTTTAAATGTTGTTGTTGTTGTTGTTGTTGTTGTTGTTGTTGTTGTTGTGTGTGTGTATATATATGTGGGTGTGTTTTGTGAGGGTTTCTTCCTGTTTGTAAATTCCAGTTCTGTAATCTTGTCATTGGACCCAGTAGACTGTATATGACCAAGAAGGGTACATGGATCTAAAGAAATATCATGACAAAATGGCTTTAAAAGAACGCCTATAACTGTCGTATGTAATGTAAACAGATGTACCGTATGTGTGTAGGCCATAACATTGACTAATGGTAACAGTATAATGGCGATAACAAGACCAATGTCGACGCTAAGATTGTTTCTTAACCAAGAATTATATCGATTTTTGTTGCCGATACCATGGAAACTATATCTTTTATTCTTAAAGATTGTCTTGTTTGTACCACAGATCTTGCAGTCCAATTCAACAATGATTTTCATATTCAAGTTTCTTAAGTTCTGATACGTCTCAGACTTTGTAAGGACAGATTCGTTACATGAAAGTCTGTCCACTGAAAGCATACCGCAGTCTGTAAAGATAACTTGTAATTGTTTTGTCTCGTACAATACATATAACATATTTGTAAATTTTGTAATTGTGCAACAGTACAAAATTGGTGCCACATCTATCAGTTCTTTTCCAAGGCCACAAAAGATTACTATACAACCGAAGCCATAACACACACACACACACACACACACACACACACACACACACCCATTTCGATAAAAAAAGGTAAAAAGTTTGTACGTGTGGGTGTGTTCCCCCGATATGTTATGTTATGTTATGTATATATATATATATATATATATATATATATATATATATATATATATATATATATATATATATATATATATATATATATTCCCCCTTTTTTAATTATAAAAATTAATTATTTAATAAAAGATATTAAATTTCCATTTGTTTAGTTAAAGAAACAATTTTGTGTGGGTTTTTTTGTGTGCCTTAGTGTCTCTATAGAGTTGGTTTTCCGAGTAGGTTTTATTGACCTAATCTCGAAATTCCATCTCTAGTTCATTTGTTTGATCTTGGCTAGAGGTTACCTGTACCCCATGTATGACATTTGTGTTGGTGCTATACATACATACATACATACATACATACATACATACATACATACATACATACATACATACATACATACATACATACATACATACATACATACATACATACATTCCTGACAGAAACTTGGTTACATTCCGCAGGTGATAAATCTAAGTATGCGGATTTAACATCCAGCGATTACTCCATCAAGTCGTTCCCCCGCAACTCTTGCGGAGTTGGAATTGCTTTAATTACAAAGAATTCCATGATCAAATTGCTTTAAGTACAACACAACCTTCAATATCTGCCACACATCGTTTGAACTAGTCCAAACAACGCTCACACTGGAACAAAGGTCAGTCCATTTTTTTCTCTCTCTCTCTCTACCGTCCTCCTCCTAGTAGAAAAAACAAGCTTACTGAATCTCTCATATTGGAGCAGTTTCCAAATCAGTTAACCAACCTACCCATAAACTTGGTCACATTTTAGACTGGTTTATTTATAGACCTGATGATAATATTCTGCAATCCACCCTTGTATCCCACGAACTTGCATCGGATCACCTCTGCATTGTATGCCATTTCGACGTATCAGTCACTAACCCTCCACCTCTATTTGCTACTAAGAGAAACCGCCAACAGTGGAACAACTTGATAACTGCCTGCGTTCATTGCTTGAAAAACATGCCCCAGCCACCAAATGCAGAGTATCAATAAAAAAAAAAGTGTTCTCCATGGTATAGCAGTGTTAGTGACCAGTTTCGCAGTCCTAAAAGACATCGCCGAAAAGCAGAGAGGCTTTCCACCAGACTCACTATTTATAAACAAATCTACGAAGCCGCTAAGAAGAAACAAACATAGTCCATTTAGCCAAATCATCACACTACAGTACTAAGATCACAGAGAGTTCCAGCTGCAAAGAGCTCTTCGAGATAACTAACAAACTAATGTCAAGGAACAAATGTACACCACTTCCAACAACCTTCTCTCCACTAGACCTACCTGACCAATTTGCCATTAGAGATTCGCTTGTCAGCACAATTTCAACTGATTCGTCACCAAAACAGTTATGATGCAGAATTTCAGCGACAACCCTTAGGAGCAATTGAACCTGTTTCTATTGATTTAGTACGGACAATCGTGATGAAAAGTGCACTAAAGTCTTGTGAACTTGATCCAATTCTGACATCACTGCTGCTTGAGTGTTTAGACCCAATATTGCCTTCACTAACTGATGTTATTAATACATCTCTCTCATCAGGAGAATTCCCATCATTTTTCAAAACTGCCATCGTAAAGCCACTGCTGAAGAAACCAACACTGGACCATATCGATTTAAAGAACTACCGCCCAGTTTCTAATCTCCCATTCATATAAAAAAAAATCCTAGAAAAGGTTGTTCTAACTCAACTTGTATCTCATTTGAATTCAAACAATCTTTTTAGCAATGTACAATCTGCATATCGCCCTTGCCACAGTGCGGAAACTACTCTTCTGAAAGTATTTAGTGACATTCTCTCTGCTTTGGATAGTGGAAAAATTACAGTCCTCACTCTCCTGGATTTATCTGCAGCATTTGACACAATAGACCATGATATATTACTTCACCGACTCCAGCATGTATTTGACATTCAGAATATAGCCGTACAGTGATTCAAGTCCTACTTAGTCAACAGGACACAAATTATATCTGCAAATGGTCTGTGAAGGTCTAGCAGTCTTCACAGACAACCTTGATAACAACAGAATTGTTGGCACATAAATTATATCTACAAATATGGAATATATATATATATATATATATATATATATATATATATATATATATATATATATATATATATATGCATTCAAAATCTGTACGATCAGTACTCACAGTTGGGTTACGTTTATTTTGCTGGGAATTTCAGTGCAGTGGCTGAACTACATGCCTTCAGAGATTACATTGATGAAATAATTTACGAGTTCGTAAGAAATAATGAGATAAAATTTATACGTTTGTTCACGACAGTAAAAACTATGATAAGTTTATGCTTTCGGGGCATTGTATTACGTAGCGTCAATATCGTTTTAAGTGGAGAAAAGCACGCAATGTCTGACCACCTCCCTATAAATGTTGCCCTTCGTAAAAGTGCATGTTGAAGTTGCCTATACTCAGACAGTAGGCCTATATGAAGAGAAATAATCTAATGTGGAACAAATTAGATGCTGATACCTTGAATAATTATCAAACGGAACTGGGCCACAGCCTGAATGTTTGCATGATAGATACTGCCTTGGACAACTTTGAAAGATTTTGTACATTTAACTTACTACTAAAATACAGCAGTCAAACAATATCATGTTACCACAGTCCAACTTCAGTTTCCACACTCAGCCATATTGCTCGGATGACTTTAATGATGTACACGTGCTCTGAAAACGTGCTAGGTAAATTTTGGATATTTGAGGGAAGACAAGGGGTACTATAATTCTTACCGGGAATAAAAAGCTAAGAATGGATATGTTAGAAACTTTCACAAAATAACTATAGAAAAATATATAAGGGAGGTATATAAATAAATTGAAAAAGCGCATTAATATGATGAAAGTAATTTCTGCAAGTCATCAATGTTAAGATAAGTAAAGTCATACATTTTTGACAGGAAATATATTGTAATGGAATTTGTGCAGGCGATGACGCGTTAATTGCAAATGATTATGTCTGATGTTATAAGAACGTTCACACGCCAAAGTTTCGCCATCATTTTGACGAAAGCCCCCATGCATTTATAGTGGGATGTAGGTCGAGCTCTACAAGATGGCGCATGCTATAACGAGGCCTTACATTACATTACATTATCAGTGTAAGTGAAGTAATACAAATCATTAATAGTCTCGAATTTGCAATGAACATTTGATCTATGGCAGTGATTACCTCACACTTAGACAACGTTATTTACTCAGACGATTGGTCAGTCGTACATATCTGTAGATTGCACATGAAAAGGGGTTAGCGATAACACTGTACAAAACAGAAAAGAACTTCAAACGATACAGGCATGTTACTCTACTGTCTGTTACGTACAAAACTTTCGAGAACATTATTAATAGACGTTCAGCCACTTGGCTAGAAGACAATGATTTTAACACAATTTAAGTTCACCAACATGATTACAAAAAGGTTAATCGCTGTTGCAATCAGTACAACGTAACGTAAACATGGGTTCACGTTTGAGACCGTGTGGCACAAAGGGTTACGTATTAAAATGTTCACATCGGGAATTATGGGTAAATCGCTTTGGATGTTTCTGAATACGTCAGTATAGCCTAGTACCCTGGTCTTTCTTGAAGCAGCGCAAACGAGGCCAGGCACGCGCCTTCGGATGGTCGATACCAGCGGAGAAATTGAAACTGGCGGAACTAGTACCCAATGCGTTAAAGAAATAACACGAAATAATTTATTTCCAGCTATGTAGCCGCCAGCATTTCTGTTGAATTAGTCACAACTTTGTGAGTTAAAGAATTACTGAGTGTTTATGCAACGTGTCACTATGCAGTACTGTCATTTTCAGTCAGTGAGTATTAGTTGTGTGTGTGTGTGTGTGTGTGTGTGTGTGTTTACAAGGAGAGATTGTGAAATCATATGGTTGTGATTTGTGTGTATGTGTGTGTTGCTTTATTTGAATGAAAAATTGATGTATTATGTTGTATTAAATTTTTAGTTTCAACGTTGTATAATTAAACGATATAATTCGTTTATCTTTTTTCTTCAAAATATTATGTTTGTGTCTTAATGATGTATATAAAACACGTATAGGGTCGCGTTTCTTCACATGGTTTGTTTAAGGTGGATGCAAGGAAAAGTACTGGTTAATTTCACATATATATGATACGTTAGACTAGTTTCAGTTGCTTCAGGAGATGGCTGATTATCAACATTATTGTGCCATTTCAGGTAAAATAACTTGAGAAGAAAGTGAAATGTATAAAATAACTGATTTTGAAAATAGCCTTTAAAGAGTTAGAACACTAATGAAGCAGACGTTGACAAAATCTCTTCGATACAACTTTGAGATCTGCTTCATTAAGGAAATTGGCTAAAATAAGACAAGACAGTAATGTATTTACTTGTCTAAAATGACTATGAGCTGCTGTTCCTAAAACACAATATAGAATGTTTGTACATAGTTCGTACCTTATATTTGTTTTGCATGTCCTTATATATCAAGTTTCAGAAACTCTTTTTGGGACTTCTGACTGATACATTTCGCCGAGTGTTCTAAAGCGATCGACTTTACCGATCACTGCCATCTCACCTCTTTCTGCGTGGGTTCGAGTATCGGGCTCGGCCAATAAGCATGCCAATAGATTCCCGTGGGTCGGTGGTTCTTGCCGTGCTTTTCCCGGGTTCTTCCTCAACCAGTTATACTGACCGACATGTCAATTTATCTTGCCTTGGGAACTACGTTAAACACCTAAACAATTTTCCACTAAGCCACACGATACGTTATTTAACACACAAGACGAGCCACAGCTGCAGTCATCTCGGGGAAAGATTACAAACGGATGTAATTCACAAAGAAAACTATTTGTTCTAAAAATAGAGGTTTTTGTAACTTATGCATTCCTCAGATCATGCGAAATTTAATACTTGATATAACAAGCAGTTTGCAGTGAAATATTCTATTTTGATTAATTAATGAATTGTGTCATGATAGTCCAACTACGTGTTTATTTACATTTTGGTGTTCCACAAAATCATTTATGTCGCCTCATCAGCATACACTTGCCTTTCTCCACGTGAGGTCAGTTGGCCTACGTCATTCATTATTTGTATGTTCTAGTGTCTGTTTGCTATAAATGATGATGATATGATAATCTTCCCCAGTCGAATGCGCTCTAATACGGTAACTGGTTCATACGGCAAATAGGCTTTAAACAAACGTGCTTTACTGTGAACCTCAGAGCATAACATTTTTTTTTATGCGATGGATATATATTTAGGTTTACAATCAAAATATACAAAAATTATATTTATAATTCTGTAAAATCTTGAACAATATACAATCATATTTTTGTTTTATTTTTTAATCACAATATCTCTTGAAACAAGAATAACATCTTTCATCAAATCAATTTGCATTTTTTTAGAAAAGTAAACGATATCGCTCTTGTATACAGAGTAATATAAATGTACATAATGTTCTCTCCATAAATGATTAATTTTTTTATTTTATGCAGATGATTCAATAAATTAAACAAAAAAAAATAAATATTCCTTTCAAGCCATGTTGTGGAATCAATTACTTCTTCGTAAAACCTTAAGACTAGCCCTATTATTATAAATATGATGATTTATAAAAGAGGCAGAAAGCTAAATTCATCACTATAATACAATGGTCACTTATAAGAAAAGGCAGATTCGTTTAAGTATTCGGATTTGCATTTAGTTAACAAATTCTCGGATGAGAAAACACACGTACATAAGTGTTCATGGAACTAGTTCTTTATAATTAATACAGATTATCCACATACTATACTCAGTGTAATGGAACATGTAAAGTGGCCGATAATCTCGTTGCATCTGAGCTTAATTATTGATCAATATACATATTATTTCCACCCAGAAATAGATGAAACAAAAATTCATATAGCAATTTTTAGATCATTATTAAAGGCGTCAGTATATATTAATTAGGAAATTCTCTTTGGTGAACGGGAGAGATATCGTTTGTTGGAAATTAGACAAATGCGCCTGTTAAAATTTAGAACTCGAATATTGGTAAATATAGAAGGTTTGATTTTTTCAAAACTTGTACTTTGTTAAGGCGATGATGATAACGGTAACTCTTATGGTCATAACATTTGGGCATTTCAGGTTAAATCTTTTTTTTTATATGACCTTGGATCTAACATATCGTGAAAACAATTTGATATTGATTCCAGTCAATGAAATAAGAGAACAGCGTATGTGAGTAATTATCCGTAGCGTAAAGAGTATTTTTTATTCTTTAAATACCTGGATCTAAAGTGCAATAACTAGATTTAGAGCAGAATGGTATAACATGACTTGCAGAAACGGGTTGTGACGAGTGAGCAACAAGACAAGAATGGCTAATTAACAAGTTTAATTTAAGAGCTATCGAACATGAGTATATTTTTCTACTATTTCTGTACTTTATAACGAATTGATTATACCATATTTTTCATAATATTACTGTTCATGACCAGATATGATCAACTTTAAAGTAATTGTGTCCGCAAATTCAAAATGAATCTTACATGTATTGCCTACACATTAATACATTAAAAGGGAACAGTCCAGACACTAATTATGTGTACGTGTAATTGCATTCTAAAATAGAAATATGAGTATGTGCTCTTTGATGTAATTGCATTCTAAAATATACATGTTTGTGATATTTGATATAATTGCTTTCTAAAATATAAATGATTACAATTTATTCTTACATTTTATGTACATTTTTGTGTGTTCTCATTTGTATTTTCCCCCACATGTTTGCCTCCTCACCATCTGTAGCTGTGGCTGCTTTTGCAACTTAATGATTGTCAGGTGCCAAATTTTTCGCCAGTGAAATTCATTGATTAATTCGTAGTCTAGCCGACAATTAATTATCTTGGAGTAGAGTTTGGAGGAAGGAATGTTTTCTTACCCCAGGTCATGCTGTTAGCCTGTTTAGAGTGAAAACGGACTGGGTGTTTGACACGCTTAAAAATACGAATTTTTTCACGTAGAAGCTGACAAAGTGATTTTAAACAAATGGTAGGGTGATACTTCGACCCAGGTGGAATTTTTTGGCATCTTGATAGACGGTTTTCCAAATGTCCGTAGGGATAGCATTTATTCCGATTCGTCAAATGTAGAAGGAGAGGGTTGGGTACGAAACCTAGAATTGGGGAATATAGTCTCTGAGCTAATGAGTTTGAATTAGTCCTAAAATTTCTCTGCAAGAGAGAACCGTTACCAAGACTCCGACCGCTCGTTGCAAGAAAGACGTCGTAAAATTGTGGTTCCAGGTTAAACTGAATGTGGAACGATTGTGAGACGCCAAAAACACAAGGTATTTAACTCAAATTCACCTTTATCATGATGTAATGTATATGATGTTTTTCTTTGTCATAGATGCATAATGTATCGATACTATGATACAAATAGTTCAGTATTGCATTGATTTAATAACGTACTTTGATATGATGTTTCTTTGTTACAGATGCATGATGTGTTCATATTTTTGTATGGATAGTCGGTATTACAATGACTCAATAATGTATTTTTGAATTCTGAATTAGCATTTTTACCTTATATACTTAGGTAGGGTAATGGGTGGAGTAGAAAAACCCGCCGTGTACATTTATGATTGGAAAGTGTTACATTAATTTGAATTTATCATATTAGTGAATATGGATTGTGTGTTATGATATATTGCCTCACTTTACGTAATGATTTACGGGAATATACGACTTTCCCAAATTCTGATGATGTCGATAATTAGCAGTATAGCTCTATTGATCTGAAGACTTGTGTAGTATTTGTTAGCCGTATAAATGTTAACACTGATAGTAAGATCTGATTGTTCGAACCAGACAGACGGACGGACACTCTCAACTCTTAAAGTATAACCAGATACTTAGGGCGTTTTACCATTTTCTTTTCAAAGGAGAATAGTTTGTTTGAAGATCGAGTAAAAAATAGCGAGGAAGTCGAAATTCAGAGACGGAAAAAGAAGTTGGAAGACAGAGTTGTGTAATCCCACGTACAGCCAAAGGGCAAGCTCAAGTTGAGACGAACGCAGAAGAAAAAAAAAAACAGTCGTCGAACAAGGTCATTGTGAATTTCCCAAGCAGTCCGATGTTAATGAACACTCGATTTCGTGATGAAATTTATTATCAGTTATTAACGACTAAATTCATCTATTTTTATTAGTGTTTGGAATTTAATGAATGTATCCATTATTTTAAAGCTTCAGTTTATGTATTTCTGAACTAAGTGTATTCAGAAAGAAAGAAATTGTAATTTACAGTGTCATTCTTTTCTTGATTGTATTTTAATTAAATTCGTAATTTTATCTTACGGGGGCTCGTGTGTTGTTTTGTTCAAGATACCTACTCAAGATTACTATATCCATTTGAACCGGGCAAATTACACCGTAGAGGTCATCCCTTAGATAAACGAGTATTAGCGGGAGGCGGTTTTCGAGTGTTGTTTGTACGAGTTGCGTAATACCTCTGACCAGCGGCTTGTGCAATATTGTACTAATAGCGCTTGATAACCGAGCAGACCCTTACAATGATAAATAAACATTGTGCTCTCCTTCTGTTTATTAATGCTAGGGATAATATATGTTTTTACTTGTGAGCAAAAATATTAAACAGTAAGTGAAATTTTAAGGCTGGTGTTAACCCTGTAACAAAAAATCTAAAACGGTCTCATTTTGTGCAAACATGTTTTCTGGCACACGTTGATGTATGATGTGCTTTGAAATTATTTGTTTTAAATGACAATGATATAAATTTTGATCAAAGTCGCATTTTTTTTAAAAATCTGGTTATTTAAATTATCGTCAGAAATTCTATCATCGATCACAAGGGAGAGAAGTGATCATTTCTGTTTAAAAAGAACGTTATCTTTTAATCTTTCAACTAATTATCTTTCCTGGCGTTTGGTATCAACCAGAATAAGTATTTTCATGAAAACTTATTATCCCAAAAAATTATCAAAGGTCTGCTAGATTTTTCCTATCATACGCTTTTAACGATCATGGAAAAGAACTTTAAGCAACATTTCCATCCACGAAATCTTCTGAATATCGATGAGAAAATAACAGTACGTGACCGGAAAGAAAGTCCTATAAATATTATAGGTATACGCAATATTTATCATCAGTTCGACTAATCTTATTTCAATTAAAATCGGTGAAACGCACACCATTTTTCCTTCCGATTTTATCATGATCACACCAAATCTAGCCTAGTATTAATATCCTATTGTCAGCGTCTTTTCTAATATAACAAGTTTTTATTCAAGCCTGCTACATTTATCTAACGTAACTTCACAAGCATTTCATGCAATTTTAGTGTACCGATGTTAGCATGGGATAAATCAGGGTTAGTGCAATGTGCAGAGTATAAACTTTAAGATGATTGTACGGCGGGTTAATGATTGGGGAGTTATAAATATTAAAATCATGCTTGTTCCTTGTACCTGAATAATTTGCATTGTGCACCTTTTCAAAATGTGCAACATATTTAGGGCTGATTATAGGATGATATAACAAAAAAGGTGAAAATCAAACTTAAAGACATAAGTACCATTTTTCTAACTGTGACAATAAGTAACATTTTTCGAATTGTGATAATGTGGCACAAAAGAATACTTACCGATGATGTAGGAAGTAATGGCTTCCACAGGTGGATTCCTTTCACTAGATTGACCCCTGATAGTAGGAACTGTACGTGTCCAATGATGCAATGGCGGGAAAATTTATCAAAGTCCTTCACTGTTATTTCAACCGCCTGTGTATTCGCCTCCTTAAATGGTATTTCGAACATGAAATATTCGTTCCAGGTGGGAGACTGGGTTTTTCTTTGAACTGAAGTTTGGTGGGAATTCTTTTGATCTGGAAGTAAAGATATTTTACAGTATGGGTTTGAGTGAGACAAGTCTTGTTTGTTTTCCTCCGATGTTCCTGGAAACGGCAGGTCTCTGGCCTCAATAATTTTCACAACCAACATATTTGTAGAAACCTCGTACTGCAGGCCAAAGTGAATTTGGCCTAGTTGGTATTTGGCAAGCTTTTCTTCGTCTGTTAAGCATGTTTCCTCGTTTTGTTTCTCATTTTCATACAGATCTCTTTGAAAATTGTCTATAGTGATTTCTGTTTCACTTGGAAGCCGTCGGCGGCTCTGCCGGGGTTGGATGGCTTCTTTATTAGCTGTCCAAAACTCAATAGGTTTCATGTCAATCACAGGAGTGGTGTTGGATTTCTTATATTCAAACGATAGTTGACTTGCAGACGACACAGAGTCAGTCCGCGAAGAGGTATTATCTGATTCTGTGCGTTCTCGGAAACTCCGTGGAGTTTCGTTTGTCGAGCTCGTGGAATCCAGCCTGGAAACCGACTCTCGAAATGAATGCTGAATGTCAGATTTTTTAATTCCAGTCCTTTTCTTCTTACCAAAGCAACAGTCACACAAGTCTTTCTCGCAGCATATATATGACTTGATAGTCTGAAGAAATGACTTGGCCGTCTCCTGAAAAAAAGTTATTTTCATCATTGTGTTTACGTTATAAATTTAAGCCAATTTTACAAGCACCCTCGTGAATTCGCCAAATATGTTGTCAAATCACTAGTAATGTATTGTTGGCTAAGGTAGTGTAATCATGAGTATTATTATCATTAGAGGTAGTAATAGCTGACGTTGTCACATTCATAATTATGTTAAGATATGACCAAAGGACAACATCTAACAGAACAGAAGGCAAGGAGATATTTAAGGGGACCAGCCACTTAATTTTCAGGGGATGGGAGGGTTGATTTTTATTGTTCATTTACCTCGAGAATTTGTTTAAATTTGTTTAAAACTAATACAATGGAAATCAATTTTTTTTCTGAAGGTCAAGGCAAGAATATTTTTTCAAACTATTTGGGGACCCGAGGCTTTATTTCCGAAAATCACAACCCTCGCGCCTACGCCACCCACCTACAATTAAATGATCGGTACCTAAGGAGTGAAGTTCAAAATATATGAAGGAGAAAAAACTTTGCTTATTGTCTGATTATTGATATTATCACTGCTATTAAGATAAGCATGATGTGGTTTAGACCCTTGGTTTTACAACCAGTGAAGTCAGTTTAACAAACAATATGAAAAGAAAATTGTATTCGATTCAGCTGTGTACACATCGTTTGTTGTTTGGATCACTCAGAACACTATGTAAAACTTACCATAACTCTCATCAAACTGTGAAGAATATTTGAAAATTTGACTGAACAGAGTTCGATCCTGATATGACGGTTCATTTTGCAAAGGTAGATACGGATCAAAGCAGGTCGCTGTTGTTGGAGTTATTCACGAGCAAAGATGGCACATTTCTAATGCATATTCATCAGCAACTATCCAAACAGGTCTACCTTCCTGAACCTTTTCTTATGGCCACAGGAAGCGGAAATATGAGATGCAACTTTAGACCAATGACACGAACTGTTTGACCAACGTCACTATCATTGTGAGATGAGATCCGAAAAGAGTCTGAATTGTGAAAATTAATGTACGTCACCAAGATTACTCGGTATATAGGACAGGCAGGATGGTGGGTCCGCAAACGTATAGTCATTTGTCACTTGAAATTTGATCATTTTATTCTTGCGCACGATTATTGGGCATCATGCACATTTTTAATGCATATACAAAGACGTTTCCATTGGTGCCACTTCAATGGAGAGTCATGGCCGTTTTCAAACTTTGGAAATCCCACCTTCCAATACATGACCTGATCCTGGAATCTGGAATTTAATCTTCGCTAGCCATGGTTCCGATGTGATAGCCCTAACATAGTCTAGAGAAGATTCTGGAATACGAGATAACCATTTTATCGGGGTAACAATATGTGAGAAAAATGCACAAGACGGAGTTCAGTAGCTGTGTGTAATAAACTATATGACGAATGTTACAAACCGTGTGAGATAACACGTATGACCAGGGGTATCTGAGATATTATAAGTTACCTCTGTCACAAATCTGTTTGATAATGTGTCTGATCCAAGTCAAAGTCTGCGTGAAAAGTAACTTGGGTCAGGTCTAATGCTATTTCTGACATTGTCGACCTTAGGTAAAAACATCAATATTCATAACCATCGAGAATGATAATTAACAGTCTCTGGTTGCCTGCAGCAAAAATGTAAAAATTACCACACTGGCCCCATGAGTAGAGGTCAAATTTACTGATCAAATATCAAAAGTCAAAAACAGCGTGTACGATAAAATTTATTCCTTTTTCATATCGTTCTATCGGCCATTTGCGGGAATGTAGCCAGGTCTTCATTTGTCATATATGGTCCAAATAATGTAATTCTCAAATCTCAGTAATAGTTCAACATGTGCCCTGATTCCGAAGAAACAAAAAACATGTTATAAATGGAAGAAGAAAATTCCGTGGATAAATATTTATACATTAATTTATTGTGCAGTTTGGTACGCCTACGTATGCAATACACAATGGGTGAATTTTCTTTTGAATTTGTTCACATGCATACACTGAAAACCAATTAAGTTTTCTTGACTGGCGCCATATCATGCTGTATGAGTGTGGAAACCTTGACCAATGGGACCCCGTTTCACTGCTGGCATAAACAAAGGTGTTAGTACACGTGACCTAGGGTATTGGAAATGACAAAGGTGTAAGATAAGCTGTTATTTTTTTATATGGGTTTTACCCCCATTTATCAACATGTGATAGATTGAAAGTAACTACTAAGTTGCATTTTAGGACTGTATCGATTTTTTACGTAGCTGTCACGTTGTAAGGCAAAGAACCAGATTGCAACAAGTATATGCTCGACCCTGAGGCTAATAATTTCGCGTCATAATGTTCGAAGGTCAGTTCTGCGAACAATGAAGTGCCAAGCCAGTTATTTGACATGGTCATATGAACTCGTGACTGGCGCCTTATTTTGGCAACGCCAGTTACATAACATAGCCATAACATGATTCACAGGTAAGTGATGCAATCCTATGTTCGGATCAAAGGAACATCAAGTGGGAGTCTTAAATTCACCCTTTATAGACTGCTGGGGAGGGGGCAGTGTCTGCTAACTATGTGAATCAGGGTGAATCAACATCCACTTAGAGTTGAACAATGCGTGGCCACCATTAGAATCGCAAGTTTAAATCTATTATGTTGATAGCTAAACATCAGTAGTCGCTAAACCATCTTGCGGAAATTATGAGAGAGATAAGCTACTCCGACGTCATTCGAAATTGGCGGGAAATTTGTTATTCTGAGAATTACAATGAACAGCAGAACAGGTCAGCGACTATTTGCACGATTGTTGTAATATATTACGGCAATGTAAATGTACTTTAATTATGTGCCGTATGTATACTTCATTACTAGAATCGTTGTGATATTCTAGATTTGCAAATGTTGACTTAAATTATAACTTTGTATAATCGTTGCAGTGTGCAACATTGGTTAATAGGGATTTGACTATTTGTATACTTTGTAGGAGTATCATGTGTAAGGATATATCAGTACATGGATATGTGGATATCTGTGTACACTTTGTAGAAAGTCAATGTACAGAAATGCGTCTGATTATTTGTTATTGTTCTTCATAATAAGATTAAGAATATATATATATATATATATATATATATATATATATATATATATATATATATATATATATATATATATATATATATATCGTTTCAGAGAGAATGGGAATTTTTGATAAGCAAGAATGCGTGACCAATGAAGGTAATGGCTTATCTGATGATATTGTTGTTTAGTGTGAGTTGACAAAGCTAGGGGAATATGCCTTACTAATGTCTTTGTATGTTCAGACAGGAAGCTTTTAGTGACAGACGGAACTGTGTGAGACAGAGGTGAATACCCAAGTGGAGTTGGTCCCGAGTTTCTGGGAGACAAAAGAAAAAGGAAGAACGGAGGCACAAGTTAGACGACTGGAGGGAACTGGAGTACCAGTCCAGAGAAGCATAATACAGATGAAAGATTGGACAGATGAGTAGGAACACAGGGCATGATGAAAATATATCACACTAAGTCAGATGATGAAATAGGCAATCACTTGGTCGAGGGAAAGACGAGTGATAGGGTTTTAATTTGAATTTTATCTGAGCGATGACTGTATTTGAATTATATTAAATGTTGTTTATTTGAATTTCACATTTTGTGTATTCATTAATTTATCTGTCGGCACCGCTGACTGGAAGCATGGAGCTTTGCATCGCTCTATCATTACTTCAATTTCCGACAACACCAAAAAACGAGCCAAGGTGGGACTTCTGTAATAATAATTTAATGTAATAATGGGAGGATCCCACCCCAACCTAGTTAACGGGAACCTCATGGTGTCCCACCCAGTCACATTATCCTGACACCAGGCCAACCAGTCCTAACACTAACCTCTTAATGCTGAGCGGCAAGCTAGGCAGTTGCTAGTTCCATTTTTAGAAGTCTTTGGTATGACTTGGCTGGGGTTCGAACCTGCAACTTCTCGATTATGAGGCGGATGCTCTAACTACTAGGCCAGCGGAGCGGTCTTATTTAAAAGTAACACCACCACCACCCCCATCGTGAAGTTTAAATACACTTTATCTACTAACAACTGGTCACCGGAATAATTAAGACCGATGCTAGAGGCACTATCCGTTGCTCTTTGAAACTGAATAATTATGTTTACACAAAGTAGTAACAATCACAATTCAAAAGTAGTTCAATTTAAAAATAATTAAAAAAATTTAAAGTTCGCACTAGTTAAACACCATACTATGAAACATTACGAAAATTTCGTGCAAAGTTCCATTTAATGGTGTCTTCATTTTATTTTATTTTATTGACATATTCTTATTTCAATTTCATTTCATGATAGCTTTTAAAAAGCACGTACCAGGTAAAGTTTTTGTTTGAAGCTTTGTTGATATCGTCGTATGTTATCAATAAAAAACTCACATTATTTTAATGACAAATCCAAAGGAACATTCAACATTGAAAAAGTTGGTCTCCCATTAACGGTCGTTGACATTCTCCAAGTCGACCGATTTTTTGAATATCGAAAGACTGCACTTCGATGACACCTGCACCGTCGATATTACTTACATTAATCTGTCGCGCAAATTTGTTCAGTCGACGTAATATAAAGTAAGTTTAAACTGTTTGATTTCCTCTGGGTTTCCCCGTTTTCATCCAACTGAAAGATAACATTAGGCCGATAACTGAACCGTGGTGGTTAGTTCAGTTTCTCAAACACAGTGTGCCATTGACTTCAATAATAAATAAAAATCTAAGACCTTTCCAGACTTGAATGAAAAAGACAGGTCGTGCATTTGTCTGGTTCAAACATTCCGCACATTGTTTATGGCGACGAAAAAGGTGTGCTACAATGATCGACGAAAAGAAATCCTACATAAGTCGTTTGGAGTCAACACAATTTTCTGACATTTACCGTATATACTCGCTTATACCACGAGTCAAACTGCTAAGTACAAAGATCCTGATTTGCCATTGCATAATGGACCTGCAAACTAGGTTATATATTGTTTGTTCTCCAGATTACTCCTAACAAACTGCACAGACCCAGATGTGCCGGCGTATTATGCGACGGTACATCTGAGTCTGTGCAGTTTTCAGTGGAACTGAACTTATAAGCGAGTACAAATGGTACTACAATGTACTGCTACCAAATTTCCCTCTCTACGGATCAGATGTACAAAACATTTATATCAATAAAGCTGACAAATTTCACAGCAGGCAGATGAGAATTTTAAGTCTTGGAAACCACAGCAGCCAAACAAATTTATTTCTCTTCATGGCCGATAACATTTTAGAGAAATGTAGTGTTTGTTGATATGAGGATTCTTAAGAATGCATAGTGTGATATATGTAAAATAAATAAGTCCTTGTTGTCTCCATTCAAGATGATGTCCACTATGCAGATTTGCGCTGATATTTATGGGCACCCGCACATAGGGGCAAGGTAGGGGGCAATTGCCCCATCACCCATCCACCCAGGCCTGATTTCAACTCTAAACATGTTTTAAACTGCATCCATAAAACTTAATAGCTGACCACTACATGTTTTTGCCTCCCCCCACCCACCGGTTCTATACATAAAGTTCAGTTCCGATTTCCCCCACTGTACACAGACAATCAGGAATGAAGATTATAATACTCTGAGCCTGAGTATGAGATTGAATTCAAATGAAAAACGAACTTTATTTATAATAATAAAAAAAAAGAAACGAAAAGAAAACAAATAAATAAAACAATATCATTTGTGATTGGTCGAAATACAATTATAAGCTCAAAATCGAGATTCTTTTTTTTTCAATGACTTCCAGGCAAAAAACAACTGACTGGTTTGTTAATTAATAACGGAAATTGGAGGATTAATTACTTTGACACAGTCTATCCATGTACATCTGTGACATTGTTCAACAGATTCTGAAGTTGTCATTCGTGTGACAGTAAGAAGGCGGTGTTTTTTCTTGTGACATTTATATTACGAAAGCACTGAAGTCTACCCCTCTCGTCCCCACCCCCACCCCCCCCCCCCGTCGCCCCAGCCCCCCTCAATAATGGGGGGGGGGGAACGAGAAACAAGAGACGTTTCAATGGAAGGGATATTACCATATGCGGCTTGCTTTACATGAGGCATATCGATTGTTATCGACACAAAACATGATGTGAATATTCTCAGTTTACAACGGTCGTTCTGTTAGAAATTAACCCACCATTTTTAGCCTTTTGTATGTTTACCTTTATCCATTAAGGAATATGGATCAAACAGCAGATGAGCGCCTTTCGAAATTAACCAATGATATATAAATAACGTATGCGATTTTCATAACGCACTACGCGGATAGTGTTGCATTGGGAGAACGATTTAAGGGAAGAGATATAAACCGAGTTTGTACGAATTACCAGGCTCATACAAAATAATCGAGGGAACTGTAAAAGTACGATCTGTGAATTTTGAATTTGATTAAAATTCCTTAAAACATCACACTTAAATGATTGTAATCGAGCTCCTGAAGCACAGTTATATGCCCAACCATTGCTAAGTCGCAGATATGTGAACATATAGCAATATGGAGTAAAGTTATTATGCAGCTGAAATAAGTTCATTTTATGGAATCATGATTTCGATGCGACCCAACTTTAATCAAAATAAAAAAAAGTCGGGACAAAATCGATTCTAAACGCTGCAAGTAAATGAATACTGTGCTTGACTTATAGACTGACAGATGTTTTTATGGAACCAACTGCCTAAGATTTTGGTCCAAACCTTGTTATTGACCGCGAGCTGCTTATCGGTGGCAGGGGTATTTAATATTCATTTATCGATCAGCATTGACCTTCGATTTGACCATGAGCAAAACATGCTTATTTTTTCCAAAGTAGCGTATCGATATAATTGCTCTATACATATACGTAAATTTCCATTAAAATGTAATCATTATTCACAGCCACAACAGATGCAGACGATTGAGTAACAGTGTCACCTTCGCGGCAGATGCTGTTAATATTGCTCCATGCAACACGGTACATTAACAACATAATAAATCAGGCTGCGGCTGATGTTGACAAAAATTGCGATATAAAGACTACGGGATTAAAGGCAAATACATAAACCTACGATGCATTTATTGTGCATATTATACCTCAGGAATCGAAAAATAAAGCCTGCTTTTTTCGGAAAAAAATTGAAATGGACTTACCGAGAACAACATGACGGTGTCAAAGTCTGTCTGACAAGTCCGTGTCCTGATGTGCAGTTTGGATAGAACCTGTTGACAGCCACCGCTTTTACTGCCAGATGAATATTGATCGTCAGGCCACTGTTGTCCGCTGATTGGCTGATCACCGCTGCAACCAACCCTTGAGGCTGCACTTTCCTGTTTTATCGATTCTACCAGAAAAAGCTTTCCTTCTGTAGCTTTCTTTGCTAAAGAACGCGAGACGGAAATTAAACCAATTTTCTCATATAGATCGAGGCCATTTTTCATGCGAGGAAGCAAGGCTTTCCTATTACTTATGTATGATTCAGCTGCAGAGAAAATTGTTGCTTCACGTAAAATATGTTGTTATTGTAACAGCTTCGTTTTGATAACAATGCTAGATTTCTTATGATGAATTATTGGATTAGGGTAATAATGAGCATGGTGAACAAATGCATGACATTTTACAACCAGCGTAATTACAATGAAAATATATGACCCCCCCCCAAAAAAAAAAAAAAAAAAAATTAATTAAACGATTAACGTTTTTCATCACAAATGAAGAGACTAATAGGTAGGAATTGGTGGGGTATCGCATGTTTACACAAGACGAAACGGCACTACAAACGAGTGTGACAATAATCTCCACCCTTTAAAGCTAACAGTGTAAACTGTTTATGTGTTATGCAGTAATATTCATGAGATTAGTAAGTAAATATAAGTATTTTAATGAAAACATGGTACGTTTATATTTCTAACAGACTGAAAAGAGAACAGTATCCGCAAAATCCACTCAGGGCTTGGTGCCCTGGCTATTGGCCCGTATCGCCTCCTCCATACGATGGCACGTGAAAGTGATATACTTAAGCCATATAGCACAACATATTCAAATAAAATGAGGTGAGAAGGGTCAGCAGAAATATTATCATCATCAGTAGTCTCATGACCTAGTGTGGTCGTCGAGGCACTGTGCTGCTGAATATCTGACCACCTCCCTCCACCCGTCTCGATCGTGTGTCAATGCCTGTGTCTCCGCAAAACTTTTACTGGTTCATTCTTTGATGTTGTCAGTCTACTTTGTTTTCTGTCTACCTCTCCTTCTGCCACCCTTGACGCTGCCCTACAGGCCTGTTATGGATAGACCGTAGCCTCTAGTGACATGGCCATACCATTTCAGGTTTCTATTTTTGACGGTGGTGAGGTTTTCATTTTGGCTTACTTTTCGCCTGATGGTTTTGCGCACTTCTTCATTTGTGATGTGGTTCATGCAAGAGATGTCAATGATGGTTCTGTAGCATCTCAATTCAGGTACCTGGATTCTTCATTGTAATTCTGCTGTCAGGGTTCAGGCCTCACATGAACACATAAATATTGAGATGACTAGTGCTCTCAATAGTCTGATTTTAGTTTTCAGGCAGATATTCATGTCTCTCTAGATGGGTCTTAGCTTTGACATAGCTGCTTTTGTTTGTGCTGCTCGTGACACAATTTCTGCTCTTGATCCCACTTCGGTGATTATGGAACCAAGATATTTGAAATGGATCACTGTTTCCAGTTCCTGTCCTCTGAATTTAATTATGGGTAAGATTTGTTTTCCCCAATTTGTCATCAGCTTTGTCTTCTCAGCGCTGATCTCCATGATAAATCTTGAAGATGTTTCATCCTGGTTCTTCACTAAGGTGTAAAGCTCGTCTTCACTGCCTGCCAGCCCATTAATGTCATCTGCAAAGCGGAGATGTTGGTGATGTTGCGTCCTCCAATGCCGACTGTCCCACAGTGGTTTTCCAGGGTTTTGCTCATGTCTCTTGATTCTAAATGATTTGATGTAGGGTACATTTCGGATGCATTGCCTTGGGTGGCAGCTGAATGGAAAATAGTACTGCTGTTTCTCAGTCGGTTTGGAATACTTGTCTGTAAGAAGTGTGTTAATGACAATTTTAGTAGATTTGTTGTCCAAAAATATATTATCGGTATTCGCAATTTAGGCAGGGACTAATGAAAATCAATGGTCTGCATTATTCATTTTGCTTCTATCTCCCGTATTTCTTTTTCTGTATTATTTCCACATCATCAGTGAAACGTACTAATTAGTATGGTTTATGGCTTGCAGAGACCAGATGACGGACATTTATTCGGCACATAACTGTATTTGCACATGAGGGGGATGTCTTAGTCCCGTGGCTGTTCAGTTTATCTGGAGGTATTTATTGCTTGCCATTAAACTCAACAATGATCAATTAAAAACTGGTTCTAGTTATAGAAGAATTGTCGTTTGGTGGTAACGGTTCACCGGCTTTACTTTTAACGATGTTGTCCCCCTTATGTCCTGACGATAGGAAGTCGGTGTATGGACATGGGCGTCTTAAAGTAGTCTAAATATTCTGAAATGTTCTCAGTTGGGTGACCGTGACCAGAGAAATGTGTCTGCTGATTTGTGTAGTTTACGTAGGAAATATAATCTCCCTGTTCTCTGATTATCCTGAGTACGGGATTAATATATTCCATGATCTTTTGTTGTACATGTCATGTTTTGAACATAGCACTGAAAGCATCCTCAACTGTCTTGGCATTTTCAAATTTTCGGTCACTATTTCTTTATTTTGGGGAAGGAACCTGCCATCATTTACTTCCTTCCTTAACATAATTTTATCGGCCCATTGCAATGACAGCATATCCTTTGTCGGATGGTTTGATTATGATGTCAGTTCTAGTTTTAAGTGATGTTGCTTGTTCGACTTGAGTGGTTAGATTTGTGTGCTTCCAATCAAAATATACAGAAAGCATCTTTTCAGTGTGTGTGTGTGTGTGTGTGTGTGTGTGTGTGTGTGTGTGTGTTTGTGTATAAAGCATGTTTGATTACTGGTAAATATTATCACGTATTCTTGACCCAAACCTGAGTGTAGCGTTATCTTCTGGCAAATGCTATATGCAACGCATGTGCCGCCTTCGATTGTGAAGGTGCTGCAGTTTTCATAGATAACCTTGATAACAACAGAATTGTTGGCACATGAATTATATTTACAAATATGCAAAATGAATATATATATATATATATATATATATATATATATATATATATATATATATATATATATATATATATATATATATATATATGCATTCACAATTTTAGCTCATTAAAAATCTGTACGATCAGTACTTACAGTTGCAGTTGGGTTACGTTTATTTTTTCAGTGCAGTAGCAGAACTACATGCATTCAGTTCGTAAGAAATAATGAGAAAGTGAGAGGCACTGATTACATTTATACGTTCGTTCACCAAAGTGAAAACTATAATAATTTTGTACTTTCAGAGCATTGTATTACGTAGTGTGCATATCGTTTCATATAGAGAAGAGCACGCGATGTGTGACCACCTCCCTATAAATGCTGCCCTTCGTAAAATTGCATGTTGGAGAGACCTCAGACAGAATATTGTTACGTCTATTTGATTTAAATTATTTATTTTTAATTGTCAGATCCAAATTTGTCATTTTGGGTTTAAAATTCATTAATTGGGAGATATCTATTCTGGAAAATTAAGGCTGACCTAGACGCTATTTGTAAACAATAGGGTTGACTTAATTTCTGACCCTGCTTCAGACAGTGTCAACAAGCTTCTAAAACGATTGGCTGATTTCAAAGTCATGGTTGAATTTCTGATGATTCTCATGGGGAGGGGGGGGGGGTACGTGATTTAGTGAAGGTAGCCTCTTTCTATGACCTTCTATGAACTTCCAGAAAATCACTTGATTCCTTGTTTACGTAAAAACAGGTATTTAAGTTATTGTTTGGGATAGAACAATTCAGTAGATGTTGGGCTTTTATATTATTAAGTTGTGTTTTCTGTTTGAGTTATAATTTTAATTGCCTTGTACTGGAAAATTGTGTCATTTCGTTGTAGCAAGAGGAATTATTCTATTTTTCTGGAAAAGGACGTGTTCATGATTTTCATTTGGATTATTTTAAAAACAAGAACTGCATCACGTGACATCGTCAGCAATTTTGGATTACATCGTCAAGATTCGAACCTGGAACTATTAGAATATTTATTTATCAGGACTCTTGCAATTCCATTAGTGGATTATTCTTGTGAATTCTATATTGGATTAATGTTGGATTTGATTCTCTAAAACCGTAAGTTTATTTATGTTCTCTTATGAAAAATTTGTACTTAATAAATTCATTGTTAAAGTTTTGCAAGCTTGTTAGTTTTCACTCTTTCTGTGTTGCTGCTTTTTCGAGCCTAAGCACGTAACAATATGAATAGAAATAATCTTATTTGGAACAAATTAGATGCTGATACCTTGCACAATTATCAAACGGAACTGTGCCACCGCCTGAATGTTTGTATGATAGATACTGCCTTAGACGACTTTGACTGATTTTATACATTTAACTTACTACTAAAATACAGCAGTCAAATAATATGTTACCACAGTCCAGCTTCAGTTTCCACACTCAGCCATATTGCTCGGATGACTTTAATGATGTACACGTGCTCTGAAAACATGCTAGGTAAATTTTGGATATTTGAGGGAAGACAAGGGGTACTATAATTCTTACCGGGAATAAAAAGCTAAGAATGGATATGTTAGAAACTTTCACAAAATAACTATAGAAAAATATATAAGGGAGGTATATAAATAAATTGAAAAAGCGCACTAATATGATGAAAGTAATTTCTGCAAGTCATCAATGTTAAGATAAGTAAAGTCATACATTTTTGACAGGAAATATATTGTAATGGAATTTGTGCAGGCGATGACGCGTTAATTGCAAATGATTGTGTCTGATGTTATAAGAACGTTCACACGCCAAAGTTTCGCCATAATTTTGACGAAAGCTCCCATGCATTGATAGTGGGATGTAGGTCGAGCTTTACAAGATGGCGCATGCTATAACGAGGCCTTACGTTACATTATCAGTGTAAGTGAAGTAATACAAATCGTTAATAGTCTCGAATTTGCAATGAACATTTAATCTATGGCAGCGATTACCCCACAGAGTCTGTCAGAGTATCACAGAGTCTGACAACGTTATTTACTCAGATGATTGGTCAGTCGTACATATCTGTAGCTTGCACACGAAAAGGGTTAGCGATAACACTGTACAAAACAGAAAAGAACTTCAAACGATACAGGCATGTTACTCTACTGTCTGTTACGTACAAAACTTTCGAGAACATTATTAATAGACGTTCAGCCACTTGGCTAGAAGACAATGATTTTAACACAATTTAAGTTCACCAACATGATTACAAAAGGGGTTAATCGCTGTTGCAGTCAGTACAACGTAACGTAAACATAGGTTCACGTTTGAGACCGTGTGGCACAAAGGGTTACGTATTAAACTGTTCACATCGGGAATTGCGGGTAAATCGCTTTGGATGTTTCTGAATACGTCAGTATAGCCTAGTACCCTGGTCTTTCTTGATGCAGCGCAAACAAGGCCAGGCACGCGCCTTCGGATGGTCGATACCAGCGGAGAAATTGAAAATGGCGGAACTAGTACAAAATGCGTTAAAGAAATAGCACGAAATAATTTATTTCCAGCTATGTAGCCGCCAGCATTTCTGTTGAATTAGTCACAACTTTGTGAATTAAAGAAATACTGAGTATTATGCAACGTGTCGCTATGCAATACTGTCATTTTCAGTAAGTATGAATGAGTGGGGGGGGGGAGGTTTACAGAGAGAGATTGCGAAATCATATGGTTGTGCTGTGCTGTGTGTGTTACTTCATTTAAATAAACAATTGATGTCATATGTTGTACCGTCATTTGACGTTAAGTTTCAACATTGTATAATTTACCGATATAATTCTTTATCTTTTTGCTTCAAAAGATTATGTTCGATGCTAAATGATGCATATACAACATATGTTTTGGATCGCATTTTTTCACATCGTTTTTTAAGGTGGATGCAAGGCAAAGTACTGGTTAATTTCACATATCTATCATACGTTAGACTAGTTTCAGTTGCTTCAGAAGATAGCTGAATATCTACATTATCGTGGCATTTCAGGTAAAATAAATTGGGAAGAAAGTGAAATGTATAAAATTGCTGATTTTGAAAATAGCCTGTAAAGAGTTAGAACACTAATGAAGCAGACGTTGACAAAATCTCTTCGATACATCTTTGAGATCTGCCTCATTAAGGAAATTGGCTAAAATAAGACAAGACAGTAATGTATTTACTTGTCTAAAATGACTATGAGCTGCTGTTCCTAACACACAATATAGAATGTTTGTACATAGTTCGTACCTTATATTTGTTTTGCATGTCCTTATATATCAAGTTTCAGAAACTCTTTTTGGGACTTCCTGACTGATACGTTTCGTCGAGTGTTCTAAAGCGATCGACTTTACCGATCACTGCCATCTCACCTCTTATTGCGTGGGTTCGAGTCTAGGGCTCGGCCAATATGGGTATGTGAGAAAGTATGCCAGTAGCTTCCCGTGGGTCGGTGGATCTTCCCGTGATTTTCCCGGGTTCTTCATCAACCAGTTGTACTGACCGACATGTTATAAGATCTTGCCTTGGTAACTGACGTTACACATCTAAAAATCTTCCACTAAGCCACATGATACGTTTTTTAACACACAAGACGATCCCTAGCTGCAAAGTCATCTCGGTAAAAGATTACAAACGGATGTAATTCACAAAGGAAACTCAAGGTTATTTGTGAAGTATGCAGCATTCTCTGTCTTGCAGCGTGCAGCTTTGTTCTCTAAATAGAGGTATACAATCAAAATATAGATGAATGATATTTCTAGTTCTGTAAAATCTTGTACAATATAAAATCATAGTTTTGTTTAATATGGCTTGAAGCAAGAAGAACCTCTTTCATCAAATCAATTTGCATTTTTTTAGAAAAGTAAACGATATAGCTCTTGTATACAGAGTAATATAAATGTACATAATGTTCTCTCGATAAATGATTTATTTTTTTTATTTTATGCAGATGATGCAATAAATTAAACCAAAAACTAAATATTCATTTCAAGCCATGTTGTGGAATCAATTACTTCTTCGTAAAACCTTAAGACTAACCCTAGTATTATAAATATGATGATTTATAAAAGAGGCAGAAAGCTAAAGTCATCACTATAATACAATAGTCACTTATAAGAAAAGGCAGATTCGTTTAAGTATTCGGATTTGCATTTAGTTAACAAATTCTCGGATGAGAAAACAAACGTACATAAGTGATCATGGAACTAGTTATTTTTAAGTAGTTATTATTAATTACACACACATACTGTACTCCGTGTAACGAAACATGTAAATGATAATCTCGTTGCTTCTGGGCTTAATTATTGACCAATAGGTATGTTCTTTCCACCCAGAAAAAGATGACACAAAAATACATATAGCAATTTTTAGATCGTTATTAGAGGCGGCAGTATATCTTAATTGGGCAATTCTTTTTCGTGAACGGGAGAGATACCGTCTGTGGGAAATTAGACCAATGCGCCTGTTAAAATTTAGAACTGTAATATTGGTAAATAGAGAAGTTTTGATTTTTGCAAAAGTTGTACTGTGTTAAAAGGGAATGATGATAACGGTAACTCTTATGGTCAGAACAAATGGGCATTTCAGCTTAAATCTTCTTATTTTATATCTATGATCTATGATCTACCGTATCCAGCAAACAATCTGATATTGATTACCGTCAATGAAATAAGAGAACACCGTATGTGAGTAATTATCCGTAGCGTAAAGAGTATTTTTTATTCTTTAAATACCTGGATCTAAAGTGCAATAACTAGATTTAGAGCAGTATGGTATAACATGACTTGCAGAAACGGGTTGTGGCGAGTTAGAGCAGTATGGCATAACATGACTTGCAGAAACGGGTTGTGACGAGTTAGAGCAGTATGGCATAACATGACTTGCAGAAACGGGTTGTGACGAGTAAGTAAAAAGACAAAAGCGGCTAATTAACAAGTTTAATTTAAGAGCTATCGAACTTGAGTATACTTTTCTACTATTTGTATACTTTTATAGTGAATTTGTATTTGTAAAGGTTCACGTGGACTATGTTGGGGTGGGGTGCTCTCAGTATTATTTTTAATTATTACAGAAGACACACCCTGGCTCGTTTTTGTTAGAAATTGATGTAGTGATAGAAAGATACAAAGCTCTGAGCTCCCAGTCAGCAATGCCGATAGTTACATTACTGAATACACAAAAGGTGAAATTCAAGGAAACAACAATTAAATACCATTCAATAACGGATAGTCATTTCTTAAATGAAATTTAAAACCCTACTCGTCTTTCCCTCGACCAAGTGGCGGCCTAATTCATCATCTAATTCAGTGTGATAGATTTTCCTCCTGTCCTCTGTTGCTATTCATCTATATTCTTCTTTCTCTTGACTGGTACTCCAGTTCCCCTCCAGTCCTTCTAACTTCTGCTTCTGTTCTATCTTTTCTTGTCTCTCAGAGACTCGAGACCATCTGTACTAGGGTATTTCCCTTCTCTGTCTCTCCTACAGCTCCTCTGGTTCAGATAAGCCATTACCTTTGGTCACGCATTCGTACACATCGAAATACCCATACTTTCTGATATGTATGTACACGGTATCAACTGCTTATCATGCATATATCAATAGATTTTATCACATCGGTGAATATATAGATTCTCAATATTATTTATACAGAACAATATCACATAATCAGACCCATTTCTGTACATTACATTTCAACAAAGTGTACACAGATATCCACATATTCATGTGCTGATATATCCGTCCACATGATACTCCTACAATGTATACGCAAATAATCAAACATCCATATTAACTTATGTTGCACACTGCAACGATTATACAAAGTTATAATTCAATTCAACATTTGCAAATCTAAAATATCACATGAATAAATGCACGATGTTACTGCGAATTAACCAAATAGCGAATTATATAATTTTTTCTTTACATAAACATTGCTCATATTTCAAAATATGCATGTAGATCAAACACTACAAAGGAATCAAACACTACAATGAATCAAACCCTACAAATTGTAATTGCACGTACTAACGATTCATAGAATAACAAAGTTTCCCGCCAACTTCGAATGACGTCGGAGTAGCTTATAACTTCCCCCAAGATGGTTTAGCGACTACTGTCAATTAGTTCAAGATACTAAATCTAAGCTTGCGATTCCAATGGTGACCACGCCTTGCTCAACTCCAAGTGTTCCTTTGAAGCCAGCACCGTCAATTTATCCCTTACCTGTGAATCGCGCGCTGCCAAAATAAAGCATCAGTAACGAGTTTCTACGTCTTTGTTATACACACTAGCTTTGACATCGTCACATTTATGACGCGGAATTATTAACCCCAGGGTCTAGCATATACATGTTGCAATCTGGTTATTGTTCCGAGAAAAGGGAACAGTCAAGACAATAACTAATTTTGTGCAAGTGATTTTTGATGTAATTGCATCCTAAAATTTAAGAGTGACTATGTGATATTTTATGTAATTTCATTCTAAAATTATAAATTTGTGCATGTGATATTTGATACAATTGCAGTCTAAAATATAAATGTGAGAATCTGATATTTGATGTAATTGCATTCTAAAATATAAATATGTCTGTGATATTTGATGTAATTGCATTCTAAAATATTAATGTGTGTATGTGATCTTTGATGTAATTGAATTCTAAAATGTAAATGTGTGTATGTGATCTTTGATAGAATTGCATTCTAAAAAAATGTGTGTATGTGATCTTTGATGTAATTGAATTCTAAAATGTAAATGTCTGTATGTGATCTTTGATAGAATTGCATTCTAAAAAAATGTGTGTATGTGATCTTTGATGTAATTGCATTCTAAAATATAAAACTAGTAGGTGATCTTTGATGTAGTTGCATTCTAAAATATAAATGTCTGTATGTGATATTTCATGTAATTGCATTCTAAAATATAAATTATATAGAATTTATTCTTACTTTTTGTACCATTTTTTGTTTTCTCATTTGTATTTGTTGTCATTAAAAGATATGTATATTATTATTATATTTGATAATCAATAGAACTAGTATTTATCCCCTGCAGCATGACACATGTCTGCGTCCTCGCCGCCTGTAGCTATGGCTGCTTGTGCAACCTAATGTTAAATAAACCTTGTGCTCTCCTTATTTTTATTAATATATATCAGGGATATAACATTTTTTAATTGAACGCAAACATATTAAACAGTAAGTGAAATTATGAGGCTGGTGTTAACCATGTAAACAAAAACCTGAAACGGTCTCATTTTGTGCAAACATGTTTTCTGGCACACTTTGATGTATAATGTGCCTTGAAATTATTTTTTTAAATGACCAAAATAAAACTATTTTTTTTAAATCAAAGCCACAATTTTTTAGGTTTGAGAATTGAAATTATCGTCAAAAAATATCTCATCGATCACTGATGAAGAGAAGTGATTATTTCTTTTTAATAAAAGAACGTTATCTTTTGATCTTTCAAACTAAATATATTTTTTTCCTGGCGTTTGGTATCAAACAGAATAGGTATCTTCATGGAAACTAATCATCTATAAATAGTATCAATGGTCTCCTATATATTTCTTATTATACGCTTTTAATTGCAATAGAAAAAAACTTTAAGTAATATTTCCATCCACAAATTCTTCTGAATATCAATGACAAAATAACGGTACGTGACCGGGAAAAAGGTTATATATGCATCATTACATCCCATGCATATCTGAAATGCAGCTATCAGAACCTTTTCCGAAGTCCGAACCGGAGTCAGATAGGTCTGCCTACTCTCGCTAATGATCTTGAAGATGTAAACTGGATAATGAAGGCAACCATTAAGGACAAGCAAACTGGAATACAGTCAAAGTTCATGAAACAATTAGAAGACCGACCTTGCAAATGACTTCTTTCTCCTATCCCACAAATACCAGCACATGCAGGCCAAGATAAACTGACTGGAAAAAGAAGACAGGACCAACGTTCCCTCTAAGCGAATGGTAGGTGTGCGCGCAGTGCTCGCTGCACTGCGCAAGCATTACGGAGACGAGCAAAATTTAACGTTGGATTGAGCAAAAATTGACAATCCAGCTGCGCGGGGATGCCTGAGCAACTGCGCGCGCGCGCACGCGCGCAGCTTAGAGGTAACGTTGGACAGGACTGAACATCACAAACATCCTAAAATACAAAATTAACCCAATTCAGCAATAAACAACACATCAAAATAAAAATCGATGGTGAAAGTCCTATTCTATAGGAAGTTGAACAGTCCATCTACCTAGAGAGTTATGTCTCACCTGATGGGTCAAGACTTCCAGAACATAAATGGAAATACCAGACAAGCATTTAACACTCTGAAAGATGCATGGAGCTCATCCCTCTCTAAAAAGAACAAGATCCGACTGTTCAATGCAAATCGTGAAAGTTGGCCTGTTCTATACCTCAGAGACCTTGCGGATAACTAAGGCATCCTTCAAAAAGGTACAGTCCTCTGTAAACATACACCGCCTCTTTAACGGCCATCGGGCAGAGGGGATCCGAAACACTTTATGAAAACTACAACCTTCGCACCTACACACCCACATACAATTAAACGTAGATTCACTTGTCACTTGAAGTTTGACCATCATTTTACTCCTTACAATATTAGGTATCATGCACAATTTTAGCGAATAGACTCATAGGCGTTTCCATTGGTGCCCTTTCAATGGGGAGTCAGTGCCGTTTTCAAATTTTGGAAAACCCACCATGATCAACACATGACCTGATCTGGCCCTGGAATTTCATCTTCGCTAGCCAAGGTTCCGATGTGATAGCCCTGACCTAGTGTAGAAAATATTCCGGAATATGAGATAAATTTGATCGCGGTTACAATATGTGAGAAAAACGCACAAGACGGAGTTCAGAAGCTGTGTGTAATAAACTATATGACGAATGTTACAAACCGTGTGAGATAGCATGTATGACCAGGGGTATCTGAGATACTATAAGTTACCTCTGTCACAAATCTGCTTGATAATGTGTCTGATCCAAGTCAAAGTCTGCGTGAAAAATAATGCGGTCAAATGCTATTTGTGACATCGTCGACCTTAGGTAAAAACATCAATAATCATAACCCTCGAGAAATGCCGTCAACGCCAAGAAAATACAAGTCTCTGGTTGCCTGCAGTAAAAATGTAAAAATTACCACACTGGCCCCATGAGTAGATAGCAACTAAATCAGTATCGGTCATAATTTACTGATCAGATATCAAAAGTAAAAAACAACATGTACGATAAAATTTATTACTTTTTCATATCGTTCTATTTGATATTTGCGGGAGTGTATCTAGGTCTTTATTTGTCATATGTGATAGTTCAACATGTGCCCTAATGCCGAGAAAAAATGAATTTTTTTAATTGAAAAAGAAAATGCATTGGATACATATTTATACATTAATTTATTGTGGAGTTTGGTACGCCTACGTTTGCAATACTCAATGGCTGAATTTTCTTTTGAATTTGTCCATAAACGGATTAATTGTATTGAATGGCAATTATTCTATAATATTCAATTAAGGTTATTATGAAAGAAACTATTGTGTGTGTGTGTGTGTGTGTGTGTGTGTGTGTGTGTGTGTGTGCTGGATTTTTAACTTTGCTATATAAACATTTCAGCCACTACGCTACGATGTCTTCATTATGACAGAAGTTTAGTGATGTCTAGTGCTTTAGCATCAAGCCGCAGAAACGTAGCATTATGCCCCACCCAGTCGCCTCATCCTGACAACAGGCTGAACCAGTCCTAACACTAACCTTTTAATGCTGAGAGCGCCAAGCTAGGCAGTTGCTAGTTCCATTTTTAGAAGTCTTTAGTATGACTCGGCTGGGATTCGAATCTGCAAAAAATGAGTATGAGGCGGATGCTCTAACTACTAGGTTACAGGAGTGGTCGTGCTTAAAAGTAATCCCCATGAAGTTTAAGGACACTTTATATTCAACTAACAACTGGTCACCGGAATAATTAAGACTAGCGGCATTGTCGGTTGCTCTTTGAAACTGGATATTTGTTTACACAAAGTAGTAACAATCACAGTTCAAAATTAGTTCAATTTTGGAAAAAAAAATAATTAAAAGTCCGCACTAATTAGTCACTATAACATGAAACATTACGAAAGTTTCGTGCAAAACACCATTTGACTGGTACCTTAATTTTACTTTTTTGACATATTCTTATTACAATTTCATTTCGTGATAACATTTAAAGAGCACTTACAAGATAATTTGTGTGTGTGCTGATTTGTTACCATCGTATGTTATCAATAAAGACAAAATCTCATATTTACTAATGACAACTCCAAAGGAAAATTTAACCATGAAAAACTTGGTCTCCTATTAAAGGTCGTTGACATTATCCAAGTTGACCGATATTTGTACAACAAACAACTGCACTTCGCCGACACCTGCGCCGTCGATAGTACTTAGATTATATGTCGCGCAAACTTGTTCAGTCGACGTAATATAAATTAAGTTGAAACATTTTTATTTCCTCTGGGTTTCTTCGTTTTCATCCAACTGAAAGATGACATTGGGCCGATAACTAAACCGTTGAGGTTAGTTACAAATAAAAATATAAGAGCTTTCCAGACTTGAATGAAAAGACAGGTCGTGCATTTGTCTGGCTCAAACATAGTGTGTCATTGATTTCAATTACAAATAAAAATCTAAGAGCCTTCCAGACTTGAATGAAAAGACAGGTCGTGCATTTGTCTGGCTCAAACATAGTGTGGCATTGACTTCAATTACAAATAAAAATAGAAGAGCTTTCCAGACTTGAATGAAAAGACAGGTCGTGCATTTGTCTGGCTCAAACAGTGTGTCATTGACTTCAATTACAAATAAAAATCTAAGAGCTTTCCAGACTTGAATGAAAAGACATGTCGTACATTTGTCTGGCTCAAACATTCCCCATTTTGTTTATGGCGACGAAAGAGGTGTGCTACGTTCGACTGAAAGAAATCATACACATGTTGTTTGGAGTCAACACAATTTTCTGACATTTACTGTATATACTCGCTTATACCACGAGTCAAACTGCTAAGAACAAAGATCCTGATTTGCCATTGCATAATGGACCTGCAGACAAGGTTATATATTGTTTGTTCTCCTGATTACTCCTAACAAACTGCACAGACCCAGATATGCCTGCATATTATGCAACGGCATATCTGGGTCTGTGCAATTTGCATTTGAACTGAACTTATAAGCGAATACAGATAATGCTACAATGTGCTGCTACCACATTTCCCTGTGTATATCAATATAGTTGAAAAATTTCACGGCAGGCAGATGAGAATTTTAAGTCATTGAAACCACTGCAGCCAAACAAATTTATTTCTCACCATGGCCGATAACATTTTAGAGAAATGTAATGTTTGTTGCTATGAGGATTCTATAAGAATGCATGTTGTGATGTATGTAAAATATATAAGTCCTTGTTGTCTCCATTCAAGCTGCAGTCCACTATTCAAATCTGGGCTGACATGTATGGGCGACCGCATGTAGTGGCAATTGGGGGCACTTACCTGAGTTCAACTCTAAATATGTTTTAAACTGCATCCATAAAACTTAATAGCTGACCACTACATGTTTTTGCCTCCCCCCCACCGGTTCTATACATAAAGTTCAGTTCCGGTTTCCCCCACTGTACACAGACAATCAGGAATGGAGATTATAAAACTCTGAGCCTGAGTATAAGATTGAATTCCAATGAAAAACGATCTTTTTATAATAATAAAAAAGAAACAAAAAGAAAACACAAAAAAACAATATCATTTGTGACTGATGGAAATAAAATTACAAGCTCAAAATCGAGATTCTTTTAATTAATGACTTCCAGGCAAAAACAACGGACTGGTTAGTTGCCCATAACAACGGAAATGACGTGGGAGGGAAGCCGTCCAGGAGGTTTAATAAAAGCTTGATAGTCTATCCATGTACATCTGCGACATTGTTCAACAGATTCTGAAGTTGTCATTCGTGTGACAGTAAGAACACGGTGTTTTTTTCTTGTGACATTTATATTAGAAACGTACTTATGTCGATCTATCTCGCCACCGTGCCCCACCCCACCCCACCCCAAAAAAACCCTGCTCTACGAGGGGAACGAGAAACAAGACACTTTTCAATGTAAGGGATATTACCATATGCGGCTTGCTTTACATGAGGCATATCGATTGTTATCGACACAAAACATGATGTGAATATTCTCAGTTTACAACGGTCGTTCTGTTAGAAATTAACCCACCATTTTTAGCCTTTTGTATGTTTACCTTTAACCATTAAGGAATATGGATCAAACAGCAGATGAGCGCCTTTCGAAATGAACCAATGATATATTAATAAAGTATGCGATTTTCATAACGCACTACGCGGATATTGATGCATTGGGAGAAGGATTTAAGCGAAGAGATATAAACCGAGTTTGTACGAGTTACCAAGCTTTTAAAAAAAATAGAAGGACAATATAAATCAGGAAAAATTGTGTGAACTGTAAGTGTAAGATCTGTGAATTTTTATTTTGATACAAATTCCTTAAAACATCATCCTTAAATGCTTGTAATTGAGCTCTTGAAGCACAGTTATATGCCCAACCATTGCTAAGTCACAGATATGTGAACATATATCAATATGGAGTAAAGTTATTATGCAGCTCAAATAAGTTAATTTTATGGAATCATGATTTCGATGCGACCCAACTTTAATCAAAATAAAAATAAAAGTTGGGACAAAATCGATTCTAAATGCTGTTTTCCGTACTAACTAACAATGAGTCAGACAATGTTTTTATTTCCTTATTCCTCTTGGAAGAAGCAAGATCTCGTTCATCTTTCAACGTATAATAATTGGTGTGATTGTCTACTTTATCTGTCTAGTCATGTAAATAAATAAATACTGTGCTTGACTTGCAGATGATTTTCTGGAATGGTCCAAACCTTGTTATTGACTGCGAGCTGCTTATCGGTGGCATGGATATTTATTTAATATTCATTTATCGATTAGCACTGAACTTCGATTTGACCATGAGCAAAACATGTTTATTTTCTTCCAATGTAGCGTATCGATATAAATGCTATATACATATCCGTAGATTTCTATTAAAATTTAATCGCTCATCACGTCCACAATAGATGCAGATGATTGAGTAACAGTGTCACCTTCGCGGCAGATGCTGTTAATATTGCTCCATGCAACACGGTACATTAACAACATAATAAATCAGGCTGCGGCTGATGTTCACGAAAATTGAGATGTAAAGACATCGGGATTAAAGGCAAATATATAAACCTACGATGCATTTATTTTGCATATTATACCTCATAAATCGAATAATAAAGCCTGCTTTTTTTCGGGAAAAAATTTAAATGGACTGGCCGAGAATAACATGAAGGTGTCAAAATCTGTCTGATACGAGTATTGACACCTTTCGAACCTCCTCAGCACATATGGCTGATTTGGTCCTTTAGGTGACAACCTTGTTTTTTGAAATTGTGTGTTTTGGTGTAAGGTTTCCATGTCCACCCTTTAGTGTTATATAATATTTCTGTGTAATAATTTGTTTTTAAATTTAGAAACGTGTTGCTTTTTCTTGCCCATCATTTTCTTGAAGGTTTTGTTATCCCATAAGCATACGGAGTGTATTCCCTTCCATCCATCCGTGCTGGCAGTGGGCTGCCATATACCCTCCACCCGTACTGGCAGAAAGTTCTGGTTTCCTTCTCCATTTGCTTGTAACAAGGATTGTACATCCCTCTCTTAGGACTATTGAGACCAAGGGTTATTTTTCTTTCTTAAGACTTTAGGCCACCGTATGTTGTGGAGGTTACTTCCCATAGGTAGCAAACGGTGTGTACTCCCTTCCATCCGCCTGTGTTGGCAGTTGTCTTGGTTTCCTTCTCCGTGTGCGTTTAACTAGGATAGTACTTCCCTCCCTGGGAGAGGAAAAACCAGGGATGGATTCCGTGTCCTTAGCCTTAAACATGGTTTTACTATAGTGACTTTGCCAGAGTCATTTTGTCTGGGTGTAGCGCTTATTGGTGAGTGCTTTAGTTGTATGCTTATCTATTAGTGTTTGGACGGCACTAGTTACGTCAAGGTCAAATGGTTATTTTCCTTATATACGTGTGGTTAGTTTCAATTTAGAATAAAAGTTGGATTATTAGTTTTAAGTCGAAAGTAATTGATTAGGGTGAATAAGTGCGTTATAATTGTGCCATAATGCATGCGTGTTGTTTTAGTGTGTCGTAGTTGCTCTGTATGCCATAGCATACTGTTTTCCAATTTCTTAAATCATAAAAACATCTGAGCGTTGCCTATAATTTTGTTTGCGTCGTAGTTATTCTGTATGCCATAGCAAAGATGTATGGAACACATTTGGGTTCTTGTTTAAAATTTTTGATATTTTGTGTATGTGTATTCGTATTATTAAAAAAAAACACAACACCAGTTGTAGAAACAGTCTCATTATTTGATCAGCAATTGCTGATTTTGATTTAAGCTCGGTCTCGTAGTTAAAAGAAGTTCTTCATGCTAGTACCCCATATATCCATCTAGTGGTGCATAAATCCAAGGATATCATGTCACTAAGTAGTATATGAACCATCACTTCTGGTTATACATGGCAACACACTGTGAGACTTGGCAGTGGCGTTATTTATTGCTCTCGGTCCATAGCTGGCGTGAGAAACTCTTGTTTCTAGGTGTTTCACCATGTATGGATAGCTATATTAGGTTTTGGTCCTTGTACCACAGGAGTATGACGTTTTATCAATAAAGTACGGCGAAATGTCTGACAAAATGAAATACCCTTAACAATAAGATATATATATAAACACAAGGAATGCAAGCGTGGCCACAACCCTTCGCTCGATTCGACATTTTCTCACGAGTCTTTTATCGCTTCAGAATCGCAAGAAGACTTAAAAACTACACACATGCATTCAAAAGACAGTTACTTACCAACGCATAGCTCTTAAATGACCATGTCCTGAATCCAACCGGCGAATTAACCTTTTTTTTTCTCACAAGTACGGTCACATTAGCCAATGTAGGCTGATCTCCTGCCGGAAGTAGCCCATTCTCTACCAGTTTCTACCCTGCAGTAAATATGCTGAATAACATGATGAAAGTAATTTCTCAAGTTAAAATGTTCATCTTGCTTTTTATTTCAGATTGTATCATTTTATAATTTTATTTAAATTTGCAGAACAGAAATATGTAGTAAAAAATGTGGTAGTAGAAATAACGGTTGATGACGTCATCACACTTCAAATATTTACGACTGTTGCTGGATCCGGTAACTTTAAAAACACAGATTCTGCGCCGTGTTCGGTACAATTATTAGACACCAACGGATATTTACTGCAGGGTAGAAACTGGTAGAGAATGGGCTACTTCCGGCAGGAGATCAGCCTACATTGGCTTGCACTCCTTGTGTTTATATATATATATATATATATATATATATATATATATATATATATATATAATTATTGTTAAGGGTATTTCATTTTGTCAGACATTTCGCCGTACTTTATTGATAAAACGTCAGACTCCTGTGCTTGTACTGTATAAAGTTTCAGATTTCCATTTCAATCATATAATCATTGACATTTTCCAATTATTTTCACTTTTTAAAAAAAAATAATCTCTATAATATACATAATCCGTTATAAGAATCCATGTACGGTCCATGTGGTTATTTTGTGTGTGTACTGTATAGTCCAGTCAGAAAATCGGGAGTCCATTTGTTTATTTCCAAGTCGTTGTCAAAATGATACATACTTTGCGTGTGTTTTTAGGTTATGTCATATTTATGTAGTTCGTTCAGAATAATATGTCCTTTTTGTTTCCGAGTCGTTACTGTGATGAGGTTTGTTTGTTTTGGGGTTTTGTTTTAAAAATGCACTATAAGATACAATGTCCGTTATAATAATAAATCAGAGTCCGTGTACGTTCCCTGTGGTTATTTCTTGTGTGTATAGACCATTCAGAAAAATTGAAGTCCGTGTTTTGTTTCCAAGTCATTGTTAAGATGATAAATATGTTGGATGTGTTTCTAGGTTAATTCCTATGTATGTAGTCCGTTCAGAATAAGCTTTGTCCTTTTGTTTCCGAGTCGTTGCTGTGTTGAGATTTGTGTGGGCTTTTTGGTTATTAAAATGATTTAGTCGTTTCTTGCTGCCTGTAATCTGTGGCTGTAGCTTCATTCTTCATGGCGGGCTTCTTCTTCTCCACGCATTGGTTGCCTCCTTTGCCACGACCAGACATATGTTGTTGTTTTTTTTATTGTTTTTTTAAAATTATTATTGCAGTTGCAGTTATATTTTCCGCAGTTGATATCGAAGGTCTGTCTGATACGTTCGTATCCTGATGTACAGTTTCGATAAAACCTGTTGACAGCCACCACTTTAACTGACAGATTGCTGATTGGCTGATCACCGCTGCAACCAACTCTTGCGGCTGCACTTTACTGTTTTATCGATTTTACCAGAAAAAGCTTTCCTTCTGTTGCTTTCTTTGCTAAAGAACGCGGGAAATTAAACCAATTTTCTCATGTAGATCAAGGCCATTTTTCATGTCAGGGAGCAAAGCTTTCGATTACGTATGTATGTTTCAGCTGCAGAGAAAAATGTTGCTTCACGTAAAACATGTTATTGTACAGCTTTGTTTTGATAACAATGCTAGATTTTTTATGATGAATTTTTTGAATAGGGTACAACGAGTTTGGTGAGCAAGTGCCTGATATTTTACAACTAGCGTAATTACAATGACAAAATTTGAAACCCTCTAAAATAATAAATTAACGTTGTTCAACACAAATCAAACGACTAATAGGTAGGAATTGATGGGGTATCGCATGTTTGCACAAGACGAAACATTGTACTTTTACATTGGTAACATACAGAGAAAAGAACAATATCCGCAAGATGCAGTCAGGGCTCGACGCCCTGGGCATGCGCCCCTATCGCCCCCTTCTTACGATGGCTAGTGAAAGTGATATACTTTAGACATATTCTTACAAAATAAAATCTAAAAAAATACACCAGTTACATCGCACAGACACTAGCTGCAATTCCTTAATATTTCCGTCGTCAACGATTACCTCAGCAGTTCCATTATATGTACAAACAAAATCGTTCAGTGTTTTTTCATGAGAATTGGACAATTATAGGATATCAAGTTCAATACAATCACGATACACACACAAGTAGTTTTTTTTCTTCAGTTTAATATAATATGTAATATTAGGCTTCATGCACGAATGATGATTAACGGATACATTCAGACCTGTACTTTAGTATATCTTGTTATATTCGCCTTGACTCCTTAAAAGCACTTCCGTACATTTTAGGCTTGTTTCAGCTTTTCATCTGTATGTAGAACCTGATTTCAGTGGCTACAGTTTTCCTAAAGGGTTCTATGATGATCACATTTCTGCACATGTTTAAGCAGATCACAACAGCTAAAGAACTATTCTTGACCTTGCTGCAGAGTTCTATTATATAGCTAAATTTAGTTGTTTTAGGTGCAGTGGTATATGTATAAGTTTTAGAAGAGAAGGTATAAATTTTCTAAATTCTCTTCATAAATTTAATAAAATTTTGTCCATGATAAAGGAGTACTTCTTTAGTCACTGTTAAATTTAGAGGCAGGGAATTTGGATATACATGTATATAGTATTATCAACAGCTACTTAAATGCAATGGTGTCCAGTGACACTGCTAGCTGTGAAATGGAAACAAAGAAGTCAGTATGACATTTGGAGTTTGTATTTGAACAGCTAATTAAAATTAATTATAGCAAGTTTGCCTTAGTACTTAATATTCAAATTAGTGACCAGTTGAAGGGACATTTGAATCTTTTAGTAGGTATAAAGTACTTAAAATAGAGTTGGGTAGTTATTGTTTCATTTTAAATTAATTTGCTCATATAGGATAAAGTTTACAAGTAATTTTCTACTTAATATAATATTTTGGAAATTCTAACATGCAGTATAACTTAGAAAAAAAGAGTATATAGAGAGCATATATATGATTCTATATTGGATTACATAATTTAGATTTTTGTTCATTTTTATATGTAGATTAGAGTTAGATAAAGGGTCTGTACCTAACACAATCAGAACAGAAGTTTGGTTATATATAAAGGTCTTCGGAGGTTCGATTCATTGTAATGTGGCGCTGCCGGTTATCAAAGTGTTATTAGTACAATATTGCACAAGGCCTGGTCAGAGGTATTGAGCAACTTGGAAAAACAACACTTGAAGACCGCCTCCCACTAATTATCGTTATCTAGAAGATGATCTCTACGGTGTAATTTGCCCGGTCAATGGATATAGTAATCTGAGATGGTACTTTGAACAAGACAACACACGAGCCCCCGTAAAGATAAAATATGAATTTAATTAAAAATACAATTAAGAAAAGAATGACACTGTGAATTACAATTTCTTTCTTTCTGAATACACTTAGTTCAGAAATACATAAACTGAAGCTTTAAAACAATGGATACATTCATAAAAATCCAAAACACTAATAAAAATAAATGAAGTTAGCCGTTAATACTGAGAGTAAATTTCATCATGGAATCGAATGTTCATTTAACATTGGACTGTTGGGTGATTCAAAATGACCTTGTTCGACGACTAGTTCTTGGTTCTCTCTTCTGCGTTCGTCTTGACTTGCTTGCCCTTTTTGTTGTAAGCGGGATTACACACCTCTGTCTTCCAACTTCTTTTTCCGTCTCTGAATTTCGACTTCCTCGCTATTCCTTCAAACAAACTATTTTTCCTTTGAAAAGAAAAGGGTAAAACGCCCTAAGTATCTCATTACTTTAAGAGTTGAGATAGTAATTCCGTCTTCAGGTTCGAAAAATCAGATCTTACTATCAGGGTTATCATTTATACGGCCTACAAATACTATACAAGTCTTCAGATCAATAGAGCTATACTGCTAATTATCGACATCAGAATTCGGGAAAGTCATATATTCCCGTAAATCATTACGTAAAGTTAGGCAATATATCATAACACAATCCATATTTACTAATATGATAAATTCAATTTAATGTAACACTTTCCAATCATAAATGTACACGGCGGGTTTTTCTACACCACCCATTTACCTACCTAAGTATATAAGGTAAAAAATGCTAATTCATAATTCAAAAATACATTATTAAATCACTGTAAAACCGACTATCCATACAAAAATATGAACACATCATGCATCTGTAACAAAGAAACATATCAAAGTACGTTATTAAATCAATGTAATACTGAACTATTTGTATCATAGTATCGATACATTATGCATCTATGACAAAGAAAAACATCATATACATTACATCGTGATAAAGGTGAATTTGAGTTAAATACCTTGTGTTTTTGACGTGCTTCTGCCGTTTGATTTCCGGCGGACTTTCCTGAGCTTATTATTACGAAGGCACTGCTGTAAAATTACCCCCGGAGTCTTCTCCTATGTTGGAACTAATAAATGCTGACCGTCTCTTGCAGAGGTCTTCCTAGACTAATTCAAAACTCATTAACTCAGAGAATATATTCCCCAATTCTAGGTTCCGACCCAACCCTCTTTCCTATACATTTGACCAATCGGCATAAATGCTATCCTTGCGGACCTTTTGAAAACCGTCTATCAAGATGTCAAAGATGCCACTTAGGATCGAAATATCACCTTATCATTTGTCTCAATCATTGTTGACAGCTCTGCGTGAGGAATCACCTAGGTTAACGCGTGTCAAACACTCTGTCCGTTTTCACTCTAAATATTGTAACAGTCTGACCGAGGTAATCTAACATTCTTTCCGTTCAAACTCTACTCCAAGACAGTTGATTGTCGGCTAGCCTACGAATTAATTACTGGATTTCACTGATGAAAAATTTGGCACTTGACATTCATATCAATCCATTCCATATCAAAAGAGAGAAGGAGCCCAAAGTACCGAATCTATAAATAAAGAAGATAAAAGTGCACCCACTACTACTAAACCACCTTAACAGAAGAAGGAAAGCTCGAAGTTGAGATTGGAGAGAGAAAATAAAATCCTGATTAAATATCCATCACACAGACAAAATTCGAAAAATATAGCAATCAACGAGCAGAGAGCCTGCCGCGTGGAGCAGAAAGAACACAAAGGAAAGCATTCAGCAGTAGCGCGGCTGATATAACTCCAAATCGCCGGGTGTAAACTCTGCCATTAGATAACAGCAAAATTTCTTGTTTAATTAGACATAAACATACGGAAATGCATTGTCTCCACTTTTACCATAAAGTACATTGTTATTTACAACTTTCAGCACAGGCAAAGACTAACACCTTTCTCTGCTTCTAATAAATTCATACGCACCATAATTTAGCATTCATATAAATAGTAACAGCTATTACTCAACTAGTAAGGATATTATTTTCAACATATAAGGAAATAAACTTATAAATTAATTTATTCAAAATGTTTCTTAATTGTTTTTCAATCGTGCACTTAGTCAAGACATCAATGTAAACCGACCAATCATATTAACCCTTACCCAAATCAGTTTAAACTATAGCCTAGCACTGCAAAAGCCGTAACCCAAGCTTAAACCAATCCTACGGGAAGACTTATACAATAAATATTCAATACTTTGTCAATTTAAATCAAAATTACAATCTAAATAAGACAAAACGTCACTGGAATGTCTCAAGCCACACGCAACAAAATTGCCCTTTTGAATAAGGCACATTTAGCGGACATGAAACATAGTAAACTCAAGGAAAAAATGGAAATTAAAATCTGACAGAAAGCACTGAGGAAACTGAAACACCACAAACACCACATATCGCCATAGGCAACTTTTAAAACTCTTCAACATCCAAACACATAACGTTGACAACATTGGGTGTACAAACACAAACCACCAGAGTAACAAGAGCTGCTTCAAGGAAAGCAACCAATACCATTACAAATGTAGACGATGCCATTAACGAAAAAGATCCCAAGAAAACAATCACTATCCAAATCCAAGCAAAAGACACAGAGCTAGTGAAAAATGCTTACACAGTAATGGAGGTGGTACCAGACTTAACAGTGACAGAAACAACAACAAAGAACATACATGCACTGAAGGTGAGGATATCAGTGCAGAAGCATCGACAACCCCAGCTCAGAACAACGTCCCACGACAACAAAGACTGAAACGGATATCGCGACAACAACAACATGACAACACACTCTCCTTGAAGAGGGTAAAACAAATTACCACCACTGGAACTTAATAGTCTAAATCACAACAGAACACAAGAGACACCGCATGAAGGTAAAATCAGTCGCGCCACAAACAACAGCAACAACAAAAAGGACTTTGTAATGAGCCTTGAACTCCCCGAAGATTAAAACATAAACAGCAGGAACATAACAAAGCATAAAAACCAACACCAACATCCACCATGTTGGTCTACTATAATAACCCAGACATAATAAATGAGGAGACAAACGACACCACAGAGACACCAGGAGCAACAATGGCATCATCACCAACACCTACACAGATAACTACCACTTCCTGCCCATCCACAAACTACAAAAGGGACAAGATTAGTGATATCAGCTACAATCCCCACAAGAACAACACAAATCAACACAAAAAGAGAGACACAACAACACTCTTTACATTGCAGTCAAATAGCTGGCCCATCAAGTCAGATCTCAAAGGAAGAATTAAAGGAAATAGATAATGCTGAAGAACAACCACCACCCCACCCACCCACCACCCAAACAATGCAATCCAACAGAAACACAAACAAATTCCTAACTATGGCGATAAAACAAAAGGTGGAAAAGGGAAACAACCAATGAAGGAGCAACAAAGAATTAGGAAAACAAACCCTTCTACGCAAGACTCACATGCTACAAGGTCACAGACCAAGGATCCACAACACCATACCAAAGAAAACACCGCCCTAACCAATGTAAGCACCACTGACATCCCAAAATCAAAACCAAAAGAGAAAAAAGGCAACGCACAATCGGCACTACAGAAGCCCACAAGGGACAACATCAATACACAACGTTAAGATGCAACAACAACAGCGCAAAAGATTCGTCAATAGCTATCATGCTCTGGAGCTCACATTATACCTAACAAGCAAGAGGGAGAAATTCCTTCGCTTGAGCAGTAAGAGATTAGCTGCTACCCTCACCCAGAACTATGGGTGAAACTTTCGAATCGTCAGGCCACAAACGAACTACATCATTCTACAATGAATCATATTAAAACAAGTCCGAAAATACATGGAAATAAAAGAAATAGCGGACATCCCCATAAGTGTAACAAGACACAGAGAAAACTCGGTGGAAAAAAACCAAGATAACAACAAAACTGTCACAGACAAAACAAACAAGTAGAAACAATACCCGACACCAGAAAAAGCTCCGCTTACCAACTCACAAACTGTCTTCAAAGCTATCCTGCAGCTCACAGGAACATTGAGATAAAAAAAAAAAACAGCTGCCGATATTAAATATGACTTGGAATATCACTGCATACCTGTTACAAAATTAAGAAATCATTTAGGCATGGATGCAGCCACGGTTCTTCTTGAATATGACGCTCCACCCCCACCCCACACCCAACTTACATCAGGCTAGGCCCTACTGGGATCCCATCACATTGGAGAAATACATTAATAAACCCCGCTATTGCAACAACTGTAAGAAGAATTTCCCCATATCTTTACATATCAAAACAGCTAAGACTCGCCGCTAAATAACCTCTTCAGTGTGGAAGATAGGAGAAAAACACAAAACTCGGAGCTAGGTTGCATAATAACTGCTCCATTTATGCAGCGGAATTTCGGGCAATTTTACAGGCACTTAAATGGGTCAGCAAACAAACACTTAACGAGCGGTAATCATAAGTGACTCCCTCGGTGTCATCAACTCAATCAAAACAAACCATTCCAAGACAAAAGACAATTTTCTTAGAGAACCAATCACATAATTAAATAATTAATACTTAACAAACAAATCATATAATTTATGTGGGTGTCCTCGCACATGGGATTGACAGGTAACGACCAAGCTGACAGTTTCCCCAAACAATACCTCAACGAACCTAATACGATAGCATTATAGTATAGCGTCCACGAACTAGACAGCAGTATCAGAAATAAGATCAACAACACATGGCAACAACTATGGGAAACCAGCAGTAATGGACGCGCAATATGCGCCATATTAAACAGCGCAGCTAGGATCACCAAACCGCCATCAACTATAAAAAGCCAGGATCAAAAACCTATTAACAGAATCATAATAGGTAAGTCTAAACTTGCCGAGAGCTCTGATAAATATTTGACAGCCAACGTAAACACAAACGGCAAATGCGTGCATTGCCCCCTCCAAGAAAATTTAAAACACATCTTGAACACCTGCCCCAGGTATAGAGATCAAAGAGCTAGGATTATAACTAAACCACGCAACATAGGATCTCCGCGGGTCCCCGCCGACCTATCCAGAGTTTCTCAAATAGCAAAACCTAAATATGGGCACTACATACATAAATATCACATTTTTAAAACTTTCCCAGATTCTTTTAAACTTTTGTTTCTTCATTATATGGTTTCCAAACTTGCTGGTGCCAAATTGGCACGAAGAGCTTATGATAAAGACACTATATAACATATGTCGGTCTAAAACTTAATATGAATTCTAACAAAGAATCGTAAAGACCATGATACACAATAATGAAAATGCGTGGAAAATGACTGTGTAACCAATCATATCATAAAAGAGTGTCTAAACTGAATCCCTAAAATGAATTATACATGTGACAGGACAGTTAATACACATATGTATTATCAGTATCTACAATTTGCTTAATTACGCCAATGGATCTGTATGCTGATGAAAGTGCATATTAAATGAAAGTGATAGTGAAGATGAAGGAAATTTCTCATTTTCCAAAAGGTAAATTTGAAGCATGGCCCTTCTTAAAGTAATCAGTTGCCAGTATGTCATCATGCAAAGGGTTTTTAAGCAAAAAGGCATTGAATTCGCAAGATAAATGATGTTATAATCTTTAGGCTCGCTTTAAAGTTTCACAAAATCCACTTGAAGCTGGAGTGATTCTAATATCATGTAACAATTCCCACATCTCCCAAACTAGCAGTTGCAACAACTATTTCACTTGATGAAGTCGCCATAGCAACCTCTATCCAGCTATTTAAAAGAAACCGTAAAGAAAGCAACATCAACTTGTGATGCCGTTTTGTACTCTATATGACATATCCGTTATAATCTATCTCTAGCTAAATCATTCTTAATATTTTCATGTTCATCATCATTTGATGAGTGACACTGGATACAATAATGAAGCTACATTAAATAGTGGTGCACTTGGTATGTCCTCTCCCTTTTTAGAGGATAGAAACGGCCAGTTTAACAATCAGAATTTATATCAGACTATATAAGATCCTTTTGGTTGACTGTTAAATTTTCATGTATTTTCTCGTTTTCTTTGGATTGTCTTTAAACCTTGAAATTGAAATGTAATTATGTAATTATGGGTAGGTTCTAAAAGACTCTGTGGTAATTTCGTTATGGACCGCTCCGGTGGCCTAGTGGTTAGAGCGTTCGCAGCAGGAGCGGGAGGTCGCGGGTTCGATCCCCGGCCGAGTCATACCAAAGACTTACAAAAATGGTACTAACAGCTGCCTCGCTTGACGCTCAGCATTAAGAGGTTAGTGTTAGGACTGGTCGGCCTGGTGTCAGGATAATGTGACTGGGTGGGACATCATGCTACATGTCTGCAGCATGATGCCTCAGTGCTAGACATCACTATAAACTGCCTCACAGCAGACATCGTAGCGATATGACTGAAAAATTGTTAAAGCTACGTTAAAAATCCTAATCAAACAAACAAAATTTCGTTATGTTAACAACCAATCGTAAAATGACAGGAAGAAATAGCAATATACAGTTTACAACCAAATTATGTCTACATTACTTGTAAAAGCAGACTTCAAGACCCTTTCAAGAAGCATTGTATCGTACTGTAACAGCTGGTTTAAATGTTGCATCGTAAACAGTGCAAGTTTTATTGAGGATATTTGCTTGAAAATGAGCGAATAACCGATAGATTTCATCGATTGGGTAAAACTCTCAGTACTGTCATACACAAGACCAAGTATATTTGGCTAGCAAGATGTACACATTAGAGTTGCAGATTTCTCTTTGGGTTCCGCGTGATAGCAGCTGTTTACCGTTTATGTTCTGCTGTGTTTTGTGATTATTGAAATCAAGTTGTGTCTTTAATGAGAGAGAGAGAGAGAGAGAGAGAGAGAGAGAGAGAGAGAGAGAGAGAGAGAGAGAGAACTTTATGTTTGTAATGTTATTCGTGTCTATTGACGGCCAGTGAAAGAAGTATATTTTTCACTCCAGCGAAATATTAATGTTCTTTCTCTAAGAAAATCCAACAATTCACGGCATAGTATAAAATAAGTTTTTCTGTCTCTTTCCATGAATTACATTTAAATTTTATGATTTTCTTCACCACTCTTACATCATTTCTGGAAATGGATTCACGTCTTATTTGGCTAATTGCACTTTTCTTTCTGAGATGACCTATCATATATTGCAGTTGGAACAAATATAATAATACCAAAATGTTGTAAGTATGATGTCATCCTAGGTGCTGTATCAGATTCCAGCCTGTCAGCAGAGACATTTGACCTGAACATTAATCCCAGCATTCTGGATATTTGTGACCAAGGACTGTCAACACCTTCAGCCTCTGTTGTTTATCTTTCCAGGGCTAACTGAGCTTGGACTTCTTGACTTCTGATAAGGCACACATGTTAAATTAATTATAATCCATTATCTGTAACCCTTTCTAAAACAAGAGCAGAGTGCTAGAACAGGCAGTTAAGTTATGGGCTTGATACTGTAAGGAACACTGGAATTGTTGATATCTAGTTTTTGTGAAAGAATTTAGATTGATTTTATATAAAGTTTTAGGTTCCTTACATGGTGTTTTGGAACCTGAATGTAACACCAAATAAACGTGAATACATCAATCCCAAATTAAAAACTATAACAATCAATCCAGATGAAAGATGTACACTTTTAGTTGCACAATTTAATTGAAAACCAAACTTGAATAAAATAAATGGACACCACGACATGCCTCATGCAAGGAAGATAAAAACATTTCTGAAATTATTAAACAAATAGTTTTTAATGCAAAACTGTGTATAGTGAATACATTAACCGAAGCAAACGAAACAGAGAGCATAAAAAGGTTTAGGATAATGGATTGATGGAAATAGAGAACGAAAAAATACACGAAACCGTTTATTAATAGTACCTGACTCAAATGGTACATATTAAGGAAATTTTTCGGATAGCCTGTTTACGAAGAGTTCGTATTTGGAAGGCATTCAATAAAAACATAGAAATCGGAAACTGCGTGTTGCTTTGTGATCCCTGGAGGATATCTGCCGAAGATGATTTATCTTCACAATATCAGGTTAATCTAAAGAGATCTCGAAATAGATCATATATTAATTGTAATTCTGTTGACTTTTCTGAAGAGTTCAATAGAAATGTCGACGCTATTCAAATTTTCATTATTAAAGGGATTTTTTATTTTTTTTAAAAAAACACACATCTATTTGTTTCGTTGCTATGTCATTTTCATCTATTTTACAATATGTTAGTATGTCGTATGTATATACAAGAGAAACATTGCAGTTATTGTCAATTGTTATTGTAATATTTAACGCCATTTGTCAGTACACGATAGGCTATACATGGCGGCCAGTATTAATGGTGGAGGAAGAACTAAGTATTAATGGTGGAGGAAGAACCCGGGAAATCCCCCGGAAAGAACCAACGACCCACGAGAAGTAAGTTAAATAATTACATTGATTATAAAATATCCAGGTCACGTCTATTTAGTATTAATTTCAACGCTCGGTATAAAACATACAAGGCACCTCGAGTTAGCATTAATTTCGTGATCTGTATAAAACATCTGGAACACTTCTATGTATCTGTATTTCCTCTGCATGAAAGAAAGAAAGAATATATATATATATATATATATATATATATATATATATATATATATACACACACACATCAGTCTATTTAGCATATATTTGGATCCTCAGATTTTCATCTGTTCAGATATAAGCATGATACCATTATGTGCTGAAATTGGCATTTCCAGTCTATACAGTATATAAACACAACAAAAACAACAATAATGTATCAAGTTCTGTTTGATGTCAAGCAGTCTTTTTTCAACTCTTTTATTCTTACAAACTACCAATTGAATGATTTGACTCATCAGTGACGTTACTTCGCGTATTACTACAATTGACCAGGAATTTTATTATATTTTAGGTATCTAAAATAGCGTGTTTTTTTTTTCATTTGTTACCACCTAATTTTTTTCCAGTCTCAGTGAAAGCTATTCGCTGTACGCAAAGTTTATCCCCTGTTTGTATTCTTCTTAAATTTATTATTAAGCTTATCTTTTATTTCTATCTTATATAAACATGGCTCATTTTCAAGTTGTTTTTCATCCACTGAAATAACTTAAAATTAAAGATTTTGGTAATTGATTTTGATAATATTTTGATAATCTTGTTTACGAGGAATATGATTATAAGTTGTAATAAAAAAGAGCGCTTGAAATTCTTTCCAAGATAATAATTTGTCTAATAGTGGATTGAAAGTTCCTAAATATGCACAACAATTATTAAGTAAATTAAAGCACCTAACTGTGTCCAACAAATCAAAATTGAATATAAAACTGCTTAAAACATTTGCTTTCGAATGTGTTCATAAGAAATATGACATGTTGATATATAATTGCATGATTACAAAAGGATTAGGTATTGTTTTATGAAAAAAGAAATAAGAAATCCGGAAAATGGAACAGCAAAGAGAAATAAACACAACCTACTTATCTAATACGGCCTATTGTTCAACAAATACAGCCTATGAGGGTCCTTAGGGAAATAAAAATGCAATAAAATGTTTGAATATCATGTAAGATAAACATAACTTTAATGGAGGAATATAAAGAAAGAATAAACAGTGAACAACCTGTTAGAGTTTATACACAGGAAGAAAACAGATACGTGAAGCGCTATGTTAATGCGATGGAAGCAGAAAATTTAAAAAGAGTGAATCCAGAGGTTAAAATGATATGACAAAGATAGAGGATATAAGAATACAGACAGCATAAAAATACAAAACTAAAAAAGGAACAATCTATGGATTGTTACAAAAATATTAAAAGCAAAGAGCATTATTGCTGGATATTTAATAAATTGCAGAATAACGTTATAGCAATATCATTCATATAAATCTCAAAGTTAAGAAACGTTACCATAGTTGAAATAATGCTATCCATTTTTATCACCATATCACATGGTAACACAAATATGCCATCGCCACTAATAGCATAATTAGTGCAACGTTGTAATCACAAACATATTGATGAAATACGAAATGTTATTACGTTTTAATCTAAGTCGTAACATTGTTCTCTTAAGAATTATTTTTTCAGCATAAATTGTACAGTGTCTTAAATAGTAGACACATACTGTCTAATATATATTTAATATTGCACTTGAGCACCTAAAATAAATGTCACATAAGACCTGATATTTTAATCTAGTCTAGATATTCCTTCTTCTTTTATCCAGTTGCTATCTTTTAGAAAAATAGGATCTATGTTTTAATTAGCAATATACATTTGATTCACTTAAAAATGAACAATTTTCTCCAGTTATCAACGTTTCCTGTTCGGCAGTTACAATAATGATTGCATGCACGTGCCACATTAACTAGTGTAGGTTATCCAGATATATAGTTGCATGTTCTTCAGTACCATTATTATTCAAATAGCGTTTCCCCCAATGCTATATCTACATATCTATTTTTAGTACTATTTCTGGTATACTGTGCATCCAAGAAATATCAATAAGATATTTCGTATCCCGATAAAACCATACGCACCGCCCAATTTAAATGATTTTGCCAAAAATGTTCACATCACTCTGTGCTCCGTATGTATTTATTAGGACCGAATTTTTGGTAAAAGTAATAAGATTTAAATTTTCTCTAAATTGTGTTAAAATAATTTTTCATTAAATTATATGAAAATAAATTTTCTACTAAAATATATTGAGATTAATTTCATTTATTTCTGTATTACAACGATTTACTATTTTAAAAATGATTGCGCCTTTATGATCTTAGGCAAAACTCTCTTGCCCTTTATATTTCTCTTGGATCATAAAGTCAGCAAAAATAACGCTCGATAAATTGTATATGTTGCTGAACTAACAAATTCCTAAAATTATCTTCTGAATAAGTAAGCTGATATGGCAAAAGTGTCGGTCTAATGACGTACATAGACTAAGACGGTAGTCTTTAAGAAACGATGAAGCCTCACTTTGAGATTCTGGCGAAACACAAGATTTAGACATCTGACCATATTTGGCTGCGTCCTAAGAAACTGTATAAAAGAGCGAGTTTTGCTTGACAACAATCAGTCCGTTTCGTCGGTACTCAAAGAGACTGATATTGTTACAGGTAAGATACCGTCTGTGTACAATGTTCCATAATATAGTGATTTTTAATGTTAAGATGTTTTTCTAACATAGATACATTTCCAACATTGGATTATTTTAACATTTCTTTACTTTCCTTTCTAAATTGTACCGGAAATTTAAATTAAAGTTTTTGAAGAATTTTATTTACTTGTAATTATATTATTGATTATCGTAAAATACGACGTTCACTACCAACTACATATTCAGTAATAGTTAGTGCAGAAATATAATTATCTTTAAATAATAGAGTTTAATATGTTGGTATTTTGGATTGAATTCAGTCAAATATATTTCTACTAAATGATTGATAGTCTGAAATATTGAAGTTTAGCTACTTTATCTATGGTGAATTTATTTGATATTTAATTATTTGTATTATGTTCTAAAAGGTAGAAATCATACAAATATATGATGTTGGTAAGTGAAGGAATATCGTAGTTTTATATGTATGTTTTATATCCGTAATTTAACTTTATGTAGATTGATATTGGAATCTAACTTTATATGTTGAGTATTTCAATAAAAGTAGTCCGTTTAGTCGGAACGAACGTATCGTTACAGCATCCAGCTTGCCATATTCCCCAAGATGTAGTCGTATCTACACCGTTATAAGTGACAACGACAACTCTTTTACGAGAGCCTGAACACACACACACACACACACACACACACACACTCTCTCTCTCTCTCTCTCTCTCTCTCTCTCTCTCTCTCTCTCTCTTCCACATGGGCAAGGACATTTAGTACTTTATTAGTAATTCATTCTCATAGCAAAGGCTATGATATAATTAAAAAAAATTTCATAAATATTTATTGCATTATTGTCGTTTTTCTTTTACAGTGCAATTATCTAAAATTCTTTAAAAGCGTGTAAAAAATAAATTGCTTTCATGGGTAATATATTTTATCTTGTTAAATTAAGTTGCTGTATAAACTAGTTCAAGGTGAGTTAACCAGTCAAATGTGAAACAACTGCAGGAAAAAATAAAATATACTGCTTATTAGTTTCGTGTTATTTACTTTTTTAAAATCTAAAATCCATCTTTTATTTATCTCAGACTTTTATTCCTTTCATATGCAATGCGCAATAATGTTGTAAATAAAATGTTTTTATATGTGCAATTATAAAACTATAAAGTTAAAAGTGATATGAATTGTACTGCTGATATCGCTCCGATCGATTAGCAGTTATGGCGAAATTTGTTTACATTTCATAGTTTGAGCTAAATCATGTACAATTACTCTTGTTTGCTTTTTTTATCCATTCGTTTCTGTGATTCCATATTTATCTATTTATTTCTCCGCTTTCTCGCTTATGCTGATTTACTCATTGTTTCTCTTGTATTATACAGTTATTAACTGAATTAAATTCACAATATGCTAAATAGCTGAAAACGATAGATTTTTCATTATAATAAAAAGCAAACAGCCAAGTAGTTATATGAACATCTGTCATGACTAACTTTGTTTCTTCTCAAATACTTGTAAAGTTGCATAGCTGTGAGTCAGGGTATACGTTAATCTAAAACAAAGTATAGTGTACGGTGTTAGGTTTTGAAAACTAAATCAAGAAAAGAGAAAAACGATTTGCGCAGGGCTGAGTTATCATTTTAAACAAATATTTTGGTTTGAATATTTTACCGTTTATGATATCACATACTGGGAATTTCAAGAAAATAGTCAGATATCTTTGGGTAGGAACCTTCAACATCTGTGTTTCTAATTAATATAGGTGAGTACCGATGGTTTACTCTGCACATCAAATGGTTTTAGCTTGACGTCCTGTTTGACTCCTACGTTTTAAAGTTCCAGCGTTATGTTCATTTCTAATACCTTACACACACACACACACATATATATGTAAGGGGCTATATATATATATATATACCAAAGAATAGTGCAAAGAAAAGTCTTATCTGCTCATTCGACTAGATACATTCTACAAAATGCGAAAGTAAAATGTATTAAATTGTGTCATCTATAAAAAGCCCAGATCATACGCACTGATTAATCAGTTAAATAATAGAGTAGTTTTTCTTTCCTTGTATACCAAAATGGGTCTACAGTAAAATTTAAATTGTCAACAAGCAACTTTTATTTATGGCGTGCTCTTCTTGTTTTCTCAGAGTGACTAACCACAAAATACAATGCAATTAAAAACGATGTGTCAATATAACTGGGAAGTATTTAATATTCATAGACTTTAAAAATAATGTATTGATAAGTTTGTTTAGCGTACCTTTTCGTCAAGTATCTAATTTAAGTTTTGTTTCAATACCATTTTTATATATACAAGAAAGCGTGTTCTTATCTGAGTGCTTCTTACACCGAATTACAAGCTCGAACATATCTTAGGCATTATAAATAGATATGCATCATTTCCAGTCGATCGTTGCAAAACAAAAACAAGAAATTGAGCACAACAGACTCGCATATTGGCAAGGGGAAAACATACTTCCAAATGCCTCGTGGGTTGGGATGAAGTTCGGGTGGAGGAATTACTCAAGACCAATTTTCCCCCTTAAGATGATATAGCCCTTTTTTCCTGCGGAAAAAAAATAATTAAAAAATATAGGCACATGCGATTTTCCGAGGCGGGGATAGAAACGCTGCTTCCGAGCTTTCGCGAACATTTAACTCAGGGGTGGGACTAAAACATTAAACGACGAGCTCTTTCTTTGGATTATATAACATTATTGTCAGCTCTTGCTTTTTTCTTTCAAATCAGTCAGTAAGGGGCTATTAATTTGCTATATAAAGAACCCACTAAAAAATCAGATTAAAAGCGTTAATTAGTAAAGCATAATGCACTGGTCAATCCTACTCCTAAACGTTCTGAGGTCTTGATGTCATTTTTTGTGTGTTTGTTTGTATGCTTTTGTTGTTCTTGTTGTTTAGTTGCTGTTCTGTGCCACAAATGTTTTGCTGTAACACAATGCGTGTAGGTCAAACAGTTCTCTATATGTAATTTCTATGTATCTCCTTTAAGGCACATAATTTATTAATACATACCAAACATAAACACAATCGGTATTGTGCATACGATAAAATATAGGAACAGGTCACAGAAAACAGTATGGATTACTCGTCAGTAATGATGAACATGAACGAGTGAATTTCGGTGGGCCATCATAAATCATAAAAAGTAAAAGCAGGAAGTTATAATATCATCAGACAGACACTTAGATGTCTGGGTCCGTGAAACATAAAATTCATCTTTGACAGTTTGCATTTGCACAGCAGGGCGATAAATTGATAATTCGGCATTGTCAGACGGCATTCTATCTGATTACACATCCTTTTTTTTTAATGTCCTAATATTTGGCTAATAAACGTTGGAGTAGTAATAGCAAAAGAAGGGACGCCTATCTTGGACCACAGACACCCACTTGGAACATAACTCTTGTATCCTCTTCCATAAAACTTCCAGCTACGTAATTGCACATGGAATGTACTTGGAGATTGTTGCAAATGATATTGGACCATCTATTTCACTTTTCATACTATAAATAATAAAAACAGCAATAGTCTGTGAAGCCATTTGATTGGTCAGAATGACCTTCCGTAAGATTTGGAATAAAGTGAAATATGCACAAGAGACATCATGCTCTGTCGACAACGAGGTGGATAGAATTTGTCTATTAGCGATGGTCATGGAATTATGACAAATTCTATGACAAAATGACCTCCATATATTTTCAGGAGCCGATCAGAAGAGAGAGAGAGAGAGAGAGAGAGAGAGAGAGAGAGAGAGAGAGAGAGAGAGAGTCAACAGAAATGCTTCAGCGACACCCTCAGGTCATCCTTAAACATTTTACAATTGACACTGAGTCATGAGAAGATCTTGCACATAATCGCTCACCCTATCGGAGTCTCATCCATGCTAAAGCTACATACTATGAGCAAAGGAGAATTGAAGAGGCAGTGTACAAGCGAGCAGCATAAATTTCGGAACTCCAGCACGTCTTCTATTGATCACACAATCTCAAGCAGCATTTGCTGTTAAATGTGCCACAGACAGTTCACACAAACTGGCCAAGTTAGCCAATCGCGTGCACACAAAAACCAATAAGTTAGTGATGGCATGACGATCTTTGAACACGAACGACGATCAACAACATATCAGCAATCGTAACTATATATAGATGGCATAGCAGTTAAGGGAGTTTTAAATTATTACCTTTGAAGACATATTTGGAAAAATGACCAAAAAGCACGTGTGCATTATTACGAATTAGGTCTTTCTTATTTCTGATTGGGGAAAAATGTCTGTCCTTTATGGTTCTATCATTTAAAGACGAGAAAAGCAAACGCAGAGTACTGCATTCAAGTTTTAATTAAATACGAACATGGTGCAAGTGAAAAGCATAGCTCTAATCTATACTGCTATTTCCAAAGTACTCAATATCAAGTTTTATTACAAAATCGAGTCACATGTGATAAGACCAAATTGGATTGTCATAAATCCACGATTTACACTGGTTGAATTTAGTAAATATTAAAATATCGTTAAAAAGCAATCTAATAATCACTTTTTCCTTTACATTTTCATAACTCTGTTTGGACAGGAAACTAATTAATCACACAGAACTTATTCGTTCACACATATATTTGTATGATTTAGTTTTTCGTATCCCCCGCTGAATACACATTGAAGCTCCATCTTGAAGCCAACACTGATATTGTTTCCTTAATCATTATTGATCGGGACTTTAGTATTGCATCAAATTTATTTTTTAACGTGTTAAATGCCACTTTCAAAAGGTTAGAAACCTTTTGAAATTGCATCTAGTGGCTGCCATCAGTTGAGAAAATGCAGAACACATGTATTCCAGATCCATTAGTAAACAGATTCTTATCCACCATTGACAGCCAATAAAAATCTTTCCCCATTTCTTTAAATAATATCCGCAATCATTACTCACATATATAAAATACTTGGAAAATGAAAGTAAATTGTGAAAATCAAAGAAATGACAATATGATGATTAATGTGAATTTTATGTTGTCTTTGGTAAGTTGGTAGAAAGTCACTATTTTTCTAAAGATTGGAAACAGTAGATTTGATGATGAGCTGCACAGTGCATTGAGACAGTTTGTAAAAGAGAACAAGAGTCCCTCGAAGTGACCGGTGCTCTACAGTCTGAAAAGAATTATAGGAATTCAAGACAATGTCATTTCTTTTTAAATGCCAAGTGTTCAACTCATGTCTGCTATTCTTGAGTGATACAACCTTAAAATTAGTCGCAGTCCATACTGAACATATGATTCACACCATTTTCATTCAGGAATTCAGGAAACAAAAAAAAAAAAAAACAGACATCAATAAAAGACTTTTGGTAAAGTAAAGCACGTACATTTATAACTATATCTTCAGAAGGAGTAGCGATGACTAGATTTGTAAGATGGTGAGCATGGTAGCCATATTAGATGCTTGATATGCATGATGTTTGTTAGGGACAAACTAGGCACCATAAAAGTCTTCAAGTGAAAATGATAGTTGATATGACTTCTTTTTCGGAGAAGTAGCAATAACAAAATTTTAAAGTTTACTGGCATGACAACTATAACTGAAGTCTGGTCGGCATTTTGTTTATTTAGGACCAACTATTCATCGTCAGAAAACGTCTAATGAAAAACCAATTTTTATATGATCTTCCAGTCTGGAGGAGTAGTAATAGCAAGATGGTCGCTGTTATTGAATATGATCATTTTCGTTCAGGAGGAACTGCAATAACAAGATCCACACTCGCAGAAATATAGGCTCTAGAGTGTATAAAAGCCAACCAGGTAGTTTTTCACCTTATTAAAAGGCACTGAATCTGCTTATTAATCAAAATCAGCTTTGATCCTAATATTACACACTTGCATATCATGTCTTATCAAAATCTTATCAGAAATGAAGCCTCTAAGGTACTGGTAAACAAATGTCAAACGCATTGATGGACGCTTTATCTTGAGTGCAGCAAGAGACTTCAGAGACGCTTCCATAATCAACCTGTATAGGCGCAAAGGGAACCGCCAGACCTGCGACAACCATCCTTACTCTCAACTGTAGGAAAGATACTCGCCAGAATCCTACTGAACCGCCTCAGTACACACCTTGAAAATGGACTACTGCCAGAAAGCCAGTGTGGATTCCTAAAAGAACTTGGGGTCATCGACATGGTGTTTGCTGCTAGGCAGCTACAAGAGAAATGTGAAGAGCAAAATACCGAACGTTTCTCCATCTACGTCAGTCTTGACAAAGGTCTTTGATACTGTCAGTGGAGAAGGCTTGTGGAAGGTACTGGCCAAATGCGGATGCCCAAGAATATTTATATCCATGGCGCAGGATTTCCACCATGGCATGCAGGCACGAGTCCAGGACAATAGAGAGCCGTTTGAGCAATTCCCAGTGACCAATAACGTCAAGTAGGGTTATGTTCTGCAACCGACACTGTTCAGTCTATTGTTCTCGGCCATGCTAATACTTTCAGAGATGGAAAACTATTCAATCCCAGAAGGCTTCAAGAGAAACCAAGGTGATGAAACCAAGATCAAGGATCTCTTATTTGCTGATGACTGTACCCTCAATGCTGGCTCAGAAGCCGACCTGCAATGCAATGCAGCGTTGACACGTTCTCCAGCTCCTGCACAAGCTTTGGTCTCACCATCAGTTAAGTACCAAGAAGACTGAAGTCCTGCATCAGCCGGCCCTTAAAAAGCCCTATGTGGAACCCTACATCACCGTCAACGGCCAAAAATTCAACGTAGTGAACCGCTTCACCTACCTTGGCAGCACACTGTCACAGAGCGTAACTATTGACGACGAGATGAACCTTAGTAGTAGAGGGGGTGAATCCTACAACTCTTTATTGGTGTCTATTTGTATAACCAAGGCTTCCTACGAAACCAAAAAAAAAAAAAATACACACACACATATACACATGTATATATGTAGAGATGGCGAACCCTACAACATTTTAGAGGCGTCCAAGGCCTCCTCAAAAACCGAAGAAAAAAACCAGAACTTTCGAGACGCATATTCGTTGTCGCGCCATCTCAGCAGCTACGAATTAAATCATACCATATGACAATAATGGTAGGAGACTCGTTAACAACTGGATAAGGCCCAAAGTGGCCGAGTGGTCTAAAGCGCTCTCCGTTACGGATCACTGCCACCTCACCTCTGTCTGCGTGGGTTCGAGTCTCAGATTCGGCTAATGTAGTTATGTGAGAAAGCTTGCCAGTAGCTTCTCGTGGGTCGGTGGTTCTTTCCGGGGGTTTTCCCGGGTTCTTCCTCCACCAATAATACTGGCCGCTTAAAAATGGCGTTAAACCCTACAACAACAACAACAACAACAACAAAATAACAATTAGATTAGCTCGAGAGCGACTTGCTGCGATTAAAAAATGTATACCCGTCCGTGATTCTGTCAGACAAAAATTACAACAGCGACAGGAATCTCAAGTTGATTTTGTAATAGGTGCTGAACAATTATTCAAACCCATTAATGCAGCTATTAAAAAGGTTATATATGGAAAAGAAGGAGAAAAAGTAAAAAAGGATGTTCTTCCTGAACTTGAAAAAATAGCAAAAAGAACTAAACAAACAAAAAAGATTTTACTAGATCTTCCATCTAATATATCTGATGCACAATTACAACCACAAGCGGCAGATGCTGACCCTATCGAAAAAGAAACATCTAAAGAAAAAAATCTGAAAAAGTTATACTATCTAAATAATTTACTGGTGGTATGATTAATGTGATTAAAAATGATAATCTAAATGATCTAGCTAGTTTTGCAGTTGCAAATTTTAGTCACAAAGAAAACTACTTAAAACCCGAATATAATAAATATGTAGATAGAAAAAATTGGTATTATTGGATATATCGCAAAAAATAAGACAAAGATCAGGTTTCAAATAAAGATCTACTATATATGTCATACATGAATAAAATAAAAGATTTTGACATAGGTGTTCAGATTGAGCAACAACGCGGTTCGCAACCTATACCTCCTCCTCCACCGTCGTATGAAGAATCTCCTCAGCCGCAACAGAAAAAAAGCAAAGTCCTCTAAAGGGAAGAAAGATGAATTTCATGATACACAAGAAAAATTTGGTGTGGGATGTTTTCAAGGGAGCGGTCTTGTTGCCTGTCCTAATAATATTCTCTCCGACATAGCACGATTTAAATTCTCATAGGGGTAAACGAGCTGGAAATAACTCACCGGAAATAATTAATGAAGCCGCTGATATCTGTAGACAATTATTTCAAAGTGGTATCATGGATATCGGGGTATATCGCGAGATTATCGATGAACTCGTTGATGGTTATCACATTTATTGATCGTCACCACATTAGATAAATAACAATTCGATAAAATGATTATACACTATCACCATTATAAACCAACCATGACCTATGTAGTAAATTCACGATTGCCTGTTTATAGAACAATTTATGGAGATGGTCTTGGTAATATTATTCAAGGGTTATCTACAAAGGATGGCTCCAAAAATAGCACCAATCGCAAAACAATTATCGATGAAGGCTATTGATATTATCGGTGAAAAAGCTCCTGGTGATATTGGTAATATTGCCAGTAAAGTGTTTTCTTCAGCTAAGGAAAGACTAACCACCTTGGTTCGACGACGAAAACCACCACCAGTAAAATTACCATCTACAGAAATCATGCCCGCGAATGTTAGTAAAATAATAAACCAAGCTGCGGATCAAAAACTAGCAGCGTTGATAAATCAAGGATCTGATGCGCAGAGAAATATTGCCGCAAATTTAATAGCGGGAAGTGTCCTGACAAAGTCAGCGAGATCGCGATTTAGATCGAGAAATATATAATAAAATGTTCAAATCTTCACCCAACCCAGCATTTGATATAGACGCACCGGTTCTCAAAAATACCCAACCCAGCATTTGATATAGATGCACCGGTTCTCAAAAATGAATCTGTACGCGATTATCAATTTTATTCCTATAACGCGATACAACCAAAAATTCGAGCGATGATCGAACTTGATACATGATACAAGTAGATATTTCTTACCCACTGAAGCATTTATTGAAGTAGAAGGAGAACTTGTAATAATTGTTGCAGTTAATAAGCCATATGCAGATAATGTCAGAGTTGGTTAATAACGGTATTATCGCGTTGTTTAGTGATTGATGGAAGAGAGATTGATGATCACTCTGGACATGTTCAGTATGTCAAATTACGGACACCACGAGCTACTGCATCTGATCAACAACCAGTTTATTTTGAACATGAAGATAGACCAGGTGATGTTTATGATATTATAAAAAGTGTTAATGATAATTACAACCTAGGGTTTGCAACACGCATATCAATGTCGCAATGACCGCGTAGATTATTTTCATGTGTGATTCCACTGTCTCATATTTTCGGATTTGCAGAAATGTTCGAAAGGTTATCTTTGGAGCAAAACATAAAATATTCCTCGTGCGAAGAGGTGATGATAATGATGCAATCTGGCATGGTAATGGTGTTGCTGATGGTAAAGTAAATGTAACACAAGTCTCAATGTGGATGCCAGTAATGACTCCATCGATCACCGCAGAGGAAAAATGACTATCATTGATGGATACAGGTGGAAAATCAATGATATCATGGCTAACAGTTACGACAGATAGTATTCAGAGTACTATTAACGGTATATTTTCATGGCACATGGCATCACAGCAGGGTGTTTTTGCGCCTCGACATATATTTGTTGCGCTACAGGATACTACGCGATTAAATTCTCAGGAGTGGAGTCATATGATGTTTGATCCACTTGGTGCTTCTGAAGTCTCATTAAGGATTAACGGCCAGCAAGAACCATCCAAAGATATTTTACCTAATTAGGAACAAAACCAAATTGCACGCGCATGTCATCGTTTGCTGACATTTATGGGACGTGATCTGAAAGTAGATACTGGTCTGCAAATATCACAATTAGATTTGAGAAATCGATATCCAATTTATTACTTTTCGATGAAACATCTTGATTTAACCAGACAGACTATTGTTGATATACACTTTCCAACTCGTGTAACTCTTCCAGTTGTTCCAGCCCCACTTCTCCCTAACTACAGAGCAATTGCCGTCATACTCAGTGACAAAATCAATGTTACTCGAAGGTGTTGGTGGTCCAATGAGAGTTGTTGATGCTCCAGTGGAAAACATGTAGACAATTAGATCAATTTAATTTAATAATAAAATGTTATATAGTCACGTTAGTGTTACTCTGACTCCTGGTCAGATTAAAAAGTTGCAATCGGATTCAGCTAAAAAATGTGGAACTACGATATCGTTAAAACACAATCAGATCGCTGGTGGTCAGAATAAACTATCACTGACAGCGCGTCAGATTAAGTATTTCAATCATGATTAAAAAAATTAAAAGAATGGTGTTCAGGTTACTCTCTCTGACGTTGCGATCAAAGACACAATTACATCAGGTGGTATATTTCCACTTCTCGCTGCGTTAGCAGCATTGATTGCCGCGGCCGCCCCCGTAATCGCGAAAGCCGCCGCGTTAGGAGCAGTTGGAACAACGGCAGAAATGGCATTAAAGAAACCAAAGGGAAAAGGATACAAAAAATGGCGGGGTCTAAGACTACCAGGGACTCTGTATTCTTGGTACAGCGGAAAAGGCCTAAGGTTGCCAGGGACGGTTTACTAAAACCTCTGTCAAATTTTCATTTAATTGATGCTGCTAAAATATTAGCGATAAGAAACTTCAGATGTGTTTTTATGCGAGATCAATTACCACAACACCCAAACAGCGCTAAAACCGGTATTATTAATCTCGATAATAGCACTGGACCTGGAACTCACTGGGTTGCATACGCGATTGATCCACGTGAAATCTTTTATTTTGATTCGTACGGGTTAGTGCCACCTAGAGAATTTATGCGTTATATACACCAATTAAACATCTCTCGCTGATATTCGACGCTACCAACAAAGACAATGACCGACCGACCAATATGCGGCCAAGAAGTAATTAATGTCCCTGATGCTATATCATCATCGACTAAACTATCCTTTAAAACCGTACACGAATACACGAGTAATCGCTTTTAAGAGAGATCTTAAAATATAATGATTGATATTTACGGGAGATCTCTCTCCAGCCTGAAAAAAACGCACCCGGGAAATATTGGCAACCAATAATGTAAAAATAATATCGAGAATAAAATGTCTGAAGAGTTAAATCTCGCAAGTGTGGAGCCAGATGAAATAGTCGTATTTCAAGATAGACAGAGGAAATTAAAAACGAGTAATGTTTCCCTGAATGATATTTTAGTTAAACTTAATGGAGTAACCGAAAATTCCATAGCAGTGTTTGGTTCTACTGGCAGTTTTAAACCAGGGGTTCTTTTTTCAACTGTGTTATATAATATTAATGGTCGAGTAAAGAAATCCGGCGATACAATGACGGGCGAGCTCAACATGAACTCGAATATAATAACTGCACTTGGTAATCCAACATTGGACAGTGAGTCTGTGACAAAAAACTATGTAGATGATAATAAACTAACAACGCTGCTAGACGAATATAAAACCATAGACAATAAACTAACAATGTATATATATATATATATATATATATATATATATATATATATATATATATATATATATATATATATATATATATATATATATATATATATATATATATATATATATATATATATATATATATAAATATATATATAACCCAAAATTTTGGCAATTTAGTTTTTCTGCAGCACGTTGAACCGAAGGTTCGCAAATATAAAAAACCTGCTGGCTTCATTCATCGATCGATTGAAATATTAATTCTTTACCCGTCTCAGCATTCACTGATATCACAGATCTCGCAATTTTTTTTATACATTCCTGTGTGATCGCTTTCGGAATTCTCCCTTTGAGTGATAGCTTGAAGGTTACATGAAGAATTATTTTTGGATTTGAATCAATGTGTAAATCACAAAGCCATCTTTGATCACCCCAAAGAAACATTCGTAGGTGAATCTGTGACAATAATGTCTTTTCTTTCCAATAGTAAGTCTGAGATAACCAACATTATCGACAGACCCTACTGGCTTTTTCAACCGACTGTGTCTGACTACACCATCACGGGATGGTTCGTAGTTCTTGATCGTAGGATGTGGTTGAAATTCTTGGTTCATTATATATAATATATTTATTTGTTTAAATCATTATTTGTTTTAATTATTATTTGCTGAGAATCTTAAAATATAATCCTCTGGAGTTCTTATGACTTTGTCAGGGACGCTGTCAAGGTCATTTTTTCTTTTATCATAATACCATTTAAGTTCTCTGTATCGTTTACCACCACATTGGAGGCACAGCTGTGTTGTTTCTCGTACTCCAACATCGCATCGCAAACAATGTTTCGGACCTAAGCTTCCTCGTGGCACACTCTGTGAATGATATTCACAGAATTCGTTTCTGCAGGATTTGTTACATGGGGCTACGGATCCTATCATCAGCCATTTACAGTGGTTCATTATATAAAATATCTTTATTTAAATACTTATAATTATAATATGCAGGAATTCGAGAGATTATCCAAAATCAAACCCTCGAAAATCTATAAATTTAATCTCGATAGAATCTATGTAGATGCACCAAGGAAGGGTCTAGTGAGTGATAAAAGCGTGATTAATAAAATGTATGGTGCTACGAACGAATTTAAGAAAGAAGGAGCATCTCACTCATGGTCAACATTTCGAATCGATGGTGGTTTTGATGCTACAATGAATGATAAACGAGCAGCAAATATAATCACGTATCTTGATAATCGAAAGTATTTTTTCAGATTGAAATTTATTATACTAGCAGAAACAGGAAATTGGATTATTCGTGATAATACGACCCTATCCTCAAAAATATATTTTAGAAAATGTCATTGTGAGTCATAGTTCTAAACCAGGAATATTGACCGGAATTCACAAACCGTATTACGAGCGAGCGTACCCTATGACCGCAGTTATTTATGGAATTTATCCGATAAACGAAAAGCCAAGTGTTGAAAATCTAAAACCTATGAAACTGTCAAAGATAAATTGTGTAAACGAGTAATAGAGCATTTTACAAATGCGATGTGTGGAAACGGTCTGACAGAGGTAAGACGTAACAAAATAAACAAATGGGCTTTATCAGTCAAGGATCCTGGCGCTACAATAAAAACTGTAGCTGAGTTAGAAATAGCATTAAGATTCCCAATAACCGTAGCGACGATAACAGGGGAAGTATTATACGAATCAAAATATAACAAAACAGAGCTCCAATAAATATCATTGATCATAATGCGCACGCGTGGACTAACGCAGTAACAATATTTCCACAGGACAGAACTGTCAAATACTACACGGAGAATTTGTTTGATTTTATTTACGAGTTAAGTAAAAACGATCATGTGTCAGTGTGGTTATTTTAGAGTTTTGAAGATGAGGATAGTAAATTTGTAAGACCTAACGGTGAAATATATCGTACGAAATCTCTTCACGGTGTGATGAGAAAACTCGCTGCGAAATTTTCAAAGGATAATACCAAGCATTTACTAACAAACAGTCCCGTCAGTTGCAGCTTATTTCGCCAGAGAAACTAGCCAACTAGATTTGAAGTTCTCTCAGATGTTCAAGCTAGTTGTAATAAATATGGACACGGCAGATTATGAAATACCAAATATGATTCTAAAAATGTTATCTCGGTTGATATGGTTGCGTGTTATCCATTAAGTTTCCTCGTGTATGGAGAATGTGCTGGGTATTTTAAACGATTTGAACATCCCACGCACGAGAGGACACGAGTTGCGATAAATGGACAACTACCCGAGTTTGATCTAACAGGATTCGCTCGTGTAATATCATTCGAAATCGCTAAAGGACTTCATCCGATTTGTTATGTTTGGTTTGGTAGACACTTCTCTGAAAAATAATGGACACCAGTAGTAGTATTATTACGATATATGATCGATTGTAAAGTACTGATATTGCTTATTGTCGGTGAGGCAATTATATCATATCGACCGCAGACTGAGGTTTGGTTTCCACATCCTAATAGTCTTGATAAAATTATTACTACCCGTGGATCTTGTTATGTTAGATATTTTATGTGCGGTAACATTCCAAATAGAATCAGTTGCTACTTTTTTACCACCTTAAAGTTCACCTGGTTCATATAAATATCTTACAGTCACATTATTACCGAGTATTTTTTTTGTTTTGAAAAATCATTTTGTAAATGGGGTATATATTTTTTTTATCACGTTAGAAGGTTTCATATTGATTGAGTAATTTCATTATTTAATGCTGCTATCACAGTTGGTAATCTTGCAACCCATTCACGAGATCTCTTGTCTTGAATAAATTCCTTCGAGTATTGATATCCAAATAACCGCTCAGCAAGTGTTCGATTAAATGGTTCAACAATTGCCTGATCGCGGTGTATTGCAGTATGTCCTTGTCTGATGGTGACATTATTTTGCTTCACTAATGATAACACTGCACCTTGAAATTCCTTGCCAGGATCAACCAGTAATAGATTTGGTCAATGTAGAGGTCCTCGTCGATAAATTCGTTAAAAAAACAGAAGCTACTTCTGATGCCGATTTGGTCAATATTGGCTCAGCTTCTTTATATCAACTATAGTTCACGCGTACTTGTAAGTCGGTCTTTTAACAGTATCATGTGGCAGAATTAATATATCCGCCTGATGAACTTCATCTGGAACGATGACATCAAAATGTGCAAAGTGAATTTGTTTAGGCGGTGGTAGATAAATCTGCCATATTGACTGTCTTGATAACCAATCTGATGCAGTAACTTCTTTGACTTTTGCCGCTTTGGCGAGTTTATTAAATGCTGATTTACCCCTTCAGATTCTTCTTGGGGAATAATAAAAAGATTTCATAAAAATATTAATTACCAGCACCTAATACGTTTACCTTTCATCGCAGATCTTACTAACCAGTTAGCTAATGATTCCTTGAAAGATTTGATTTTATTCGTAATAGAATTTAACGCGCGAATCAATTTCACATCTGCTATATGTCTATGTTGCAGATACCTACTTTTATTAGCAACATCATGAGCATGACAAGCCCAATCAATTTCATTTATAGGATATTCACCTGGTCTTGGTTGGTCTTGGCCGTCAAGTCGGATATCAAGTTTGGTTCCTGGGCCACAGTAATTATATCCTGGAAGATGCTTTTCTCTTGGGTATTTGGCCCTCTGGGAGTTTTGTCTATTTTGCTGCAATATCACCTCGTTTTTTTTAAAAATTTGCAGAAATAAATCTAAATTTCTTTGTACCACACTGTGCACACTTGCCGGTGAGCGCTGATCCGTTATTTTTTTGTTGTAATTGTTATTAAGTCTTTTGTGCTAGTACGCGTCTTACATTTAAGACAATATAGATCCATACTTTATTTATAATAAAATGAATGTAATTGATTTTTAGGCGACAAAAACACGAAAACCTGTTAAGCATATTGCTGTGCTACCAAATTCCATCAGAATGATTATAATAGGTCCGTCTGGAAGTGGCAAGATGCAACTGTTACTTAATCTAATAATGAGAATGATGAAGTGGAGAGGTTGTATTTAGTGGCACCATCTGTAGATGATCAAAGATGTTACGATGTTCTTAAGGATTTTAACGAGAACGCAAAATCGTTAAATGAAGATGATGATGTTATTGAATTTATCAGTGATATCAATGAAGCACAGTGTTGATTCCATTGATTGATCTATTAACAGTTTAGTCGTATATGATGATGTGATGCTTGATACCCAATCCAATCCTGCTCGGGTATTCTCCAGAGGCAGACATACATGTGATTTATGTAACCCAACAGTATACACAAATACCAAAAGTGATCAGGGACAATTGTAATATTCTTGCTGTGTTTAATGGAGTTGATACTCACACACTTAGAAATATTCATCAAACCTGGTGTGGCGGAGATATTAGAAATTTATTTTAGAAATTTTATTTTAGAAATTTCTTTTTAAAAGCGCAAGCTACCCCATACGAGTTTATAACAATAAATTTACATGACCCCAGATCAAGATATCGTATCGGACTTGATACAATTTTCGGTTGAGAAAATGATTTAATTTGTAGCAGCAGAGAGGGCGTGACAATTAATATGCATCTCGAAAATTCTGTTTTTATTTTTGGTTTTGTAGGAGGTCTTGGACGTCTCTAAATAGTTGTAGGGTTTGCCATCTCTACATATATACATGTATGTATGTGAGTATGTGTATGTATGTGTATATGCATTTTTTTTTTTTTTTTGGTATCGTCGGAAGCCTTGGTTCGACAAATAGACCCCTCTAAAAAGTTGCATGATTCACCCCTCTACTACTACCTTGGCATTGCGAGAGCCAGCAAAACTTTCGGCGGATTGTACGCAAACGTCTGGAATAGAAGAGTCATCAGCATCTAGACAAAATGAAAGGTCTACATGGCAATTGTGCTCCCCACACTACTTTACGCATGCGAAACAGGGACTGTGTACCAACGCCACGCCAGTAAGCTGAACCACTTTCACACCACAAGTCTCAGGAAAATGCTCAACATTAAGTAGCAGGACAAGATTCCAGACACTGAGGTACTCACCCACACAGGTCTCCCAGCATCCCCACCATCCTGATGCAGTGCCAACTACGCTATGCGGGACATGTTGTACGCATGTTAGACCACCGGCTGCCTTCTATGGCGAGCTACAACAAGGACGGCGATCCCATGGAGGTCAGATGAAATGCTTCAAAGATAATCTAAAAGCTGCACTGAAAGCATTCAACATAAACCCCGATTCCTGGGTGCAAACAGTAAGCGATCGAGTCACTTGGCATTCCTATGTGCACAAAGGCTCCAAGTTGTGCAAATCTAGCAGGACAGCAGCTGCAGAGCTGAAGAGGCGAGCCAAAAAAGCACATGCCATCAACCCTACTTGAGATGTCCCACTCATCCCCTGTCCCTTATGCAAATGAACATTCCGTGCAAGGGTTGGCCTAATCAGCCACCTGCGCACACGCAGAACAGAACCAGCCCCTCAAACCCTTGGATGACTAAAAAGGTCCACGTCGAATCGACGGACAATTAACAACAAACATTGTGAGTGCCGAGACATTACACAAGCTCACATGGCTTTTGGTAATAAAACTTTACCTGTCAACTATTACCGCCAGTAAAATGTGCCTCTGCAACATCAATGGAAGAGAAACGGAGTAAATTCAGATCATTTTAGAGCACTTGTGGAGTGTCCCTGTGATAGTTGTGTGTGTGTGATTAGGATTTTTAACGTAGCTTTAACAATTGTTCAGTCATATTGCTACGATGTCGGCAGTCAGTAAGTTTATAGTGATGTCTAGCACTGGGGCTTGATGCCGCAGACATGTAGCATGATGTCCCACCCATTCACAATATAATGACACCAGGCCGACCAATTCTAACACTAACCTCTTAATGCTGGTACGACTCAGCCGGGGATCAAACCCACAACCTCCCGCTTTCACGGCAGATGCTCTAACCACCAGTCCACCGGAGCGGTCCCCTGTGATAACTAATATGTGATTTAAACCTTTATCTAATAAGCCAAAACTTTGATAACTTACAAAGCTGCTTAGAACTGAAGAAGGATTAAGATAGTGATTACATGTTTGAAAGCAAGATTTTTCTTTTAAGCTACACCATCATTACTTCATCTTTATAAAAATTCATCAGATCTAGCTTTTCACATTAATGTACTAATAGATCTAGTGGTGTCATTGGTAGAGAGCAATGTATGTATGTTCACACACACATTGACAGGAATAGGTCACTAACATTTAGAAAGATATAGGAAGGAGAAAGGTCTTCACAGAAGTCACACTAACAGAAATATGAGTATAAAATGTATTGAATAACTCTTAAAGAAATAAACAATGATGAAAACAAAATACAATTGACAATTTAAATTTGAAAAAGTTTTTATTGAAAAAATATTGTAAAATGATTATTTATGGCAATATAAGCCACCATAAAATTGCTGAAAATAAAAAAAATCATGTAAATAGATTTAATCTGAAAATAGAAAATGATCTATAAAAATAGAAAATCTGAAAACAGAAAAGTAAAATATCAAATATGAAAGACGTGCATTTAGATGAACACTTTAATATCTTCTTCCATCTGCATCAGATGAGCATAGCAGGTTTTATCTTCTCCTGTGATACTGGTAGGACGGACTGGGTACATATAATAAAACAACACAGAATAAATAGACTACCTGTAGTATTTCTTGGCGTGATGCTGGTAGATTGAATTAACAACATACGACAGAACTTAGAACAAATACACATCTTGTAGTAATCCTTGCTATTCTTGGGTGTCTTTTTTTTTCTCCTTACGATGTTACATTTTTTGGGTAGCATTATTAAGCAGAATATTTCAGAAAGGTTTTATACAGTTGCTAAATTTGTATATGTACTAGTAAGTTGGGTCCAACTGCAAACAGCACAGACCCTGAGAAGGTATTGAACCCTGTGTCATTTTGCATAGTGTTAACACAACAAAATACTAAATATATTTTTATGTAGCTGAATAAGTCTTTTGCAATTTAAGTGACACTAAATAATTTTGAAAGTGGGAATCCTTAATTGCTTATAGACATCAATTTCTAAAATGCCATTAACAAAAAATACAAAACATAAATCTATATGCTTATAACAGTATTACTTTGCTCAACAAAACTGAAACTTCAACAAAATTTGATGACACATGCTATTTTCATACTATGAGACATAACATCTGGCCTGTTTGGGAAAAATTAGCTATCATTATTATATAATCTGGCTACACAAAAGTTAACAAAGCTTCTAGCACATAACAATACAATGTGCTCTAGTCAAAATCACATTTTTTCAAAAATTAAGGAAGCCTCATGACAACAAATTGTGAATGGAGATTTCAGTCTTTTTCACAAAAAGACAATGACTCCACCTTGCTATAACACTTCTAATGAATCAGAACCCTTAATGAAGAAAAGCAATTGATGTGGACTGGATCTAGCAACAGAGAATTTATTAAAAAACAAAATGCCTGCTTTTGTGATCTGAACAATCACAGCTTCTATTTAATCTTTTTCAATGTTTACACAAACCTGAAATTCTGGTTATCTACCAAGATTGATTTTTATCCGATCAAACAACTTACATTCTGACATAGTCTAAATCTTGATGAAAATGAGACCTGGTTGTATCAACATTATTTTCTACCTTGACACTGACTGATATACTAGACTGTATCCTGCAATCAGTATTACATATCCTTATTACACAACTTTCATACACTCATGAATTGCTTCAATACTGAAACTCAAAATCCAATATAATGTACAATATTAAATGTTGAATATTCACTGCAAGTATCTGAAATAAATGCATATTATCATTTTTAAAAACTGAAAAATAGGCAAACATACTTACATTGATAATTTTACTTTTTTTTCAATTTACTTTCTTGGTCTGATTCCATAATCTACTAATTTTCAGCATACTTATTTGAATCAACTAAGATGAATATACATGTAATCATAAAAATTTTAATGTTTAAATTTTGTTATGTTTTACTTCTAATAACTTTACAGATACTCCAAAATATTAAAGTCTTAAAGACATTCCGATGAACATACCTTTGAAGAGCCTTGTTACACCTAAAGAGTATGACTGGAAGTGCCTTTTCCACTTAAAAATTTAGTCTTTGAAAGTTGGAATTTACAAATAAATCTGTAAAGTACTGCTTTTAATTTATTTTACAAATGTATATCTTTTAAATAGGTCCACTGCAAATTTTGTATTTCTGTTGACAGTACAGTAAAACCTGTCTTGAAAGACCACTGCTATGTGAGACCACCTGTCTTGAGAGACCATATTCTCAATGCACAAATTTAATGATTATACAGCATTGTGACCTGTTATGAGAGACCATAATTTTATGGCAGTAAGGGTGGTTTTTCGAGACAGGTTCAACTGTATTTAAATTTAGTAGGTCTATGTGGTTTTATCCATTTGCTATTGAGAATGTATGAAGTATGAAACGGTAATAGTGGTTTCCCTTGTATTTAAAAACAATCAAGTTGTGATGATTTGTATCTGTATATAATATTTACTGGCAGTTGGATAGATGATAGAGATTAGGCCTAAAACTCAAAGCTACTGGTGTGCCTACAATTGTTCACATCTTTGCCATTGACAATACTGGTTCATAGGTTTTGGCACTGAAACACTGTGATACTTTTAAGTATAAAATATAATCAGTATGATTGTAATGTCTACTAATGTTTTTAATACTATATTTCTTTCATTAAAATTATGTGTGACAGTATGACATATTGTAAAGAAGTCGTAACATTACACTGTAAATAAAAGTATTACACTGGGAGTGTCAAATAACCATACTAAGACAATTACTATCAGTCTATTTAAATACAAATCAATGTACTTCATCAATTAATAAAATAAATTTGACATTAACCTTCAATTTCAATGTTTAAAGTCTTTTAACTGCCAAGGCTACCAAAAAATGTATAAATTATTTTACCTGCTATGCATGTGTATGATCACCAAAACCTATATAAAATCCTCTAATCTGATTGTACATACTATCATATACAATGAAATACAACTTTACATGTAAGTCTAATCTGTTCTTTTCTGCATCCAAGTCTAATCTGCTCTTTTCTGGATCCATCTCTTACAAGTACAAGTTTATTGCATTAACATTCTAGAGCACTGTAAAGGTGATTGTCAGAAAAGGAGGACAGATGGATAAAAACAAATACACAGATGCCAAATTGCACATTAATTGCGGACATAAAAACTGGAATTGACAATGCAAATAACCAAGTTCATAACTCAACAGTTAAACTCTTGAGAAAATGTTCATTTAGTAATTAATTACAAAATGACATTAAACTTGTCTGCTTGAAGATCAACTGGAAAATATAACATAGGAGGCAATAAAAGAACAGGAAGAAATTAAAAAGTTAAGCATTCAGCTAGCTATCTGAGTGTCAAACAAATTGCTAGAATAAAAATAGAATACGAGTCAAGTAACCAATGGATTCCTAGTCTTAATATCATGTATCATGAAAGCATCCATATAAACTACAGAAAATTTTACCTACATAAAATTAATTTGAAATAAAAATGGAAAATTTCAAATTAATTTCATGGAAACATTAAATACCATATTTGCTCAATTTGAAAATAAAGCCAACTGTGAAAAGCATCAATCAAGATGGGCAGGCACATCGGAGTTGAGCATAAATTCTGATCTGATGGTAGAGCAGATCTTGGTTTGAGGTGTTTACTTTTGAATGCACCTTGTAAATTTTAAGTGCATTGCTAAGTCAAAGTAAACTAATAAATGGTAATGGGAAATTTAAGTATTATAGAAACTAAAATCTTTAAAAAATGACTTTTGCATACTGTTTTGAAAATATATATTTATTAAATTAAAAAGATGCTCTTGAAAGTCTTCATGCCAGGATACTTTCTATCATGATTGATCAGATTCTATTCAGCAATTTGGGAAAATAAGTCACAATGAAGTTTTAAAAATTTCTTAGTTACAGCAGTTATAACTGATGACAGACATAACTGTATTGGCCTGAATGTCTTCATAACAAAAAGCTTTGTCAAGTTTTTAAATAATGGATCAGAATCAGTTATACCAACTTTAAAGCATGATGACAAGTCAAATTTTTGACGAACTTTTGTTTAGCAGTTTTTTAAAAGTGGTTAACAGGATGTTTTTAGTATTGGTGGCTACAACGTATGGCAAATCATCTTCATAGTACAAATTTATGCCAGGATGCTTTTTCTTAAATTTTGTCAAATGGGTTTACATTTTTATATTTTCAGTTATAGCAACTATATTTAATGACACATTGACAGCCACTGCATAAAATGAAAAATGTTGACAAGCCAGGATGTTTTCTTTCAAATTTAATCAAATTCTCTTCAGCAAATTCATCAATGGATTTTTTTAAAATTAATTTTAGTTTATTTGGTTTGTTAAGGTGGATTAAAGCACAGCAGCAAAAGTAGGTTACTTTGTGCAAAGGCTAATTGAGTTTTACTCTCATCTTGCCCAAGGACATACCATGGTAGCTGATCCAGGCTGGTTTGATGGTATGATTTGACCCTGTAGCCTTAATGTCATGAGTTTGGCATGCTAACAACTCCGTGGATCCTTTATTTTTTTAAAGTAACGGTGGGCATATTTGATGGGAGACTGACATAGTTTATAAAATTTGAAAGCTCTTTATTTCATAATGTTGAACCAAATTTGGTCAAAATTGGTTTTGTGGAATTTATAACAATTTGAAATAGTAATTGTTGATGGATTCAGGACTTAAAATAGATGCTGAGTCATACCATGCGCTCACTTGACCTTATGGCCAGCTTATGTCAAATTAGGTGTACAAAAATGTACCATGTAATCTATTTTCAAATCTCTGCACAAGATTTCAGTATACTCAGTTCCCGTTAAATCTTTTCATGCTTAATGGAAAATTTTCCATTAAAAAAGGTGGCATCACTATGAAATTGATGAGAACTGGATGTATCATGTATTACACAACACATCAGGTTGATAATGCTGAAAAATCTATTTCTGAACTATATTATATACTTTTAAAAAATGGCTTTCAATAATTGTGCACTTTATTTCAAACAAAAAGGGTTTTCAATAATTCAACGCTGTAGATTATAGAAAAATAATGTAGCCAGTAATGTGCTGGTTATGGACAAATGAAACTAGGTCAATGAGAATATTTAAGTTTTAAATTAACAAAACACACCAAATACAAAGCAAGTTTATGTTCATCTTATTTTACTTTATATTATTTACCTTAAATTTAAAAGTATTGAATATGAGCATGAAAGTGATTTGTTTCAAATGTACTTATGAAGAATTAGCTCCTTTCTTTTATCATTTAGACTGACTGTAAATATGGCAATGAGCTTTGTACAAGGAAAGTTAGCACCTAGGATTGAATAATAGTAACAACCTGTGAAACTTCAATGAATGAACAACTAGATCTTAATTATTATTGAAATAATGCCAAATTATTCATCAATTAGATTGAATAGGTAATGTCATGATAGTGAGGTAACAAGAACCTGGATGGCACTGTTCCAAGCAGTTTACCTGAGGAATAAGTGGATGGGTATTCAAAAACCCCAAATAATCATGGTCAATAATATTGTTCATGCTATTAAGAACAAAAGTAATGTATATACGTGTAGTCGTGTAATTATTTTCAGCTTAGAAATGGTAACCATCAATTTCTGAAAACTGAAACCTCTAAAACTGGTGCCCCATAAAATTAAACCTTGCCAAATTTTCAAAATACAGGCTCTGACTAATTTGAAAGTGTAAAAAGGACTACTAAATTAATGTTTAAATAAATGATGTTTAAATACACATTCTATGACCAAAAAAAATAGGTAATAATATCTAATCTAGAGAAATTCAAAATATGGCAGTGGTCCTGGGAAGTGAACATGCCAAGAAACATGGAAAAAAACTTGTGTGAAATACTCTTTAGGTTTGATTATGTAATTACCCTAGTGTAAACTACGCTAGAATGGGTCCTGCATAATGTATCACATGCTACCCATCTTTATGTAATGATTAACAGTCCTAATACTATGTTGCTGCCAGATATGTAAATTCTACATCTGACAAGTCTAAAATTTGCAAAATAATAATGATAATATAAATATTGATCATCATCACGAGAGTAATACAGTAAAAAGTTAATTACCATATACCATTGACCTGATTATTCACTCCTCCAGATCAGATGAATGTTTTTCTGGTACTACAGTTTGTTCCTTATCGTATATCTATCTGGAAGATCATAATGTCAAAATACACAACTCCATTACAATATGGATAATTACAATTTCACTGTTTCCTGTTTTTTGTTGTTTAAGCTCCAATGTCTAAAAGGTCATGGTAAACTACACAGAAATACCAAATGAACAGACCTTTAGTGAATCTATATGTTGCAAAAGTCTTATTAAAATAAAATGCTCTTGTATTCTTATCCTCATTAATATCAGTTTCACATGCCTATCCATTAAGTTTACAAGGAAAGTTTGCCATCTGGATGGATTAACATTGTATGGGAAGATACCACAAATTCCACAAAAAGGTCCCATGGCATTAAAGAGAACTTATTTGGTAATGAAAAGAACAAATGAAATCCTAGGAAAGAAACAACACAGGTGTGGTATAAATTCCAAACATAACTAGTTCCTATGATTGTTTTTTATGGGTTTAATGCCACATTTCAGCACAGCATAGGACATATATGGCAATCAGTTTATTTGGTGGAGGAAGAACAGGAAAAAACATTGGGAAAAACTGCCGACTAATGGGAAGATCTCTCAAATAATCATGCCAGCAAAGTTGAGACTAAAACTCATGTGGACAGAGGTGAGATGTCACTGATATGTAAAGGCAAGCGCCTTAGTCAACTCAGGGCCCCATCCTGGAATGAACCTCTTTCCAGCAATCACATTTTTTAAGGGTGATAGTTTTCACCATTTTTAATTACAATTATTTAGCACTTCATTATCTTTTTATCTAAAACAGGTATTTGGATTACTACCTTAGCTTGGCTTGAGTAATTGTACATTGTTAAATAACACAGGTCAGTTTTGGGGACAAATAACTGATAAGGCCCCAAAAATGTAAACCAAAATATACCTAGCAAAGAATAAATAGCTTAATATTACTGTTTCCTCAAATTTTAAGTAGCATTAAAAAAGTTAAAGCAAGAATTCTTTACAATTTTATAATGTATGCACAAGTGAAAAAGACCTTCCTGTTGAAACAAAAGTTGCTGGGGGTTAAATCAAATAGTGAAATTATCAATTTAAATCCAAGTGATATGATTTTGATGCAAAACAGATTATGAACTGAGAATCTAACCTCACTATATCTGACCATAAAGGAAGATGAAGGATCATATGTGGTGTTACTAGAGAGAAGCACATCTAGTTCTAGCCTATGGCCTTCTCCAACAAGTTAAGTTACTTTAGGTAAATTATCACAGACACCTAGGTGATTTCAAAAGCTAGATAGGTAAAATAGTTGAGCATCTTTTCTCTTATACTGAATTCATTATACAAGACAGCCTCATTTTCAGTATCTTCATGTAAATATTGCATGAAATAAATATACTGACATTTCTTGGTAACTGACCATGATAACTGGCATTAAATAAATTCATTTCAAAACTTTATCAGCACTGGAACAAATTTCTGTTTTACCAACAAGCATAAGCATGTACACATACTTGTCAGTTTTATAAGATGGAAACAGATCATCCATTTTAAACAACAATCTTCCAAATCTTCAAATGTATAAAATACGAATGCAAGCAACAATACCTTCCAAGTTTACATGTAAAGATAAAAAGATTGCAAAACAAAAGGCAAAATGTGCACAGATGTGAGTACACCAAACTGCATCATTATTATCTCAAAAGGTTCTATAGCAATAACTTTATCCAACAAGTAGATAACAAGACAAAACCCCAAATGGGTACATGCAAGTATATAAGATAATGTTCAAATCAAATGATATTAGAATACAGCTGCTTAATGGTGTTTGAGTCATGCCAGTTATAAACAGTATCCCATGTGAAAATGTTATGTTTATTGGCAAGGGTAAAAGCTCTATCCAAAATGGAATTTAGAGATGAAACCCTGAAAAAAGCTCATCTGGGTCTATGAGACAATGTTGAAACCAAATTGCATTATAATATATTTAATGATTTTTGAGCTATTTCAGTTACAAGACCCCCCCCCCATGTCAAGATATGAAGTCTGTAAAGAGCTATAACTCAATAATGGAGTTGACAAGACAAAACACAAAGGTAGATTTAAGTCTATGAGAAAACATTCATACCAAATTGCATCAGAATGTATTGAATGGTTCTTGAACTGTGCCCACTGCAAACAATATCCCATGTGAAGATATGTAGTTGATTGTCAAGGACCATATCTCTGTCCAAAATGGAGCTGATGAGACAATACCCATTAAAGACTCATCTAGGTCCACAACCTAATGTACATATCCAACTGCATCATAATACATGCATATTGAATGGTTTCTCAGCTATGTTTGCCATAAGTATCCCCTGTGATGGAAAATGATCAACAGTTCCTTCAAAATAGGACCTGGATAGATAGAAGCTTTAAATGTCACATTTATCTGTCACAGGCTATTCACCTTCCAAATATCATCCATTTATGTGAAAAATTTAAACATCTGGACAAATGAACAATGTGATTACAATACATCTCTTGCATTCTGGTACATGGACCTAAATATAGAACAAAAAGCAATGGATGGTACAATTATGCATTCAATGCTTAAACTGTAACTGGTGATTTAAAAGTAATCAGTCATATGGGATGCTAAGCTAGGTTTTTACATGCATTGTACTGCAACAATGAAATTAGAAGAGTTCTTTCTTTCTAGTTTTGCAAAACTTCAGGTCATTTTACAGTATCTGATAGATTCTGCATGGTGGCCAGCATATTTGGTGAAGTAAAAACATAGGAAAACACTAGGAAGAACAACCAACCCACAGAATACATACCAACATTTGGTTGTGCTAAGGTTTGAATCCACACAGATAGAGATTTTAAATAAGAGAGAACACTTAATACACTTGCCCATCCCCCTTTTACAACAGATCCACGTCAGTTGTACATTAGTAAAAAATAAAAACTTAGTTACAGATATATGTCATTCTGTGTATAACTTAATACATTTAACCATTCATCTAATTTTTTAAAAAAAATTATTTACTAGGGACCACTCTTTATCCAAGAATCAAATGGTCTACTCTGAAACTTTGGCTTTGGTAGGGAAATAGTTTCTTAGAAGAGGTTACATTATACCTTTTGCAGAAGCCCAAAGGCACCTTTAAACTTACTGCAATGTCCACTTAAAACAACCATGAATGAGTTTCTTATTAGAAAACTCTCAATGTACAATTCAAAAATTTTAATATTGGCAATGAACTGATCCAGATGGATAAGTCTGGCATACAGGATTAATTTAAAGACCTAACTTTATCTGATAGCAATTTCATGTGTGTAATTGTAATACTGTACTAGCTAGAAATAAAATGACATTAAAAATTGGCACACTATTCTTTGTTCACACAGTATGCACACAACATCACATTCATGAAGCATAGACTCAACATACTGAACTTAGTTTTCACTATCAAAAGTATACTATCCGTCTTATAATCAAATGCAGGTCAGATTTCAATAACCAATGTGTATCATATATACTTGCTTAGGGGTCCAAAATGCAAACTATACTGATCTATATCTACTTTGCATAATTTGCCTGCAGATCTGGGTCTATACATTTTGCAAGAAGTATTCAGTAGAACATAGATCCTCATTAGCCAGCACATCATGCGATGACAGATCATGGGGTCTATGTTGTTTGCAGATTTTCTTTTTGTTGTGTCTGGGTTTAACATTTTTGAGTGCATGATAGGTTATACATGGCAACCAGAATAATGGGTGGAGGAAGAACCCAGGAAAACCCCAGTAAGAATCACTGACCAACAGGAAGGTACTGCCAAGCTTTCTCAAATACCCACAATGACTGAGCCTGAGACTCTAACCAACACAGACACATGTAAGATAGCAGTGATTGGTAAAGGTGTTTGTAGATGTACTTGTCTTCTGAGTATATAATAGTAAAATAATGATTTTACCGCTTTCTTTCCGATGATTTAAACGTACAAAATTATTGCGCAAAAAAACTTATTCTGTTATAATAGGTGGTGCTTGTAAAGAAAAGTTTTCAATGCATTAATCAATAAATTAAAAGTGTTTTAGTATATTTAGGAAACAATAACCCTATTTCTTCTGTTACTGAACTCTAATGCAGAACGAGGCTACAAAAAGAAATTAAAATGAATGAACTGCAATACAAACAATGCCATATTCAAAGGAAGACCTTATTTCTAGCTTTTTTTGCCAAATATCTATTGTGTTATGATACAGTGTGTGTGGTTTGGATTTTTAATGTAGCTTTTTTTAAAAAAAACTTTCTTTAACTGGGATTCATGCTGCAGACATGTAGATTTTGTCCCACCCAGTTACATTATCTTGACAACAGGCCAACCAGTCCTATCACTAACCTCTTAATGCTATACATCTAGCAAGGCAGCTGTCAGTACCATTTTTATAAGTCTTTGGTATGACTCGACTGGGGTTGGAACTCAAGACCTCCCACATCCAAGGCAGACATTCTAACCGCTAGGCCACTGGAGCTGTTATGATACAGAACATCTGAATGCTGGATCTAAACAACTGATACTGAATTTTAGGTGTCAAACTGAACTCATAGTTTCATTCTTTTTACAATTTTGTAAACTGTAAAAAAAAAACTTCATAAGACTAAATAATCATTGAATAGTTGTTTCTTATTAACCTTCTGTGGCCTCTTTGCTACTGTGTATATGGAGGAGTATGACAGGATGCTGAAATCAACAAGCATGAATTAAACCTGATAACACAAATTGACAGTACACTCTAATAATATAATATTGATGTCATCTGTAAAAGTTTTCCTTATGCTGTTTCGTTCAAAGTACGTGTTTTAAAAGAAAGCATTATTTCTTAGTTTTCACTATATCAAATATTAAATTATTTTGAACTTTAAACTGGCTCATTATAAATTATTAAATAATTTATCTACATATAAATATCTGTTCTCTCAAGCAGCTGGATAATCAATGTTTGATACCATGTATAAAAAAAAAAAAAACAACCTCAGGAATAACTCTTTCTCACCAACCAGCATTCTCAGTTAACCCACTGACTAGATATCTATCTTACATTAGGATTAAGAAAGTGAATATTACTTGCATGGCATTATCAACTAGTCTTTAAAACATAATGTAATAAAATTTGTACAAAAAGTTTATCTTCTTCATATTTTGAAATGTTTTTGCCCCACCCCTACTGCATGTGGTGTGCAAGAATAAAAAAAAATGTCCCCATTTCTCAACATGTATGAAAAGCTAACCCACTGATATTAAGATTTAAACCAAAGAGTCAGCTAGTATATCCCAGACACCAATTTTATAAGGTTCAATTTTCTCTATTTTGACAACAGTCATCAGAAAGATTACCCAGGATTGGCTCTAATGACATCAAATCAAATCCCAACCTGATGCTCTTTAAATTAGTTTCTGTGAGTAACTGAAACTAGTAATACTCTAGAAGTATTTTTTTATATTTGCATATCTTGTTTATATCCAATTAATTAATTCTAACACAAACGGTAAGATTTCTCTATTTCACACCCAAGTTTTTAGATTTATTTTAATTCCAACCTAAAAGATGGTAGCATGTGTTCTATGATCCAGCCTCATCTTAAATGGCAGAAAGAGGGTTCCTCAGAACTCCTTTCAATCCAAATGCCAAATGGCCTTTACAACAAATCAAATGATATATTTCCAAGGGATTCATTCCACATTCAGGTTTTTCTAAACATGAATCTCACTCTGTATATATAAAACATCTCTTTGTGAAACAAAGTTGGAGGGATTTTGAAACAATTAATAAAGAAAACTCAGCAAGATCATCAACAAATATACCGCAATACTAATAACATGGACACAAAGGTAACTATATATATGTTCCACCACCATTGTGGTGGGCATTAAACAATCTTTTTTTTTAAAGCAGGAGAAAAATTGTGAGACCCAAAATAAAGAAGTCTTTTTTTCTATCACTACAATAGTTTTCTTGGGCTCCAAGAGATATAAGAATCTTGAAAGAAGCATTTAAATTGACTGCATCCAGTAATAGTGTTATTCTATGTTGATGAAGAAAATATGAAAATTATACTGAATCTGATCTGTCACCGGAAGTTTAAAAATGATGGACAAAGGCTAAGCAATTATATAAATAGAAAAAAATCTTTTAAAAATATTGTCATGTAATGGTTTAAATATACCTTATGTACAGATATGAAATTGAACTGCATACTGATGGCATGTCTAGTAAGTTCTAATGTGAGGCTTACATTTAAGAATTGCTTGTAGAGAGTTACCCTATGTCTCTCATTTGCTAAATAATGTTAAGGAATAACTGCCCAGACAGCAAGATTCTCATCCTGACATTGAATAATGCTATCCTTTCTGAATGCAGTCTTATTTAGGTAAATGTTAGGTAACTTGAGAAGACAAAAGAAACATTAGGCATTCTACCATCTGATACGCCTACTCTTAGACTGTAAGACTGCTAAACATTTCATATTCATAAATTGTAAAGACGTGTGTGCTATTTTTCTCTGATTCTGTGCATTAATAAAAAAGATCTCGAGATCAAAGTAAGAAAACCTGAGAACTCACAGTATATGATTTAGTATTAAGCTAATATCGATTCTAATGCAAAAGGAAAGAACTAATGTTAACCAAAGCATCCAAACCTTTCTACACTAGTTCTAAACCAATGCATAACACTGAAACTACTTTTGTAACCTGATGTAACTGTTGTGGATGCAAACAACAATGTGACATTTGTTTACACTTTATCCCATAACAATATTAGCAATAAAAACACTGCATATACAATCAAGTTTCTCAAATACAATTTGAATCATGATCTATTTTTACTGGTAAACTGAGAACAAAATGTAACATATTCAAGACAAATCAAAGGGACAAGTAATAACTGCTTTCTACATACACAAATTTTTACAAAAATGTGCAGGAACAAATAATTTTAATAGCAGACTCTGCATGTACATATTGTCTGATATGTCTGAAACGGAGCTAATTTTGAATTTGTCATATACATCATGAGATTCCACTCATTGGCATTCTGTGTTACTTACTGCCATGGTAACCTATAGTTATTTGTTAATGCAATAAAGTGCTGCACTAACTTAAGAGACAAGGAAGATAGCTCATTGAATCTTGCAGTGCTAACCTCAATCTTTCAGATATGAAATATATAACAGTATTGCTTAAAAGAATAAAAAAAAATCAATATGGTATAAACTGGTTTTGCCCTTCCTGACAATATCATAATTCTAAGAACTTAATTAAGCATTCTTGACAAATCTTTAATTGCACAGTTAATGAGAGGCCTGATACAAAGAAGTGTTGTGCCACAACAAAATGAGCAAATAAAACTTCATATAGTTTAGAATTCTACCAAATGAATAACATACATGAACAAGCAAACATTTAAACAAGAAATTCAGAGAAATGTGTTTAGACATGTTGCAAAATACTGTAATCAGACTGGCAGTGACATACACTGGGCTACATGATGGAGATTACTGATAGTTTAATAAAACATAATTATGTACAAAAAAAATAAATAAACAGATTACACTCAAATATGGCCCCTAATCAGCATATCACCATAACTGGAAATGTGTTAAATACATGTCCAATATGAATAAAATCAGATATTAATGCTAAATTAACCTACACTATAAGGATCTGAAATGGTCACATTACAGATCCTATAAAGATGTATCCAGTGCTAATTGCATGTGGCAAGTTTCAAACTAATCAAAGTCCCCACTCCATACATTGTTTTAGTTGTTTGTTTCGTAGGTGTCATATTTCTTTCACAAGATTTAGTAAAGCTCATGAAAATGTTGGAAATAAAACTGTCAATGTAATATCATGACTAGCTAATTAGACACTCATTTGTACATATCTCTAATGTGACTTTCAGATCATTAGAGCATAAAGTGATGAAGCACAAGGGCCATATCTTCAATAGATGGATATACGTTCATCAAATAGACTCCATATGTTGTACTAAAATCCCACAATCCTACAAAGATCTGCTGGCACATGGTTTAATAACATAGATGAGTTAAAATATTTGCCAGCTGGGGATGCCAGATGCAAAATGAATATAAAAAGACCCTGTATGTGATATCTGATCTGTGCTGACTTGTACATGAAGCATGCACAGTGAAGATCTTTACATATATTTAATAGTAGTGCCATAAGCTGTGACAAACTACAAACAACACAGACTCTATCAGCCATCAAATAGTGTGATGAGAGGTCAGGGTCTATGTTATTTGTTAAACTGAATACTCCTACCAAACTGCAAAGACCCAAATCTGTATGTGCATTATGTAACAGCTGATATGGATTTGTCCAGTTGACAGCTGGGCTGGACTTAATGGCAATTACATAAGTAAATGGAAAGCAAGTTTAAACAGTATGTTTCTTTTTTTCACAAGACATGGAATGAGTATATACAATCATTCAGAATGTAAAGCACTAATTCACCTGTAAGAAAACAAAGACTTTTTCACAATATTTGCAAATTTATTGCTAAAATAACAACTCAGATAACTGATGTTATGGTGTATCTAGTGCAATGTATATGTGGAATTCTATAATACTTAAGAATTTTAAGCAGATTCAGTTCTTTTAAAACAATTGATTTATTCTTAACAGCTCTATAGTTGGTAATTTTTTTTATAAAACTTAAAAATTTTGACATGTTAAACTCTTTCAAAAAGGAACAAATTAATCTTACTTTATCCACACTGGCTGACATTTTATTCTTTTAATCTACTGAAACATATAATTTCAGATTCTGACAACTGTTCTTTTATCATGAATACACTGAACCTGATAAATCTAGTAAATATTGTGTCTTTTTCTTGTTTGTTAATTGTAAGACTGAAATATAGGTACATATGCGTGTTCTTATCTTTTAATATTCTTGTATCATGTAAAAATTTGAAAATAAATTTGGCCTAAAGATACCCTTGAACCAAAGACCACTGTTTCACAGCTGTTAACTGCACAAAGATTCTTTTTGAACTACTGTATCAAAATTAAATGAAAGCTCGTCTACGTCATTGTTGTCCAAATTGTTTCCAAATCCTTTCGATGTTGTATTCAGGCAGCAGAATCACTTGGACACAAGTTGACATGCATCCATGGTGGCTTACATCGGTACAGTCCTGAAATAAAACCCTACCTAATACCTACACATTATCTTGGAAGGGGTATGGTATTGTAGAACATAAATATCTAACAGGACTTCTCTTGGAATCCTTTAGTAATAATCCTTAAAATATGACCAAATCCAGTAACTTCACCTTCTTGTTCCTCTTTATCCTTATGTCCAGGTACTAGGCTTCTGCAAATGAAAAGGTATTGAATGTGTATAAATAAAACAAATAGTAACACATGTGATCATGTTTCATACAGGCAATGGGAATTTTGTTTAAAGAGCTTTCAAGAACTTCCAAAAGTTTTCAAGCAGTTTGTTGTCCTATGTTAATGAAACCTCCTTATGTTACTTATTGTTGAATACTGGTTTGTGTTTTCATTTCATTTACCAAATATTATTTCTTTTTATTTGTTAATTGTTTTGGACAAATTGTAAAGAGGTCAGAATAGGTGGGAAAAACGTAGGTAAATTAATCCATGAGCCATTCAGAATCACTGCAATCTCACCACTGTCTGTGTGTGTTCAAGTCTCAGGCTTGGCTAACACAAATACATGAGAAGTTTGCTTGTAGTCTCTTGTGGCTCTGTGGTTCTTTCTAGGTTCTTACTCCACTAGTTATACTGGCCACCATGAATAGCCTATCCTGTGCTGAAACCATACAGCAACAACAACATCCCTTCTCTCAAACCAACTGTTAAAACTTTAAGTCGGCTGCCCTGAATGAAATTATAGATATAACCAGTAGTGAAAACTCCGTACTATATATCCAGCATATCAATTAACACTCCATGTTCAGTGAACTGTGCTCAGTGATCTTCAACTAAAAATGGAAGATCAGACCATATACTATACTCAAAGATTGGCACCAGATACCTGGTGATAAAAGCACTAAAGGTTTAAAGACTAGTGTCTGGTACTCGGAGACCTGTGCACAGTACATGGTGACAGATCTTTTATAACTGTCAATGAACACTTATTGTGGGGACTGAGTCTTTAATATCTGGTGACCAGAGATTGGTGACAGACATGGTTCTCATGCTTTTCTAAAGATACATTTCCGGGGGTTTTCTAGGATGAAATTACATTTTTAAGGTTCATATATGACCAGTGCTGAATGGAATAAAAGAACAGTTTAGATTATAAGGCATGGATTTTCTAAATCTAAAGATGTTTCTCTTTCAAGACTACTCCAAAAATATCGAAGTCAGAAAAGATGATCATGTACAAAAATAAAATGTATCACCAACAAGTTTGATTATTTTCCTATAAACTGGCATATAAAGATGTAAAGCCATTTCAGTGTACAGAAAAAAATTCTAACTTTATTCTACTGTATTATGTTGCTAAGTGGGAAAAACACAATGAATATAAATTGTTATATATATATATATATATATATATATATATATATATATATATATATATATATATATATATATATATATATATATATGCATGCATCTCACAGAAAGTAACAGCATTTATTTTAAAAAACAATAAACGCAATTAATTTGAATTTGTAACAAAACGAGTTTCACCCTGAATTTATGTGCCAATAAAATCCCCAAAAAGATTTTTTAAACAACCTAATCTTCTTAAGAGGATTAGGTTAAAAATCCTTCATTTCAAAAGACATTTTTAAAAGGGTTGATTTAAATTTTGATGCAAGACCTTCAAAACTGAATACTGTTGTATAAACAAAGACTAAATGTTTTATAAAATCAACTTGTCTTCTTGTAATTAGTTAAACCAGTCTCCAAACCTGTATTGATACACTGTCAGAGGCTCATATAATTTTTTAATATATACAAGGGGCCACAATTTCTCATTTCATCTCTGAGCTTCAACAATCTGGACTACAAATTTAAAACAAATAGCAGTCCATTTTCTAATCTGAGTTTCCTCTGAATATTTCCACCCCACTTTTCATATTTGGACATTTGCAACTGCATATCAAAACATACAGAATTTGCCGGAACTGTGCAGTGGTGACATATGGTAATCACTTACAAGCAAGACTACCATTCCTCAGCATTTTACTCAAAGCAATTACCCTCCCTCAGCATTTTACTCATAGAAATTACCCTCCCTCAAGCCCTATTCACATTTCAATATATAGTCTGCTATAGAGCACTTTTAACATGAGTAACATGAAGCTAGTGGTACTTTAATCCTGAAAAGACAAGAAAATTTCTCCTTCTGAACTGCTTACTGTTTAAGCGATCTCCGATAGATCTGAGCAATATTAAGATTTTCAAATTACCCACCATGTTGGCTATACTGGTGAGTGGTCTAAAAGATCAGCACAATTTTCATTTAAGACTAAGTATATACATCATTGAAGTCACTTTGTGAAAACCTGTGGAGAAGAGAAAAAAAACTTTCAGGATGGCTACCACAGTGAACATATTGGATGTCAAATCAATGCAACTTTCATTTTGGCCAAAATGGACACTAAAACAATTATCTGAGGAAAACCATATCAACAACACATTCATTTAGGTGGATCAGCAACAACAAGATTTCAAGATATCAGCCATTATGGTCATATTAAATGTCTGATTAGCACCATTTTCACCTATAACCAACTAGACATCAAAAGAAGTCCTGTGGTGAAAAGCCAATGTCAATATAACCATTGATCTTTTACAAGTACAAATAACAAGATTTTCAAAATGTTCACAGTGGTGGCCATATTCGAAGTCATATTACACTATTTTTTTTGGGACCAACCAAACATAATAGTAAGTTTTCTGGTGATAACTCCATGTCCATATGATGACAGTAGTGGTACTATATTGGATTACATATCAGCACTGTTTTCACTTAGGGCAAAGCAGACATCAAAAGAAATTTTTTAGTGAGACCTCATGCTGATAAATCTCTATTCAGGAGAAGCAATAATAACTTTGATTTTCAAGATGGTCACTTTTGTGGTTATACTGAATGTCCGAGTGGTACCATTTCCATTTAAGACTCAACAAAACATCATTGGAAGTCTTCTGGTAAAAACACCATGTGAATGTGACTTTCTGTTCAGCAGAGTAGTAAAAAACAAGATTTTCAAGATGGCTGCTGTGGTGGCCATACTGTACATTTGACTGAAAATGTTTTCATTTATGACCAATCCAACAGCATATGAAGTCTTTTTCAGTGTAAACCCAATTTTTCATATGTCCATTTATGCAGAAGTACAAGAACAATTCAGGATGAGTAACAAAAGCAAGATTTTCAAGATGGCAAGTGTGATGGCTTAGTGGCAACATTTTCATTTATGGTCCAACTAAACCATGTATGTGTTTCATGGCAATCCTCCAAGTAGTTTATGAGGAGTAGTGATAACATAATTGTGCTAGCACATGGATGAATGATGCTGTAGTTGTCATAGGGTTTAACACCATTTTTCAGCACACGATAGGCTATACATAGCGGCCATTATCAACGGCGGAGGAAGAATCCGGGGTAAACCCCCGAAAAGAACCACCAACCCACAAGAAGCTACTGGCAAGCTTTCTGACATAACTACATTGGCCGAATCCAAGACTTGCACCCACACAGAAAGAGGTGAGATGGCAGTGATCCATAACGGAAAGTGCATTAGACCACTCTGTCACTTGGGGCCCCCATTGATGAATGACAGATGAAACACACCTGGCCATCACATTATCTCTTCTTGTCCAAACAAACTAAAAATTAAAATCATTTGCCTCCCATCAAAACTCAATGTCTAAATAAGGGCCCATAATTATGAAGAAATTATAAATGTTCCAATTTTAAAACTTGTTCCAGTAACTATCGAAAAACCCTAACAGTACAGAATAGGAAGCAACAAATCTGATGAATGTATAGATGGCCATTATGAAATGTCATTTCAATAAAAAAAAAAAAACATCAGTATTAACATGGCTGAAAAAACATTTTCTACTTGTCTGGAATATAGTCCAACACTGCATGAAATTCCCAATTTTTCCTTCTTTTTGTAAGTAATATTCTGAAACAGCTTATACTGCAGGAGCAGACTACTCCAGCCTTGATCAACAAGCATTTGCTTACAATGCATCTAGTGTCAATGTGTATAAATTGTTTCTTTAATTGCAGTACCTTCCTCATTGATGCAAGTCCACTCAGTTTAATTTTCTTTCCACGTGATGGAACTGTAACAGCTGCAAGCTGTGAGGAAATAATTTTGCCACCATTTCCTGATGACCTATCTCTCCTCACTGGAAGCCCCAGTCTTTCATGGACACTTGGACGTGGCTTCTCAACTTCGTCTAAATAACAAATACATTAAGAACTTCAGAATAAACAACTAGTCTAGAACATGAAGCATAAGCAATTAAATAACTTTCTTGCTCCCAATTTTAACATTTTCTGTTGCAAAGTATGATTTTATTTTAAAATCAGAGTTAAACTGGGATTGCTGCATTTCGAGTTATCAAAACATGAATTTGTTCCTCCGTTTAAAAAAAAACTGAAAAAAATGGCAGGGGGAGGGGACGGGGTTGGTTGAAGGTTCTTTCTCAACAGAGTTCCAAGTAGCCTGACGGACTGTGTTATCATAATATACTGCAAAATTGTTACTTCATTCAAACATAAAAATCATTTGAAAAACTAACACTTTCAATAAAACTTCGAATTTTGCAATGTTCATTGTCACATCAATTTGTTCTCCTATAATATTAATGTTGAAATTATTACATGTGCATGTAAATGTTTATGCAGTTATTTAGTAATCTGTCAATTTTTGTAGTTTTTATTATATTACACTTTGCTTTTTTCAGACAAAATCTGTAAAATATAACAAATACATCAACCATATACAAATAATCACATAAATTCACTTATATCTTCCCACACTGGACACAACCCTCTAAAGTGCCAATCATGCTTGTTTTGTAGCATTGGTGAATATTTCTTTTGCTTTCCTTTTTTGTCACCACTGACATTTTTTGCTTAGTGTTCAACATTTTGTTTCATTTTAACAAAGTTTTTTTTTTTCAAGCAACTAAGCACCTCATTGTATTGGCTATAATTTTTGTTTCTGATATTCAATTTCTCTGTATACAACTACTTTTGACAGTGCTGGCTGCTGCTCCAAACTCTTAACAACCGTGATTAGCGGAATTTGAATCTTTCTTGCAAAGTTTACAAAATGCCAGTCCTATGGCATTGTTTTCTTTTGAAATTGAAAAAATACAGTATGCTTTAATTTCTGCTTTAGCCATTCCTACAGCCATCATTTATCAAACCTTCATCCTATTTTTCTGTGTTATCTCAATGCAACATTTTGCAAGCATACTTCTTGCTTTCCATTTCCATCAGTTTCAATTCCGTTAAAATTCATTGGTTGAATATAAACTTTTGACCAATCAGAATGCTCTTTACAAAGATAGTGTTTACTAATATAGTTTGAATACATTACAAGGATCCCATCATTTTGGAATGGCACCTGAGTTTGTTTTTTTTTTAATTTAAAAAAATCTTAAAAAATTTAATAAAATTTTTTTATAAAAAAAAAACAGGATCAGAGATGAAACAGAAAATGGACTATATCAGGAATCCATTTTTTCTCATTGGGAAAAAGGAGAATTCTGCTTTAAAACAGAAAAGTCATGTCTGATCATCAAATTTTCAGGTTGCATGCTTTTGACATCATAAAGTGTTCATAATAGTCATAAAATATAAAAGTCAATCCAAACAAACAGACAAGTATAAATTATAACCTAACTTTTCTACAAGATAAGATGAAAGCTAACAACTGTGCCACAATTCTACCCCAGTTTCTGTTCCAAAATTTTAGACCAGCATTTTGTTTCAAACCCTGCATAAAAAAGCAGCAGACATTTACTATCGCAGAACAAATCTCAAGATATCAAAACGAGGATCTGGAAGAAAAAGACCTTTGCAAAATAATACTGCAAGTTTATTGAATTAGTTCATCTACTGGCTGAAATTTTTTTTCCAGAAATGCAAGACTATTTCTTCCTGTTAAATGTTCAGTGCTGAAACCATCTTTGATATTCTTCAGCAATAACAAGATTTTAAAGGGACATTATGGTCATCAACCTGGCACCACTTTCAGTTTGGCTCAAGAAGGCATAAAAATAAGTCTTCTGTTGGAAACCCCATGTTGATGTCTCTCCATTTTAGAGGAGCAATGATAATAATATTAAAAAGATGGATGCCATGATGGCCATATTTGAATCCAGACTGGAACCATTTCCATTAAGTTACAATCAGACATCATAAAAAGTCTTTTAGTAACAGCACAATGTCAATACATAAATAACCATCCATCCATCAGGCAGAAGTAGTGAAAAGATTTTTGAGGTGGCCATTGTAGAAGTTATATTAGAAGTTTGATCAGCACAAGGTTTATTTGCAACCAGCCAGACATCATAGGAAATCTTTCAGTGAAAATCCCAGGCTGATATGGCTATTATTTCATGAGATAATAGCGAAGAAGTCTGACATGACCATTTATTCATGCGATATACCGGTAGTGATAAGTGTTTAAACAATGGGACTGTGGCATGCATACTAAATATCTGAATGGCACCATGTAGACTGACTAGACCTGATAATTATTTGTTAAGTAAAAATTCCCACATAGATACAATCATCCATTCAGAAAGAGTAGTGATAATATTTTCTAGTTGGCTGGTGTTGTGGCCATGTTTATTTTGAACCAAATATACATCGTAAGAAGTCTTCTGGTGAAAAAAAACCCCATGGCATTATTAGTTTTCATTCTAAAAATTAGCAATAATAAGATTTGGCTAAACTAAAAAACCACAGATTCCAAATGAGTAGCAATAACAAGCTTTTCATTATGGCCATTATGACAGTCATATTGGTGAAAGCATATGTTGATGTGCTTGTGTCTGTTTTACTGTATAATTTTTCAGCACATGATACATGACAGCAAGTATCTCATGGAAAACCCCTGCAAAAAAAAGTTACCCACAGGAAGCTATTAGCAAGTTTTCTCACATACCAGCTGCCTAGGAGGAGTAGCAATAACAATATGTTAAAGGTGGCTACCATGGTGGCCTTATCTAAGGGATGATCAGCATCATGTCATCTAGGAACATTTGAAATTTTCTGGTGACCCCCCCCCCACCTCCTTAAAACAAGTCAGTATGATTTTCAAAGTGCTCACCATAGTGACCAAATTGGAGGTCACATGAGCAACATTTTCATTTAGACCCATGTATACAGCATTGCAGCCTTTTGGTATAAACATAATGTCAATACAATTTTCTGTAATATGAGTACTGGTGACGAGATGGCTGCCAGATAGGACTAACGAAACAAGAAGTCTTTTGGTGAAAACCCCATGCTGATACACCCAACCAACTCAAAAGGAGTGGCAATAAACTGTTTCCAATCTAGCAATAACAACATTTTCAAGATGGCAACTGTGGTGGTCATATTAGTGGTTGTATTAGCACCATTTTCTTTTTTGAACCAAGCAGATATGGAAATTCTTCCAGTCAAAACCCAACGTCAATATAACTCTTTAGCAGAAGAAAGTGAGATGTTCAGTTGGCTTCCACTGCAATCATATTACAGTCTGAAAAATATACCTCCTTCAATTGTTCCCCCTACTGATTTCAATAATGGAAATATTTTTGTGTGTGATAAAAAGAGCATCAGACTTGGTCAATTCATTGTGATTTTTAATTTATAACCTGAATGTGACCAGAGTGGCCCTAACAATGGCATTGTCTGTGCTTTTCATGCTTAAAAGACTTTCCATAGTAACACATATAGTTGTGCATTGCTTATACTATGAGCGATTCTCTTTTCCTCAGACATCTGGTAACTGCAACATAATTCTGTAGATTACCATAATGCTGAGTTTAGTGTTATATCTCTTTGCACACATGAACATAAAAATGACACCACTTGTTGTTAATCCACTCAATCCATGTGCATTCTTGGATATACCACTTCAATAAAAACGGACTTGTCCAGAAATTGGAAATGACAGGAAAGCATGGTCATCTTTTACAATGAAAACTTCTGTTTGGAGTCAAATGCACAGATGATAACAGTGTTAGGGTACACCTGAGCATAATCAGGACTGAAATTATAAATAAATGAAGTGACTAAGTTCTCTGCATCTTTTATTTCATTTGTACTTTTCATTTTTCAGCAGAGGGCTACAAACAAATGGGGAGGTATATTCAGACTATAGGTGGCAGACTGGCACATTATTTAATTAGAACCCATTAAGCATCATAAGAAAACCTGTGGTGAAAAACCCACATTGATATAACTTTCTGTTAAGGAAGAGTAGCGATAATGTGTTTAAGGTCACTGCCAAATGGCAATAACAAACCTTTGCTAATGGTATGTCTGATGATGGACACTAGGCCATTCCATAAACCCTTCTGGTCTATAGCCGTCAAAGCTAAACATACAGTCCTATGAGGCAAGTGATTTTTAAATGCCACTTGCGCTGGGCCTGTGTCTCTTGATAGACAGAGATAGAGATGTGCAGAATGCATAATATATATTGCCAGGTACGCTAAAAACTAATGAGATTCAATAGATTCTTACCAGTTGTGAATGTAATATTAATAACAGGGCTCCTATGACCCTCCCTGTTCAGTCCTTCATCAGAGGAATCTGTATTTTCAGGCCCTTCTGACTTCTTCACTCCAACAGATCGGATCAGGGAGGATGACTTGCTACCTGTTCTGTCAAAATCAAACTTCCTGGATTGATGCATAGCAGTGTTATCCAAGTCACTGTTCTTAACACGACCTTTAGCACTGTCTCCAAGGACAACACTAACCAAACCTCGTCTTAAGCCTCTGTTCGACTCATCATCTGAATCAGATTCTTCCTCAAAAAATCTCTTTTCTTGGTTCCTTTTATAAAATATCCGTTCTCGTCTGTTTTCAAGTCCTGAAGAATCAGGCAAATTTTTATAAGCTTTGGGGCAGTCTCTCTCAATTCTTTGTGGAGAATCTTGTGCCATTCTTTTTCTCCGTTCTCTAGCTATATCTTCAATGTGTCTTTCACTGACTCCCTTTTTCTTGTCACGCCATGTGTCTGTCTCAGAATCTGTATCCATATCACTAAAACTTGATACACTTTTTTCACTTCCATCATCTGAATGAGACAATTCTCTCTGCTCGCAAGAGTTTCTCCTTTCCATTTCAGATTTGGATTTAGGGTAATGTTTATCTTTGGCTCTTTTGTATTTTGCTTTTGTTGAATCACCTTGCTTTTGTGATTTTCTATCCCTTTTAGTTTCATTGGACTTGGCTCTTGATCTAGAATGAAAATTTTCTCTTCTAGAAATTGACCCAGACCTTGACCTAGTTTTCCTGTGTTTGGACCAGGAATGTGATATTGGTTTGTTCTTCATTTGCACTGGTGATCTTGAATGAGGTCCTAATTTTCTATTTTTTGACTTGGGCGGTGAATCTGAGTCTGATCTAGATTTGTGTGTGACTGTCCTTGTATACTGCTTTTTTACTGCTAAATCTTTGGATGAAGAAATGTTAACATTAGACCCTTTTTTACTAGCAGAACTTACAGTCTTTTGTTTCTCATTATATTCTAGAGATTTTCCCTTGGCTTTAATTTTATGACTTCTTTCTGACTCACTAATTTCTGAATCCGACACCTCTGTAGATGTTTTTGACAACTTTGAATTATTATCAATTCCACCTCCTGAATGTTTCCTCCTTATTGTTTCAGAGGAAGCTCCTTTCCTTCTGAAATACTGTTCATCATCAGAGTCATTATCAGAGTCTGAAACATGGTCATAGTTAGATGAAGGTACAGAAACAGATGACTTTTTTACCTCAGACAATCCTAACTCACTGTCATTATCAACCTTTTCACCTGCTCTACTGATATGGGACTCGTCACCACTCTCCGAGTCAGAGCTTGAGCCAGAATCTAGCTCAGATCTGGAACCAGTGTTAGACTTAGAACAACTTTTAGAAACTGAATCTAATTCAGAATCACTGTTAGAGCCTGAGTCTGACTCAGGACCAATGTTAGAGTCCGAGTCTGACTCAGACTTGGGACCAATGTTAGAGTCTGAGTCTGACTCAGACTTGGAACCACTGTTAGAGTTCGAGTCTGAATCGGGTTTGGAAATCTTGCCTAAGTCTGATTCAGACACTTTCTTTGATTCATACTGACTGTCACTTTCTGAATCAGACTCTTGACTAGAACTTGCTACACTTCCACGCCGCCTTCTCCTCCTACTCCAAGTACTTTGACTACTTTCAGACACAAGCGGAGATTGTTCTCTCTTTACAGTGCTCTCAACCACAGATTCCATTACTATGTTCTCTTTCTCTAAATCTAAATCTGAATGCATGTTCTCAGGGTCAGAATGAACATTATTTGAGGTACCCAGGTCTGTAGCACCTTTGTCTGTACCCTCTTTCAAAGTGTCATAAACACTGGATTCTGAATGTACACAGTTCTTATCTTTTTTATCTGACTCATCGTGTTCATGAGATATGGAAGCATCATCAGTTTTATTAGTCAACATATCCTTTTCATTAACTTTCGAGTCCTTTTCATCAAGATAATTATCAGATCCATCATTGTTCTCCTGTGCTTTCAACCTATCACAAAAAGTATCATTGCGGTCAGAATCAGATCCTTCACTAGCACTGTTCTCTTTTTCTTCCACCTCTTTCTTTTCTTCTTCTTCCTCATCGAGTGACTTTTCCTCTTTCTTATCCTCATCTTCCTCTTCCTCCTCCTCCTCATACCAATCTTCCTCCTCCTCACTATCAGAGTGATCATCATAACGACTGAACTTGTCTGTGAAATAAAGAAATGCAACAGTAATAAATAAACAAATATAACTGTAACCCACAAATGAACTTGTTCAAGCTTTCGCTAACGAAAGCTTACTTACCAAGTTGTATTAAACTATAAACAATGAAACATCAATAAATCAGGCATGGAAATCAAAACTTTAGATCTTTAGATTTTATGACATTTAATTATAAAGAGATTTGCTTTTAAATGCCACTTTTGATTGGCTGAGAGTGAAATCTCGATTTCAAACTCAAACTCTGAGTTTACAATAACAATGAAACATCAATAAATCAGGCATGGAAATCAAAACTTTAGATCTTTAGATTTTATGACATTTAATTATAAAGAGATTTGCTTTTAAATGCCACTTTTGATTGGCTGAGAGTGAAATCTCGATTTCAAACTCAAACTCTGAGTTTACAATCTGTAATGTGTACAGTAATGTTTTTTTCTTAATGTTTGTAACATAACATCATGAATCAATTTACACTGCAATGCACCTGAAAGTACTGCCTGTAGTTGTGGTAAGAAGATTAAATGAATCTATGTTTTTTTAGGTTTGAACCAAGACAAGGAAATCAAAGTCAAGGGGTTATATTATTTGTCTCCCTACAAGGTCAAGTTGAGGTCATACATAATGTAATCCCACAACAGGCATTTCCTTGTCTTTGTACAAACACTGGCAGAGATTATTTTTCTCATTAAAACTTTTTACAATTAAATTAAAATAACCCTCCATTTTATGCACTATAGTTAGCAGATTCAATATATATATATATATATATATATATATATATATATATATATATACCAGGGCTAGAAATTAGCGGTAGTCCGTTAGCCCGAGGCTAGTAGATATCCCGTCGGGCTAGTAACTTTCATAATGTTAATAGTCAGACGGGCTAGTAAGTTTCTGGTTATCAACAGTCAACGTTAGTTTACTCAATACCCTAATGAAGACGTGACTTCGGCCGATGTTCTTTAGAATCAACGCAGTGACCGTTGTAAACACAGTCATAAAATATTAGCATGTGAAGATGAAGTCAATTTCTGCCTTGGAAATGTGTTTGTATTATAAGAAGCCATGTGATTATGTGCATTTCACTTAGCGCCAATTTAGGTCCCATCATTAACAACGGAAGTTTGGAAATTGATCCGTATTAATCTGATAGCGAATTAAATGATATCACGTTTATTCAATGGACCACAGTAACAAATTATGAAACGTTACACCACACAAAAGAACATAGCATCAACTATTCGAAGAGCTTAGTTTACATGTTTGTTTCTTGAAGGTATTTTTTTTTGCTTGCTCCGAGTCACAAACGGGTAACTCATATTTTATGTTTGCATCAAAATAATTTGAAGAATTAGATCAATTTATTATGATAACAATACTGACACATCATTTTCCAAGCAACTACTTTTTCTATGATAATAAGAATAGCTTTTATATTCCCCCCCCCACCCCCCCAAAAAAACGATTGAACAAATAATTGAATACACGTGGAGATATCCAGCATTTGATGGGAATTAAAATCTCACATGGGCATCTAAGATTGAAAATATTCATGCTTATTATTAATTTCAACAATACACTGATGTTCGATTAATTAGGAACAATTACCAAACATATGTTATTAATGATGATACCGTAATTGGAGCTGTTGAATACCACAGGTGTTCGATGCACACTTCATGTGAAGGGAGAAAAAAATCTAAACAAACAAATCAGAGTGACAAAAATACCTTAGAAAAATATCTAAGGAATATATTTGGTATTTTTTTTCGCTATGTATGATTTTTGTTCCTTTTGATTATTGTTTTCTTTTTCATTCACATCAAGCTCGTGTTGAGCACCTGAGTTAATGTGACGAGTCAGATGGCTTCGTTTGATGGGAGCACACATTTTCCAAGTTGAAACTAACATTATCTTTTGATGTTAATATTTTATAACAGTGTTTACTTTAGCCACTGCTTTGATTGTGCAGAACATCCACTGAAGTCAAGTCTTTATTAAGGAGAAGCCATTTGATGGGGGAGGGGGCGGGGGCGGGGCAAAGGCGCGTGTTTTTTAACGGGTTTCTTGCTCGGACTTTTTTTTATATATAAAGGACACTGTGTCATTCCTTTTCTTACTTCAAATAATTCGCGTCAGTTATACTGTAACATATTTTAAAACGAGGCACGATTCCCGCCTTATAAGACAGGCAAAATGTGGCGTTTTATAGAAGGTGTTCAGCCTCCGGAAAAAAAGCAAAAGTTGAATGAATTTATCGATGATTTAAAGTAGAATTTATACTTCTGTACTTCGACATTTTATATGATAATGCTATTTATGAAATAAAATTGTTCTTAATCTCAATACGCGTGTGTGACATTGTTTTGGGGACAGGGCTATTAAATGTTTGGCAGGGCTAGTACATTTCTCAGTACACTAGTCCGTCTGGCTACCAGGAAATATATATATATATATATATATATATATATATATATATATATATATATATATATATATATATATATATATATATATATATATACACACACACAACATAGAAAGTTACTATCACTGCCTCACTAATTAAAGCTCACCAGGTTTTGTATTCTTTGATGAAAATATCTAACTAATAATTTATATATGTTGCTCTCAGAAAAGAAATATCAAGATAAAAGTTAAAATTTGTATGTGTTGGAAGTATTGCACAACAAGCAGCTTGGAACAATGTGCTGCTGTTTACAAAAATACCGCTCATTAATATGAACATGTTAATAAAGGTTGTGGGGGTATCGACCCTAGGTATACAAGTTCTATGCAAGAGAAAACAAACATAAAAACATTTGATAATATTACTTTATTACAACACCTAATCAATGGATGTCATATGTAATTAATATCTTTTGCACAGTTAAATTTTAAGTTTCATCAGTTTCAATTTGGAAAACTTTCTATGGTAGGTAACACTATAATACTGTGCAACACGATAGGCATACAGGTTACAGTTCTAACAAAGTGTGTAGTGACTGAGGAAATTTCGAATTCATGACTTTCTTAGAAATTTATATTTTCTCTCCTGGAAATAAGACAAGAGTTGGCAGAATGTTACAAAAAAGAATCCTTTGTTCTTAAGTCAAATTTGGTGCCAATTATATGATTATAAATGTCAGAAATCACATCACTATTTATGGGATTCCCTCAAAATATAATCACACAGGAGCCCGGAAAAATTTAAATTGTGTTTCTCAATCAAAAGTAAACTATCACTCACTGGGGTGTATCCATGAGCATTACTGATAAAATTCATTATATAAACAGATGAAAAGAGAACTTCATCAATGAAGGATGTTATCAATGTTTGTAACCAATTTTCAAGATTTCCGTTTTATTTTATATTATACAACAACTGTGGTCAAACAAAATATGAAAAGTTAATATTCTTTTTAATAAATTTTTAAAATTATTTTATCATCATGTTAGCAACCTGACATGAAAATATGCAAAAAATACTGGTCCTTTAGGCTATATTGAACTTTCTACACACACTTCTCCCTATCTGGCCAATTTCATTTATTCTGGCTGGTGAGGTACTGTGAGACACATTATCTGTGTAGGTTTCAAATTTGGCAGTTTAGGTAAAAATTGTATATTTGTGGATGCTAAATCCAGTATATTTTCCCAAAAAAATTATCCAAAAAAAAAAACAAAAAAAACCAATGATACACGTGTCTCTATGAAAGATTATACCAGCATTCCTTTCCATGCATTTGCAAGTAAAATGGGTTTAATCATATGCCTTGTTTGACGATGGAAGAGGTTGATCATTAGATCAGGTCCTTGTCAATGGCCTATCAAGATAGCAATGAAAATCAATACAAACATGCCATGATCAGACAACTGAATTTACAACTGTAATATCTATATATATATATATATGAGTGTAGAGCACAAACATACTAAATACAACACTTTCTAACCTTTTGGTCTTGATGGAGAGGACAAAGATGATCTGCTATTCTCATCGGTAAGTCCAAACGCCCATTTATCTTGTGGGCGTAGAAATACAGGTTTATTTTCTTTATCGGTTTGGTCTCCTTTTGGTTTTTCCTCCTCTCCCACCAATGGGACAGTACTGATGACAATCAGATTTGTATTTGCACTTGATACCCCTCTCCCTCCCCTACCCCTACCCCGACCACGGATTCTTCCTCGCATTCCTCGTCCATGAGCTTGAAAATTCCTCAGGAAATCTGTATTTCCACGCCCCAACACTGACACTGGTGTAATGCGATCTCCAACATCATGACCAAAGTGAATAAAATCAGGGTCGTAGAAAATCTAAAATAATAAGTGAGAGCTTAATTATAACATAGTACCAATAATGATCAAGAGTCCCTGATGGAAAAGAATGTCCACGAATCCAAGATAAGACCATTATTTGTTTAAACTGGGGAGAGCTAAAACCATCTTTTATATTCTTCTGTGACATGATTTTAAAATTAGCTGCAGTAGTGTACAAATTGTATGTCAACTTGTTATCATTTTCATTTAAGCCGAATAAAGAATCATAAGTAGTCTTTGGGTGGAAATCCCAAGTTCATATGGAAGAGCTGTAATAATAATATTTTCAACAGATCTTATTGTGTCTTATTCAGTTCACCTGTCTCTCGATAACTCGATGACCGCAGTACGAGTGAGTAAAGAGACCTGTAATAACAAAAACTAATAAAAGGATCGACATAAAGGCAAAAGACGAGTGGGTTGGTTGGCAGATTTTAGTGTTCAACACTCACTTTATAATCATGCTGAAATTAACTGTTATTAAATATCTCTTCATAACAGTGTAGTTTATTTTTTTCATTGATAACATTAATTTCAGGATAAAGTATAGTATATTGAGATCATCGACAACATTATTCCACATGGTTTACATTCGCTTAACATTTGAACCGCTACACACATTGTTTACTACATCCCTAACTTTTCTGTTGAATTGGATACATTCTAGTTTTATTGTTTGATATAAATGTGATGTATGTTTTTAATACAAAAGATCAACTGTTTTCAAGAAACAATGTCGACTGATCGATGGATGACTTGATTGCGATAAAGTAAAACGAAAAACAACAAACAACAGTCAATCATTACCAACATGAATTTAATGGGCCTACAAATTTAAAACAACGTAAATTAGAACATGATATTACATGCTGTTTGTAGTGACCAAAAGAACTTATGCTCAGATTTGCATGCCTTTGAATTTTTTCGTTGTACCTCCCTTTCTTGATTTGATACAAAAGACATACTCAGAGTGATAAAACAACACAGGTATCTTTTAATTATTTTAATGCAACAAACACTTTGCCAAGTTGTTGATCAAAACAAAGCCGGCAGGTAATTAGGTTCTCACAGAAGTACTCACAGGTTTCGATGTGACAATCGATTGACTCTTTTCATAGAAAAGAATATGTTGCAATTATAATGTTTGAACTGAAACGGAAAAAAAGGATTAGATAGTGACTTTCACATAGCAAAACACTTAATTGGTGTTTATTTCATTCTCTGTTGCCACCTGTCAGCACTAACCAGAAGTTTTCATCAATCGCTATTTCACCACTGTTTATTTACAGTGTAATGATGACTATCAACAAATAAACCCTAACATAATATGTGATATCTTAGTTAGAACTTGCAAATTTCACAATATGGAATCTATCTTTACTGACTTCAATTACCTTTTTTGATAATAAAATGAGAAATGTTTAAAGGTTTAATTTACCAATTCTTATTGTAATTTTTTTTTACGTTCAGCGTATTTTAAAAGATATTTAAATTTATTTTATTTTGTGGAAAATTGGGATCCACGCTGGAAACCGCATTATAAGTGGGTGCGAAAGTTATCGAAGGAGCGGAACCATTTTTATTTATTACTAACTAGACATCAATGAAGTCTTTTGGTGACATTGTGAATTGAATTTTTAATGCAGTTTTAACAATTTTTCAGTCATATTGCTACGATGTCTGCAATGTGTTTGTTTCTTGTGATGTTTACCATTGGGGCATCATGCTGCAGTCATGTAGCATGATGTCCCAGCCAGTGACTTTATCATGACACCAGGCTGACAAGTCCTAACACTTACCTCTTAATACTGAGCACCAAGCAAGGCAGCTGTCAATACCATTCTTTACAAGTCTTTGGTATGACTCAGCCAGGAATCGAACCCATAACTCCCACATCTGAAGCAGAGGCTCTAACCACTAGGCAACCAGAGTGGTCTTGGCAAAAGTAAATGTCAATATGAACTCATCTAGAAGCAGTTATAACAATATTTTCAGGATGACCTTTCTAGCATTTAGAGTGGCACCATTTTCATTTATGACCAACTAGACATGCAAGAGAAGTCATTTAGTGAAAGACCCATGCTATGACCAATTATTCTGGAATAAAAGCGATTATCAAAATGGCCACTGTGATAAAAATATTGATCATTTGCATGGCACCATTAGGACCAGTTAGACATCATAAGGAAGTTGTTTAGCAAACACGTCATGCTGATACAACCATCAATACAGGCCGAGTAGTGATAACAATATTTTCAAGATGACCATTGTGGAAGTTATACTGGACATCAGATCTGGACCAACGACACATCATAAGAAAATGTTCTGGTGAAAACCACATGGTAGTATTACATTTCATTCAAGATAAGTAGCCATAACAAGATTTTCAAGATGGACACTGTGTTTACTAAGTTGCATGGCAATGCCGCAAGTAGTTATGCTGAAGAGAATAACAAAAGAAGGCTGTTGGATGATAAACAATAAACCATCCAATAAGTGTTTTTGGTCAATGACCAGCAAAATTAAAAAATAATCTACTAGTAGGTCTAAAAAAGACAAGGGAATAAATACTCAAACAAAGCAAACCAATATCAATGGAAGTGATAAAATTTTTAAAAATGGTCACTCTTAAGTGGAAACCAGCAAGTTGGTATTGTAGACTGTCAGTTATGTTTTTTGTCCTTTTTTTTTACAACAATGAAATGATTAAAATATTCTTGGATAAGTGAATATTCAAGGATAAAATTATTGATGGATGATATATACTTTGGAAACAAAATCTTTTCTATTTGAATTCTTGAATAATGGAGAAGATATGCAAGTTCTTTAATGCAGTTTTGAGACCCTACTTATTCTGTTTATTTGACTTGGTTTGTCATAGATACCTGTTTTTTTGTACAATTTTGTTCATCAGTTACCTTCATTAGGAATTGTTTGGCAATTAAAAAATATTACAAAAGAGTGGTAGTGAGAAAAAAATTAGTCTAAACAAAATTTTCTACCGGCATGACTTGAAAGAAAGACAAAGACCAAGACAAGCAATAAATGAAAGCCAGCAGTTCCCTATTGGAGGAATCTGACACATGTTCAAGTGATCAGCTGAACTTCAAGGACAAAAAGCAATGCGTTAGAGCTGGAGAGGGAGGAACTGAAAATCTGGGACAGAGAATTCTGAAATTGGTGAAGGAAACCATAAGTATTAGCTTAGATTAAAGGAATATTATAGCTATGTATAGGATCTCTGGCCACCAGAGACAGCCACAGCCAGTGATTCTTGACTTCTGAATTTACCTTCAATTATCAGGAAGTGAAAGGATTCAAGCAAATAAAGTAATTAAGCTGGTGGAGAATGCACTGGATGAATATTGAACTCAATAATTCATTTACTCACTCTTTCACTCATTAATTTCATCATTACTCATCCCCAATCAATTTTCAGTCCTCCTTCTTTACTCAGTCACTCCTTTACCACATTTTATTATATCAATTGTAATTTTCAATCATTTTCTGCACTAAACTGATTTTAATTAAACTTTTAAAAGGACTGGCAGTGGCATAATGGCCATCTCAGATGTACACATTATCCTTCCTTGTAATTTATTAATGTAAACTGCCACCAAATTTACAGCATGCACTGTTACATCCTGATGCTTTTTGATGGATGTTGTAATTTGTGTGAATGCCTAACATGGCTGTGGCAACAGACATATTTTCAAAAGCTCTTTAAAAAAAAAAAAAGTCTTATACCTGTTCTTGAGCTGCTCGCTTCTGATTTGCAAGTACATCTCCAGGTGTTACAATAACTGGCACTTCAGAGGGTTTTTCAAGTGTTTTCTGTTGCAATAAAATAAAAAGGTTATATTTTGATAATAGATTACAAAAAGATGTTTGTTTGTTTGTTTGCTTGAATTTTAACGGCGCACCAGCACTTTTAGGCTATTTAGTGCCATACAATAGGTTAGATGTTCAAAAATAAGAAAGGTTTAACAGCGACCAGCGATATAAAAAACCATACTAGTTAAATATAAAATGGTAAGATGTTGGTAACAGGAAAATATGAAGCTTCCCAATCAACGGGAGATATAAATGGTGTATGTTGATGATAAGATGTTGTAAATAAGAGGTGATATTTGCATTAAAAATATTCTAGATGATGGCATACAAGTTATAGTTTAAAATAGAGATTTGCTTCCTTTAGGAAATGTAAAATACAAGTGATTTGTATTGTATCAAAAAGTTCCTTCATGTCATGTACATTATAGTATTTAACACGCGTTGGTTCCAGGTCGGAACACTCGGTCATAAAGTGTTTAACAGTGAATGGCTCATTGCAAGAAACGCACTCTGGTGGATCTTCGCCTTTCAGTATGTGGGAGTGAGTAATGTATGTATGACCGATTCTGATTCTTGCAATGACAACCTCCTCCCTACGGATAGTTCTGTAGGAAGGAGTCCATTCTCCCAGGGTTGGTTTGATGGCATGAAGTTAGTTATTGACTGCATCATCCCAAGACGCCTGCCACTTCTAACGTAGGTACTTTTTGATACAAGGTTTAAAATCAGTATAAGGTAATTTAAAATCCGATGGTTCTTGGGATACAGCCATCTTAGCAGCCCGGTCTGCTTCTTCATTACCTCTAATACCAATATAGCTAGGTAGCCAACAGTATACTATGTTGTAGGACTTAGTAAGCTCAGAGTTTTTGACGAGAATATCGACTAGTAATGGATTATCCAGTTTTCTATGGTGTAGCGACTGAAGTACTGACAGAGAGTCACAGAAAATAATGCTATTTGAAATGCATTTTTGTTCAATAAATTTCAGAGCAAGGTCTATTGCTCTGATTTCCGCTGAAAAAATGGACGCATCGTTTGGCAAGCGCACTTTGGTTATGTGCTTGCCACTAACGAAGGCTGCAGCAGCCTTGTTATCAACTTTTGATCCATCAGTAAAAATTTTGGTGTAGTTTTTAAAATCGTTGAGGAGTTCATGATAAGAGTTCTGGAAAACGGCAGGATTTATCTCAGATTTTCTCCCATCGTGCAACGTAAAAATCACTTTGGGTTGCTTAAGGAGCCAAAGTGGTGTTTCCGAGACAAACGTGTTCTGAACTGTAGGGAGATTAATTTTGATAGTGTCAAAACGGGATGATATTCGGATGCCAAATGAAGGTATGGCATTTTGTTTGTTTTCGTATAAAGTTTTGTATTTTGGTTGAAAAACAGCCGAAAAAGCAGGGTTCAGGGGGTTTGATCTTAACCTAAGAGCGTACTGTATAGAAAGCATTTCTCTGCGGTGCGATAAAGGTGGTTCGTTCGCTTCCGCGAGAAGGCTTTCGCATGGAGATGTCTTGAATGCTCCTAGAGCAAGTCATATTCCCTGATGATGAACTGGGTGAAGCATTTTCAAATAAGACTACCTAGCTGAACCATAAACAATGCATCCATAGTCTAGTATAGAACGGATAAATGTTCTATACAAATTGAGGACGACTTTTTTATCAGCACCCCAGTCAGTGTGCGCAATTACTTTTAGTAAATTTAAAGCTTTTAAACATTTAGCTTTTAAATTCTTGATGTGTGGTATAAAAGTCAGTTTTCTGTCGAAGGTAATACCCAAAAACTTTGTTTCCTCAACAACTGGAATAAGTGTTCTGTCCAGCATGAGTTTAGGGTCATCATGATGTCTTCGCAATTGACAGAAATGCATGCATACTGTTTTCGATTTAGAAAATTTAAAACCGTTATTACTGGCCCAATTGTGGATCTTATTGATACTTTGTTGAAGTTGCCTTTCAATTGTATGCATGTGCTTTGATCAATAACAAATTAAAAAATCGTCTACATATAAAGAGCAGTCCACACCAGGAGTTAAGCACTTGGTGATGCTATTGATTTTGATATTAAATAGCGTCACAGATAAAATACTGCCCTGGGGCACACCCATCTCTTCCTGGTGCATATCGGAGAGGGTAGAGCCCATGCGTACTCTGTCGGAGAGAAAACTGGAAATGAAAGCGGGCAGACAGCCTTTTAGACCTAGATCGTGCAGGTCATTGTTGTATCATAGGCCTTTTCTAAATCAAAAAAGACTGCTACTAAATGTTCCTTCTTGATAAATGCATCGCGAATAAATGTTTCCACTCTAACCAGATGATCGCTAGTACTATGACCAGAACGGAAGCCACTTTGGAAAGGAGAAATTAAATTATTACTTTCCAAGTACCATACAAGCCAAGAATTAATCATTCATTCCATTGTTTTGCATACGCAGCTTGTCAATGCAATAGGCCGATAGCTGTTAGGATCTTCGTTATCTTTGCCTGGTTTGGGAATCGGTATCACTGTTGCTTCTTTCCAGCTCTTAGGTACATTACCAGCAATACATAAATCATTAAAGATTTTAAGAAGTAATGTCAGAGAAGATTCTGGGAGGTGTTTCAAGAACTGGTAATGTACTTCGTCAGGTCCAGCGGATGTATCATGGGCCTTGTCTAATGCCTCCCTAAGCTCCAATAAAGAAAACAGCTGGTTATAATTTTCAGTGTTGTTCGATGAAAATTTTAAACGTGACTTTTCTTTTTGAGATTTTAATCTTCTAAAGGCATCTGAATAATTAGATGATGATGAGTTTTTCGAAAAGCTATCAGCAAGAATATTTGCTATGTCATGTTTCGAACTAAAATTGCTATTGTTTATTTTTAGGTGTTGAATAGAATTGTTTCCTCTTTCCATTTATTTTTCGAATAGTATCCCAAACTTGTTTCATTGAGGAATGAGAGTTTAAAGAAGAAATATATTTCTTCCAGGATGCATGTTTACATTCTTTGATTGTGCGTTGAGTTTTAGCCCGTGCAATACGATATTTATTTAAATTTTTGGGCGTTGGACAATTGTTGAATTTTTTAATGCTTCGCGGCGTTGTTTAATGGCATCTATGCATTCCTTGGTTACCCAAGGTTTTTGCGATCTCTTACTGTTCGTTGAGGACTTGGGAATAGATTCATCTGCAATTGAAATTAGAACGGAGGTAAAATGCTGTATAGGATTAACAGCGTTGAATACTGTATCATTATTTAGTCTAGTTTTACATAGTGTTTCAAACATAGCCCAGTCGGCCTTCTTTTTATTCCATTGTGGAATTGCATCATCAATTTTAGAATTATTTTCAAGAGTGATTGGAAAGTGATCACTGCTGTGAAGGTCATCAGCTACCTTCCATTCATAGCCCAAAAGCAGTGAGGGATAGCAAATTGTCAAATCCATGCATGTGTACGTACCCGTTCCTGGGTGTAAATATGTTGGTGAGTTAGTGTTATATAGACACAGGTCGTGTCTAGCAATGAAATCTTTTATTTTATGGCCTCTGTCGTTTATGTGATTTGATCCCCATAAAATGTTATGGGCATTAAAATCCCCGAGTAAAACGAAGGGCGCGGGAAGTTGTTCAACAAGATTGTCTAATTGCTTTTGTACTAGGTTGGTGTTTGGTGGTAAGTAAATGGAACAAAAAGTAATCACTCGATGTAGAGTGACACTTACAGCAATGGCTTGTAAATTTGTGTTTAAAGGAATGACTCTGTGAGGGGCTCTATTGTTCACAGCAATAGAGACTCCTCCCGAGGCCCTGTCAGCGTTTTGACAGTACGCGTTAAACAGGGAAAAGTTTTTAAAAGTAATTTTATCTGTCTCTTTCAGGAATGTTTCCTGTAAACATAGTACAGCAGGATCGTGTACATTTAAAAGCAGAAGAATATCATTGTAGTTTGCTTTAAGTCCTCGACAATTCCATTGTATGATGGTGTTCTTCATTATAATGTTATGCTGGAGATTCTGGAGCTAGGTTAGACTATTCGCGGATTAAGTATGTGTTGTTATTTGTCTGGAGGAAGTACGTGGTTATATTTAGGTTTACTAGGTTTGGATCTACTTTGAGTAAATAGAGCAGTTTCTTTTGCATCCATGCTCTCAATGTCTCCAAACCTGTTGTAAAGTTTAATGGGGTCATCTGACCCCTTTTGCGGTTTATTTGTTTGTGCTTTGTGTTTCTGTCTTGGTGATTTTGGTGGTGGATTGCTATTAGATGTTGTCTGAGTTGATGTTGTGCTTTTCTGTGGCTTATAATTAGGGATATAAGCACTGGTGGTTGAATCGGGCTGATCCGTCTGTGTTTGGGCATCCTTCGTGCTTTTTGGATTGTGTTTTACGACTGTGAAGGATGGGCCAGGAAGGGATGTTGTCACCTGGACAAGTTTTCTGGCCTCTGGGTAGGGAATGTTCGAGGTAAACTTTACCCTCTGAATTTCCTTCTCCTGTTTCCATGTATCACAATCTTTGGAACTGGCGTGATGTTCCTTGCCACAGTTGACACAATGCAGAGTTGCTCTACAATCAGCTTCCTGATGAGAGTGTTCTCCACATCGGCCACATACCTTGGCTTTGGAACATCGATCCTCGTGATGGCCGTATTTTTGACATTTATAGCATCGAAGGGGGTTTGGAATGTGGATCTCGACCTTTACTTGTAAAAACCCAACCTTGACCACTTTGGGCATTGTCAGTTTATTAAAGGTGAGTACAAATGTATTGGTGTCCTGCAGGGTGTTATTACGTTTAATACGTATTCTTCGCATTGCAGTGACACCTTCATGTTTCATCCCTTCGATGATATCTGCGTCGGTGACTCCAGCCAAGTCACGACATCGTATTACGCCTTTGGACGAATTCAGTGTAGTGTGGGTGAATGAGGTCACTGGAATATCAAAGAATGTTTTCATCTTCATGATATTGTCTGTTTGCCCCTTTCGCTCACACTCTACAAGAAGGCAACCCGATTTTAGTTTTTTCACACTTTTTGGTGTGCCAATCGATCCCGTAATGGTTTTCTTGATAATAAATGGAGATAAACCTGAAAGCGGTTTAGCATCATCTTTTGATTGAATAACCATGAAGCGTGGAAATGATTCCACGCCAAGTGGTTCTTCATCCGAGTCAGACAGTGGTTTGGTACGTTTGTTTTTTTTTTCTATGATGGCTTGATTGAAAAATTCAGCACCTGTGCTCCAAACCCACCAAGGAGACACTTTTAAAGTGCCAGGGATACACAGATGCCATACTCAGTTTATAAAATTACCTTTGGATGACCCTGAAGTCGCCAATTTCTAAGGTCAGTAAAATTACCCCCCCCCCCGATTGACCCGTTAAGCCACCGCCTTCTAGGAAGTCTTCTAAGATTTGGGAAAGGGAAAGATATAGTAATAGAATATAGGGGCAACGGTGGCATCAAAGGAAATACAAGGAGAAAGTAAAAGTAGGTGAGATAGTTAATAAAGACTTCCTAGGGTTAGGCGTGACCAGCCGTTTTGTCGAGACCGGGCCCAAGTGCATGAATTATACATGTTTTGCACAATTCCTGCACTTGTGTGCCTTGGCTGCATCTTGAATATACATGGATCTTGTTCATTACTTAACTTATTCAAGACTAATAATAAATGCATATATAATTCCAGTGCGGTAACAAGATTAAATAATTTGATGCGACATCACCACATTAATATATATTAATATTACAGTCAAACCCACTTATCTGGAGCTCAAGTTATCACAAGAACCTGTGTATGTCAAAACTTTTGGCCCGGTCTTTTTTTAAAAAAATAATACTTTGTTATGCTAATTATCCCTGATGATCTTGACCCACGTGAAGTCTATAACCCCTTTATGTCGAGCATAAGTTTCGGACTGTAGTAACATGTGGAATTGCTAAATTTGACAAAATGCAACTATTAAATGTCCATCTTGGAGAGTTTTTGCAACAAATGATCCTACGTTTCTGTTACCAATAATACATTCTATTGGCAAAGAGGAAAAAGATCAAGACCAAAATTTACCAGTACAAATGCTAATCACTGAAACTGATCAATGCATGGTTTATTACTTACATGGAACGGAGATAATTATGTTGCAAACAATACTTTTGGGCAAAGAAATTGAATGAATGCATTTTTGATCTTTACAGGATCTGTTCATAATGGACACTATCAAAAGTGAACATTACAACAGCATAATTTGTTCCACAGCAATGCCCAATTTATTTTATCATAAAATGTAGATAAAAAATACTTAATTCATTATTTAAAATATATTTTAAATGAATTAGGTACTTCAATCTACATTTAATGACACTATTCTGAAAATTTACAGACTTACAGATAGGATAAAATTGAATGTTTTGTGGAACAAATTGTAATCTAATCACAGTCAGTCACCAATTTAACCCTTACACAATTAACAACTCTGGTTCAGAGTAAATAGTTCAAGTGTTTACATGGTGTGAGTGTAAGCCTTCAAGTTCAGCATAGCTAGATCAAGTGACATACAAACATACAAAATTCCAAACCAAACTGGTAAACTGCACCCCCACCCAAAATCCGCAACAAAAACCTGATTATTATTTTGTTTAAAACAACTATAAATAAAATCACAAATGGTATTTTTTTTTAAAAATCCATAGTGCCCAGTGTTGCTTTAAATGAAGTTGTCCATGAAATAATAATAATAATAATAATAATAATAATAATAATAATAATAATGAGGACTTTGTATAGCTCCTAATCTTTAGAAGCTCTAAGCGCATTACACCATCTATAATGATATTACTACACTAAAGAAACACAAATGACAAAAAAACCCCAAAAAAAACACCAATGAAATAGGAAAACATAAAAACATGCTAAAAACATATAAGATACAAAACATTATAAGGTCTCTAAGTTTGTTCCTGCAGTCGAAAAAGGTGTGTTTTAAGAGCACTTAAAAAAGGGACCAATGTTTCTTTGTGTCTAATTTCAATGGACAATTCATTCCACATTGCCGGGCCCTTGAATGCAAAAGAATGTTGTCCATATGACTTTGTTTTCATAGTGGGAACAATGAGTATACGATTGTCAGAAGAAGAGCATAAGTATCTTGCTGGTGTATATACATGGGTGAGGCCTGGTAGGTATGTTGGACTGGAGTCTGTCAGTGAAACATAGCACAGAGAACAAATTTTGTGTTTGATTTTGTATCGAATTGATAGCCAGTGTAGGGTACAGTGCAGTGGTATGGTGTGCTCTGATCGAGGTACTCTAACGATGATCCGTGCAGCTGTGTTTTTAACTTTTTTAAGTTTCTGGAGTAAATATTGTGACAAACCAGACAGAATTGAGGTACAATAGTCCAGTCTTGAATGTAATCATGAACACACAAGTGTTTTAGTGATGTCAACTGAAAGATATTTATGAATGGAACTGATGTGTCTCAGTTCAAGATATGCAGCCTTGCATATGTTCATAACATGTTGGTGCAATTTGAGAGTACTGTCTAGAGTAACACCTAGGTTTCGTACTTACTGTCAGAATTTAATGTTGGTGTTGCGTATATTTATTGTTTGAGGTTGAGGTAAAGGATGTTTAATGAGAAAGTCTTTGTGTTGTGATCAGAATAGTCTCAGATTTATCATTATTCATCTGCAGCTTGTTACATGTCATCCATGATTTCACATCAGAAATGCACCTCTCTACTCCATGGATGGTAGCATCAACTTCAGTTGGGTTGCTAGACTTGTATGTTTGGGTGTCATCAGCGTACAACTGGTGAGACACTGGGTGATGATCTATGACACTTGACAGTGGCTGAGTATATAGAATGAAGAGAACAGGTCCAAAAACACTTATGTGGAACACCACAACATAGATCAACTGGGCTGGAATGGATTCCATTTGCAGGTACAATAGTCATGTTGACCAAGTAGGACTTGAACCACTGTAAGACTATATTCTGAATGCCAAATACATGCTGGAGATGGTTAAGTAATATATCATGGTCCTTCGTGTGCTGCAGACAAATCAAGGAGGATGAGGACTGTAATCTTTTCGCTATCCAAAGAAGAGATAATGTCATTAAATACTTTCTGTACTGTGGCAAGGGTGATATGCAGTCTGTACATTGCTAAAAAGACTGTTTTAATTCAAATGAGATACAAGTTGGGTTAGAACAACTTTTTCAAAGATTTTTTTTATATGAACGGGAAATTAGAAACTGGGTGGTAGTTCTTTAAATCATTATGGTCAAGTGATGGTTTCTTCAGTAGAGGCTTTACGTTGGCAATTTTGAAAAATGATGGGAATTCCCCCGATGAGAGATATTAATATGTTAGTGAAGGTAATATTGGGTCTATGCTTTCAAGCAGCAGTGATGATGGAACTGGATCAAGTTCATGACTTTGGTGCACTCTTCATCACAATTGTCCATACTAAATCCATTGAGACAGGTTCAAATGCTACTAATGGTTGTTGCTGAAATTCTGTATCAAACTATGGTGACGAGTCAATTGAAATTGTGTCATCAAGCGAATCTCTAATGGTCTGTACTTTTTCAAGGAAGAAATTTGCAAATAGGTCCGGATGGTCTACTCGAGACAAGGTAGTTCGAAGTGGTGTTCATTTGTTCCTTGACATTAGTTTGTCAGTTATCTCAGTTACAACTCAAGTATGGTGCACAGTCTTCTGCTAGATCCTTCAGGTTCCTTGCTGGAATCATGTCTTGTCTGGTAGTCTTCAGTGGGTCAATTTTCTACAACAAATTGTATACACCTTCAGTAACTTGGATGTTAGGCATTGGTGGGTAATGATCTATGGTAGAACACTCTTATCCTCTTTGTGTGAAGACGGACTGGTATTGACAATTCAGTATGTTAACCTTTTCGGATGCCTATGAATGTAGATTCCCATGTTATGAGTGATGTCACACCACAGTTGTTGCTAACTATGGATTTAATGTAGTTTCAAGTTCTCTTTTGCTTGTTTGGTTGTTGTTCTTGATTTGGATTCCCAAATTCTATCAAGTTTTAAATGTATCTGCACAGATGTTAAGGAGAAGAAATAATTAGGGCATAACCAACTTTTGATCCGGAAAATCGGATTCCACCGGATAGTATGAACTTCCGATTAATCGGAGTCAGACAAGGCAGGAATGACCGACGCGGATAATAAAAATAATAAAGTTGAATTTCTATAGCACCGTGTCTAACACTGCGTGACATTCGATAGTGCGTTAATAAAGTTAAATAAGAAGTCAGAAAAGTCCAATATGGTCAAGACAACCATGCTGTGAGACAATCTGGTGGGTGAAAACCGGAAATGAAGCTGGATATGGTAAAGTACTAAGTAACATGCTAGACATGGCAAAACCGGATAGCAGAAACCCTGAAACAGAAGATGAAACTTTTAGGAAAAAAAATAAATAAGGATTTAGCATTTCCGATTAATTGAATCATATCCGGAATCGGAAAAATTTCATGACCAAAATCCGGAATCGGAAATCAGTAGAAAAATGCTAATCGGTTATGCCCTAGAAAGAATTATTCATATTGAGATTATTTACTATTTTTGTTGCCATTTCCTGTCATCAAACATATTTTATCTCATCTCAAAGATGGCCACGAGTTGCGCAATGATCAACTGCTCCGAACAGATCATGTTATAAACAAGGAAAGCACAAGGCAGTACCCATATAAGCTGTTATGGAACACGTTTGCAGCAATGAAAAGGTTTAAGTTTTGAATTTCAGTACAGGTATAATTATCATTCAAATGGTAAATAAACATTTAATAAAACACATTGTTTAGGCTTTATTCCACGATTTCTTCTTAATTGCTCAGAAACCGCGAGGATAAATGAAATGTGTTGGTGAATGAATGTTCCAATTCCTCAACATAAAGTATTTACTTTTGCACTCATTAAAATCGAAGAAATGTATATATCCTTTACTTTCAATGCGCACTTTACCAAAATGATGGCCCGTTTAATGGTAACTTTGGTTCATGTAGAGATGAAACTTGAATGCCATTTCTACATCCATGCTCCTGGCTTCCGATATAAACATTACCTTAAACGAGACTGTTGTGAATGACAATTTCACAGAATCGATTAAGACCTTTGAATTTAAAGACTAAAATATGCAAATGAATTATAAGCTATAGTTTATTTAGTAAAATAACAAAATATATTTGTATAAATGTTTCATATGTAATTATGTCGTAAAAAAGGTGCATTGTATGGATTATTACAGTAACTTCGAGGTTCCTTGCAAACATATGATGCCAGCCTTGAAAGAAATTACAAAACAAAGAAGGCATAAAACATATTTATTAACCCATACCAAATTATCAGACACATAATTTTTCAAAATTGTACAATTTTGGTTTGTGCAGGTCTTATATGCCAGCTATGTGACTCAACACAATTTTTCTCTGCGGTAAGGTCACTATTGTACAGAATGTGTTGACATGAAAATCTGCCCCATTTAACAATTCTGAACCCACCCACCCCTTAAACATTTACAGATTCTCTCTCTCTCTGGACTCACAGCTGTACACATTTATACCGTATTTACTGTATATGTTGGGACACCATAATTTTATTTTAAAAGTAATTTTTTTGTGCACTGTATATTCTGGGACACAGCTTTTTTTGAGTCGTAAGTTGTGGGACACCTTTTAAATCATTCGAAAAGTACGTCAGAAAATGTACTCAAACATATATTTTATTAAGTAAAACTTTAAAAAAGAAAACTCTGAGTGTTGTTTGTTTTCACTTTTTGTAAATATATATTTAGAGAGAGAGAGAGAAAAAGAAAGAGACTGAGAGAGATATACCAGTAGATAGTGACTGTACTTTGTTTTCTAATAATTTATGTCGACAAACTGCCAGTTCCGACCCATACTTTGTTCAACAATTAGTTGATCTTGCCGCCAGGCTTTTGATGTCGTGGTCGGATAAAAAAAAACATAGCAGCACATTTTCTCACCACTCTTCAGCTAGTTAAGTCTTTGATCTTTCTGCCTCGCTTGTGGGTCATGTTCTTCAAATGTACTCTTACAATGACAGCATGTACATTTGTGGGCCATTCAGCCACTGAATTTTCTAATTGTAAATATCAGCACAGCTAAAAGGATCAATTGATGAACAGAGTTTTCCAATCAACAGGTGGTCGAAGCAGGACTAGCAAACCCTTAAATTTGCCATCCAGGAAATTGATGCATACAGAGGACTCCTGTATACGTGATTTTCTGAATCCCATATATAAAAAATTATATGAAAATACGGATTACGCGTTTCCGAGACATTTGAAAGTGATCGGTGATTAAAACAAGATTTTTTTTTTTTGCTGTGAAAGTTTCGTTTTTAACTTTATTTACATTTACGATGGCTACCACCTGCAAGGTAAAACGCAAATTAAATTTACAGTTTCTGGAAACTAAATATCTGGCTTGTAAGGAAGTTAAGAGATGTACATCTCGCAAAGAGGTCTGTGAAATTTTTTGATAATGTGATAATGCCGACATTGAATTTCGTATCAGGACGTGATCAATGCAATATTTTAATTTGGATTTTATTACACAAAGGTAACCAAAATGTAATTTGTCAGTATACAAGTGTATTTCACACTTATACTGTCTTCATGTTATCTTTTTTCAGGCCCCCCCCCACTTATCTCAACATCCGCCTATGTCGACAACATTTCCTCGGGCCCGAGGATAACGAGATAAATGGGTACCCACAAACTTTAAATGATTTTCGGATCAGATCTGGCTTGTCCGGAAGTGATTCAACTGCTTTCACAATACAGTCCACAACTGTTTGTTTATCTGCACTCTTAATACGAGACATGTGGTCATTTTCCTTGGCTTCCCAATGTCGGCCGACTTTGTATACACATGCATAGTTAAAAAAAATCTCCACGCTAATAGGAATCCAATGTCAGCTTCCGGGGTCGGCTTGTTTTGTAATAAATTAACCTTTGTATTTGATAACCTGCCAGTAAGTTCAAACAATGAGTTTATGGCTGTTACAAGGTGTGTTTATTCAATACCTGGGCTTTCATTTTCATGCCGTCTGCAGTCATAATTGATACAAACTGGTTTCGAATTATTCGGTAAATAGTATATACAGCATTAACTTGCTTTAATAATACTTTTTGTATCCCATGGAATCAAAAAGATTGTCATTTGTACTCACAGTGAATGTATTTCTAATAATGATTTTAGTTTGCAAGATATTGTCATATTGTTACCCTGGATATAATACACTCTTGGTTATTTTGTACCTTACACCGTATCACGCATAAATGTCAGTTGCTTTCGACCAATGGGGCTGACTCTTTCTTTCTCTATCTCATTCATATGTGATTTTGCGGAATCCAATTTTTATTTTCATAACATTCAAACCTTTGAGAACAACTAAACATGATTCGTTTCTCAATATTCACGTCAATGACTAATGTGTTAAGTTGTCTGACGAAAGCTATTACACTATGGATAATGGATTCATGCGCTACTCATACGGAGTATGTGGATATATATTTCCTTTAATAAAATGCTAATGTCGACACAAAATGTGAATAAATGATAACAGTACAAGGTTAGTTTCTTGTTTATTTTATTTTATGATCAAATACGCATTTTATTTATCTATTTTAATGTAACATGTGGTGTGGCCAGTTGTTGTTGTAAGGGGGGGGGGGAATTGAACATGTTTTTCATTTCCTAAGTCTTGGGACACATGATGTAGGTTTAAAAAAAGTTCACCATAAGTTCTGGGACACGGAAAAAAATAATTATTTTTTTCGTGTCCCAACATATGCGGTAAATACGGTAGTATAAGTTGTACAGAGTGTTCAGCACCGACTTGAGATAGCAATTATTCATTTTATTTGGGATCCTCATACATCCATAATTTTTTACACTGAAGGAAAAGAACAATTAGCAAACTAACTGTTAAAGTTTGTGGACATTTTTAGATGAAATTAACCTAATGTGATCCAGTACAATCAGGACTTAATGTTGCATGCTGATAAACAGATTTAAACTACCCTATATCGTGATGATTAGACATTGTAAAAGTCCATAGCAATCAATAATTTGCATCTGGCAGTTTCATCATGATAGCTAAGATGCAGAACCAAGTTGTCAAGATTGAATTGACTTTTGTTAAACCAAATTAGTATAAATTAAGAACAATTTAATTTAATGGGAGTAAATGCACATATGTGACCTGTATAATGTTTACCACAATAATAACAGGTCAATGCATACACTGAAATTCTGAGGTATGATATGAATTGGGCAGTACCATAATTTATGCAAATATAACAATATGAGGTAATATAACAATATGAGGTATTATTTTGGCTTCAAAGTTTAATTGGATGATTTTTAAATAAAAGTGTGGACTTTTTCTAGTCATGACCTGACTTTCGCAGTAGACATTCATAAATAGTGATGTGCTTATTTGGCTATGAAATGGAAACAATTACACAATGACAACTTAAATAAAAAAGTCCTACATCTCAATAATTTCTTGAGGTTATTCACATAGAATTAAAAACAACTTTAAACCACAGACATTGTTACAGTAAAGTGTTATAAAAAAAGTGTGATTTGTTACTTAATCATATTTCAAGGACCTTCAATCTTTATTTACTGCAAAAAGCATGACTGAATTATTATCTTTATTGTGCTTAGGAAATGACATTTGTTTTCAAAAAAAAAACTCATTTCTGGTGTTACACATAAAATCATTGTTCTGCAGTAGATCTGTCAACTAAACCCTGATATATCAGGATCCGGTTGTGTCGATGATGTTTTAAAACACTCCTAACCTAATCAAGATAATTGGGTTTGACTGTATTCATTATTGAACTTGTCTGAGATTTTGATAATATAGACCCATATTCCAAGTCTGACTGAAATGAGATTAGAAATGCAGACTCCAGAATAGTAACAAGCAACTGTTGATGGATGGACACATGCAAGACTCCCGACACATAATGTATGCATAGCCATACTATAAGCTCATTTAGTCTTAGTGCAAGGTGAGTTAATTACTTTTTCAACTTACATTCTTTAGTGTGGCCAAAGCAGCCTGACGAAGTGCCTCAAGATCCTCCTAGAAAATAGTCAAAGCAGTAGTTTTCATTACTATGTAAACACATCTGTACATTATGATAATGCAATTCTTCAACATATAAACATTACTTATACTTGCAAGTGTTATGCATACGGCACAACATGTAATACCTAGCTAGTATTCATATTTCCTTTTAATATAGATTGTACAGTTTATAAATACTTGTCTGTCATTATAAAGACTCAAATGTTTGAATGGCATACTCTTTAATTAGGAAGAAAAGCACATTATAAAAGGTTGTCTAGTGAAGACTTTCTGTCCACAAAGAGTAGCAATACCAAGAAATTCAAGATGTCTGCCTAGGTGGTCATATTGGATGTCAGTCTGGCACAATTTTCATGAGAAGCAATAATGGGGGTCAGACTAAATATCATTAGAAAATTTCTTGTAGAAACCATATGACAATATAGCTTTCCAATGAGAAGCAGCCATAATAAGGTTTTTAAAATGTCTGATATGGTGGCCATGTTGGATGTCCAATTTATACCATTATTATACAGGAGGAACCAGTAACTGTAAGACATCTTCTAGGCAAAAGAATATTCTATTTCAGGGAAGTAGCAACAACAAATGCTTGAAGCCAGTTACCATGGTGGCTATATTGGATATCAGATTGTTTCTTACTGAAAAGCCCAAGTTAATATCACTTTCCATTCATATGATGCAGTAACAAGATTTTGAAGATGGCAGCCATACTGGATAAGAGATTGGCACCAATTTCATTTCAAAAGCAGCTTGACATCATAATTAGTCTTTTGGTTTGTTTGTTTGTTTGATTAGGATTTTTAACGTAGCTTTAACAATTTTTCAGTCATATCGCTACGATGTCTGCAGTGAGGCAGTTTATAGTGATGTCTAGCACTGAGACATCATGCCGCAGACATGTAGCATGATGTCTCACCCAGTCACATTATCCTGACACCAGGCCGACCAGTCCTAAAAAAAATTTCTTAATGCTGAGCGTTAAGCGAGGCAGCTGTTAGTACCATTTTTGTAAATCTTTGGTATGACTTGGCCGGGGATCGAACCTACGACCTCCCGCTTCCGGGGCGGACGCTCTAACCACTAGGCCACCGGAGCGGTTAATTAGTCTTTTGGTAAAAAAGCCGATGTCACATCCAAGCATAGTCCTACCTGTAAGACACCTTAATGCTGATATTTATGTTGCGGGCATCAAGGTCTTACAGCGTAATGAACAGTGCTGTCTAGCATGTTTTGATGTTGACAAACATCGTTATGAAAGTAAAATATTCAGAAATATTTCACACAACTGGCAACTAAAATAATGATACTTTTCTACAAAGTCATGTTTTAGTCATACTTTACTTACATCCACTGTCTTTTCTCTAATAAATTCAAATTCTCACAAAAGAAATGGACCTGTTTTTAAGTTTTGTTGGCCTATATTTCAGTTGGCTGGAAAGCGATGTAAGCTAGGAATGCCAAAATCAGGTAAAGTTGAAATATTATTTCTTTAATGAAACAAACAAAAATATATTATGCCTACTGGAATTGTAAGCAATGTTTTGCTTTTTTCAAGAAACATATCCCCAACATGAACCTACTTCGGTATACCTCGACTACCATTGCATTTCAACAAATTCAAATGAATGTCAACATGAAAATGAATATATTTGCCAGTTTCAGATTTTGATTCCACCATGATAAAACAGCTCCATAAGAATATTAATTACATATAAAATTGTGGAAGTATTAATATGGGCTGCTATGTTTGTGAGATATTCCTAAAACTTTTGATTACTCATTCCAATGTCAACTGACATAGGAACATGTTATACAAGCTCATTATTTGAATTGTAAGACATCGCATTAAAACAAAAATAGCATGTGCTATGTCTTACACTGAAGAATTAATCCTGTCTTACATTAAAGGATTAATCCAAGCAAAGATTTTCAGGTTTATATACAGGTAAGCAGCCAACATGTATTATCATTGTCGAATTCGAGGATGTCATCAATAAATCGGCTTTCCTCCTGCGTTCAGTGAATCTAAAAGCATTTGTAAATTGTAATTGTATAGCCCAGTGGACACAAATCTGTAAGTTTTTCTAGCTCAGAAATATTGAAAACATTTCCTCTCGAATTATCACCTACTTAAATTGTCGAACTTAAAAAAGACATTTCTAGCCAACTTTTTTGTAAATTACATTGTACTGCCAAGACAACAGTGAAATAGTAACGTAAACAAAAAACAAAATCCTGGATCTGAGACTGATATTTTATGATATCCCGCTTCTGCCAATACTTTTGCATCCATACTGTGGTAGTCTGCTACACGGGTACAAGGCAAATATATCAAATACTGATGGTAATGAGATTAGCTGCATAATTTTGTATGTTTCTGTAATAAGGAAATTGTCTGCTAAGCTGGTCTTCTCCTACTTAAAGACAAACAAAAGTCAACAATGTTGCCCAAAAAATGTTACCTCGTCTGACGACGCCATCTTTAATCTTATGAATTAGTCTCGCAGCTAAAAAGATTATATTCTGTTGTTGTATTTTAACCGTAAAATTTTTATATTAAAATGATAATATTAGCAATTAATTTTAATATGATTGCATTATCAATTTTATCAATGTTTATTCAGTTTTTAGGTATCTGAACCTTGCCATTTTATTGATGTTACTTTCTCAAAATTTGATTGGCTGATAGTGGGATTGGAGCCATTTTCAAAAGGCTGGTGGAGATACGAAGCAAAGAAAGGGTCAACATTTTCAGGATTGTATGGTGATTCAATATTTTTAAGCAAATTTCAAAACCGTAGTGTGAGTAATGCGAATCGATAGACAGCATATAATTTAAAAAATCAGTTGTCATGACGATGCAAAATTTTCTATAATAAAAACCGTTTATAACGACAGTTTTTAAGCTATTACTTCCCAAACCGGACACACCAACCCCTTTTCTATTATGTGAACAAGTAACTTATTCCTAATCTGTCTTGTCATATGTATAAGTTTAAATTACGGACTACACAGGACTATAACATCAACTTCAGTTAGGTGAAAAATTAGGTTTACTCGGATCTTGTCGATCATCATGTCATATATTTAGCTAGTTCCGCTAGCAATGTATGTTGATATGGTAGTGTAGACTGTAGTGAATTTACTCAACTTAAAGATTATTTTAATACGTATATATTTTAAGTTTATTCAATCCTCATTGAATGCTGTGCACCTTAACTATCATCCAGAACTTCAAGAGGAAAGTTTTGTCATTTTAATCATTTACAGTGGTAGCCAGTGCTAAGACACTGACCCAGGGTTGAGATCTTGCAGCCAAAATAACAATGCTGTGTAGTGTGTTCTGATGTCGATTAACATAGGAACATGTTTCACTTGGCCTCCCATTTCATCACTTTTCTACAAATTAAAGTCACAATGTTTAGTCTGATTTCACTTACTCTGATGACTTTACTCTAACACTAGCAAATGGACATGTTTTCAATTTCAGTTGGTCTACGTTTCATTTGTCTGGAATGTGATGGAAACCAGGAATACAGAAATAGGTTAAAAGGATGATATGAATCTTGAATGAAATGAAGCTATCTAAACACTTTCTTAAGTATTAATATAGTTGTTTCTTTTCATTAAAGAAACATACTTCAACTTTATCTATTTCAATGCTTGAGACTTTCTCAAGACAATGAATCCTGAACTTGAACTTTTAAAATCCTATTGAAAACCCTGAGATCATGCAAGGTCTGAGAAAACTAGAAAGTGGAACATTTTGTTAATAAATTAAAGAAGTATATTTCAACATTTTTTTTAGAGGAATCGGCTGGGGTCGCAAAAGCTAGACTTCTCATCAATTATTAAGCCTCGCTTTTCTAATTAATGTTCTGCTGGTCCAGAAAAGCTCATTAATATAGAAGGTACACAGTTGTTTATGGGGAAAGTATGTAGCATTTTCAATATTTTAATGTTCATTTATCATTTGACATTAGCAGTGCTAGTATGGAGAACTATGTACAGTGACCATAATTCCGTAGTGGATTTTAAGAAACTACTGAGAGACAGCTGTCATGGTAAACTGGTCTGCAGCACTTTTGACACGTTATATTTTACCAAAGAAATCACTGCATTTTGGTAAATAGCAGTTGCACCATTCTACAGTACTGCTATTTGGAGTACAATTGGTCTATTCTGAATTTGCATTAAGTCTAAACTGATTGAAAAAAATTGGCTTGGCCAAAAAATAAGGTGCCAGTCACGAGTTCCTATGACGATGTCAAGCAACTGGCTTGACACCTCATTGTTCGCAGGACTGACCTTCGTACATTTATGATTCAAAATTATTAGCCTCGGGGTCTGGTTATATTCTTTACAATGTGACATTTTAGCAATTTGGTATATTGAAACTTCCAACAATAAATTAAGTCATGAGAGTTGCTTTCAAATTTGAGCTCCGGAAATTATTGTTTGTTGTATATTTCATTTTTCTTATATTTCTATGTTTTGCATAAATAACATATTTTTATTTTTCAGAGTCCCAGTCCTTAAAATTAATATTCCCTGTTAAAATAACCAGTGCTCCACTATGAGCTCTTATGCTGAACTGAAGGGATACTATCACCTTCGAGAAACAATTGGATCAGGTAATAAATAATATTAAACATTGTCTCACTCTTGAATGGCAGGGCATTATTCTGACTGCAATAGTATCAGTAAGAATATTGTTAGAGCTTCTTGAAAGTTTATTGTCCATACATTGGTTGTAGTCCTGAAACTTCGGAATAGTATTATAAATTATTAGCCACAAAATTGTATCCTGATTGTGGATTTATTGAGACATTGGTATCTATGGCATCAGCATTACGATTATGTGTGAATGTGTTTGGTGAGTTAACCATTACAGAAGCTCATTATATGGATCACATTGACTTCAAGGTGGATGTCTACATCTTAGATTAACACCTGTGGTAAGAGATATGTTTGAAGTTTCTTTTAGCCCAAATTATTGAAGATATGGGAAAGTGTAATTATATATTTTTTTATTCATATTTAAGTTTTATTTACACTTTTGATGCATTGTTTACATATAAAAAATTACATTATTTTTATTATTATTGTTATTATTATTATAGGAGATAGAAATAACTATTAGCAGATGGGTGTGGAATCAATGTAATAATTAGAATATTAAGAGTTCTAAAAAAATGGAAAAAAATGTAAAATTATGAATGACAAAACTAATAATAGAATTGATCTTTTAAAATTACTGACATAATTTTATCATCCTTTTAAAGTCAGATATATTATGATTATCAATTTTTAATTAAGTTTTTTTGTAATTATATTTTTTTTTATAATCATGAAAGAGTCGTATATTCCTTCTACATTTTCAAATTTTTAACATACAAAATGCTAGTGAAGTATAAATGAAATGCATCTTTTGGATAAAGACACTTATATTGTTATTGCTGTTGTGGACTACTTTGGTAAATAAAATAAGCAAAACATTTGTCTATGCTCTTCTATACAGAACATTTTTATGATGGAGATAATTTTGTTACTGTGATTTCATCTTCTTTAATTCTCTAACTGTAGCTGTTATATTGGTAGATAACTTGAATGGTATACAAAGCATATTCATGGTTGTAAGAAAGTATTTGCTTTGGGCAATCCGATGGAAAAATTACCCCGAACTTTATGTTTTATTTTCACATTAAATGATGGATCAATCATCTAATAAAAGTAATTTCGTATCTTTTAAAAAATAACATTTGTAGGATGACTCCTGTAACAGAACAAACAAATTTGATATTTAGGTGGTGATTTCTTTTATTATCTGGAGAATAATTAACATAAATTTCTTATTACTACTTGATGAAGAAAAACATCAGCAGAGGAAATTATTAATAAACAAATGCGTATTTATTATCTCAAAACAGTCTTTGTTTTCACAATAACACATGTACATATAAAACAAGTAATATTTATGTGCAATTAAAGTCTGAAATGCTTTTCACTGCCTCTTTTCAACAAACAACTGCATCTGTCAGTAGACTGTACACGCGTCAATTTGTTTCTTTGTTTAAACCACATGAGAATCTGCATTCAGGGCTAAAATTTAACTTCATTTAGAACCAGCAGTATTTCGTTATAATATTTGCATCTTTCAAAAGTCAGGCTGTTTTTTGTGTTCACTGTTATATTTCATATTTTGAATATGTAATATCACTAGCGAGTAAATTCTATTTTAGTGTGGGTCTTTGGCTAGCAATTGTAATAGGAAACTGCTAGCTTCTTAGCATCAATTTTTTGCACCCATGCATCACACCCTTGCAGCTTATCATGTAGATCAGTGTGTTTCATTTACTAAAAATAGCACCTATTTGATATTACAGTCACTGTTTATGGAATTACACAAGTTTGGGCAGACGGAACAAGGTATGGCTTGAAATTTGTATGTTATGAAAGGACTGAATCATCCTTCGTTAGGTTGCATTTGTGCTAGGTAGAGTCTTTCAGAGATTAGATTGAATGTGGGTATGATTTCATAATGTGCTGTAAGCTGATTATAGAGTTTGCACATTTTGAACTAGGAATTTCTGTATGGATATAATCATGAGCTCAAACTTATATCACTGTGTCAAGCCCACCTTGGCATATTTCTCAGACAGTGATCACTTTGGCATCAAGATGTCTGTCTTTGGCCTATATTTATGTCAGTGTTAAAGTTGTTTTGATTATATTGAATGTTAAAAGTATTTTGCTTTATAGGTAATTGAAAGGTGAGCCAGTATCTTGTCAAAGTATCGCTGATGTTTATACCATTTCCTCATACGCACAGACTTGCCAGCCCTCGCGATTTTGGCATGAATTTCACTGCTTTCAATAGCGTTTCACATATTCGCGCCACATGCAGAAAAATCATGCATTCCCAAATTCTCGATCTGCTTAAATCAAGAATGAACTGATTTTTGTTCCACAAATTCAGTCAAAATAGCATTAGTGGTTTCTGATATCACTGAACTCAGCTATCCATAAAGGTCCTAGTTGTGATGTATGTAAAACTATATCTTATTGTTAGTTTGCCCTATAGCAAGTATTAAAAAGTATACAATATATATTTAGAACAGAAATTTTACAAATACTTTGGAAGAAAACTGGGGCCCACCTGAATTTTTTTTTTATGGAACATGTATATACTCATAGCATATATAACATGAAGACAACTTTTTTTAGCATGTACATGTATTGTAATTTGCTTGAATTCACAGTTTTATGCACATGCACCGACATCACTAATTATTCACCATTCCGTCATTTTTTTTATCTTCGAGATTAGTACCATTTCATAATTTAATCCACAATGCAGTTAAAATGTTTTCACCTCCAAGGAAAAAGATTTGTATTTCGTCAAAAAGTGAAGTATAGATTGGAGTACACAAAAAATTGGTCTTGCATTCACCCATTAAGCATCAATGTACAGTATGTTTTTCGCACAGTAGTGTGTTGTGAATTTTAAAATTGGGATATGCACCAGAGCTGCTATTATTGCCTATAATTTACCTGTCATAGAACATACAGTGCAACTCCGCTATGACACTAAATCGTATATAACATGGCCATGGCCTGGCTTCTGAAATTTCATATATTCATTTGCACATTAAAAAAAATATTTTTGGGTTCAAAGTTTATTATCGTTATGGGAAAAGATCGCATATGAATTCGAATTAAATACAATCGTGACATGATCCCAGCGATTTTGATTGCATATATGTGTATTTTTCTTTTTTAAGTACAAGAAATAGTGTGTAAAACGTTTATTATCATTTTGGGGAATAGTTCTACTATGAATTCAAATATAATACGATCATGGCGTAGCTTCTGAAATTTAATGATTTCACCAGGTTCGTGAAGTGTTGTGCCAAAATAAACATTATCGGAAATGTTTCTTGTTGCTTGATCCATGAGTAAAGCCAGTAAGTCATCTTTGTGATTTTCTCTTCAATTAATTCTGTATACAATTGTTGCACAAACAATAACCGACATGTTTTTTTTTTTTTTTTTTCGCACTGCATACATATACACAACCAAGCAGAAAGTAAGAAAAAAAAGTGCAAGACGTTTATTCTAGGATCGCGTAGGGCTTCGCCAATGTCGCAAACTGCAATTTTATTTTCCTTATTGGCTGCAAAATATACCAAATGGTGACTTATTTTTATTGGCAAAATTGTTGGCTGTTTAAACTTGTATATACAACCATTGGTTTGGAGTGGAAAAATTCAGAGGCCCCATGAAAGGAAACCGCAAACTTTATATAAAATGCACTGAAATTTATCAATTGTTAGATAAACAATTTCTTTGTCTTTATTGACAAACCATCTTAACAATGTGTTGTGCATCATAATCCGCTTATGCTTACATCGAGCATGAGTAAGGTATGTTTTGAGATATCTGCTTTTTAGTTGTTGACATTTCTGGTAGCAGAGATCAACCAGACCAAGCATCGTCTCGTAAACTATTTTTATCTTTGTCGGATTTTCGGCCGCTCACTAGTAATTAATATATTTACATAGACTGATATTTGTATGTGGATGGTAGGTAAAATTCCTCTTTTTTTCTATTCAATATTAAATCCTTCAGAACACCCACATTTTTAAAAATAATCCTTATCATCAGACCAGAGCACAGCCGTCTCTGTCATACGTTGACTCTTTGTTAAATTTCTGACGCATGAATGCAAGGCAGCAACATTTTGCTACCACAAATGTAAAAAAAAAAATTTAAAAAACAACATCTTGCAGTCTATTCAGTAGGCAGGAGGAACTGTTACTACAATCGACTAAATGACGGCCACTTTATTTTTAAAAATGCTCCCAGATAAAATAGTTTGCTGAAATTTCAAAGGAAACAGATTACCTTTGAAGCACTGATTATTATGAAAATGTATTCAGCAAATGAAAAAAAAATATCGTCTCAGTCATGCAATACTATTATTTGATGTTGCCGCCACAATAAGAAATGGGCAAATGTTTGGTTCTCCAAAGCTATCCTTTAGCTGTGACTTCAATAACACATGCACCCGTCATCAAAGGAAGTCAGGACCAAACTTAAATAAAAGTGATGGAATCTGATGGATTTTTGTATTTTCCAACGTGACTGGAACATGTTAACTGCCGTGAAAGTTTCCTTTTTATGGGAAAACGTTTATGCTTATGAACGCTACCAACGGCGGCTTAGAACGCAAACGTTTACTGACTTGGGACGTACTGAAAAGTAAATGTGCTTCTTAATTCGTTGTGTGAGCTGTTTTTCCACTGAATTCAAATAAATATGACCCGTCTCAAAATTACTGAATATTTAAAGGCTGTGTGTGCATATTTTTGATGGATTCACTTGTATTCTGGATTCATTGTATATTATAAGGCTCGTTGGCGAGTACACGGTGTTGATACTCTACTCATGCTATACATTAGTTAATGTATATATTAACAGTATTCACGTATATGTACCAATTTGTGGTTCTCTAAATAAAGTAAACTGTTATACATGTCTTCACTAAAGGTGTATTTCTCACTTAATATGCACCTATTTAAGCTGGTAACTGCCGATGAAGCACACGTTTTATTGCCCGCATTTATTACCTACCTACTAAACCCCACCCACCCCGGCCACAATTTTGTGGGGTATATGCATCATTTTCTTCAGCTAACTGACCTGGATGCTTATAACACGGTTTGGTCTATAACACGGTCGGGTTCTGCATTGTAGCGGGGTTACTGTATCAGCAACAATACGAGCCCCTGTGGGCATGTGGCAGAATAATATAAATAACACACTGCTATAGCATCCCCAACATATTTCAGTTTTGGAGTACTTTAAACCACCAGCATTGCTTGTGAGTTTTCTCGTTGAACATAACCAATCTTTCTCAGTTGGAGATTAGCAACAATGACAGTGAAAGATTATTTACTATTGTATGTAAAAATAAGACAAACTTTAGTGCCTCCTTAGGTGCTGAAAATTTGCAACACTTTCAGTCCTCAAAATATACCAGCAGGCAAGAGGCCTGAACTGTTTTGAAAACAAATTTACTATAGCCTAATTGAGGAAGTTCAAGTCTGCCATAGCATCATATTATGACAAAGTGAAGTTTGTGTACATCAGTAAATTTAGCTGCAAATTTGTACATCCATGTAAATAAAATGTTTTATTTTTATTTTGGGGTTTTCATCTAATGCAGTACTGACCATTGAAGTGAATAGAACTAGTGTCATGATATAATTTTTCACTAATTATGTTCAAAAGTCACACATTTTTATCCCTCTTTTCACTGATTGCAAGTCTGGAAGGTTGGCAGCTCTGTAAGCACACTAGACAAATGTCTTGTCAATGCCACAGCTAGTATTACGACTAATGTAAAACTCCATTGCCATCCCATCCATTGTCTTTTAAACTTGCTGTATCTCAGAGATATGTATCATTTGAAATATACCAACTACACAGATTATTATGATCAACATGATTACGTATGCAACAGTGGTCTCAGCTCCTTGTGATACAGCCGGTCAATATTTCTTTATCAATATCATGGTCAAGGTGACTCCAGTGATGAAACAATTAGATTGGTAATATGTATATAATAACATTAATATTTTCTTGTGAAGCAAAGCTGACATTTTAAGGGAATTCACAGGCAAGACAGTGGCATGCAAATCTAATCAGGATTTTGCCTATAGTGGGGGCATACATGTTTGAATAACTACATATTTACAGCAGGCTCCATGATTTGTATTTCTTTCATTTTGATGCAAATGATGATCAAGACAACTTTATTTTAAGAACTGATTAAGTGTAGTCTTTATGATGAATGAAAAATTATGTCATTTTTTCCTTCACTCTTTTTCATTGCAGGTGGTTTTGCTAAAGTAAAGCTGGCTTACCATGCCTTGACTGCAGAGAAAGTGGCAATAAAGATCATGGACAAGAAAGGATTAGGGGTAACATATATTTTATCTTCTGTTTTTTTAAAAGAAAAACAAAGTAATAATTGCAGGATTGTCTTAACAGTTGGATTGTGTTTTATATATATGAGTGATTTATAGTAATTTAGAAGAAAAAAATCGGAGCAAGTATCTTCTCAGTACATGTATACGAGACAATTTAATGCAGTAAATAAAGGTATATTTTGCAAACATGATGGATGCTTTTTACTTTTTGTTTAAATTTTTTGCACAATTTTATTTAGAAGTTAGTGTTTGTATTCTCCTTCTAATTAATCCATAATGGCTTCCCTTTGGTACATAGTCATACTTTCGATGTTAAACTTCAAAGTATCATTTTTAGGTAAATTGCAGCCACAGTTTTTTGCTGATGTACAATGCACCATGCTGTTGGTTAGTTGGTATTACATACTAAGGGAGGTAAAACATGAAATCCATTAGATCTTGCTAGGACAAAACACCCAATACATCTGTTCGTTCGGCAAAAGTGAAGATAGGTTATTGGAACCTTGGCTAGCGAAGATGTCCTCTTGGCTAAAGGTGGATATTATATTGGCATATGATCATGAAGATCTTGACGTATTTAGCATTGGTGACTTGCACCAGCATGACCATCGAATGTTGTGATGTAAATAGGAAATCATCAAGGATATGGGTGGCCACTTACTGGGATGAAGGGGAGCTTATCTGTAAGAGTTGCTTCTCTTTGTACAAGTGGTGTGTTATGTGCATGTACATTAAAGTGATTGGGTAAATGTTCTTGGAGAAACATCATTTACAACAAAATTTCTTTTCTATATCAAACTGACTTGGTCATTTCCTCAGGTGGGACATCATGCCCATAACCTGGCCATGGGAACAGGAAACTTTAGGTTTTGTACATTTTTGGTTGACATATTATATCTTCCAGTTCTGAAAAAGTCATATATATTTCTTAATACATGTTGGAAATTTTATTTATAGGAAGACCTACCACGGGTGTACACAGAAATAGCTGCCATGAAGGAACTATGTCATCAGCACATCTGTAAACTGTACCAAGTGATTGAGACAGAGGACAGATTCTTCATGATTCTTGAGGTGAATATAAGTTGGGAAGCACATTGTCTCATTTTTCACATCTAAATGCTTCACAATATGTGGTAGGGTCCTACATTGTTGCCCATGGTCATATTTACATACAGCTGTCAAGTCTAATATTAGTATCCCTATTCTCCTAATTTTAATGTCATTGGGTAATATATTTGATGCAGCTAAAATTTATTTTTAGTAAAGCAAACAAAATGTTTCCTATTGTGTTAGTTTTAAAATTAGGGTAGGGATATTTTTTAAAAACATATATATATATATATATACATATATATATATACATACATATATATATATATATATATATATATATATATATATATATATATATATATATATATATATATATATATATATATATATATATATATATATATATAATGTACTAATCTCTTTGCGTACAGTAAAAACTGCTATGAGTGACCACCAGTCATTTCTGGCCACAATGTGACCAGTGTCTGTGATGCCTTGGCAAAATTTGCATTTTGACACTGCTATGAAGGCCAGCTCACAAAAGCAAGGATAAACTCTAGCGACCTTTATTTAATTCCTGTATTTTAAAAAAAAACGACTGCTCATATTGTTTTTTAAAAAATTTACAAATAAAAAAATAAGCTGACTACTGATGTCTGATTTTTAAAAAGAAAAGCTATTCCTATATTGTTTCATTGCTTCTGTCATAAACCAGACTAAAGTATATATAGATTATTTCCTAGTCAGGTTCCCTGCTTCATATGCTCCATGCATTTTCCACTATTCCTAAAGAGGTGATCAGCACAGGGAGCATAAAAGGCAAGGAACCAGACTAATTATTCCCACACTTAGTCTGCTTTCTGGCCTTATTGTAGGACACTGAATCCCTATAAGTGACCATAACGCAAGAACAGACAGACACCACTGACTTATAAGTAATCCATTGTTATAACAACCACTTGATTAGCAATTATTGTTCTGATTAAAACAAGAACATAAAAGGACTATTTGTTTTTAAAAAAAAAGAATTTTTGCTACCGGTGATAGATGCTACAGTCCTTAACCAGGCTAATGTACATGTCACAAATTTCTGTTGATGTGGTCACATATATTGTTTGCCTATTAAACCAGCAAGAGAGAATTGTTTTGCGGGATTCGATTAATAGTGTTTAAGACTTATGATGTTTGTTGTATTCCACCCCCACCCCCAATGATACATGACATCCCAATCACAAAGCTGTCATTGGTGTCACAGGGTTAATAAATTTAATCCCTGTATGTCATCTTTGAATGAAGTCGTCGATTTTTGTCTCCGAGTAAAGGATTCTGTTTCTAGAAGAGATAATTGTTTTCTTTTAATTTCACTAATTGTTAAATATGTAATGCACATGTATAAATTTTTCATATTTTCCCACAGTCCAGTCAAAACAGTCTTTACGTTTGATATTACAACTGAGCACTAATAATTTTAACACCTAGAACCTTAATAATAATGGATAAACCTCCAACTAAAGAGAGACAAAATTTAAGGCTGGAGAAAATAATTATTGTAATTAAAGAAGTGAAACTGAGCAGACCACTCACAAGAATGCGGTTTAAGGGTCAGTTAAACAAATTTAGGTTGTTATGAAGGAAAAGGAGTAATTTAAAAACGATTTTATATGCTAAAATATGTGATCTTAAAATGTTAATGTGATTTCATATTTAACGATGGAAGTATATCTTTATTGCTTTATAATATTTTTTTAGATGAGTGTTTACAGTATTTTAGCAAGAGTTATTAATATTGAATAGAATATATGTAGAGTGATTGTGGTTATTTTTCTTAAAACTGTTTGAAACTAGACCTTGGAAACTGATCTTTTTGTACAACCAACTATGAGAGAACACCTGTCTTGAAAGACCACTTTTGTTGGCAGAAGGGACAGGATCTCATAACATTTTTTACTGTACTAGGCAAAAATAGCTCAGATAGATTCAGATGTAAAATTCAGAATTTGTTTTCTATTTATTTATACCGAAAACATTTTTTGGGTCTAAATTCTGTTTTTCCCAAAACTACTTGATCACCATACTATAAATCCCATCATCCTTCCCCACAAATGTGAACATCCTGTTGTATGTTTTGCTCATGCTTAAATTGATAACATCAGGAACATGGATAAGCACATAGCAGTAGCAAGAGGAGTTAATATGCATGAGTTTCATCACCACTCCGGTGGCCTAGTGGTTAGAACGTCTGCCTCATCTATAGGAGGTCGCTGGTTCAGACCCTGGCCAAGTCATACCAAAGACATATAACAATCGTTCAAACAGCTGCCTAGCATTAAGAGGTTAGTATTAGACCTGGTGTCTGGATAATGTGACTGGGTGGGACATCATGTTACATGTCTGTAGCATTATGCATCAGTGCTAGACATCACTATAAACTGCCACACTGCAAACATCATAGGGATATGACTGAATCTGTTTAAAGCTACATTAAAAATAAAAAATAAAAATTTCCAAGAATTACGTCAAGTTGATAGACAGCAACAAGCCATTGAGCTGCATAGGGTTTGGAACTAAAATTTGTGCAACTGTACTAGTGGTAAATAAAGTCTGCGCATACTTTATGAAAATGTTTCAGTTGAATATAATGTTTATCGTCGCTGCAAGTTCCGAATACCGAACTTCTAATTTCATTTTCCAGCTTTACAATAGCAGTTTATGATATTTTGTTACACCTTACTGACAACTGGTCAAACTTACAGAAAAAATCAACTGCCTTACTGAGATGGACTCAGCAGGGTTGGCAGATCTGGAAACCTAATTTACTAAAACTTTCTGCTTGAAGAATTTTTTTCTGAATACTGTGAATTCATTTAATCACAAAATCCTTTAAGATTTGTATCCCACAGATAAAAGTGATAGCACAGTAGATTTCTAGGTGATAATTGTCTTTTTTTCTCATATTTATTTCTTCCTAGTGTAAACTTTAAATTTTTGTAAACCTTATAGGACATTTGCTTTGTCAGAATTTAAAATATGTTTGTGATTTTTTTTTTAATACTTATTTATTCATTCATTTGTTTTTTCTTCCATTAATGTAACTGTGTTTTGCTGATGAGTGGTTTTAATTTTCAACTACAGTATTGTCCAGAGGGGGAGTTATTTGACTACATTGTGGCCAAGGACAAGCTTGCAGAGGATGAAGCTAGGCTTTTTTTTAGGCAAATAGTGTCTGCTGTTGGCTACATTCACAACATGGGCTACGCTCACAGAGATTTGAAACCAGTATGTGAGCTTATATTTACTAACATGTCATTTGCTAAGTATTTTTGTTTTTAATATTCAGTAAATCTACCTGCTGTAACAGATTATTGATTTTAGTTAATACAGATTAGGCAGGGTAGTTTTAATTTCTCAAAATAATTACAAATTGTAAACCAAAGTTTTGTTAGAGATTCTTTTTCACAAGTTCCACAGCATACAAGTGACTCAGACTTCTTTACCATTTATAATTTGTCTTGAATGACTGTTTACTTTTATTTAGAATGGTTATGAGCAAGTGTCACCTTCCCATTTTTATTACCATTTCCTTTGATTTATATATCCATGATTGTGCTGATGTGCCATTACATACATAACATAACATAACATACATACATAAGCCATGAGATTTAACCCTTAAGCAAGCCATGAATTATTGTACCAACAAAAATGTAAACTTCTGCAAAGTAACAAAAATTGATATTCATGGAAACGACGAATTCACTGGCATATTGATTTATGAACTGCAGGCAATCATTTTGAGACATAAATTATAAGTATTTTTTCTAATGCTGACATAATCTTTATCAAAACCATTTAAACAGGATGTATGTAGGTAGGTAGGTATGTATGTAATGGCACATCAGCACAATCATGGATATATAATTCTTCTGTGTATGTATGGGTCTTCACTGAAAATATACTCTAGCATCGAATGGAAAATGACTGAGCTGACTCATCATTTATGTTGAAAAATCAGAAATTATGAATCAATGAAATGAGTAAGTTTTGTGCATTTTTTTTAATAAAAAAAATTCTGGGGGTAAAACTAGTTTTTCTTTGCTTTGATTCTCTCCTCCCACCTCACTCTGAAGTCCAGTAGTCTTAATCCAAGTCCATGCTACCCATGACTGAGGAGTCAGAATGGTACCCAGGTCTATTAAGTTTTCAGCTTCCAATTACTAATTGGAGGAGGAAATATTAGTTTGGACTTGGGACTTTACATCCTGAAGAAGTAAAGCAATGCAATAGTAACAGGTAACTCTTGCATAATTAAAGATTTCTCCTCCAAAATCACGTTTTAAAAATTTTTTCCTGGGATTATGACCCCATTATGCAACACATAAGAGACCATGCTAATGTTGCATCAATGTCTCTCTGTCCATAAACATTTTAGTTTCTGGAGCTAATTCTAACCATTCAAGATATTCTAATCAGCCTTGGTACACATTTTAGACATGTGATTTAAATGTATTTTTGTTGTTTGCAGTTCATGAGTTGCAAAATATTTTTTTAGCTCACTGCTTGTCCTCTGTTTGTCTTTAAGCCTTGTTGTATAGTCAAATTTTATCCGCATGATATCACAAAAATTATTTACTTAGACCTGTGAAATCATACACACTTTATCATGGTCTATTATAGCAAATGTTAGCTTTTTTAAAAATAAGTTATTTAACTTTTGGGATGCTTTTGACAAACCTTGTTAGCATGATTGAGCCAGAACCACTTATGATCATTTAATTTGGGGCCCCCGAGTGGCTGAGTGGTCTAAACCACTCACTGTTGCGGATCACTGCAATCTCACCTGTCTGCGTGGGTTTGAGTCTTGGGCTAGGCCAAGGTGGGTATGTGTGAAAGCTTGCCAGTAGCTTCTCGTGGGTCAGTGGCTCTGTCTTGGATTTCCCCATGTTCTTCCTCCACCATTTATACTGACCACCATGTATAGCCTGACTTGTGCTGAATAATGGTGTTAAACCCTAACAACAACATCAATGATTTAATTTGGTTATGTTTATGTTGATTAGATTAGATATTCAGACTGTTAATATTTTTACAATATATGAATAATTTTTTTAGAGCTTTGAACACATGTAGCACAATCAAGCAAGTAGTTCTGAAATGAATATTTGAATAAAATTACCTTTTGACAAATATTCCAATCAAAATTTGGTATTCAAATTTCTTCAGAAACCAGGCTCTAAAAGCTGAGGAACTACTCCTGGTACCTTCGTTATTTTATTGTCAAACTAGACTAAACCACCGAGTCATTGAAATTGGAGCTTATACATTAGGTGTTCTAAACAAGATGGTGCATAGGCAAGCTAGTATTGAGAGGGTTACAAATGGAAAAAGTAATCTTGTGAGATGCTTACAGGTAGTGAGGAAGCCACGGGATGCAGAGCGCTTAATGTTACCATAACTAAATGGTGGGAAGATGCCATCTGAAAACAAGCCAGGATGAGTGCTATGACATTGAATAAGAAAACGTGATCTTATGGTTTCAACATAGACATCGAACAAATAGTGGGTTACTAATGCTTTAGTGTTTTATGGCACAGAAACACAAGTATGTTATTCTATTGAATAAAATGCCTTGCCCAGGGACATAGTATAGCCAACCCTGGCTAATTTATAGGTAGGATTTAAATCTGCACCCTAATGTTCATGAGTTTAATATGCTGTCCACTGAGATCAGACTCTTGCAAATTAAATCTAACATCTAGAAACAGAAACACAAATATGTTATTCCCTAGGGAACTACTGCCTCAGAAAGACTCCCAAAAAAAGAACACTTTTAAGAGAGGGCAAAATGGCCCATCTTGAAGTGCTAGACTAGATTAATATGGCCCAGGACAGATGAAGATGGTGTGTGATGGTTTCTTCCAGTGCGCTAGATTCAGAAGAAAAGAACAACAAATGCCTAGTATAAGTAGTGAACAGATTGAGAGTTCTGGACCATAAGATTTTGGATTGGTTGGTGTTTTACACCACAGAATCAGAAGTAGGTAGTGTCATGCTCAAGGACACATCAGTCATGGATCTGGACTTATCCCATGGTAGAATTCAAACCCACACCCTTTCAGTTGCAAGTTTTGCATGCTAACCACTACATCTTGTCAGTTTGAGTCTCCATTTAATTGCCTCTTATGACATGAGAGGATGCACCAGGCTTATTTGACGTTCATTAGTCTGCAGGATGGATGTACTTTAGGATACTTTTATTTGGATATTTCCATATCTCGGACACTGTTGGTCAATTATGAAAATTAAGATGCATACTTCTGTAGTAGTATTATCCTCATGGCAAATTTATTTAACTGTCAGTCTATATTTCATGATGCATTAAGCTTGTCCCAGGAATCAGGCTATGTTATTTGTCCAGCACAAGCAAATATGAGCATATATTTTTTGTTGATTCTGGCGAAATTTTCCATGCCATACCTGAAGAGATGAAAATGGTACTCGAACAGCATACTTCCTCATACCGAGTGCTGGCAGCATGGACAGGAAGATTATGGAATATCTGTTAATAAAAGGTGATTTGTTTTCTTACTTTGCACAATTTATATATGGTGTTGTATCTTCTAAAAGCTTTTCTGCACCAGTAATACTCCATTGTTAACTGACAGAAATTATTTAACATAACAGCATTTCTGCTGTAAATGTTGCCTTTAGTCACGAGTTGGCATTGGAAGCTGAATCCTGCTTTCTTTGCTGAAAGGCTCCTTACATAATATTCATTATATGTTTTATGTTCATTTAGAGAAACAGGTACCATATGTACACTAATTCCTATATCACATTTATTTCTGACAAGCTGTGTGTGCTTGACATTCATTTAACATCGCATGTGTGAAATAATCCTGCTTTTGGTTGAAAGGTTGTTTATACTTGAATGACTTTCATCTTTCATAGATTGACATGTTTAACCTAGTACTTCTACCACATATTTTCCTGAATAGTTTTTTGTTATCCGTTCATTCCACTTGCATGTAGCATTTTCATCATTTTGTACGGTTATTAGGTTACTCACTAATACGCTTTGCATTTAACATGTTTAACTAGCAGGTTTAACGTTGTGCCTATATCCATTTATTCATGAAGACCTGTTTTTGTCAACATTTGTTTAAATAGTATGTGCGACCAACACAAGCAAACTTGCCATGAAATTACATTCGTTTACGATACATGATTCTTCAGAAAATCACTTCTTAAATTTGAAATAATTCTTAATTGACAGTTGAGTCAAGGGAAGGAATTCATTTTATATGCTGTCTTGCTGTATCCCTGTGTGCCATATTCAGCTAGCTCTAAACAAAACAAGAATGCAGTTTAGTATATTTATAACATCTCACATGATTTCTGTATCAAAGAAATTACACTTTCTATCAGAGGAATAGAATGTTTGTTCATTTTACTAATGCAATACATTTACATTGTTGTGTAACCTTTCCATCAATTATTTCCAAATTAGCACATGATGATTAGAATATGTGTTGACACTAAAGGATGCATTTTGTAGTGCAAACAAAATGTTTGTTTCCTATAGCACTTGTTTTAAAAGTTAGATATGTATGCTTTGTTCCTTTTTTTAATATTTAGTATGTCAACCAGAAACACATTTTGTGCCTAATGCACAGAAGCATATGTAACTAAAAATGTATTTGTAAAAAGCAAGTTTCTTATATAATGTTTTTGTCTTTTCCTTTTTTGACAGGATGCTGGTATTCATGAGAAATCCTTTCACACTGCGCGTCCAGATATTTTCTTCAATGACTAATTAGTATCCAAAATATGGTTTATGTCAGACTGCTTCTGAAAACCATGACAACATACTCCTCATTTATATTCACAGGATTTCATCAAAGGTTATCTGACTGGACCAAAAGCACGAAGAAATGTAGACTGTCCATATTTATTTCAGTGATGCAAATTTTGTTGTTTCTGGCAAAAAGTTGATATTGTGGTCCCTCATTTCAATTAGCGCAGCCAAATTTTATTTAATCTCAGTAAAATTTCTTTAAGTAAATGAATGTATCCAATCACATTAGGCTGTGCATGGTTAGACATATTAATTTTCCTTAAAGAAATTGTATCCCTTATTCAACTGACATTGGTCTGCCTCGAGAACTGTTGCTCTTGGAATAACAGAAACAGGAATCAACAGTTTGAAAAATGCAACCACTATTTATGCCAGAATGTACTGAAAACATTGAAATGCAGCAGAACAATTTAGAGACCAAGAAGCTGGAGTAAATGCTTGTGGAAACATAAAAATGCAAGAGGCAGAACTTTATAGAGATCAGGAAGCTGGAGACAAGGCTCATGAAAACATTGAAGTGCCATTGGGCAGAACAATAATGAGATAAGGAACCTGGAGCAAAGGCTTGTGGGAACACTGAAGTCCAATAGAGAGAATGTTGTACGGATCAGGAAGTTAGAGCAAAGGCTCATGGGAGTGTTCAAGTGCAAGAAGTAAAGAATAGAGATCAGTAAGCCTGGAGGAATGGCTTGTGGAACATTTAAGTGCAACAGGAAGAACATTGTAGAGATCAGGAGGCTGGAGCAAAGGCTTTTGGGAACATTGAAGTGCAACAGGAGGAACGATGTAGAAGTCAGGAAGCTAGAGCAAAAGCTCATGAAAACACTGAAGTTTTTTTGTTTGTTTGTTTTGTTTGTTTTTTTCCTTTATATGCATTCCTTATATGTATGCATGTGCTTTAATGGCTTTTGAGGACAGTACTGGGTATATAGAGCAACATGACACCATACCAAGTATTGATGACAAACATCACCTGTCCAGAATTATGACTGCCACTCTACATAAACTATGTTAGACTTGATTGGTTAATTCTTTTTTTTTTTTATTAGCACAGTTGACTCCCCTGTCTTAAGGGAGATATAAAACAAATTGTTGCTACTTGTATTGTGTCTTTTATTAATATATTTGGGCTGTTGTCAGCTCTGTACCTTTATTATTAGTTCAACTAAGTGACAATACATAATTGATTCATGTCTTTGTCAATTTTTGAGCCTTTTTGAATATTTACTTAGACATTCTTTTTCTAATTCAGAAATCAATATAGAAAGACATACTTTAAAAAAAAAAACTAGTGTACTTGAAAATATGAAGCAATAAAATAAATGACTTGAGGATTTGTTGATTTCATATTTTCCTTATTGTAGCATTGATAATAACCAAATATTGTATTGTTGGTTGTTTATTGGTGACACAGTATGGTTAAATGAGTCTGTATTTAGCAGGAATTTTAAATGATTCGGACAGATTGTTCTGTGATATATATGCTCCATTGAACACTAACTACTTTGAATATGTTTATTCATTATAATGCACGCAAACTCTTTCCCCTATGACAGTAAATCATAATGGCAGTCATTGGGATTATACTGTTTCACTTCCATGTGACAGAATTCACTTTGCTTCCCATGGAAGAAACAATGAAATTAATATTTTAGATGAAAATTTTAGTTTCATAGCAACTGTAATTGACAAGCAGTGTTCTTATTAGTAGTATGCCAATAATAGACTTGAGATGTTAATAATTCTTTGGGTTGTTCTAGCTTCAAATGTAAGCATGTAAAATAGAGAAATATGTTTTAAAAAAGAAACAATTAAGATGTTTTAGAAAAGGAGTAATGACTTTGTTGTCAAGATCACAATAGATGGAAGTTATTTTCTACATGATAATTAATGTTTACAATGGCTAATTGGAGACATAAAAGCAACATCGAAGTGAACAATAGTCATTGTTTACCCATTGGTTTGACTTTAGAATCATCTCCATAAGGTTGAGATAGGTTGTGGTATGCATGCATGTATGTATATATAGGGTTTAATGGCATGTCTCAGGGGCCCCAAGTGGCCGAGTGGTCTAAAGCACTGTATGCTACAGATCACTGCCATCTCACCTCTGTCTGCGTGGGTTTGAGTCTAGGATTCGGCTAATGTGGGTATGTGAGAAAGCTTGCCAGTAGCATCTTATGGGTCTGTGGTTCTTTCAGGGGTTTTCCGGGTTCTTCCTCCACCATTAATACTGGCTGCCATGTATAGCCTATCTTGCGCTCCAAATGGCCTTAAACCATAAAAACAAAACATGGCATGTCTCAAAAGTCCAGAAGATGTATATATATATATATATATATATATATATATATATATATATATATATATATATATATATATATATATATAAAAGGGAAATTGTGTAAAATAATTGAAACACAAAGGCTAATTTTTGTAATATAAACTATACTTTTTTTTAAAAAAAAGTTGGACACTTTAGCTAGTTATCATCATGGAGACTTAACCGTGTGTTGCCACTTGTAATGTGCAGGGAGGCGTCCCAAACTAACAGCGTTAATAGTACCACAGCGAATTTCAAATACTAGTTTTTCATGAAGTTTACTTTATTCCAAATATACTGACCACAGGTGATCCAGTTCTTAAAGCAATGCCTTACTTTGCACAACAGATGGCCGTATCTGTAGCTTCGAATGACATTAATAGTGATGCATTCTGTTTCTTGCAAGTTGAATCTTTCCAAGTCTGTATTGTAAACATTGGCTCAGTTGAATCCAGATTTGCAGGGGTTTAAAGTATTATTTTTTTAAATTACTTTCAGAAGAAAAAAATTAACAATTTTCTTTTATTTCCCATAGGTTTGACTTTAAATTCTTGTCTGTATGTAGTCGGTGACAATTGATATCCAATAAATGTTGGATATGCAATGTGTCCTTCAAATGGTTATTATAATAAGATGACTAGTTAGGAAGCAATTATGGGGATATTGCAGCAGGAAACTGCTTACAGATCCTCAAGCAGGAGTTGGTATTATCGCTAGATTGGCTTTTGTCTGGTGTATAAATGTATCAGTCATTAGATGTAAATAGTGTTACTATTTTGGACAATTTATTGAAGACTTCTCAGGAATAAATTTGGTGTTAGCAAATCAGATTTGTATTGGCATATGTGTGAATATTCTTATATTGCTGTATGTATATCATTGTAAATTCCTAAAACATCCAAGATTGTTATAAAAAAAAGTTATTAAATAGTCAAAATATTGAAAAGTAACATGATTTTTTATTTTGTTTTTTACCAGGAGAACCTGCTGCTGGATGAGGAACAGAATTTAAGGTTGATTGACTTTGGACTTTGTGCAAAACCTAGGGTAAATGCAGAATCATTGCAGATTTTGTGATAGAATTTTGTTGCCATAATGTATAATGGCACAAAATTACTTACAAATCTGCAATGATTCTGCATTTGACATAGGTTTTGCACAAGTCCAAAGTCAATCAACTTAATTATGTTCTCATCAGGCAGGTACTCAGGATAAAAAAAAATATAAAATCCATTTAGTTATTTTCATATTTTGACAAATTAATCCTCTCTGATATATAGAATATTGCCTTTCTGTTGTACTTAATTATATTTTTAAAAAAACACCATATATACTTGGTTTTAAATCTGGTCCAACTGCAAAACAACATAGATCCTAATCTGCAGTTGCATAATGCATTGGTAGATCAGTCTGTGTTGTTTGTTTTACTGCTTACTCTTACAAACTGCATAGACCCAGATCTTTTGGCAAATTATGTGACAGCACATCTGGTCTTGTGCAGTTTACATTGGATTAGAATTAAGTGAGACTACATAAAATATATAATGTTTAGTATTTTTTTAATCTTTAGTATTCAGTGAAAAGGTTCTAATCATTACATCAAAGGGACACTTGACATTTTTTTAAAGTTATATGTTAAAACAGAAAGCAGGTTAAAACCTATTAAGACTTGCAAGAAATATTTGTGGACATTTTATATATTTTGTTATTACTTTAGACCTTAAAAATGATGTACAATTACAAGTAGTCAACTAAAGATAACAAAGATCCTGATCTGCTATAGCATAATGCTCCCGCAGATCAGGGTCTGTCTTGTTTGATTTACTAATTAATCCTAACAAACTACACAAATCCGGATCTGCCAGTGCACTATGCTAAAGTATATCCGTGTCTGTACAGTTTGCAGTTTAACTTGTCTTGTGTGTGTATATAAGGTATTATTATATATATAACCATAAATATTATATAACATATAATTATATAACCAATTATGAATCAGAGGACTCATTGTAGCATTTGGTTTGGTCTATTCTTTAAGCTACCTAACAATACATAGACACTGTATTTTCAGGGGGGTATGGAGAACCACTTGTTCACATGTTGTGGCAGTCCAGCATATGCTGCACCTGAGCTGATCTCAGGAAGAGAATACCTTGGTGCTGAGGTAATGTGTTATTTGCTTTTAAACATGATTATTAAGTTTTGCCTCAAGCATGTGAATATAAAAAGGAAAGACACACCATTATGAATTGATCACACAATGGTTAAGTTTTGGAGTTAGATCAATTCCGGTTGTGGCTGGGCATCTTTGTTCACTGAGCACATTTATAGAATGTTTCTTAAGTATATCCTAATTGATAAAGGAAAACACTTTCAAACAACTAATGTTGCTTCAAGCTGATTAGTTTTATCTATTAGGGCCTGTTCCACAATAAATTAATGTCAACTTCAGCTCATATTTTCACCATTGGGGAAGGGGTGTACTTTACTACCTGGACAAACAAGACAGCAAAATATATTCTCCACTTTCAATCTCCTGTTAACAGAAATTTAGTTGGTCAGTTTATAACAAAATGCTAGAAGACTGGCATTTTGTGACCTCTATAATAATCATCTGAATTGATAGAGTTTGGAACAGTACTTAACAAAAGAAGCTGGAACTGGAAAAAGTGCATTAATTTACTATAAGAAGAAAAATTTCTTGCATGAGAGAACAGATGTAGCTGTCAGAATATACATACTGCATTTCGCTAATACAAGCACTATCTTGAAGGGAAAAGGGCTGTCATTGAGAAGGAAAAGAAATGATTGAACAGTGAGCCCAAAAAAGAAGTCTTTGCCAAAGCCTTAAAAAGAGCATGACTGGCATATCAATATGTTGTGTCCAATAGAGAAAAAGACAAGTGAATGTATGGGATTATTTGTATATATATATATATATATATATATATATATATATATATATATATATATATATATATATAGTTGATGTCCTTTTTTTTTTTTTTTTTTTTTTTTTTTACAGATTTGTAATGAAAAGAGATGAGTACAATATATTTGCTACACAAATTGATGAATTATTGTGACTTAATTGATATGTGAACACTGACATGTACATGAAATAACTTCAACAATATAATTATTATTGGAGAGCAAATTCATGTGACAATAAATATTCTGAAATTATTGACATAAAGTTTAACATTTTTGGTAAGTTTATTAGTTTTTCAAATGATTATTTTGGTTTATTTTATGATCATAAGTTGCACCAGTAGAGTTTTTTTTATAAGCTGCCCCTCCAGACCCCATTTGAACAGGACCCCGCAAAGATCTTAAAATATTTTCAGCTATTTTTATGGAAGACCAAAATCATGTCTGATATTGTAATAGTATGAATTAAATGCCAATTTATGAATAGTTGAAGCTAACCAGGCTTTCAAATTTTCATGGGAAGTTTACTTGTCCAAGTCAAAATAAATTTACTTGCCTATCAGCATTTTATAATTGCTGAAAAACTACCATAAATTAATGGCATCTGTACATCAAAGATGAGATGACACATAGAAATTCATGCAAATCTTTATGTACAAAAAGATTTTAAGTCTCAGATTTCATTTGTCCCAGAGAATTACCTCCATAGGCACTTGCTCAAGTGAAAATTCACTTGCTAAAGTCAAGTGTCGATGGATATTTCAGAGGCATGGCATGAAAGCAGTTACAGACTTTCCAGATTCTAAATGTAAGCATACATGTAACCATTGTTCCCATTTTACAATATTAACATATTCAGCATTTATAGATAGGGATAAAGATGTGAAAAACCTATTTACATATATCCATTATGTGAAGTTCAAACACACACATTATTTTGAGAACTTTACATCTTCTCCATACATCATCTGTCCATGTGCATAAGTTTATTATAACTGTTGCTTCTAAACGGATGGCAAAATTACCATGAAACTTTATGTAGGTATAGGACATGAAAATTGAAATACCAGTTTTTGCAAGTAAATCAAGCTATTTTTCAATGGAGATGCATCCAAGAATGATAAAAATTAAGTCTCAACTGTCTCTCTGATGCAGCATGGCGTACTTTTGTGACATGAAAGGAGTGGGGGGTAGACAATTATCAAAATGCAATTTTGTCAATTTTTAGAAAAACTTCATGAAAATGAACAGAGTCTACAACTGTAGATTGTGCCAGAAAACATGTTTATAGCTTCAGTTTTAATTAGGACAAAAAATGAAAGCTATACTAAATCACACGAGTTGTCAGCCTGCTGAGGAATGTGTGCCCTTTTTCCAAACCCATATTTATTTTGATGAAATCTAACACAACTGTTGGACATTCGTGACAACTGTTTCATGTTTATATAAATTATTTCAACAGAATATTGGCATGCTTAATAAATACAAAAAAAAAATTAGACATTTGTGAAACAACCCCATATCATTATTTGCATAATTCTTTGTCATTATTTTGAATAGAGCTTTCTAGGACTAAATTCATACAGATATAATCTTACCATGACACCGTTCATTTAAACAAGTTTGATACATAATTTGAAGAGAAGACAAACACTATTTTTGCTTATCTGAATGAAAGTTAGTATATATATATATGAAATAACTTCTAATTATTTGTTAAATATGGTATTTTTAAAAAGGAAATAAAGACTAATACCAAGTTTATTTCAATGAATATAATAAATTGATATGCTTTTTGTCAGTGGCATTCCATGTTATAATGAGTGAGAGCTCTAATTGGAGATTGTAATTATTAGCTTCATGAAAGAAGCAATGCAGTAGGTAACAAATACAGAAACGTTGTGTTAATACATGTGGTCACACACACATGCACATGTACGTTATTGATTGAGAATTACAACATCAGTAGGAGTCTCTTACAAGTTTCATTATGGAAATTTTGGGTTCTTTCTTGGTGAAAGAATTGTACTTCATTTCTGTTACATATCAGCACTCGTTAAAAAGTTATCAGATAGGGCAGTTTGATTCTTTAAAGAAAATTGTTGTTTACATGGACTCCATTGTTTTCTAGGCTGATCTGTGGAGCATGGGAATCCTTTTGTATGCACTGCTTTGTGGTTATCTACCATTTGATGATGAGAAAATACCTCAGTTATACAAGAAAATACAGGTTGGTATACCATTTCAGTAGTTCCCACAAGAGTTTCTAGTAATAGCCACAATTGTCAATAACCTAATGTTCAGTTATTGCCTACACCCATGGAAACCATTTTTATTTAGTATTTTCTACTAGTGTATAGAGCCCAAGTTGAAGGCAAAGACATTCTACTCTGGCAAGCAACACTGTAGGAGGACAGTTCCAAGGGAGTAGGCAGTTAGTATATCAAATGATGTTAGGTGCCCATTGAAACAGGTGAAATGACTTTAGCTACAGTCAAGAGAAAAATGTGTACTGTTCTACACTATGTCCCATTAGTTAGCCAGTTAGAAGATGGTAACTTTTTTTTATTTATGATTTCCTAAATTATGTTATTCCTTGGACAGTGAATAGGAGAGGATATCACATTTTGCCAATTATTTAGTATGTATTTGTGAGCATGGTGTTAATTCATTTGTCCTAATTTCATTATCTTAAACCTTATTTCACCTACACTCAAGACAATAGGTTTTTGGATACACCTTAGGAAGATTACCTCAGTCATGTAAACTAGGTCACTGGAATTTCACACGTCACTTTTTAAAATATTTTTTTTCTCACCTATTTGTTAGACTCAGCATCTTGGAACCAATTTGTATTGTTACAAAAATTATTATGTAGATACATGTAGAGAAAAGTAACTCGGCCATACTGAAAGTATGTCACTCTGACGCATTTTTCCGGTTTGAGTGGTACCGGTACTTTTAGCCATTCTTGCATTACACCCTCAGTATCTTAGATTCTACTTCACTTACACTAAAAAAAAACTTACTGTGTAACTCGTCTATATCTAAAGTTTGTCATCACCTGATTTTCAGAAGATTGATATTTATACTTTCAGCAATTTCTTTGGTATGTTCTCAATATCTTGGACCATAGTTTCGACCTATAGTCTTGGCAATTGGTATATAGATGGATCTCATGATGAGTAAATCTGGTGTACTATAAAAAAAAAATTGACCAAATTTTCATGGATGAACGATATTTTCACCTATTGCTTTATTAAACTCTATGTTTTGTCCTTTGTCACTGCTGAAGGTTAGCGTGTGGATGTGTCTCTGAGGAGTAACTCGATCAAATGAAAAGGTGGTCACTGCGACTAATTTACAATAAAGAATCTTGCTTTATACTGATACTGCAGTAGTACTAAAATGTACTTAACACATTTAACTCAGTCACTTAACACAACCCCACCACAACTTATGTCATTTTTAGAGGTGCCCAGTATTATGGGTTTACTGTGATATTTTTTCTGGTGGTATGTACCACTGTAATGATACATCATCTGTTTCCATAAGGAATGTATGGAAAAACCAGAGGACTCTTGCTCCAAACTCAAATGATATTAACAGGCTATTTTCATTATTCATGACAAATTAGTTCTTTCAACAGAATTGTTATATATCACAAATTATTGGCCAGTCTTACAAATGTAATTATATTTTATGATCCTTCAATGACGTGTTTGACACTTGACATGTATGCCAGCAAAATGAAATGTTGAGAAACATTTAGATCAAATCCAACTTTTGGAAGCATTTTGGACTTTTAAAAGAACCCAATAAAAATACAAAGCACATTCATATTTTAGTTGCTTACTATCGTATGTGAATGTATATGTATTTCTTTGTAAGACTGCAAATCATCTTACAGTTTTAAGGAGCATACATTTTTTCTGTCTGAACCTTGCATAATTTCTCAAGGCCTGAATATTTGTTCATTTGTTGAGTGTGTTTTATCTTTACTGTCCTTCTCTAGTAAATATATTGCTTGGGTGTTAGCATCATGCTCAAAGATTCCCTGCCTATTATATCAATAGAGTGGCTAGAAAAATGTAGACTTGAATATTAACACTTTTCTATTATTTTATCAATAGGTTCTTTAATGCTATAACTTTTAGATTACAACTTGTACAACAATTAATTAATTTATTGGGGTGTGGCTTTTCTTTTGAGCTGAAATATCAATATCAATGTAAAATTGATCAATGAATTAATTGCAACCAGAATATTTTAGCTGACTTAGTGTGAAGTGTGCAATATTTGCAAAACAATTGTTCCTGACCCCCTCATGAAAGAGGGGTGATATTATCGTATTAATCTTTGGCTATGTTTAGGTTGTCATACATTACCTAATATCAATTTCGATGTAAAATTTATCAAGGAATCGATTGGAAAAGGAAATTTTTAGTTGATGCTGTGTAAAATGTGCAATATTAACATAATATCGATGTCCGTATGCATTTCCTTCATCTTCGCCTGCTAGTAAACCTATTTGCAAAAGAATATATGACCTAATTTGTGGTTAATCGAACACAAGATAACGACTGCTGTAATTCAGATCAAAAGTATTAGTAAAGTTCACATTGTGTCCCTTAGAAAGTGAATATTAAAGGAATAAATGTTCCGCTGTTAGTTTAAGTAGATCTCTTTGTATGGGGCCAGTTGTATTTTTCACGTGACAATATGGTGTCTGCATTCATCTGACTTAGTATAGCAGAGTGCAATGTAGGGAGCATATTAAGCAGGGAACCAGACTATAAATTGCTTAGGATAGCAAGAAATCTATCCCATACTTTTTTCTTCCTGAATTATGGGGTTGACATCACATCATCAGTTGCCCAGTAAGAATCGAGATCAGATTTATGTATCAAACCTATTACTATAATCAATGTGAAAAAGAGTTTCAGATGCTCAGGTGTGACAAGCTGCCATTTCTTTATGCGACTGTTCTTCAAGTCTGTCCCATGAATTCTCTGAATCTGCATCACAGTTTATTTGATCTACTTTCAGATGCAATCACTCGTCATAAAAAAAAAAGTCTTAAATAGTCCATAGCTTTAGTATTCACCATCTCAACATTTAATTTTGAATTACCAGGGTTTGACAGGCATGCTGTCTTTTCAAGTCAAGTGAGCATGCAAATCAGACTACAGTTTTATATAAATTCCAGGATCAAAATGGTTATACCATGGATATTTCCATCAACACTTCGCCAGCTCCAATAATTTCATCCTCCTCAAATTCTTCAGAATTATTATCATCATCACTATTGGAAGCCAGTATTTGTTGCAAGAAATCACCATCTTATTCAGCATCAGCCATTTTAATTTTTTCTGGGTACCATGTGCTCAAAAGCAATTATTTGTTAAACTATTTCGCTAAATGCATAGTAAGTACGATGGAATGCTTGTTCCGTTCCTTTATAAACCAATCGAATAGTTTGATAAGCAGTCATGGATAGATGAAGTAATAGGATGTGTACATTGTTGCTTACCTAGAAAACAACTTAAGTCATGACAAGCACTATGAGACATCGACTGACAGTTCGACTAGCACTTTAAGGGTTATTCTTTTTAAAGATAATTAAATAACTGAAACAATTTTATAATTGGAATAAAATATTATCATATACATCTCTTTCTCCTTATCCCATCATTGCTCTGAGGTTATATCCCAGGGTGTGGCCATGGAGTCGTGAATTAAGTATATATTTTGAATATGATATCGATCAACTTGTACCACTCCTGGATTATGGGTCTTTTGTGTAAAATTATATGATAATTACACTCTGTTTTTAATATATTACGGCATTTATTTTCTGTGGCATTCTTGCCCATGGTTGGGTACATGGGTTCATCAAATTTAGACTTTAGATATATTGACTGCTTGTCTCCAGGGCTGGCGTCTCATTTCTCAGTTTCAATCTGAATTACACCATGATATTTATAAGCCAAAGAGTTTATGACAAAATGCTTACAGAAAAGGCTGCATATGACTTTCACTTAATGTTGTTGTATATTTCTAGTTGGGAAAGTATGAAACTCCAGCTTGGTTGTCAGAAGAAAGCAAGGAGCTAATTGGTCAGATGTTACAAGTTGATGCCAAGAGGAGAATCACTATCAATGAACTGTTGAACCACCCATGGCTCACAAAAGACTTAAATGTACCAGTAGAGTGGCACAGTAAATACAAGGTATTGGGCATGCACACAGTTGGTTGAATATTAAACTTTATATTTCAAATGACATTCCATCATTGATCAGTCTGTTGATTGATTGCGTTTGTGAAAGTGCTGTTCAACATCTTAGTTGTAGGCATTCTCATGTGCAACAGCTTTGAAGGATTCATATTCTGGAGTGAGTTTCCTGGCAGTTGCTACTGATATTACTCCGAACGGGTTACTGATAATGTAAGAATAACAATCATCTGTGTTTTTTATGGGCAAACATTTCCAGAGCACTCCTTTAGATTCTGAGTCTTCCCTTGTACTCATGTTAAGGCAAGAATGAGTAATTTATGATAAACAAGATTAAATACCACTATACTTGTCCTAAGTTACAATCACCATTTTCTGAAATACTCTGTTGCTTACTGAAATTTTCCAGTCTGGAAGATTCTGAAGTCAAAATCAAGACTGTATCTTTTAACTCAAATTCATATAAACATGTTTACATTAATAATGATCTGGATATTTAATCCTCATAGATAAATAATATTATGCTGTTTACAAAATACATGGCCCTGGTCAAGTACACAGTGAACTTGGTTTTGGACAAGGTCAGGTACTAAATACGATTTTTTATAACATAATCATTAGGAAAAGTCACCAAATAATGCAAATTAAATATACATAACAGTGTATTTGTGTGTGGGCCCCCCCCAAAAAAAAAAAAAATCTTGGGTGCCCCACACACCCCAATTCAGTTTTGAGAGATTTGGGGTTTACCGAAGTTTTCATAGATGTGAAAAAGTTGTCTTTTTATAGATGCATATATGAAGAGAAATGATGTTATAGGGACTTTTAGGATTCCATTTTCTTTAGAATATCTGAAATAGTAGATGATCCTATTGCCAAATTTCCCCCCTGATTTTTCAATGTAGGTTTTGTACAGAATCATATATTTCAATCAAGCTAATTGTATCCTGTGCTGCTTTTACTGGTCATTCTGACATTTTGATATGCAAGTGGCAGTCATGGCTATTTAACTTCATACATGTAAATAATAAAAAAAAACTCCTTTGTAAATCAGTTGAGGCAGTCTGGTGTTTGGAATACTGTTTTGTCAGTCTTTGTCATCAAAGTATCAAAAGCAAGGCCATATGCTTGTCAAAACAAAAATGCAAAAATTGTATACTGATCACAGCATCAATTTTAATTAGATTATAAGTAATGACCACTCCGATGGTCTAGTGGTTAGAGCATCCGCTGCAGACTAGTGAGGTCATGGGTTCGATCCCCGACCAGGTCATACCAAAAGACTTACAAAAATGGTATTAACAGCTACCTTGCTTGGCTCTCAGCATTAAGAGGTAGTGTTAAGACTGGTCAGCCTGGTGTCAGGATAATGTGACTGGGTGAGACATCATGCTTCATGCCTGTGGCATGATGTCCCAGTGCTAGATATCACTATATTGATTTATTCATTTTTAATGGTGCACCAGCACTTTTAAACGTAATTATAAACTGCATCACTGCAGACATCGTAGCCATATGACTGAATTTTTTTTAAAGCTATGTTAAAAATCTTAATCAAACAAACAAACAAAAGATTATTAGTAGATAAATTATATATTTCTGAAATGGGTCTTACCTACAAGCATTTAGTTTATAAATAAGTCACCTTATAAACTTCAGATGAGTCTATTGCCAGCCATAATCAGTGTTGACACATTTGTCAAGTATTATTTTAATCTCCTGTATCTTTTGGACATTTTCCAGGTCTTTGTCTCGGAGTGTTCTGCAATATTTGTTAACTGAAATTCGTTTGGGCATGTGTAAGGGATTTAGCAATTTAACAATATTTCTAAGTTTGAAGTGAGTTGAAGTTTTATGTTTTTTTTTTTTTTTTGTTTTTTTTTTTATCATTGGAATTTCATTTTGCCATGGGGGTGAAATGAAGGTTTTGAGGAGTTTCACTATATATGTGTGTGTGTGTAAGACTTTGTTATAATGATAATTTGTTGCAATGTTTAATTGATTACAGTGGTTGATTTGTAAGGTCTGCTGGAAAACATTGGCCCAATTAAAACATTTTTTATATCACCTGAGGTGCCAAAACCTGATAAACAATGATGATCATTTAAATAACTTGGGTCTGGTAATGAGGATGTTGATTTCCTAGATGTTGATATCACACCTTGATACCAACAATTAAGATATAAATTTGTTGTCATCACAAGGAAAAAAGCACATTATTGAACAAAGATGATTTTATGTAAAAGTGATTTTTTTTTTTTTTATTGAACTCACTGGCACATGTTCATATTTTTATACTTTCGTTGGACTGTAAAATTTACTGGCTTACATGTTTTCTTAATGCATACAAGTTCTAAATGTCATAATATCAGTATAAATTGTTTACAACATGTTTTGTTTCATGACAGCAACAGAGATAAGTACATACGCATTTGAAAATAAATGATGAATTCGGATATATTTCTCAGTAATAACATTTTAAAAATCTCAGTCCCCTGTATAAGTAATCATTGCTCTGTATCTGTGTGTCCATAGTAAGTATGGTTTTTATTGTACATCAGTCGGCAATTAAAATATAGATCAGTCACACATTAACATAACATTTCTTGTACAAGGTAAGTGTGATGCTTGCAGTTCACATTCAGAATTGAAGCCTTGTGCTTGCACTACATAAGAATCTATTTGTACCTGGGTATTTTTGTTACTTATTTTCTACAAGTTTCTAAAGTATTACAAAGACCTAACCAAAAGTTGACCTACTTTTAAAACTGCTGGTTACATTTTTGCAAATCAGCTAACTCAGTCCTAAAATTATCTGAGTGTCCATCATGGTACTAATCTTGAGCACTGACCTACATTTCATTCTCAAATGAATGCTTTTAATTTTTGCATTTAGCAGTTGTTGTGTTTTTGTATGTAGCCTTAAGATTTATGACAACTTATCTTGGAGGGTACTACTATTATAGTCAAAAGTAGATCATAGTGGGCTGTTTTTTAAAGTCTGGATTTATTTTTTTCTTTAAACAAAATGATGATCCAAGTTGTTTCAGAGTGTCTTCAGATTTCATTTATCAGCCCCTCGCCTTTTATTTTCCCATTCCATCACAGAGGTTCCGTAGGGCAGAAATTTTAAAGGAGATCTGTTCATGTTTCACCAGTGATGTATTGAAAGATTTCATGAGCCAAACTCTTCTGGGTTCTGCTTCATGTTTTTCTTGTACTCAAAGCCAGTGGAAAGCTCGGGCCAGTCATAGATGTCAGTTAGCTCAATAATTACGTCGCCACGCTGAAATTTCAAATGGAGACATGCACTTAATCAGGCTTTTATCAGGGTTTTTCTGACGTCAACTCTAACCCTTCCAGGATCTTGTCCATCTCAGTATGTAAATTTTGTACCAGTCTTTCCTTTGTTTGTCTCCCTTCCAAGTGCATTGTGCAAATGTTTGGTCTCAAAGTAAATTTCCAACATCTACTCATCTTGTTCAGTGTTGTGATGGATTTAATCAGTCTTGGTTGCTTTTATTTTTCCTTTGAACATTCTCCTTCTAGCTCAGTAGCACCCATTTTCTGACTTGATTTTATATTTATGATCTTAACCATGATAAGATGATTCCTGCATCAGCAGCAGCACAATGGTTTGCAGCATGAATTACTCAGGAAATGCCAGAAATAGAATTTTGATCTACACAGATGCCAGCTCATGTGGCTGTGAAACCAACCAGTGGCCCTGCTTTACATTTGTCTCTTCACATAAGCATTCTGGAAGTTAAGGATATAGTAAATGCATTTCATTTTTGAAAGGATCAACTTTGCAAAGGGTAATTCTCACAATGTCAGATAACTTGGTGATGATGACATACTTAGTTTGACACTGGTCTGATACTTTCTGTTCTAATGCACCCAGCTCAAGATCACTACTCTGATCAGACACTTTTTCATCAGGATCAGTGTCCTGGATGACTGATTGTCAAGAAGGGGAAATTCAACACACTGAGTTGTCATTTCTTCCATTAGTGTTTCAGAAGATTTATGCACTTTGGGCATTCAGTGAGAGACCTTTTTCAGGTGATATTTTTAGCTTCACATGTACATTTTTTTCACTGTCGCAGATCCGGAAGCCTTGGCTGTAGACGCTCTATTAATCAGTGGGATGAATTTTCTTTACCCCAAATATTTTGGATAATACAGAAAATTAAAGGTCAAACTGCAAAGTGGTTCTCATTGCCCTTCTCTGATGGGTCAAGCAGTGGATGAACAAAGATATGCTCAGTATAGTGTTAGACCTTACCAGGAAAATCCCTGCTCACCTAACATGCTTAAACTGCCTGGTCACAGGTTTTCTATCCCAGTCCCAAATGGTTCATCCCACACACTTGACTCTTGTTCATGGATCCAGTATATCTAATATTAATTTGAAGTTGTTCTTGGGTTCTAATTTTACAGCCGGGCTTCATAACCAAAAGTAGATGACATGATCTTCATTGTGCTGCCTTCTCATTAGTAAAGTGGTTTATCTTCCATATGGAGACTAGAATCATATCTTCCGTAAATGTAACCATGGCAGAAGTTGGATGTTCATGCATTTCTTTTGTCATTTTCATATTTGCCTAATGTTAATGTCATATGGGAATGTTTAAGAGCAAAATTAAATATCCTAATTCATGTAGTGCTATGCTTAAACAGGTGAACAAACCTAGTGATAGGAGCTTCCACTGTGGATGTGTGAGGTCATGGGTTTGAACCCTGATCGAGTCATACCAAAGACGTATAAAAATGGTAAGAACAGCTGCCTCACTAGGTGCTCAGCATTAAGAGGTTTGTGTCAGGACTGGTTGGCCTGGTGTCAGGATAATGTGATTGTGTGTGGGACATCATGCTACATGTCTGTGACATGATGTTTTATTGCTAGACATCACTATAAACTGCCACACTGCAGACATCATAGTCATGTGGCTGAACAATTTTTCAAGCTGTGTTAAAAATCTAAATCATACAAGCATACTATGTGCTGTTTCATTGACCTGCCTGCATTTTATTAAGAAAGATGCATTTTGATTCAAAATTCTTTGAAGAGTTTCTTATGTAGATGAGACGAACTTATTTTGTATAATTGAAATGAACATTACAAGGACTTTTATTTTGTTTTTCTCTACTTATCGTGCTGGGAAGATCAACTTGAACTTTTTGCATCAATATAAGAACATCATGGATTGACTGTTATTTGTCAGTAGATTACTTATCTCAGATAGATACCTTTACAGATTTTGTTGCACATATTTTATGACACTAATGTTGTACCCATCTGTACTTCAGAGACAGGTAGATGAAGACTGCATTACAGAAATGGCAGTGCATTATGGAAAAACCAAGCAAGAAATGGAAACTTTGATTTCAGAGGTTAGTGTCAAGTAGTACGTAAAGTTTTAATTGGTTTTGTTACGGCTATTGGATTTAATTTTATTTATTTTTAATTATTAAGTCCAAAATTGTCATTTAAGATTTATTATTCATTAAATGGGAATTTTTTCTAGAAAATACATTTGACCTGGACTTTACTGTAAACAAGTTTTGACCTTGGCTTACAGTGGTTTAGTTCCTGACCTTGCTTTAGACATTGTCAACAGGTCTTCAATTTCATTGGTTAATTTCAGGGACAACATTTTATAAGTGAATGATTTCCTTCTAGAACATTCCATTATTACGTGACTAGGTGAAGGTAGACTCTTCCTTTGACCTTCTATCAATTTCTAGAAAAGCGCGTGATTACTTGTTTACTTCAGAAAAACAATATATATAGCTGTGTTTTAGAAGCTAACAGTAGTAGAATCTTTGGGCTGTAAGTTATTGGTTGTGTAATTCATGTTTGAGTTATAATTTTTATTATTCTTGTTTTGGACTTTGTGTCAATACATTGAAGAAAGAGGATTTATTATCTATTTGGAGGAGAAAACATGTGCTCATAATTTCATCTGGATGATTTAAAAACAAAAACTGCATCACGCGACATTGTCAGCCATTTTGGATTATTACATCGTCAAGATTCGAACCTGGAACTATTAGAATATTTATTTATCAGGACTTGAAATTCCATTAGTGGATTATTTTGTGAATTCTATATTTGTTGGATTTGATTCTCTAAAACCGTAAGTTTATTTATTTTATGAAAATAATTGTACTTAATAAAATCATTGTTAAAGTTATACAAGCTTGTTAGTTTTCACTCTTTCTGTGTTGCTGCTTATTCGAGCCTAAGCACGTAACAGTTTAGAAAAGTTGTGCATCACATGATTGGGTCACTGTCCCATGCTTGTATTATTTACACCAAGATTTAAAATAATTTAGAATGGAAAGACAAAAATGAAGTCGGTTATTGAAACTATTACATTAAATTTGAGAGTTTACACATAAAGGTACATATACAAGTATATGGAACACCTAAGATATATGTTTTGATTATATTTTGACTTTGTTGAGTCCATATTAGCACATCAGTTCACAATGTAGATTAACCCAAGTGTCAGTTGTTTTTACTTTGATTTCAATACTATTTTATCCCATTCTCTTTTTGGATTTAAAAAGGGTTCACACTTCTGAAAAGAGTTTGAATTTTGGTGTTTACTTTGAAAAGTACTTGAATTTGAGGTCTGCTCCAAAAATACAGGAACTTGAAAGAACAAATAGTCCTTGAAGATTGCATAAATTGCATTTTATCGAAAAAAAACCCATTAATTTACTGATATTAGAATACAAATAAATTAAATAAAAATCAGTTTTGAAGGTAAAAACCTGTTTTGCTCAAATTGTACTTTTGCATTGCATCAATTGCATATTCAGGCAGGAACTAATTTATCATGATAAATTCTGATAAATAAGACTGCTGGTCTCAAATCTAGACTTTATAAACTCCATACTCTTTCAATGACAATGTATTCACGGAGGCCAGGATCCAAAAATAACAAAATAATTCAGAGTTTATGTCTAAGAATAAAATACTTAAATCTAATGTTTTGTGAACTCTCCACATCATAGTTAACATTCTTCCTAATTTTTGGACATATAACTTCCTTAAAAATTAATCTTTTCCACCTAGTGATTGAACTTTCTGAGGAAATATCTTTATGAACTACATTGAAGCATCACTTAAGTGCACAGAATTTTAGCTAGCTAAATGCCCTATTATTGTGGACACTCTTGACATGTAGACCATGACTAGCTTGTATTAATTTTGGAGGTTTTTTTTTTATTGCAGAGGAAGTATGACTACTTGACAGCAACTTACTCTCTTTTGCTAGAGAAAAAATTGAAAGGGAGGCCCGTGAGACTTTTGCACAAACAAAATGGCTCAAGTGTTGTAAGGGTAAGATGTATACTTATCTGCTTACATTTGTATCCAAGTTTTGTTATTGCCATGTGGTATTTGGTGGGCCTTGTAGTGTTACTCTTTCCAACCATTCATCACACCTTAAACTTTATGTTTACTTTAGTTGGGGTGCTGTGTTGGGGCCTTCTTAGTATGTGAGCATGTTTTTACTTTGTTTAAAATAATATATCAGTTTGAACCACCCATGGGAAAATGCCAAACTAGCCTTTTGCATAGGAGTCCTCTTTTTGCAAGTTTACCATTTGAACTTGGTTTTAATAGTAGTAAAATATCACTTGCTATTATTGCATTACTATCTCTTTTCGCATTCAGATATTTTCCCCAATAACATTACGTTAGGAATGTTAGCCTGCTATACCTTGTTCACCCAGCTCTACTTAAAGATGATAATCATCTTTCCCTGTCAATATCAATAGACAAAGGGTAATGACTCTTGCCCGTTATCTTCCCTTGGCACTGACAGGTATCACAGTTTTTAGCTTCACTGCTGTATAGACCACATGTTGTACAATTCATCCTCTGATAATCCAGCCATTATTGTGTTCCTATGGACCCATCCAATGTTGTATGCATTTTTTTTACAATTTCTTTCAATTTTTGAGTGATTTTTGTCACCTTTTGGTATTTCATCCTTTAAGACCACCATCACACACACACACACCCTGCTTTTGTTGGCTTTATTCAAGATCATTATGAGTTAGCATACCATTGACTTTGCTTACTCCATCCATTATGGTGCTCTTGTTAGCAATTTCTGAAGTGCTGCTTGATATTTATGCTTATTTTATTCATTTTTCTTGCTCTTTTAATAGCATCATTTAATTATTAAATAAGCATTGTACTTAAGCTTATAACAAGTTCATAGGTTTATGTTATGACTGCTTTGTTAGTTATGACTGTTTTTGTGACTTAGTAATTTCAATACATTACTAGTTTCTGATTTAAATTGTGTTTTTGTTTAGTTGAATGTAAATCTTAATGTTTTATATGAAACTTTAGAGCATGGAAGTCTACCATGACTCTTGTTTTGCTTATACTATATATACACCCTCTATGATAGGCAGCATCTATATACATAGTGAAAGTCTGGGCTTCCATTTTAACTAATTAGTCATATACTGATTTGATATTTTATGCTATTAGCTAGTTAGTCACATACTAAACACGTGAAATGCATGTTCAAAGCAATCAAAGCAAAGGAAGAAAAGACAGGGTTTTCCCAGGATGATTCTGTCCAACCCAAATCTTCTCCAGCATCACAGTCATGGATTGTCCTTTCCTGCCTATACCATCTTATTATTCTACACATCGAGTCCATACCAACAACATCGTCCCTCTGCATGCCTCAATCCCTCAGCTGGCCGATTTTTTTCTCTGGCTTTTTAAGGAGAAACAGTTGGACACCAAATCTCTACCAAAGGCTACAAATTTCGGCATCTTGGCAGAGCTGTGTTTGGGCAGGATATAGACCTATTAGATCTTTTAGACAATATTGGTCTCGATTGACCAATATCTTTCATTTTGTCTTCAAATGGAACTAATCCTGTGTTTTAACATAGTTCGGTTTGAATCCATTCCTGATAGCTTTAACTTTTGCATGTAGAGTAAAAGAGCATCATGCCCATTATGTCAGCCCAAACTCTCTTTCAGATTGGAGTGTCCATTAGTTCTCTTAAAACAATCGAACTTCATACCCCATAACAGGTTACCATCTGTCGGTAATCAAAGGTTCATCACTCACTCTCTTTCATAGATTGGAGATGCATGAACAGATGTCCTCCTTGTTCTTTTTTATGTGACAAGGTATGGAAATTAGCTACAAGTTGCAGTGCCTATTTGGATAGGAAGAAATGATCTGCTTTGTTCTAATCTTTACTGGAAGATTATCCATTCCCAAGAGCTATTTACGATACTTCTGAATGTAGTGAAATCATAAGATTCCATACAGGATTGGTCCAATGCTTTTCTAAGGAATAGAAACACTCTTTACCTTACAGCAGAAGGAAGTTGCCATCACCCAGTAGTATGTTTTCCTTTCCCAGTGCAAAGGATGCATTGATGTCCTGTCATTCAAGTATGGGGGAGTTCATTGAGCAGACTCAATTTCTCAAAATAGAGGTTCCTTCATTAGATCTTCATTGGCAACTGATCTTTGGCTGGTTACCTGTCACTATATGCCGTTGGTAATTATTGCTGATCACTGGACACTGGTCCACCTCCCATGTGAGCAAGGAATGAACAATGAACCCAATCATTATCAGAGGAGAGAGAGATAGGAAAGGTTCAGTCATGGATTCCACCTCCATTATCAGTGTCCATTTACAAGATTGGCTTTCTAAACCTCATTGCCTCCCAGGTAAAGACATTGTCAGGCACCTGGGTCTTTATCTTTGTTTAGTCCCTCAGATCTTGTATTTTTATTACTATAGCCTACAATGCCAATCTTTTTTGTTTCCTTCCTTTAGTCTGTTGAGGGAGGTATTGTTGTCTGTGACCACTTTTCTGGAGACTTGAAAAGACATTGAGATTTTTGTCTTGATGTCCATGATAGTCATTTCCATGCTTCTCTACCTCTGTAGTGATGCCACCTTGGAACTTCAATTGCACAATGAAAAGCCTTTTGATGGCCACCTCACTTGATGCAGAAAAGTTATTCAATGGACTTATAACTACAATGGCCTTGCAATGCTTTTTTTTAAAGCAAACCATTACCAGGTACTTGGTCCAGCTAAATAGATAATATCCCTCTCCAGAAATTCAAAGACTTCCCGCCTACTCCTCTCCCATCCCTCCCAGAATATAAGAATGTATCCAGCAATGAACCATTGGAGCCAGTTTAAAACTTTAGCTTGCCTTCAACAACATCCATTTCTCCTTTGAATACGTTCCCCGATCACATTACTTTAGGGATATTAGCCTGCTACCTCGCGAATCCAGCCCTACCAAAAGACGAAAATTCGTCTTTCCTGTCTACGTCATATAGACAAAGGGCAATAACTCTTGCAATTTACCTCCCCTTGCTACCCGCTAGGTGTCGCTTCTCTAGTTTTTTAGCTTCGCTTGTAGTGTGCAAACACGTACAATTAGACCTCCAATGAATCCAAGCCATCTTAGTGTAAATTCTGACCATCCGAAGTTAAATTTGGAATTACTGTGTTGGATAATCATTCCTCTACAATATTTTCCAATTTGAGTGACTTTGTCACCTTTTCTAGACTTCGGACCAGGTTGCAACGTGGTCAAGCACGCTTATGGCAGTACTAGCATGTAATACATGTAGCACTCAATAATTTTGCTTATTCCGTATGTAACGTTTACGATATTAGCGACTTAATAACGTGCTGCATTGATAATTTGTGCTTTATTTACCTGCTTTGTCGTTTCAGTAGACTTCAAAAAAGTCTTTGAACGACCAAGTTGCGACTATTTAATGGCGGACTTCGTGTTGTAGTCACGAGTTCACGCGACACTTAATCATTTTGCTTCCTCCGTTAGTTACGGTTATGGAATAGCGACTTAATAGCGTGCTGAATTGTTAATTTGTGCTTTGTTTATCTTCTTTTTCGTTTCAGTAGACTTAGTCTCTGAACGACCAGTTGCGACTATTTAATGGCGTAATTCGTGTTGTAGTCATGAGTTCACGCAACACTAAATCATTTCGCTTCTTCCGTTAGTTATGGTTATGGTAATAGCGACTTAATAGCGTGCTGAATTGCTAATTGTGCTTTGTTTATCATCTTTTTCGTTTCAGTAGACTTCGTCTTGAACGAACCATTGCAACACGCTCACGGCGATAACTAGTGTTGTCATTAAGAGTTAACATGGCACGGAATAATTTGACTACTCCATTAGTAACGGTTATAGTATTATCGAATTAATAATATGCTGAATTTTTTAATTTGTGCTTTGTTCTCTTCTTTTGTCGTTTCAGTAGCAAAGTCGACAACGAAGGCATGAATGGCAAAATGGGTGTTGGCAATGTGGAAATGGAGGAATTATGTTGACATGGTTTAGGCTGCCCAGTGGGTGTAAATTTCACCGCAGGTCCGTGCATGGCTTTCGAGCATGTAAGTCCGGACGCATGGAGTCTATGCTGGATCAATTGGATCCATTTTAATATGCACTTTCGCCAGCCTTCCAGCCGTCCGTCCAGCCGACACCGTCAGTTCAGCCGGCACTTCAGCAGGCAAACCGGCATGAGCCGTCCATCTGGCACCGTCCGTTCAGCCCAAATGGCACCGGACGGCCAGCCGACCTTCCAGCTTGCATCAACAGGCACCGGCCGTTCAGCCCAAATGGCACCGGCCGGCCAGCCGACCTTCCAGCCTGCGTCAACAGGCACCGGCCGGCCACCCGGCAACGACCGTTCAGCCCAAATGGCACCGATCGTCCAGCCGACCTTCCAGCCAGCATCAACCGGCACCGGCCGTCCATCCGGCAACGACCGTTCAGCCCAAATGGCACCGGTCGTCCAGTCGACCTTCCAGCCGGTATCAACCGGCACCGGCCGTCCATCCGGCAACGACCGTTCAGCCCAAATGGCACCGGTCGTCCAGCCAACATTCCAGCCGGCATCAACCGGCACCAGCCGACCATCCGGCAACGACCGTTAAGCCCAAATGGCACCGGTCTTCCAGCCGGCATCAACCTGCACCGGCTGTACATCGGATTTACGGAGATTATAGTGATGTACCCGTCAGTCAATTTACACTACTGGTTACATATCACTACCATGAGAGAAATGTTATAGATGAATCTCCGTCCAATCAGACCATTTGAGAGGCAGGTGCCGGTCATAGCCGGACCTTCGCCGACATTCCGGCCAACCATATACCAGACAAATCAGTCGGTATTGCCGGTGTACACCTCCCGTCACGTCAAATACATGACGGTGTGATTTTAAAACAAGGGAGAATTAGTGACATTATCAGAGGTGACGGAATTGAGTTATCTATGCCACTTGGTATGCGCTACCCAGATATGGCAGCTTTACCAGAACAGGACTTTCAGGCCGACCATCCGCCAGTTCAATCAGCCGGCAGTGCCGGCCGTCCATATGTTCACGGCTTCTCCACAAGGGAGATTTAGTGAAAGTGTCAATTATGACAGAATTGCGTCATCTAGGTCACCTGGTATGCTGTACAGATATGCAAGCTGTACCAGAACCAACATTCCCTCTGAGCAAATGGTAGATGGGCGCGCAGTGCTGGCCGCACTACATAAGCATTATGTAATTATTATTACCTTACAGCCGGCACCAACTGGCACCGGGCGTCCATCCGGCAATGACCGTTCAGCCCATATGGCACCGGTCATCCAGCCGACCTATCAGCCGGCACTAACCGGCACCGGGCGTCGATCCGGCAATGACCGTTCAGCCCAAATGGCACCGGTCGTCCAGCCAAGCTTCCAGCCGACACTTGCCGGCACTGACCGTCCATCCGGCTCCGGCCGTCCAGCCCAACAGGCACCGGTCGTCCAACCGTATGGAGATTTTAGTCATATACCAGTCCGTCCGACTGTACCGCTGTACCAGCACGGGGACTTTTATCATACCGCAATCCGCACAAATCGGATTGACGAAGATTCTAGTGATGTTTCCGTCTGTCAATCCGTACTACCGGTTACATATCACTTCCATGACACAGATAGTTGGTGATGAATCTCTCGATCCAACCCGACCATTCGAGCGGTCGGTGCCGGTCATAGCCGGCCCGTCGCAGTCATTCAGGCCAAACATATGCCAATCAATTCATTCGGCATTGCCAGCCGTCCATAGGCTAACAGCTCATCCACAAGGGAGAGTGAATGCCTTTATCAGAGATGACGGAATCGAGTCATCTATGCCACCTGGTATGCATTACCCCGATATGGATGCTTTACCAGAGCAAGATTATGCACATAGTGAGTGCGATGAATCGCAGGCAAATCAGCTGTATGCAGATCCAACTATGGAACGGACTGAGTTCAGCTTCAAAGCCGCAGTGGAGGAAATTTATAGGGTGTTGGCCCCTTCAGAATGCCCTCCACCTCCTGCTGCCATTACCGACTATAAGGTTAGAGCGTCGGTCGATCTGGATGAGGGGGAAGAGACTCTATCCTTCCGCCTCCTTCCCCAGTCGACAAAAATTAAGGAAATTAATGACCGTCTGTCGACACGTATAGGGGATCCAGGAAATGCTAAGGCGTTCTTTTCTGAAAGCCAAGTACCAGCGTCGTTTTCAGGTCGATGGTACAAAACTCACTCCGGTGCGTTCAGTACTGAGGTCCCGGCTCTGGATAAAAATATGGTAGCAGTCCATATGTCTGCTCCATTGTCTTATAAAGTGGACAAAACTGTGTTCAATGCCAAGTCCAAGCTGGTTCGAAATGTAGTCGCTACGTCTTCACTGTTAGACCTAGCCTCCCTATCCATTTTCAGGATCGCTGAAAAATCTGGCAATGAACATGCTTGGGAATCGACGGCACGGTTAGCTAGGGTTCTTAACAGGGCAGCTCACCATTCCATGGCCAATGCGCTGACTGCTTCTGCCAACCTAGACCTGATACGTCGTGACGCATGTCTGAAGGGCACGTCGCTTAAACCCCATCATAAGCTGGCTACATATGACCGACGCATATTTCACGTCCCTATCCCACGAGTAGCGGACATTTCTCCGTTGTGCTTGTCGGGACTCGGTTTATCAGTTCCGTGTCATACCTTTTGGCCTCAATTTAAGCCCTTGGGCTAGTACCAAGGTTATGGATTACGTCGTCACCCTGTTCCGCTCGACTTCATCTATTGCGTCGGCAGTATATTTGGACGACATCCTCCAGAAACATCTGTCAAGTTCTACTCTGCTCAAAGGCAGAAACGATCTTATATCACTTTACATCATATAGGCTTTCTCGTGAACTGGATAAAGTCTGATCTCTGTCCAATCCGGATTTTTGGTCCATCTGGGTGTGGAGTTTCTCCCGATCTGAATCTGGTAAGGCTTCCTCGAGTTTGCGATCATCCAGATAATTGCACTCGTAGAGTCCGATTCCGACAGGATGCGTATTTTAGCGAGAGAGTTGCAGATCCTCGGATTATTCAATGCGGCAGCAGACTTGATCCCGCTCAGCCGTCCTTTTATGCGCCCTTTACAAAGGACGTTGCTAGCGTAATTGTGCCCTTTTCAAGTCCCTTCGATCCCAGAAAACAGTCATGCTCACGCCAGAGATACGATCATTCTTGAGTCAATGGCACAACCCCTGTGGGCTGTCCACAGGGATTACTCTGGAGATACCCCAAGCTGGGATAACGGTATGTTCCGCCACTAGTAGCTACGGTTGGGGTGCCCACCTGTTGCCGGACTTCGATACTGTCAGCGGCACGTGGGTGCCAGGGGCGAGCCCCTTTCCACATCAACCTTTCAGAAATAACGGCTGTCATCAATGCCTTTCATTTCGGGCAGGATCAACTCTTATTACAAACTGCCCTCATTATGTCAGACAACATTGTGGTGGTGCCTTGCCTCAAAACAAGGGGACACCAATCACCAGACCTGTGCAATCTGAGCTGGCAGTTTCTACATTGGTTCGACAATCTCCACCTCAATGTACAATTCAGACACATTCTTGGCAGACTCAATGTCTTGGCTGACACTCTATCTAGTCATTCACACAGAATGGTCACTCCATCAATCGGACTTTCTTCCAATTGACACACTTTGGGGACGTCCGATGATTGATCTTTTGCAACAAGGTGAAATCGCAAGTTGTCCACCTTTCATCTCACAGGTTCCAGACCCAGAAGCTTGGGTCGTGGATGCTCGATCAATCAGCTGGGAAGGGTTGTGGTCATTCTCCTACCCTCCCACGGTCTTGGTACTGAAATTAATCCAGAAGTTAAGGGGTCAGAACTGTCAGATGGTTCTGATTGCCCCTCTCAGATGGAACAACTCCTGGGTCTCCAATCTACTCAATCTAGGCGATAGATCTACCCAGGAAGATTACAGTCAGCACAAGTATTCGCAAGCAACTGCGGCCAGGGGTGTTCCACCCCTGTCCGGACCGTCTTTATGTTCAAGCTTGGCTCTTGTCCAGACAGCCTTGCAAGACAAACAATTTAAATATTTGATTGCGGAGAGAATCTCGAGAGCAAGAAGGCCCTCTACTCTGAAGGTTTACGAGGGCAAGTGGCATGTTTTCAGGGACTGGTACCATATCATTCGCATTGTTCCTCTGAGTGTCACAATCCCTCAACTGGCCAACGTTTCTCTGGCTTTTCGAGGAGAAACAGCTGGCTCCAGTTATTATCAAATGCTACCGCTCCATGATATCAGACACATTCCGCCATTCTGGTTCATGTGCTATCAGCCATGACAAAGATTTGTCAGATCTTTTAGACACTTTTAAAAATTCAATCGACTTATATCCCTCACCCTGTTTCCAAATGGAATCTGTCCTGGGTTTTAACATGACTCAATTCAGACAGTATTGAGTCTTTAACCCATGATTAGTTAAAGCTACTATCATACAAATTGGGTTTCTTGATAGTCTTAGCTTCAGCATGCAGGGTGAGCGAGTTACATGTCCTTTCTAGTGACCCGAACTCTCTTCCGTTCCGATCAGAGGGTTTGATGGTCCTCTTGACGCAGCCAGGCTTCGTAGTCCAAAATAGATTACCATACATTGGCGATCAACGAGTCGTCATTAGCTCGCTTTCTTTATAGATAAGTCAGGATCAACAGCCATGTAAGATCCTGTTTGTGCACTCTAGCACCATTTCAATGCATAGAGGTGAGTCAGGTCACATACAAGCACCTCTTTCTTCTGGTGATAGATGGGGCATGAGATATCACCATTCAAGCCCTTGCTTCATGGCTGTAGTGGGTTATACGCTCGGCGTACTCTGAGAATTCGCAAATCAGTCACTTTATAGAAGCTGTTGGCTGACATGCAGAGTCAACCTTCTACAGTTTTATCTTCAAGTTTGTACTCGCAGAGGCAAACATTGATTCTAGTAGGTCCGGTGTTGGCAGCCCAGACGCCCACCAGACCAATGTGCAACAATCAGCACAGCCTATTAGCTTCGCTGGATTCGCCAGATAAATTTTTGTAGGTAAGAAGATTTCAATAACTATCTTCTTAACCGTATAAAGGGGTCACATATCACGTGACCCTGGGCTGTGTTGCTGATTGAAAATTAGGAGACCGGGTTATCATTCACATGGGGAATCCAGCCATCATTCCCAAGAGGATACCCGGGGGGGAGGTCGGATGCTCCGCATTCCCTCCTCCTATTACTTATTCTCCTAAAGTAATGTGATCGGGGAACGTATTCAAAGGAGAAAGCAAATTTTGTAGTAAATTATGTTTCTCCGAGAATACTTACCCGATCACATTACTAAGAAACCCTCCCAACCACCCCGCCATGCGAGCATCCTCGTGTTTTATATACCGCTCAGCTTAAAAACTAAAGAAGCGACACCTAGCGGGTAGCAAGGGGAGGTAAGGGGCAAGAGTTATTGCCCTTTGTCTATATGACATAGACAGGAAAGATGAATTTTCGTCTTTTGGTAGGGCTGGATTCGCGAGGTAGCAGGCTAATATCCCTAAAGTAATGTGATCGGGTAAGTATTCTCGGAGAAACATAATTTACTACAAAATTTGCTTTCTTTCAAAGACCCTGTTTGGTGACACCATTCACAACTGTTCCACATATGGAGAAAGGTAGTAGAGGCAGTCACAAATATCCTATTCCTTGGTCATCCTTGTTTGGAAAATGGGTAAAAGTTTTGATTCATTATCAATCTTTCCCTAAAGAACATGTTTTTTTATAAAGAATATTTCCGGGTGGAGACATCTACCTCTGTCAGAAATGACATCAGGTCAAGAACTTAGGGATCTTCATAAATCCTCGAAATCTCAGCTTTACCTTCCCATTCCATAGAAAATATCTGTTGTTTGGTTTTGAGGACAAAGATTTTACAATTTTGGGCACTTCAGTTTTACCTCACTTGTACTTCTAGAGCCTTAACCAGCATGATGGATGTCAACAGAGCTTAGTAAAGGACTTTGGCATCTCCATCATCCAGTATTTTGACGATAAGGTTGATGCATAATATTCTTAGACGTGCCTTTCTGACGATAATCTCTGTTGGGAGACTGGTTTGTCATGGCTTAGTTTGCATTTTCTTGCTTGTCAAAGGACTGCCCCCACCCATCAGACTTTTAACAAATGTGTATCTCATGGCAAGACTGGGTAAGTATATATCTTTGTCAGCTCACTTTTCCTTGCCTCTCTGGGTACTCTGAATGTGGCAGTGGACTTGTTTCCACGATTAAAACCTCATCAACAGCAAGTTGGAGACCTCACAAGGACCTTGGGATTAAAATTTCATCACCACCTCAGTTGTTTGTGTAGTTATGAAAGGTTTAGACTGGATTTCAAATTCTTGCACAGGAACCACCTTTCTTTACACTGATGCCACAGATTCAGGAAGAGGTGCTTATAGCTTGAAGGCATAATCATGCAGAGCTTGTGATTTCCAAAATAATCATCTCTGCATATTATTAGGCTAGAAAAAAATTGTGTCAGCCATGTTAGAAATCTCTGCATCGAGGTCACATTAGTTATAGGATACCTCAGCTTGTCCCCCCTTTCTTTGCTTGCTGCATTCCAGGCAAGAGAAATATTTGGGCAGAAAACATCCCTAGACATGGGCATGCAGTTCTAATGGAATGGTCTTTGTGTTATTTCATCTTTGGAGAAAGTCATTGATAGATTTGTTTATAATACAGACATGAGTTTTCTCTGTTTTAAAGCGGAACTCTGCATTTCTCCTGACTTGAATCAGATTTTTTTTGATATAGTGCTTTTTTTATATTACCTATAAACTGGTATTTTTTAAATGGTCTGTTCAGTCCCATTCTGCAACAACCATTGTAAATTATTCCTTCTACATGACTCGTCAAGAGTAATCTGATTGGTCATAGGTTTAAATTCATCCAATTAATCTACGTGTAATGGAAACTGATGGCATTGGAAAGAAGAAGCATGCTTGCAAAACATGGCATCTCGAGTTGTTTAGAGAAAGGATGACATGACAAGTTTAAATGAAGGTTTAAAAAACGTATGGAAATGGCTGGAGTGAAATGTTGACAGATATTTAGTTGCTCATTTCATAAGAAAACTGAGCCCTAGAGTACTTGCATTGTGTGACCTCTGCTAGAAAGATCTGAATAAGAATTATGGTAATTGTGGTTGGAACAGTTTGGAACTGCACCTACAAAAGAAGCTGCATACAGAAAATATTGAAGCTCAGAATGCATCTGGATAAAGTGCATTTAATTACTATAAGAAGAAAGATTTCTTGCATAAGAGAACAGATGTCAGAATATGCACATTGAACCAAAAAGGTCAGTGGTGACAAAAAGGAAGACTCAAGAAATCTTTGCCGAAGCCACAAAAAGAGGTTGACTGGCAAATCAACAGGTTATGTCCATTGAAGAAAAAAGAGTAGTGAATATTTGGGATTATTTGTATACAGTTGATGTACTTGGGTGTTTATTTTACAGATTTGTTTTGAAAAGAGAGAAGTATAATATATTTGCCACAAAAATTGATGAATTATTGTGACTTAATTATGATGTAAATACTGATATGCAAATGAAATAATTTCAGCATCAATAGTATTGGAGAACAAATTCATGTGACAATAAATATTGTGAAATTATTGAAGTCAACATTTTTCATAAGTTTATTAGTTTTTCAAATGATTTTTTTTTTTTGTTTCTTTATGATCATAAGTTATGCCTAGAGCAGTTTTTTTTATGAGTGTACGATGCATATTTGGATCTGGGTCACTGCCTCTCAAGATCATGTTGGGGGAGTACCCCCAAACCTCCTTTAAAATGTTTTCAGCTTCCTTTTTTTATGGAAGAGAAAATCATGTCTGATAATGAGGTTGAACAAGAAGGACCTTGTTATGTTGTCACTATTTCCAGAAAGGGGTCTGCTGTCTGGATCACTCTTACACAAAAACTCCATAGATTCTCCATCTTTATGCCAACCTGATAGAGGGGCTAAGAGTGGTCTAAATCGCTCACCATTACAGATCTCTGCCATCTCACCTATCTGCATGGATTCGTGTCTACAGCTCAGCGTGGTTACATTAGAAAACTTGCCAGTAGCTTCTTGTCAGTTTGTGGTTCTTTCTAGAGCTGTACCGATTAATCGACCGTACGCGTAATCAGGCCGATTATTAGCACAATCGGTATAATCGGGTATCTGCAAAAATAATCGGTGCCGATGCAAATAATTTTTTTAAATAACCAATTTTTCCTGATAAAAGTTGTATATACAGTCGCGTTTTGACTGACCGTAACTTAATCCTTTGTAACACTAGAGCTCGGGATAAATGCAGTATGCAAACAAGTTGCTCATTAACTAACACTACTGTATAGTCGAATAACCATATATCGAGATAAACACATCGAACCATCAATTAATCTTTTGTAACAAAGAGGTTGCTCTAATAAAGTATTTAAAAAGAATTTATCTTGCTGCCAGTTGTGCGAAATTTTCAACTCCAGCGTCCGGTAACATTTGTAAACTGCAGTAAACCAGACTAAAGTACATGTCGCTAACCGCCATTGTAGTGCCAAAGTCATGTGAATAGCCAGTAAGATTAACATCAAAGGGAGTAATGATGGATATATACACAGTCAATTTTGAGGTTTGTGTTTTTTCATTATCTTCATGAAAACTCACAAAACACCGATAGTCCTTATGTCCCAGTGAGAAATTGTTTGAAAGGGCTTCAGTGTAGGTTTGAGTACATCGTCTGTCTTTCAATTAATCCGTAATGCCTGGAGGGTGAATGAACTCATTGTCTTTAATACTAGTAAGTGAGAATCATTTCCGGATTTTTTAAAATTATTTTTTATGTTTTTTTTGTTAGTGTTTCACCAAGCTACTATCTGGCAGAAGGGGCGGTCTCTTATAAGTCATAACTGGTTTTACTGTACCTTTGAAGCACCGACATATACTAAACAAGTAAAACAATTCTATATCAATGTTTTACAATTATCTGATGTTGCCGCAACAATAACAAGTATTTGCTCATAGAAAGTCGGCAATAAACTCAAAAGCATTGCCTCAATTTACATAGTGATTAGAACATATTTATTGTGCCGCAAAACTTTCCTGTTTGCAAAAAAAAAATTTAAATAATCGGTCTCATAATCGGTATCGGCAATTTTGATAATCGGCTATACGCGGTATCGGCATAATCGACAAAAAGTGACATCGGTACAGCTCTAGTTCTTTCTGCAGGTTTTCACGGGTTCTTCCTGTACCATTTATACTGGCCGCATGTATAGCTTATCTTCTGCTAAAAAATGGTGTTAAACCCTACAACAACAATAACAACAACCTGCCTGATAGAGAAGTATTTCTGCCAAGGTTGATTTTCAAGTAAGGTTCCCAAGAAGGCAGTTTCCAAGATTCTTTATGCCAGATGGAGAATTTTCTTTAATTGATGGAGTATTAAACACAATGATCTTATCTGTTCTCATTTAAATACAGTATGCATAATTTTCTTTTCTTTTTTTTCTTTTTGAAGATAAAGACTGCTTAGTATTCACAGTTCAGGGCTATAGAACAGCTCTATCCAATGCTCTTTAAGTTCTCTGAGGACTCCACCATTGAGTAAACTAACTTTTATTATGTAATACTTACCTGCTAATATTGCTTTGTTCCCTCCTCACAGTCTTGATTGAGGTCCACAAGAATGATATTCCAAATGTTAGATCTTTACTGAGGAATCAGATTTGGGTCATTTTATTTGGTATTCCAAACCACTCTGGACTGGGGAAACCCCCACCCTTCTGTAAAAGAGATGGCTTTGCAGTAATAGCAGCTAAGAATTGTGCGATATGATCAGCTGCTAAAGCAAGTGAATGGGGGAATTGTGCAAAATTTGTATGAAATTGCACACTTGGAGAGCAGTGATTCATGAGAAGTTCCACAAATTAGTTTATAGTGTTGCGTCAATAATTGTACTATGTGCAGTATGAAATTTTTATAAAATTTGGAGTTCATTGTGGTCTAAATGTACTTTAAGAACATTTCATTCATTATAATGTTGCATTCGCTGCATCAGGTCACACTTCTAAACTTTTTAATTGATGTTTTCCAATTTGACAGTAGCAGTACATGATAGTTCATTACATATTATTGACGATTGGTCTAAATCGTGGAAATGTGTATACTTCCTTTTTTAGGTCTTACTTGTGTTTTCCATGTCTGGTAACACGAAGTTCTTTTTTCTTTTATTTCAGCCACGCAGTTGTAGTGCAGATTCAGCCATAGAGAATTCACCAAGAATGGTTATGACTCCTGAGAGGCACACCCCACACCATGATTCCAATTACCCAACCCATAATGGTAGCATAGATTCTGGATCTAGGCCGGAACGGGTCAAAGGCCGTGCTAGGGAAAGGCTCCCCTTCTCTAATAATGAGGACAAGGAAAATGTATTGATAAAGAATAACAAGGACAACAGAGAGAGAGATAGGGACACATTCCTGGTGCCTCAGACACCAAATTATAAAACCCCAGCCAAAATAAAAAATGGGAGCCAGAAGAATTTAGCTGAGTGGCCCACTGGTCTGGAAGCCAACAAACCTAGATCTCCTTTGATGGCCAAACAGCTTCCTATAGCTTTAGATGATACATGTAGGTAGTTGAAGATGATATTGTTGACCTGTAGATGATATATGCATTTATTTTTGAAGCAATCCAGAATTATTCACATGTAGAGACTTGTTCATTCACATATTTACATCCCTATATCCAGTGTACATCATCATGGTACAATGTACATCAGATGTCAAAATTTGCATTTTTTATGTTTTCAAAGTAAATTGAATCAATTTCAACCAGATTTGACATGGTTCTGGCATGGATAAACCATTCAGGTTTGGGAAATGCTGCAGTTCAGTATGGTCACTGTTACTAAAAATTGAAAACTTTCTGAGTACTTCTTCTGGAAAACCAATTTGACAAAGCATTCTGGCAGAAAAGACCACTCCAGTGTCCTAGTGACTAGAGCATCCGCCTTGGATGCAGGAAGTCGTGGGTTCATTCCCCCACCAAGTTATCCCAAAGACTTTTTTAAATGGTACTGAAAGCTGCCTCGCATGGCGCTCAGCATTAAGAGGTTAGTGTTAGGATGACTGGTCAGCCTGGTGTCAGGATAATGTGTGACTGGGTGGAACATCATACTATCTGTCTGCAGCCTGATGCCCTAGTGCTAGGCATCACTATAAACTGCCAAACTGCAGATACTGTAGAGATATGACTGAAAAATTGTTAAAGCTACATAAAATCCAAATCAAACACACACTCACACTGGCGGAAAAGCGCTTCTTCATGTGTACAGATAATGCGAATTATCAACAATCAAATATGGTTACTGTTATTAAATGATTGCTCCAATGTTGCTTTGAAGAATTTGACAGTATCCAGCAAGCAGGGCTTTTAATTTTGTATAAATGATGCTGATTCACAATCAGATGTGTCCAAAAATGTTAAAAACAGAAATTAATCATACAGCAACATAAATGGTATTCAGATATGTACAAAGCTTTTCTGCCATAAAATATGGCCATTGTGCCTAAAAAAAATAGAACAACTTTATAAAAACTTTAAATTTAAGCAAAAGCAATATGACAAACATTAATAATAATAGATATTTCAATATCAAGATAGCTTTTTTGCATTAGGTAGTTTATATATAATTTTCTTTTACAATGTCTTTTGATCATCTGTTGCTTTCATAATCAGACACCCCACCCCCACCCCATTACTAAGCATTATGTAGGTTTTCACTGTCATTAAGTCATTGAAAGTCATTGAGAAATGAACACCTCATTTCAACCCTTGAAAGTCATATTTCACCTAGGTCATTGAAAGTCACTGAATTTTTTTTTAATTTTTTTTTAAAGTGATTGTAAATTTTACTTTAGAAAAAAAAAAATTGTATTGTAGTGATGATTTGATTACGTTTTGATTTTTAGTCATTTGCTAGCAATTCCACTGTTATTGTAATCCACATGAAATAATCTGATATCGTGCATGGTGCCACTTGACATGATGTCATTAAAACTTGTTGACTTTACTATGTTTATTTGTCACATTGGGTCCTGGACAAGACATTCTGTCATAGTTTGACATTTTACAAATGCAAGTTTAAAATACAAGCTACCTAGACAATCCAAAAGCGTTGAAACCAGCGTGGTCCATCTTAGATGGTTCAGTTTGACAAATAGTCCTACAGGCTGACGATTGTGATGGCAGTTTATTTTACAGCTTTGAATTCTATTGGATTATTGAAGCTAGAAAGAGTTAAAAGTGAGATATATATAGCTGCTGCAGCTTTTCTGAAATTGAGGTTTGAATTGATTGGGTCCCTCATGTAATCAGAACCAAAACTGGTCTTTTTGGTAAGTTCGAAAATATGTTGCACTGCAAATGTCAGCTTTATAACCTATATTGCCACACTATATAGAAAATTCGTACCTTTTCAAACAATAGATATGTAATTTTAACAAGTCTGATCACCAGCAAAAGAGATGTAAACATCTGGACTAATTGTTTAGTGATTGTTAGCAGAAATCTATGGAATTATAAGCATGGATTAACTCCTTATTCATGTGGAGTATTTAAAGTATTGTGTTGATATTTTTTTTTACTCATTTTATTGGTACAAGAATGAGTGCAGTTGAAACTAAGAATAATAACATGTAAGTATATTGTTTGACTCACCTTAATTATATATATTTCATTTTTTTAGCAAATTAATGCAAGGTCAATTTGATTGCACAACTGAGGATAATTTACAGCCGAATTATCCTAGATATTAAAAACATGGGGATATACGTTTTCACTGTCTGAATTCACTTGAAGAAATGTAGGGAAATCACACATTTATTTAATGTAGGGTACTATGAAAAGTTTTTTTTTTTTTTTTTTTTTTTTAGCATATTGGCAAATTCCTGAAGTTCAGAAAATTGTGACTTCATGCTATGTTTAGATTACATTTTGAATCAGCTTTTGGCATACTATCTTATGATTTTTTTAGTAAAAACAAATAATGACATTAAATCCAGAAAAGTTAACAGTTCTTCTTAAAATTGCAATTTTCAAAATACCTTGATAAGAGTTCAGATAAATTTAATAAATAATCTAAAAATAAAATTAGGAAGTACATGTACATATATTTATATGATCAAAATACAACTGTTTGAACAAACTGACTATGGCATTAATTGACTTAAAATCCTAATACAGTAGGATATCTGGCACATTGGTCAGTAAAGCACCAATTCAAGAAAGTGAAACATAAATAGAGTTTATGTTAAATGAAATTTTTTATTATGGAGCCAAAAGACAATACCTATGAGCAGTGAAAAAATGTACAAAATAAACATAAGGAAACATTTCCCAATTTGTACATGCTGGCAAAGCTAGTTTTTTGTATGACCCATCAGCAGGGGTATCTCAGCACAATTCAGACACTTGCGAGGAACAGATTAAGCTCAGAAAAATCAACAGATTAATGTGTTACAACTAGATGCAACATATTTTAAAGATTTTGATTTAAATAGGACTATTAACAGTGTAACTGTATGAAAGACAGATGGATATTGAAGTGTTAGGTATATAGTGAACTATGACCATTTCCTCCTCTCTCTACTTTTTTTTTTTACTACTTTACCCTTATTTTCATAACAAGTGGATCCCCCCCCCCTTCCCCATTAGATAAAATCCTGACAGCATCTCTGAAGTGAAAGCACTGGACTTACAGGTGGAGAAGAAAGTATGGAAGCTAAAGAGCATTAGTTAACATCTAGTTTACAATGAATTTCTTTTTAAATATCAATTCCCTTTCATATTATATTTATTTATTTCTGTATTGGTTTTGTATTCGATTCTTATATTTAGATCAGTAACTGAAGCAGAGCACTTGATACTGTGAGTAATCGTTGGAAACTGTTCATTAAAAAAGTCATTGAATTTCAGCTGTCCAGATCTGTATGAACCTTGATTATGGAGGTTCACAACTTTTAAGAAGTTATACCAACAATATTGTAGCAATTATGTTCATTTAGTATACCATCATCATAATTGGCTTGATATGTTGATCAATATTGATGAATTTATTTGTCACAGTGTGTACACCTGGAAAACACCATGATTCTTTGTTGAACACCACGCTGTCTCCATCCCGGTCCTTTGACTCACAGTTGAACAACTTTAAGATTGACACGCCAATCAGCCAAACCAAAAGGTAATTAATCAACTACTAACACCAAGAAAACTAAAAATATAACACAACCAAAAAAGCCTTGGATTTAGACCAAGAACAAAATACATATATCTGCATTAGGCGGAGTTTATCATTATGTGATTATGTGTTCTGCTGCCTGTTTCATTCTTGCACAGTATTGCTAGTTAATCATTAATTGCCAGTTCCACAATTTTGCTTTGTAAGTAGCTTGCAATTAATTCAAGGAATTAAACTGAGGGGTAGACTGAGGGGACTCAAAAAGGTCAAGGTGACAGAAAATGCAATAAGGAAAATTGTGTCCACACAATAACTTGACTTGTGTACCAGATAACTTGATCAAACTTGAGAAAAGATTCCTAATGATGTGGAGGTCCAGAGGTCACAGTGACTTAAAAAGAATTATTTCTTTTTGGTGATATCTCAAGTTCTTTATCATCCACATTGAAGAAACTTGGATGGTAATCATTTGAGACTAGCAACATGCATATTCAATTTGAAGTCAGGTCAGATACCATAGTCACAGTAACTGGATAAAGGAAAACCAAATCCATAAAACTACTTAAGTTTTGTACCACATATTTATGTTTTGCATCTTTTATCTCTACAGTTATCTGAAAGGCAATAACAGTTTGCAATTTGTATGCATAAATAGTGAATGTACGTTTATAATATCACATGCATTAATGACTTGATTTATTTTGTTAGACAAAAACCAAGAATTAATAGTTTTTTCTAATACAGAAATAAAGACTTCAGAGATATATAAAAATTTGTGAAATAAGGCTTTATATAATCTTTTTAATTCTTGTCACTGCATGGGGTAATCAAAACAGATCTTGGAAACAATATTTTAATCAATCCTATGCTTTGCCAAGGAATATTTTGATAACCTGGTCTTGCACCAGCTTTTAAATTGTCATAACTGTTGTTATGTTTCCCATGGGATAACCATGTGCAAGATGTGGTCTTCCCTGGCTTCTACCTCTGGAGTCCCTAGGAGGTGGTCAAAGGTCAGAGACAGACATATTTTAATTACATTGCCATTTAGAGCTATTTTTTAACCAAACTGTACTTGAATCAGAAGACCTAGCAGAAATATGCTTTGTGTGTGAAAGATTTTGCATTATATTACCAGTGAAGTACATGAGAGGGGGGTATGGATATGGGGATTGGAATATGCAGTTTTAAAAAAATGGGGAATTAGTGATCATAAGCCATTACAGTTACACTAGATTAAATCTGAAGACGTAGTGTAGATTCATATAGTCTAATATTGTTAACATAGCTTCCTTTAATTTGGCTTTTGCTTTAATATATCGTGTTGGAGACAATTTATCAAATGTCAGCTATTATAACAAGCAATTATATCCAGCAGATTGATTTTGTTTTTTCATTAGCAACAGGTTGCATTGTATTTGATGATTAGACTGCATTAAATACAGTGGGGCCTGTTTATAACATACCCCATGATATCAGTGAAATAGACTACTGTGTTATATACAACAGAACCTGTTTGCAACATACTCAACAAGATAAGTGAAAAAGACAGTAGGCTCTGTTTGTAACAAATCCTTTGAGATCAATGAAATTGTTATTTTATATATATATATATATATATATATATATATATATATATATATATATATATATTTACAACTTGGAAAAAAATTTGATCGATATCTTTGTTTTCCAGGACATAGAAAAAAAAACAGTATTGGCTATGTTCAGAATTATCCCATTGTGTTTTAAACATGTTCTCCAGTATGTAAGACAGTAGTCCACATAGTCACCCATTTTAATTTTAAGTGCACCCATTTTTATTATAATGGGACTTTTAAAAAATTCTTTCTCAGCTTTGACATTTGAGATTTCAGGGTTCAGTCTAGGGTACATTTTTTTGTGCCAATGGTGCAAAACAAAATACTGATGACCCACTCAAATAGGAATGACATATCCACATGACATAATGTCAAAATTGGTGCAAATCTGTACCTGTCATGTGTCATTTGAATAAGGGCTGTTCCATTCAGACATAGTACCCTGGGAAGGCAGTTTTTAAAAAAATATATACTAGGGTACTTTGATTTCACAGTGTTGATATTAAATGAATAAGAAATTTTAAACTGCATCTAAAAGTGTCTTCCCTTGGTCCAATTATATTCTTTAATAAAAACAGTGTCTTCCCTTGGTCCAATTATATTTTTTAATAAAAACAGCCCTAAAAGAGACATGGTTTATCTGGACTGGTTACACCACCTTTTGATAGTTTATGTTTAACACTGCTGTAAACAATAATCAGTCAGACCACAAGCAAACATCCTCACAAGAAAATGAGATTAAATTGAGAATAATTTTGGGAAACGGGAATAAATTAAACTGGTTCACCACTTAAATTTTGCAAAGAGGCTTCCATTTCCTAATACATAAAAGGAAAAATAAAGAAACAAATTGGATCTGGATCAAGTCAATAATCTAAGCATCCTGGTTTTGCACAACATGGTAAGAATATTATGAATGTCAGAGCTTCTATTTCATGAATAAAAGCAACAAAGTATTATCAATTTTAAAATTATCGCTATAAGTAAAGATCGATAAACTTGAAGTGATTGCTATTTCATTTCCTAAATCTTTGCTTTACAAAATAGATTAGGGTTGCTCTTATATTGGAAATAGAGGATATAATATACAGGACAAAGTACACATGCAGCTGAAAAAATAATATTGACATTAACTTCACTTCACAGTGCCTTTTATTGTAAATTGTTGATGTTTATCTTTCAAAACTTAAAACTTTTTCACGCTTTATTTTATAATTTTAAAGATGGACTCAGCACAAATACACTAAAAATGATTTGCAAATTTGACTTTAGAATTTAATAAGTTAGTTTAAGCAAGCCCTTAAAAGATGCTATAAGACCTTTGAAAAACCATTCAAAGTCCTTAAGTTTGTGTGTGAAACTTTTTTTATGATCCATGTTCAATGGCAATGTTAACATCTATTTTGCTTTAATTGATTGCTGGATGGGTTCCTTTCATTGGCTGTGGGAAGAGTTCAGATTTTGCTTGACACAAATGTGAACTGAGTGTTTAGTGCTGATTTTTATTAATTCATTTTCTTAATTTTACTTAGTGTGAAATTACTAAAGAAAACTAAATAAATATTTTTCTATTTAAAAAACACAAACCACCAGATATTGGCATCTCATACTCTGACCTGGACCTCTGTAAAATATCAATAGGACCATGTCCCCGTATCCCCAAATTCTAGATAGGTTTTAGTTTGGTGTGAAGAAAATACATTCTTATTAAGCTTATCAAACTCTTTCATGTAATCAAGACATGTCTGAACATTGTAAAAAAAAAAAATTATGGATAGTTTACATGAAGGTCCACTTCATTGACCTGCTTTATGCATTAACCTTATATCAACAATGTGTGGTATGTGAGACAGAGTTGATGAGATACTTTAAATAAATAATCTGAAAAATATTACTTGATTGGTATGTCACATGGCATCAGTGGATGTATCTACATGTCCAACCATACCCTAGAAAAAGGTCAGTTGTTTAGATTAGGCTACACATTGGAGGAGTTGTTATAAGGTCTATCAGCACCATTTTCTTATTTAAAAACATGGTATCATAAAGAGTCTTTCTCTGAGGACCCACAAATCTTAATTTCTATCTGTTAAGTAGAAGTAAGCTACGAACAGAACGTATTCTAGACTGAACACTGAAAGATGACACTCATTATATATTGGGTATATGCATGATATAATCGGAATATATCCACCCAGATGTCTAATCTGTATTCTCAGCTTGTACTACTGGTATATGCTACTGGGCTTTTTAGTCAGATACTGCTGCTTGGCTTGGGAAGGGTGATTGGATTAGAAGAAGGGGTAAATCTAATAGACTTGGCTATTACATGATATTATAGATGTGTGGATCATACCTCTACTAGGGCAGTATCTGTGGATGAAAGTCTCTACAAGATGCAGGCAGACACTCCAAGCTCAGCACACAAATCCAGAAAAGGATCGGTCTTTGGTAGCTTGGAGAAAGTCTTCAACATGCTGACACCCAAAAAGCAGAGCCGTTCCACTTCAGATGGTCCCAGGAAAGTCAAGGTTAGTCTTTTTTCTTTATTGCAAGCATTCATTGTCATATAGGTAATTTACTCAACCTCCTTTTGATACTGGCTCAAGCACTTTCAATTATCAGGCCTTGAAAAGATTTTTTAAAGTCAACATGCTGACACCCAAAAAGCAGAGCCGTTCCACTTCAGATGGTCCCAGGAAAGTCAAGGTTAGTCTTTTTTCTTTATTGCAAGCATTCATTGTCATATAGGTAATTTACTCAACCTCCTTTTGATACTGGCTCAAGCACTTTCAATTATCAGGCCTTGAAAAGATTTTTTAAAGTTTACTTTTTTGGAAGGAATGAAATTTCAGATTGTACCTGTCAAATGCAATTAAAAAAAATATATACTGTATAAGTTTGTTATGGTTGTATCAGATATCAGATTTAATAATTCTCATACGGACTTGCATATTTACTCTCCAATGTGAAAATTAGCATGCCATGAGAAATCGGCATTGGAAATTCAGGAGGCCTGCTCATTTATGAATGCTTTCTTTTCTAGTTTTCAGGTTTTCTCACATTTCAGAGACCACCTTACACATCTGCTTGTGCTCTCCCAAGTATTTTGTTTTTGGAACTTAAGACATTGGGACATATGATCCTAATTTTCTCTGATTCCTTGACATAGTAGGATCCCATATTAGAAAGATGTGGATGCCCATGCCAATCTAGTATAGTTACAGAATCCTTGATTTAATGTGCAAGGACACACCTGTAAGCCAAAAATGGATCATACATACCTCAACTGTTTTTTGACAGAAAGGTGAAAATGAAACACACACACACACAGAGTAGTCCCCCTCAGGAACAGCTCCCCCCGACCAGTGGCCACCCGCTTCTTTCGGCCAAAATCTCTTGGCACCAATGAGTTTGTATACAAAAGTACCCCTCAAAAACAGCCACCCCTCTAATGCGACCAGTGACCAGCATTTTAGTTTTTAAAAATGTAAAATGTCCCTCTCATGAGTGGCCAATTTTGTTTCTTCAAATCTATCCAGAACCAATGATCAATTCAAATCTTGACCTAAAGCAAGCAATTGATTAGCTCTATAGTCAATACATGTCTCCCAGTGTCATTTTTCTGTTAGAAGTGTTGACTAAAGATTATTAATATATCATTATCTATAAAAAAAATCTATGTTCACAGGAAATGGGCTCAATAATGTTGGGCTTAACATCTATATCGAGTTCTTCTCTTTGATGATTATAACCAGATGTAATTGTTAAGATCATAACAGAGTCAACATAGGCTAAAAATAGATTTTGTGCATTGGCACACACAGAGAGCCTTGAAGAAAACATAATACCAGACAAAGACCGAAAAATCACGCGACAACACATTGATGGGTTCCATTACGAAGACTGCATTTTGTCCACATGATACAAGTTTTGTCTGCTTTTTTAAATCGCATACAGTTTGCATCAATCTAATAATACATTACCAGACATTAACATGAAAGAAAGTAGGTTATTCTACTCGACAACATGGGGGGGGGGGCTTGCATGACAAATTTATGTAGAAAAGACTTGAAGAAACAAGTTTCTGTTGAAATGAATCGAATAAACAAAGTCATAGCCAATAAGGTTATTCAGCAGCAGTGGAAAAATGGAGCAAATGGAAAGATAATATACGTACCAAGATGTAAATCACGCTTTTGAATGCATTTGCAATGTGCATGACAACAATATCCGCTCACAAATCATACTTACACCAAGAAAAAGAACTATTAACGTATATTTAGTTGAAATAAGTTCGTTATTATAACAAGAAGAACTTTTTAATGATTAATGTTACTTTTAAATGAAAGGCCACTTTCCTGGTGCAAAAGGGGTGGTCGTATAATAGGAGGACTACTGTACACATGCATCCATGCATCCATACATCCATGCATGCATGCATACATACATGCTTGCATGCATCCATCCATCCATCCATCCATCCATCCATCCATCCATCCATCCATACATACATACATACATACATACATACATACATACATACATACATACATACATACATACATACATACATACATACATACATACATACATACATACATACATACATACATACATACATACATACATACATACATACATACATACATACATACATACATACATACATACATACATACATACATACATACATACATACATACATACATACATACATACATACATACATACATACATACATACATACATACATACATACATACATACATACATACATACATACATACATACATACATACATACATACATACATACATACATACATACATACATACATACATACATACATACATACATACATACATACATACATACATACATACATACATACATACATACATACATACATACATACATACATACATACATACATACATACATACATACATACATACATACATACATACATACATACATACATACATACATACATACATACATACATACATACATACATACATACATACATACATACATACATACATACATACATACATACATACATACATACATACATACATACATACATACATACATACATACATACATACATACATACATACATACATACTCGAGCCGAGAAGGACTAGTTATGCATTCTCATCGACGGTAAATATACGTGTTGTTACAGAGCCCAAATTCTGGTGCACACAGGTGTGGCATGGGATACTGGTGGTTGTGGGTTGCTGGGACACAGCTCTTTGACGTGTCTCGCATGCTGCAGCTAGACCTTTGTGGCAGTCAGCCTAGAAGATGGAACTGGCTTTTCTGGTCAGGGCCTGCCAATGACTTCGTTCTGAAGCAGGACGTTTGGTGGGGTTGAAGGTCGACCTATTTGATATGTGTCTTGAGATTTGTCTTTGTACCTTTTCCAAGGGCGGTCTTGGTTTTGGTTGCCCTGGGCTAGCTAGCCAAAGAGCAGCTGCTTTGGGATTCTGTTTTGATCCATGCTGATGACATGGCCAGTCCATCGAAGTTGGGCCTAGATTAGTTTGGCTTTGATGCTTGTTGTGTTGGCTCTATCATGAAATTCCTGGTTGGTGATTTGGTCCTGCATGATGCTTGTGTTGGCTCTATCAAGAACTTCCTGGTTGGTGATTTGGTCCTGCAACTTAATCCGCATGATGGATCTCAGGGAGCACTGGTGGAATTGTTTGAACTGACTGATATGCTTTTGGAACACAGTCCATGTTTCACAGCCATACAAGAGAGATGTGAAGACAACTGCATTATACACTTCATCTTTGTTGACAGGTGTATGTCCTTGTGCTGCAAGACCTTGGTTCAGAGTCGTCAGAGTGCTTGACTGGCTTTTTGGATCCTCACAGTGATCTCTTTGTCCAGGGAGCCATCACTGTATATAGTGCTGCGTAGGTATTTGAAACTGTTCACATTCTTCAGCTGCGTGTTGCCAATGGTGATGCAGGGTTGTGAAGTGGGAGTGTTTAGGGTGGGCTGGAAGAGGACTTCTGTCTTTGCTAGGCTAATTGCGAGTCCAAATAGGTTGGAGACTTCAGAGAAACTGTCCTGTCTCTTCATGGGCCAATAAGGCACAGTCATCTGCAAAGAGTGCTTAAGGATGAGTGTTTCAAGCATTTTGGTTTTTGCAGCTAGACGATGGAGATCATACACTGATCCATCCAGTTAATATCTAATCTAGATACCAAGGTGAAGGTCGCAGATGGCATGGAGCAGTACCTGTGTGAAGAAGAGGTTGAAGAGTTCTGGAGCAGGTACACACCCCTTTTTGACACCTTTATATATTGGGAATTTCGCATAGGTTTCTCCATCTGAAAGAATCTCCCATAATGTCATTATGAAAGAGCCGGATGTACAACCCACACTGTGTCTATGTTATTATATCAATAGCCATTGTCAGATCTACGAAGATGGCATACAGATTCGTGTTCTACTCAAAGCACTTCTCTTGTACTGGTCATGTCAACGATGCTGCGGTCTGGGCCAAAACCACATAGAGACTTAGGGAATTATCTTCTGACACTGCTGCAATAAGTCTGTTGAGAGTGATGCAAGCAAGTATTTTGCCAGCTATGGAGAGCAAAGAGATGCCTCAGTAGTTACTGCAGTCCACACCTGTGCCTTTATTCTTATAGAGGTAACAATTTGATGCATCTTGGTCATCTGGCATCTCCTCTTATGTCCAGATGCTGATTAACACATCGGAAAATGTCTCCAGAGTCTGTTTACTGAGAGCCTTGTACACCTCTGCTGGGATACCATCTTTTCCAGGTGCCCTGCCACAGTTGATTTGATTAATGGCCGTCTTTAACTCGTGTCATTGGCGAAACATCCAATTGGTTGTAGATTGGCTGTTGGGGTATTTGGTCAAGAACAGATTGGCTGATTGATGAGGGCAGGTTTAGGAGCTGACTATAGTGTTCTTTCCATCTGTCCGTAATACCAGCCTTGAAGATTGACAGCGTTGTTGAGCTCTTTGAAGCTGTTAGTGTCAGCACAGCATTGCACTTCGTCAGCTATCCTTGCCCACCACAGGTCATGCACCCTGCAGATTTCTCTCTGAGCCTCAGCTGGATATGATTTGAAAGGGTCTTTTGGGGAGGATGGAGTTTGTGCCAGCCCATGAATGCTTTGTTCTTTCTGGCAAGCAGATCTTCAATGGCACTGTTCTGGGCTCAGCAGGGTAGGAACTTAGGTGCTGATGATTGTTGCATGGCATTTGTGGCTAATAGGTTGTCGCAGTTTCATTAGCCTCTCATTGATACCAACTGGCAGGTCCGAAAGCTGCTTCAGAAAACTTGATTTGATAGCCAGGCCGACTCTGTGGATCCTGTCTTCATTTTTCTTTCCAGAAGAAGGTCAAGTCACTTGCTAGGTCAGTCAGAAAACCCTCCTCTGTGTCCTTGGTCTAACTCAAGGTTGCAATGTCGATATTGTAGCGTGAAAGCTCCTTAGCAACTAGGGCTTTTTTCCTGTGGGGTCTCACTACATTCTCGTTGTCCATGAGAGTATGTTCCATGCTCCAAAAGGATTCTTTCTTTGGTAGTTATGACCACAGATATAGATTATCTTGGCATCTGCGGCAAGCTGGCCAGATTTTGAAGGGCAGGCTATTTTGGGGCTACTTCTTCTTGGTTCCTCCCTATGCATTGTGAGCAGTTCTGTCCTGTAAAGGTCTGCTGATTTGCCATGGATGCTGCCAAACTGAAGCCATGGCCCTTGCACATGCTACACCTGCTAGGAGCCACAGGTGAGAGTTGAGCACCTGGTGGAATCCAAAGGTGGACTATCTTCTCCCGAAGGAGCACGACATGCCCCTCCCCAGAAGACTTCTTACTGTGTCTAGTTCATCCCTGATTAAAATGTAGCCATTTTGAAATCCAGTATAACTGCTATAGTGAATATCTTGTTTCTGCTACTTCTTAGTTGATGGTCTGTTCCCAAGGAATTTTTGTTTCAACTCGTTACCTCTGGCACCACATCAGGAGGTAGTACCCTACTTTCAGGGTCTAGAGCATCAAGGTCATTTAGGATACACCAAAGTGGGTGGTGTTTCAGAATGTAGACAGATGTTAATCTACAATGATACCAAATAATCTGAACTTCCTACTCACATTACAAAATACAGAGGGAAAAACCATGTTTTTTGAGACCCAGTGTTTTTACAGTAATATCCAGACATGATTTTTCTCCGTTTTAAAACGGAATTCCACTTTTCTCCTGACATCAATCCAATTTTTCTTAATAGTCTTTTTTTTAAAAAGAATGGCATCCCTATTTGTTGAAAGAGAAGATGACACGAAAAGTTTAGATAAAGGTTTTTAAAAAACAGAAGGAAATGTCTGGAACAAATTGTTAATGGAAATTTAGTTGGTCAGTTTATAAGAAAACTGAAAGTTCAAGGACTGGCATTTTGTGCCCTCTGCAATATATACATTACGGAAGTTGTGTTTGAAAAATTCTGAAACCGCACCTATAAATGAAGCTGTATACGGAAAAAAATTAAGCCCTCTGTCAGAAAATGTGCACTGCATGTTGCCAATACAAGCTGGAGCTGGAAAGGAAAAAGGCTCTTGTTGAGAAGGAAAAGAAACGATTGCACATTGGGTCAGCAAAATCATTGATGACAAAAGGGAAGACTAAAGAAATCTTAAAGCCACAAAATGAGTTTAACTGGCATATCAACAGGTTGTGTTCAGTGGACAAAAAGACAAGTGAATATATGGAATTAGTTGTATATACATGATGTATTTGGGTGTTTATTTTACATATTTGTTATGAAAAGAGAAGTGTAATATGCTGGCAGCAAAAAATGCCTAATTATTGACTTAATTACAATGTGAACACTGACATGCACATGAAATAACTTAAGTACCAATAGTATTGGAGAACAAATTCATGTGACAATAAATATTGTAAAATTATTCAAATGTTTGGTAAGTTTGTTAGTTTTTCAAATGATTATTTTGTTACATATTATGGTCACAAGTTGCACCAGGAGCAGATTTTCATACATGTAAAATGCATTTTTAGTGGGGGGGGTCTTTGACCCCCAGAACCCCTTGATCAGGGGCGCTGCCCCTCGAGAACCCGTTGGGGGAGTACCCACAAACCCCCCTTTCAAATTTTCATATTTTTTTTTTAAAGGTCAAAATTATGTCTGAATATCTCACCTGTTGTTGGAGTCAGATTTTAGACTTTTTGGCCTCATATCTAAGGCAGAATCGTCTGAACTGCACACAAACAGACAAGCGATTGCTTGCCCACAGTACCCCAAGTTATGTAAACTCCACAAGAAAGTTTTTGACTTTGATGATATGTATTCCTGAGTCTCATTCTCAAGGACTTTTACTTCACTTGATGGCTCATATCCAAAAATATGGTGGCAGGTTTCACCACCGTGAATTAGAAACAAAATATTGATTTTAACTTGAAATAAACAGTGAGAACTAAATGATGTAGCTTATGATTTATGAATAATTTATCCCAGCTTGAAAAGTAGTTATCTTATACAGTCAGTTGACACTTTTTTATCATGGGAGTCAACTGTATCTATGTGCATGAAATACAAAAGATGCATACTTTTAAAACACAGTGCAAACTCAGAACCTTTTCTACTCATTTGCGTATTCTTAAATTCATGCACTGTTGAGCTTTTAATATTTCTTAGCCAGTGGTTTCTTAATATGGGGAAACCGCTCCATTGACCTAGTGGTTAGAGCGTCTGCCGCGGAAGCAGGAGTTCGTGAGTTAGATCCCAGCCAAGTCATACCAATGACTTACAAAAATGGTACTAACAGCTGCCTCGCTTGATGCTCAGCATTAAGAGGTAAATGTTAGGACTGGTCGGCTTAGTGTCAGGATAATGTGACTGTGTGGGACATCATGCTAAATGTCTGCGGCATGATGCCCCAGTGCTAGACATCACCATAAACTGCCTCACAGCAGACATCGTAGCTCTATGACTGAAAAATTGTTGAAGCTACATTAAAAATCCTACTACATTAAAAATTCTAATCAAACAAACAAAATCTTAAAATGGGGAGAAAGTTCACATTTTGCTATCAACTGAACAAGACTGCAAAAGCAACAATTAAATATGAAAAATAATCCAAATACTTTAGTACTTTTGCCAACAAAATTTATTATAGTCATTTTCTCCACTTTATCTCCCCTCTGGCAATGTTCATCTTCATCATAGGCTCAGAAGACATAACAACCGTTTATTCCTTTATCACTTATAACACATCAAAAGACGATGCACATTTCAACAGTAAGATAATTAACAGCTAGTTGTCTACATATTTTGGTTGTTCTGGGATAATTGCTTGACCACACTGGTCATTGTAATGGTGGAAAATGTTGGCCCAGGTAGACTGGTTTCCCTAATAGGTTGATACAACACACAAAAATACCATGATTGGATTTATAATTAAATTTTAAAAATTCTTGTAATTTTAAAAAGTTGTAGATTTCAATTTTAAAAGGGTATCTTTTGTGGACAGTGTTTACAACTTTTTGCCAATCACTGTTAGAATCACAAGAATACTTGTATAATGAATTGAGTATCATTACTGTAAACTACAGTAGTATTTTGTTATCGATAGTTTAGCATAATTGCATATAAAAATCTCTTACTGCAACTTTTGTATTCCATTCTATGTAAAACATTTCTTTACAGGCTCTACATAATGTGTTCCGGACAAATGAGCATCATGCTGAGTATGTCCTACACAGACTGAAGAGTGTGATAGAGGAGAAATTCATTCCCTACAAGCAGAGCGAGTAAGTCAATAATCTGTTAGGCAAAACAAAAGATGTGTTTCCTATTGCTCTGGTTTTAAAATTCGGGTAGGCTATTTGTTGTGTTTGTTTTTTAATGACTACATTGAGTAGTATATATATAATGTACTTAATGTACTGTACTAAACCAGCTCAATATAAATAAATAAATCAATTATTTGGGGGGGGGGGGATTACCAGGGTATGTCAGTGTTCTAGGGTCAGCAATGGAGAATATGAATTTTGTTTTGCTTTATGCCCTGCTCTTTCAGAGTCTGGGTCTTTGTAGAGAATTCCTTTCAAAACATTGTTACACAACAGTTTGAACGTAATGGATTTTGTGGTTTTTCCCAGTCTTTTCACTTAAATTGAGCTCCCACCATCTGGTTAAGAGTTGGCCATGTCGCCTTGGATAACTTTTTTGTGGCGATATTTATCAGGCATGTCTTACTACTGAGTGAATGGGAGTTAGATTGCCCCTCGACCTCTCCAGTGCTGCAAGGGAATCAACAACCCTTTTCTTCAGCATGAAAGGAACAAACAGCTCCAGAGACAGGACAATGGTACAACATGACACCATTATACATTGCAGTTCTGGCATTACAGACTGCAATATGATTTTCTGTACCAAAATTTTTTTCACAGTCTTGCTTTCTAGCGTTGAAATTGGTGTATTCTTCACAAATTTTCCAGTTTAAATCAAGAGTTTTGTTTTTTTTTCTCCAAGATACATGCTTACAAAATAAGACTGCAAGAGAATATAAAATACCATGCACAGCACCATTCTTTATACAGGCAAAATTGGGGGGGGGGGGGGGGCAAGCAGGTCAAAACCAGTTAAAAAAAATAATAACAAACTTTTTATTTATTTTTTAAAAAAAGGACATTTAACATGTTGAGACATTTAAGACATCCTGTGAAGTTTATATTATATAACAGACTAGAAATTATTTGCTGACTTGTTTCATTGTTATGTTAATTTTATATGTTCAGTTGAATACCATTTGAAGTCTTACAAGATAACATCACTTAGAGATATTTTTTAAGTGGTAAATGGTATATAAATTATTTTGTTTTCATTAAGTGTTGTTGTATTGTAATATGGGTTTGTTATATTGCAATACAGTTTTGGGCATATCGTTGCACCCCTAGCGACAAACCGGAAGCCTGCTTCTTCCAGGAGGGACATGAGACAAAGTACTCTAGTTGGCTGCAAGAGTCAGGATGATGGACTCTAAATTTATGTGGATGCAGACAAGTTCTTGGAGAACATGCCACATCTCAGTTTGGTTCACCTTCTTTGTCCCACTCACCATGTCAGGTGACAGATGAGGAAGAGATGTGGACTCCTGATTATTCATTAAATGAGGTTTACTACCTACTTTTCCCAAAACCTTTTACCATGTCTTTGGGATCTTATGGGCTTGGCACCTCTCCACTTTGCATGTTTTGTGGGCACAGCCCAAGTTAGACCTGCTGTTGCTCCCTCACTCAATGCTGGTAAGGGAACCAACTCACAAATTGTCTCAAGGCCGAGTTGGTACCAGAATGCAGAAGGGTGGCATGTCCCCACTAGTATGATTTTGCTCCTGGTCTCAGCCAATAGCTACAGTATCCATTTACATGTTTGACACTTGAAGCCCCATCCCCAATGGAACTGAGCTGCCTTCCAGGTAGGGATTTCAGCAGACCTTTCTCAAGCATCTTGGGTGTTTTAATTAAAGGCGTGGTCAGTAGTTATCACAGACCTGCAAGCCAATCCATTTCTTTGGCAGCTTCCTTCAGTTTGTTGAATGAGGAATCTTCGTCTTTTGTGGCCTTGCTGAGATTGTTGGGAATTGTCGCTATGACACTGCAATATTCACTTTGGTGTTCTCAGCAGAGCTACTTCATCTTAGGAGGGATGCAGCCTTGTAGACATGAAAGGTTTTGCTGGATCACAGCAACAGAGTCTTATGGGCCACCCATTTGGATGCAGAGACTATTCGGTGGGATAATTCCTTTAGTGGCTTCTTAGGATTTAAGGAATCAGCAAGGCTGATCCCTGGCTGTGGTACCTGATACAACTAAACTTGGAAAGGGCCTTGTTCTGCAAGTCCACAGCTCCCCATCCTAAGCGATTTTAAACAGAAAACAAAAAAAAACTGAAATCACTCAAAATATAAAACCCAATTCCAAAACAAGATAGCAGGATAATAAAGAATGTCAATGAACCACATTCCATTCCAAAGAGTTCAAGGCATTTAACCCAAGTTAGTCACACCCTCTTCCATGGAGTCTACTTCTTCCTGTTCCTTAAGGAGGGAGAGAATTGCCTCAGAGGGAGTTGCGCCCTCTTTAAAGCTGCCCACCACCACCACCCTCTTCCAGTCACAGTATGTGCCAAATTAAGCCTTTCTCAGAGACTTGCAGGGTGGGGTTCCCATACACAAGAATGGGGGGTTACAGGGTTCCCATCCAGGACCGCTACCTCTTTTCAAGGACCCATTATACCAGTTTAAATTGGTATCTCTGAAGAAAGACGTGTACTCTTTTTGAGAGTATGAAGAACACAAGATTTTATTCCTGCATTTTCTTAATTAAAAGTGAGTGGGAATGTTTTGACTCGTCATCAGGTTTTCCACTAGGAACAAGTTCCTTCTGGAAGAGTTCTTCAAGATGCGGACAACCACATCGATCAGGAATGCCATCACATAATATAATGGGATGGTTTCCATTGAGATGAAGGATGCTTATCTTCACATTCCCATCTCCCAAGCTCGCACAAAATTTATGTTTCTCTCAGTGACAGTAGATCTTTATATACTGGGCTTATCCTTCTGGCCTTCTAATCTCTGATCATTCATCAGGGAGATCACTGTCAACCATGCCTCCATTCAGCAGTAAGAACATTCTACTAACACAATGGCATGTTCATTTGACAGCTTCTCTCCAACTAGGCTGACAGATTTAGAAATGTAAATGTAGTTTGGAGGAATGAGGGTGTTTTTTTAATTATGTAATATTTAACATGTCATTGCACAATATATAGATAATTTGGAAGATGGACTAAACTTCAATAGAGTAAGGGAAGTTTCAGAATTTTGCCTTTAAATGTGGTAAGTTCAGGGAGCCTTTTAAACTCTTGAAAAGTCCTTAACCCATTTTAATCTGAATATAACTACAGTCGTAATTCCTCATTCTATCTTGAATACACCTTTGGTTGTAGTATCCCATTTTATCCTGAATACGACTGTGGTCATACAATACTACGTATCTTTGTAGCGTCTCTAGAAACACATTATACATCAGAAATATTTGTGTACTTCTTCAACAACATAAGGAAATGATTAAAGCACGCATGCACAGTGAAATTTTTAAAAGACTTGGTTGGAAAAGAAATTGTTGGCTTGAAAATTGCACAGTAAAATGATGGATGACAACTCTGATGTAAACATGGATGTTGATAGCAAGTGTAGCAACATTTGAAGTTGAGGATTTTGATGATTCTGATGAAAATATTGACTTAAATGATGGGTTAGAATTGAATCGAGTTGATGAAAGAGATGATGCATGGCTTCATGCACTTTTCGACAGTGATTCATATAAAGAATCTGACTTTGAAGGCTTTCAAGAAGCATGGGTCTGGGATGATTTTTCAACTCCGTTGCAGCCATGATTTAAATTGATAGAAGGGGCAACTGTTCAACACCCAGAAGAAGCAGATGTACTACATTTCTTTGAGTTACTATGAATAAGAGTGTAGAACCCACATACACCAAAGTTACAAAGATGGATATTAGTTGATATTCCCACAATGAAGGCCTTTATATTCTTATGTTTTGCCATGGGAATAATTTGTATTCCATCAAGACATAATTATTGGTAATAATAAGTATATATTTGTCACATCATTCAATAAAATGTCTCATGACAGATTTTATCTGATTTGGAGATACTTGCATCTCCATGATAATGAAGAACAAGCTGCAGAGCCTCGGCCAGAGGGAAGACCAAATAAATTAGATGCTACCTGGATTATTTCGACCAGAGATTTTCATCAAATTTCATACCCAAACCAAATGCAACTATTGATGAAAGCACGATAAAATTCAAGGGAAGACTTTTAGACAGTATCTCCCAGCAAAGCGAACAAAATGGGGGTTGAAATTATGTAATATGGCTGAAACCTCAACTGGACACATGCACAGATTTCTGGTATACAACAGCAAAATGGGCAAGAAAAGGTGCTGGATTACAGATCTTTGCTCACATGTGTTATGAAAAAATCTGAGTCTATTTTGACAACTTTTACACAAGTGCAGATTTATTGAGAGATTCACATACTAGAGGGGTGATGGCCTGTGGAACAATCTGTAACAACAGGAAGGGATGCCAAAAAAGTTGCTGCCAAAACAGGTGAAACTGAAGAAACATGAATACAAAGATGCACAGAAGGATGAACTTACATTTTGTGTTTGGCAAGATACATAAGCTGTTTGTGTCTTGTCAGATTTTCTTCACCCATCATCACGTAATTTTGTAAGCAGACATTCTGGTATGGTTGTTTGGCAACAGGTTGAAGTTCTTGACATACTATCAGATATCCAGCAAAACCCGAATGAAGTAGATCTCTGTGACCAGATGGTTGGGTACTATCTTAATCAATGGTTAAAAAAAAATGTGGCGTCAAATTTTCTTTTACTGAATGGAAACTTTGGCATACAATACGTATGCAATTGCATGGAACATAAATCAAGAGAAAGCTAAAACTATATGGCCAGCATTTAAGAGCTATCTGGATGACATAGTTGCATCTCAGATTGGTTACACCAGAGCTGGAAAGGCTGCAGCACTTGTTCCAAAGTCTACCCAAGGAACAGTGCAACATACTATTGAAAAAAATGTTTGACAAAAAAATACCTGTCATGAATGTTCACTGGCCACTCAACCTGGAGAGAGAAGAGGGGTGACAAAATGTGGTTGCAGGGAATGCAGTGCCCCTGTTCACATTGAATGCCAGGAAAATCACATTATAAGATGTTTGAACACTTTAAAGCTGTTTACACAGTGCTTAGCTGATGTAGAATTGACAATTTAAAAAATGAAGTACATTTTTGCAATGTGATTTGGACATTTGTATTCACCTTTAAGTAATATTGTTATTACTGAGAGAGTGATGAAGTGGACTTAAAAAATTTAGATAAATATTGTACTGATTAATTATCTTTATCTAAGATTAATTTATGAAAAGTTTTCATGAGAAACTGCATGCTGAAGTACATGTTCTAGAATGTGAAGTAAACAAAATGTTCTAGGTGTTTTGTTGTTCAATTTTAGTAAAAGTATTATAACATTTGAAATAACAGTGCTAGAAACTTCAAATTTGGGCTAAAATACTAGAAATAGAATTATCTTTATTTTCTTTCCATACTATTATTAGCATTTCATTAACCTTCATGGAAAAAAGATACTGACGATTGTGGTTAAGATTTTTTTCCTTTTTTTTTCTTCTCTTTCAAGTCATATTTCAAAATACAGTTGTGATCATGTACATTGGTAAATGATAACAAAACATATATCACTGTGTTGCAAATTTTATTACCTTTTCAGAGATACATAGTTTTATATACTTTAACAAAGAAATAACAGTGTTTCAACATTTTTAGTAAACATTGTGAAGGTCATAACAATTTATGCTCCTGTTGTATGTTGATCTGTTTTACCACAATCTATTTAGAATTGCTTCTCAGGAATCGGTCACTGCAGTAAATTGGTTAACAGGACAAGGTTAAAAAAGAACTGAATTTGGCTCTAAGATTCCGACGAAACTCATATAGGTGAAAGAGTTCCCCCTCTCTTCCTAAAATATGTGATTCTTATCTGGGACCCCAAACTGTTTTTAATAAATAAAATTGACTCTTTACATACACTGCAGTACTTTCCTGTTGTGGTATACACATGTATTGCCAAAAACCTTGCAGTGTAAAAGAACAACTTTGATCAAATGGATCTTGCTCCAATTTATAGAAGAAGAAAAAACTATTATATCCATTATATAAGTTGGGAAAAATAACTTTGATGTAAAACAAAATAAATACAGTCCCAAAAGAAAATCCCAAAAGTCTCCTCCCCCCTCCCCCCCCCCCCCCCCCCCGAAAATTAAAACCAAGACTTGCTTATAGGTGCTCCAATTATGGGTGATGTTCAATTAAATTATAAAACAAGGAAATCAACAAACTTTCAGGGCTGAAAAATGTCAATATTGTTTCATGTGGATTGATAGTGAATCCATTCATAATAACACTCGTTGGGGGGGGGGGCAAGTGGGTCGGTGGTTCTTTCCCTGGGTTTTCTCGGGTTCTTCCTCCACCAATAATACTGGCCACCATGTATAGCTTATCGTGTGCTCAAAAATGGCGTTAAACCCTATAACAACAACAATAACACTCATGGGCCAACACCCACAGAAATACTGTTGAGCATCTAGACTGTTTTTCCTAAGGAGAAAGGATAGTTATAATTATCTTTTAGATTTTAGACTCACAGTCAGTTTTAATATAATTATCAAATTTCAAATAATGCAGATACTATGATTGATAATGTTTACCATACTGGCAAGGTTTCAGTTTGCATGTGCATACACACATGTACATATACAGTATACCTTTGCAAATCAAGTTAAAAAATAAAATCCCAGAAATGTACAATATCTTCACAATGCAGCAGTTGAACATTGGCAAAGATATGCAACAAAAGAACTGTCACAACCAAATATTTGTCCAGTTAGGGTCATTTGCGTATCTTCCTTCTTTAATTGGTCACAGGTAAAGAAATATTTACAGTTCATCTTCATGAGTCAGTGACATTAATATTACATATACTAGATAATGATTGGTAGACAAAAAGTAACCTCCTCCACAGATATTGGTATAGCGTGGTCATTTAGTGACTTTTCTGATATGCATGTTCATGTTGAATGCAATTACCGAATACAATTGTGATGTGTTACTGTTCATACACTTATTAAAATATAGATTGAAATATATATGTGCTTCATATGCCAAATTCATGTATAGTTTTAGCTCTCCAATGAGCTATTGTGAGGTAAGTTGATTCATTCAGCAACATGTTCATTTTGGCTTTGGGGTCGAAGCCAGACATTTTGTAGCAATGCTTTGTGGACATGCTGACTTTGTTGCAAATTATATCCATCCATCTGTCCATCTATCACTCATGCCTGGTTGATAACTCCAGAATAATTTGAGATATCTTTATGAAATTTGGTATTCTTTTGTATCATTACAAGAGTTTGTGTTCCATGCTTTTAATATATCCAATTAGCTGAGAAAAAGTGGTGACAAAGATGGTCAAAGCGTTTGAATGAACTCTTGGTCTTTAAAAAAAACCTTTTTATTAATGTACCTTATGACTGGCTCTTAAATTAAAATTTATAGGTTTTGTACAAAAACCTTGCATGAAAACTTATTTTAGTGTTTTGTTTTTTTTTCTGCCATATATGACACGAGTACCTATCCAAAGTTGATCATTGAATAATACTGAGTAAAAGAAAAGCCTCGGATTTAATTTGTGTACAAACTAAACCACCACTAGCATCAGCTCTCCAATTATTTGGCATGGATGAATTTCAATTCTTATATGCCTATGGCATAATGTCCATTCTCTTTTACCAAATATAGTTTGCATTACTAATAATAGTAATGAAAAATTACCGGTCTTACTAAAACTAGTAACAGTGCAGATCCACAAGCCATTCAGTGCAAGTTTCATATATCAAGATGATGAGACCTGTTAATAATCAGCTCCCTTTATTGTTTCATTATTGGTACTACTTGAAACACTTGTACTTTTAAGAGGAAATCACCACACAATTAAGACAAATGTTTCAGATGGTCATGTAATACCTCGGGTAACAAGAAAAGAAAAGAAATAGCAAATGAATTAAATGCATATTGTGTAAATCAGTTGTTTATAAAATAGTACTGTGACTAGAAGTATCTCTGGCATCATATTCTTCCATTTCATCTTACATAAATTAATATTTAAACTCCAAGCCGTCCTTCTCAGTACTTTTGCAACCAAATACATTACCTGACCTGATAACATTATATTAGGACAACATTACCTGACCTGATAACATTATATTAGGACAACATTCTCTGCCACCTCTTAATTCAGCCCTATTAAAAAAAAAAAACATTTTAAAGTAATATTGGAGAATCACAATTTTCTCACAAACAAATACACTTTTCCATTTGAGTATCAAGCTGAATAGATTCAAAGTTCATTTACTATCAGGTATAATATTTTTAAGAGCACTATTTCTTGTTTTGTACTTTAGCTACACACTGCGCTGTACAGTGATGGATGACTGGAAGCATGTCAAGCTAGCATTTGATCTGGAAGTCTGTGCAATACCCAAGATGACACATGTTGGTGTATGTAGGAAGCGAGTGAAAGGGGACACATGGCACTACAAGAAACTTTGTGAAGACATATTAAAATCAGCAAAGTTGTAAGTAGTCACAGTTCTATCAGAAGAGATGGAATTTGCCTATATTTTTTATATCTTCTCCTGTTCAGTTCAGTCAAGTTATGTCTGGTACTGTGCTATTCAGTTACTATGGCTGAAATTTTAATTTTGCTCGTGTATAGATTGACCTTCCTTGCTGCTCGTACTCTTTCAGAATATGTCACTGCCTAAAGGCTGATAGGACCTCAGGGTGACCTAAACTTTATTTCATCTTCTTGCATTAATATACAAGTATTATACCCAGAAGGCTGATATGACCCCAGGGTGATCTAAACCTTATTTCATCTGCTTGCATTAATTTACAAGTATTATACCCTGAAGACTGATAGGACCCCAGTATCCTTATTTCATCTACTTGCATTAATTTACAAGTATTATACCCTGAAGACTGATAGGACCCCAGTATCCTTATTTCATCTACTTGCATTAATACACAAGTATTATACCCTGATGGCTGATAGGACCCCAGTATCCTTATTTCATCTACTTGCATTAATTTACAAGTATTATACCCTGAAGACTGATAGGACCCCAGTATCCTTATTTCATCTACTTGCATTAATTTACAAGTATTATACCCTGATGGCTGATAGGACCCCAGTATCCTTATTTCATCTACTTGCATTAATACACAAGTATTATACCCTGAAGACTGATAGGACCCCAGTATCCTTATTTCATCTACTTGCATTAATTTACAAGTATTATACCCTGAAGACTGATAGGACCCCAGTATCCTTATTTCATCTACTTGCATTAATTTACAAGTATTATACCCTGAAGACTGATAGGACCCCAGTATCCTTATTTCATCTACTTGCATTAATTTACAAGTATTATACCCTGAAGACTGATAGGACCCCAGTATCCTTATTTCATCTACTTGCATTAATTTACAAGTATTATACCCTGAAGACTGATAGGACCCCAGTATCCTTATTTCATCTACTTGCATTAATTTACAAGTATTATACCCTGAAGACTGATAGGACCCCAGTATCCTTATTTCATCTACTTGCATTAATTTACAAGTATTATACCCTGAAGACTGATAGGACCCCAGTATCCTTATTTCATCTACTTGCATTAATTTACAAGTATTATACCCTGAAGACTAATAGGACCCCATTATCCTTATTTCATCTACTTGCATTAATTTACAAGTATTATACCCTGATGGCTGATAGGACCCCAGTATCCTTATTTCATCTACTTGCATTAATTTACAAGTATTATACCCTGAAGACTGATAGGACCCCAGTATCCTTATTTCATCTACTTGCATTAATATACAAGTATTATACTCAGCTGCTATATATGTCTATGCATTGGTAACTAGAATGTGATGTTGAATGTGGGGTAAAAGGCATAAAGGACATTATAAAAATGCACTGAACATAATTCATTCATTAATAATTTCAAACATGAGAGTTGCCAGGGTGTCTCGAACACAGTCATATGGTTTACATTTCATACCAAAGTTTTCATTGTAAACAATCAGACTTTTCACTATCATTTTTGGTTCCTTGAAAGGTCCATTTTCATTGATGGAGTGAGGTCCCTTAGGCTGCAAATGCAACGAAGGTAAAAACTAATATGCATCCAATATTTTTAATGGCTACTTTTAACAGGTCAGCATTAAGATGTTAGTGTCAGGATAATGTAACTGGGTGATGTTACATGTCTAAAGCATGTTGCGCCAGTGCTAGACATTACTATAAACTGCTACACTGCAGACATTATAGCATATAACTGGAAATGTTTTAAAGCTTCGTTAAAAATCCAAAATCACACACTTGCACACATTAGATCCATAAATATAGCAAAGGTACTTTACATAACTTAATTTGAAGACATCTGTTATGTTTTTCTTTTTAGTTTGTAACTGTTTAAGTCTGGTCTTCAGCAGAGTCCCAGATGGATTTTATTTTCAGTATCATTGACCAACATCCTCAGATCATAGTCCAGATTGCCTTTTCTGTCTTTCAGATCAAGAGAGGAACAAATTAATATATGGTATTAAAATGATTGGCACACCATATATACTCAATTACAAGATGAGTCTAACTGCACAGACTCAGATCTTACATTGCATAATGCACTCACAGATATGGATCTGTGCAGTTGATTATTAGTAAACATCATATAAACAGATCTGCAAGTACATTATGCTACTGCATATATCACAGAACATAATCATCTTTGTTGTTTACAGTTTGACTCAACTTATAAGCGAGTAGATATGGCAATAAAGGAATTGCTTCTGTTAATAATATTGGTATTCTTTTTACTCTTCAGGTGCTGATTGCCACAAGTCCCATACGATGACTGCATGTCCAATACAACATAGTGTGCAATATAAACGGTGGCACTGAAGCGCTTCCCTGTACAATAGTAGTACAAGTTAGAAAAGGGCCATTGGAAGTGCCACAGCTTTCCAGTTCCATAACCAGTCAGATGCTTCTGCCTAGTGGATGAATAATCAGATTATGTTTAAATGCTTAATCTGATTTAGCAATATTCTTCAATATTTTATCAATCAATTCTTTTACATTTAATTTGGAAGATGCAGGACATTTTTAATTCGGTATGATTTGCAAGTTAAATATGTAAATATGTGATACAGAAATCTCAAAAGTGCAAAATCATTGATAGGAAAAGAAATTGGTACAATATGTATATAAGGATAATTAATTCAGTAGCATTGTCCAAATGCAAATACTGTGTAACATGCATGAGTGTGAGTCATTTAAGGAAATAATAACGAACTTGGATGTTATACATACTTGCATTTGGACATCACATCAGTGAAAAGGGTTCTGTGTAGAACCTGAGCATGTAATCTGGTTATTTTACATATTCTATTACTGATAATAGGCAAGATTTATTACTGTTTTGTGGGAATATCTCTCTTTGTTTTGTAATAAGTAAATATTTATACAATTCATGTTAGGACTGTTAGATTATATTCCATTTTTGATTAAAATTAGGGCAATTCAAACCACTAGAAAGTAAAGAATGTTGAACTAAATAGGTAATTTTACCATCTATGCATGCAAAGGGGGCTGAAGTTTGAATAGCCATTATAGATGTACCTTTTGAGAGCAAATTTCTGTAGTTCATCTTCCCACAATATTTATCAGGTCGAGGGTAACTTTTGTACATATATTGTGAATAGACCTAAATTCTAAAACTTGTAACCCCTACAGTGGAATCGTTTTCACAGTACAGAAAATACCACTTTTTTGCACAACTTGAAAATCTTTAACATTATATTGTAGCAATGTAGTTCATTATAAGACGTTTTGGAGATGTTATTTTTTGCCATGTGAAAAATGAAATTTGTTTTTACATTTGATTAAATCAGAGGAAACAGTTTTTAAAGTTTTTTTCCAGTGAGAAAGATGTTTTTAAATATTTCAGTATAATTGCAACATTTGGCTGTAAAGATAATGCTGTTCTGTGATTTATGTACGAGACCTTCACTTTTACATGTTCTATATATTTTACAAGCTGCATACCCAGATCTTCCATCGCTTCATATGCTGGAAGATCTGGGTCTGTGCAGTTAGGAGTAATCAGTAAAACAAACAACATAGAACAGCAGATTAGGATCTATGTTGTTTTCCGTTGGGTTCAACTTGCAAGTATATCTTTATCAATGTGAGAAAATGTAAAGGGGAATTTTAACATCATTTGTGAATAAAAGTTGTTTTTAGAGAATCAAGTTATACAGATGAATTGTTTCTTAAAATGTTATGATTGCTTTTTCTAAAAATGTTATGTAATAAACAGGCTGAATGTAAGTAAAACAATTTGCATGCTGATATAACTGAGCTATTCCCATGACAAACATCTCATAATCATTTCATTGACATGAATCTTGTCCGGATATTTGTTGATCCTGCTCAGGCAGAAGTTAAATATAACAACCATGTTGTCTGTACATTTATCCACACCCTAAATTAACGATGGTGCTAAAGTTTTTTACTTTTCGTTCATGTATGTCTTTCTAAGCTAAACATAAAGCAGGTTACACAAGAAAAGAGAAGTTATTATTATCCAAAACCATTTTACTCATATTTTTTTAATAATAAATTTACACAAAAAAAACATGTGCAGGAAAGACCAGTTTTTAAAACTTTTTATCCAAAATGTTTAATGTTTTTTTAAAATGTGAAATGTCTTTTTTTGAAGTCTTTCTAAAAGGTTGTTAGTTTTCGCAAATTCTTTTTTATTCGACAAAGACTTAAAGTCAGTGATCCATTTCAGACGCCATTTATAAGGTTACATCTAGTTGTAAATATCCAAATGGGAATGTATTTGTTATGCAATCTCAGAAGATCCATTTTGTTTATTGTTGACATATTTTCTTTTAATGCAATGCTGTATTTATATATTGCTTTTTTACTGCCCTTGGTGCTATAATAATTTTGGCTTAATTTATCTCGTCACTCACAAGTTACATAGAGATTTACAACAGCAAAAAAAAATTTGGACCTGGCATTTCAAATTCAAGAGTAAAACATTACCTATTTGATTGTTTTAAAGGTCAGTTCATATTTTTATCCTCTGCACAGGATGCTTTGAAACCAATCAAAGGTAAAGGAACTTTAAACGAATTTCTGGTCAAACAATTTCCACTGGATGGGCATTGGGAAACACAAGTGTCAGATATGACTGTAGGCTTAGAACCATGCTTGATGAAATTGTCAGAGTTCTGTTGTAATAATTTGTAAACTCTGTCAATCCATCCTGTAGTTCATGCCTGGCAAAACTGGATTTTGACCAAATTTGTTGTGCAGTTTTATCCTGATATTAATTTCCAGCCATCTCTTACATCATTTGAGGATATTGCCTATCCCGATAACTTTCATTACTGCCTCTTACCTTTACCAATGATCATTGGACTTGGGCAAACCTAGCTCTCCATAGTGATGAAACTCTGAACAAGTTTGATTCCCAGTGTTCCACAGCATCATTTTCAAGCATTATTAGCTCATGATTGTCAGTCCTTTTGACTTGGCTTTACAAAGCATAGCTTTACCAATATTTGATTGAATTCTAGCAAAAATTTGGTTTGAGACTTTATACAAATGAGATCTGGAAGGAGTTTGATGACCTGACATCTTGACCATGATTTCTACAGTATTGCTATACAAAAGGACTGTTGTCTTTCAACCATTCAGTTTTACAGTCTTGAGACAGTGAGTGTGTTTGATTACCTGTCAACTTAACCATTATTTCTAAAGCATTACTTTACAAAAAGAATTTCTTTCATCCAATCAGCTTTTGTCTCCTGAGGCCCTGAATGAATTTAATTTTCAGCTGTCCACATCAGTGTTTATAAGAGTTATGGTCCCTAATTGCCCATTCTACTAAGTTTCATTTCCCAGCACCTCTGTTTAAGGCCCTGCAGACAATTTCAGAAACTTAAATGAAAAATGTTCTTACTTGTAATCAAATGAGTCACAAGTACATGTCAAAATCATGATACTCTTTTTTTTTTCATTATACTATCCTGCTCCTTAAAACATGCACTTCATTAGGACACCAACCATTAATTTTCTACCCTTTATGAACATCTCTACCTACTTAATAGAGCTTTTGTGTTCAAACTGTAACAGAAAAAGTCAACAAAAGTTGTTGCACATTATTTTGCCAAGAGCTACATATCTGATGCACCTTTTTAAATGTATAGCATGCAAACACTAAAATCTCCTAAACCATTTTCTTGTTCACTGTTTTATGTTCAACAAGGCTTTAAGGGTTCAAGAAAAATTTCTTCACAAGTCACTTGGCTACCATATGCATAACCTATGTTCTGTGTACATGAAGTTGTTTAAGTCCCATTTGAATCCTGTCTTGATGAAATATCAAAATGAATTCAGGAAGTAAGGCATCAATATTTAATGTTCAGGAAGAGGTCTTTCTATATTTAATTACTTTCTGCTTCTTTATACACTTTTCCACCAACTGCTATAGTATTCTTTTTCTTTCTTCACCTTGCTTCTTCAAATAATCTTAGATTTATTTCTAACCATGTCCACAAATTTTTTACAACACTGTCTACTTTGCAAACTTTGCTATCAGCTACTTGAGAAAGAAAATGTATTGTTGATGAATCAAGTGAGACTCCACCTCATTTTCCACCAAATGTTTTTCACTGCGCGTTAAATATAACAATTTTTTAAAAATTAATGTCTATTTTGTGGCAGTTATAATTACAGCTCATTTTTAACCATTAAGTTATTGTTGTACTGTACTGCATGACAACCCTGTTGATTCTAGGTCAGAAATAAAAACCGTACAGACCACTTTCTCAGTAGATTCACTGATTTCATGATCTACCTGTATGACTCAAAAAATTGGAAAAAACCGTCCATTGGTGGAAAATTCTCATCTCTATTGAGGGGGTGTGTGTCATTGCTTGAATTGTATATATGTATATTAGTACTTGCATTTTATTGATAAGGTGCACTTTTTAAATAAACTGAGCTGTACACTTTTTTACTTGTATTACACTTTTTTTTACTTGTATATTACTAAGCCAAAAAGATGTATAAGGTATCTTAGCTCATATATTAGACGTCATAGTTCCTTCAAGTAAAATATTATGAATTCAAAAAGTTTAGGTTGAAGCAAATGGCACTAAATGCTGAACAGCAGTACTTGTGGCTTGGTTTCCTTTTGACTAATTTGTTATGGTGGCAGTAGTATTCAGTTTAAAGCAGTAAGTCTCAAATGTTGCAAATGCAAAATCTTTATAATGCAACCTACTGTGTACTGGTACAGTAGAAACTGTAATGCAGCCTACTGGATACTGGTGCAGTAGAACCTGCAATGAAACCTAATGGATACTGGTACAGTAAAACCTGCAATGCAACCTATTGGATACTGGTACAGTAGAACCTGCAATGCAACCTACTGGATACTGGTACAGTAAAACCTGCAATGCAACCTACTGGATACTGGTACAGTAAAACCTGCAATGCAACCTACTGGATACTGGTACAGTAGAACCTGCAATGCAACCTACTGGATACTGGTACAGTAAAACCTGTAATGCAACCTACTGTGCGCAGTTACCTGTCATTTACATCCACAATTGTCCTGTTTGAATTCATTTTAGAAATTTGATGTAGCAATCTAATCTTGGTTGTACAAAATAAAATAAAAGTTTTTTAATTACATGTACCAGCTTGACCACATGAGCAATTTAATCAGCTTATTAGGGTTTATAGTACTGCTGCAGATTTGCAGTGCTTATAACCTTTTAGCCTTTGTCAGACTGTTGGCACAATTAACCAAATATTGTTTTGGCTGTTCTTAAAAATTGAAATGCACATCTATGAATGTTGTTCGTTTCATTCAAAGATTTAACTTTATAGGAATTTGTCAAACTAAAGCAAGATCATGCAACCTATGGAAGATTGGGTAATGCAACACATTTAAAAAAGCAAAACATTCTGCCATCTGAAACTCTAAGAAAACCAACTTGAAACAATTATTGATGTACATCTTTTTTTTTTCCTTCATCATAGGCTGACCACATGTACATTAGAGATGCACAATATAATATTGTTTGGTTGAACTAAGAACATTTTTTAAGGTGTTTCTCCTTTTGGCTTAATAATTCTTTTTTTGGAATGCAAGTAAAAGTGTAACACATCATGACATAACAGGGCAGATGATCTGGCATAATCTGTGAAAAGAACTAACACTCCTACAAAGGAGTCCCGAATGCCAGTGATGCAACCAATGAACTAATAAACCACAAATTCTCACTCAAGAAATCGGAGCTCTTTTTTAAAATTTACTAATTTTGTGGTCAATACTGTGAATAGGATTCAGAGACAATACTATTGGTCTTGTACCTCCCTGGGTTGGTTCAGATCTGTTGGATATAAAACTTATCTAAATAGCATCCTTGAAAGTTGGCTGCATTGTCTATAGTGTTGCAAAAAGAAAGAATGCCATAAGTAGATTCAGTATTCTTACTGATGTCAGAGGCACAATAAAAGTGTGATACAGTGAAACCTATCTTGAAAGACCACTGCTATGTGAGACCACCAGTCTTGAGACCATATTCTCAATGCACGAATTCAATTATTATATAGCATTGTGACCTGTTATGAGAAACCATATATTTATGGCAGAAAGGGTGGTCCTTCAAGACAGGTTCTACTGCATAATAATTACTTGAAATTTATAGAATGAATGCTGTCCAGTACACAACATGTATCACAACATCATAACTTTTAATTGAGCATCGATTTGCTAAGTTATGTTACACATTTGTCACCTGGGCTATTTATTAAATTTAATGTGGTAATATATTATGATTTACATTTTGAAGTGATCATATGGATTTCTCAACAGTAGGTCAGTGACCTCATTCTAAATGCTTCCATGTGATAATTTTGAAATGGCCTTTACTTCATTACTATGAGATTTTTCCAAAACAAAACAATAAATTAGGAAATTCTTATTATGCTGCAGAGATTATCAAATTTTGTCTATTTTAGCCATAGTTTAATATCTGAATCACAAAATCTTCCTGATTAGAAAGTATCATATGCATTTAGAAAGGAAATATTATAGTTCAGCATTATTTTTGTATCTACATATGTACTATTGGATTTAATGGAATGTCAGAATTACTGGTTTTATGGTTAAAAGTTTGACAAATATTGAGATAAAGAACTGTCAAAAAGATATAGCTTTCCAGATAAATGTAAACATAGTACTCCAAGACAAAAAGTAAAGATTTTAAAATTATGTAAAAGGCATGCATATGAAATAAAAGATTTTTAATAAAATTTATAACGATATTTGTTCTTGTGGTACATCAAAAAGTTTCTAAACTGAGACCACATCAAAATACTTTTATCTCACAGTGTGGAAAATGGACATGCTCAGATATTCATTTGTGAGATTAGCTACAAGTGAGATGTAAAATCAAGAAATTTATTAATCCAAGAAATTTTTATAGTAAAAACAGAAACTATTACTTCCTTGGAAAGGACTTGCCTGTATTAAACATTGTGAAACTTTATCTCTTTCAGTTTTAATAAATATTTTGTTATCATTTATATTAATATTTTTTTGCTTATCACATAGTCTGTATAATTTTCCTACTACAGTATGTTCAGTTTCATACTTTTCATATTATCGCACATTAGCATATCACTTTATCCAAATAAGACCATGCAGTATCATCTTTACTGATTGGCTGTGATTGTAGGAAAACCTTTTAAACCCCACCTGCTGGAATTTTTGTTTTCAATGAACATCTTAGGCCACCATTTTTCAATTCACTTTGTGAAAGAAAATTAGCGAAAAAATGACCTTGTCTATTTCAATTTGGACAATTTGCCCCCACAGGGGTTTATGATATTTTTAAAATATCACAACTAGTCCAAACAAGGCTCACACTGGAACAAAGGTCAGTCCATTTTTTTCTCTCTCTACCATCCTTCTCCATGCTGACTGAATCTCTCTTTTTGGAGCAGCTTCCAAATCTTCTAGAGTATGGAAATTCGATAGGTGGCAACCTAATTATTCTTGGAGATTTCAACTTTCACTTTGACTGTCCTGGTAAACCATACACGTCAAAACTCCTAGATTCCATTCATGTTTTCAATCGTAAACAGTCTGTTAACCGACCTACCCATAAACTTGGTCACATTTTAGACTGGTTTCTTTATATACCTGATGATAATATTCTGCAATCCACCCTTGTATCCCACAAACATGCATCGGATCACCTCTGGATTGTATGTCATCTCGACGTATCAGTCCCTAACCCTCCAGCTCTATTTGCTACTAAGAGAAACCTCCGTATGATAAATAGAACCAAATTCATGCATGACATCCAAGAAAACCTAACAACTTTCTTACATCCAACAGAGGAACAACTTTATAACTGCCTGCGTTCATTGCTTGAAAAACATGCCCCAGCCACCAAATGCAGAGTATCAATTAAAAAAAAAGTGTTCTCCATGGTATAACAGTGTTAGGGACCAGCTTTGCACTGCTAAAAGACATCGCCGAAAAGCAGAGAGGCTTTGGCTTTCCACCAGACTCACTATTCATAAACAAATCTACGAAGCCGCTAAGAAGGTCACAAACATAGTCCATTTAGCCAAATCATCCCACTACAGTACTAAGTTCACGGAGAGTTCCAGCTGCAAAGAGCTCTTCGAGATAACTAACAAACTAATGTCAAGGAACAAATGTACACCACTTCCAATAACCTTCTCTCCACTAGACCTACCAGACCAATTTGCAAATTTCTTCAATGACAAAGTACAAACCGTTAGAGATTCACTTGACAGCACAATTTCAACTGATTCGTCACCATACAGTTATAATGCAGAATTTCAGTGACAACCGTTAGGAGCATTTGATCCTGTTTCTATTGATTTAGTACAGACAATCGTGATGAAAAGTGCACTATAGTCTTGTGAACTTGATCCAATTCCGACATCACTGCTGCTTGAGTGCTTAGACCCAATATTGCCTTCACTAACTGATATTATTAATATCTCTCTCATCAGGGGAATTCCCATCATTTTTCAAAACTGCCATCAAAAAGCCATTGCTGAAGAAACCAACACTGGACCATAACGATTTAAAGAACTACCGCCAGTTTCTAATCTCCCATTCATATAAAAAAATCTTAGAAAAGGTTGTTCTAACTGAACTTGTATCTCATTTGAATTCAAACAGTCTGTTTAGCAATGTACAGTCTGCATATCGCCCTTGCCACAGTACGGAAACTACTCTTCTGAAAGTATTTAGTGACATTCTCTCTGCTTTGGATAGTGGAAAGATTACTGTCCCCACTCTCCTGGATTTATCTGCAGCATTTGACACAATAAACCATGATATATTACTTCACCGTCTCCAGCATGTATTTGGCACTCAGAATATAGCCTTACAGTGGTTCAAGTCATACTTAGTGAACAGGACACAAATTATATCTGCAAATGGAATACACTCCAGCCCAGTTGACGTATGTTGTGGTGTTCTACAGGGATCTGTTCTTGGACCTGTTCTCTTCATTCTGTATACTCAGCCGCTCTCAAGTGTCATAGATCATCACCCAGTGTCGCACCAATTATACGCTAATGACACCCAAATATACAAGTCTAGCCACCCAACTAAAGTTGATGCTACCATCCATGGAGTAGATAAGTGCATTTCTGATGTGAAATCATGGATAACATGTAACAAGCTGCAGATGAATGATGATAAAACTGAGGCTATTCTGATCACAACACAAAGACTTTCTCATTCACATCCTTCACCTCAGACAATAAATATCAGCAACACCAACATTAAATTCTCACAGTCCGTATGGAACCTAGGCATTACTCTAGACAGTACTCTCACATTGCACCAACATGTCATGAACATGCAAGGCTGCATATCATGAATTGAGACGTATCAGTTCCATTCGTAAATATCTTTCAGGTGATGCCACTAAAACACTTGTGTGTTCATAAGTACTTTCAAGACTGGACTATTGTAACTCAATTCTGTCTGGTTCATCACAATACTTACTCCAGAAACTTCAAAAAGATCAAAACACAGCTGCACTGATCATCTTTAGAGTACCTCGATCAGAGCACACCTCACCACTGCTCTGTACCCTACATTGGCTATCAATTCGATACAGAATCAAACACAAAATTTGTTCTCTGTGCTATGTTTCAATGACAGACTCCAGTCCAGCATACCTATGCAGCCTCACCCATGTGTATACACCAGCTAGATCATTACGCTCTTCTTCTGATAATCATATACTCATTGTTCCCAAGGTGAAAACAAAGTCATATAGACAACGTTAGTTTGCACACCAGGGCCCGACGATGTGGAACGAATTGCCCATTGAAATTAGACACAAAGACACAGTGGTCCCTGTTAAGAGTGCTCTTAAGACTCACCTTTTCGACTGCAGGGACAAACTTAGCGATCTAATCATGTTTTGTATCTTATATGTTTTCAACATGTTTTTATGTTTTCCAATTTCATTGTTTTTGTCATTTGTTGTTCTGTAGTGTAGTCATATCATTATTGATGTTGTAAAGCGCTTAGAGCTTCAAAAGATTAGGCGCTATACAAAGTCCTCATTATTATTATTATACAAACCAGTCTCCCCAACTAACAGAACTTTATCCAGCCACTTCATATTTACACGCTAAATATGCGATGCAAGTTGGACTAAAAAGAAATTTGTATACGTCTTCTTTACAATCTAATGTTCCAAACCAAATACTGCAAATACCCAATCACAAATATATTGCAGTAAATATGACTATTTCTGAATTCAGTAATCTTCTTTTCACAAAAATATCACAACAATGTAATGTTTAGTTGCAATATGAAATTTTAAGGTAAACCGGTTTTGTGCACCGTATCAAACAGTGCGACATCACATGTATAGGACATTTTGTGTTGAAAAATCGCAAATGGGTAATTATTTTTAAATTAATGAAACTCATTAAATGTCCAGCTTTTGCTCACCAAGGCTTGCAAAAGCTGGACATTATTCAACTCATTTCATATATTCAATTTTAAATCATTATCCATTTGAGATCCTCTATATAGACGATATATAGAAACCATGATTTTATTTTGGCCTTATATATGTTTCATACAGACATTAGTTTTCTTATGATTCGCCAAATGAAGAATCGTTTGACAATTTTAAGTAGAATGAACTATTTATTTTTACAATAAATAATTAAAATAAAGATGAAACATCAATACAATTAAAAAATCGTTTCAAGTGTATATATGAGCTACAGAAGTTGCATAAAAACTGTTAGTACAAAATTTACAGACTTTAAACTCCCTAAACATTGCACACAGATATCCTTTTTTGCATTGTATCACAATCCACACAGATGTCACTTTTTCAATGCATCTGGTGTGCAATAACTACCATAGCATATTTTTCTAGTTGGGATATTACGGTATATCGCTATAAATGAAAAAAAAACTTTTTATCTCTTCTTTGAAATAATTATATTCAGACTTAAAAGAGTGAAACGTATTTGGATTTTCCATTTCACCATAATTTTATAATAATGAAAAATAAAAAAACATCTGGTATATAAAGTCTATAAATCATTGAAAAAAAAATTCTTCAGTTTAAACTTTCGATATTCATAGGTGCAAACTCTATTACTTAATAATTTTTATTAATGGCTCTAATTATTATAGACTATTCACACATTATGGGATTTTATTTCATATCCAGTTTTTAATTTAAAATGGTAATCAAAATGATGCAGATTTTGTCATAACATTTTAATAAAGCATCCAAACAGTCAATATATTTACTTTAATGATTATCTGAAATATATCTAACAAATTGTACAAATACAGTTAAGAAAAACTTTACAATGGTTAAGAAAGACATGAACATTCAAATGGATTAGAAGTAGAGAAAATCAAGCATTAGTCAAAGATACTTACTTAAAAGTTGTTCTATTTTTTTTTTTTAAATTTTCTCGAAACAATTGTTTTGGTCGACATCAATGATTTAGCTGAAATACTTGAACAAGTCAGCAGTTACCAGAGTGGTAGCATTTCATTCAAGTAATCAGCATCTAAGATACAAATAGTCAAGATTACAAAAAAAAATTTAAGTGAAGGAAAAAAATCGATAATTTTATACTATACTTACCCTTCTTGGTGCACACCAAAAATTAAAAACAGCATAGACCTGGGCTGGCTGGTGAATAATGTATGGACAGACTAAGTCATATATATATATATATATATATATATATATATATATATATATATATATATATATATATATATATAAATAACAAACTAGAGGTCTGAAACTGACTATTGAATGATGTATAGACGGTCTAGGTTATATGTAGAACAAATTATATTTACCTGTATTGACTGTAAATGATATACAGACATATCTAAGTCATTTATGGGACAAATAGCATAGATTTTGACTGACTGTTGAATAATGGACAGACTGATCAAGCTCATGTGAAGAACAGACGATATACCTGAACTAAATGAATGGTATTCAAACTGATCAAGGTCTTGCGTAGAATGAACAGCTGAGACTTAGACTGGATGTTGAATAATGTAGATGTATAGATCAGGGTCATACATAGTACAAACGGCATATATATAGATATATATAAACTTTAAAAAAAAATTCCATTATACAAAAATGTTGAAGTTTAAATCAAAGTCACACATGTACCGGTGTATATATATACAAGTCCAGTGATAGCAAAAATTTTATAAAAGTACACCAGTCATTCTGCCATACTTGGATTTCATGTCTATTTTTTTCTAAATGAAATGTAAGACAATATGCTCCAACTTTTAGAATAGGTCACAGCTGAACTTTGTACAAAATTTACACAAATAAAACAAAAGCTTAGTTACAGAAAAAAAAGTGGGCAAATACATACTTTCACAAATATTAATTTAAATATTGCAAGCAGATTCATTACAAATATACCAAGAAATGCATAGTTAACATATTAGCACATGTAACTCAAGTCTGTATTTGTAGAGTTTAACGCCATTTTTCAGCACACAATAGGCTATACAATGCGGCCAGTATTATTGGTGGAGGAAGAACCCGGGAAAACCCACGACCCACAGGTGAGATGACAGTGATCCATAACGGAGAGTGCTTTAGACCACTCAGGTCTGTAATTCAACTGAGCACAAACAAAAAATCCATGCATAAAATTTACATTTTCAACTTTGAAACATTAACTGAATCATCATCATAAACAAATACAGTAGACCACCACCACAATTATAGTCAAAAACTGCAAGAAAAAAACACGGTTGCTGAGCTATACTTGCTACAAGATGGACAGTTTGCATGTGATACTAACAACTGAAACAAAAAAGAATAATAGTTGAAAAGTGTTCATGTTGGTTTTGGGTAAATAGTCTTTTCTTTTCTCTCCAGCATAGTTGCCCAATAATCATTCTGATGCATTTATTTCTTTCCTGCAGTTGGAACACTTGCAGAAAAGTCAGATTCATTTAATGAGTTATAGCACTTGGTTGGTAAGTTCTAAGTAGGGCATTTACCGGTATGTACTGGCCATGTGGTAACAATACCTCTCAAAGTAGAATTAACAGTGCTACAAAATCTGATAGTCCAACGCCAGAGACCAATGTGTTGGGGTTGTCAGGAAAAATATTTTGCCTGAATAAACTTTGATTGCACACAGAAATGTATTTTCAAGATGTTCACATACCTGCCGTAACATAGCGCAATCTAAATCAGATCACTTCTGTCCTATGTGAAATTAAGATCTGATTTTACTCAGATTAAAGCATGATGTGTCATGCTAAAATATGATTATTTACTCACCAACCCCCTGACATGGTCGTGTTTCATGAAAACATAATTTTCAGTAATCTTCAAATAACACCACTATATGCCTGTTACAGGTAGCATGTTTAAACGGTAAACAGTCTTAACTGGAGCTAATGTAAAACTATCCCTTGGACAGTTTAAATACAAGCAAATGGAAAGAAGTCAGATATAAACTACCATTTCACATATTACATAACTGTCTAACAATAGATGAGATGTGTTTGACGGCTGTAGTCGGTGAACCCATTGTGTTAATTTGCATAAGGAGGATCTGGAAAAAGAACAACCCATTATAGGTAACTAAAAGAGATTCTAGATGCATGTACATTGTATGACAATGTTTAAGCTATATGTATTATATAATAATAATAATAATGAGGACTTTGTATCGCACCTAATCTTTAGAAGCTGTGTTTTGAACTTTTTGAAAGTTTCTAGAGTAGATATTGATACGAACCAGACAGAATTGAGTTACAATAGTCCAGTCTTGAAAGTACTAATGAACATACTAGTGTTTTAGTGTCATCAACTGAAAGATATTTGCAAATGGAGCTCACGACATGTTGGTGCAATGTGAGTGTACTGTCCAGAGCAACGCCTAGGTTTTGTACTGACTGAATTTAATGTTGGTGTTGCTGATATTTATTGTTTGAGGTAAAAAATGTGATTGAGAAAGTCGTTGTGTTGTGATCAGAATGTCCTCAGTTTTATCATCATTCATCTGCAGCTTGTTACATATCATCCATGATTTCACACCAGAAATACACCTCTCTAGTCTTTGGATGGTAGCATCAACTTCAGTTGGGTGGCTAGATTTGTATATTTGGGTGTCATCAGCATACAATTGGTGATAATGATAATGTTCAGTTTGATAAATCATTTACTGCCCTAACTTTAGTTTCTTTAAATAGAATACATGTATTATGCTGTAAAAGTTTAGACTCTTGCTGATCCAATATTCCTCACACTCATATAGCACTCTTGATGTATCAGCATTGATTCTGTCATGAATATTATGTTGTGATAATTACTTTTAGGATGCCTAACCAAAAGTGTAAAGATAAGGTAAAAAAAAAAAAAGAAGAAAAAAAAAATAATAAAAAAGTGCAATCATTTGTTTTTATACAACAAAATACATGTGAAAAGAACCTGAGAAAATGATATAGACACCCAACTTATTGTCTCGAAAGCAAATTTTGTCAATTTCTTAAGTAACAGTATCAGAAAGGATATTTTGTATTTGTGGAGCATATACTTTTGTTTTAAAAATTTAAATTTTTATTTTTAAAATATTTTATTAATTAATAGTGTCTTTGTTTTATTGAGTGTGTATGATTAGGATCTTTACCATAGCTCTTTGTTTTGTTGAATGAGTATTTTTAGTTTTAGTCCAATTAACTAATGTTTCATGCATGATTTGCCTGACAATACAAAAGGTTTGTGTCCATATCTTTTATCTATCTCTATTTATGTACATCTTGTCTTCTATTCAGGTTTCCCCTGCTAGCTAATTTAAGCATGACTTTTTTTCAGCCAAGATATATTTATGAATTAAAAAAAGGACCTGAAAAACGGATTTGAACATTGAACTAGTTGTGTCAAATTTATATATATGATGCAACATGCTTTCAAAAGTACTGAAGTATAACACAAGAAATTCTAGAGAATTGTCTTCTTATGTTATACTGCATTGCTTGTCTCCTGAACATCCCTCATCATGACGTGTAAAGACTGGGTAATTTGGTCCAATGTATCAGAATATTAATTATTAATTGATTTTAAAGGGCCTGGATCAAAATCAAATTCTGATAATTTTAGTCTTCGACATGTACTTCACAAAAAGTATAACTTGCCTTGTATACTTAAGTTTAAACTAGCATGGTGCCTATGACCTGACCTGAAACTATGTAACAAATCAAACTATAATAAACGTCATGTTAATTCTACTTGGATGCCCTTTCAGTTTTCTAAATATGTACTATTAAAAAATGGACAAGAATAACTACAGACCTTAAATGCAGCAACTTTAATTCTATCATGTAAAGAAATACAAATATATACAAACAACCCAAACAAATACAGTTAGTGAAAGTAAAGCCCTGCAGACAACTGCTTGCAAATGGACATCTTTCTCTGCAGGTTGTGATCGATATGACTGGAATACTGTTATCATTTTAGAGCTTACCAAATGAAAAGAGCCACAAGTAATAGTCATGCCTATGATGACATGCAGAAGTGATACCAATTTGTACGTTTTTCTTTGTTTTGGTAAAGTTTACCGTCTACTAAGCTACATGTCCCTGATGTAAGCTCTTGATGTTGTTAATGTCAGTAATTTATATTATTTTAATTTTGTGAGAATATCTTAAAAAACTGGGAATATGCCAAAGCATTTATCATAACAATTCATAAATTAGAAGGAATGTAACAGTATCAGGGACTGAATGCACTGGTTACCCTCTGAACAACACACCTGCTTCCTGCCCTACTGTCGTCAGTAAAACAAGGGACATAATTCAGACTGTCAAAAATATCCAAAATTCCACATTAGTATTTTATGCTGCAAAGACCTTCATGATAATACTGTGAATTAATTTATTTTAGCAAAACATTTCACAGATTTACCGGATTACTAAGAGTTTCATGCAAAATGTCCCTTTTTGTACACATCTTCTATCAGGAGCACTAATGGTTAAGCTAGATAGAGGATTGAATCTGTAGATGTGCCTAGATTTCATTTCATAACAAACAAAAACTTTCCATTTCTAACATCCCTGATTGCAGCAAGGCAGGCAGAAGTTCTGAGACAGCACATTGGGCTCTGTGCTATGATTGACTCCTTGCATCATGTGGGGCTTTTGGCGCCATCCTTTCTCTTGTCAATCTCCTCTTGAATTCTCTGCTCAAGAGCCTTAACAAGAGGTTGTGCCAGCTGACACTGATGTCCAAGTCTCTGTGCCACGATTTCACTCCTATCATTCTGGAAAAAAGAATTAAATTTTCCTCATTAACGATCAAATGAAATGAAACACATGTCAAAGCTAACTTTAATTAAAACCAAGAGACCAAGAAACATTTGAGATTTCTTGCCCAACTCATATTAGTTTAAAAGCCATAAGTATTATCTGTTAGCTGAGGGTATATTCAAATAATATATGCCAAGGTACTTTGGTAGTTCAAAAGACTTCAAATAAAAATGACACAAAATTCTAAATTCCATAAATGGGTGACTATTCCACATTAAAGGTACCTTCACCTATGTCCCATGACAAGTATATTTTACTAGAACAGACTTGATTAAGAGCACATCAGAAGGGCCTTAGTGTCAGAAGAATCTTCATCAAATCTGGTAAAAGCTTATCCTATTTTCTAGCTTTATTTTTTAAGTGTAGTTTAAAGCCTAGTGTATTTTCATTACTCTATGAACAATTCAAATTACTTTAATGATTTACTCTTATTTACATGTCATTTATATGGGGGGGGACAGTTTGAAGATTCCTGTTTTTAATTAGCAATGGTGACCAAATATGATGAATGGGCATCTTTTGTAAACTTAATATAAAATATGTCCAAGTTAAATTTGATCTAAATTAATTAAACATACAGTTAAAACCTATCCTAACAGTCTTCTCAGTTCAACGATTACCTAGCTATTCTAATCCCCCCTCCAGTCAAATTTCCTATATAAATGTCATGTAATCAGCAGTCACCTGTCTTCTACAGTCAATGGACAGGTGTTTCCTAATCAAGCAGTGGTTTCACTGTGCCTTCTGCAATCACTAGAGCATATCAGCAGTGACTGGTCCAAGTATGCAAATTAAACTTCTATTGTTTGATGAGCAAAGCATTGATGTTTAAACATTTCATATTTCAATTGTAGTTACCATCATACAATGAAAATCAGAAGTTTCTTACAAAGCCAGATTCATAAAATCACATGTCAATATGGTAGTTACATGATGCAACAAAACTATCTTGACACTGTTATCGATGAATGACTTTCTCTGAGTTGCTGCAACTTCAACACATATTAAGACATTGTTCTCCAAAAAATATTTTGAGAATTACGTGTCTTTTCATTCATTTACATTGAAAAGTTGGGGGGTGACTGTCGATATCATCTGACTATTGTATTTCTGATGTCACTGACATGTAGGCTGCAATATTTATGCAGTCATATCATTAGAAATGCAAACAGTGATTACTGGGTAAAATTTCATCAACGCTGTAATTTCATCTGGACTTTCAGCGGAATAAATACAGAACAAAAATAATGCTTGTAATTTCTTAGAAAATGAATCATTTTCTTATTGATTTTTTCTAATCATGTTGTACAAGTGAACCCAAGTTTAATTTTTTAGTGTACAATAACTAACAGTAGAGACTGAAATGGAAAATGTGATAGATAACTTAAAATGCTGAAAGAACCTGCTCCCCAATTTGGTTCATGACTAGCCACTTTTTCGCAAAAGGTAGCAAACAATAATCACACCAGTTTCAAGTTTGACACTAGAACAGTATCACATAAAAGGTGTTAATCTAAATAGCACAATGAGGATAGGAATGTATCATTATAAATATAGACAAAGAGCAGACTGATAATTAGATATTTGCAAGGTATTTACTCTAAATATCTACCTGATGGACCTGTTCCTTATGAATATTTCCATCCTGGTCTTCAAACTCCAAACTAAATAAACAAACCTTTTCCGCATTTTCTGCAATCAAACAGCAAATACATTAATTGAACTGCTGACTAAGATTGAACCATAATGACCTGGGTAGAGACAGATCTCTCTACTCAATGAACATTTTCTTTTAAATCTAGATATTCAAACAATACTTTCTTACGTGTTTTCACTTTTTATTACAATAAAACTTTATGCGAATAGCCTCTGCTATGAGTGACCACCTGTCATTCCATCTTTAATGGAAACCATCAAGAACATACATAACCAGGTCAAAGGTTCCTGTTGTTTCTTTATCTGTTGTCATCTCAGTAGCTTTCACTGTAGGGCAATTAGTACATTATTATCTACAGAATGGAGGAAATATGCAATGACAGGACTGAATGGGGTCTGTCTCATAATAAGTTAACCATTACTAGCATTTTCCAGCTAATATTGTAGTCACTAAACAGATTCCTTTTCTGTTGCTATATTTATATTACTGTAGTTAAAAGTCATAGACCAAGCTAAAAGAACCACAAGCAGAAATTTCACCTATTTATCATGTTAGGTTAATGGGTGAAACCAATTTTATTACTTAATTATGTTTGATTACAATTAATAAAATAAGTCACCTTGGTTTATCTAAGTATCCTATCATTTTACATAAACCCCAACACTAACAAATAATTACTTTCAAGTCTGTCTAACATAGATATTGTTTCCTAACATAAAAACTGTCTGTGGAAGCAAATTTGTTGCCAAAATAAAATACAGCTATTCATATTATCATACAGCTAAAAATCTTAAATTCATATTTTTCCTTCAAAAATGTTTGACTGATCTCAACACTAAATATGCCAACCACTGCCCTATATAATTCACAGATAAAAAAAGTTATAGAATTTAAATATGCAAAAGCATTATTTGAACTCCAATTATATGAATGAATACCAGACTGACTACATCCACTGAAAAAAACTGGAACTACAAGAACTTATGAAATTGGATTGTCAGAAATGTTGACTCCTTTATCAAAAAAATAATTTTCAGATCTTACTAATGCAATGCATTTTGGTCCTTTTAAAACCATGCTTTCAGAGCCATATACACACTGGACTTCATCTACTTAGATAAATCACAACATGGTAAGTACTGTTATACTCGAAGATGAGTACCTGTTGATGTGCCCTTATGTGGCGGGAAGTAAAGGGACACATCAGGCTTGCGCAGACGAGGTGCTGCAAATGATCTCTTTCCTTTCTCACTGGACTTGGATGCCTTAACCTCTTTGTCATAGTTGTCCCTGAAAAAAAAGGACAGAATTCCATAAGAAGTTGAAGGAAAAAAATGTCACCCAATGAGACACGTCAATCTGCAACCATCAATGATGTGAATTCTAGGCCATTGTTCTTAATATTTTTTTTATTTCATGGACTGTCCTTTAGTACATATGCACAGAGGTCAGGGAGTGTTTTAAGTTATTGTATGTGTGCGTATGAAGGGGAAAATGAGATCAAGTAGAATGTATGCACATAATCACACAAAGTAGTATATTATAGCTACAAGTAAAACCTATTTACCATAGTCAACAACAAACAACATGTAGTACCCACACACCTTCATGTATGTTTGTACCCTACCTCATAAAATTTTTAAATATCGAAAGTATGAAGTATATAAAGATGCATACAACTAAATCATTTCATTCATAAATTTATAATTTCTAACCTTATTGTCACATGGGACCCCTAATATTGTCAGTTTGTTGGCATTTCACAGCAGTTGGAAGCTCTTAATGTAAAAACTCCTTTTCAAGTTTCCAGAACAGTCTGTTGCACTTCACTGTTATCTGCATTCAATATTTACAATGTCTAGTTTTAATACTTCTAAAAAAATATTTGAACAAATATGAATAGAGAATCGATCTGTAGTATTTCTCCATTTAAACACATAATCATAAATATTTCTTGAGAACCAACTATGTGTCAGTTTCTTCTCTATCTCTGATACCACATTTGTCTTTACTTACTCTAGATATGAAAACTGAACAAATATATCTTTTGATAACTAAATTCTAAAATAGCAACTGTTATGTATTTAATTGTGATTTCAGATCAATGTATATATGTACAATAGCACTGTAATGAATATGCACTATTGGTTGTAAGAGTAACATACAATTTCAACTTGGCATGACTCATGATTATTTTATTTCATGCAAAAATGTTTGGGGTGTGTAATAACAAGGCACTGAAAGTCTTCAGAAGTACCTAGAACTTAGAAAAAGTGAATTTCATCTTGAAGCTGAATGCTCACAACACATTTATATATAACTATATGTAAAACATATGCAACTTTCAGCATGAAATAACATGAGGTCAAGAATTTAAAAAAAGGTTACCAAATACCAATATTAAAAATGGTGGACGGTACATGTGCTTGAATGCTTCCAATGAATTTATTTGAAAATATATCATAAAGATGGGTTCATTTTTTTTAATCTACACACTCAAATTAAGCAGAAAACATTCCATTTTAAAAGCAAGATATAATTTCAAATTGTGTATGACTCAAAAAATATAGTACTGAATGCAAAAATTTGGGGGGAGGTGATAAAAAGGCACATGGGGGCTTCTGAATTACCTGGAACATAGAAAAAGTCAATTTATTCTTAAAGCTGAATGTTCACAAAACATTTCTATATAAAATATATGTAATAAATATGCAAATTTCAGCTTGAAATAACATGAGGTCAGGAATTTTCAAAAATTGACAAAGACCAATATTAAAAATGGTGGACGGTACATGTGTTTGAATGCTTCCTGTAAATTTATTTGAAAAGATATCATAAAGATGGGTTCATTTTTTAAATCTGCACACTCAAATTATGCAGAAAACATTCCATTTTTATATATTATATAATTATGAAAAAAAATCATCCCCTGTCAGTGACAGTGCCTCGACGACCACATTAGGTCAAGAGACTGATATGTGCAAAGACCATGAAGAGGGGTATACTTTCCTTGCTAATAACTGATGCATGGACCTTCTCAAAAATACCATATTTATTAACCTGAGATGCCATTTTAAAATCAGCCTGTTTTCCCGAGGTTATTGCTTTCTTTAAACAAACATTCAGTTTAAGTTGACCACCTGTGGTCTGTGAAATGTTCTTTGACATATGAATTAGTGACTAATCAGATTATATTATACCTGTCAACTTGATTCCTGATTATGCTTTTAATAAACCCATGTTTCATATCGATCCGAGCCTTGGGTATGTTTGCCATGATATTGTGCTCAAACGCCAGAAATGAACAACAAAAATATTCGGTCGTGTACTGACGATTCTAGCCTAATCGGAATTTCAAGACTTCCTTGTGAAAACGTCATCAAAACTTGGGTATTATTTAGTTATAACGACAAACGTTGATCCCGGTCTAAGCGTGTTTGTGTTAAGACGGTTGTTTTCGCAACAAATTTACGCGCGTAATGTAATAGAAAACACAAAACAGATTCAAATACAAATCCCCCCCATCAAAAAAAAAATACAAAGCATCAATGTACAGGGGAGGAGGAAAACGCCTCCCAAAAGATTGACGAAGTATAAATCCCTCAGGGAAAATACATAAAGAAGCAAACACTACTTTAAAAGTAAATAAAATCTAGAGGAAAATTAACACAAATTAACTAGAATGCAACACCCTGGTGATCAAGCAAAATGGAGGGAACAAACTTCCAGATAGCTTCAATAAATGTAAATGGCATAAACAAAGAGAAAGTTTTAAAAAACTCAATTTTTAAAAACAAATATGGCATACGGCATATTCAAGAAACACATCATAAATTAGACAAGCAGCTAACAAGACTGAGCGAGGAACTTCTAGATAGCTTAGTAATAGTTAATGATTTTATAGGAGATAATATAAGAGGGGGATAGCTATTTATTAGGAATAAAAAGGGTGTAAGTGGGAACAAATAAAAGATGGAGAAAAAATTGAAAGGAGAATGTTACATATAAAAATAGATAAAGTACACCTTATAAATGTTTATGTTCCAGCAAATAAACACAAAAAACAACCCTTTTTAGATTATCTATTCAAACACCTAGAGAAATATTTGACATTTATTTTACATCTAGACTAGGGAAAGGGACAGGGACCTGCATGAAGGAAAGTAAGGGACATATAGACATTCCAGATCTATGTCACAAGGCACTATGCAAAGTGAACAGGTCTGGAAAAAAAAACTCAGAAAGATCCCTCATGCAGAACATGGACAAACATGACAAAACCACAGGGTTTAGAGAATATGAGCTTATATAACTACTTTATCAATCACTCTTACTCTTTAGGATATATCTTCTTGTTAATATACTACTGTTCGTCAATCTAAATTCTCTCCCTCTCTCTTCTAAACAAAAGGGAGGGGGAGAGAACAAGGAAACAAGTATGTAAAAAACAAAGTAATCTGTGAACACAATACACGCAAATTATGTCATTATTTAAAGCAAGTTTGCAAACCGAAAGACATACAATTAAGAAATATTCAAAAATACTACTACTGCTACTACTACTACTACTACTACTACTACTACTAATAATAATAATAATATTATTATTATTAATAATAATAATCATAGAATAAAATAAAGCTTATAGATCAATCATTTAATAAGCTTGAAATTCCAATAGCGAATGTATATTTCTATTGTGAGGCAGCCGAGTGACATTTTAATGAATTAGGTTGCATTATTTTATATTACTAAATTGTAACGGTTCAAATAAGTTATGAATATAAAAATAACCCAAAAGATGTTATCTATATTTAGAGATAAAGATCACGACTAACTTCTGAAATAACCATTGCATAAAATAATTTTCATTGCATGACAGGTTCGTCACATTTAAATGACAATTTATTTAGCAAATGTTCATTATTATTAAAAGTAAGCGTTAAATTTTACTGTCTCGATGTCACTTGAAGCAGTGACGAAAAAGTACTAATTTACACTGCTGACATTGTAGCAACATGACCCAAATAGTTAAATTTACTTTTTTTAAAAAACACACAAACACACACGCTTTATGGATGCTTCTGCGATTCGAGCTATTTTATCTACTCTCGCACGATCTTTGGTTGGATATTAGCACGCAAAACACAATGACGTTTTCACAGGCACGTTTCATGATGGCGGACGATACGATAAAAGTAAACCCTAGTCAAGACTCTAGACAGGTAAAGGGAATCTTAAAAAGGTCAAGAGATGATGAAAATGTGGCGTCGAAAAACAGTGAATCTTATCACAGTCTTTCTAGGAAGCACAAGAGGGAACACGAGGAAAAAGACCACAAAGATCGGTCGACAAGGAGATCAAAAAAGTCGATTGATCCAGGCAAAGAGAGGCGAAATCCAGACAAACAAAGTAAAAAGACGCACAGTAGTCCTGCAAAAAGAACGAAGAAAAAAATCCCAGATGAATTTTTTGCAGAAATAGGTAAAGTCGAACGTAGCGACGTGGAGAAAAACTTTATGACTCGTACATAGTCCTTCATGTAAGGACTAGTAAGACATAGCACATGTTGATTTTGTTTAGGTGCTATGTCTTACGATCCGAATAACGGTCTTATGTAGTCTGTCCCGATGTCAACGACATCGGAACGAGTAATCAAAGTTTTACGAATATCGCACATACTTGGCAACCTATATCGATACTCTTCCACTAATTTATGTTTAATATACTTACTGTGCTGTTTTTATCCTAGTGGAAACAATATCTGACACTTGCAAACGGTCGCATTTTCTTGTTTAGTTGACATATATTTGAATTTGTTGAAATGCGACAGTAGTCAAGGTATGCCGAAGTATGTTCAAGTAGATTCCAATCAGAAAATGTTTCTTGAACGAAACGAAACGTTGCTTGCTTTTCAAATACTTGATACTTTGATACTTTCTTTTCGTTAAAATAAAATGGCCTTGTTGAAACCTACTTCGGCATTCCTCAGCCACCATTGCATTGCAACCAATTGAATTGTGTGTCAAAGCAACATAAAAATGCATTCATTTGCTAGTGTCAGATTTTGAGTTGATAACAATCAAGACAACAAAGTAAGTATATCAATAACTCTTAAATATGTGAATGAATGTTGAGATTTATTGCCAAGTATCAGGGTTCGTATGGTCTTTGAAGGTCTTTGAGAGTTTGGGAAAAATGAGGTAGCATTTTCAAGGCCTTGAAAGTTTGGGAAAATCGAGCATATTACCCTGAGGTCTTTAAAAGTCTTTGAAAATTGAAATAAACCCTAAAATTTTTAATTTCTTTCCAGAATCACAAATAAAATTATTCGAGGAAGTTAGATTCAGATGTAATATATTTATCCTGGTTTCTTTCTTTTGATGACCCGTTCAGTTTCATTGCCGCCGCAATAACAAAAGAGGCTTTGTTTGGCCATCCAAAGTTGGCCTCGGCGGTGACTTTAATAACACATGCACTCTTCATCAAAGGAAGACGGCTACACACTTCATCAAAGGAAGTCACAAATAATATTGCATGATGTTGTTAGCTTCGAATGTAGCTGGTTTTTTCTGGCTTCTTTCTTATCACGTTCAATTTGATTGGACGAGTCCATCACCTTTGGCAAATCAAAATGTTCATTACTATGGCATAACCGACTTTTGATCCGGAAATCGGATTCCACCGGATAGTATGAACTTATGATTAATCGGAGTTGGACAAGGCAGGAACGACCGATTCGGATAATAAAAATAATAAAGTTGAATTTCTATAGCACCGTGTCTAACACCGTGTGTCATTCGATAGTGCGTTAATAAAGTTAAATAAGAAGTCAGAAAAGTCCAATATGGTCAACACAACCACGCTGTGAGACAAGCTATTTGAACTGGCGGGTGAAATCCGTAAATGAAGCCGGATATGGTAAAGTACTAAGTAACATGCTAGACACGGCAAAACCAGATACCAGAAACCCGGAAATGGAAGATGAAATTTTTTAGAAAAAAAATACGGATTTAGCATTTCTGATTAATCGAATCATATCCAGAATCGGAAAAATTTCATGCCCAAAATCCGGAATCGGAAATCAGTAGAAAAATGCTAATCGGTTATGCCCTATTCATTACACTAATTCACTCTACGTAGAAAGTGAGCGAAAGTACACTTGAGGATTCAAAATTTGTTCAGTCGATTTAGATCTTCAGTGTATGCTGTATTAAAATCAAAATAACCATGCAACTTGCTAGTTACAACCCAACACCTCTGAAAGCGGAAACATGAAATGAGTAGTCAACCAGATGATGCTAATTAAAAAAAAAAACTAGATGGAAGAAAAAAAATAGTTTTGCTGACACTTCAAAGAAAACTGATTACCTTTGAAGCACCGATATATACCGGTACTAAACAAATAAAACAAATCTGTCTCAATGTTCTACAATTACCTGATGTTGCTGAGCTCACTATTTCCGAAATAACTAGCGCCAATAATGAATAAACCACCCTAAGTAACGCTGTATGCGGCAGTGAAATCAGAGTACATTTTAGACTACATATATATATATATATATATATATATATATATATATATATATATATATATATATATTGATACAAGTCAAAAACAATTCCGTGACACTAAAGAATTTAATAGAATGAGTGAAAAAAAGAAGAATTTTACTTACTATGCACATACATACAAAGGCAGAGGGGGCCCCGAGTGGCCAAGTGGTCTGAATCGCTTTCCCCTATGGATCACTGCCATTTCAACCTCTGTCTGCATGGGTTTACGTCTAAGATTCAGCTAATGTAGTTATGTGAGAAAGCTTGCCGGTAGCTTCTTGTGGGTCGGTGGTTCTTTTCGGGGGTTTTCCTGGGTTCTTTCTCCACCAATAATACTAGCCGCCATATATAGCCTATCATGTGCTGAAAAATGGTATTAAACCCTACAAACAACAACAACAACAACAAAGGCAGAGGTCTCAAAAATACTTAATTACGCATGTTTAAACACATATATTTGATCTGGGACACAAAATATCACCCATTAAGGAGTCCTCCATACACGTGTAAAATAGCTGGGCAGCAAATTCAAAGATTTGCCAGACCTACTTATCAACCTACTGAGTGAGAACATGTTGATTACTTTATCATTTTAGATGTGCTGATATTTACAATGACAGAAATCAGTGGTTAAAATACCCCTAGATGTGCCTGCTGTATTTATAAGAGTACATCAAAAGAACATGTTGCAATAGCTGGGCGGCTAGTTCAAAGACTTCGACTCATAGCATGGGTGGGAAAATGTGCTGAAATTTACAATGAATTCAGAGACAGAAAGATCCTGAGATGTACATGTGCTTATTACAAGAGTACACCAGAACTTGAGCTTCCAATATTGCATTCATTTCTGATTGTAGCCAAAAAATATAGTGCATGTAACCTCAAAATCAAGGCACATCAAGACTTTGACAACTTTGGATAAGTATTTTGGGGTTAAATGGCAAACTGAAAAAGATTTTGATGAGATTCAAAAGAGTGCATAAGTTTCTATAACTGATAGTTTGGATGGAATAGTAGCCATGTGTAAGAAAGTGTGTGATGCCTGGCTTTGTGTTCAAAATATGACCATTCCTTGGAGTGACAAAATTCACCCTGAACAAGTAACAAAAGTTATACAGCTGTCAGGCTATTCTGCGCATCTAAGGTCACCAATATTGGCACAAAACCCATAACAAATTTAATTAACAAAAATACAATTCTGCAATGCTTAGCAATTGTGACCAAAATATTATATTAAAAATAATACTAAGTTTGGACAAAGGGGATATCTTCCCTATGTTTCCACGACTCAATAGGGGGTTTCACGGTTACTAGCTCACCAGAGGGCGTATCAGTGCCGCTCACTTCCGGATAGTTCAATAATTAGAGATGGCAGACGTAGATCAAGAAAATTTGACAAACCGCTCACATTTTGCAAACAAGATCGATATCTCACTATCTTAAAATGAAATTCTATCAATATTTGATAAATTGTTGTTGCATCTTTATTTTTTTTCACTAACTTGCGCTGCAGCCAGCTTTTAAAAAAAATGTTTTATGCCCGTTTCAGATCTTCATTATCTTTCCAGTACTACATTATGTACTAGTTTGTGTTATTTGATTGTGCAAAAGTGTATCGCTGCTTAAAAAGTTCTTGCAATTAATCTCGCTTAAAGAATATTGAAAAGATGTTTATTTTTTTTTACAGTTTTAATCATAGCAGTAAATTTATGTTGAACGACAACAAAAAAGTTCTAACTTTTTAAAGTTCTTTTATTATTGATTTAGACTGTTGCATTTCTATTAATGTTAATTATATTTTATATGAAATAACTTGAGTTTCTTTCAAAATGCACAAATGTCGTCCGTGCTTGAACAGACAGGCGCACGTACGAGTCTCCTTGATGATTATTCTAATTTTATTTCCTGGAACGGATGGAAATTTTAGAGTATATAATGTGGAGAAATATCTATGTTAGACCCACTATGCATGTAAAGGACATTTGTGGTTCTCACCTATCTGTCTGTCTTTCTGTATGTGTGTCTATCACATTTCATCTGGTGCATTGGGTATGTATATCCTCGAATTAATATGTTTGCATACGTATATTACATAAACGTTCTTCAGGTGAAAAATGAGTATAATTTGATACTAAGAAAGAAGGAGTGACCGATAGAAAACAAAGATGAATATTTGTGAGTATTTATTTATTATTGACTTGTAGGGCTTTTACTTACAAGCAGTGTCATTTTTTAAAATAATACTGTTTGCAATTTTACATCCTGTCACGTGGATTAATATTGAACCAAAGTAGTAGGACGAAATCTATGAAATAATTGTATTTTTAAAACTTACATCTTTAATGCAAGGAAAGTTAAACAGAATTATGCTAATTTTAATAAGGCTGTTCTAAATGAATTTGCAGGTGTCAATCTGAAATCTTGTTAAAGACCCTAGCAGATTTGAAAGTTATTGCATGTACCGTCCGATACTTGATATTCAAAATTCTAAACGAAAATGAAACAAGATAAAACATCATTAATCTGAAAATTGTATAATTTGTACACCCAAATATGAAACAATATTCCATCAGCATTAATTACACTCCTTTATCAATAGCTAATGTAATTATTGCTTTGTCAAATTCATCTGAATACAATAATATACTGTTCCATTTTTAAAATTTAAAAAAAACCCAACAACATCGTTTCTGATTTAAAATATTTAGCATTACATATCAGCTGCTGGATTGAATTCGTATAATAATTTTCTTATCGAACTTGTGTAATAACGTTCTTAACTCGTGTTATAAACGAACTATTAGCCTTGCGAAAGTAACGGAGAAAGAAAGGTATATCAACATATCCAAAATGCAAATTGTTGATATTAATTTTCTTTAAAGTTATGTAGCCAAAAAGGTGCAAGAAATGTTTAAAATCGGAGAGCAAGGTGAAACGTTCCTACAAATGTGTCTGAAATTATGGATAATGAATCTATATTATCAGGTATAATATAAATATGGACAGTGTATTTAATTTAATTCATTGACATTCTTAAAGTATGGAAAGGAACTATTTAATTATTTGATATAACGTAAGTATAGACACTGAATCTAATTATCTGATTTATTGTCTATAATTATTCTCCTATTATGAACAAAATAAGTTTGACATATATAATTGATTCATTGGTTTTCCTTTGTTAACTTTATGTTTCGCTAATCAAGTGAAGAACAGTAAACTATCCGGAACTGGAGATTTTTTGTAGGCATGCGCATTGGAGCTAAGGGAGTTAATTTTAGGCGCTACGATCAGTAACTCCGTTCTAACCGTGAAACCCCCTATATATGGCGATCTATTCTGCGCATAGCTTTGAATAGATGTAATGTTTATACATCAGGCTATGAAATGAAATACATTACTTTGGACTCTTTCTGGCATATCAGCCAAAATTTGACTTTTAAACCTAAACAACACGTGATCCAGAGTTTACTGAAATGAGTTGTACATGTCAGTCTTAAAAAGAAGGTGGAAATTAAACTCTGGCAACCAACAGTTCTTCCAATCTGCAAAGTTCAACATTGAGATGGGACTACAACTTTTGCTGGTGTGACTCCTAGTTTTAAAATCCTGGTGAGAACTCTGAAAGGACAGTCTAAATAAATATATTAATTACTAGAGCAGCTGACAGTCTGACACTTTTATGCAAAAGTTCCATTATGAGATAGTGCATCATCAAGCTGATCTCTGCTCCCAGATATTTAAAAAAAAACAACCCAAAAACCAATTATTCAAAAAATAATGTGGAAATCTCACATCACAGCATACTTTACTCAGGCCAGATGTCAAAGTAAACAGATTATGAAATAACTAGGCATTGTTTGGTTAGTTTGTTAATATGAACATAGAATTTGTTTATGTAATATAGATCGAGTCCAGCGCATTTTATGACAAGTTTGTGACTTCCTTTCATGGTGCCTCTGATTTGACCCTTTCCAAACCCAAGACTATATACAAGTTTAAACAGCCAACAATGTCGCAAAATAAGATGGCATATTTTATCGCCAATAAGGGATAAAACATTGCAGTTTGGTACAGCATGTTCCCAAAATAAATGTTTTCCACATTATTTTTTGTACTTTTCAGAAGAAAAAACTACTTTTTCCAGTAAGAGAATAATATGTTTATGAAATTTCAGGATGTATGTGCATCATTATTATATATATATACATGTAATAATATTCATATACAGTCTATTCCCTAAAATGATAATAAACTTTATACATGTTTATTTTGATTTGGGAGCCACACCACAATCATGTCATATCCAAATTTGTGGTTACATTCAACTTTATCAGTGCCACAACTGGTGCATACTTCCTGTTTGACAGAGCACTAGTTGACAAAAGCGATGACAGTATGAAATGTATTTCAGCTAAAATGCAACTTATATCATTTCCTATTTTTCTGGTAATAGTCCATTTTTTGTAAAGATTAATTTACAGCTTACATCAGTATGGCATGGAATCTCTACAAGTTGCAGCAATTTTAAAAGTTTGGGAATGTGACTTCAGCTTGTCATGGAAAAAACAGAAAAAAAATAATTTAAAAATAATTTGGGAGGGGGATTCTCAAGAAAAAGGATAAACCTCATTTTGAAACATTTTATGTGGGGATAGGGATCAATATTTTAATCTCTGGGATCCCCTAACACATATTCCTCAAAGTTATAATTGCATATTTGTACCAAATACATGCACTTTAACATTATTTGTAAACAATGGTTAAACTATTGTTTATTTCTTTAAATTTGTTACTATTTTCAACACTGTTTGTAATTGTAAGAATTTAACCTTATGAATATGGTAAAATATGAAGTTCAGTTTCTAAATGTTCATTGAACAGAAAGAATTTTGATAATAAAGCAAGTATGTGCTAGCTAGATGGTGGCTTTACGCTTGACAAGGGCATCCAGGATTGTGCCTGGAGTTAGCTCTTTTGGGATCATTTTATGTACTGACATTGCCTTATAATGAGGTAGATTTGGGACTTTGGTAAATTGTATGGATACTGGGAGTGACAGGTGGGCAAATGTCCATAGGCTTACCCAAGGTGAAACATGGGCCTTTTTACAAAAAATGTATGTTTTAGAAAGAATGTATTAAACAATCTGTACATTTCATAAAAGAGTTCAGGATGTACAATTAAATGGTATTTTCTCAGCATTTAGATTAATCTCTTTTCAGTCATTGACAAAAAGAAAAGAAAATCAAAAATAAAATTGAGAGAATGGCATCTTCTGGACAACTGTATCTAATTTATTATTCTGTTTCAGAACCAGTGCAAGATCCAAAGGTAGACAGAAGTAGAATATGTCCATACTTAGACACAATAAACAGGTAATGGTTTACAAATTATATTTCCACATTTATTTTATGATGCTTGAAAGGCAACTAATAAACATTTGAGGGCAGTTCTAAGGAAAATAGTATTGGAGATCACAGGTTGGGTGAGGTGGCCAAAAACAGTTGCCTTCTCTTTCTGCCTGTCTCTCTTCCCCTTCCATTTTCTTGTGTTTTGGATATGAAACTTATGTTTGTTAGGCATTACTGTAGACATATGCTTTTAAATCAACTTGGTATTGATTTAATAGCTTACGGTATCTTTCTATACAGTACATGCATCATGGAGAATGAAAACTCCATGCTACCACAATGGAAATTAATCCGTCAGACTGCTGTTGTTGGTCATGGATCAGATAGATTCTTCATTGTGAATGTCCACATAGTGGCTAGTAGTGGACCGATTAATTATTATTGCCATAGAAAGTCACAGCAGTATAATTCTATTTAATAGTGGACATCCACTATTACGTTTTTGAATGAGCGATAGTAACCTCTTTTAAAGTTGTACACAATAGTATTTAATATGTGAAGACCTGTTCACTAAAATCCATTTAAAAAACTGGTCCACTAAAACCCATTTGAATACTTGTCCGCACAAATTAATTTCAAGACTTATCCACTAAAACCCATTCACATAGTTCTGCTGTGAGAGATGGAAGATACATTTCAGAGCCAAAAAAAACGTGAGAATATTTAGGTACTTCACAAAATAAAAAAAACTTAAACAATATTGTGAATTTTAATGAGTAAAAGCTTTTAAGCAAACAAATGAAATTATACAAAAGAGGACAATGAAGCAATATGCATACATGCCAACCATTACACTTTTGGCATAATCATTACACTTTTTTTTTTGCACTAAATTATGTGTTATGCGTAAACATATATAGATTACACTTTTTCGGTATATCCACCTTTTTTAAAAAAATAAAATATTTGTTTTCTCATTTTTATTAACATTCCATTATTTCCACAGACCTTATTTTTGAAAAGAAGGCTTTTATATAACTGCAGTGTAAGAATACGCACATCTGTGGACTTGTGTGCACTTTCCTAACAGTATCATTTTCTATTTATAGCAAACCTTGTTTTACTTTCAAACTTTCGACCTCGAATTCTATTTATAGCATCTGTATGGCTTAGTGAGGAGAGAACAGACTGATTTTCTAGTATAAATCCTTATGTACAGATTCTTTGTTCTAATTCATATTTAGTGCAGAACCAGTCTAAAGGTATTTGGTGCTAAAAAGTACGTTATTATAGTCTATGAGAGCAAAAATATCTCCTTTAAAAAAAATTCACCGATGGATTAGAAAACAGCAACAAAAAAAAGTCTTAAGACGGATTCTAGTCGATGTGTGTAAAGCCTAAAGTGCTAAATATGACAATTTGAAATAGTAAAGAATGTTAAAAGACGAGATGGGCAGATAAATAGGTGTTTATTGAAATTTTAGTATGTTTTATGTGAATTCCACTTTTTCTGCGTGGATTCTGCTTTTAACCACTTAGATTACGCCTTTTCCTCGTCAGGGGTTGGCATGTATGAATATGTAACATGTATGCATCCAGCTCAAACAAAAAAACATATGATTCCTGGCTTGGTGATATGGCAAATTTAATATTACCAAATGCATTGGTGAAAGGGATAGTATAATTTCTTTGCTATTTCCAGTAGGAGGCTAACAAATATATACTATTCTTAGGGGATTAAAATAATTCATATGTACAGAACATCCTCAAACAATACAGTACATTGTCTCAGTCCAAATGTGAAATACTCCAAAACTGTTACATAATGTCAAGCGAATATTGTTTCTTTATCAGCTTAGTTACTCACTTATTTATTTTGACCTTTTTAAGTAGTTGGCCAAAATAAAAATAAAATATTTTGTGGCCAAAGAAGATATATGAAATGTATATTTAAACAGACTTTAAAATGTTTCCAATAATTGTGGAACTAACAATATGAAGTTAACAAATTCACCCTAATATTTCACCTGAGAATTTAATGGAATGAAGTCTTTTGCTTTTGACATTAACCACCCATTTATCTACTTTGTAGTTAGTAAGGTTAAGCACAGGTTTTAAGCTCTGCTGGTCATAGACCAGAACAGCTTATGCAATGTTCAGTTTTCTGTTTTTTCTTTGTTATCCGTCAGTATATGAGTATGTGTTTTTTTTTATCGTAAGCTACTTGGAGGATTGCCATGAAATTTGACACACATTCATCTGAGGTCTTGTTGATTCTAAATGAAAATGGTGCTGTTTGGACAGCCAGTACGTCTGCTACAGTTGCCATCTTGAAAATTTTGCTATTAACTGCAGTCTCTTGGATGTGACTCCATGTCTCTGATCAAGTTGGCTGCACTGATTTGACATTGATGTTGAATATTCTGAGTTTGTTTTCTGAAGCATGATAGCTATCAAGGCAAGTTTAAGAGTGTTAAAGCAAGCCTGTTGGTTGCTTTTTTAAAATCCTGATTTTTTATATATTGTTTCCCTCATTTATTGACTGCAGGCTGCCAGTGTATGTTAATTTTTCCACCTACTCAAGGTTGATTCCATTGAATTTTTTTGCCTCATCTTGCTTTTTATTAATATTTATAACTAGGGTTTTTGATAATTTTATTCTGGGTCCAGTTTTTTCTGCTTCCTCTGCCATCCTATTTGTTTTTGTCTCCATATGTTGGCTTATGTGGGCAGTATAGGCTGTCTGCGAAGTCCAGGTTTTCTGAGAAGCTTGTGAGTTCAAGCATTCTGGAGACTGTTCAATGTTGCCAATTCATCATAGAACCCATTTGTCATTCCTGACATTTTTCTGAATTTCTTTGCTTATCAGTCAGTATCAGGTCTATATTTCTTTTCGTCTATATATATTTTTTTGTCTTCAGAATCATGACTTCTGTTAATGGTGGGCTTCTCTTTTCTATCAATGTCTCTGTTGGCAGTCTTACTTCATTCTGCTGAGGACTGCAGTGCAGGTGTCTCTTTATGTATCTTTAAAGAAAACCCAATGTTCTTCCAGAGGCTTTTCTTTCAGCAATGTCTCTAGGATTGCATGCCTGTTTCTGAGGAGACAAAATGTTTACTTGGTCTCCGTTGCTTTGAGTCTGAAATTTTAATTTATGTGAAGGTTTGTCACCTTATATCTAAGGACTCCTAGCTTTAACAGAAGTCTGAGGTCAGGAGCTCACTGTTTTCATGTATTTCAGCTAAGCTATGGTTTTCCTTGATTATTTCTTTTCCCATGTTGTCATTGCAAACTTTTGGTTTTATATCTGCACTTATGATCTCTATATTACTCTTTGGGGCTAAATTTAATACACACTGCAATCTTTCACAAAAGTCATTTTATCATCTTAAATATCATTGTATGTGGGGGAACATTGCAGTAATAAATAATGCTGAAACAGATTCCCATTATATCATGACTTTAGCAGTGTTTGGTGATATTTTGATTACCACTTGTTATCATTGTTTTATGTATATTTAATTTGTATTGTGTGATTGACCTTTGTCCATAATTGAAGATATGAGTTTGGACCTACCTGACGAATGTCATTTAAAAAAAAAAACATGTACAATGTACTTTGGGTCTGAGTTCAGGATATTGGTTTTCCTCTTCAAAATTCCTTGTCTACCTGACATTTGTCATGTTCATTCCTAAAATTTAAGTAAAACCCTCATCCTGGTTCTCTTTATTGTAAGGTTCTTTACATTAGAATTATTCTTGTTCCTATCTTAATATCTGTAGTGGAATCCATCTTTTAGTTGTGTTCAGTTTATAATTTGAGAGGATTTTTTTTTAAAATTGTTCACTGGAATTGCAAAGCGCTCATTGACTTTGTTACTAAATTATTATTTTGGAATTATTGTGAATTCATTCAAGGACATTCTCGATTATATCATTCTGATACATCCAGATTGTTGGCACAATCTTTATTTTTGGACTTGTGATGGAATGTGTATGACTTATTGTATTTATATCACAATCTTACAAGTTCATTTTAAATTTTCACATTGAAGCTCTGGGAAATAAATTATTTGTTGAATTTTATTAAACTTTTAGGTTTTCTTTCTTTTGGTGGATGGTCATATTGACATTGGGTTTTCACCAAAAGACTTATAATGTCTAGTTGGTCACCACTGAAAATGATGCTGATCTGAAATGATACATTATTTTGTATGTTGTTTCTTTGTTGTTTTGCCAATGTTTCTTGCATATCACGCAGAATATAATAAGCTACATTAAGTTACAATTTATGTTTATTGTTTACCCTAGACCAGAACAAACAATAATTGCCGACAAGAATTCATTGTGACATATTACACTGCGTGACACACTGGAAGTATTGCTTACAAACTGGACCCATGTAGACCAGAAAGAAACTTCTCACAAAAGTGGTTATTAAATGTTTAGTAAAATACTCTATTATGCAGGATAGAACACATTGATGGTAATGCTGATGGGTAAAGATAAGTAACATGGAATCTGCAAGGGAGAATAGATTATTAACTGCATATCTTGTGTTAATTTGTAGAAGGTGTCTAGACAGTTTTTTCGGCAACTATGAATTCTGACTTTAAAAAATAACAAGTCAAATACTGAATAATAAAATAACTTGTTTAGGGAAAATATTATTTTGTATCATTTCTCCACCTCTTGTATCATATGAGTGATGGTACAGTAAAAGTATTGATGCACTGGTATATCAGCAAATTGTTTCACCCCTAGTCAATGGTCATAGCTTTTAAGAGTACTCTTAAAACTCACATTTTTCGACTGCAGAAACAAACTTAGAGACCTAATACTGTTTTGTATCTTATATGTTTTTTGCATGTTTTTATGTTTTCCATTATCATGGATTTTGTTCTTCTGTAGTGTAGTTATATCATTATTGCTGTTGTAAAGTGCTTACAGCTTCTAAAGATTAGGCGCTATACAAAGTCCTCATTATTATTATTATTATTATTATTATTATTATTATTATTATATTGGTGTGGGGTTTTGACCAAAATACTTCTTATGATTTCTAGTTGACCTTGAATGAAAATACAGTTACTGCTGATCTTAAATCCAAAATGGCCTCCCTGGTAGCCATCTTGAAAACATTGTTATTTAAGAATATCAGAGATGTTTCAGTACTTAGTAGTTAGAAGAAGAAACAGTCTTTTATGTATCTTGGCTTTTTAACACAATAGCTAGAAGTAGAGCTGTACCAATGTTACTTTTTGCCGATTATGCCGATACCACGTATAGCCGATTATCAAAATTGCCGATACCGATTATGAGACCGATTATTTGATTATCATATTATGTACTCAGGTATAAGCCGACAAATTTAGAAAACAATAAAGGCCTGGAATGGGGGGGGGGGGCGCATCCTTGGGCCAATGTCAAAACTTTACAGGGTTTAGGTGTTTTTGTTGTCTATTGTAACGGCAGTACATCTTGGAACAAAAATATCCGTGTTCTAAGACATAGGCATGTTAAAAAAGTAACTTTCAGTGACCCGAAAATTATTAAACGTTTATAAAGTACTATTTATTATTGATTTTGTTATTATTTTGCATGTGCATATTTTCTGATTTCCACAACACGAAATTACAGAAAGGTAAAATACAGCCTTCATAATTCGCGGGTTGGTCGAGTTTACCAGGGAGACCATATACTATAATGTACAGTACTTGCGCAGTGCAAAGTGTGCATAGCGTCACTTAAATCCTTTTTTATTCCCAAATATATTAGTTGCAGATTTTGCTTTATTCGTTGTTTCGACCAAAGTGTATTCTTTCAGATAAAATTTCAGCTAATCTGTAGTAGCTGTTTCATTTACTACGAATCACCTCTCACGAGTTACTCATTTTCAGTGATATAAGTGATCCTACAAAATGAGGTAATATTTTGAGTGTACAAGGGACACAACCGGTATAATTTACATCTTCACACAGCGTGGTAATAATAAATGCTTTTGAGTTTATTGCTGACATTCTATGAGCAAAGGTTGTCGGCTTGCTTTGACAACAACAAATACTCGTTATTGCTGCGGCAACATCAGATAATTGTAAAACATTGATATAGAATTGTTTTATTTGTTTAGTATATGTCGGTGCTTCAAAGGTACAGTAAAACCTGTTATGACTTATGAGAGACCGCCCCTTCTGCCAGATGGTGGCTTGGTGAAACACTAACAAAAGAAATAAAAAATAATTTTAAAAAATCCGGAAATGATTCTCACTTACTAGTATTAAAGACAATGAGTTCGTTCACCCTCCAGGCATTACGGATTAACTGAAAGACAGACGACGTATTCAAACCTACACTGAAGCCCTTTCAAACAATTTCTCACTGGGACATAAGGACTATCAATGTTTTGTGAGTTTTCATAAAGTAAAAGAAAAAACACAAACCTCAAAATTGACTGTGTATATGTCCATCATTACTCCCTTTGATGTTAATCTTACTGGCTGTTCACATGACTTTGGCACTACAATGGCGGTTAGCGACATGTACTTTAGTCTGGTTTGCTGCAGTTTACAAATGTTATCGGACGCTGGAGTTGAAAATTTTGCACAACTGGCAGCAAGATAAATTCTTTTTAAATACTTTATTAGAGCAATCTCTTTGTTATAAAAGATTAATTGATGGTTCGATGTGTTTATCTCGATATATGGTTATTCGACTATACAGTAGTGTTAGTTAATGAGCAACTTGTTTGCATACTGCATATATCCCGAGCTCTAGTGTTACAAAGGATTAAGTTACGGTCAGTCAAAACGTGACTGTATATACAACTTTTATCAGGAAAAATTGGTTATTTAAAAAAATTATTTGCATCGGCACCGATTATTTTTGCCGATACCCGATTATACCAATTGTGCTAATAATCGGCCCGATTACGCGTACGGGCGATTAATCGGTACAGCTCTAGCTAGAAGAAGTAATGGTCTTATCATGCCTTGTTGAAATGATTTTCAACCAGTAATTCTTAGTGACTTTAATTCACATTTAGTATAGAAAGTCTTTGAGATTTTCATAAAGAAAGATAAAACAAATTTGTTGCATTTTAGTACTTTGGAGTCAGGAAAATACCAGTTGTGGCCAAGCTTATTTTGATATATGAAATTTTGAACTTAAACTCACTTTTCCCTGTTTTGACATCAGTTTGACAGATTTTTATTTGAGGGAGAAGTCACCTCACTTAAACTTTTGAGTCCATCATGAACCCTGAATTTGGACAGATCCTAATTGAATCATATATTTGGTTTGGAAATAATTTACACTGTTCTTACAGTTTTATGTTGGCCAATGTGATTTAAATTTCATGTGTTAAATCTAATAAATGGTCTTGGGACACGTTTTTTCAGATATTCTCACCTGAAATTTATTCCTGGAACAGCCCAGACTACATGTAATTAAGTTTAATATGGTAATATACTGTAGTAATAATGAACAATTAAGTATGAAATAGCTTTCAAGAAAACAACTTTAAGAATGGTCAGTGTGATAATCAAGTATGCTAATCATGGCAGTAAACTATTAATTGCCTCAGCATGAATGAAATACATATGAAGCATCTATTTTTTCCGTATTAGTAGTTAATGGATGACACATCAGGTCATAACAATCCTTCTAAACTAAATCTATATGATAAAGAGATATTGAATGTATTTTCTTTGAAAATTTTGTTTGATTTACAGGTCGTTGTTGGATTTCGACTTCGAGAAGCTCTGCTCTGTGTCCTTATCTCACATCAATGTCTATGCCTGCCTGGTGTGTGGACGGTATTTTCAGGGTGAGTATCAACTGATATCTAGATGTGGCCCAAAACTGAGATGCAAGGGCCTACTAGCACATCTGAATATCTCTTCCTTAACCCATTTTATTACAGTACCTCACTTTATAATGAACAATATTGAGACCATACAAATCATTCATGATAATGTAATATGTGTCCAAGTGCTCTCAAGGTTACCATGTGGGCATTCATTATATAAAGGAATTTGTAATAGCAAGGGTTTGCTATAGTATCATAGCTCATATCTCTTCTAAAATCATGGTTGCTTACCAGACATGTTTTAATTGCTCTGGGCATGGGATTTTTCTACCACTGCCAATGAATTTCAGAAAACACATAGTTTTTTACCTCTGATCTGTGCATGTGTTACAGTACTTGTATATTTTTTTATGACACAGACATCAGTGTGTGATATAGCTAATTTAAACAGACCTGCTAGCCCTTACAATTTTGCCACAAGTGTTGCAAAAAAAAATACAAACTTACGGAATAAAAGCAAAAACCATAAAATGTGATTGTTGTAAAATCTGGATAATTAGCTCAACCATGTTGATTTGGATCCAGGTTTCATATTAGATTTGGTGGAGTTAGTCAGCCAACCAGACTAAGTTGACAGTAATACCTCAGATTCTTTAAACTGCATATATTTTCATTAATAGTGTCTCATGATCAACTGATACATGTTGAAGACGAAATGGAAAGTAGGCTTCTTTGAAACTGTTAAATAGTAAGGAATATTCAGGTTCTTGTGAATAAAAGCAGGAATGTCAACAATTACACTTATTTGAGTCAGTCTCATGACGGGAGATATGATTGCGATCGTGATGTTAAAATTGAAAACAATTCTGAGAATTATGTGAAGTTGAGAGATAGCAACAAGCATTGAGCTGCATAGGGTTTGGAACGCAAGTTTCTGTAATTGTACTTTAGGTCAATAAGGTTGTTTACAAACTTTTCAGTTAAAAATAATGTTTACTGTCACAGTATCAGTGTTAAAAACTGAACTTTTAAATATTTTCCAAATTTATATAGCAGTACATGATATTTTGTTGGATACTGCTCTGGTGGCTTAGTGGTTAGAGATGTTAGAGCATCTGCCGCAGAAGCAGTAGGACTTGGGTTCGATCCCCGGCTGAGCCATACCAAAGACTTACAAAAATGGTACTAACAACTGCCTCGCTTGGCGCTCAGCATTAAGAGGTTAGTGTTAGGACTGATCAGTCTGGTGTTAGGATAATGTGACTGGGAGGGACATCATGCTACATGTCTGCGGCATGATGCCCCAGTGCTAGACATCACTATAAACTGCCTCACTGCAGAGATCGTATCGATATGACTGAAAAATTGTTAAAGCTACGTTAAAAATCCTAATCAAAGAAACAAATATATATATATATATAAACAAATATATATATATATTGTAGCGAAATGACTGAAATGTTTTTAAAGCTACATTAAAAAGCCTAACTACACATACACATGATATTTTGTTAAACATTAGGGAAAACTTGTCGGTTTTATGGGGGAATTTTTTTTTACTGAGACGGTCTTGTTAGTGTTGGCAGATGTGCTTTAAAGAAGCAGCTTGTATAACACTAGTTAAAATTTAGCTCCGCTGATCATGGACGAGAAGAGCTTATATTATGACCTGCTAACTGTTATCTGTCATCCAATGTCTGTTAGCATGTGCTTGTTATCACTACTCCTAATCTACCAGATGATTGCCATGAAACTTGATGATGTGTCCTCAGAAAAATTCACACATATTTGACCCAGAAGAGTACCTGAGAGTCTTGATGTTGCGCAACTCACCTTGGTCATTGAACTTGCTGCGACATCACCAAATAAATCGTTGCGGTGGTTTTAATTATTTTTAATCTGTCACTTACTTGGCTCCTGGCCTGCTTAGGGATGTAGCATAGGCCTGATGCACTCTCATGTAACAGATGATGAATGGAGGCAAGATTCATTGGCTAGCATGCAAGGGAGTAGGTTCAAATTGTACCATCGTATTAGCCTAAATTGGCTGCCATGGTGTGTACTTCAAATGCCCTGACATTAATAAACCTCTTTACATTGTTGTTTAAATCACTGAACCAATCCAAAGTCTTTTCATCAATTTTAATATGCATACATTGAAATTTACAAAATATGTGAATCAGAAATTTCAAACCCTACCAAGCAAAATCTAAATTGAACACCTCACCACTTGCCCACTTGAAACTTTTTCTTTAATTGAATGCAATTTATTTTGAAATATTACAAAGATACGGGTTGGGTGCACAGATCCTGAAACTTCATATATATTGTTTTCAAAAGGGAGAAAGATGTTTGAATATTTCCCACTGAGTTGAACAATCTCTTTGTTATAGATCTTCAGATTTAAAAATGATTTAATTATCAGTTCCATTTAATATGTCAATGTTCTGAGGGATTTTTTAAAATATAGTATTGGAGGTAATCATGCACTTAAGCTGCATTTTAATAGTAACGCATTACTTGCTACTTTTGTATTACTGAATTTACCAGTAAGAAGGGAGGCTTATGACCTCAAAAACTTTTAACTGGTGCAAGAATAATGCACTTGGACTACACACCGAATGAATTATTACTTTTGTGGCCATTAACTATACATAAATTGACTTTATTCATTAATTTCCCATCTGTTTCACTGAACAAGCATTGAATTTCAAATGTGTTATTTTTTAATTACAGTATTTGGTATTTTTATCTGATTTTAAGATTTGTTAGACTTAATGTTATTAGCTAACTACGGCACTGAGATTTAAAGACAATCCACCAATAAGAAGCATGATCATGTTATTTAAAAAAATTGAATTTATTTTGGTAAAGTACATGATTAAATAATTAATAAAGCAGTTGTCTAGCTTTTAAGTTTGTATTCATTTTGTTATTTTCCTGTCTTTCGTTTATGTTAATGCACTGTAGTAAATATTCATGTCAGCTGTTGGATTGGTACTTAGATTTTGCAGACCTAGTCAATTTGAGGTCCTAATGGTCATGGACTATTGAGTCAAAAGCAGTTTTCAGGCTCTGATATTCAGTTGAGATTAGGAAGCTCTATAGGAACACAAGCTACTGAAGATGGATCTTTCTTAGCCAGAAACTCAGTTGGATAACGAAGAAAAACCAAAAGCATTGTTACCATCAACCCATAAATAACCCATTTTCACAGACAAAGTATGGATTTCACCTCACCTTGCTGACTTTTAGAAGAACAGAGAACTATCTTTAAGGTAAGGTTGCTGAAAAAAAGCTGCATATTGTCTGAAGCTCAAAATACCAGATGAGATCAGAAAGAAGAAAATCCAGACCAATGGCAGAACCCACAGAGAACTTGAGTGTTTGAAATAGCTGTTTGGTTGTCTTTATGGTAGAACATTCTCTTGTCAAAAAGGAAGGTTTGCAGCAGCAGTTCAAAGAGACAGAGATTAATGCATTTCCTACTGCACAAGTTATGAAAGATTCTCCACTTGCCATCATAAACTTTAGAATTGGATTTCCTCCTAACCTGAGCAATGCATTTAGACACCATGCTAAAACTTGACTCAGCAGATGGATCATTTGAGATGAACCAGACATGAAGGTTGATAATCTGAGGACTGTTGTGTGAGAGACTCACTGTGCTGTAACAGCAGGTCTCACCTCAGTGGTAATCTCTTAGTCTCATCAACCAGTTGATTATTGAACTGCAACCATTGGAAGGGGGGGGGGGAGTGATGGCTATCAGGATGAGCCAAAATGTGTAGATCCTGACTTCTCACTAGTTTTTTTGGTTCAGATTTCCTTTTGTGTGATTGTACTGCATGTCAGGTGATATCGTTTCTTCCCTTATGTGCTACCTTAAAAACCACTTTGCATGAAAGACACATTGTAAACTCAGTACTCCCCTGGACTGACTTGTACTCTGATTTCCAAGCATTGCTGAACTTGTAATAATATTTAGCCTCTGGAAATTTAACATCGGGACAGAACACCATTCTGGTTCCTACGGGAAATTGAAGCCAAGTTGCCACACTGCATTTGTCCACATGCAACAGACAGGAAGTCTGTCATGTGTATATATTTTGTATATGTCAGATAGGTGAGAAGACCTTCTCATGCCCACATTTACCAACACCCTGCAACATATTAATGTGATGGAAAAGAAAAGCTGACAGTACCACATGGAACAAAACAAAGAGTAAAATGCTGCCCTCCCAGACACAGGCGCTATGAAGAGGGAACAATTCAGAGAAGCACCACATCACTGATTAAGGTGCAAAATCTATTCAGTTTGAGGAGAAAGGAAACAAAAGACAAAATCATTGTACAGACTGGAAAAAAAGGATGGAATATTAAAACAGTGATAGTAAAAGACCATGGGTAGAACATGCTTGCTCTAATCTGATAGTGGGGAGATATATGACTGATCTATTTTTAGCTATTACCAATTAATGATCTGATAGTGACTGAATTGATAATTTTGAAAGTTACCACTGGTAGACCCATAATTACTGAATATGTGGTCCTTTTATCCTTCAAGACATGATTTCCAATCCATGTTTCTTTCACCTCTGTAGAAATGCATATGCTAATCTCTGATTTTTGTCCATCTTTCTTACTTCATCAGTATATATTAGCATGCATTGTGTGTGCCTTCTGACCTGGTAGAACATGTTTCAAGTGCACATGAGACCTCCCGGTTACCTGGTAACCATGCCCTTTTTTTGGTTAAAAACATCATAAAGTACAGTCGACTCTGGTTAACTGCACACCCTGCACAAAAATTATTTGTGTTGGCTTCCATTTATAGTTGTGCTATAGATCACATTGTTAAATATTGGCAGAGATAGATATTTGTTCATATTGCAGGCGAGGATCAATTCCAGATTAATTATATGGCCAAGAAAGAGGTATTTCATTGTGTAGTGGCAGCACACGTATTACATCTGCAATCCTGAGTTTGGTCCCATGGTTCTAGCACTTGCAAGGGCTGATGACCGTGTTCTCCAATTTCCTCTGCCTCATTGTAGTTACCATATCAGCCACTTAGCATATCAAGAAGTTAGTGTAAGTCTAATTTTTTTAAGAAAACTTATCTTTGTGTTTGATATTTGCAGGTCGTGGCCCAAAGTCTCATGCCTATACCCACAGTGTGCAGGAAGGCCATCATGTATTTCTTAACTTGGAGACACACAAGTTCTACTGTCTGCCTGACAACTATGAGATCATTGACTCATCCCTTGAGGACATCATTGTGAGTGTAATCCAAATGGACATTTAATATGTTAAGAATAAGGATTTTATATATTAAAACATTAACATGGGTTTCAGTGCAATGTGAGTGGGTGGGGCATGGGTGAAACTTTCTATTTTTGGTTCGGGGGTGGGGGGCAGTGCCAAGTAAATGGTTGATGATCATTGATAGAAAATGTAAAGTGAAGATTAAATCTTCAAATTGGGGAATTCAAATTCTAGTACAGAAAGTTTACGACAGATAAGGCTGATAATGATCACTGGCTTTTGGCACATGGATTTATTAATTGCTTCAATAAATTTTAACTTTAACATCATCATATATATTGAATCAATTATCGAGTTAAAGTACTGCATGAATTTCTGTTTTTCTCCTTTCCTTGAAAATAACCATTTCTCAACATTAGAAACCATGCTGTAGTTTGACTCTACAATGACTAATTCAGAGGATATAATACTGGAAAATTCAATATTTATTGCAGAGATGAATAAATCCATTATATGATTTCATATGATTATACACCGCTCCCTCGATAACTCGCGCCCTGATAACTCGCGAACCCGCTTATAACGCGGTGTCCAGCGTGGATCCCGTTTTTTTAAAGAAATTTTTTTTTAAAAATGAAGAAAATCGTGATCAGAACTGGTGAATGAAACCTTGATATATCACCCGTTTTATCGTCGAAAATGACGGTTAGTGCCCGAAAAGTTAGAATCAACATCGTGAAATTTTCAGGTTTTAATAAGGAATCGCATATCTTGTTAGATTTTATCAGGAAAAATATTTTCTCAGTTCACTGTAAATAATAATACTGTATATGTATAGGGGAAATTAGTGTTTTAATCCTTTCATTGTGTTGCAATGTAAGCAGTATAATCGTTGCATGTTCTCTTCTATTCAAACATGAAAAGAGTCAATTGACCGTCACATCGATGCCCGCGAGCACATCTGTGAGAACCTAATTAAATGCCGGCTTTGTTTTGATGGACGACTTGGGGAAGTGTTTGTTGCATTGTAAAACTCAATTAAAATAGACCTGCTTTGTTTTATAAGGCGGTCTTTTGTATCAAATCAGGTAAAAGACCTACAATACAAAAGTTCAATGGAATGCAAATCCTACATGCATAAACTCTTGTGGTCAATATCGTGTCTCAACATCAATCAAATTAGTTGGACCAATCGAACATGGTTTCAAATAGTATGTACTTATTGTCATTAAAGTATATATTAATCAGTAATTTATCCTAATCATTTGTAAATGGGATCATGGAGAGCAAGGGAATCAAGCGAAAGGCGTACTCGGTGAATGAAAAGCTTACTGTCATAGAGAGGGTTCGTAATGGTGAATCAAGATCAAAAGTTTGTAGTGAACTTAAACTTGCCGAGTCGACACTCAGAGGTTGGCTCAAGGATGAGCAGAAATTTCGGGATTATTTGCATGAAGTTGATTCTGATGATGGATTTAAATGGAAACGGGCACGCACTGCAAACGACACAGAATTAGATGATGCTGTGTACACCTGGTTCACACAACAACGTGAACAAAGTGTTCAGATTTCGAGAACAGTTCTCAAGGTCCAGGCAGAGAAAATGGCAAAAACTATGGATACTGAATCAGATTTCATGGCAAGCCATAAATGGCTTTGAAGATTCCAGCGCCGACATGGAATAAAACAATTCTTTGTCGGGAGAGATACGCTCAGCAAATCAGGCGGCCTCATCTAGTTATCCCAACCAACTCCGAGAGATACTGACCCGTGATGGATATACAGACGACCAAGTTTATAATTGTGATGAGGCTGGTCTATGCTATCGGATGATTTAAATATTTTTTTATATATTTTTTTTTACATGTCTGACGTTTAGACCCATTAAATTCATGGTTGGTAATGGTTTATCTTTGTAATTTTTTTTTTACATTTTACTCTATCTATCTATCTATCTATCTATCTATCTATCTATCTATCTATCTATCTATCTATCTATCTATCTAATCTATCTGTCTGTCTGTCTGTCTGTCTATCTATCTATCTATCTATCTATCTCTATCTCTATCTCTATCTATCTATCTATCTATCTATCTATCTATCTATCTATCTATCTATCTATCTGTCTATCTATCTATCTATCTATCTATAGCAGAATTTTATGTTTTAGATCAACACAAGTTTCGACGTTATCGTTTTTCGATATGAATGTTATCTTTTTTGATAAAATAAATCTTGATTCATTTTGAACAAACAATAAAACTAGAATGTATCCAAATCAACACAAAAAGCAGTGACGTAATACACAATATGTTTAGCGATACACATGTTAAGAATATTGATACCTCGTGGAATGATGTTTGTTTTTACGATCTTTTCAAGATATTTTTTCAAGAAATTAAAGGTAATTTATAAAGAAAAACGAACAACACCTTTATAAAGAAATATTTATTCACAGTTATTTTCAGCACGATTATAAAACGAGTATTTAACAATGCACACCCCCCCCCCCCCTTTCGCCTCTGTCGATCTCCCATCACTTTATTAGTTTTTTTTATAGGTCCCTCGGTAACTCGCGTCCTCGCTTATAGTGCGGTCGATGTTTTTGGACCCCGTTGTGCGCGACTTATAGAGGGAGCGGTGTATGTCTTTGACTTTCTTGGAAAAGCAAGAAACAGGTAAAGATATTTATGAACCATGTTTGGGTTATTTTCTGCCACTTTTTTTTTTGGTAGGGTCCATTATTCCCCTCTGTTTTGTTTCTGGAATGGAGACTGTAGGTGGCTTTTCCTCTACAAGTATGCAGTTAATATTCTCCAGCAACCACTGCTTTATTAATGACAACTGTTATGGTTTGCATACCTATATTCACCTCTCCCTCGATACATCGCATACATGGGGGGTCCAAAAACACAGACTGCACTACAAGTAAAGGCACAAATTACTGAGGGACCTAAAAAAAAAAAAAAAGATCCGCTAGACATTCAGAGAACTGCAGGGGTGACTGACCTATTTAATGACTGAATCCTCATTTTATAATCGCATAAGAGAATAATTGTCAATAAAGTGCTTTTTCTGATCCTCTATAAAGTTAATTTATTTTCATAATGTCTAACATCTGACAGATTAATAACATGATTTCAACTGGTTTCAACAACCAGCATGGTAGACAAAAAGATTCATGTATTATATCACTGCTGTTTGTTTTGTTGACTTGCTTGGTTCTCAGAGTGATGTGTAATAGCATTTTCTGACACAAGGAGACTATGAAGCAGGGAACCAGACTAACTGTTGATACACTACCAAACAAAATTCCTTTTTATAAAAGACACAGAACATTTCTTTTGTGAGACAATCATCTATGTCAAAACTCAAGTTTTGAATTGTTCAATTATTAAAATGTTGATGTCATGATTTTATTGCAAGTAATAGTGAAACTTCTAATCATCCTTGATGATATCTTCGTGCGAAATCAGGAATTCTCTGAAACTCGTTTTCCTTACAATAGTCCATATCTGTGAAGCAAAACTCTTTATGTTACAGAGTACTCATTTCAATTGATTGCCTTACCTTTAATATTGTTATGGTTGAGTAGGTTAATTTAAGGTAATTTAATTAAATCACTGACACAACAATATTTATAACAGTGTTCGATTGATCAACCTATCAGCTGGTCCTTAAGCATGTATGATTTGCATGCCTTTTAACTTCTTTTTCATTCCACCTCCTTTATTCAATTCAAAAGACGTAACTAACATGATAATAAAAAAAGGAGGCCTGCTTTTTATTTAGTGCAACAATACAACAATTACTTCCTCTAGTTTGATATCAAAACACAGTGGGTACTTAATTAGGTTCTCAGAGAAACACTTGGGGACATAGTTGTTAAAGTAGATTGAACATTTCACATTTAATTACAAGAGGTCAAATTGCATTTAGGATGATAACATTTAAAAGGAACTGAAATATAGAACTAGAATAAAAATTAAATTGATAAATAAATTATTTAATTGATATTTATTTAACAAAGTAGTGCTCCCACTAGGCATGACAATTTTATTGATTGAATTTTCCATGAATGTCATTAATTATGGTGTACTAAGAATGTCATTTGGAAAGAAAATGTAACAGATTATATGACTTCTTATTAAAAGTTGATATTTCATAAGTTCAACAAATAGGGATAAAGTTTTTAGTTTAAAAATGGTATCCACACCTGACCCTGCCTTACAGGCAGGTTCGTGAGTTGTCAAGTTATCAGGGCACGAATTATCGAGGGAGTGGTGTTCATTCAAGGGAAAGACCCAACAATTTAAGGAAGTGGTCATTTTTAATTAGTAAATTTCTTTACATATTTGTGTTAGTAAGTTTCTAACTTTTTTCTTTATGTTTAACTATGATGTAAAATATAAACTGTATAAGTTAATGTAGAAAGGGAGAGGTCATTTTGTTAAGCAGAGTTCTCAACACCAATTATTTTTGTAAAAATTGGTAAAGGTATATTATTTCAAGAGGGCAGAATGTGAAATCAATCTAAGTAAATTCCTCTTGTTATACACTGACAAGTCATGTGTAGTTACCAGCATATAAAAATTCAAAGTAAATTTTGATATCACTTTCCTAGTGTGGTTTATGCTCAACATTTTTAAGTTTTCTATCAGACATCAAGAAAATACAGAGATTTTTTTTTCTAGTTAGTTTGCTCAGTTATCAAGTTTGTGATAATTTCTTGTCTTTCAACAGTATCTGCTGAATCCCATGTGTTTCTGATAATTTCTTGTCTTTTAACAGTATCTGTTGAATCCCATGTGTTTCTGATAATTTCTTGTCTTTTAACAGTATTTGCTGAATCCCATGTGTTTCTGATAATTTCTTGTCTTTCAACAGTATGTGCTGAATCCAATGTTCACGAAGCACCATATAGATAAATTGGACATCAACCCCAAGTTATCTCGAGCCTATGATGGGACTACTTATCTCCCAGGTTAGTATACACAGAGGAAAATTATTTCATGTCTTGTATTATAAAAAAAAATAGAAAGGGAATGCTTTGGGTTTTTTTACCTTTTAAACACATCTCATGTTTTATAGGTTTCATTTGAAATAGAGAACCACTTCAGCAGATACCCTCAGTATTGAAGAAACTCTTCACTAAAGTAACTTTAATATGACAGCCAACAAAGTCAGAGTTTGATATTTATGACATGCATATCAATACAAAAATTGAAAAATTGATGCAGAACGATGTTTTCCTTATACAAGTTATTCTTGTTACTTTAATATTGAGCAGACATGAATAATCCATCACAGTGATCCATCATGCCAGTTGTTCGTGTGTGCAAGAAGTACAGTGTGAGGGATTTGGTTGTTAGTAATCTCTGCCTGCAAACCTAGACCCATTTTAGATAAGATTTTCCTTGCACAAGGAAATTGCAGTATACCTTTTGTCTTTAAGAAATGCTGTAATGCCTTCCAGATTTAAGTGAAGATATAAAATTGGTTATAGTTTCTGAAGAATTTATTTTTCACAAAATTGTTACATTAAAGTTAGAGACGTTTTGTTCATGAGCAATCATGTAGTAGCACAGGTGTGCAACCGGTGTCAGAACTAAACACTTAATAATCCTAGTATCTACACATTTGTGTTGCATTCATGCAAGGCAGAATTGACATACACGGTAACCAAGATGAGTCCTGCATATGATCAAAATCGATGAGCCTGAACTGTTGGAAAGGGTTCAATTTGAATCACTGTCGACTAGCTTGTAATCTGTTTGAAAGTATCTTGGTTATTCTATCAAGGATGAGAATGGTATCAGAACATTTAATAAGTCTAGATCTCTCTGCTCTCTCTGTTACATATTGACTGAGCATAATAGAAACAGGATCAATATGTCAACACATCTGAATTGGCATTGTCATACCTTGTTAGTCATTCTCAAAACCACAAGACTTTCAAGTATATAGTGATGATGTATCATATCATAGGTTGAGTTGTATGATTTATATTGATACATGGCAGAGATGTATTTTAATATCAGTAATACCATACTTGTTACTATTGCCCTCGCAGTAAGGTGACCCAAATGATTCCAGAACACCGAATCACCCCCATATCCCGCACAGTTGTCAGATGTGTAATGGTGCATTCATTCTTTTCTCTGGTGAAGGGTTGTAATGTCCCTTGGTGTTGCACCAGAAAGATTTAGTTATGGCTTTTTGGGTCAGTGAATTTACTAATTTTGTGTGCTTATTCTTCTTAAACATTGGGATTATACCCAGCTTGAGTTTTGTCATTGTTTAATTAAGCCTGTGCTCTGGAATCTTCTCGTTCACCATAATCAGGGTTCTCAACAGATTTCAAAGCAGAGTCAGTTGACCCTTGACCCCAAAATCTCAAGTCATAATGAAACTCTCAAGAGTCAAAAATGAAATCTCAAGAGGCACTGTTTTTGGAGAGTCATGAATTCATTAAATTTCCTCATTATTGGTGGAAACAGATGATATTTAAGACTTCTTGTCGTGTGCAGAATAATGAGAAATACTTGTAAAGTATTTTGTACATACAATCTGATTTTTGTGTTTATATTTTGTATATGAACCAGACAGGGGATTATTTTATACTTTATTATGTGTTCAACTTCTCAACATATTCTCTTGTCATCTGCTCAAATCATTTTATATGCAAAATTAGACCCATACAACTATGAAGGCTATATATGAATAAGATATCATGGATATACATCATAGAATTGTCATTTCTGTCCACTCATCCTTAAATTATGTAACAAATTTCATAGATTGACTCTCCTTGTTAGAGCTGACACTATTCTTGTTTCTTTTGGAGTCTGAGGATTAGAAAATGCATTGGCAGGTTGTTTCCACGCCTGAGACAGAAAAGAAAAAGAATCATCATGGTTTTCATGTTTAGATATATGCACTGAGTGTTATATCTTACATTTTTTCAGAAGGATCCATAATTATAATGCTAGAGGTTTTAAATGTTTTGCTGATGTAATGTCCAGAGATGGGACTAAAGGTTATTAGTGCTAGCAGTAGGTGTGGAGATCTGCAGTGGTGAGAAATCATAGTTTCTCAACTTTAGATAGTTTTCAGTCTGAATTAGGCATAATTCCAAAATAATATTTTGTGATGGCATGCTATGGATATTCTTCTTATTAGGTAACTGTAAATTAACAATTCTATTTAAGCATTTTTTTTTAATTTCAGGTATTGTTGGCTTGAATAACATCAAAGCAAATGATTATTGCAATGTCATATTACAAGTGAGTATCCATTGAGTTAGCTAATCATGTATGGTATTCGGAATAAATGCTGCAAAACATTTATAAGCTAATTTTTGTATTAAATGATTGGGTAAAAAAAGAGCGTAACATTACTAATTACTTTTTTGTCAGAAATTGAAAGACCATCTTCTAGCAAGTTGAATTGTATTGCATACAATAAAAGTATATATCATCAAAGCTAATCACCATGCAACAGAAATAAAGCCTTTAAAATTGTCAAGTTAGCCTGAATGTCAGCATGCTAGAATTCTTAAATTAGAATTCAGCAAAATTGATTTCTTGCCAGAAATTATATTATTAAATAAATAGCAAAATAAAAGTCAGATTAATAATTTTCAAACCATGTCAAAAAATGGAACATACTGATTGAAAAGATTATTATTTTTCCATGTACATTAAAAAATACATATTTTTAGCTCCTTCCCATTTTCTAAACAAGTAAAATGATAAAATTGATTGTGCTTTAAAGGTGCTTGTAGACCTAAGTGATTCCCAGTTAATAAGGACATTTTAACATATCAATAAAAGAAATAAAATGTTTTGGATAATAGATCAAAACAAGAACTGTATTAAAAGTAAAAACCAAATCCCCCATTTTTGCTATTGTTTTAGGCTCTGTCTCATGTCTCCCCACTGAGGGACTATTTCCTCCAGGAGGAGAATTACAAAACCATACAACGGCCTCCAGGTGATCAGATGTCACTATTAACTCAAAGGTTTGGAGAGTTGTTGCGTAAGTTGTGGAATCCACGGAACTTTAAAGCCCATGTCAGTCCTCATGAGATGCTTCAAGCCGTGGTCCTGTGTAGCAGGAAGAAATTTCAGATCACTGAGCAAGGTAAGTCAACTTAACATATACAATTATGCCTCATTCATCAATTATCTTTTCTTGTTGAGACACTGCAGTGATGGGATAGGTCATAACATTGTTTTTTCATTGTCTACTATTTAGAATAATTATCCCCTGACTTTAGTGAGCAGGATGGTTAAAGACTGTTGATCTGTCACTTTGACAATATTTCATCCAATACATAAGGGTGGCAGGTCATGAATTAAGAAATTATATTGTTAACATGATAACTATATACAAATATTCTTCGATCCCACTCATTTGGGTTCCTATAGTCAGTTGTTCAAAAATGTACATTACATGAAATTTGTATAACAGGAAGGCATATTATACATGTTAAGGATATTTTATGGTATTATGCCTAGATCACTGACAAGAGATGTCTAGGAGTGAGAAATGTTCTGTAGTGAATATATGGGGATTTGCAATGGGAAGCCAACATAATTATGCTAATTATTATGCAGTTGTTATTAAAGATGTACAGGGATGTTGGGATTGTCCTTATGTCCATATGTTATGTATGTGTATATATGTAATGTTCTTGGAATTTTCCTACATGTTAAAACTACAATTCCTGTGGTGTATGTCTTAAATGTGTGAAAATTGGTATGTGTGATCATTGACCCAAATGTCAACACTCATGAGACTAAGACCTCTAATAGTCCCTTAGGTGTATTTCCCAATCTCTGATGGTCCCTTAGGTGTCTTTCCTAATCTCTGATGGTCCCTTAGGTGTCTTTCCCAAGCTCTGATGGTCCCTTAGGTGTATTTCCCAATCTCTAATAGTTCCTTAGGTGTCTTTCCCAAGCTCTGATGGTCTCTTAGGTGTCTTTCCCAATCTCTGATGGTCCCTTAGATGTCTTTCCCAATCTCTGATGGTCCCTTAGGTGTCTTTCCCAAGCTTTGATGGTCCCTTAGGTGTATTTCCCAATCTCTGATGGTCCCTTAGGTGTCTTTCCCAAGCTCTGATGGTCCCTTAGGTGTCTTTCCCAAGCTCTGATGGTCCCTTAGGTGTATTTTCCAATCTCTAATAGTCCCTTAGGTGTATTTCCCAATCTCTGATGGTCCCTTAGGTGTCTTTCCCAAGCTCTGATGGTCCCATAGTTGTATTTCCCAATCTCTAGTAGTCCCTTAGGTGTCTTTCCCAAGCTCTGATGGTCCCCTAGGTGTCTTTCCCAATCTCTGATGGTCCCTTAGGTGTCTTTCCCAAGCTCTGATGGTCCCTTAGGTGTCTTTCCCAAGCTCTGATGGTCCCTTAGGTGTATTTCCCAATCTCTAATAGTCCCTTAGGTGTCTTTCCCAAGCTCTGATGGTCCCTTAGGTGTATTTCCCAAGCTCTGATGGTCCCTTAGGTGTATTTCCCAAGCTCTGATGGTCCCTTAGGTGTCTTTCCCAAGCTCTGATGGTCCCTTAGTGTATTTCCCAAGCTCTGATGGTCCCTTAGGTGTCTTTCCCAAGCTCTGATAACACAGCTTCATAGTCATTACAGAGATAAAGAGGTCCCCACCCTAAAACTATTTATGCAGTTACTCTGTATGAAAGACAAATTTTTATTCAATACACCTCACTTTGACCCTAATGTTCATCCCTACCTTAATAGACTTAGCTAAGGGTTATAACTTTTAAATTATTCAGATCCCCACCCTTTAACCATCTTGATATTCACTGGGCATGAAAAGACAAATGCAACAGCATCGGCCATTGGGTCCATCTTTACCCACAAAGGAACTTAGCCCCTAAGTCATAGCTTGAAAACGTTTGAGATCCCCAAACTTTAGTCATGTACATTCTTGCTGACATGAAAAGACAAATGCACATACCAAAGGACACACACAAGGTGCTCTGACTTAATGGTGGAGTCAAGACAGGGCAATGCAATGATACATGTTTTGCAAACACAGAATTTTAGCTTCTAGATTGCAATGGAGACTACCATGTACACACCAGTTCTGGTAGAGTCCAACTGCAAACACCATGGACCCTGATCTGCCATCATATTATGTGCTAGTAGATCAGTGTCTATATTGGTAATTCTAATGATTATGCCAAACAAACTGCATTGACCCAGAACTGCAATTGCATTATGTGCTTTCAGATATGAGTCTATGCAATTTGTAGTTGGACTATATTTTTAAGCAGGTATATACAGTATTGGCACCTAGACTAAACAGGATTTTTCACTTTCTAGTCCTCGACAAAATTGGTCAAGAATGTAAATACTTTTGGTAATGTCTCTTTAAAAACGGGGCAAAGAATAAAAAGGCAGTAGCCAAAAAGGTTTTGCATACAATTTAGTAGCTAAAGTGCTTTAGCCGTATGTATTTTTGTTGCCTTAATAGGAACATTTGAAGTTTATATTTGACCAGCTTTGCTATGAGGATTAGAACCGCTGTCCTTGTTACTACATGTACTAGACATCTTTTCTTTTGTTTTTTTATTGCTTTTTTAAAACCAGAAGCATTTACTGAAAGCTGCTTTCTCTCATAGTTTTAAAAGTATTTTGATAATGGTGCAAAATAATTGTATGGTTTTCCTTAATTAATATTGAAAACAGTTTGTAAAATTATTTATGACAAACATTAAATGTGATGACAGAAATTTGAATAATCTTCCAAACATTTAGCATGCTAATGAAATGATGACTGTTTCTGCTGCATATTATTTCATCATTTACAATGAATTTATTGTTTTCTTATTATGTCACCACAGTTATGAACATTTATATTAAATTTGGTTTATTTTTAAAAAAAATTTTGCATTAATTTTATACTAGCATTTCTCATTGACTGCAAGTCATATTTGCATGTGTTCTTATTCACTATAAGAAGGTTTACTGATAAGAATTGAAATAACATAGTGTTTCACTGACTGAAGTATCCAGATTTTAAATCTTTATGATTTGCTTGCTTCTAACTTCTAACTCCATCAAAGCATATTTTTAAGATCAGTAAGACGTTTACTACATAGCATGTATAATAAAAAAAAAATAAGCACAGTGATAACTTGTTTCATCTGCCATATACCAGCTTGCCAGTTGTGATTCATTGCAAATTTTACTGTGCTCAAAGGTGCACCATGGAGGATACATTGGATGAAAAACATTTTGTTAACAATACGCCTCACTTAAGGCCATGCAATATGTTGTTTTTGTAAGGTTTAACGCCATTTTCAGCACACGGTAGGCTATACAAGGCGGCCAATATTACTGGTGGAAAAAGACCCCGGGCAAACCTCTGTAAAGAACCATGACCCAAAAGAAGCTACTGTCAAGCTTTCTCACATACCTACATTGCCCAAATCTGAAACTTGAACCCACGCAGACAGAGATGAGATGGAAGTGATCCATAACAGAGAGCGCTTTATACCACTCAGCCACTCGGGTCCCGCTGTGCAGTATGAGGATTTAGAAGAGTATGTAAGATGAGAGAATTCATATGACTATTCAATGTAAAAAAAATGTTTCTTGATCTTCTAATAGTTGGAGATCATCACTGATAATTTCTTTTTTGATGATAAAGTTATATTCAAAGGTTATATACAGTTTGTTGTTCAAGTATAAACAGCTTAGAAATCTGTTTGACGTTTGCCCATGATCCCATTGTTATGGCTATAAGATCCTTTAAAATTGTCCTGTACACATGGCATGCAGGAATGTCATAACAATGAAATAATATTTTGCTTGTTTGCATTGACAGGTGATTCCTTGGAATTCATGTCCTGGTTTTTGAATGCCCTTCACACAGCTCTTAATGGGACCAAAAAGCTGAAAAGTTCCATCATCAATAAGACCTTTAGAGGCAAGATGAGGGTCTTCTCCAGAAGGGTTCCTCCAATAGAAATGGTAACATAATTTTACAGCTTTTTTTAGAAATTATTTTATAACATTTTTCTTCAACAGGCACATATTTTTCATTGGAAAGATGTATAAAAAAAATGTTTCATTAGACAGGAGAGATGTCTGTCCAAACTTGACAGGAGTGATATTCACACTCATTGGTTGGACAGGGGTTATATCCATACTCATAGATGGGAATGATATCCATCCTCATTAAACAGGAGATATAGGGGAGATATCCATACTTATTGGACTGAAGTGATATACATCTTCATATGAAGCAGTGATATTCATCTTCATTGGACAGGAGTGATATTCATCTTCATTGGACAGGAATGATCCTCATCCTCATTAAACTTGGGAGATATTATACTTCAGAAAAAGGCAGGCCCTTAGACAAGAGTGATATACATCCTCATTAGACAGGAGTGATATACATCCTCATTAGACAGGAGTGATATACATTCTCATTAGACAGGAGTGATATACATCCTCATTAGACAGGAGTGGTATACATTCTCATTAGACAGGAGTGATATACATCCTCATTTGACAGGATTGATATACATTCTCATTAGACAGGAGTGATATACATATTCATTAGACAGGAGTGATATACATTCTGATTAGACAGGAGTGATATACATCCTCATTAGACAGAGATATCCATACTTATTGTACTGGAGTGATATCCATCCATACAAAATGAAAAGATGTCCATACACATGTGACAGGATATATATTCATATCATCGTTAGAGAGGAGAAACAAACATCCTTATAGTCAGGAGAGATATCTAACCTCATTGACAGGAGTGATAACCATCCTTGTACACAAATATTGTTAAACATTTCACAATATAGTCCAGATTTTGTAGTCACAGATGTACTCAATTTGATTGGATATTCAAGCCAATTTTGTTAGTCAAACAGTAACCTTATTAATTAATTTATTAGGTACGAAAGTAAGAGGGTTGAAACTTATGGTCATTTTGTGAAATTTTACCAATTAGACAATGTATGATCTTCGTAGTAGAAACCTTGAGTTTTCATATGCACTCAGTTTGAAGAGTTTAATGATCTCAGTTCCATAATCTTAAAAAATATGACACTAAAATTAATTTCCAGCTTAAGAATTTCATTGTTAGAAAATATCAGTCTTTTGTAACCATTGAAAGTACGCAGATTTGTAGAACTAATATTATCAAGTTTGTAACAGCAATTCTATCTCTATACTGCAAAAAGTTATTGAAATCAATGTAAAAAAATCCCTACCCTTTTTTAAAATGCAGGGGATATTGTATTCCTGTTTCCATTACTTCATCTGTCCATAACACTTTCAAATCTGTTTGAGATTATGGGAGAAAACTTGGTGCACTTGTACATTACCATTTTGATTGTTTGCCTCATTTAGAGTTCTTTAGTCAGGGTCACAATTCAAAATTTTAAGTTTTCACTCACTTCTCTTTCCACTCTATAGAAATTTGAGATAAAGGGATAAACTTGGTATATTCGAACATAATCATTTGAAGGTGAGATTCCTATCTTCAAACTCATCATCATTACAATATATAATATTTTATATATTATAATATTTTTAAGTAACTGATAACTCATAAAATCTTTACATAATAACACAGTGGTTCTTAGTTTTTCTGTAGTGTAATGCAAGTGATATGTCAGATTTGAAGTTAAATTTCCCTGGTTCTTTTTGGATTTCAGAAAGAAGAGGAACAGTTGAAATTGTTGGAAACAGATGAATACCAGGGTAAGTATAAATTCCCATTTTCAAATATAAACTGAGAGAAATATCAGTTTTCTGGAAAAACCAGATACAGTTCTACTTCATTATATGTATCACTACACTACGAAATCAGCAATCATTGCATCCTATAGTAGTCCCAAAGAAATTCATTAATATTTTTGTATGATTTGTTCAGAATATTAGCTAAGCAGCCAAGAATGTTTCTTGCACTCAGTAAAAGTAATATTAAAATCTAAACAGAAAACAACATTTTTATTGAGTTCAGCTTCTGGGCTATTGGATGACAAAGTAAGCTGGTGTGATTTGGCTGGTCCTATGCTGATTTTTATGTGCCTACCCTAAGGCAGTGCATGCTATATTATTATGTTGTCTGTTGGATTGTTACCAATTTAATTTCTGCACAGTAATTCAAGTTGACCCTCATCAACAATTAGCAAACTTTTTGGGTGGCTTGTATTTAGGGGTAATTTTGGTGAAACGGTCAAGGTTTCTGACTGAAAGAAGAAAAATGGCTTCGACATAATAATTTGAGTTATCCAGTATTTATAGTTACCAATTTTAGATGGTTTGCACATGGGGCAAGGAAGGACCCTATCAGGTTTGGGATCAAATGTCAAGGTCACTGTGACTGAAGGAATGAAAATAGATTTGGAACAATATTTCTGCATCACATACCTTGACCAGACTGGATGGCGTGTACTTGGAGTCAGTGAAAAATGTATAGATTTTGAGATCAAATGTCAATTTCACTAACTTAAAGAGGAGAAATGTTTTCCTCACAATCTTTTTAGTTCTACATCACAGAGCTGGGCCTAACTTTGTAGTTGGTCAACACTTGTGTTAAGAAAGAAGTCCATTTATTTTGAGATCCATGGGTCATTTTCCCTACCATCTGAAGCAAATAGAGAATTTTTGGCCACTAAAATTGTAGTTATCTGCAGAGAGCTCTGGTGCATCAGAACTTGTAACTGATGCCTAAGATTTCAAGAGAAATGTGAAAAATAAAGAAAATATGAATAAGGAAGTTAATATAATAATATTTTGAATAGTATAAAAGGGATATTGTCTTGATAATGAAGCATCTTAAATGTAGTCATTGCTAAGCAATTTTATACAAGCAAATACAATAGTTAAAAAAGATGTATTGCTGAAAAATAATGTTAGTTTCCACATTAAAGGTCAAGACTTGAACTTGATTTTTTTTCTTCACAAATGCATATACTTTATACAACAGAATTATTGAATTAGATTTGACTTTAGTAGCTCACCTGACCATTAGGCCAAGTGAATGTATGGTATGGGTCATTGTGTGTCTGCAGTGTGTCATCCATTCACAATTGCTATGTCCTACTTCTTGAAAACCACTCAGTGGAGTTTTGCCAAATCTGAGAAAACTATCCTGGCTTAAGATCTTTAAAATTTACTCAAATGATGTCAACCCATAATCAGTCATGACCACCATAACTGACAGAAGAAAAACATTATGACAGCTTATTTTATAAATATAAATAAATCAGCTTTGTAGAATTTGACCAAATGTGAAAAGCATCCTGGAAAGATGGCTCCAATTCTATATGTATCATACCAATCAGTCTGTCAACCAATATGGCCACCACTGCTAAAATTAGAAAACCAGAAAAGGACTTCTCAAATATATTTCAAAAATAGCTTTACAGAATTAAGAAAAACATTATGACAACTTATTCTGTAATTATAAAACACTGTTAAGCTATTTTTGGTGGTGTATCAACAGTTAAGCTATTTTTGAGCTATTTTTAATGAATGAATGACGATCATTTGAACACACCGTCATTTCTTATTTGTCCATCTTTGTATAAGTAGTAATGATTTCTTTGCACATTTGTGTGGTATCATGCAAATTCCACTTCATACTCCACTCCCCATAATCATCAACATGTCATAGTTACTTAAAAGTTCAAGTTCTACACTGGGTTGTTTAATAACTGAATCCTCGTTTTACAATCACTTTGATAATAATTGTCAATAAAGCACTTTTTCTAATGAAGTTGTTCATGATTCTTTATAAATTAAGGTTATTTAAAAAATGTCCAACATCCAGCTACAACTTTCATGTGTATGCGAAAACATCACAAATTTTTGCTTTGTTGACTAGTTTGGTTCCCATTGTGGCATGTAATAGTTTAGTGCAAAGCAGGAAGTCTACTTAGTAGAGAACCAGACTATCTGTTGATACACCACCTAACAAGTTTCTTTTTTTTTCTCCAAAACTAGCAACATTTATTCAAGAGAATTGTCTATGTCAAAACTCGTTTTTTTGTATTGTTCAGTTACTACAATATTGATGTGAGTATTAGTGAAATTTACCATCGTTGAGCTTGGCTTTAACATTTCTTTTATTCCACTTCCTATATTTGATGCAAAAGACATGATTATACAAATGATGCCAGCTAATAACACAGTGCAACAATACAAGAAATACTTCATAAGTCAGATTTTAAAAAAAACGGTAAGAGAAATGTTTGTGATCATTGCCATTACAGTATGTTGACAATATATGTTTAAATATACACTGCATTTTAAATACTATTTTAAGAGACTCAAGGTTGGTGAAAATAATTATTTGACGAAGAAAAAAATTAACATTATTTTTCAGAAGAAGCCTATAGGTAAATTGTAACCTTGAACCTGAAACCATTTTTATTTATCGCTGTCACTGCATAGGTGCTCCTGGATATAAATGGATAGATCACACTGGATTTTAATAGTTTGCACCCACAAGAATTTTTCCAAGGCAAGCAACATATCATTTTCATCCTCTTAAAAAATTTCGGGACCGCTCCATGGCCTAGTGGTTAGAGCATCCACCGTGGAAGCGGGAGGTCATGGGTTCGATCCCCGTCCGAGTCATACCAATGACTTACAAAATTGGTACTTACAGCTGCCTCGCTTGGCACTTAGCATTAAGAGGTTAGTGTTAGGGCTGGTTGGCCTGGTGTCCTGGATAATGTGACTGGGTGGGGATGTCATGTCTACAGCATGATGCCTCAATGCTAGACATCACTATGAACTGCCTCACTGCAGACATCGTATCGATATGACTGAAAAATTTTTAACACTGCATTAAAAATTCTAATCACACAGTCACTATTTAAAAATTTAATCTTCAATGGATGTAAGCATCATTTGCAAGTCTTACCATGGAAAATAGTAATTTGGCAAAATATATTAAATGTATGGTCAATATGAATTGAAAACATTTGTCTCTGCACTATAGCAACAGATACAGCCAATGGAAAAGGACCAAGGTAAATTATGACAAGCCCTTTTTCATCCATTTTCTTGACCATTTTTGCTGATTCAATTTCCAATGTAAGAAATAAGATTTCTGTTATGTAATTATGAGATATTTTGATTACAGCTTTATTTTCTAGCCACACTCACACAGATTGGATTGACCAATAAATGCAGTGATATACATTTGTTTAGTGGCGCTATTGTCAATACATGCTCTCAAGCACCTATCGGTCATGAATTCTCACCCTCAACAATTGTCTTTCAACAATCAATATAATTTTTAACTTGGAATTTTATTTATCACTGGAAGGGACAATTTGGTTACTGAAACATGTGAAAAATGTCATTAAAGGAAGAGTGGGTTCCAAGATTCACTTCCCTTTTACATGTGAATCACATTTGATACATACCTTTTATAAAAATATTTGTCAGACATTGCTTTCTAAGGGAAGAAAGGTAGATGATACTGATTTTTTGCCCAAATATTCAATGACATTGAGAAATGCCATAAAAATGCAAACATTTTGAATATTTTATATCAGTTTTGATCCTATTTTGTCCTATGTGATAGTCCCGAGTTACATCCCTTTGTCAGTCTCGTTGCAGAGTGTACTGAAATTCATGTAGCTTAGGATATACACTTGTTACGACTCTTTTGGGAAAAAAAGTAAAACCAACAAATTTTGTAAAACTTTACAAACAATTTAATTGTCAAAGTTATAAATGAAAAATGTTTTATGAATTGAATCCAAGCTAGTACTTATCAAGTTCTATTAAAATCTAAATGAATGAAAAGGTCCATATAAATTTCAATACTGGAAATGAACTGGTCCTCAAAGAACCAAATTGGTGTTGTCCAGAATACCTTTGAATATAACAGTTCCAGAATAATATTATAGTCCAAATAATGAGCTCCTTCTGCCTCTACTGAACAGTCCAAATAAATGTTTTTCCTCTTGAAAAATATCTGGGTACAACATAAAATACATCATCAGACTTACAACAGGAACACAATAGAGGAGAAAAAAAAATCAGAATGATTCTGATTGCTTAACTTTCTCCTTATATACACCATATATAATGCAACTGTACTACGCAATAGACCCAATATGACATCATCCACTATTGATTTTGTGTCTGTTTAGAATATTCACCTGACCTTGCACAGCCCATGGGAATCAACAGGATTTTTCTGGAAACATCAATGTCCTATCAGTCACTAAGAAACTACACAGTATGTGCTTTTTTAGGTCTTATTATTATGATTATTACTATTAATTGTGAACACGCGCAAACATCAATTTATTTATAATCCTATGTAATACATTACTCAATTCAAGTAGGCCAGTCTGAACTAAAGATATTCTGTACACATTACAGCCATGAATAAGAATTATAAAAGTGTGCTAAAATCATGTACCAGAAGTTTAAAAGATTATTTATCCAAATAGGAATCAAAATGCTTATCTCTGAATATACACCTCTCCTTTGATGACTTGTGCACAGCAGGTATGAAAAATAGAGACTTGCACTAGAAGCACAGATGCGAGTTACAGAGGGACATCCAAACATAGGCTATGCCATTGTAGAGAAAGCCAGGAGGCAGTTGGGCTGAATACTTGTGTTATAATTGCAGTGTATCCCTCTGGGGTGCAAGACTGAGAGTCAAAAATCTCCTTGGTGTCAAAATTGGGGGTCAGACTGAGTAAAAAAACTAACTTTGGTATCAAAACTGCTGCCATGCTGGTCAAATTAAAAATCTGGGGGTCTCTGAAGTGCAAATGAGAGTAAAGGGAAACACTGTAATTGTGTTGGGAATAATTGTCAATAAAGCACTTTTTCTAATAAAGTTATTATCTTTTTTGTGTATATTACATTTTGCCCAACCTCAAGATCGTTAATCTTATTCCAACTGGTTTTAACCACCTTCACATTATGATTTTTGTTGTTGTTGATTCACAGCCAAACAAGATTCATTTTTTAAAAAGCTAGCGACATTCATAAAATCGTCAACTTTGAAACTAAATTTTTGTAAATTTTTTTATTCTATTGGTAATGTGTAGAAGCTGTGATTTTATTGCCAGTAATAGTGACACATTGTCTACTCCTTGAATGAATCTATAAGTGCCATTGAGGGCACTTTAATAAACATTATTTTCACTAACAGAAAAAATGGAAGAGATTCCTTGGCTGTACCTGACATGTGACCTCCCACCTCCTCCTCTGTACCCAGATGAGCTGCAAGAGAACATTATTCCTCAGGTGCCCTTCTCTACCATCGTGGCCAAGTTTAACGGAATCACTGAGAAGGAGTACAGGACTTCAAAAGACTCCACCCTGAAGAGATTCCAACTGACCAAGCTCCCACCATATATAATTGTTTATATTAAGGTAAAATATAAATGGTTACTTCTTTAAAATGTAGAAATTAGTTGGTTTTCATTAAGGTACAAATTAATGCTGATCAGGGATATACTACTGCAGCTTTTGTGGAAAAATAGTAATTGTGGTTAGAATTTAGCCATAAGTTTATGTAAAAATGTGCAAGATCTCATTTAAAACTTGCTTGCCAATATAATTAAATTGGCAATTACATTGCTGATATTTTTATTCATTTTTTTAAATATTTTTTTATCTTTCTACTGGTCTGTTGCTAGTCCTCCTGAATGAATGGCTACCTCAACATGAGATCTTTGTTACAAGACTTCTTGTACTGTCTTTGTGGTTCTAAATGAGAGGGATGCTGATTTGATGTCCAATATGGCCACTGTGACATGTGTCTTGAAAATCTTGTTTTCACTAACTTCACCAAAAACAAAACATATCAGTTTGGGAAGACTTATTATGGTACATATTTGGTCCTAAATGGTGCCAATGTAATGTCCAGTATTGTCCTGAATGGAAATTCTCATAACATGAGATTTTCAACATAAGACTTTATGGTTTCTGGTTAAACCTAAATGAAAATGTTGCTGATCCTACAGTATGGCAACTATCGTAGCCATCTTGAAAACATTATCACTGCTCTTCCGGAATAAATATTCATGTTTACATGGAGTTTTGAGGAGACGATATTGATGTTACATCAGTTTTTGCCATCACAGTGGCTGATTTGATTTTGTTATAGGGTTTAACGTCCTTTTTCAGCACAATATAGGCTATAAATGGTAGCCAGTCTTAATGGTGGAGGAAGAACTTGTTAATAATCCAAAAAGAATCATTAACCCACGTGAAGCTACTGGCAAGCTTTCTCACATACCCACATTGGCTGAGCCTGAGACTCGAACCAATGCAGACAGAGGTGAGATGGCAGTGATCCATAATAAGTGCTTTTTACCACCCTAATGAGAAGAAATGTGCCCGGCTTGAATTCCTGAAAGATCTTTTTGGTTATTAGAGCTTCAGTCTCTTCGAGGGACAGTTGCAAAGCTGCCAACCCTCATTATTTTCGCATGAATTTCACGACTTTTTCAGAAATTCATAGATTCACACTGCATGCAAAAAAATCATGAATTCCCCAATTCTCAATTATTTTAAATCTTTAATAACATAACATTGTTTCCTGTTAAGCGCTAGTCCTGATATCAACAGTTGCTGAAATAGTCTGGTACTGCTGGTCACGATATTAGTTGAACTATAGCTGATTGGAACAGTTAGCTTGGTAGCAAGCATTTTGACTTATTTTAATCTATGTATAAGAGTAGTTTTACAAATGCTTTTGAGAGAAACTGGGGTCTAACCAGAATTTTGCTCTGTGCATGTGCCTCCAACACTGATTTGAATTACCATTTAGCATCATATCTTCAAAATGTCTTCACCACCAAGGAAAGAGAAATGCTGTGCACAAAAGTGAAGTTTAGTTTGGAATACACCAAACTTGTACTGTGCATTCAGCCATCAAACACCAATATAATATACATCATGCTTTTTGCATGCAGTGTGCCACGAATTTTAGCATTGGGTATGGTGGCAGAGATGATGTGAGGAAGCAGGTTAATAGCAAAAAGCACATATAGGTTGGGAAAATTAAGAACTCGTTGTAGATTTCAGCTCTGAAATATTTTAAGCCATCGAAGGAAAACCTGCAACCTACCAAACTGTAGCATTGTTTGTGAGTTTTCTTGTTGAACACAATCATCCTTTATCAGTTGGAAGCCATGTTAAAAATAAATTTGTTCTGACAAATATTCCCAGACTCTAAGATCGCTTTACAAATTCATGTAAAAAGTCACTAATTGTTATTCCTCTTTTCACCGATTGAGAGCCTGGAGCATGTGTTGTTTTTTAAAGTGAATTTAGAATGAACTAATACAGATATGATATTGTTTGTGTCAGCTTGCACTTCATTCTTTCAAGAATACATTTATTTAATCTTTATTCACTAGAATTAAGAATGCTTTGTCTGATATTAAGTATTGACTGATATTTTGAAAACAAATTAATGAGACATTAGTTTACAATGGATGGGCTGTAGGTTTGATTTTGAAAGGGTCCAGTTGTCTCAAGATTGATGTATAATTTGCAGTATCATGAAAATGTTTTTCATGATATTAAAAGAAAAGTGGTCAGGCTTAAAAAGATTGTTAGAATTAAATTTGCATTGTCTGATTAAAATAAAAATGGTAGATTCCATCAGCAGAATAGCCAGTGTTTAATTTTTTAAAATCTTCTTTATTTCAGAGATTTAATAAGAACTTCTTTGTATCAGAGAAGAATCCTACCATTGTGAATTTTCCAATTAAGTAAGTATACTGAATATCAGTTGTGTGTTCATTCACTTAGCTATCAGAGAGATTTATTGATTACCAAAATAAAATTTAAAACATATGCAAGTTTAAGTTACTGAAAATTGACTTCTACAATAGTAATATTAGTTTTATTGAAAAGCTTCCTTTACTTTAAAAATTTTCTGGAATAAATTAAAGTTTGTATATATACTGGTGTTTTTCTACATGAAATTTTTTGGTTTTTCCCGAAACTAACAGACTTGTGTTTATATTTATTAGTGAGCACTCTCATCAGCTCATTCCTTATTACGATCTTGAAATGCCTTTTCTAAGTCATGTAATAGAAACATATGATGACGATATATATATATTTTTTTTCATTCATTCATGTTGAAAAAATTACAGTGTATACCGTATTGAATGTATATTGCGTTCTGGTTAAATTTTGCAAGGTTACCTCGTCATAATGAGCACTAGCTGACGATATAAATGTATAAAAGTCACAATCATGCATATCTAATTTTAGAAGAGTTAGCTCCCTTTTAAGGTGGTTGTTCACTCATGTTAATGGAGGAAGAGTATTAGCTGCATTATGGTCAACTTGTTTCAGAATGGAAGATACCAGTTACTGACATCAAATATTGTATAAACCAGCATGTTCATCATACTTGACAAACTATCTTGAATGAATGAAAATTCTACAAACTTAAGATCATCAAACCCACTATTGGAGTCTGGCATCCCTTGCACAGAACAAATCACAGATGAGGTTGTGCTGATTGTGTATTGGGCACATATCTGACTAGAGTCTCTCTTCTGTAGGGTGAAACTCAAATCACAGTGCATCTTTTCACCCTCAGACAGAAGTATTTTGTAGTAAACTCAAAATCTTGGACCTTTTTTTAATAGAATTTGATTTATATAACAAATTTGCCCATATGTTTCAAGGTTTTACATGCAGTGCTTTTATCTTTTATTTTATATACATTTTCCAGAATATTATCATCTCAATGTTTTTTCCTTAATCTTGTACTTCATATTTATATTTATTTGGGATGGGCTGAGTGGTCTAAAGTGGTTGCCATTACCGATCACTACCATCTCACCCAAGTCTTTGTGGGTTTGAGTATATGGCCTGTGTGGATAAGTGAGAAAGTTTACCAGTAGCTTCCAGTGGGGCAGTGGTTCCCACCAGTGTTTTCCCATGTACTTCCTCAACTAGTTACACTGGCTTTCAATTGTAGCCTATTGTGTGTGGAAAAATGGTATTAAACAACAACAGTATTTATTTGAAATGGTTTTATCTTGCAAAGCTTTTGTGTAATTCTTAATTTTTACATTTTCAAACTTTATCTTCGGTTAGTACTGTATAGCACTATTGTGTATTAATGCTCTAAATGCTCACTACCTAACATACTTCATTCTCTTCCAATATGAGCATGCTGAATAAAGAAAATGTAAGGCCCTTCTTTGCACTAATTTAACCCACAAAGTAAGTTTTAGCAAGACACTAGGCATCTATGATGTTTGCTCATTTTAAGAGACACTTCTCTTCTTTTAGCCATAGGCACATAGAAATAAATGCACCAAATGGGGCCCATAATTTGATTGGTTTTTAAAAACAGAAGGGTGTTGATTTATTAAAGCAAGGTAATAAGGACGGTAAGTCACATTTGAAAATTTAAGTTCCTTGTAAAAGCTGACATCATGGCAGATAAATAAGATATTACTTTAAGCTTAGATCAACAGAAATAGTTCATTTCTGTTATTTGTATTTACTGGATTAAGTCTGTGATTAGGGTGTGGTCAAGAAGTTGATTTTGCTGCAACTTCAAAAGTTATAATCAATTTCGCTTTTTCTTTATTTAGAAATATAGAATTTGGGGACTTACTGGACCCTGAGATGAGAGCCATGCACAAGTACACAATGTATGACCTGATGGCCAACATAATACATGATGGGGAACCAGGTCCAGGGAAGGGGACATACAGGATACATGTACTCCACAAGGTATGCAGCTCAGGCTTTGGCCCATCACAATGATCACATTACAGTGGAACCTGTCTTGAAAGACTGCCCCTTCTGCCAAAATATAATGGTCTCTCATGACAGGTGGTGTCTCAAAACAGGTCATAACATCAGTACATGGAGAACATGGTCTCTCAAGACGGGTGGTCTCTCATGGCAGTGGTCTCAAAACAGTTTTACTGTATTTATACAAGTCAGTCTACATTATTTGCCTGCTGAATGTTTATTAAATTATAACTTTACACAATAAAATGATTATATGAAATGCTGTCTGTGTTATTACTTGACACTTAAAGCCAGTTGTGATAAACATGGTACTCAAAACCAACATGTGATATTGCATCTGGCATACCTTAACAGTCATATTACAGATGTTAATTTTAACTGCTTTCTAAACATTTTGTTGTAGGGGACAGGGAAATGGTATGAGTTGCAAGATCTCCATGTAACAGACATCCTGCCTCAGATGATCACATTGTCAGAGAGCTACATACAGGTAAATGATCTCAGGAGTTCTGACCTAGAGTTTGCAGACCTGCCAACCCTTATGATTTTGCCACAAGTCTGACAAAAACTACCCTTAAATATGAGCTTATGGCATAAAAGCAAAAACTACAGAAAAGTTATTGTTGTAGAAAAATCTGGATAATTTGTTCATATATGTATGATTTGGATCTGGGTTTCATATCAGAATTAGTGAAATTAGTCAGGTAACCAGTCTAATCTTATAATTTTTACAACAGCACCTCAGACACATTAAACTGCACCTATTTGTTCATGCAGTGTGTCTTCATGATCAAACTGCTGATTATTTTTTTTTTTTAAATTTAATGGCATCCTGCAAGTGATTCATGTCTAAGACGAAAAGGCAAATAAGCCTCTTGAAAAGTGTTAATAATCAAATGGAATATTCAGATTTCTGTGAATGAAAGCTGAAAGGACACAAATACATTTATTGGACATAGTGTGCCAATTTTAGTAGTGGTAGTATAATGACTGCCGTCATGTGAATTGGAAAAAGAACTTCCAAGAATTACGTCAAGTTGAGAGATAGCAACAAGCCATTGAGCTGAATAGGGATTTGGAACTGAAGTTTGTGCAACTGTACGGTAAATAATGACACTAGTGGTAAATAAAGTCTATGTGTACATACAAACTTTTCAGTTTAGCATAATGTATATCATCGCTGCGATGTTTCGAATACCAAACTTTTTATTGTTTTCCAGCTTTACAGTTGCAGTATATGATATTTTGTTTCGCTTTACTTAAAACTGGCCAAACTTACGAAAAAATCAACTACCTTACAGACACAGACTTGTCTGGGTTGGCAGGTCTGAGTTTGACCTTGCATTGACCTTGCATTCGTACAGATGTTGCAGAATTTTATTGTTTGTCAGATTATTTTTGGATTTATTTAATTGTATTTCACCAGACTACACAAATCAGGAAGTATCATTAGATACACTGATTTACCGAAAGAGATGAGTTGTTTTGGGTGGTAAACTGGTCTGTAATTGCATCGTCCTTCCTTTTTAGAGTGCACCTGTCTGTCCATAAGGCAAAGTGAACTTGTGTTCATCCATTGTGCATTGTGTATAGTTCATTGTTCATCAACAAGTGTTTGTTACCTTTCTGGAGATCATATATTTGATTTTGATAAAACTTGGAATACATGTTTATGTCATCCAAATCTCGATCATAAGAGAGGTCTACACATATTAATGAGGTGATTTTGCATCTGGTAGGCTGAGCATGTTGCCACTCTGGAATCTATGTTTTAAATGAACTTTTATAAAATACAGTTTGGAATAAATGCTTATATCATTAAGATCTTGGATGAGTTCAATAATGAGTGAGAGATATGTACAGATTAACGAGGTGATCATGCTTCCAATTGACTGAGCTTGTTACCATTCTGGAAAAGCAATAATTTGATGTTATTTAAATTTGACAAAGATGTTTATATCATCAAGATCTTGGGTAAATTCAATAAGTAGCAAAGATCCGTACATAATAATGAGGTGATCTGAATCAGATTAGCTGTGCATTTTACCTCTCAGTATGGCATATTTCTGATCTGACTTTGACCAGACTTGGAATATATAGTTGCATCATTAAGATCTTGGACAGGTCTGATAATGAGTAAGATTCATGCATATTAATAAGCTGATCTTGCATCTGATTTGCTGAGCTTGTTACCACTCTGGAGGCCTTAATTTGGATCTGATTTTGATCAGATTTGGAAAATAGCTTATATGTTCACAATCAAATTAGATGACCTGACTGGCGAAACATATTTAACACCATAGAGACTATATTTCTGATCAGATGTGGAGTGAACATGGCAGGTAGAATTTAGTCATCATGATTTTAGATGGGTACAGTTATGAACAATATCACCACATAAGATGAAGTGATCTTATGTGTGCTAGCTGAGTTTATCAACGATTTCCGATTACTTTTGGTCAGATGTTTATCAAACATAGTCAGTAGGGTTATAATATGAAGATGCCAAATAAGTTTAATGTATGAGAACAAAATGTGAATAGTAGTAAAATTCAGCATAGTTACAAATAATTCTCAGTTCATATTCTTTGTAATAAATTTATTTTATAATTTAACAACTTTTTTCTGCGCTAAAGGAGAGCAGGGGGAGTAATCCAGGATATCACTATTGAGACTCACTGGATTGTGGTTAAATTAATTTTTTTCCCTTGCTCAAAAAAATGCAGTCTGGTATTTTTTTAGATTTAAAAGTAGAATATAAATTGCATACCTGTCAATAGAACAATATATAAACATGATTGAAATAATCACCTTAGGAACTAGCATGAATAATTTTTTTATTTATTGCTGATGAAATTATATCCAATAGAAATATAAAAAGTAGATCAAATAATGGTTTATTAGATTAGTTTTTTTTGTAAGTGTTGAATTATTCCAGTCTTGAGACACTAGTATAATGGAGTGTTGTGAATAAATAAAAAAACAGCCACATGATTAGATGCATTGTAGAAGAAACAATATACAATTTCTGGCTTTCATAACTATGTGCATTATTGTGATTCAGAATTGTTTTACAGACTTGAAGACATTTTTTTCACAAGTAATTGTATGAGGTTTTTGTAGGGTTTATTTTGCTCCAGTAAAAGCCAGTCTCTTAAGGTTATAATTTATTTGCATCATTTCTATAAACCATATTTGAAATTCTTAAAATAGTTGGAAGCGGGTTTTAAAAAAAAATTTGATAGTCACTATTATTACAATGTTAAAATGCCTGAAACAATTGCAAATTATATTTTATCACCTATATTGTGCATTATTTAATTTCATATCACATATTTAGTGCCATTGCTCACAAAGTATTTCAATTCATATTATATATTTTTGGTCTTTAATTTAAAGTAAATACCCCAAAATGATTTCTCCTCAATAATTTCCATATGTATGAAGCATGAGTAAAGGAACCCTTGATCTTAAAGGTGAAATAAAATTGTATTTTACTTTTAGTTTGTATGAAAAGCATTTTGTCTCTGTAGACCATAAATTAAAGTTTCATACGTAAAATTAACTTTAAAATCTCATGTATAACTTTTATTATGAGCAGAAGACTATAGTACATATTAATTATTTCTTTCTCTTTGGAAAGAATTTTTATAAAACTTTAGTAAAATTTGGTAAATTTGACAGAAGCTTCCCTGATGAATTTGTCAATTGTTACATTAGGTTAACAAGGTAAATGATATTGGACTCACTTGGGATTCACTAGACTCACTTCAGACTCACTGTTTTCTTCTGCAGAAATTTAGTGGATCTATTGTGTTCATATCTCTTGCACCAATAATTCCATTTTATATGCCCATCTTAAGTCTGGCATATTATGTTATGGGACTGCATTCAGCTGTCCATCAGCATTGCATATCTGGTCCATAAATTGTTATATTTAGAGATTCATGACTAAATGGTGTGGCACATACTGTAACTAGCCCACCCACCCCCTGCCCCATTTGTTTAAGTAACTGAAGATATTTATATGAAACATTGTCCAAATTTTCATAATGTGGAGACAGTGTCACATACCACACCCTCTGCTGCAAAGTCGAGGACATTTCAAAGGAAAATATTTTCTTTACTTGTATCCATGTTTAGAACATTTGAATCAAGGAAGATACATGAATGAAACTTTTGCCACTTATATCTCATGTATAGATGTATATATATATCAAGAGTAAGGTCACAGTAAAGAAAACTATAATATTTGATGTGTGTCTTTGTTTGGAGTACAACTTTTGAACCAAGGAAGATAATGAGTTCGACCGCCGGCTGAGTCATACCAAAGACTTACAAAAATGGAACTAACAGCTGCCTCGCTTGACACTCAGCATTAAGAGGTTAGTGTTAGGACTGGTTGGCCTGGTGTCAGGATAATGTGACTGGGTGGGACATCATGCTACTTGTCTTTGGCATGATGCCCCAGTGCTAGACATCACTATAAACAGCCACAATATAGACATTGTAGTGATATGACTGAAAAATTGTTAAAGCTACATTAAAAATCCTAATCAAACAAAGAAACAAACCAAGGAAGATATTTTATTAAAGCACTGCCCAGTGTATGTCATAAATAAGCACATGATAGTCCTACCCCTTGCCAGTGTCTTGATCACATTGAGAGGAAATATGACATAATTGTTTGAACCACTAATATATATAATGAAACTGAACCTAATTTTATATCAGTCATATGTAGAAAATGTGTCGTGACAAAAACAGCCCCATCTCATGATCTAGCAGCAATTAAAAAAATCTCTGCTTCTTGACGTTGAGAATACAACTTTTAAAAAGTTGTATATATTTTAGTGAACCACATATATATCTTGACTAGACAGTGTGTCCCATATCACCACATCCTTTAGGTCAAGTAATGGAAAGAAAAGATAAATCCATGACCTTTATGTTTACACCTAGTCATAACCCCTGCACCCAAGGTTAAGGTCACAACAAAGGATTATATAAGCCTGAGACCTGTTTCAATCTCCAGGCTGTTATTTTTTTTAACTGTATAGATATTTTGATGAAACTTTACTTGGGACCACACCTTATTATACCCATGAAATACCTTTAGCTCAAAGATCAAGGTCTTTAGTAGAAACTTGTCTAAAGAGTGACATGTCATCTGTTGTTTGTAGTACATTTGTTGACATCGCTATTATTATGAAGTTTTGTACTTCATATATTGTGTGCAAACAAAACTTTTTAGAGCTAGACAGTGAAATCTAAGAGACATGCTTAGGATTCCACTTGACTATAGTGATACTGCCACAACAAATCACTTCAAAAATGATAACCAGATGGAATTGTTGTGCTGACAATAATGGAGCGAGTTCAAAATTTATTGAACTTTTTTACACTTAGCTTGGGTTTTTTAACAGTTTGATGAATGAAAGGTTCAGCTAATAATGTATGCTGTCCTTTTCTTAATACAGGGTGTTAATTCACAATAAAATCAAGTTTTGGACTCTAGCTTTAATTTATTAGAATTACTATATACTTTTTCATTTCTGCACACCCATATTTCACTTTTACAGGAGATAATTCTATTATTCAGTTTTATCACACACAGTTTACATAATACAGTATTATAATATAATGTTTGCTTTACACACATTTGGTATGAATTTATTTATAGTTTAGTGAATAAATGTTTGCTTCTAATACATTCATTGCTACATAGACTTTATAACAAATAATATGGTTCTTTCATGGGATCAAGAATCAGGACTTTGGAAAATGTGGTTCAATAAAGTCTGCGATATTAGTCTTTGCTTGCTTTTTCTTTTGTTTTTTAATTGCCCATTTCCTCTTAATGATAAAAAAAATTACAAATCTTTTTACAAAAATTCCAACATACTTGATATAGTTTACTCAAAAGATGCATTGTATAAGCTTCCTTAAAAGGTTCCTTAAAAGGTCAGTCAAACTGTAAACAACATAGACCCTGATCTGTAATTGCATAATGCAGCTGCAGATCAGGGTGGGTGTTTTTGCTCCACTGATTACTTCTTACAAATTGTATAGACCCAGATCTTTAGATACATTGTGTGACAGAATATCTGGGTCCTTGGAGTTTGCAAGACTCATCTTATAAGCAAGTATGAATAATATAATGAAGTGAGGCTATTGGTATCAGAAATTAAGACATAAAAAACAAGCTATAAAATATTTGCTTTTTTTTTTTAGTGTGAAGTATGACACTGCAGTCACTTTTCTGGTGGCAGCATCTATATTTTATTGGGGATTTTTTTCAAGTTTATTAACAGTGGTTTAATTGTTGGCTCAGTATCCAGGCTCTTGCCTTGTCTTTTAACTCTATATGCAGTGTTTTGTCTAGTGCATAATTTGTGTAAAAGAGACACTATATCCCACAACAACAACAAGAGATTTAATGTGTCATAAATGGCACACACAAAAATAATATACCAAGCAATCATTAAATGTCCAAATTCCTTAGTGATTGTTCTTATGAAAACAAAAAATATCCATGAAGCAATCTTCGTTTATTATAATCGATGCTATACCCTGACTGTCAGTTGTTCTGTTCTCCCAGTCCTGTGTTTGGCAAATCTCTGGATCATCAGGATCAAATACTCAATATATCTGATAATATTTCTTTGCTGAGAGGTTAAGGAATACACTCAGAATGAAACTGAATTGTAATAGTATCAAAATAAATTAGAAACAAATTTAAGTAATTTCCACTCCTGTTTTATTCATTTTTTTAACAAAATAGAAAAATGAGCAGTCTATGTGATTCTCATAAACACAGGCATCTATTCAAGAATTGGAAAGCGTGAATTCTGCTTAGAGGTTTGTAAAAAGTTTTTGTTAATGTAATGACCAGATTTTAATAGTCCCCTGCGTTCTTTGCCTCCCATTTAAAGTAGGCCATAGATTTATAATGATTCTGTTAACATTAAAGTATATAACAGTTATATCTTTGAACTCGAATCTGTACTTTCTTGAGACTTGATATTTGTGTGTAGGCGAAGGAAATATTCTCTACTCTGACCATATTGAATCACTGTGGCTTAGTCTTATTGTGTTCTTACCTTATCATTTTGATGTAAACTTGGAAGACATTTTTGGGGTCTTACTAATTGCCTGCATGTCAATCTGGCCACCTTTCAAGCGTTACATTTAGTTTATTTTGTTCTCTTATTTACCATTTCATTGTTATCTTGTTAAGGCTTGTAGTTGTTTAATAAATGGTACACTTTGATGTTTGACTTTTATCTTGGCTTCTTCTTTTCATTGTATTAGATCTTTGAGCTGCGGAAGGACATCCCAAACCCTTTTTATGGAAAGCCTGTCTTTGAAACTGAAGCAGAAAATGTAACCATGGAATCTTCAGCTAGCTGAGATTAGATTAGTCTCCAAACAAGACTTGAAGCATATGTAGTGAAGTTCATGAAATGGCAACAAAAATAGATGTGCTTCTCAGATGAGAAACTTGATTGAAAATCATTTGCTAATGTTTGTATTGTAATAGTAGTTTAATGCTTATATCTCTGCACTTTTGTGTCCTTTTCAAATGTTAATAAAAGTAAAGGATGTAAAACCTACCAATTCTTATCAATAATATAGAACACAGAAAAGTGTAAATCACTAACCATGGCTTTTAGGTGGATTTCTTACAAAAAAATAACTGGAGTGAATAGTTATCGACATGCATTTTTAGTTTGTTCTTTGACAATGGTACCATGACTCGTATTTTTTTTATCGATTTTCTCATATGTTTGGACAGTGACAGAGATTTGCAGATAATGCATGAAGTAATTCAAAAATATTTTATTTGGTCTGAATCTGATTAACTTTCAATTTCAATATTATGAAATTTCGTATGTTAAATTCAAGACTTTGGGTATGCATAAAATTAAACACAAAAATGTTAATGTTGCCTTGTATTTCAGTAAGCTAACAGAAGTCTTACTAAACCATTGGAATGAACAACCCAGATTGAATCATAATCTTGTTGTGATGGAAGCCATGGAGCATGTAACAGATTTCATATAAAACTTGCCAATGCCGTAATGTTGTTACCAGGACATTGAGAAATGTTATTTGCATAGTGATGGATTATAAATGTCAAGTGTCAATATTAAATGCAATAAAACAAATCCAGTCATTTACTTTTCATCTTATTTTTCTTTTCAGTTATCACACTCATTTATTTAACTGTTTCAGTGTGAAGGGCTTTTACTCGTTTCACCTTATTCTCCATTCTTTATCAATGCACTATGGGCAACTTCTGTCCTCTGTATTTTAAAAGACAGAGAAATATAAAAATAAGGTTTTATTAGCTCTACTAGTCATAGACCAGAAGTGTTTATGGGAGGATAAGTTATCGTTGATCATTGTCTGATGTCCAATGTCCATTCATCTATAAGCACGAGTTTGGTATCACTCCTCTTCTTAAAGTACTTGAAGAATTGCCATGAAACTTTAAACAAACATTCGTTTTAAGGTTTTGTTGGTTCTACATGAAAATGGTGCTGATCAGATATCCAGTATTCCTACTTCAACAGCCATCTTTAACATCATATCACTACTCCAGAATGAATTGTCATTATCAACATTGGGTTATCAATACTTTTTTAGTTGTTCCTAAATGAAAATTGTAACAATCTGACTCCATTTTAGTCACCATTGCAGCTAGCTTAAAAATCTTTTTATTGCTACTTCTCCTGAACAGAAAGGCACATTGACATGAGGTTTTAATCAGAAGACATCTTATTTAGTCCAGTTGGTTCTAAATAAAAAAAGGTTAAATTCAAACATCCACCAATCAGGTAATCCCAGTGGCCATATTGAAAATCTTGTTCTCGCTACACTTGAATGGATATATCTACATAGGGGTTTCACTAAAAGACTTCCAGATCATCAGACTTGTAATCCATGGTTTGTTACCTGACCAGGCAAGCCTGGGTTGGCTGCCTGTATGAGTCATTAGTAAATGCACATGGCTATCGTTTACTTGTCATGAAAAGCCAGTAATGTCTTGAACAAGTCATATCAACACTAGAAGACTTTTTATGATGTCTACTTGGACCTAAATGAAATGGTGCCACCTCAATAATGAATATGGCCATCTTGAAAATCTTTTTATTGCTGCTCCACTTCAACAGATAGTCCTAACAACATTGGGCTTTCACCAGAAGTCATCTTAGTCTTTGTATTAAATGAATATGGTCCCAATCTGGCAGTCAGTTAGGACTGCTATGGCAGCCAGCATGAAAATCTTGTTATTGCTACTCCTCCTAAACAAAAATCTATATTAACATCAGATTTTCACTAGAAGACAAATTATGAGATTAGTTTGTTCTGAATGGAAATGGTGACAATCTGATGTCAACTTTGGCTGACATAATGAACAGATTGAAAATCTTGTCATTATTTCTCCTGAAGGGTTGATCATATAGGTATCAGATTTCCACCAACAATTTTCAAATGGTATCTAGTTTATCCCAAATGAAAATGAATGATGCCTTTCTTATATCCTTTGTGGTTGCCACAGTGGCTGAATTTAAATTTTATCTCAAGAATATCATAGATGGTTTTAACATCAGTAGTTAAAAAGAATAAATGTTCTTACCTTGAATTCCTGGAAATTCTTTTCGGACATTTGAGTGCCAATTCCTTAGAGGGACTCTTTTATTTCTGAACATTACTTCATATACTTTAACTGAACAGATGGATGGATAGATGATGTTGTACTTGTTGTAGGGTTTAATGCCATTTTTCAGCACACGATAGGCTATACATGGCGGCCAGTATTATTGGTGGAGGAAGAACCCGGGAAACCCCCCCAAAAAAGAACTACCAATCTACAAGAAGCTACTGGCAAGCTTTCTTGCATAACTACATTAGCCGAATCTTATACTCGAACACTCACAGACAGGTGAGATGGCAGTGATCTGTAACGGAAAGTGCTTTAGACCACTCTGCCACTTAGGTATCCTTGGATGGATAGATGATGGATGAATGGAAATGTTCATAGTATGACTGGCAATTTTGCATAAATGTTTTATGTAGCAAGATTGAAGGATTCTGAACACAGAATTAAGTACACGTAATTTATGCACATGACAGACAAAGAAGTTTCAAAAATGCATTTCGATTTAAGAGATGTTCAAACAGATGAATGTAAGTTAAAACATAACAGCATGGTAAAACAGTACTTGATCAGAAGCACTAACCATGGCAGTAGAAGTAAGAACTATGAAACCAGCCATAGGCTGTTGTTCATAGAATGTGTTTATGCTTAAGTCAAGTAAACATCATGTGTGGAAATGTCTTACAATTTTTAAAATTTTGTATATCTTATCTATGCTGCATATTTAGGGTAAGATGTTTTTTGGGGGAATGTATGATATGAAGTTTGTTGATTGTGTCTTAGGATTTAACTAGAAATAATTGGTATCTTTATTTTGAAAATGCAAATTTCAAGAAAGTGCCCGACTTTGGCATTTACACATACAAGAAGAACTGTACTAATCAAACAACAAAATGGTTCCTTAATTGGATTTTGAGAAAGAACTAAATCAGATTTTTATTATATTTTTCTTAACATATCTACTATGCTGGCACTGCATAGAATAGTTTTGTTTTTACATGGATCTTGGTCTTTACTTTCTCATATATATATGAAATGACATGCATCATTCTTCCATATACACATTATGTGCTGTATTCTTATACTATAGTGTATATAAAGTATTAGTCACATTACAGAAAGGAGTTCATATTCCCTATTTCTTTAAGCGCTGATGCACATATACCAAAAGTGATAAAGGGGAATCTTAATATATTACTGGTAACCAGATTTTTATATTAAATATGGCTGTATAGATTGGCTAATTAACAAATTGTGAGAACTGAGATAACCCTGCCTATTCGCTATCTTTTCATTTTCCTAATAAAGCAACACAGAAAAATTGATTTTTAAACTTTGAACACTTGTAAAGATAAATATTTTTGTCTGATAGTTACATTTTTTCAATGATAATCATGTAGTTACTTAAAATGTATGCATGTTTTACATTGTAAACTGTCCAGGTGTCAAACTATGTGGCAGCATACATACAAATTAGACAAACTGTAAAGGTTCAAACGCTGCTCTTGATAAAATTAGTATGCTCCCAACCCCTTTCTAGTGATTGGTTTAAAACATTGTTAAAACATTGGCCCTTTAGAACATGCTCCCTACCCCTTTCTAGTGATTGGTTTAAAACATTGGCTCTTTAGAACATGCTCCCTACCTCTTTCAAGTGATTGGTTTAAGACATTGGCTCATTAGAACATACTCCCTACCACTTTCTAGTGATTGGTTTAAAACATTGGCCCTTTAGAACATGCTCCCTACCCCTTTCAAGTGATTGGTTTTAAACATTAGCCCTTTAGAACATGCTCCCTACCACTTTCTAATGATTGGTTTAAAACATTGGCCCTTTAGAACATGCTCCCTACCAGTTTCTAGTGATTGGTTTAAAACATTAGCAAATTAGAACATGCTTCCTACCCCTTTCTAGTGATTAATTTAGAACATTGGCTCTTTAGAAGATGCTCCCTACCACTTTCTAGTGATTGGTTTAAAACATTGGCCCTTTAGAACATGCTCCCTACCCCTTTCTAGTGATTAATTTAGAACATTGACCCTTTAGAACATGCTCCCTACCCCTTTCTAGTGATTGGTTTAAAACATTGGCTCTTTAGAACATGCTCCCTACCACTTTCAAGTGATTGGTTTAAAACATTGGCCCTTTAGAACATGCTCCCTACCACTTTCTAGTGATTGGTTTAAAACATTGGCCCTTTAGAACATGCTCCCTACCCCTTTCTAGTGATTAATTTAGAACATTGACCCTTTAGAACATGCTCCCTACCCCTTTCTAGTGATTAATTTAGAACATTGGCCCTTTAGAACATGCTCCCTACCACTTTCTAGTGATTGGTTTAAAACATTAGCCATTTAGAACATGCTCCCTACCCCTTTCTAGTGATTAATTTAGAACATTGACCCTTTAGAAGATGCTCTCTACCCCTTTCTAGTGATTAATTTAGAACATTGGCTCTTTAGAACATGCTCCCTACCACTTTCTAGTGATTGGTTTAAAACATTGGCCCTTTAGAACATGCTCCCTACCCCTTTCTAGTGACTGGTTTAAAACATTAGCTCTTTAGAAGATGCTCCCTACCACTTTCTGGTGATTGGTTTAAAACATTGGCCCTTTAGAACATGCTCCCTACCACTTTCTAGTGATTGGTTTAAAACATTGGCCATTTAGAACATGCTCCCTACCACTTTCTAGTGGTCAACTGGTTTTAAACATTCGCATTTTAGAATTGGTCACATCAGAGACTTTCTTTTTCTTCAGTTATTTCTGTAATATTTGCTTGTAAGCGCTAGTGGAAAATAGGAGAGAACATTGCTAAGTTTGTGCATGTTTATGATTATAAAAAATCCTAAATAGAATCTCAGAGGAATCAGACACACGTTTCTTGTTTTGCAAGTATTTAGTAACATCGTTCTGTTGTAAATGCATATGTTACTTATATTATTACAATAATGTTAATTATATTCTCTTTTATTACCTCAAATGCATTTTTCAATCTTTGCAATATTGTATTTTCATTAATTATATGAGCCGCATTATAAAAGTAAATCTTTGTATGTATCCATACATGTACATATTGGTCAATGTTCAAGATACAACACTCCCCATGAATAAAGGCAATATCGGGTCAAATTAAGCTGAAGATTTGAATACAAAATATCTTGAAACCCATTACATTTTTTAAATGAGTGGAGCATATCAAATTCAGATAATCCACTTTGCTTCACCAGTATTAAACATTTTTTCATTCTTCTCTCTCTTTCTCTCTCTCTCTCTCTCTCTCTCTCTCTCTCTCTCTCTCCATTTCGCTTTGTTTTGGAAGGAGAAAAAAAAAACATTTTAAGAGGAGTGCTTGTCATATTCAATTTATTATGTACTTGACATTATTTAGAAGCAGATGGCATAATTACCTAGTAAGGGACTCGTTTATCATTTAAACATTCTAGTGAGAGAAAAAAAGTTTTATTCATAGATTTCTCTTAGTTTTTCCGCCATCTGTTTTTCTTGAAATATATGATTAAATGTAAGGTCTGGCTAGCTCTGTTACTGCTTGTCTATTGTAGCTTTTTCAGGTAGACTCGAAAGTAGCCAAACTCGACTAAACATGTGAACCCATTGACCTATCAGGTCGCCCGTGTTCAAAGATCAGTGATCTTTGAGTGGTTTTTATTTAAAATGCTCTTCCCACTATGTTACTGTATCACATGATTTCGAGTTCTCATTACTTAGTGTTTACCCAAAATATAGCTTATCATTACTTAAAAATTTTGAACCACCTTACACGAAATAATTACAATCCTCTCGGACCATCATCTCTTAATATAATAGCGTATGGATTAAGGGTTATGGACATTTGTACACACGTGTCATATCAAAGACATTAGTTTAATGAAGGCCTGTTTTTTTATTTTTACAGCTTTATCCAGATGTTTTACTTATGACTGCAAGTCCTAATGCATCTTAATAGGAATTTTGTAGACCTTTTATAATTGTGTTGTCATGGACATAACCTAATTTGCAATGACCCTCTCTGATCACCCATCTCTCTGATCACCCATATCACGCAAGGACTCCAACAACTTCCACATCATTCTAGTGAATATGCTGGGTGCATTCTGGACTCCGAATGGCATGACCAACCATTGGTAGGTCCCATCCAGAGTAGCAAAAGCGAGCTTTGCCCTATCCTCCATTCTCACACAGATTTGCCAATATCCCTTGGACAAACACAAGTTCGAGAAATTTTTGGCCTTAGAGACAGAAGCGAACATTTGTTCTGGGTCAGGTAGCATCTCCACTTGAAATTTCGTCACCCGATTCAGCTTCCAGTAGTCGACACAAAAACAACGTGTGCCATCCTTCTGCACTAGGACTACCGGAGAGCTTTAAGGAGAGTCGGCGGGCTCGATTACTCTCAGGGCAATTATCTGCTCGATCTCTTCTCTTCCGACTTGTCGTTTTGCGTGAGGCAAGGGATGGGGTTTCCGCTGAACTGGCCGGTCGTCCACCAGCTTTAACCCAAACTCGACGTGACGTTCTCCTGGGTATTTCCGTAAGCACATCGGAATACCCGGCCAGCAAGGTGTCTACCCTTTCCCGCTGTAACGTGGTCAACATGGGGTCTCACTCCACGACCAAGGGTGTCTCAACCCTCGTTAACGGACAGCTCAGGACAATATTAGTCCCTTCCGTGTCGCCTTCGGCGTCCTTGGTGACGATCGTGGCGACTACAGAATCGCTGATGGTCTCCATTACCCGGTATCGCTTAAGGAGATTTGCATGGTATAGCTTCTCCATAGTCGGTAGTCGTATCGGATAAGTTTGACCTCCGACTTTCCCGGTTACGACGTACGGTCTCCTCCAAGAAACTTGTAACTTGTTGTGTTCTTGGGGAAATAAAACAACACCTTGTCGCCTACGTCATACTGGCGGTTGGTTTTGTGTGCTCTTGTTGTATTACTTCGCTTGATGCGCCTTCGCTCGCTTAAGGTTCTATCTATCTTAGGTTTTATCTGTCCGATTAAGTCCATCGCGACGTGTAAAGGGTTTATCGATGGGGGATACTCCCCAAAGGGAACGGGTCGATGATCCGTTTTCGTTGCCATTCTCTGTTACATGTTACAGGAGAGGCACAACCGATTGACATCTCCCCGAAACCCTGGCCAGTAAAATTCTTTGACAAGACGGTCACGCGTCTTGGCAATTCCCATGTGTCCTTTCATGAGACTTTCGTGTGCGAGTTTAACACTTCGCCTCGCTTCTTTTCGGCACGACGACTTGCTTAATGTGTTCGCTGCCCTTCCTGGTGTGACGATACAAGATCCCCTGTACGCGAACTTCACCGCGCCATTCGGAGTTTTCTTCTCCGTTCCCTCGTCAGCATATTTGTGCAACTGCGCCAGAGCTGCATCTTCCTGTTGAATCTTCCTCAATTCGTACGTTATTGACCAGTGTCGACGTAATTTCCATCGGAGTCGGTTTCGTCTGTCGTCTCTTGGATCTGGTTTCCACAGCACTCACCGGCATCGGTGTGAAAGTTTCGGTGTTCGATTGTTGCAACACAAAACGACATCCCAGTATGACGTCAGAGTCCAACCAAGAAAGCAGCTCCAATTTTCCCCTTCACGTACGCTGATTCGAGGACAATGACATCCACTGACGAGTCACGCGTGCTGTTCGCGTATTGGACTTCAGTTACCTCCCCTATGTATTCCTCGGGCTTCACGTATTTCTTGTCGACTAGGGCTGAAACGCTACAGCCAGTGTCGTACAAAATGGTGTCACCTTCTCTTTTGACAGTTGCGGACGCAAGATTTGCTGGTTTACAACTTTCCTCCGGCTCGCACCCCTTTCTAGCAACGGCATTCATCTGAGTCTGCCTGCCCTTGGAAAAGTCCCTGGAAAAATTCCCCGGGCGCTTGCAGTTGAAATAGTGTACTGCCCTCGCCGGCCTGCTTTTCCAGTTTTCGTGGGTGCGGCGTGTCCTGGTCTTTGATTGGCATCCTTACATGAGGATCCTCCTGCGACCTTCCCGTCGCCATGACGGTTAAAGACAGCCGGCTCTCCCTCATCCACACGTCGCGACTCAGTGGGTCGGGGTCGGTTCGCGCCTCCAGAACCTTCATTCTTTGATTGTGCCTGCTCGTACCTCTCCGCCATTCTAGAGATCTCTTTGAGTGTCCGGTACTCTCTCTCTCTCTCTCTCTCTCTCTCTCTCTCTCTCTCTCTCTCTCTCTCTCTCTCTCTCTCTCTCTCTCTCTCTCTCTCTCTCTGCTATAAAGACTGTCAACTCGCGACGGTACTTACTCAGGACATGCTTCTTGAATATGACCTTACGTAGCCCGTCGTACGATCATTCGACGTCGGCTATCTTCATCCACTTTTCAAATAACCCTCGAGGGTGTGTAATTGAGAGTGGGACTCCGTTGTCTTTTTCGTTGAGTCCCGACAAGTTTACGGTACGTTTAAGCAGTCAGCCGGTAATGGCATCGTAGTCATCAGCCTCGTCAGCAGTTAAGTTGTGGTAAACTTCGCGAGCTGCGCCTTACAAATAGACTGTGACGTTGATCGTCCAATGTTGTAGAGAACGTTTGTGAGCGGCCGCGAATTTTTCATATTGCACGAGAAAATCGTCAATGGACTCGTCTTTGTCATGGAATCACAGCATACTTATCTGTACCATTCGGTGGTCGATGAGTGGTCGTATGCTTCCCCCAGGTACTGGAGTCGTCACTATCGTTAGCCCTAGCTCTTACCTAAACCTTATCCATTTCGAGGGCGTGATCAAGCTCGTTCTTTGTGGCCACGGGTATCTGGGTCAGCTCTAGTTCTTTCTGGGGTTCTATTTCGGCGGATATCCGGGGAAGCTCCATCTGGGTTTCTCTTTCGGCGGCTTTTCCAGCTTTTCATTCTTTTATGCGTTCTTCTATGAACGCTGCCAGGCGATCTCGCTCTTAGTCGAGATCTTTCCGCGCTCATGGTACGGTACTTCTTAACCATCTGTCTTTCAGTAACCATGTTATTATTATACTAACAACAAGTGATACCTTGTCTCAGCTTACTAAATAATTGACAGATGTTAACGTTTCTAACCAAATACTCACCTGCCAACCCCTAACTTTGCTTAGGTAAGATATTTGCTGTATATTTGCAGTGGTGAAAACTGCAAAACAAACTGGACAATCAAAGAAAGAAAGGGGATAACAGACGGGGACGAAGTTTAAAAACTACTTCAAGACTGAAATATGCGAGAATATGCTGCTAGTATACCGTCCGCCAGGGTCCCAACTAATAGACTTTTGGAAAATCGGGAAGGCTTCCAAACAGGAGGAGATTATTAGCAATATTTCATGCACAGGGTATATACATACATATATATATATATATATATATATATATATATATAGATAGATAGATAGATAGATAGATAGATAGATAGATAGATAGATAGATAGATAGATAGATAGATAGATAGATAGATAGATAGATTGAAGCCGTACAAAATGCCGGTTATAATAAATACATGGTTTGTTCGAAAATATATGAGGACAAGTTTATACCGGCGACGACGCTGGAGGTAAGGGCTGCGGTGGCCACAATAGGAGAGACCCACTTTTCACTAGAGAAGTTGGACCAAAGCTGGTCGAAGTCCACGTAACCGGACTCCAGCATGAGATAAATTAATGCGAGTTAATTAACAAGGTACAGACGAAGCTGAAAGCCAAAGTTAGCGCTCATAAAATGGCAACTGTTTGGGGTTTTGTGTCCATGAAAATTGGGGGTAGGATCCTCATCATGGCCAAAGAGGAGGCAGCGAAGCTATCTATCATTTTTATACATGATGCGGTTCAGGTGCAAAAAGTGGTATAGGGGATGTGAATTCGACCGCAAATGTCTCAAATGTCAGCAAACAGTACACGGGCCATGGGATTGCAAGGCCTAAGAACCCCAGGACAGAGGCCCAAATTCCAGGCATTTATGCGGGAGCCGTGGGGAGACAAACAGTAAATGTTCAAATAGACATGGAGGGACAACTGGCCACACTTCTGGAATAAATAAGACATGAAAAGGAACAAATCCATTCATGGAAGAGCAACTAGAGAGAATATGGTCGAACGTTCCGAGCCCAAACAAAACAGGGCACACACACACACACACACCAAAAAAAAGGTTGATCGAAACATTAAATAGATTCGGGGTGCTGCAAGAAGATAAATGGGAGGAGATAATATGGGAGAAGGAGACCACGCAGAGATGTCGGGTTGCTTTCCAATGACATGTCCAAACAAGAAGAAAGGAAAAAGGAAGGCTAATAAATCACTCTCACCTAAAGGGAGTTCAGTAGAGGAGATAGAGAGAGAAGACAGACTAGAGGAAGAAAAGACGAAGAATAGGAAAAAAAAAAACAAAAAAAAAAACGACCCTCAACAAAAAAAGACGAGAGGAAAAGAGGCATGAAAAGGACCATCCAAGTACCATACAGGAGGAAAACAAAGAGGAAACTAAAGGAACTGATACAGATGAGGAATACGATAGTGCAACAGACGGAACAAAAAAAAAAAAAAACAAGGTATACCAAAACGGACACGGACATGGACCTCTAGCCAAGGTCGACAACACGAACTACGGAAGGGACTCTGAAGATAGGTAATTTAAACCTACTCGGATGAACAAACCGATAGAAACACTAGAGAAAAGAGTTTGTTTGTTTGTTTTATTTGGATTGTTAACGTAGCTTTTTTTTTTTAAAAATCAGTCATAGCACTACGATGTCTCCAGTGAGGCAGTTTTTAGTGATGTCTAGTACTTGGGCATCATGCCGCATACATGTAACATGATGTCTCACCCAGTCACATTATCCTGACACCAGGCTAACCAGTCCTAACACTAACCTCTTAATGCTGAGCGCCAAGCGAGGCCGCTGTTAGTACTATTTTTTTTAAGTCTTTGATATGACTCGGCTGGGGATTGAACCCACGACCTCCCGCTTCCACGGCGGACGCTCTAACCACTAGGCCACCGGAGCGGTTAGAGTTAAAAGAGAATTAAAAATACCCCATTCAAAATTAAATATAATCCCTTTGAAAAAAAATAATTTAAATCAAAAATAAATATTAAAAAACATAACTACACATCTGGGGGATAACACCACCGCATAAACACATTTTTTTCTTCTATTTTTCTTTTAATTGAGAAGGGCATCTATCTGCTACCGCCTCCCCCTCCCCCTCCCCCCAAAAAAATTCATATTAGGTAGTCGATGAAGGATCAAGATAATATATAGCAAGTTGTTTTTTTTTTCTTCAAAACTTTGTGTTAAACTAATTTAATCGATCGATTTTTGGCTTTGTCTTTGGTTCACAAATTTAGATTCAATGTTTGTGTCGTGAATCTCAATTTCAGGGACATTGCCTTAAGTTGTAATAGCTGTAATAGTCGCTTCTATTGTAGTATAATTTAAATTTCCTTTGAGATAACATTTCGATTTTGTGATGCCCTCAAATCAATTCGGTTGCACTCTGATGTTCACGCAACAACAAGTTCTATACAAAGTAAATCCACGCTGCATTGTTATGGGCAAGAGTGAAGTATACAGTGCCTTTGAACGGCCTGAAAAACGCCACTTCGGTATGAAAATTATTTACACAGCATATGTCGGAGTTGAGGTAATAGAGTGCAAAATGAATATGCCATTAGGAAAGTCCACAAGGCTTGCGATTTTTGTATAGTTTTTTAAAATAAATTTATTTTAAAAAGCAACGCTTTTGTTTTCTGATTATCAAAGAGACGAAAGAAAGAAAAAATGAACAATGATTAGAGAACGAAATAGGTTGTGCGACACCTAAACAGTTGTGAAGGTTAAAGTTGGAAGGGATCGCATAAGTATGTTCTGGTTGGCCGAAAAAGAAAGTCCACACATAAAACGGAAATAGCATGATTACTTGAACTGTATCACATAACCTAACATTAGCATTGAAGTTTTATGGCCTATTAGTTACATTTGGTTTATTGATTTTGGTATTTAATCCTTAGGTAAATGAAACGGAACAATTGAAAGTGTATAGCGTGCGGTTGACGCGATCTCATTACGGAGTTTTATCGATCACGATGATTAGTAAAGAGCCGGTTTTTAATTATGTCACGTTAAGAACTCTTGTTTGATTGATTTAAATTTACAAGATTTAAAACAGAAACATTCTTTAGGCGCTAGCTGTTGTCTGTAAAGTAAAATGTTCTTTGAGGTGATACAGGGACCCACGTCTCGCACGCAGATATTTATCGACTGTATTTAAAAATATATTTGAAACTAGATTACGAGATTTGCGGAATTCCTCTATACTAGCGTAAATCTCATTCTTGTATAGAAAAGATGTAACAGGTGTAAAATGTTATTTATTTATTACTTTATAATTTCGTGTCATTATATTCCGCATCTTTCAACATTGAATAAAACTTAATACGCTTTAGCCCTACCGCTAGGAACAAGTTTACTTTAAACATAACTTGTTAAGGGGGCAGGGTCCAGTTTTTATGTACAAATTTAATGTCGCATGCACCTGCCTAATATAAAAATTCATTAAAAATATAATACGTGAGTGAGGTCAAAAAGGTCCATATTTCTGGATAGGTATTATGTAGCGCAACATAATCATATCACACTTGACCTGACAAGTCTTCTGAAGTTCTTAGAATAAAATGTTTATGTACCCCAACCCCTATTTTATACATGCATTTTTCACATCCGAAGGCCATTTTTGACAGCATGTTGTGCTCACAGTGCAAACGCAAGGCCTTTCCGTGGATGAAAATTTTGAAAAACATTGTCTACTAAATAGCTTGATCCAAGCCGTTTTTGAGATATTCTACTTGCCTTGAACCCACGTGTCTACTGCTATGGGAGGCTAGCTCTTCTTCCTAGCCGACTATTGGTATTTCACTATCAACATACTGCAGAGTAACTATGGAAAGTGTACATGTCTCACATCAATTTCAAGAACAACACAAGCCTGAAACACCTAGTTCACAAATTTATCCATATCTTTAATTATTACACAATAGTAGCTCAAAAACTCACACCATACCCTTAAGTTGGGGCCAATTTACGAAACTGGTCCATGCCACCAGGCCCGCACCTAAGAAATTCTGGGCCCCAGGCAGCTGACAGAGTTCGGGCCCCTTTCGTGTTTCAAATATGTGCGTATAAGTGCCTATCTAGCTCGGGCCCCTGACAAGTGCCATGGTCCCCCCCCCCCCCTCAGGTGCGGGCCTGCTGCCACCTAAGTGATTGTTTTACCGGCAGAGGGGGATATTTCCCCATATTCAGCACACGATGGACATACATGGCGGCCAATATATTTGTGGTGGAGAAGAGCACGGGAAGCTGTTATCAAGCTTTCTCACATCCCTATGTTGGTCAAACCGCGGCTCGAACCAACGTAGACGGGGTAGGGTGGTACGCCGTAAAGCCGCGTGCTTAGACCACATGGCCACGGAAGACTGTAAGTTGTTAAATGATCTCTGAGAATGTCACAGCGGATTATATGTACCATTATAATTGAACCTGACATTCCCCTACTATTGGATTCTTGACTTGTAATTTATTAAAGCTTCGGCAATTCGGACACTTGCCCATTCGCTTACGCGTATTTGCGGGATGAAGAACAGCAAAGAATCATTGCATGCCCAGTGGTTTTTTGTCTTCCTCTTCTTTTCTGTTTTTAATTTCCCTTTCTCTAACCCTATAGACAAGAATAATTCAGGCCTATGTCATTGTAATTTTATTATTATTATTATTATTATTATTATTATTATTATTATTATTAAGTAAATAAAATAGATTAAATATGATTTAAGATATTCGAGCCCACATCAGTGAATTAACGGCATTTGTGATTCGAAAATCGTCATTGACTCTATCTTTTCCCCTCATAAAGCTCACTGCATTTCCTGTGCCGGTTAAAAGCGAGGCGTGTTCAGTATCATATAAAGAAGTGAATGAAGTTATATAATTTTTATTTCTTTTAACATCACGGCACATTATTTGTTTCTCATCATCACAACCATTTGCTAATTTGTGATCAAATACGAAATATATTTTCGAAAGGACCACTCCTGTATATTAACTGCCTGGTTTTCATCGCTGAGAAATAGATATTTTAATTTAGATGTAATTTCCTTTTGTTATGTACAGGGTATGTTGCCATGATCCGTCTGCCTGTCCGTCTGTATGCGTCTGTTTGTCCGCACAATAACTTCTTAAGTTCTGCAGCACATACTTTCATACACCTATAGGTAAGTTCTTCACAGAAAACAACGAAGCCTTTCGAATTTGGCGCTAAAAGGTCATGATCACCGTAAATGGAAAATAAAACACATTGTTTATATATAATAACATTGGTTCTACATAATAGACCCTTGCAAATCTTTGTGGATGGCATGCGACTGGGATAAGGAAAATAAACTGTTGGATTTGGGGTTAAAAGGTCAATGTCATTTTGACTGAATGAAGAAAAATGGTTTCAACACAATAACACTAGTTCTGCGTGCAGACTTATACATATCTTTGTTGATATCTTGCGCATGGGATGAGGGAAAGCCTATTGATTTAGGGGTCAAAGATCAAAGATCCACATTAATGTGAATTAAAGAAGAAAATTGTTTTCTGCACAGTAACTTTTGTAGTACCTCACATGACTCGGCCAAATTTTGTATATAGTTGTGGGGCAAGAAAAACACATCGATTTTGTTATCAGAATGTCAACGGTCAATGTCACTGATCAAAAGTAAAAAATTGTTTCTGCACACAATTTGTAGTTTTTCACCGTATACCTCCACCAGAGTTTGCGCATATGTTCGGTAAGTTCGAAGCCTATTGGGGTGGGGGTCAAAAGGTCGAACGATAACGTCACTGTTGTTGAAACTCAAGAAAATGGTGTTGCTAAATAACTTTAGTTCTATACATCTTACCTTGACCAAAGAGCGTGGAGGGCTTGCACACAATATAGGGAATATGCCTGCTTGTTTTAAGATCAGAAGGTCAAAGGTGATTGACGTTGTGGTTAAAAGAAAAAGAGTTTTGCAAACGAACTTTTGTTCTGGAGTAATTTGCTTGATCCAAACTTTAGTAAAGAAGCCTTTAGATTCAGGCATCTATCTAGTAAGAAGTCACGGTCGTGGCAAAACTGATATTTAAAAAAAAAATGGTTTATGTACAATACGTTTACTTCAAAACTGCATACTTGGACCAAAATGTCCAGGTCACGGAGGCTCGTTAGTGAATAATCTCCAACAGTTTCTAGTGCCATACTCTTGTTTACATAGAGGCCTATTAAACAGGGCGCTGGCCTATAATCTGTGAAGCCGGTACTCTTGTTAAATTAGGACTCTGGCGGAGGTATTCCAGTTGGTAACACTGGATCTTAATTATCAAAGTTTACGAAAATCTCGGTGCAGCCGTATATGTATGTCAACCCAGACACTCCTTGTTTAAACAGAGAGTGTAGTACATTTAGTTCTTTTATTCTGTTCCATAATTTAAATTTTATCGGAAGCTTGTGAGTGTTCACTTTTGCGACCGTGTTCGTGTCTCTTTGTACGTGCCCTATCATAGGTTAGGTTCAATGTTACAGAGGTTCTTTTGTTGATTACTTTCTAGCTTAATAAAAGGCAGACAGGATGAAACGGTAGACTTGTTTATTTTGATTATTAAAACTATTTTCTCCAGCATTCTTCGCACTATTACCGTAAAGGTTTTTACGTACGACTGTCTCTTCAACTCTTGCTACCCAGGGTTGATTATGAGCTAGGAATCCGACACTGATAACCGTTAGATATCTGATCCACCCTTATTAGCCTGCGACATGTGTAATGCGTTATACTTCGCCACGCTTAAGGGACTACAAAGACGACTCGTACTGCTTTAAGAATTATTTCTGGATGAACTGTTTCCAATGTCTGCTAAACAAAAAAGTCACGGGGAATAATATCTGCTTTTATCGACAGTAGGCGAATTAAGCGTTGTCCGAGGGGACTCGAGCAGACGTTGCTACTAGATACCCGTTGTTTGAGAGCCGTTCGGTAGTCCGCTGCTATCTGTATTATAGGTGTCTGCTCGTTATCTAGGAGTCTACGCAGTGGAAAAAGAAATCTTATAGATCGACAAAGTAAAGAGGGGTAATCCGTTTGTCGAAATGTCTCAAGTGGGGATTCGTCCTCCCTCCCAATTCATTAGTGGGAGGATCGGTGGTCAGTTACCACAGATCCAGCACCCCTTGTCAAGACTTAGCAACCCTAATAACATGGATGTCCGAGGGACGTCACGTGCTGGGGACAGACCTAACTCCAACCCCACGAGCGGTAGGCCACTCCCGGCGGAGACACAGTATCCTCCCAGGAAGAGTTTGAGCGCGGTCGGTCGGGAAAACAGGCTGACAAGCAGACACGGGGTTAGAGAAAGCCAAGCGCAAGTCCCGATTGAAAGTATCCCTGAGGGGGTAGAAGTGACTTATGGAGACCCCAATAAAACAAGACTGCCAATTTTTGGTAAGTACTTAAACAATGCAGTATGTTTTTCCAGGTTTGTGCGTGTTCAATAATTATCCATAAATTATTGAAGGAGAATTACTATGAAACTTTTTATTTTAAAAAAATCCCTACAGATGGCATCCATGGGCAGAGTATGCCTTGTTCCGATTATGTTTTCGCCATTTACGAGTGAAAACTTAGTTTTCCTCTTACCTTCCCATTTACATTTGGTTGCTCCCAATTAGAATACTTTGCAATATAATTCAATTACATCCCAGAGCCGTGCTCACTGCGGTACTGATATATCTCGTTATATTTTTGTGTCACTATGACGTATGCGACTAGTTTCCTGTCCTGAGCTTCCATTACTAATATAATATTTCTAATGCAAACATTTCATTTGCACACAACCGGTTATTTTCAGATTGTAATAATGATCTAGTGGACATTATTGAAAGATTAGAAGCTGGAGAATACATTTGACAAAACATCCAAGTTGTTGAATTTAAAAAATAATAATAATAATACATTCCTCTTCTTCTTCTTCTTCTTCTTCTTCTTCTTCTTCTTCTTCTTATTATTATTATTATTATTATTATTATTATTATTATTATTATTATTATTATTGTTGTTGTTGACAAATTCAGTTTTAGCCGCTGTAGATTTATTAATTTGATCTAAACAACATAAAAATGTTTCCATGTTGTTTGCAAATGGCTTGGGTTAACACGGCTACTTAATGGAGCATTATTCCCTTAATTAAAACTTAGACACGTTCTGAAAGCTATGTGACCACTTACCGAGTTCAAGTCCTTCTATAATGCCTGTAGAAAACGTTCACACTCGTTATAAGTAACAGGGGTATTTCAAACTATCAAAGAGAATTTACAACAACAAAAAATAGGTGAATCTGAGTCATGTTTTGATGCCAATTTCTCCACAACGATCTCTTTAGACACGTCACTTCAAATCAATATAAACGAGATTGACACGGATTCAATACATACGATGTTTTATACGTATCAGTTTCAAGTTATTATCGAAATGTATATGTTTATGGGCGTTTAAGTAAATGGACGAAAAGAAACACCAAGTTATTCCACCATGTTGATCCGTATATTATCTACTATTTGACAGCCATTGCAAATATGTTGAATTTTTGTTTTAAAAAAAATCATCGGGTAGCATATTTATTCATTACTGTGAATACCACAAAAAGCAAGCCCCATATATCACTGCTGTTGATTTTTTCACGTTTGATATTAATTTCATTGTTTGACTATCATAAAAATTTGGCAAACAGATAAATTATTCTTCTATATTTTCAATCAACACGGTTCCACGAATTTTAGTTCTTTTATTTACTTTGTCATTTTGTCCCTTATTACTTAAAGTACACTATTCTCAGCTTCGTGGCGGAGGGTATTTTGAGTCTAAAAATTCTTTCCATGTGCATTGAAACTCTACATAAATAATAATTAACTTGTCCAGTTGTCAACCAATTTAACCAAACCTGCGATTTACCCGACTGCGCTGTGCCTGCCTATTGACAGCAAGTTTAATTCGCCCGTCAATTCGTCTTTCACACAAGCAATTTTGGTCCCTAAATATTGGGTTATCTGGCCCGTAAATGCTTGTTAAATTTACATTTTGTGTGTCTCTGAATTGATTTATCATTGAAAACACAGGTAAATAGATGATTGATAAGTGCGTACATATAAGTGTTCCTCTATATACATATATTAATCTACATTAGATCGGGGCAGCGTTTAGAGGCAATGCTTGGCACCATATTTGCACTCCAATCATCGTGCATATTGACAAACCCCTGTATCTAAAAGGATCTTTATGTTCGTTTTATTATCCTTTATATTTTGTAGTTTTTATGTATTGATCGTCAACTCAAAATGTCAAACATCGATATTTCACACATGCCGTTAGAAATGGAATTTGCACTGTATTTATATATAAAGAGTAAATTGATTTTGATCAGTCGCCCAAAAGTTGTTTAAAAAAAAAATTCCATATTGATACTACCAAATATAAAATCATAGGAACCCATAATCGTTCATTATGTATTTGATAAAGATATTTAATTCCATAATTCAATTGTAAGGAAAGTTATATTGATCTAGAAGAGGTCAATTTGATTTACTGTATGTACTTCTGTATCGGTTTAGTCTTAACAGCAAACTGCATAGGCCTTGATTGCCGTCGCATGATGCGCCGGTAGATCTGGATCTATGTAGTTTGCTAGAAGCAACCAGCATAACAAATAAGATAGAGCCTAATATGCCAGTGCATTATGCGACGGCAGATCAAAAGTATATGCTATTTGCACTTTGACTTGTGTTATAAGCTAATATATACGGCAATCTCAAAGACTATTAATAATCAGTCAACTAATGGATATCAGTATATAACACGTACTGCACTCGGGTTGGGGGTTGGGGAGGCAACAGACAAGATAAAGTAGAAAAGCAATTGGAAAAAAATGCCTCACATTTTCTTTGCAGTTTTAAAAGTAGTTTTATTGTCGACCAGATTTAGTAGTTGCAAATTTCTTATGCCGAGAGGGGGATGGGGTGGAATGGGGTACATATGTGAGTAATTTCGAATCCAAAATACAGTTTTTCTCTTTTCTTTGCGTACTTCGCTAAACTTGAGCGCACTCATAATAGCTTTTGTGTGTAACTAGATCTTTAATTTAATGTGTCATTCTTCCATTTTTTTTTTAAAATTTAAATTTAAACTTGAATAACATTGGCGCTGATTGCTTAGCTAAGGATTTCGGTTACCCAGTAGTCATTCCACAGGCCATTTTATATAATTCTCAATCAATTTGAAGAAAGTTAATAGTTATGGTTATCTTGGTGAGATAAATAAGCAAGAAGGCTTTTGTGACCCGTGTTATTTGACATTTCGCAATGCATGTTCGTTAGTAAACAACAGGCAGTCTTGCATGTATCAAGTTTTATGTACTTTGAACTCCAGTTCTGTTCCCTGTCTGATGACTTACTACATTAGCCAAAATTAAATCGGAATCTATATAACTTAGACTGGCCCGCTGCGAATCTGTTTCGTAATTTTCAATGTATTATTTGTAGCCGCTCGGGTAAAACAGGTAGATGTACATGTCAAATCTGAGACTTGGGCAGATATGCAATGTCTTGGATATTCACTGTTGCACGAGAGATCTCGAATATCAATGACATGTCTTGATATAAACAGATATGAAGTTTTTGCTTGCGGGATACATGTGTGTGTGTGTGTGTGTGTGTGTGTGTGTGTGTGTGTGTGTGTGTGTGTGTGTGTGCTTTCAGTCAGTTGTATGTGCGGAATAATAAAAAAGCTAATTTCAACATAGAGAGAAAACTCTGTCTTTGGGCAGGAATACCTCTGTGCTATGTCGTTCATTGTCAACAGATATTATTGTCAGTTATACTGTAGTATTCTATCTGAAGTTAAGCTTTAATTTTAAAACCCATTCTTAAGAGTCAGTAATAATACTAGGTGTTTGTTGTCTGAGTTAATAACTACCCAGGCATTCTTCAGCCAACGGATTTTCTCTATCGACGTTTCCTTGAGTTTTCATGACACCTTTGGCCTTGCTTATCATCCAAGATTCTAAGCACCTTGATCCATTGCCTAAACGACACGAAGAACCACATAGGTTTGACAGTGATAACGAATTATCCACAAGCGCCTTAAATCCATGGACAAAAATTCTGATAAGATCCAGAATTAATGTCTTAACAAATTTCTCTACTAAATGAACGATACCTATTATCAGTACAGTACAATTTGGAGTAAAGGTATAATACAGTCGTTTTAAATTATTCCTATAACCCATAAATAACTCCAGGAGGTGTCGAGCTTACATGATAGGTTGTTTATTGGGCCAGGTAATTCCAGTCACCATATATATCCACGTACTTAACCTGGTGATGGTACACGTCTTATTTAATTCTGGTATGAACCAAACGTGTATGGATACATTATTACAAAACATACTGTTAGCTTAAACTACACCTTTCGTGACGATATATTTTCGTAATTAATGCATAATGTTAATGCGCCCGCGGTAAAGCGAAGCGCTTTGAATCTTATTGGTCGTCAATCAATATCAGCTTTTGTTTAAAGTAAATACCACAACCATACTTCGTGGATGTCATGCACTTGCGGTTATGACGAAATCTATGGAGTTCGAGGTCAGAAAGTTAGATGTCAAGGTCACAGTGACTCAGGGAAGCTAACGGTTTTGACACAATATAATTTATTCTAAACCACGTACATTAATTAAACTTAGTGGACGACTTACGATTATTTTAAGAAGCGAACGTTTGATTAGAGGATCAAACATAAATGATTCAGATCTCAGTACACCAATAAGACATGATTTTCACACAGCATCTTAGGGTCTAAACCATTTACTTGACCAAACATTTTAAAGGCTTGCGTTTGGGACAAGAAACGAACCTGTGATTTTGGAGTGGAAAGGTCAAAGGTAAAGGTCACGCTGATTAAAAATTTAATATAAATTTATTCCGCAATATATTTAGTTCCATATTATGTATCTTCGCAAAACGTTTTGTCTAGTTGACACTTTGGGCAAGAAAGTCACGAGTCAGTTAAGAGCAGGAAAGGAAATTTAATATGACCGTCGACGGTAAGATTGAAAATGATAAAGAAGAAAAATTCACTAACCTACAAGCACGTCTTTGCATACGTATATATATATATATATATATATATATATATATATATATATATATATATATATATATACATATAACTAGCATACGTATTAAAGTTTTATTATTCCAATCTATTTTACACTCTTCTGTTCAAATGACAGATACCATCAGCTAAGTTACATAAACTTCTTGACGAGACAGGTGGCTATTAAAGTTGACAAGTGGTCCAATTATTACAGATTTATACAATTTAGTATACATTATCATTTACAACTTTTCATGCATATTAGTGTTGCTTCGATTTCACACGGGGAGACTACCACTGGTACCTCTACTATCTTTTACCCCAAGATTTTGCAAGTTCCTAAGCTTTCTCGTTTTCTCTCAACTGCAGGAACCGTTCATGAGAGTAAGTATCGGCTTTATATGCGTGTGCTATATAGTAATCGGTCATATCTACTATGAAGGGGTGCATTGCGTAGCTTCTGTCTTCTTGTCACTGTATTTGCCCTGCGTATCGTGCTATTTCTTTCTCGTCATTTTTCATCGTGATTATACTATCAATTTATCTCGTGCATGGACTGTATATATTCTTTATATTTGTAACATTGCATCACTCTTTTTACACTTGATAGTCTTAGGTCATCGCCCTATTTATACATTGTTCACGCTGTGCATCCTGTAATCTGCTTTTAAGTCTCATGACTCTGTTGTGTAATTATTTATTTATTTATTTATTTATTTATTTATTTATTTATTTATTTATTGTTTGCTCAATTTATTGCAACAGTAAAATTATGATCGATATCTGTCAATCAGATTGTAAATTCTTTTTTTAAAGATTTGTTCGTTAGATGGGTAGTGATTTTATTATCAGCTTATGTCTTAAAGAGGACGGCCGGAATGAGTTTTAATCTCTAGTTGTTTTATATCAAAACTTATGCTATGTCCTGTTGTCCTTCGTCTATGTGTCGTCTGTCAATCCGTTTGAATAAATGTGTTGCCAGTACTCCACTTAAACTACTCGGATCATTGTCTTTAAATCGGGCACACATTAATCCTATTATATAGTTAGTCTGCGATGAAAACGGTGCTCGTTAAACATCCAATCTATCAACCATATAATGAATCGTATTATCGCAAATCCTCTTGAATGGTGAATCATATCATCGACATGTGATTATCCATCAAATATCTTTTATGAGTTCTAATTGGTCCTAAATGGTGCCGATCTGATTGACATCCAATATGGCCACCACAATTGCCATTTTGGAAATATTGTTATCGCTTACCTATGATCAGATGATTGTATCGACACGGGGTTTTACTGAAAGACTTGTTATGATGCCTGGTTTGTCATAAATGAAAATGGTGCCTATCTGACTTTCAACATTACCGCCAATATAACCATTAATAATAGCATGCTATATGCATTTTTTCTAAACGGATGTCCAAAGCTACATGGGTTTTATACACAAAAACTGTTTATGAAGTCTGCTTGACCAATGAATAAGGATATGTTATCGCTTCTGTTCTTGAAGTTATGATGATATGATTATTGACAGGGGATTTAATTAAACTCTTTTAAGTAGATGCCAAATAAAAACTTGTGCCGATGTGACCTCCCAAAGTCTAAAAAATATCCTGTTACAGCAGTTTCTTCTTAACCGACATCAACGTATTTCTTCTTATTTCGTTAAAGAAAAGGACTTCTTTTGTGTGTAGTACATGTTCCTGTATTATTTTGTATACTGATCCAACTTCTACAAAATCGCTGCCTTGGCGGACATACTGAAATCTGCTATAGCTACTGTTCCTGAATGGGTGATCTTATATGGCTTTTCAAATACACTATGCCAATATGTAGCTAGTTCTGAACGAAAATGTTATTCATCAGACATCACTCAGAACATATTGTTAGCGCTAATCCTTTTTTACGAATATTGCTAAGATTGACATAGGGTTTTCACTAAAAAACTTCTTGCAATATGTAATTGATTATAAATGAAAATGGCGCATATCTGGTCATCAATATATCTGCACTCTCTGAAGGAGTTTTGAAAATCAGATTTAATTGACCTTGGGGTCAAATCAGAGGTCATTGCATGCATTTTTGTGAGCACATTGATATCGATTTTAAGGTCAAAGGTGTTCACACGTTTTTAACTGTACTGGTTTGTGAGCATGACAACACAAAAAATACAGACTGGATATATCTGAATAATATATTGGACGATGGCTGTTCAGAAACGTTTTGTTTCCCTACGGACCTTTTATCCTTGTTATCAGGTTGATGGTCGAAATTCATGACAATTTGGTACTGTACATGCGCCTATATGGAGAACCATGTTGAGTCATAATTGTGATTTTGTACTGTTTGTTAGTTGGAGTTTCCTAACAATAAAACTGGTTTCAGTACTCGGTAGCTAAAATAGTAAAACTACTAACGAATGTACTTATTGTGGAATTCCATTTTTTTTCGGGACAGTAAATCGTCAGGCTCTTTGATGGGTTTTTATTTTAGCTGGGATGAATCTTTTTTGTTGTTGTTGTTGTTGTTGTAAGGAGCACACAGGAACCTTTCGTTATGCTCAAATAGAGTGCGTTGCCTCTGGAAGGTCGACTGATGTAGCTCTGTTGTTCAGAACTTTTCGGGTATAACTTCTATTTTTATCAATGTTATTACTCTATGTATGAACCATTTATGGTTTCTGATACACTCATAATGCACCGCGAACAGAATTATATACCTGACTGTACTATTAGAAACACTGTTACTTCATAGCAATTCTAACCTGATTAAAACACGTCGACTGAAATGGCAGCGTTTTGTGATGATAGGAGTCGGGACAGATTTTTATAGCAACAAAAGTAAATTTGTATTTACAATATGTACTTCTTCTCTGTGATGTAGCAATAAAAGGCACAACTCTGCCGTTATTTGTCTTTTATGTTATGCCTTTAACGAAATTAATGTCCCCTCTAGCGATGTTTTTGGGATTATTATTTATCTTTTAACCTATAAACTAATAAACTTTGGTTTTGGTATTAGTTTTCTTTGTTCTTTTATTACTATATTTAAATATAATTTTTACTTAACGCCTCTTCTATGAGAAAGAACAGGATAAAGAAACCAAAACCTTGCCAAGTTAACAAGTCTACGTGCATTTTTTGTGTGCAAGTATTGTAGTAGACTTATACTTTACATTTCTGTTTTATTATTTCCGTTTACCGGGTCAAGATCGTTGATTTTTACAATCATGATCGAACGTTTTGTTTGCTTATATAGTTTAAAAATTAAAGTACACTAGCGGAGGGGGGGGGGATTCATTTATAGAACAAACGCAATAATTCAAATAACGAGAGAAATAAATAGATGGTGTTAGACATTTCCATTGTTATTCATGTATGTGCTAACCACGTTGTATAAAGCTTGCATGTCATCTTACTCTATTTCATTATTACTTTGTATTACGAGATCCTGATTGAACAAAATGAATGGATCAAGATCACGTGCATCTTTTGTCCGATGTCCTTCGCAAGTAAAGTCTCATTTTACGTCCTTTCACCATTGCCAAATTTTGTTTTATTGCCAGAACTTATTTAATAGTTTACCCCAATTTTTCGCCATTTATCAGAGTGAAATTTCATCTGGCAAACTGTCTAAGTAAATACATTATTACAGCGTATGGATTCGAAGTACGCTTCACACACAATATCCAAGTCTTGAACAAATACTTGAATTTCATACAGCGAATGTGTTATCAATAACATAAAATTTCTTTTGTGGATTTTTAAACTTTGTTTAGCAATTTTTGGGGCAAATGGATTAATGCAAAGGCGGTATCTTTTTATGCTACGACCCAGTATATCCGTCTGTCCTTGTGTCTTTCTGCAGGTTAACATCACGTGTCTATCATCTACAGTTACTAAATTTTGTAGATGACTTGCAGTTGGAGTATGTAAGAAACTTAGCGATATTGTGGTCCAACGTTAAGATAACAGTGGCCTAAAGAAGAAACGTCGTTTCCGTGAAACAACATGTATATATTATCTTATGATGGGATTCGAACCTACTCCCTACTGCTCACGAGTCCAACGCCTTGACCACCGAGCCGCCGCTGAAGCTGATGTCATTAATGAAAAGAAGTTTCAATTTCTTTGGCTGATGAAATTTATATTATTTTTTGTGAAAGATATCTATTAGAGGGCAAGCAACCTTCCTAAGCAATCAAGTTACATTAGTTTTAATTAAATCTATTTATCAGAACAGTTAAATGGCTTCGTATCCTATTACCAAGTAATTAAATATCGCCATTTGATTATCTCAGAGATCATATTGTTGGGGTTGCAGCTGAACCGAAATTGTACTATTGCAAGATTATTTTTGATTGTCTGCAAACGAAACTCTGGAAAAATTCAAACACAACAGTTTCACAATTTCCAGTCCAGATTTCTTAACGCGGCATTACAAAAAATTACCCATATAAAGTTTCACGGCAGTACTTGGGCTAAAGCTCATAAGAATGTTTGTTTCTATATAAATAGTTCTTCTTTGATCAAGAAAACGTCACATGACAGAAAATAAGTACAATATGGAATATATTCGATAATTTGAAGGTTTGTGTTTTGAAGAAAACATCGAATTGCCATTGTCTCAGAAAATATCGAAGTCCCAAAAAAAAATGTGATTTAGTTATAAATACTCACATCGGTTTAAGTGTACGGTTTTCAAACAATTCCAACCGCCTACCAGCAAATTCATGTAAACAGCACAACATATACTGGCGCAGCATTGTGAGTTTTTTTCAGATGTACTTCATGAGCGGGCAGATCTGGGTTTGGCGTTTTATAAATCTTGAAGATCAATATATGCATGTAATAGTGGATTCATTGTATAAAGAAAACTTTGAAAAGTTCTGGAATATGCCAAGACAGACATGACTTCATCATAACAAGATCTTTACAATGCTCCAGTCTTTATTATATATTCTTGGTACTGTTTTAACACTTTCGGCTTGAGAAAAGAGCTGAAAAATGAGCTGATGCAATCAAATATGTATCAGATGAGAGGCTGTTAATAATGTTTGAAATGCATATTATGGCAAATCACTAAACGTAACCCTTCAATGTAACCGAGAGATTTTTAAGTCTACTAAACGTGGCTTACAGCTGAACCGAAATTGTACTATTGCAAAATTATTTTTTTATTGGCTAGAGGGCAAGCAGCCTTCCTAATTATATTTTGTTAGCTATTTCTGATTATTTTTGATTGGCTATTGTACGATTATTATTATTATTATTTATTGGCTGATAACGAAACTCGGGAAAATTTAAAACAACAGTTTCACATTTTCCAGTCCAGATCTTTTAATGGGGCATTACCAAATATTACCCATATAAAGTTTCACGACAGTACGTGGGTTAAAACACATAACGAATGTTTGTTTCTATATAAAAAGTTTCCTCCTTGATCAAGAAAACGTCACAGGATAGAAAAGCAGTACAATATTAAATGAATTCGATAATTTAAAGATATGTGTTTTGAAGAAAATATCGAATTGCCATTGTTTGATAGAATAAATAATTCCCCAAAATGTAATCCAGTTATAAATACTCTTATCGGTTTAAGTGTACGACTTTCAAACAATTCCATCCGCCTACCAGCAAATTCATGTAAACAGCACAAAATATACTGGCGTAGCAGGGTGAGTTTTTTTCAGATGTACTTCATGAGTGGGCAGATCTGGGTTTGGCGTTGTATAAACCTTGAAGATCAATATACACATTTAACAGTGGATTCATTGTATAAAGAAAACCTTGAAAAGTTCAGGAATATGCCAAGACAGACACGACTTCATCAATACAAGATCTTTACAATGCTCCAGTCTTTATTAAGTATTCTTGGTGGTGACTTAACACTTTCGGCGGGGAAAAAAAAGAGTTGAAAAATGAGCCGATGCAATCAAAGATGTATTAGATGGGAGGTTGTTAATAATGTTTGAAATACATATTATGGCAAACCACTGAACGTATTCCTTCAATGTAACCGAGAGATTTTTAATTCTAGAAAACGTGGCTTACAGTGGAAATTTTGTGGTGGGTACGGACACATTTCGGAGCGGAATAAGTATACAAAGTGGCTGAACTAAGAACTATTTTTCCACCCTGGTGTATATGGTCTATTGATTAAGCTCGACAGGTCTGGGAACAAGAACTCGATGATGGTCTTCGTCCTTTTAACGGCATTTCAATTCCTAGTATGAACTCCAATTGATAGTTTCAGCAAAACGGTAGCTTGAAGAGAGAGAGATAGAGAAATCGATTTTAGTAATGTGACTAAACAATGTCACCATGCCAACTGGAGTTTGTTTTTTGTTGTTGTTTTCTATTCATCTTTTTAAGCTGTATCATTTTACCTTGAAGACACTGATGACAAATGAAAACCAATCAATGGCGATAACGAATATCGTAATGAACTAACTACGTATTTTTCGCAAATCTTTTATGTAATTCCATACTTGCCCATTTATTTCCTATCTCAAAGTTAATGATACGCGTATTTATAAGTGATGTGTACTGGGCGGCTGACTAAAAGAAAATACTTTCTCACATTTACCCCCCACCCACCTAACAATACAGACGTTTCCTTAGAAATTAATTTTGATATTTTTTTCCATGAGATCCCAGTTTTCATTTACCCTGGTTTAACTCCAATAGATAAGTATCGATATAATGGTATGGTCTGCAGAGCTAAAGGCAAACTAAATTCCTTTTAAAAAAGCACAAAAAAATCATATCCTACTCTTATATTTTCATGCAAAATTTTCATTTATCACTGGGTCTGTACCATTTATATTCGCGTATAAGTCCATCAAACTGAAATCAGCATATATCCTGATCTACCGTTGCATAGTGCGGCAACCGATCAGGGTCTGTATTGTTTGTTCTACTGAGTACTCCTTACAATATGTAATGAGACAGATTTTCGGTTGCATTATGTTACGACAGATCCTGGTCTGTGCAGTTTGCAGTCGAATTCGTCTGGTAAGTGAGTAACAACGGTGTTTACGTTATTATTATTTATTTTTAAAGTACGACTCTTCAGTTTTAATGCTCGAATTCTTATGTTGTGTTTTTAAGTTGTTGTTGATCTTCCAAATATGATATTCTCCTGGCAATATTGTTGTAAATATTTTTTATTATTATTTATCGGTTTCTTTTATGATGTACTTTTGTTTCATTTTTCTTCATTTATCAGTATTGGATATATATTAAACAAGTTTTGGTTTAATTGTATTCTATTCTTATCCTTTGACGTTCATTGTTAAATCAAGGTTTACAAAATCCACAAAGCGTAATAATAGTTCTACGTCTAGTTTCAGATAATTGTTCCTACCTAACGTTCTAAAAAAGGATGATAATTGCTCCATAATAATTGTTCTTTTTTCTTCTCATCGCAATGTTTCAAAAATTAGATAAATAATTAAGTTTCTGACCTGCATCATGTTTAACTGCACATTTTATAAAAATAGAAAGTGTCAGTAAAGAAGGATATTTCCCAAAATGTGAATCGAGATGCCTTTGACAAGTGGTAAGGCTTTCAAGCTTGATGCATAGCGAAAAGTGATCGTAGCCATATTTTATATGTTGACCACACCTTCCATTCAGTATGAAGACCAACACTTTCTATTGACATACAAGGATGATGAAATTCATGCCATGTCTATCCAAAGTAACTGTGGTTTCACCTCATCTCGCAAAATATATATATCGTCACATACAATACCAATACGCCTGCCTTTACTTTCAATGTAATATTTCACAACGATAGAAAACTGTGAACGAGAATGTTGTGCCCACTGATACGATTCACATGTTATAGCTTTAACATCCACAGAAGAGTGCTTGCATTTGTAATATATATATATATATATATATATATATATATATATATATATATATATATATATATATATATATATATATATATATATATATATATATATATATATATTTTATACATTTATACATCTACATGTATCTATCGTCAGAAAAAAGCCTAACACGTAACTTAGAGCAAGACTTGTAGATAACCAAGTATGTACGCAACGTTCTTGTATTTCAAAACTATGTAAGTCTCACGCGGGTGTGAAACTTAATACACGTTGTTTGTTAAGTATCCGACATAACACACGTGTTCAGTAATCATAAACATTTAGAAGAGACAATGGTTGTTAACAAGCAGAATTTCACTATGTTAAATATGTCGTAACTAACACTTCATGCTGCACGTGTTATTATTAGAGTAGGTATGGGCGATGGGTATCATTCACAAGATTAGTTGGACTTAACTCGTGTCCCCGGAAATAATTAATACTTCAGTGAAAAGAAATAGCTCGATATATTTATTTGACATCTGCCAGATACAATGCTCTATCGGCATAACCAATACACAAAACCTGTTGTGAGCGATAACAAAAGCAGTAATTGAATTAGAGTAACTAATTGCATTTCAGAGATCGTTGAGGGCAGGTTGTGAATGGCTTTTGAACGCTTTACTTGATTGTGTCGTCATGGTGACATTAAAGCCTATTCACGCGCTTGGCAAAGCAAGAAAGTTTTGTGACAAGCAGACGACAAGTCGAACATATGTTGCTTGTGTGTTTAGAACTATCACTATATTTTAAATAAAATACTTCCAATGAAATGGTAGACACTCGTGGAATGAGTGTATTATTTTGCATCCAAGGGTCGTACAATCCAGCTCAAATCATTGATTTCAGTGCAAGATGACACCAGTCTCTCGAATATGTAAAAAAAAACAAAAAAAAACACACAACTGGTCAGTGGGATAAAATTTTGTTTGTTTTCAGATTATACAGCGATAAAATAAAGATTCAGAGTTACCTAAAAACGTTTAATATTTCTGCAATAAATCTATCTTGTATATAATCTAAATTGGACCTTCTAAATTTTCATATGAAAGTTAATTTGCCGAAACCAAATACATATTTCGTCTTTCACTACATATTGCCTTATTGAAGACTTATCCGTTTGCATTCAGAATAATCTCGATACTGAATTTTGATAACCATTGGTTTAGTTATCATTTGCTTAAAGGTAAAAGTGCTTTGTTGTGATAGTATCTCATTCGCAAGAAAGAACACTTATGTTTCCGGTAATATTATTGTGAAATTGTTCGACATTAAACGAGGAACTAAACAGTAATTTAAGAGAGAAATTTTGTTTCGAAGACATATTTATATTTACCACGAATGTAGGCAATTCAATTTAGAACATTCTTAAAATTAATATTTAATATTATGAAATATGGCACATATTTGGTTATCTGAATGTAAAAAAAATACGGCACTAGGTGGTTTATCTATATGTAATATAATATGGTACATGGTGGGTTATCGGAATGTAATATAATATGGTACATGGTGGGCTATCGGAATGTAATATAATATGGTACATGGTGGGCTATCGGAATGTAATATAATATGGTACATGGTGGGTTATCTGAATGTAAAACAATACGGTACTAGGTGGTTTATCTATATGTAATACAATATGGTACATGGTGGGTTATCGGAGTGTAATATAATATGGTACATGGTGGGTTATCTAATTGTAATCAAATATAGTACATGGTGGGTTATCTGATAGCTAACTGAACATTTGTTGTTACTAAACTCGTCATAATGTCATTATATTTAAACATTCTGACGAGGTGTACTCTGGTATTTCTAACGCCATCGACCGGGACGTACTGACCTACCCATTCATTTGAATACTTGTATACTTGAAACAGCTGATAGATTAAAAATATGTCCTTGTAATTGAAGGATAAGTTTAAGACCGGTCCTGAACTACAAACAAATCGCCACTTGAGTTCCAACTTCAGATAGAGTTATATTTTAGGTTACTCTTCTAATATCAGCGCATACATTTCAGCGTATAATTAGTGAGTTTGGATTTCGGCTGATACAAGGATTTACCCCATATAAGTGATATTCACACAAGCTGTACGTTGAGGTGAACATTTTGATAAATCTTTTTATCAGTTAAAATAAAGTTTAACATTAGTTTTGTTTAGATGCCTTAAATTTCATGCATTGTCCGGTTTTTATCATGTCAAGAAAATGCCCGATGAAGTTTAAATAGTATAGCCAATACTATTGTTTCGTAAAGGGTTTAACCGAAAGTAAGGGTTTCTTTATTAAAGATGCCATTATGATTGTTCGTGTGTTTGTTCTTTGGTTGTTTTTTGCTGGTTTTAACGGCACTTTTCACACAATGGCTATATCATACAGGTGGAATAGGAAGCTAAGTGCTTTCCCAAGGACACACCAAGGCAGTCGCAAGCTCAGAATCACGAGTCCGATACTCGACCAACTCATTTGTCGCAGCTTCCCTAATATGAATATAAATGGAAGGAATCATATTGAAAATACACCTTACATTTAAATAAATATAAAATTAAAGATGAATAGAACACGATGAGGTTTTCTTCTCCTCAATAACTTGAAGTTTTGAAACACTGGTTTACGGAATCACAAGAACAGGCGAAGTGTTGGGCAGACCAGTGGACAGATGGATTGACGAACATATAAAGATATATTCGGGAAAAGAAGATTCCGTAACTTTTAAGTGATATGTGATTCATGCGTAAGCATAGTTGTTTATTCTAAACAGAACATGATTGTTTAATCGTTAGAATTCCGTCTCTAACGTCATCCCGCTTATAACGTCATTGGTGGAGTGACATAAGAGAACACAATTCATGGTCGATTGATATATTTTCAGACGACATATTTACTGAAAATCTCTTTTTGATTCATTTAACGGAACTAATAGAACCCATTAAAAGACCTTTTCCCCATTCACGTCCCTGAAAAGAGATCCAATATATTCATGGCGTTACCAGCAAATACTTTGTATTACGGCTGTGTTTTTTTTTTTTAAACTTTGTGAGCGGGTGGGGGTGAGAGGAAGCAGAAAAAGCACGTTTAGTGTGTCTTCATATATAGGTGCAAATCTAAACAAATCTGATGGGTCACGAACTGGACAATTCGTTATATTTGTTGTGATTATCTGGGCATTTCTATTTTAGTCTAATATTGATAAAAGTTGCTCAGATATGTCGCCTAACATCATAATAGTCGACCGACTTATTAAAAATTAAACGCATCTTTGTGACAAAGATAAACGTTATTTTTCAAAATAAACTTTCTTCAAGAAACAGTAGTATTCATGGTCGTTTGCTTTTGGAATATTTAATAATATAAATATCAGATAAGGTTTTTGCACAAGATTTTAAGACATTATTTGTTGTGTTGCCTTTAAAGGTAACCGTCAGGACATTTCAAGCCGAGCAGACAACCCCAGTCGAAATGAATCCCGTTTATCTCGTGCTTCAACTCAAGCCAGGTTGGAGATTGATGAGGTAGGTTCAAAATAAGTCTGTCTGCTTGCCCCCCCCCCCCTCTCTCTCTTCCCCCCCCTCTCTCTCTCTCTCTCTCTCTCTCTCTCTCTCTCTCTCTCTCTCTCTCTCTCTCACACACACACACACACACACGCGCGCGGACCTATATACCAACCTAGTATCTAAATGCTGACCCAGCATCTTAGCAGTATCAAGACCCCTTTCCCAAGACTGTCACTGATTTTTGTGACTCCCATAATCGTTATCTTTTCAACTGTTTGATATGTTTTGCACATTCCTTCTCCACAGTTGTTGCTGATGTGAAGGTAAATAATAATAACTGTTTGTTAATGAAATTCGTCATATTTAGTAGTACTTTACGTCTTACAATTGTTCTCATCATGAAAACCTCCTTAGATCATACAAGTAATTGTATAATTATATTTTATTTTCACCTTATTTAAAATTGATTTCGAACCTGTTATGAGACATTCTATATTGAGCATCAATCAGTACATTTCTAGTTATACTTCTTCTGTAATATTTTGTAGACCCAGAATAGTGAAATTATACTAAGTTTATAGAATAGAATCTTTCCACAGATTGTGATTATTATTTTCATGTCTTGTCATTCATTGCTTTACAGCTGGAAATGCTTCTGCGACAGAGAGTTAGGGGTAGTTTCTATGAAGTCAGGAAGAAGTTCCGGGATAATGACCCAGAGGGAAAAGGCAACGTTACTAGGTAACAGTTTTACCTTTCAAAATAAGCTATATTTACATATTTTGCTTTGATGGTTCAACATGTTCAATAAATTGAATTTGGTAGTTATGATGTTCTCAAAGGTTTATCCATGAAGAATGAAGAGCAAGAATATTTCGGAAAGTCTATTTTTTCAGATATCAAGGTCTCTCTTAATTTTGTTACTCCTTTATATGTTCAGACTATATTTTTTACAAGCACAATGAATTGGGATTGGGAGGGAATTTGCAGGCTATCCAAGCTGATATAATATTGAGGTATGTAGTGTTCAAAATTTGTACTTATTGTGCTGATTTTTGTCTTTCAATATCAGGGAAGCCATGCATAGAATTGTGACAACCATCCTCAACAGACAAGTAACACAATCACAGTTCACAAGGCTTATGGAGAGGATTGGTTTCAAAGACCGTGCTGTGGTCAACTACACAGAATTCTTCTCTTGTTTCCGTGACTTGCCACAAGAAGACTCATATCCCACATGGATGGATCCTGTACAGAGACACCACCTGGACAAAGCCACTATGAATGCCTCACAGGTTCATGCCCAACTCAAGGAGAAGGCAAAACAGAGGTAGATGACATAGATACATAGATATATACATACATACATACATACATACATACATACATACATACATACATACATACATACATACATACATACATACATACATACATACATCCTGATAGACTGAAAGATAGATAGACAGGTCAGACAGACAGACAGACAGACATATAATTTATCTTTGCATCAATCAGTAACATTTAACCAAGTTTGACAGTTCTGAAATAATGTGTTATATGCAAGATAAATATTGATTTTAGTCAATATAGATGAATGTTGGAATGATTAATTTTATTTTCAGATTCCTCGACATAGCAGACTTGATACCCCAGCTAAATCCAGGTGGATCTGGCCGTATTCTCAAGCCTGAGTTCAAACAGATGCTCAACAAACTCATGTTCTACATGGATGATGATGAGTTTGAAAAGCTCTGGTTGAAGTAAGTTAGAGATGTAACTATGTTGATTTATGAATTTCTCAAAACTGGAGGTTCAGGGGCTGTGTTACTACCCTGCACAGTATCAGAGCCTGTGTGCATGCATTCCATTTTTTCCTCTGTAGATATGGTTTATCTTTATTTATGATATTATTGACAGTGGATAAAGAAATGACAAAATGTCAGACAAAATTAACATAAATAAAACAAATTAGGCACAAAGATTACCATTAGGTGCACATATTGTCAGTATGCACAACATTTCAGTAGACCCACAGATTGCCAGTAGGCACACAGATTATCAGTAGGTGCACAGATTGCCAGTAAGCATAAAGTTTATCAGTAGGCACACAGATTATTAGTAGGTACACAGATTGCCAGTAGGTACAATGATTACCAGTAGACCCACAGATTACCAGTAGACCCACAGATTACCAGTAGGCACACAGATTACCAGTAGCCACACAGATTGCCAGTAGATGCACACATTACCAGTAGTCACACACATTACCAGTAGGCACATAGATTACCAGTAGGCACACATATTACCAGTAGGCACACAGATATGTATGGTCCAGTTCTGTTCTCTTTATTTTCTTATCCTAATTCTCTGATAATAAAATCAAGTAGCAGTAGTGTATGGGAGAGTGAGAGTGCATATTTTCAGATAAGTCCATACAAAATAGCATTACAGTCAAATCTGTCTTAAGGTGGCCACCTCTAGGAATTAAAACCTGTTTTTTTGCGGGTCATATGATTGTTTTAAAGATATTGTTTTCTACAATAGTTTGGTGGAATAAACCAAAAGAAAAAGAGATTGTTGAAGTAATTGCTGAATACAGGTGATCTTCATGGCAGGTTTGACTGTACATTTAATAAGGAGGATAAAAGAAAGGGCTGAGAGAACATGAAATTAGAAAGAAAATGCAAATCAACTATTGAATTTTAAAGGCATAGTGAATGATGACTGGTTATTAATTTGTGTTTTAAAGACTAAAATACATGAAACTTTAAAATATTGTATTACTAATATCTAAATAAAACTTTGAACAGGACAGATTATGATGTGGTCAGATAAATTAAAATCCTTAGACAATGGGGAATCTTTATGATTTTGGATATCCCTCAAGTGTTCTTTTATTTTCACTTGCAATTCCTATTTGGTCTCACCTACATATTGAAACTCATAGAAAAGTGAGAGCTGTGAATAAAGTTAGTGCCTAAACTAATTTTTCAAAAATATTTCTTATCATTTACTTAGATCTTGATTTATGTTAAAATTTACTAACTTAAATTGGTGCAAAGAACAGACTGATTAATTCAATTGTGTTTGTTTTTTTGTTAGTTGTATTCTGTTATTGTTACTTTTAATAATAAAAGTTATTTTTGTTTATTTGTCTTTCAGAAAGTCAAATTTTACTAAATTTTCATTAAGATTAAAGATAATACGTGTTTACTATTGCTAAATTTTCATTAAGATTAAAGATAACATGTGTTTAGTATTGCTAAATTTTCATTAGGATTAAAGATAACATAAATTTACTATTGCTAACATAAATTTACTATTGCTAAATTTTCATTAAGATTAAAGATGACGTGTTTACTATTGATAAATTTTCATTAAGATTAAAGATAATGTGTTTACTATTGCTAAATTTTCATTAAGATTAAAGATAACATATGTTCACTATTGCTAAATTTTCATTAAGATTAAAGATAACACGTGTTTAATATTGCTAAATTTTCATTAAGATTAAAAATAACATGTGTTTAGTATTGCTAAATTTTCATTAAGATTAAAAATAGCATGTGTTTACTATTGCTAAATTGTCATTAAGATTAAAGATAACATGTGTTTACTATTGCTAACTTTTCATTAAGATTAAAATAACATGTGTTTACTATTGCTCAGTTTTTATTAAGATTAAAGATAGCACGTGTTTACTATTGCTCAGTTTTTATTAAGATTAAAGATAACATGTGTTTAATATTGCTAAATTTTCATTAAGATTAAAAATAACATGTGTTTAGTATTGCTAAATTGTCATTAAGATTAAAGATAACATGTGTTTACTATTGCTAAATTGTCATTAAGATTAAAGACAACATGTGTTTACTATTGCTAAATTTTGTTAAGATTAAAGATAACATGTGTTTACTATTGCTAAATTTTGTTAAGATTAATGATAACATGTGTTTAATATTGCTAATTTTTATTAAGATTAAAGATAACATGTGTTTACTATTGCTAAATTTTTATTAAGATTAAAGATAACGTGTTTAGTATTGCTAAATTTTCATTAGGATTAAAGATAACGTGTTTAGTATTGCTAAATTTTCATTAGGATTAAAGATAACATGTGTTTAGTATTGCTAAATTTTCATTAGGATTAAAGATAACATGTGTTTAGTATTGCTAAATTTTCATTAGGATTGAAGATAACATTTGTTTAGTTTTGCTAAATTTTCATTAGGATTGAAGATAACGTGTTTAGTATTGCTAAATTTTCATTAGGATTAAAGATAACATGTGTTTAGTATTGCTAAATTTTCATTAGGATTAAAGATAACATGTGTTTAGTATTGCAAAATTTTCATTAGGATTAAAGATAACATAAATTTACTATTGCTAACATAAATTTACTATTGCTAAATTTTCATTAAGATTAAAGATGACATGTGTTTACTATTGATAAATTTTCATTAAGATTAAAAATAACATATGTTCACTATTGCTAAATTTTCATTAAGATTAAAGATAACACGTGTTTAATATTGCTAAATTTTCATTAAGATTAAAAATAACATGTGTTTAGTATTGCTAAATTTTCATTAGGATTAAAGATAACGTGTTTAGTATTGCTAAATTTTCATTAGGATTAAAGATAACGTGTTTAGTATTGCTAAATTTTCATTAGGATTAAAGATAACGTGTTTAGTATTGCTAAATTTTCATTAGGATTAAAGATAACATGTGTTTAGTATTGCTAAATTTTCATTAGGATTAAAGATAACATGTGTTTAGTATTGCTAAATTGTCATTAAGATTAAAGATAACGTGTTTAGTATTGCTAAATTTTCATTAGGATTAAAGATAACATTTGTTTAGTTTTGCTAAATTTTCATTAGGATTGAAGATAACGTGTTTAGTATTGCTAAATTTTCATTAGGATTAAAGATAACATGTGTTTAGTATTGCTAAATTTTCATTAGGATTAAAGATAACATTTGTTTAGTTTTGCTAAATTTTTATTAAGATTAAAGATAACGTGTTTAGTATTGCTAAATTTTCATTAGGATTAAAGATAACATGTGTTTAGTATTGCTAAATTTTCATTAAGATTAAAGATAACATTTGTTTAGTATTGCTAAATTTTCATTAGGATTAAAGATAACATTTGTTTAGTTTTGCTAAATTTTCATTAGGATTGAAGATAACGTGTTAAAATTTTACTTCAGTTTATGTGATTAGTCAAATTTCCAAGGAATGTCCTGATTATTAAATGGCTCCCAATGTGACAGTTCTGGGAATACATTTCTGGCTTAATTTTGGAGTCAGAAATGCATTTTTATAATAAGAGTCATATTGAAGATTGCCATCTACAAAGCCACTGACTGGAATCATCATGTGAAAAGATGGAAAAAAAACAAATCAGTAATAATATGGCATTCACAGAATATTTTAGTGAGTGATGTGTGGGATTGGTAACATCCTTTTTCTTCAGAGTTTCACATGTATTGCATACATGCATACATGCATACATATATATCAGACGGGTAGTATATAAAATACCAGACGGGACATAGATGCGTACAAGATGGAAACATACACTTGAAATGTCTTGCACCATATATTTTCTGCCTCACAGGATTATTGTTAAATGATTAAAATATAAGAAAAGATTTAATGTAACTCGCAGAAAACATGAAAAACTGCATTATAGTCCAACCAAAAAGACATATGGGTTAATGCTAATGACATATTCTTCAATGACATTTGCTTAGGATTATAGATTTTTCATTTTAGGGGTTATTGCATGTAAGGACATTGTCTTGATTCATGTACTCAGTTGTTTCCTTTTTCCAGGTATGACCCAGATAACATAGGGACAATGGATGGTGAGAAGTTCCTGAACAAACTGGGAATAACATTGCGAGGAGATTCTCGTGAAAATGGCAGACTGTCCCCCATCACAGAATCAGGTCAGTATTTGATCCGCTATCAATTACTGCAGGCTGACTATACTATTATTCTATTTAAAAATTGCAGAATTTCAGCTGTGATGCAAATTTTTTATTTATTGCAAATATTTTTGAAGAAACAAAGTGAAGCAAGATTTTCTATTCTTGGAATACTAAAATATCTAAATTCCAGCCCTTTTCTTAATCTTTTCACAGACACTTTATCAAACCGCAGATTATTTTTCATTTCCAACATTACATGAAAGACGCTTCAATATTATCTCAGTGTTACCAAAGTTGAACCCTAAGAGTTTTCTAAAATTATTAAGTCCACTTAACTAGAAAATTCAAATTTGCAGATTCTTCCAAATATCTAGTTTGCTTACATTGTTACAGTGTAGTAAGTATAAACTTTGATTTAAGAAATATTTTAGGGGAATAATTGATTATTACCATATATACTCACTTATTAAACAAGTTCATCAACAAACTGCACAGACCCAGATCTGCTGTGTGATGATAAGCCAGTATATATGGGTCTATGCAGTTTGTTAGGAGTAATCAGTAGAACAAACTAGATAGACCCTAAATTTGCAGGTACATCATGCTACAGGATCTTTATTATTTGTGGTCTGACTTGTTTTATAATCATGTACATGTGGTAAGCTATGTAGGATAAGATATTTTTGGTCTGACTTTTCTGTCATTAAATTTACAATTCTTATCAAAGGATAGTATATGTACTAGTATATATTATTGAATACCTTATCTGCCATATTAAAATTTGTGTGTTCTGTGTAATAATCCACATTGCTGTATTAGTACTTTGTTGTGACAGTCTTTGTGTCTAATTTTTCATTCTTATTATGATGCTTATCTCATGTTTATCTTATTTTTTTCTTCCACTTACATGTAACTAGTTTAGTTTATTTCTTTAATTGTTAATCTGTCGGTCTGTCAGTCATTCTACCTTTCTGTCTCAAGGTATTGATATTGATCTACATGTATGTATTGTTAATAAAACAGAGAGAGAAATTGAAAATGATAAAGAAGGAAAAGGAAGCTTGTGGCGATAATTGTGGTAGTGTAATATTGATCTACATGTATGTATTGTTAATAAAACAGAGAAAGAAATTGAAAATGACGAAGAAGGAAAAGGAAGCTTGTGGCAATAATTGTGGTAGTGTAATATTGATCTACATATATGTATTGTTAATAAAACAGAGAGAAAGAAATTGAAAATGACAAAGAAGGAAAAGGAAGCTTGTGGCGATAATTGTGGTAGTGTAATATTGATCTACAGGTATGTATTGTTAATAAAACAGAGAGAAAGAAATTGAAAATGACAAAGAAGGAAAAGGAAGCTTGTGGCGATAATTGTGGTAGTGTAATATTGATCCACATGTATGTATTGTTAATAAAACAGAGAGAAAGAAATTGAAAATGACAAAGAAGGAAAAGGAAGCTCTTGATGATAGTTTAGGTAATGTAACATTTATTTCTTCTTCATCCTGGTGTCCATACTGACCACACAAATGAAATGTGCGAATCTGACCATTCTTTGGTTAGAAAGATAAAATTAATATTTGATTTTGTAAATATTATTTTGGGAAAATCTTTAATCTTATCCATGCAATTTTATTATTTCTGTGAATAATAATATTTGTCAAATTCTTTATATTCATGCAAGACAGTGTCCCTTCCAAAAAGTGTCCATTGTGTTTAAGTAATGTAAGACAAAGATTGAAATAAGATTTGTTTTTTGCTTTGCTGATCACACAATCATGTGAAGCATATATATTGATATGACCTCACATTTATATTAAGTAAGAGTTGATATAATGAGCTTTTAATTGACACAATGGACTCCATTCTGATAATTATAGTGGTTTAAGAATTTGTTAAATTCATAATGGCACAATGGACTCCATATTGTTTGTGGCTATCAGCTTAAAATTCTGGCACATTCATAATTACACAACCATATTGCTGTGGCTAGTGGCTTAAGATTCTGGCACATTCATAATGACACAGTCATATTGATGTGGCTAGTGGCTTAAGATTCTGGCACATTCATAATTACAGAACCATATTGATGTGGCTAGTGGCTTAAAATTCTGGCACATTCATAATGACACAGTCATATTGATGTGGCTAGTGGCTTAAAATTCTGGCACATTCATAAATACACAACCATATTGATGTGGCTAGTGGCTTAAGATTCTGGCACATTCATAATTACACAACCATATTGCTGTGGCTAGTGGCTTAAGATTCTGGCACATTCATAATGACACAGTCATATTGATGTGGCTAGTGGCTTAAAATTCTGGCACATTCATAATTACACAACCATATTGCTGTGGCTAGTGGCTTAAGATTCTGGCACATTCATAATGACACAGTCATATTGATGTGGCTAGTGGCTTAAGATTCTGGCACATTCATAATGACACAACCATACTGATGTGGCTATTGGCTTGAGATTTCACGTAGGGTTATGTATACAAAATAACTTGGGGAAACAGGATTTTGTTTACATACCCCTCATGTTTTTGCATTTTTCCTTTTATATAATTGTTTGCAATAAAAAAAAAGGTTATGCATGGGTAATTCAGTATTGCTTAAGTTAAATGTTTGAATTTGTTTGGCATTTGATGGTTTGGCTAAAAGTAATTAAATATACAATGATAGCTTCCAGTACAGGCAATTTCAGGTTGTTTCTAATGTGTTTATTATACCTGTCCACCACAACATATAATGTTGGTACAGGTACATTGTGAACTAATGGTCCAATTAATACTTGCTACAAGTCCTTCAATATCAAACAAATTCTGGGATTTTCAGAATGAACATATACATATTACTACATGTTGTATATATATATATATATATATATATATATATATATATATATATATATATATATATATATATATATATATATATATATAGACACACACATGCAAATGTCAGCATGATCACAATTACAAAATCAGATAAACATAGTCATAATTCTTCCAACTCTTTCTAGATTAATTGAAGAACATATACATGACTGTAAAACTGATTTCTTGGTAAGGAAGAACCTACAGGTATTTCATGAAAACCAATTGGGAGTTTGGCCAGGTTACTCTATAAAACAGCTTTAATATCAATGTTACAGAAATGATTAAAAGTGCTGCAAGAGGGAAAATTTGTTAGCATAAACTTGGTCAGTTTTGAAGAAGCATTTGACTTAGTTGACCATCACAATTGTTTAGAGAAACATAAATTTTATAAATTTGGACAGACTGTTTATTTTCATCTCATCCCTCAGAAAGGTACCAGAAAGTCACAGTAAATATGTAATCTCAAGTTACCATCTTGAAATTATGGTGTTCCATATGATGTAATGATTACTGCCCTCCTGATTTTAATCTTCATGATTAATTAGTTGCCTCTTTACTTACAAAACAATGTTTAAACTATAAATCTGCACTAGGCACAGGGCCGTAGGAGATTTTGTCAATTTGGTGTAAACAGAATAGAATGACTCTAAATATATCAAAGACTATATGTATTCTGTACTGAACCACAAAGAAATCAAGATTAACTGTAGCAATACTGGATCTTTCTTATAAGAATGCCTCACTGCATGTTGTCACGCATGATATAATTGTGCATGTCAATAACAACCTATATGGAGTGAACATATTAGACATGTAATGAAAAAAGACTTATCTAAATTCTGCTTGTTATCAAACTATCAAAGACTTAATATTGTCCTATTTCTCTCCGAGTTAGATTTTATAAAATCTATTTTCAGCCATACTTTGATTATTTTAATATTGTATGTTGTCAGACTTAGTTGCCTAAACTATTTAGACTCAAGAAATGAGTATATATGATTATAGTCGGGGAAAATGACACAGATTCCATTTATATGTGGAATCAGTAGGAATACTTTAAATTAAAGAAAGGATATTGATTAGAAAGTCTAAAAGTTAAATATTTCAAATCAGTAGGGTTCTCAGTTCCTCAAAACTATGCTCAAACCGCACCAAGCACATCCAGATTCAACTTTTTTTATGATCTACATCAAGTAATTAAGATTCCAAAATCAAGTAATAATTAAAAAATTGGATTTTTTTTAGAAAAAAATCGTTTAAGACAAGATTTGCATATTCTCAAGCCCTTTGATTTGGGATAGTTCACAGAAAGATGTGAAAGAACTACCATGACCCTCACAGAATAAGACAATGGCTACATTATAATCTGTATGATTAAGAAATAGTCTTTCATTTATCCACTTTTCTCCCTTTTCTATTTTCTTTGCAAAATCATACTGTTATCTTTTCTTTTCTATCTCCTTCAACTTTTCCTGTCAGGAGAAATTCTAAATAACTGCGCTTTGATGCATATTTGTAGATTGGCTTTCAAATATTTGTATATAACAGAGAGCCTGATTAGTTTTATCACCTACATATAATTGAAAATAAAGACTCCATTATTGTTATTGTTGTTATCTTTTGAACTAGGCTTCTGGGATCCTTTTAAAGTTTGTTCTGCACTGTTTTTGTGTGTATCACAATTCAAGAAAATTGCTTTTTGAGTTCCTAAAAAACAGCCTAACACCAAATATGCATCTGGAATTGTGCAATATCAGTTTCATATAGGTGTGAACATCTCATTTAAACTGCAGTTTCTTTCACACATTTACCATGATCCCACTCTTTTGGACATGTGTCATTCACAACAATGTATGTATGTACAATGCAACTGGCTTTTCTGGTTTCTTTGTCATTTTTTATGGAGTTATGTAGCTTGCAAAAGCTTGAAAAATGAGTTGATGTGAAACAACCAGTAGATACACTGTAAGAATATGTCAACAGTAAGTTCAGAATTTTTCTTGTGTATAACTTAAATACTGTAATATTAAGTTGATGGTCTAACAAAGGATTCTTTTCAGATTAATAGTATTCAAAGGAGTTTAAATGTTCACAAGAATTCATTACTATTGTGATGTAATCTCTGCTACATTTTGGTGTAAACTGGATCAGTGTTAGAGAAGAAGTTAGGAAACAAAAAAAAAAGTATGATTTTAAAATCAATATAATTGAAATTTAAATTTTTTTGGGTATAATTTAAAAATGTGTTCAAAGTTTTTTGACTAAACATACACTACAGTTTGACCACGAAGTTTTGGATCTTTTTTCACAGAAGCATCTTCCAAGAGGACACCTCGTCGTAAGGAGATTGAGCGTAAACAGTCTCTGGATGTGGAAAATTGGCTGAAGAATAAGTTCCGTGAGGGATTCCTCCAGATGAGGGAAGCATTTGAATCTAAGGACACAGAAGTAAAGGGAACTGTAAGTGATGAAGAAGACAGGGCTCTTTGTATAAGCCAACATATGAAGGGCTATTCCATCCTTTCAACTGGGCAACTCAGTTAAATTCCTGATACTTGCACATAGTCAGTGGAGTTCATAAGCCTGCATATCAAGGGCTATTCCATCCACTCAACTGGACAACTCAGATAAATTCCTGATAAATGCATGCCAAATATGAATAATTAAAAATAAGTCAGGGTCTATGGAGTTTATTTTTGATTTTCTATGGCTTACATTAATTCATTGCCAAAAAAAGGCATGGGGAAATGAGACAGTAGTAACAATAACAACTTCTTGAAGGCATTTGTTTGGTAAATATTTGTTATAACACTCTTAGCAAATCAAATCAGTCTTATTAATTTAAAGCCAGAATGTGATACTTTTAACTCATATTTTGAATTTCTATATCATCATTTTTTTTTGACATTTAAATTTTATGATTACAGGTTCTACATGTAAAGAAAATTAAATGCTTTGAAAAATATCCTCATGCTTCATTGATGGATTTAAAGTTGCTGTTTTATATCTGATTTTATGACTAAATTAATCTTCATTTTTGTTAAAACTTATTCCTCCCTCAACAGGTGACCTATGATGTCTTCCTGGCTGTTCTTGCACAGTTTGGATTGAAACTGGAGAAGAAATTCTTAGCAGCGTTTTTGTCTCGATGCAGTGTATCAGCACGCAGAGATGGCACAATTCCCTACCGAGAATTTCTGCACCGTTTCCAAGATCGCAGTGAGCAGGGGATGACTCACAATATTCTGACTAACAAAAAGCACAGGCTAGTCCGACTGTTAGTTATCAAATTTTTAATTAAGCGTGCAATTAGATGTGCCGCACTGGTGTGATTTGCTGTGGAACAGTTTTGGTTTGTATAGGAATTTCATCTATTCTGTTCAATTCTTTCTTTTTAACCTTCAAGGAGGCAAATATATCATTTTAAAATGTCAGATTCACTTTCAATGATCCAAGTTTTAATACAACTTTCAGAAAGGCCATCTTGATTTAGTCCCATCTGTCCACGAGTCGTGCAAAGCATATGTATGGATAAATTAAATAGGCTACAACATTTGGATGCATATGAAGATGATGTGATTAAATTTTCTCATTTTTATAATTAAGCAAAATTCATTTTGAGAAGAAGACAATTGAATGGCATATTTTTTTTCATAGATAGACCTGATTTGATATTCAAACCATAGTGGCAGTTTTAAACGTTTTGGCACAGTATTTACTATTTTGACACAAACCTTGTTATCATGTTAACACTAAATCATGTGAGGTAGACAAACATTGTTTGGTCCAGATATTTGTCTTTTAATATATGCATATGATCTGATCATATTTTTGGCCATTACAAGAACTTGCATGCACAATATGATATGGTATACAGTATAACCTGTCTTGAGAGATCATTGCTATGAGAGACCACCTGTTTTGGGAGACCATAATCTCAATGCACAGATTTATTGATTATCAAGTGCTATGACCTGTTTTGAGAGACCACCTGTCTTGAGAGACCATTATTTTTTGGCAGAAGGAGTGGTCTTTCAAGACAGGTTCTACTCTATCAGGATTTTTGTTGTTTGCAATTTGGCTTTACTTATAAGCAATATATGGTATTGTACTTACAAAGGGGGAATCATGATTTGGTTCTGTTCCGCTGTATGTCAGTCCTTTTTAAGAAGCAGCATGTTATCGTGATTTACCAAAATAACGAAATTTGGTAGGCACTCTTGTTTGCATATGGATGTACATGTAATATGATCAGACTATTTTAGCTTAGACTTTAGAAAAAAATTCTTCTTTGTATAATTCCTGCAAAACAACATGACATAGGCAAATTAAATTTATTAGAATGTACATGTATATAGTTTTTGATGACCTAATTAGATTTATATGCCACTGATGCAGAATTTCCATTTTTAAAACTTCTTTTGAACTTATTAAGCTATTATGTCTGTGTTTAATGAAAACCTTGTTAGACAGATTGTATAAAAACCACTTGACATAGAGGATTGATATTTGGTGGACATCTTTGTATTTGTTTGGTGCTTACCTACTTATAAAAGTTGACACTACAACAGTTATTCAATTTTTTAAAATAAATTTGGGATATTTTAAGCTTATTTTGTTTAATCCTTGTGCAAAAACTACTTGTCATGGACAAATTTACCGTAGTTAGGTATATTTTTGTATATATATATTGATACAATTGATGATGCACATGTCATTACCCCCCACCCACACACACACACACACAAACACTACTTCAAACGTTAGTTATCAGGTCTAAAATATTTGTAATATAAAACTTAGACATTATTTTAGCCATGTAATAGTAACAGCTGGCATAGCACCAGAATGGAATCAGGCTCTCACATTAACCCCCATTTGAAAAAGTTTGGCTTAGGTACAGATTAAGTTTTATTCTTATTTTTCAAAACATTTATGATTCACTATTGAATGTCATACAGAAAATATAAAGACAATGTTAATAGTATTTTTAAAATAATGCTTATACAGCCTCAGTACAAAAATATAGATAAAATTTATTCTGAAATAAAACAATAACTGTTCACTGCAGAAAGAGAAGCTAAATGTATTAACAACAGTTAGAGAATCATTGTGGTCATTTATGATTTATCTTATATTCATACATTTTTATAATGCACAGGTGATGGATTAGTGTATCTTTGGAAGGTGGTTTATTTTTATGTTTGACTGCATTCTGTATGTTTGATTTTAAGGACAGGTTAAACACAAATTACATGGCACTTAATTGTTTTGATGGTGGAAATGAAAAAACACAGGAGTTAGAGGTTTTAAGGGGATCATTATTTTTCCTTTCTATATCATTAAAAAAATTTAATTTTTTTTTTCAGTTCAGATATTACAAATATTCCTAGTAATGCTTGATTTCAGTCTGATTATCATATTTTATTTTGTATAACAGTCACATAATTATAAATAGCATGGACCCAGTCTTTCGGACATGACATAATGTACCTCTAGATCTGAGCCTATTCTATATATTCTAATGATAATTTTAAGCAGACAGTACAGCATCTGAAATGCCAGTATTTTATGTGCCAGTAGATCTCAGTCTGCTTTGTTCAAAATTAGATATGTGTCACACAAGCCAAGAAGGTAGAAATGCCTTCAATTATTGCCATCTGACTTGGATATGTGTTATAGTCACAAGCAAAGACAGTAGAAATGCCTTCAATTATTGCCATCTAACTTGGATATGTTATACACCAGCAAATGCAGTAGAAATGCCATCAATCATTGCCATCTAACTTGGATAATGTTATACACAAGCCAAGACAGTAGAAATGTCTTTAATTATTGCCATCTGACATGGATATATGTTATACACAAACCAAGACAGTAGAAATGTCTTTAATTATTGCCATCTGACTTGGATATGTGTTATACACAAGCAAAGACAGTAGAAATGAATTCAATTATTGCCATTTAACTTGGATATATGTTATACACAAGCAAAGACAGTAGAAATGCCTTCAATTATTGCCATCTAACTTGGATAATGTTATACACAAACCAAGACAGTATAAATGTCTTTAATTATTGCCATCTGACTTGGATATGTGTTATACACAAACAAAGACAGTAGAAATGCCTTCAATTATTGCCATCTAACTTGGATATGTGTTATACACAAGCAAAGACAGTAGAAATGTCTTCAATTATTGCCATCTACCGTAACTTGGATAATGTTATACACAAACCAAGACAGTATAAATGTCTTTAATTATTGCCATCTGACTTGAATATATGTTATACACAAACAAAGACAATAGAAATGTCTTTAATTATTGCCATCTGACTTGGATATGTGTTATACACAAACAAAGACAGTAGAAATGCCTTCAGTTATTGTCATCTAACTTGGATAATGTTATACACAAACCAAGACAGTATAAATGTCTTTAATTATTGCCATCTGACTTGGATATGTGTTATACACAAACAAAAACAGTAGAAATGTCTTTAATTATTGCCATCTGACTTGGATATGTGTTATACACAAGCAAAGACAGTAGAAATGCCTTCAATTATTGCCATCTAACTTGAATATATGTTATACACAAACCAAGACAGTATATATGCATTCTGCTCATAGTGTCTGACTTTGGATATCTTTTAAAACCTTACTAATATATTTCAAGATTTGATTAATTTTAGCTTCTATATAAATACTGTAAATTCACTTTTTTGGTTGTTTTAATGGATTTCTTGGTTGCTATAAACCATAAATTGAAAGACCAATCAAGCAATTATTGACATATGCCCTTGTGATCTTCATAGGTGAGTAAATGTTTGATGGGTTATTTCTAACACACAACAGACAACTCAAAAGCCTTGCTTGGATAAATAGACTTTCATGTAACTAGCACTAGTTTTTTTTAAAACCAAAAGTACAACAGAAAAGTTTCACACAACTATTTTTCTTCTAATGATCCTTGATGGCTTATGTTTGTGTAGCTTAGCATAGAAAATGGCATCTGTCTCTGGCTCTTTTACATATTGAACATAAATGATTTCAAGGTTATTTGTATCTATATACAGAGCAAAACTGCTCATTCAATATATGCTGAAGAAAGGTATGTGTATAAGTAATCCACCATGTTGGACCTGGAGCTATGAAGTCCATTTTTGATACATGACTGAGCGGTTATGGGAGACATCATCTGCTACAGGTAAACAATCATCATCTACTCATTGGATAAAGCATAGCATAAACAGACATTGATTAGAAATTTAAAACAGTCTAATGAAAACTAGATGATGCTGAAAATGTTTGTTCACCTGTGGCAGGTGATGGATCACATAGACTGGTCACTATAATAATGTATGAATGTAGAATAGTTAATACCATGTGATCGACTTTCAACCAATAGGATGAAGTTTTACATGTCCAGTGTGTAACCTGATCTGTCAACTAATTATGCTGTAATTCATATCTGGGTGCATGTTACAGTATTTCACCTATGATAAGATTGGGTGGGGGTGGGGTATTATAATATTTATGCAATGATAAAGAAAAGGGCCTATTACAGAATATATGCAATGGTAAGACTAGAGGGCTTTTTACAGTATTTTATTCATTGATAATACAGGGACCTGTTGCAGTATTTATGTCATGATAAAACAAGAGAGCTTTAATATCATATTTTTCCTATGATAAGTACCAGAGGGTCAGCCTAATAAAATTGTCAAAACATAAGGATTAGGCTTTTTATGACAGTTATATCCTTAGTAAAAATTTGCCAGATTATTTAAAAATAACTGTGGAGTGATAGGTTTTGTTTATCATCATGCATGCATTTATTATTGGTTAAATACAATGTATAGAAATTAATAAGATATGCATGGGTTGAGAATATCCTCACTTTCAATTTTTTTTTATAACTTTCTACCACAGGTCCAAGTCAGTAAAGAAAAGTTGTAACAGAACTATGGTTAATTAATAGAAATAAAAGATTCTGTATTTACTATAAATGGTAAGAAAATCAACTATTTATTCTTTTTATAAATAGCTATTGTTCTCATAACAGGTTTAATGACAACAGACCAGACTCTGAGGGAGGTATATCAACACTGAGTGCCATTGAGTCTCAGCTCATGAACATGTTCCAGAGAGATTTCCTTTCACTTCTTGGCACATTCAAGTGAGTGGATAGAATCTATTTAAGATTTCTGTACCTATCTTATACTTATATGTTTTGTAATTCGTAAACAATGTAAGACAAAATCAATGAATTTGGGTAGATAAATTGATATACTTGTTGAAGGTTTAAGCTATAAATTTATGTTTTATAGTATGTTATGAATAAATGATTCTTGCAAGTGAATATCTGTTTAATTTATAGCAAGAAATTTGGATTGAAATGGCCTTACCACTGAAGAGTCGTATTCAGTATTAAATTTACAGTAAACTTTTGATATCCTGAATTTTCATTAATTTGGCACCAAACATGTTCATTCAATGTATCAAAGCTAATTTGGATATACTAGTTTTGCATTGAATTGTAGGAGTATTGACAAGCTGGGAACCGATGTGATCAGTCAGGAAGAGTTCCGAGCTGCCATTGAGAGCCGATTTCATCTGACCTTGACGGATGCCCAGTATGATACATTTATAGACAGGATTCCACTAGATGAAGATGGAAATGTGAAATATGCTGAGTTCATGCAGCAGTTTGATACAAAGTAAGTTTTTATACACCTGCCATAAAGTGGAACATATTATGTTATGATTTGTTCGTTGGTCCATTTATCTGTTTCCTATTTCATTTCTGCATCGTAACTAGAGTTTTCTGTCCTTTACTAATTACCAAATTTTACCGATGGATTGGATTTGGGGTAAGGAAACCTATACATTTTGTGGTGAAAAGTTTAAAGGTCATGGTCACTATGATGGTTTGTTTGTTTGTTTGCTTGAATTTTAATGGTGCACCAGCACTTTTAGGCTATTTAGCGCCATACAATAGGTTAGATGTTCAAAAATAAGAAAGGTTTAACATCGACCAGCGATATAAAAAACCATAATAGTTAAATATAAAATGGTAAGATGTTGGTAACAGGAAAATATGACGCTTCCCATGATGGAAAGAAGAGAATGTTTACCACACAATAACCTGTACTGAACTTAGTGAATAATTTGCACTTAAGAGTAAGAAAAACGTGTGTCAGTTTTAGAGTCAAAAGGTCAAATGTCAAGATGACTGTGACTGAAGGATATAATAGTTTAAATTCCAGACCATGTTTCTTGACCAGAGTTTGAGAATCGCCTTCACTCAAGATACGAATGAGGCTTAAAAAAAATCGAAAGATATTATGTCATAAAAAATTTGCTTTCAGAAAAACTAACATTCAAACATGTCATTCAAGATCTTCGACTAATTTTTGTGGATAGCTTGAATTTAGGGTAATAAAGAAACCATTAACATCAGGATTCTAACAGTCAGAAGTCATGGTTTGATAAGAAAAGAATGGCTTCTGCAAAGTATGTTTTGTCCAAGATTGCATACCCGGTACCTTGATCAAAGGTCTCTGCCATTAAGATGTGTTGGTAAATAATATATGGAGTCATTCATACCCTATTAATGTCTATACGGAGGACTATTAAATACTGGGTGGGAGTATAATGTGATATGCATGGTACTCTTGTATAGGTGAGTAAGTTTAAGTGAACAATTAAATACTGGGTGGGAGTATAATGTAACATTCATGAATTTAATTTATGTTTCTTAATGGAAATTCTAACTCTGTATATGAAAATTAGAAATTAGTGGACATTCTTTTTAGAAATAATAATAATAATAATAATAATAATAATAATAATAATAATAATAATAACAATAATGCTTTATTTATAGAGGGTGACTCATTAGTCAAGGACTATTCTCCCTTGAGGCCCTCCTAATGAAAGTATAAAAAATGCACATTGTGTGAAGAAGCAATAATTAGTGCTTATATTAGCATGCTTCATATTAAAATACTAAATTCCATTATCTGTTAGAAACACATGCATGCTCCTGATATCTCTTCTTAAATACTCTAATATTTTCAGCCGATTTTACATGTAGTGGAAGCTTATTCCACAGAACTGTAACAGAGTATTGAAAACTCTTTTTGAATTGCTCTGTTCTTGGTTTTGGTACTAGAAGGTTTCCATGTGAGATTGATCTCAACTGGTATTGTGTTGAAACAGGCCTGAATAAATCCTGAAGATACTCTGGTGCAGTTCCATGTAGACATTTATATAAAAGAACTGCCTTGTGAAAATCTATCCTGTCATATATTGTGAACCATTTGAGTTCTGTAAATAATGCTTTTGAGGGATGGTCAACAGATGTATCTAAAATTACACGTGCTGCTCGTTTCTGGAGTTTATAAATCCTGTCAAGCTCAGATTTAGCACAGTTGCCCCATACATTAGAACAGTAATCCATTGTTGGAAGAATATACGTCTTGTAGTATAGATTGCGAGTTTCCATAGGTAAATATTTCTTGATTCTGCTGAGAAGGGCAATTTTGGATGACAGTGTTTTACAAAGCTTATCAATATGGTCATTCCATAATAAATTATTATCTATGGACACACCTACAAGCCTTTCATGATTGACATTTTCTAATGGATGATTATTTATTGCAAGAGATAGTTTTGGGTTCCCAGACTTGTGTAGCTTTTGTGTCATCCCCAGAATCATACATTTTGTTTTACCTTCATTAATTACCATCCTATTTTGTTGTGCCCAGTTTTGGACTCTAATAAGGTCTGAGTTTAATCTTGTTTGGATAACTTCAGTATCAGAACTAGATGTATACAAGGTTGCATCATCTGCAAACAATTCTGTATTGGTAGATTCATTATTTAATGGTAGATCATTGATATAGATAATGAAGAGGAGAGGGCCCAAAACTGAGCCTTGAGAGACTCCTGAATGAATAGTGCGACTTTGAGAGCTAATATTGCCAATGCTTACTTGTTGAGACCTTTGGTTTAGGTATGATCTAAACCAGTTTAAAGAAGGATTGGCGAACCTGTAACAGTTCAACTTTTGTAGCAGAATTTCATGATCAACAAGATCAAAAGCTTTCTTGAAGTCAAGGAAAACAATCCCAATCATATGCCCATTATCCATTTCCTTCAGCCAAAGATCAATTAATTTGGTAAGTTCTGTTTGGCATGAGTGGTACTTTCTAAATCCTGATTGTGCTTTATGAAATCGAGAATTTGTTTAAAAAAATGTATAGACCTGAATGGCAACATGCTTTTCAAACAGTTTCGACAATACAGGTAGAATTGATATTGGTCTGTAATTTCCTGGATCTTCCTTTTCTCCTTTCTTAAAGATAGGTGTAACCTTTGCACATTTAAGTTTTTCTGGAAAATTACCACTCATTATAATTAAATGTATGATATGTGTTAGTGACTTTGTTATTACTGGGTGTTTAAGGGTGTCTAAAGACTAAAGACACATACATGTATAGTAATTACTGAATTGACTGCATGCATGCACACACACACATGCACACACACAGAAATGTTGTCAAGTTACCACATATATTAAATTCATGTTAAAAAGCAGATTTTACAAATAATAAGGCATATTACATATTTTCTAATATAATACTCTTGCCAAAATTGGATATTTACTTGATGGAGGTCTTAACTTCAACACAGAAGAGCTATGGATTTGTTGCAGAAAGGGAAAACATACAGGAGATGCCTGTTGGATTAATGATAGTATGCTGCTGGAGCAACTTTGGTAAAGTACATGTATCTTGTTCAAAAGAACACCTAAATGTCCATGGTAAGCCTGTGTCCTCAGTATAAAAAAAACCACCTAAATGTCCATGGTAAGTCTGTGTCCTCATTACAAAACACCTAAATGTCCATGGTAAGCTTGTGTCCTCATTACAAAACACGGTAAGCCTGTGTCCTCATTGCAAAAAACCTACATGTCCATGGTAAGCCTGTGTTCTCATTAAAAAACACCTAAATGCCCAAGGTAACCTTGTGTCTGCATTAAAAAAAACACCTAAATATCCATGGTAAGCCTGTGTCCTCATTAAAACACACCTAAATGTTCATGGTAAGCCTGTGTCCCCACAAAACCCCCACCTAAATCTCCATGGTAAGCCTGTGTTCTCATTAAAAACACCTAAATGTCCATGGTAAGTCTGTGTTTTAATTAAAAAACACCTAAATGTCCATGGTAAGCCTGTGTCCTCATTAAAACACACCTAAATGTTCATGGTAAGCCTCTATTTTCATTAAAAACACCTAAATATTCATGGTAAGTCTGTGTTCTCATTAAAAACACCTAAATGTCCATGGTAAGTCTAGGTTCTCATTAAAAACACCTAAATGTCCATGGTAAGTCTGTGTTTTAATTAAAAAAACACCTAAATATCCATGGTAAGTCTGTGTTCTCATTAAAAACACCTAAATGTCCATGGTAAGTCTGTGTTCTCATTAAAAACACCTAAATGTCCATGGTAAGTCTGTGTTCTCATTAAAAACACCTAAATGTCCATGGTAAGTCTGTGTTTTAATTAAAAAAACACCTAAATGTCCATGGTAAGTCTGTGTTCTCATTAAAAACATCTAAATGTCCATGGTAAGTCTGTGTTTTAATTAAAAAAACACCTAAATGTCCATGGTAAGTCTGTGTTCTCATTAAAAACACCTAAATGTCCATGGTAAGTCTGTGTTTTAATTAAAAAAACACCTAAATGTCCATGGTAAGTCTGTGTTCTCATTAAAAACACCTAAATGTCCATGGTAAGTCCATGTCCTCATTAAAAAGACTTAAATGCTAATTGTGAGTCTGTGTTCTCATTAAAATATACTGAAATACCAAACGTGAGTGTGTTCTCATTAAAAAACAATGAAATGCCCATTGTGAGTCTGTGTTCTCATTAAAATAACAAAGAAATAAAATTATTTAGCAGTACATTTATTTGTAGTTAATTGTGTTCTCTGTTTTCATCAGAGGTATGGCACCTAGTCTTTTTGACAAAGAAATGGCCAAGCCTGTCCGAGCAGATGAACCCACAATGCCACCTATTCAAGAGGAAGTAACTCCAAGATTTGAAGGAGAGCCACAACAGCAGAAACCTGATGTGCTAAAATTAGATGAATCATTAGATTCAGCCACACGTCGCTCATCTCAGGAACTATTTAGGATCTTAAAGGATCTACTGGGAAAACGTTTCAATGATGTTGAAAGAGCTTTTCATGATCTGGATGAAATTAATTCCATGAGAATATCCCAGGAATTGATGTACCAACTTCTAAGAAGGTACATGTACTTTATTTTCAACATGCATTTAAAATATATATGTTCCAGCCTTCATCATAGGATTTGTCTGCTTGATTTGATTTTTTCCCGGAATTAATAAGCAAGAATACGACATCAGTGTAACAAGCTGCATTTTAAAAAAATACTGATAAATGATGTACAATATTGGAAGATAATTTCCAGAATGCTCATGTCGAATGCAGCTATCTAGATCAACTTGATGTAATATAAATTACACCTGTAAAAAGAGATATCCATGAAAGTTTAACAAAAATTACAAAATCGGTATGATAGTCCTGAAACCCATTTCAGATTTTCATATTTTATTTCTAAGATAAAAATTATAAGAAAATATAATTATGTTAGGATATAGGGTTCAAAGATATGTCCCAGACACCCAAATGCATGTAAATTCCATTTTTCTAACTGGCAATTTTATTTACTAACATTTTTCATTTTCAACATGTGATAAATGGAATTCTCATTTTTTAAAAATAAAAATGATGAATTTTATTTCATAATTTAATGTTATACTAAAATCATACGTAAAATCCTGTCATACAAAATTCATATTAAGATCCTATGTTATACTACTAAAATAATATGCAAAATACTATCATACTAAAATCATATATATGATCCTGTCAAACTAAAATCATATGCAGATTCTTCTGTCATACTAAAATCATATATAAGATCCTGTCATACAAAATTCATATGTATTAAGATCCTATGTTATACTACTAAAATAATATATAAGACACTATCATACTAAAATCATATATATGATCTCGTCAAACTAAAATCATATGCAGGTTCTTCTGTCAAACTAAAATCATATGCAGGTTCTTCTGTCATACAAAATTCATATTAAGATCCTGTTATACTTAAACCATATGTAAGACACTATCATACTAAAATCAAATTTAAGATCCCATCATACTAAAATCATATGCAAGATCCTGTCATACTAAAATCATATTTAATATCCCATCATACTAAAATCAGATATAAGACCTTATATGTGTCACACTAAAATCATAAGACTGATGAAGTTATTTTCTTTGCAGTATTTTTGACTATCACATTTTCCTTCTATATCACTATAGAAGCAATTAATGTAAGTGGGTGATTATTAATTAATTTTATCATCAGGTTCCCTGAAATTAAACCTGAGGTAACTCGAGGAGAAATCCGTGAGTTATGGAAGACTTTTATTACAAATGTGGACAAGACTTTAGACTACCGTGAATTTATCCGCCATTTTGGTTTCTCGAAGAGATCTGCTGCCTTTCCAAATGCCAAGATTAGTCCCCCAAAACGAGGTGATGCCGATTTCATGATTCGGTCCAGGAAGTTGAATTGTGCCACAGACATGTTACAAGATAATCTTCGTTCTAAGGTATTCATGATGGTATCTTTATCGTAGTCCTAGTTATCATCCAATGAAAATTATCCTTCTTTCATTTGAAGTAATTTACTATAGTATTTGCCAATCCTGCACAAGAGTTTATCCCCTTGTCACTGATTTTAAATATAGGATAGAAAATACAAAAAAGTAATTTTATTCATCAGTTTATATTATCTAGCATGGCAACACCTAACATTGTCATCATCTTCACAAAAGCTGTAAATATAAACAACCACATAACATAGACTAGTCACTATCCTTCTTATGTTCCTTGAGAAGTCCATTTTCAGTGAAAACAGTTGTCAGCTGCAAGCAATATTTGCAATGTTATGTTTTAATATTTTGAAAAAGATAAAACAAAATAAAAAGGTGTAACTTCATAAATGCTTTTAATGGGATGTAACTCCCAAAGTTATGCATATTTATGGAATTATTCAGAGATTATGCATTCTATATCACATTTTTGACCGAAACAAAATAGACTTATCCAGTCAAATATGTCAGCCATATTATTAAAGAAACTTTCATTTGTTTATAAACATCAACAAGATGACAGTGTTAGAGATCCCCTAGTGAGGATCAGGCTAGAAAGTAATTGATGAATGAAAGTTTTGTGAATTTTTTTTATTAACTTGTTACTTTTAGTTTTAAAAAAAAAAACTGTTGGAGGAGTAGGGAAATATTATCCTTACTGCTTGTCTAACTGCAGTGTAAATAAATGTACAGGTATTCAACTGAATAAATAGATGTACAGGTATTAAACAGTATAAATAGATGTACAGGTATTAAACAGTGTAAATAGATGTACAGGTATTCAACTGTATAAATAGATGTACAGGTATTAAACAGCACAATAGTTTGCTGTTTTTGGCTACATTGTATCCATTTAGACAAGCAACATGATTACTTCAGAATCTTTAAAAATGTTAATGACTTTTCTTAATGTTGTAGGATCATGGTCAATCCTTTTAGATGGATCATTGAAATTTCCAACTTGTCTGAAAGTTATGGATTGTTACTCTTTGCATGATGCATGAACGTTTTATGTACTTGTATTATTATATAACAATTTCTGTGGGATTTGGTAATTTGATTGAATAAAGTCTTTAAGGTTTGGCAACTTGTGTAATTTGTACAGATAAATGTAATGAAAGTTTATTATTATCATTCCAAGACTGGTAAAAAATGTTCAATTTATTTGTGTTTTTGTTGAGTTTTGTAAGCTTGTTAAATATGTATAATTCTATGAAGTATGATAATAATGATGATGAAAATGATCATGATGGTAATGATTCAAAATACTTTCTGGTTGTTTTATTTGTTTCATATGGCAAAGGTTTATAATAAAAACTGAGTACCATGCATGTAATAATTATCATCAACATCAATATAACAATACTGTTGAAAGCATGCAGATTGGTTTTTCTTTCATTTTGATGTTTATAATAAACAATGGACATTAGCTTTAAAGCAGAAATCTTTAACATGAAGAACTCATACCTTGATCTTATTCTAGGGGATAGTCAGATGGATGTATGGACATGCATATGGACAAAGCCAATGTCAAGCTTTAACCAAGATGGTTTGATAAAAATGTGCAAAATGTTATCAAGAACATCAACATTTCACGAATGTCCTCCATCTTCTCATCTCTGTAAAATGCATTTTAACCTTTCGTTTTTATTTCAGATTGACTACATGTGGGAAGACCTGAGAAAAGAGTTTATCGAGTTAGATCCATATGGCACAGGATTTGTCTCCCGGGAAGAATTCCATGACATACTAACAGAACTTTGTGTTCATCTCAGTGACTATGAACTAAACATGCTGACAGACAAGTTTGACATCAAGGGTGATGGAAGGTGAGTGAAATTGAAGCTGCTTTATTGGTGACCCAACTGTCAAGTGATGGCTATAAATCAATCTTGGATATAGAGAATTGTTATGTGCAAATCATTATCTAACATCTGTTTGGTAGAAACATATGTTTAAAGTACTGATAGTGAAAAAATAACAGATATTGTCATTAATTTGGTATTATCTAAATTATTTCCACTCTTTAAAGTTAACTAGATATTTGTCTTAGGTTTCAAAGATTTTTCCCTTGCCTTTTTATATGTATACTTCGCAAATGACGTATTTTAAACATATTGTTTTGCCTCAAAATTATGCAGAAGGATTTTGGGTGTAACAAGTTCACTCAACTTTGCTACAGCCCTTTCTGCCCCTGATCTAACTGTACTGGTATGAAGTGTTTTGTCTGTTTCAGAGTCTCTTACATAGAATTCTTGAAGCCATTTGCCTTGCGTAAACAGACCTGGCGCCATGGCAACAACATGCTGTCTCTGTTGCAACATCCTCAGCCAGAGCTGCCCATTCCAGATATTGTAGAACCCCCACAGAAAGGCCTGCATGGAATCACGGCCAAACTCAGACAAAAGGTACAACATTTTAATAGCTGCCATATTATTACAGATTATCTGTTATACAAGTGACTGCAAACTAATAATATTCATGACCATATACTGTATAAGAATCTTATTGTTTTGTTTATCAGAGCCCAGGCTGATTGGATTCAGACACTTAGGTAAATACTCTTAGGTAGACACATACAAAAATACTCTGCCCTGATTCTTTGCAATGTTCAGCAACTGTTGCAGGGTTTCTCTATAAGTGTTCTTTATATACAATATATAATGGTACTATACAGAGCTGAGCCAGTAATAAATGATTGTGCAGTAAACAAGAGTTAAAGAACACTTATTCAATAACAGAGACCCTGATGGCAGTTGGTGAACATTGCATTGGAACTCCTGCCATTGTACAGAAGAACTTGCCATGTGTCCAATATTTAGTTGATTACGTAACTCCAGTCTAGACATTGTTCATCTGATGAAGGCCTTGTGAAATTCAATTTTTTTAACATTTTGCTACAGACAGGTATCTATTTTTAGTTTCAAGAACTGCAGCTGGCTGTAAGCGGGTAACAACATTAATTCTAGAATGATAATAAATCAGAGCAAGTAAGACTTCCTGTTTTAATTCTAGAATGATAATAAATCAGAGCAAGTAAGACTTCCTGTTTTAATTCTAGAACGATAATAAGTCAGAGCAAGTAAGACTTCCTGTTTTAATTCTAGAATGATAATAAATCAGAGCAAGTAAGACTTCCTGTTTTTACAAGGTGTTTTATTTAAATGGTATGTACCAGTTGGTGCATGGGACCAGTAGCATCATAATTGTTACCATAAATACTCCCATATAAGTTTAGTCAAACTGCAAACAACAAAGATCCAGATCTGCCATAGCATACTGTATCTGCAGACTAGGGTAGTGCTGTTTTCTACTGACTACTCCAACTAAACTGCACAGATCCAGATCAGCTGGTGCATTATGTGACTACAGATCTGAGTCGGTGCAGTTTGCAGTTAGACTCATCTTGTAAGTGTATATACTTATTCTTGCCTTTACATGATTTTTTTTTTCTGTTTGCTTGATGATAGCAGAAATAAAATCTTGGTCAGTTACCAACAAAAATACAATACATAGTGATCAAGAATAATGGATTGTGCATTAACCTGTTCTATACTGCAATAGGTGCAAACCCTTTAATTCAGAAAAAAAGTTTCATTGTAATTTAGATTCTGACATAATTTGTGTAATTCACATGTCTGAAGCATATTATAAAGGGAAACTATAAGTCCATGAATGTCAGAACCCTTTTTAGTTGTAATTTGATAGAAGTACATTAATTTCCATTTTAATTTAAGTATTTCATTATATGTTGCACAATAATTTGGTCCGTTTATCTATAAGTAGATTGTTGTAGAGAGATGTTTTGGGGTTCAATGACATTTCTCAGCTCTACATAGAAACCAATATAATTGGTGGAGAATGAACCCAGGAAAACCCAGTAAGAATTACCAACCCACAATGAAGGGTATAGTTATTAACACATACTTTATTTTCCAGCTTTCTGGAGACTGGAAGAACCTGAGACGTGCCTTTAGGAAGCTTGATACAAACAATGAGGGTTACCTATCAGTCCCCGAGTTCCGATCTGTACTTCGACTTGCAAATGTAGTACTAGATGAAGATGAGGTGTATCATGTTCTCAACAGTTTTGACAATGAGATGACGGGGAAAATACCCTATGAACGTTTTATTGATGAGACATTTAAACCTCAAACTCGACATAGTGTAAGAAAAATATAAATGATTCAGGTCAGGTTTCTATAGGACTTGTCATTTATACTTGCTTACAAGTTGAGTCCACCTTCATTGACTTTGATCTGCTGTTGTGAAATGCACTGGCATATCAGGATCTATGCTGTTTTGTTCTGCTGATAAACTGCATAGACCCAGATCTGCTAGCACATTACCATATATATTCACTAATAAGTTGAGTTAAACTGAAAACAATAGACCCTGATCTTGAATCCCATAAAGTGTCCTCAGATCAGGGTCTGTGTTGTTTATTTTATTGATTACTCATAAAATCCACAGATCCAGATCTGCCAGTGCATTATGCCATGGCAGATCATTATGCAGTCTGCAGTACAACTCATTGTGTAAGTGAGTATATAAAGTATGTCAAGGTAGATCTAGGTATGTGCTGTTGATTCAAATTACAAGTGAGTATATATGGTATGAAATAACACCCATCATTCATACATTTCATTAGAAATCAATTAATTTTGACAGCAAAATAACACCATTCATCTATACATTTCATTAGAAAATAATGTAATAATTTGACAGTGGTCTGATTTTTGTGTGTTGCCTATGTGTGACGTAAGCTAGCTTGATAGATGGTGGTGTTTTGGACCTGTGATATTACAGGACACCTGCTCAATAAAATATAACAGTATTATATTCAGATGGGTAAATAGGGATGGACTTGATCCACAGAATATTATATAATTGGGAAATTTGGTGTGATGCAGAGTTTGCTCTCTGTAAATGGAAAATTAACTTATAAATCAATGATTATTTAATATACCATTTTTCTTCCAAATATGCAAATAAATAATTATTATTAGTTATTATTTTCTTTGATCTGTAATAGAATTCTGGTTGGATACTACTTGGGGTTCTTTCAAACTTAGACTTATCACATGACTACCATGTTACTTAGGTTAATATACCCACATCATAATTTCTTATAACACATGTATAAACACTTAATGACTTCAAAAATGATGTCATAACATGATGTTATGAATAATGCCCCAGGCATCTAGATGTATTTCAAAGTCATTTCACTACATGATTCTGCAGTTTGGTAAAATAAAAACAGTATTTTTCATCATGTAATAATTATATCTGTGCTCATTTCAATTGAAATTTATGAAAGTCATTGCACAATGTAAACAGTTCGCATACCAAGGCTTACAAATAATAGTTATTATTAGACTAGCTTCAAAAATTGAATGTGTATTTTTCTTTCTTCCCAATTATACAAAAATGTAAAATAGTATTATATTTAATTTTATACAACGCAACTTGTTTAAGTAAAATTGCTCGCTCAAGAAGAAGATGCAGAACAATAAATTACAAAAACCATTTTCATTTAAAATGAAGAATAGTTTTATTGTAAGAAAGCGAGCGGCACTAGAACTTTAACCAATCTATATATTGAGCTTAATATAACAAAACTTTATAATTAGATTGACAAAAAAAATGAAGAATTAATTACAAGAAAAGAAAATGACCCAGATTTGTGTGTGTGATATGGATTTTAATGTAGCTTTAACAATGTTTCAGTCATATCGCTATGATGTTTACAATGTGACAGTTTATAGTGATATCTAGCACTGAGGCATCATGCTGCAGACATATAGTATTATGTCCCACCCAGCCACATTATCCTGACAGCAGTTTGACCAGGCCTAACACTGACCTCTTAATGCTGAATGCCTAGTGAGGCATCTATCTGTACCATTTATGACTCGGCTGGGGATTGAACCAGTGACCTCCTGCATTCGAGGAGGATGCTCTAACCACTAAGGCACCAGAAAGGTCCCTAGATTTGTTCTTTATATCTAATGGAATATTTTGACATACTGCAGAGCACCCATCCATCCCATTCTTGTGCACAGAACTCTCGTTACACTATGAAGATTAAAATCCCTGAAACTTTAAGTCACAAAATATGAATTTGTACATTTTTACCTTTCATTCTAACAATATTAAGGTAATAGAATATGCAAATCTTGTTCTCTAATACTTGTTGAGATATTATTTTGTCCTTTCAGACAATTTTAAGATATAATTTCAACAATTTTGTCCTTTCAGACAATTTTAAGATGTGAATTCAACAATTTTGCTTTTTAGTACTATTTTAAGACTCTCTGCAGGTTCTTGGGCAGAAGCACATTATACAGAATAATAGAATGTACAATCAAAGGTGGTATATTGATGCTACAATCAAAGCATATAAAATGGACCAGAAACATGATTAATTGATAGGAAGAATTTTGCTACTGCAGAAAAAAATCATAAACAGATTTCACTGTATACTTTCAGCTTTATTTTCTTTTCAGTACAAACAATATTTATTGTGACATTTTTTTACTAGTTCAATCATGAAGAAAATAAAGTTCATATTTTTTAAATTGTATTTTAATTGTATTTTATATAGAATATTCTTTATTTACATGTAAATATTTATACAATAGTATCTGTGACAAGTTTGATTTGTCCTTTTAACTGGTATTGCATAATATAAGATATTGTAAAATTGTGTGTTGTTTGTTGCACATTTTATTGCTTTTGATAACTTTAAAACCAGTTATTGCTTTTGTCTTGTTTTCATAAATTGGATTCAACTTTTTTACATTTACAAAACATTTACCTGATCCAGTCAATTGTTTATGTGCTCAACATTGGTGTCGTATGAAAGTTTCTGTCAGGGTAATTGTTCAGTAATAACAAATAGAAAATATGAGAAGTATATTTACTCTGGTTTTATATTTCCCTTATAATATTTGTATTAATTTTAATTAATTAATCTTAATTTAGGCTTATTCATCCTCATTAACTCATCTTAAACTGACCTCATTACTGGTTTTTTTTTATTATTTGACTGAAAATAAAGTTATTCCCCCTTCCTTTCTATCGCCACCAAATGTGCCAAAAAAAAGTACAATCTTGACATAGGATCATTCATCAATATCCTCATGGCTGGTACACTATACCAAGTACTATGCTGACAGTATTTTTCATGAGTAGCCAGCTAATGTTAGGTGCTGTGGTAATAAAAATAAGTTCTACGTTGATGGTGGACAGTGTGTCTATCCCATTAGTCAGATCTCATAGGAAAGGGAGATCACTGTATTAATATATCAGGAAATTACACACAAAAAAGAAAACAATTACTATTAGTTAAATTTTTTTTATCTACAACATTACTTTAGGATCTATTCTCTTATCAGCTTTTGACATAAATGCAACTGTATTGTTTTTTTCTTTATATTAAATATCATTAAGTTTGGTTGTAATGGATAATTCCACTCTATTCATGCAGGTAACCTTTGTAATTGTTTGTGTTAGTAATTTTATCATTACCAAAGTCAACAGCGTACTGATGATTTTAATAATCATTTAGGAGCAGAATTCTACAACAGGTCACATTCTACTGATTACAGGTTTCTTATTGGCTAACGGAATGTTCAAAATTCAAAATTATTGACATTAATATGTCATCCACCATAATTACTATTTTGTTGCATATATTTTAAAAAAAAATTGTCTTTCCTCCATGAAGAATTTGTAATGGAACATACCATTTCTAAATTAAATATAAATTGGATTCCTATTGGTATAAAATATATCTTGTAGAGGACATGTTCATCATTCATTTCTTAAAACACAAGATTCTCTTTGCACAAACAATTCTTTGTTGTTTATTTTTATCTTGTGAAGTGATAGAGTACATAACGATATTTATTTGATCCAAATCTGTGATATATCTGATTTTATTTGCACTGATGGTAGTTTGAAGTTTGATCAATTTGTAAGTCCATTCAGTATTTTGTTTTAGAACAATGATGCTGTAAACAGCTATAAAACTAACAATAACTTCTTCCTGTTTTAAAAAATAAAATTAATGTCTGCACAATAGAGTTGTTTGTATTTTTCTTTCTTCTCAATTATAATTTTCATTAATGGTTATTATTTTTCATTACTAATATTTCTATTCTGAATATTGCTATAACGATGCTTATAATAAAATATGTGAAAAAGAAACCCACAAAATAACAATTATAGGAGATTTAGATTTAGAAATTAATAAAGTAAAACTAAATACATGTTCATAGGACATGAATGCCAGGACATTCTCCTCATTTCAATGAGTAGTGCAAGAAGAAAAGAACAATATCATGAGAAAAATGCATGTATGAACATCCAAAAAGAAAACAGAAAAAAAATTTAAAAGGGAAGGGGCACAACTCTACACAATTGTTTGAACATGATGACAACTTCTTCATGTTTGCCAAATTCATCAAAACCATAGGACTAGTAGCACACAATAATTATTACAGTATATGACAACATAACATCATGATAATAACAATATATGTAATCTGACATCGTGTTAATAATGTCAGCTAACTTTCAGAGCCATTCAAACAAATATGTCATGGTCTATCTTGTCATAACAATGGACAATTAATTAAAGCATGACAACAAAACAATACATGTATGCTGATCTCAAGAAAATAACATTCAAATTTCACCACTGTCCATGAAAGCAGATGTTCAGAAAAGAATTTTGACACAGACAAATCTCTTGCTATAGGTCTCTGCCATGTTTGTGGCATTTGAATCCTGAAAGACTAACGGAGGTCATGGTTTTGGACTTTGTTCGCTGGCTATCATGAATCGTGTTAAGCAAAATTCTACTAACTGCACTAGCTTTAGAGTAATATAAAGGGAGGGGGTATTGATCACAAAATGAATTACTAAAGTGATACTTTAATTAAGGAAATTATATTAAAGGAAGTTCTACTTTTTTTAATCCTGCATCTTTTTCTAATTGTGGTGAGTAAAATAATTTTGGCAAAAAATAATTTCCATGCATGAAAGGTAATATCCATTCAATCCTTTGGTTCAGTTCATAAAATTCTGAAAAAGACAATTCTCAGACCAGATTTTCTTTTCTGATCTAAATACTGGATATATTTCATCATGTGGTACAAAACAGGCAAAAGGCTACAAGTTCAAAATATATCTGTTTTTGTATCACAAGATGTAAAATATCCAGTATGTGTGCAACAAAAAACTAGTTTGTTTAATTATGCATCAATCTTAGAAAACGAAACTATCTCTTCAACCTTCCTCCCTTTTTAAACTTCACTTCAATTAAAATTGCATTTATAGGCTGATCATACAAAATATCAGTGATTAATAGGATTTGTATAGGTCTGTGATGACCTATTCTCTTGTAATAATTTACTTTTTTGACACTTTGTATACTATTTTTTTCTCTGCAACCACAAAACCTGTCCAAATGAGCAAAGCAAAGATGTTAACATTACTGACTAGGTAGTATACAGTAAATAACTTTGGTGAGATGCAAATGGTAGCAAGTCAAGTATCTACAAAAAATAATTTCCATGCTTGAAAGGTAATGCAGTTTCAATTTATTTACCATCCTCACAAAGTATTTTCATACATGAAAATATAAGGATATAATTTTAATAAAAAAATTAGAAAAGAAAACAGAACAAAGTTTCACCAATAATTTTCTGTATTTCAAAATCATGTGTATAATAAAATCCTGTTTTCACCAAAAATAAAGGCAGTGATAAAACTAAAAGAAGCTGTACAAATATATTTTTTAATAGCTACTATTCAGCATAGCAAAAGAAAAAAACCCTCTATGTGATCATGTGAGAACAAACTCTGTGTTTCTAAATGCGCCTTACAAAATGAAATAAATAAAAATCATCCAAAATGAACGCATGTACAGAGTTGACATAAAAATGAGTTATCTGATGTTACCTTTACACATCTAGGGTTGTCATATTATTAAATCAAAATCTTAGTCACCTATATTTCCCTATTACATTTTCTGATGGATTGCCATAGGAAGTAATTGATGTTATATATTTCAAATATTGTATAAATTGTTTGCAGAAACTATATAGAAAACAATCATATTATTCAACTTTTCCAGAGCAAAAGTCGTACAAGGTGGCAGTGAGATTGTGAAGGTGATATATTAAATATATGCTCAGAACTGCATAAAATGTAACTTAATCATAATGATAATAACAGTAGTAATATTATAATCATTTATGTTCATGCAGCATCATTCCGAGACAAAATCTTGAGCACTGGTGGTATAGGGATAAAGGGAAGTATGTCATCATATAATATTGCAACCATAATGTAAACCAAATCATGAATTATTAAAATATGAAAAGCAGAATGAAAACTACTTCATAATCATTTAAACCCATCCACCCAAAAAATCAAAACTTTTACAGAAAAGGTGTCCTATACATTGACACTACTCAGGGACATGTATCTTTTCTATAATTAGTGACCCCAAAGTCCCACTCATGGACAGGTGTGATAATGACCTAAAGGTGAGTGTGCCATATTGTATTTCAAATATGAATTTCAAATTAACTGGTTAAGGGGCTTCAAACATAATGTAAGCAATGAAAAAAACTGTTATCAAAATGGGTACTCCTGATCCACTGGCCCCACCCTGACGTAGAACAAATGGCAAGTGTGTTTGTGAGAGAAGGGAGTATGTGATAATATATTCCAAATATGAAGTGAATTGAGAAAGATGCTCAGCTACAAGTACTGGGGAAAACTTAACAAAAGATGTGCACAACATAGCCACAAGCAGACACCTATATGCAAGGAGTATAATAATCATATCTTGAGATTTGCACTGTACTGACTTCAATGGTGTTGAAGAAATAGTGAGATCTGGTTTGGGATAATATTTATGCAACCTATCAAGTCAGCAGGTGTATCTTTCAGAATATGATACCAATGGGACAGCAAAGTTACATCCAAATATATGTAATAGTATAAAAAAAATGAAAGTATGTATTATATTAGTGTTGAAGGAAGTTTGTGAAGTAGATCAAAATAGAGTACCATAGAATGCAATATGTGAGAGAGAGAGAGAGAGAGAGAGAGAGAGAGAGAGAGAGAGAGAGAGACAACACAACCAAAACTTACCCATGGTAACACCATTTTTAAACATTAGTGGTATATATAATTTTGCTCAGTCAAATATATTAAAAATAATTACAAACATAAAGAATGATATGTAATCTTCGTATATGAAAATATAAAAATAATACTTTTAACTTCGTATCAAAAAGATTTATTGAAAGTATCTATGCAATAAATTTATTTCCAATGATATGGAATCCATAAGATATTTTGAAAGTTTCATCTAACATGAAAAATCACATACTCAGAACACTGGTTAATTGGATCTTGAAAATGCTGAAGGTCATGGGATAATTTATATTTAAGACAGGAAGGGGCTACATTGATAAGAATATTGCCATGCATCTTTAGGGTGAATGACAGTTAATTGCTTCTCTATAGCTAGCCTTTATGTGAGTTTTCAACAATGTCTGGATTCATTTTGTTATTTTTCATTTTCTTATATCATAATTTATAACAATATTGTGGTTTTGAAATGTTTATAGTAAGACAAGTTTTACAAAATATTAACACAACTATTACTGAAATGTGCTACATGATTTTCCATTATAAAATCTGAAAATGAAATTGTTTTGTCTATACCCTATTTCACTGAAAGACCCATGTGGATGAAGTAAAAAAATAAAATGAAATTGCAGTTTACTGTAAATGATTGGTCAAGACTTGACAATAATTGATTACGACAGGACCTGCCAATGATTGGTCAGGATTTGCCAAAGACTGATCAGTAGAAAACTTCCAAATGACTGGTCAAATCCTGCCAATGACTGGTCAAATCCTGCCAATAATTGCTCAGGACTTCCCACATTTTTTTGAAGTTTGAGCACACAAAACTTAAGCTGATGTTCAAAACCTTGAAAATCAGATGACACAGTTTTAAAAATGAAAATGAAATTTTGCATGCAGTTTTGTGCTAAAAACAATTCAAGAATACGGAGTCAGGAATACATGTAAGTGTAGCCTAGTTTTATTTTTTGGGATCCATATACCTGATGAATGCTTATATATGATGGCAAAAATAGAGATTTCTAAAGTCATTCACAAAATGAATTAATCTGACACTTTTAATGGCAATTATTTGTATCAGATACAATATTAGACTGTCAGATACAATAGTATATTATTGATGTGTATCAGATACAGAATTTTACAAAATCAGACTATTAATGTGTATCAGATACAAGATTAGACTATTGATGTGTATCAGATACAAGATTGTATCAGATCCAAGCTTAGATTGTATGTATCAGATGCCAGATTAGACTGAACTGATTTGTGTAAGATAGGAAATTAGATTGTGTTGATATGTGTCAGATATGAGATTTGACTGTGGGTTGTTCCATAAAAACATAAATGGTACCCAGGGAAGGCAGTTTTTAAAAAATATATGCTAGGGTACTATGATTTTACAGAATTCATATTAAAATGATATGAAAAATTCTACATTTCATCAATGGGTGCATACCCCACTTTAAAAGTGCCTTCCCTGGGTCCTATGTGTGTTTTAATGGAATAGCCCTGTACTGATATGTGTCATATTTGAGACTGATTTGTATCAGATATATGTTGTTGTTTTTGTAGGGTTTAACACCTTTTTTAAGCATAACTGGTGGAGGAAGAAACCTGGGAATAACAACTGACCAATGAGTATCAGATATATAATACTATACTGCATTTAACACTTGAAAAAAATATTCCTTGTCAGGTGTGACTAGCATGTATACTGATGTATACATGTTATGTGTTTGTTTGTATGTATGTGTGTGCACATATGTATGTACTTAGTTATTTAGTTAAGGTGAATGCATGCATGTTGGTATGTGCTTAATCCAAACTTGATAAATTTTGCAATGAAATTATGCTAGCATTTGTACAGAAATAATCACATAAGTATCAAACTGTATAAAGAGAAAAGCTGCAATATTATACATTAGTGTCTGACATAAAGAAAACCTTTATCTGTAAATATATGGCATTTTATATGAAGAAAACAAGCATGCATACTAATTAAATACACCAACAAGCGCAAATAGTAACAAGTTATAAAGTAAAATTGGAACATCATAGTCATGGAACATCATGGTCAATAAGTCATTTTACAGAATAACAATTAAATATATATGTATATATAAGCTGGGACGGATAAGAAAGTATTTTACTTTCATATACCATACAATACAAAAATGTAACATTTAATATGTAATACAAATCATGCCTTTATATAGCAATTGCTGGGGAATGTATATTAAATCAAGGAATGTTGCGTAATTAATAGCATATGAAAGCACACAAACTTAAAGAATCACCATCAGCAGCATTGCCGTGCCACTATTGGTTGAGAAGCATCATCAAATGTAGGCATTTTCAATCAAAAGAAAACAGAGGTAGCAACAAATCATGAAAAGCTACATCTGCTTGCATCACAGGAAAGACTTAGGGCTTATCATTGATACTGGAAAAATATATGAGTGTGAGTCTCACTTTCAGTGATGCAATAAAGGTAAAGACATTCATAATTCTAAGATGTTGTACTAAATTTTTTAATTCTGCAATGGAAACTACAGACATATTAATTATGAAGTGTGTCTGTCTAAGATGGCACTCTGATAAGCCACACACACCTTAAACCTACATTGTGTCTGTATAAGATGGGCATTCTAAAAAGCCACACACATATTAATCCTACAGTGTGCCTACAATGGCATTCTGAAAAACCACACACACATTAATCATACATTGTGTCTGTATAAGATGGCATTTTGAAAACCCACACACATTAATTCTACATTGTGTCTGTATAAGATGGGCATTCTGAAAAAACACACACATTAATCCTACATTGTGTCTGTATAAGATGGGCATTCTGAAAAAACACACACATTAATCCTACAATGTGTCTGTATAAGATGGGCATTCTGAAAAAACACACACATTAATCCTACAATGTGTCTAAGATGGCATTCTGAAAAAAACACACACATATTAATCCTACATTGTGTCTAAGATGAATTCTGAAAAACCACACACATATTTCCTGCAGTGTGCCTATGTTAGATGGGCCATTTGGATCTGTACTAACAAATGATCAAAGAAATGCTGTGTTACATTGAGCATAACCATCTCACATATCTTAAAACAGTAGGAATCAATCTTTTTAATACACAACTATGTCAAATAATACATTCCAAATTTATGAGAAAAATGGCCTCCATATATTTTGTGCCCTGTATTATTTGTCAACAGCAACTGTTACAAAGAGTATTATAACCTAATGTTGAAATACAAATCTGAAGGTTTAACTGTATGTCAAAAAATACTTCTTTTTAATACAACTGTATGTAAATCAATCTGTTGGTGACATGGTTACAAAATATGTCAGTCTGGTTACAAAATACCTCTGATAAACCCTGACTTGAGTTTTTAGTTTCATAAAATTACATTATGTCAAGCCAATGATGATGTTAGCTTCTTGCTGACCAATAATGCAAGATTTAACCCTAAAATGTGTCAGAATAGACTCTAGGTAAACATGTTTCTATACCAGTACTAATGCATCAAATAAATAGAAATAAAATACATGAACACACACTAATCTAAAGCTAATTTTCTGGAACTTTATATATATATATATATATATATATATATATATATATATATATATATATATATATTGCAGTGAAGGTGCACATTTCTTATAGCAACTACAAGTAAAATCAAGCCAAGTCCTGTATTTTCAAAATATCTTTGAGCAAGAATTTAATCTGATGCAAAAAGACTAACTGTGGTATTCTGAAATTTAAATTTTAATCAGGCTAAAAATATCAGGGCCATCGTAATATTGGTTTGTTCAACAAATGACCAAGATCCACATTCTGTAGGTATCATATATGACTTCATGTTTACGATTAAGTTTGAATTTTACACAAAGAAATTTTAAAGACTATGGGATGGGCTCTGTGTCATATATATCACTGGCAATAATAACAGGTGAAATAAGATTTATCATAAAGATTAGCTCTATCTTTGAGAATAATGTCAGAATCACACATATTTGTAAAGAAAAACTTGTCAGATCAGATCCAAGCTGAACACATATTTTTGCTGAAGAGTCAAATCTTTCTGTCTGGTTTCTTTCAGCATTATAATTTTTTGGTGTACCATCAAATGAAAAACATGAGGCCAAAAAATATATCACTCACCTTGGTTAGGTAGCTACACGGTTGACAGTATCAATAAGTAGACTTATATAGTAAGAATAAACACTATACAAAATATCACACAAACTTTATATCACACCAATTTTGCTCTGATGCAAGATGATCTATTATGTCTTAGTATAGAACCAGTCTACAAAAATAATAGTATAGCTTATTTTTATTAAGATGGATCATGTAAAAATTCCATCTCTAGACTGAAAACATGTTCAGCTAACCAGATACAAGATTATTTTATAAATGTACATAGATTTTGCTCATGTTCAAACTCATCAAATGTCCTGATGATAAACTACTACTTAACACATGTGACTGTAACCTAATCAGAAACCTAATTTCTAAAATGTTGACAAGCTCCTCCAATCAGGTGCAAAACTACATCATTTGTATGCATGGATCTCACTCAAAATCATATTTTAACATTTTCTTGTTAATATAAGCCTATTCACCAAGTATCAAAAATACAAGATCTAGATGATATAAACCTATTCACCAAATATAAAAAAAATACATTATCTAGAGTGGTACTAAATTCAGCCAATTGGATGCATGATCACCTCATTAGTAGGAATGGCCTTCACTCCCATCTGTATGAGATTCTGATCATATAAATCAAAAATTCCAAGTACGATTAAAATCTGGCTGCCAGTATAGTAACATGCTCAGCCAATCAGATGCAGATAATCTCATTAATATTCATGAAGCTCACTTATTAATGAACATCATCTGTGAAATTGATTATATACGGCCATACTCCATATTTGATCAAAATCTGAAATATAGTATTCAGAATGGTTACTAACTGAACCAATCGGATGCAAGTACATCTCACTAATATATATGTAAATTTCAGAGATCTTTATGATACTTACTGATAATTCAAGTTCTGGTCTCCATTTTGGTAACAAGATCAACTAACTGGATGCAAGGTCACTTCATTAATATACATAGATCTCACTTACTATCAATCTTGTCCTAGATCTTGATGAAAGATGCACACATTCCAAATTTGATCAAAACTAAATCAGCAATATGGCCAACAGGTTGGTTACAAGCAATTATTGATGGATGCATGATGACAAGATGAACTAAAAATCATAACTTTTTTTTTTCATTAAGACACAAATTCTGATAAAGCAAGATTCTGGCATGGTTCTCCAATTTTTGTAATAGTTTCACCTATCTCTTGAAGAGTCTGATATGAAAAGATGTGTTAAATTCTGTATTGAGAAGAAAAACAATTATTTTTTCTTATTAGTAACGAATATTAACTCCCTAAAAAGTTGATAATTGTCAATCTAATTATCACTGAACTATCAATAATAAAGCCATTAAATATTCTTTGTCCAGCAAATATGATTGCTTTTGGAAATACAGTGCTTCCTAACTTAGTGTGAGTGAATTAGTGAGAATTTGTTTAGATTTAAATGGATCATAGTTTTTAGAAATGGTGCATCTTTCTGAACATTTCTTATGGAATTACAGTTACAGATACAATGTGATTGACATATTTTTTTGCCTCTTATCATTTGTACATCCAAAAGAATAATTAACAAAAGGTGCACAAAATATTATAGACAATACAGTTCACAGATTTCAAAAGATTTATCATAAATATATTTAGCCACCTAAATATCATGTGTTAGTAACTGCAGTCATGTCCAGTTCCCCTCGCACATAGCTGGCATCCGTCATCAGCTGACCTTGTGGCCATACTGTTATCAGGATTGTGGGTTCAGAAAAACGAAACTCTCTTGGATACACTGGCATCTCCTGGAATTTGGACAATGCAAAATGTATTGATTTTCAAGTAAGAAATGGAAAAATGGAATGAAAAGTAAATAAAAAGATATGTTATGCAGATATTAACAAGTATGGTATGCAGTATTATGAGAACATATATGTAAATATGTAAATTATCTCAACTTTTGTATGAATATTGCTTACATTACAGGTTTAACTGTAAATATTTATGTTGTATGACTAATGCTTACATTACAGGTTTAATTGTAAATATATATTTTGTATGACTAATGCTTACATTACAGGTTTAATTGTAAATACAACTTCATGTGAATAATGCTTACATTATTGCTCTCCTGCAATACCTCAAACTCTGCAGACATTTGTTCAAGTAAAGACTCTGAACAATAAATCTGTAAAAGAAAGGACAACAAGAGTACTGTGAATGACTGACTCAAAATACACCCCCCCCCCACTTGTTTAATAGTCCAATACGTATGCATTAGTAGGGTATGGTTGACTCAGGAGACTGCTGACCAATGGGTCTCAATGACCAGGAATTTTTGTCAAAGTACATGGTCTTGAACTCAACTTTCCGTGAAGAAAAAATTAATTTCTTATCAGACTTACAATGATAAAAGAGGTTTGACCATTTGACCCCAAAATCTTATAATTATTTATTGAAATACAATAATGTAGTATTTGAATAATGCTTACATTACAGGTTTTTAACAGTAAACAAATTTTGTATGAATATTGTTTACATTACAGGTTATATATGTATATATTGTTCTTTTGTTATGTGTTTAGCTCTAATAAAATGTAACACAGAAAAAGTGAAAAAAATTATTTCCCTGGAAATTTTTTTGGTGAAAATTAAGAATAAAAGAAAAAAGTATTAAGAATCAAATCCAAAAATAATCCAAGAATTAAATTACAAAAGTCATAGTAATGAAATAATCTAATAAATAAAACTCTGAGTCCTGATGGAAAATCCAAAATGGAAGATGATGATGTACGCTATAGTCAGTACCTGTGTTTATCTACAGTTCCTTGTAGAAACACAATATTTAAAACTCTGGTGTAAGAAATCTGAATAAATCAAATATATCCAGAGAAACGAATTAATCTGTTTTAAAATCCAAATGACCTAAAGAAAAATAACAGAACTTGAAAAACTGGTTACAACAGAAGAAACTAATATCCAGTGTAAAAAACCCAAACTGAGAATATTTCTCTAAAACAAAGATTATATTGCATTCTAAAACGCAGTTTAGAAAATTCCCAAGTTGCAAAATCGAGGGAGGGTCACGAGATCGTGTTTATATCACGTATGCCTATAAAGACCCTGATGAAAACCAATCATTTAACATTTAACATTTAATCAATCAATTAACATTTAATATTTTTTAAAAAATTGTTTGCTTTTTACATCATCTAATAACATCATGACCTTGACAACAACCAATCATTTTACTTTAGGAAAAAAATAAAAATAGAACTTGTTATTGTGGCTGCTACTAGTTCTGAATCAAAGTCAGGATCAAGGTCAACATTAGGTGTTTATGAAAGAATGATTCAGGTCAACTGATTTTCTGGAAAAATATCTTTAGTGAGTAAATTTACATTACAATAGCATAAAATGAAAAATAAATTTGTTTAAAACTGATAAACAAACAAATAAATTAAAACAAATATATATTAAATCTGATATACATATACATAACAATATGTGTGTGTGTGTGTGTGTGTATGTTGTGTGTGTGTGTGTCCATGTGTCCAAAACCATAAGTCACTTATACCTAAAAAAAAAGTCCATCTTGTTTCCTTGGTGGATATTTTAATTTAACATTTTGTAGCACAATTCTGGTTTGTTTCCAATTAAAAATAATCCCTCTTCTAACATTTTCAAACCTAGTTTGTATTCCTTAGCAACACTTATTGAGCCCGATTTGCATGATAATTATGTTAACTCGTTAAGTTTAAGACATATTCTTGGACTTGGAAAAAAATTAATGAGCTTCACACTAAATTCCAATTTAAAGAAACTTGTCTATTCTCTATAAAACTCTTACTGTAGAACAAGGGTCCATGCTGGACTCAAGCGTTTTGGTGAGGTGACTTCTTTCTGCCACAATAGCTGGGTTTTTAAAAACCTTGTAGCCAAATAGCATAAGAAGAAAGGAAATACTCATTGAACTTTATCAAATAATTCATTTATCCATAGTTTTCAATAGCAAATTTTGATTCATCTTTATTATTAAGGCAGAATTTTAAAATAATGTATTCACAAATAGCTAACAGATAGTTGGACACAAGTTCACTTTTTAGGACTAAAATAAAAAATAAACTTGTTTATCTATACTCACGATCAGCCTCTAACCTGCATATAGTACCCATTTACCCCTCATTAGTATACAAAAGCAGTGAACCTCTTGAAGCTTTATGTGATATTTTGGGTTAGAATCTTGTAGGACTTAAAAATAATTGCAGACTACAGAAATTAACTGACACAAAACCAAATCCAAAACATGAAAAACTATGTTGCAACTGTCTGACAATGGTCTTTGAAAAGAAAAAGACATAAAAATTGACATAGTACTTACAATATGAAAGTATTAAATGGCAAAAATAAGAGGGAGCAGTGAAGATATAAAAAAAAAACAAGTAGTCACTGTCTTTGCACTTTGGGGACAAAAGACAGGCACCTGGGCAACTATTTCAACAAAATCACCCCTCTAGCATAAACCCCAAAAATGGCTTTAAAAATCTGGCTATCCAAGAATGTTGAGAAAGTATACGTATGGATTACATTCACTCTTTGGAATATGAAAGGGGGAAGCAGCTGAAGTCTTCATTCCAGAATTTTAAGATTAAAATATGACAAAAATGGTATTAGAAATTGCATCTTTCTGCACTATATTGCAAAAGGACCTAAAACATAATCAATAGACATGCGAGTGTAAGATTTAATTAAATCTATAAAACTGTAATCATGACAAAACATAATTGCTGGCATATGTAGATGTTTCTCAATCAGTATTCATGCTTCCTCATTGTTTTGAAATCTTCAGGCGCAGTATATGCCAAACTCAAGATTAATTTAAAAACACAATTACAAAACATCTGAAAGAGAGAGAAAGGGAGATAACTAAAATGAATAAATGTGGGAAGTTATGCTCACAATCTGTATTACTTTTAACATGAAGGATAAATTAATGAAATAATATGCAAAGTAACTTTTAATTTGGTACTTAACAGAATACTAACATGACTGAAAAGAAAAAAGATGTCTTACACTAATTAGATAACTACTGTCATTAACTTATGAGCACAATATCTGCAGCCTATTAGTATGTAAATGTTTTACCTGAAGATAACTGCCTTGAAATTTCAGAGGTTCAGACTGGTTGACAAAAATGCCTTCCTCTCCTGCACAATCAGGAGGTATTAAGTGAATGGACTGGTTGTTGGCATTATGGAATAAGAAATACTTCCCCTTCATTAACCTGGCCCTACAATAGCACATGCAAAACATTATAAAGTACAGCTGAACCAATATGTATCTTAATTTTTTTCCCATACATAATAATAATACAAAGGATAGATAGAAAACACATAATATGTATTCTAATGAAAACGTTTATCACCCATGATTTCAAAAACTGGAAATATATAGGTGAGATAACAGTGAATATCTAATAACAGTTGCATAATTCAACATAGCATTTGTATCAAAATCATGAACTGTCCTTTGAGCTATGTTACAATGTGAAATATCTGATTGCAGTGTGATTTGTTTTGATTTGCTGCCCAGGCTTTGTACTTTTAATAACAATGGTTACACTCACTTAAATGGCATGTCACCTGTAAAACTGATAATGTCTGTAATGTAACTTTACCAGAGAATCCTAACACTGTTAACTCTAATGCTGTGAAAAATGTCTTGTTTTCTGTTCTTGCTGTAAAAAGTGTGCTGTTTTTCTGCTCTGTGGGAGGGATAATAACAATGTAAAATAATATCCTAATTTTCTTCTATTGGGGGCACTCACAAGTTATTATGTACGTTTGAAAGAGTGACCTATGTAGGCTGAAGATGTTTGCATTTAAAACATGCACAGTGGAGAGAATAATGACATATGTCTACTTTAATGTAATGTGGCTGACATTTCTTTGGATATTGTATTTTTGGAAATTGCACATGATCTAAGCACACTGCTAACTAAAATGACTGCTCCCTTGTGCTTCAAAAATCAGCCTGAATTAGTCTAAAGTACACTATCCTCAGAAGCTTTTAAAAAAGGAAAATTAATTTTAAAGACTAGACAAATATATATATATATATATATATATATATATATATATATATATATATATATATAATGTAAATAAAGTTATTAACTCTTTTTTTTAAAATACAATTTACCCCTGAAGTTCAGTGGAGCTAGCACTTGTTTTGAAAGGTACACATCTAGAGGAAGGCCAAGCTGTATACTCTATAACCCATAGAACACCCATCAATCATACACAAATAAAGTGAATTAAGCTTTCTTTGAACTATACCTAAGATATACAAGGTCTTTTTTAAAATAACCAGTACAACCAGTGAGGAAAGCCAGTGAAATTCATTTTCTTCAAAATTTTAACCTATGCAAAATATGAACTAGAGTGATACCATTGCTGGAAAGATAACAATATTATTTTAAAAAATGTCATTTTTCTGCTACTCATGGAAAGATATTATTTTAAGAAACTCCAGTTTTCTGCTATAATTGCTGGAAGGATAACAATATTGAATCAAGAGATTCTGTCATAGTAACATGTGACTTCTTATTAAAAATTAAGACAGCACATCATCCACCTCATCATGATACACTAGGCATATACCCAGCTGGAGTCAGTATTCTATCCCACATACTATTAAGTCCATGACCCCTAGGGTACCAGACCCCTACCAAACTCTACCCTATTTTTTTTACCTGGCTATGATTAGAAGTAGATCAGCTGCCTCAGCATCAAACAGGAGATGTACCCCTTCCAGGGTTTGTGGTTCCCCTTCTTCCATTCTGTCTGTTAGATCTGTCACCCCCAGGGCTCCTAAATCTTCTGACTCGTAGCTGGATTTAAATGGTCAATAGGGTAATAACTGGGCACTATAGAACATTCATTCAAAGGCACACTACTGCAAACATTGTAGTCATGTAAGACTGGAGTGGCATTTATTCACCCAATTTAATTTTTTTTAATTACCATTATACTATTTGATCACATCCTTGTCATATCATAGAAAAAGACACCACCAAAATATTTTACAATGGTATTCAATCAAGTGAACCTCAAAACAACTGTGCAGATTCATTATTTGCATGATCTGTTCTAAATATCAGACATGATTAAACATACCATATATGCACTCTTATAAGATAAGTCCAACTGTAAAGTACACCAATACAGATTTGCCAATGCATAATGCAACTGGCAGATCTGAGTCACTGCAGTTTATTAGGAATGATCAGTAGAATAAACAGCACAGACCCTAATGTGCCAGTGCAATATGAGACACTAAATCAGATTCTATGTTCTTTGCAGTTGGACTCCACTTATAAGTGAGTATGTATGGTAGATCAGGTCATATAAGCAATAAGAATTCCTGTTCAAGTTTGAGGAAATTGATATACATGTATTACTTACAACAATAACTGAATGAGTTGTACCTTTTCCCAGGTGGTAAATGATCAAAAGATTTCTATATGGATTTCACATCAAAATACTTCTCTCTCCACAGGTGAGAGTTGACACATGACAAAAATATTTTCTACTGTCAGTATGTGTTGTGGACAAGTTCATCCTTAAGATTGTATGCACGAGTCAGGTATGTGTGTCAACATGTATTCAAAGACTTGAGTATAATTGTCTTCTGTGGTAAAAAGGAAAGCTTTACCTGGTAGATGGCTTGCAATGGTACCATCAGGTTTTGCGATGGCAAATCCAGGTTGTCTCTATCTTCATACATAGATCAATAGACATGACAGGAGGCTCTGATTTCAGTAATGTTATTTTATGAAAGGCCAGGACTGGTTGAGGGTATTTTGTATTGGCAAAGATCAAATATAATTTTGGGGGTTTTGGTAAGCAAGGTTGTGATTTGGAATTTACAATTTGCTGTATTTCAAAAAGTGATTTTTGCACATTCAAAGTGAAGACAAACTTGCATGCAAAAAGGTGGAATAAAATTCGGTTTCTGTGAATACAAGGTTTGGTATCATATGCATGATTATATGCATCAGAAGATAGTTTGCTGTCATACTGAAGAGAAAGTATCACCTGTCTTAGATAAAAAGATGGTTAACATAGAGATTTTCTGAAGAGGAAGTTCGAAATTGCCTGAGAGAGTTTAATTCCCTGATTGTGCAATGTAACAAACAGCTTGAAGTAAGATTTACAAGTAGATCCATGTGTATTTGAAATTACAAGTATACATAGATTAATAGATATGTGTATTTGAAATTACAAGTAGATACATAGATCAACAGACATGTGTATTTGAAATTACAAGTAGATTCATGTGTATTTGAAATTACAAGTAGATCCATGTGTATTTGAAATTACAAGAATACATAGATCAATAGACATGTGCATTTGAAATTACAAGTAGATCCATGTGTATTTGAAATTACAAGCGTATACATGTGTATTTGAAATTAAAAGCATATACATGTGTATTTGAAATTACAAGTATATACATGTGTATTTGAACCATAGTCGTGTTTAGATCAATTTAATGAACTGTATAACCAGAGCAAGACCTTCCCATCTGCTCTAAAATCTTTGTTTGCTTTTGGCATTTTTGTGTGCTTACAAAAAAAATATGAAATTGAGTGTATAAATGACTGCTGATGTTCCTGTACAACCAAAAAAAAGGAATGTTGTATGTAAAAAGGCATAAAGTAATGTATAGTCTGGCAAAATGGTTTGATGAATGGCATGGAAGTAATGCTTGATAATTTTTCCCTGAGAATAGGGCATGATATATATATATATATATATATATATATATATATATATATATATATATATATATATATATATATATATATATATATATATATATATCTTTTGAAAGTGAATTGCTTGCTTTTGGCATATATATATATATATATAGAGAGAGAGAGAGAGAGAGAGAGAGAGAGAGAGAGAGAGAGAGAGAGAGAGAGAGAGAGAGAGAGAGAGAGAGAGAGAGAGAGAACCTCATGTTAATGTCAATCCACAAACAGACAGCAGTCACATGGCCCAGATTAGATCCATCATTGTTGATTCCCTCCATGACTAGATGTGTAAAATTAGGGTCAATCTGAAATATGGATTCTGACCGCTGCATATCTGTTAGAAAGAATGGACCTATTCTGAAATAAAAACATCACAGATGATAAGATCTAAGCTTCCAATAATATTTGTAAAGCTAATACACTGTGATCCAAAGTGGACCATGGCCCTTTATTTAACAATTCTTAACATATAACCCAATACTCACACTCAAAATGTATTCACTTTTAAAAACTGGACATGAATAAAAAGAAATAAATTGAAATATCATCCTTGAAAACATATGCACATGAAAAATACTTATGTGAGAAACTGAGTCTGAACACTAACTTATGGCATGCTGAAGGATTTCACAACTTGCTTGGTTTCTTCCTATAATAAAGTTGAGAGTATTTAGTTAAAATTCAAATTTTATGAGTGCAGATATTTACCAATGCTAACTGCACATACAAACTTATCATACCTGTCAAGTCTTCATGTTTGTTACTGAACTATGCAGGACAGATATTTGTTAAAACTGACCTGGTTTAAACTTCATTTGAAACTTCTTTATCCTACCAATTAATTAATTAATCGATTTAAATATTATTTTTTAATACTACAAATTAATCTGTTTAAAGTGCATTTTTTTCTTCCTACCAATGAATCTGTTTAAATGTTTTATAATCCCAACAAATAACCTGTTAGGACTGTATTTTTTAATCCTTCCAATTACAATGGTCAAATTATATTTTTGGAATCTTACCAATTAACCTGTTTAAATTATGTTTATTAATCCTACTAATTAATCTGCTGAAGTAATGTGTGGTATTTTCTGCAATTGTCTGATTAAATATTGTTGATGCTGAACATCATCAGTCATTAAGAAATATGTAGCTTAGATAGAAAGCTGGCATAAATTATTTTTTGTTTGTTTGATTAGGATTTTTAACGTAGCTTTAACAATAAATTATATTTCAAATGTATTTTCTTACTCTTGGACAGTTGCCATTAGTTCTAAAACCCCAGCACCCTTCCATCTCTGTGCCATCTTCATTTCATCATCTGTCACTCCAACAATCTGAAAACAAAAATGTAACTTTGTGAATTATATCCACATCCCATAGTCTAACAAAAGAAACATATACCTTAAATTTCTTAATACATTAAATTACACACTGAAGTAATATATTTGACCTCAACTATAACTCAGAACACATTTTATAGCTGTCATAAAGAATGTCAAAAGGAGGCAGAAGTGTACACAGTGTACCCAGGTAAAGTTGCTTTGAAAAGTGGTAGCCGTGAACACAGGTAAAGTATCTTTGAAAAGAGGCAGCAGTGTACAGGTAAAGTAGCTTTGGAAAGAGGCAGCAGTGTGCACAGGTAAAGTAGCTTTGAAAAATTGGTAGCAGTGTACAGGTAAAGTAGCTTTGAAAATAGGCAGCAGTATATACAGGTAAAGTAGCTCTGAAAAGAGGCAGCAGTGTACAAAGGTAATGTAGCTTTTAAAAGAGGCAGCAGTGTACACAGGTAAAGTAGCTTTGAAAAGAGGCAGCAGTGTATACAGGTAAAGTAGCTTTGAAAAAGTGGTAGCAGTGTACAGGTAAAGTAGCTTTGAAGAGTGGTAGCTGTGTACAGGTAAAGTAGCTTTGAAAATAGGCAGCAGTATATACAGGTAAAGTAGCTTTGAAAAGAGGCAGCAGTGTACAAGTAGCTTTGAAAAGAGGCAGCAGTGTACAGGTAAAGTAGCTTTGAAATGAGGCAGCAGTGTATACAGGTAAAGTAGCTTTGAAAAAGTGGTAGCAGTGTACAGGTAAAGTAGCTTTGAAGAGTGGTAGCAGTGTACAGGTAAAGTAGCTTTGAAAAGAGGCAGCAGTGTATACAGGTAAAATAGCTTTGAAAAGAGGCAGCAGTGTACAAGTACCTTTGAAAAGAGGTAGCAGTGTACACAGGTAAAGTAGCTTTGAAAAGAGGTAGCAGTGTACAGGTAAAGTAGCTTTGAAAAGATGCAGCAGTGTACAAAGGTAAAGTAGCTTTGAAAAGAGGTAGCAGTGTACAGGTAAAGTAGCTTTGAAAAGAGGCAGCAGTGTACACAGGTAAAGTAGCTTTGAAAAGAGGTAGCAGTGTACACAGGTAAGTAGTTTTGAAAGATATTTGCCTCATAAACCATTCAACTGTAAAAGATGTTTGTGCAAATTCTGTCGGCGCATTTATGGATGTGACTACTAAAGCCTGAAAGTGCCTTCTCAAGGTAATACTCCTGTTTAAATAAAACATCTCTAAGAGCGATTTATTTGCAAACATTTATTTGACATATCAAAAATGGTAACCATTTTAAATTTGTAAATGCAATTGTGACTGAAGAAATATGAGTTATTGAAGTTCACAGTAAACTTAAGACATATAGAATCTCTCTAAACCTTGATTTGGTGAGAAGAACCTGCAAGGACTGGGAACAATTTTGATTTGGTTGAGTTTTTATAAAGCTGTGAGATAGAACAAGGGGATGTTATCATGCTGTTCGGTGTTCAGTGGCACATACAAATGTTCAAAATGGGTATAGTATTAGGAGGCAACTGGAAAAAAATGCCTTGTCCGGAGACATACAATAACGTTCTTGTCTGAATAGGATTCAAATCCACACTATGTTAACTACAAAGCTGCTATTCCAAGAATCTGACTTGTACCACTGCTTCCAGTCAAAGAAAATATTTACAAGTCTACAAAGCAAACCATCTTTCTACCATCAGAAATAACAAGACTAGCTTTTATATATGTCTTACATCCAACCTCTGATATATGTAGTGAACATGCCAAATAGAACAGACTGATATAAAAAAAAACTATGATTAGAAGATAGCATGCTACTTCAAGGCTACTAAATGATTTGATGTTATGGAAAGTCGATCATCTCTGTTACTTGTATGGATATATTTTTAAAAAATGGTGACCATGGAAACTAAATTTAATTGATCAAATATAGTTTGAGTAACACATGGTTCATTCTTCTCTGGACCCTTGTTGGGCCTCCCTTTGTCGCCCTTTGTCTACATTGGTTGTGCTGCCAGACATGATGCCCCTGTGCTGTTGTTGTTGTTGTAGAGTTTAATGCCATTTTTCAGCACACAATAGGCTATACATGGCAGCCAGTATTATCGGTGGAGGAAGAACTCGGGAGAACCCCCAGAAAGAAATCCACCAACCCACGAGAAGCTACTGGCAAGCTTTCTCACATAACTACATTAGCCAAATCTTAGACTCGAACCTACACAGACAGATGTGAGATGGCAGTGATCCGTAACAGATAGCGCTTAAGACCACTCTGCCACTCGGAGCCCCTGCCCCTGTGCTAGACATCACTATAAACTGCCTCACTGCAGACATAATAGCAATATGACTGATTTTTTTTTAAAGCTATGTTAAAAATCCTAATCAAACAAACGATAATCAAACGAGTGAGTCAGTCATATAAAATCTGGAATGCCTGTAGATATGCGTGCTTTTAAGTGTCGATGCTGCATTTGACTTTGCAGAAATTTATTTGCAGAAAGAAGATACAATCTTCTTCTTCTGTTTGCTGATATCATGTTACTTTCCTTCTTTTGGGGATCATATGTTTATTCAGCCCACAATGGCTTCCAGTGGATCTACACAATCTGTTAATCATTTGACCTGCATTCTCAATACAGAACTTAACCCTGGCACCATCAATGCGATAAATCCAACTTGGCAGACAATCCAGAAACAATTGTATTGCATCAAAATTGGTTAAACAGTTTGCTGTGACGAACATCAAAGTCTCAGTTTCAATTAGAAAGAAGCATCTTCTTCAACTGTACAGAGATAATGTGCAGCCAACAGGTGATTCTTCATTGTGTTCAAGAGCATCATCACATGACCAAACAGGTATTTCATGTCTTCAACAACATCATCACATGACCTGCAAGCACACACTGAACAATATTCCAGATCCAATCCAACCAATTCCTTTCTTATTCCAAATGTCTGCAATTGCTTCATGAACTTTACCACACACTTTACCTGACTACCAATCTTTTACTTTACTTTTGAACCCTAATTTGTGTTGTTACTTAAAGGTACTTAACTATTATTCCCATATATACTTCATACCTGCTTCCTACAGTGCATGTATGGAGTATCAGCTGATGTTTGATGTCATAGCAATCCTCATGATCGTACCTATCAAGTTTCGGTTATTAGTGTCTTCATATACTTTGTATCAGCCCCTTGTGGCTCCACATGCAGGTGTCAGACACTTCACAATCCTACAAACTCCCCAAGTTTTTCTTCATGACGTATTCTTATGGAAACAATTCAAAGCTCGGCTGGTAAAGTGTGCTGTAACACTAGTTTTCTTTCTCACATTGCCCTTGGTGTGTGGCTTTAATCCTCAATTATTCAAGACTCATAGTTTTAGAATTGGGGCCGCAACAGATGGTGCTAAGTAAGGTCTATCAGACTATCTTGTTCAGGTCAAAGGTGGGTTTAGTTGGATGTCTTTTAAGAAGTACATCCACCTGAGCCATAAATTGGCTGATGTTTGTTATAATAGCAATCCTCAGGATTGGACTTAACAAGTTTCGGTTTTTGGTGTCCCTATAGACCTTCATATCAGCCCCTTGTGGCTCCACATACAGTTGTCAGACACTTCACAACCCTACAAACTCCCCCAAGTCTCTCTTTCTGGGGGACATTTGTATGGAAACAATTCAGAGCTCAGCATGTGCAATGAGATGCTACATGAGTTTTGAAACTTTGCAATGCCCTTACTGTGTGGTTTTAATCCTCAATTATTCAAGACTCATAGTTTAAGAATTGGGACAGCAACTGAGGGTGCTAAGCAGGGTGTATTAGGGTGTTCAGGTTGTAGGTGGGTACCAGTTGGCTTTAAGAAATACATCCACCTGAGCGATAGAATATCTAGTTTGTAATTCATATCTGACACTGATATTTCTATATATTACCACAGCACATTTTACTGCTTGGTTCTGCTTTCCAATTTTTTCTGCACACTGTCAGATCGATACAGCTGTCCAGAGCATATGGGCATGTCACTTCATATTGGTTCTGTGGAGAGCACGTTACTTTATATGGGTTCATTGAAGATGTGACCATCTTACAACACACTCTTCCACTGGTGTTCTGTGGCTAGGCACAGGGATGACAACACAACTCCCAAACATTGCATTATGCAGTAGTGTTGATAAACTCCCCCCCCCCCCCCAGCAGACATTGCACCCAGCAATATATGCTAGAACATACTCAATGATTACATGATTCTGGCAGCTGGCGTCTAAAGCAGAGCAGCAATCATGCAAGTGCCCTCCTCCAGTAAGACTACTGCTCACCTAGAGCCTATCATATATTTCAGGTGTGACTCTTCTTTGACTACGAACACCAGATGTGCTTATTTGATAGGCTTCTAAACCTACAAGTCTTTCTTGCTAATGGTAGGATTGAGGATTCAAGGATCTAGTTTGTCCCCAGTTGTGAATGAGGATGTCTCTAGTTAATTTGTTGCTCCTTGTATGCATATACTGCACCTGACAAATCAAACTATTAAACTGTATCTAGCCAGTATCAGACATTCATGCTTGCATCTTGGTGGCCACACACCATTAACTAATATTAGCTCCTTGCTTAGACTACATATTAATGTTGTTTTATGGTTTAACGCCATTTTTCAGCACACAATATGCTATACATGGCGGCCAGTATTACTGGTGGAGGAAGAATGCGGGAAAACCCCGGAAAGAATCACTGACCCATGAGAAGCTACTAGCAAGCTTTCTCACATAACTACATTAGCTGAATCTTAGACTCTAACCCACGCAGACAGAGGTAAGACGGCAGTGATCCATAATGGAAAGCGCTTTAGACCACTCGGGGCCTCACAGAAGGTGTCAGAAAGGTGCCGTGCAACTACTTATAGAAACGACTTCCTATTACGTATGATATATTGTGTAATATGGCAATGTTTGGAACAATATGGACTGAGTGAGTTCACTAAACTCTTACTACAAACTGCTTGTGCACTTGCTTTTATGCTTTTTGCAGTGTGGAGATTTCTATTCATGGAGCCCTTCTCTGCAACAAACAATCTGTGTATGTCGGACATTATATTCCATATAGATAAGCGGTTATTCATTCTGTGTCTTAGGGCATCAAAGATGTTTTCCGTCAAGGTGTGGATGTCAGTATTTATGCTATGAACTGTGATGTCCTTATATGCCCATACTGTGTGATGAAGAAATTCTATTGTATTCTGATATTAGCTGGAGCTCGTCAATCAATGTACTATTTGAATCTTTACTGTATTATCTATTAATAGACATGCAAATTCCTCAATGGTTATCTCATACGTAATTCTACCTTTTCTACATTCATGCAGTTCCAAACCTATTTTTCATGCAACATTTTCAATTGTTATTAACCACATATATCCTTACATTTACTATAAATTAGGGGCCTTCGTTACAGTTGCACTGTTCCGTAGTCATGGCGATCCCTTCACTTCATTTGGGCCATTGCCAAGTTGCATTCATTCACAACTTTGCTTTGGAACCCCAATTTGTTTTAGTACTTAAAGGTACTCAACTATTATGCCCATATATACTTCATATCTGCTTCCTAAGGTGCATGTATGGAGTATTGGCTGATGTTTGTTGTCATGGCATCCTCAGGATCATACTCATCAAGTTTCGGTTATCAGGGTCCCTATATACCTCATATCAGACCCTTATGGCTGCACATATAGGTGTCTGACACACTTCACAATCCTATGAACTCCCAGAAGTATCTCTTCCTGAGGCATTCCTATGCAACACAAAAATTCAGAGCTGGGGTGGTGCAGTGTGCTTTGACAGGACTTTCCCCCATTATGCCAATGATTACAGCATATGAACAATAAAGTGCCTATTGAACCTATGTAATGTGTGTTATTTAAATTAATTTTTCTAATCCTATGAATGTGAGTTTGAAATACTGACAGCTTAATTTGCAAATGTGGCACAAGTTTTACTTTCTATTTCTGTAAGACCAAATGGTTTATTTCTGGAAGCTGACAATGTGCCCAACATTGAAGTGTGGCAAATTAAAACATTACACTTAAGTCTGTGACTCATCAATAGGTTGAACCAGAGGATACTTGTCAGGTTAGCAAGTCTTCAAAAGATTTTCAATTAGCCACTTGTCGTTAACTTAATTATGTCATGTAGTGGAAATTATGACTCTTAACCTTTTTGCTCATTATTATTGACATACCTGCTGATTATTATTAGTAAAACTAAATACCTACTATTGGTTATATTGACATAACTACAGATTATTATTAGCAATATTGATATAACTACAGATTGTTACTGGTAATACTGACATACCTACAGATTATTATTGATAATACTGACATGTTTACATATTATTATTGGCAATACTGAAATAACTACTGATGATTATTGGTAATACTGACATACCTACAGATTAGTAATCCTGATATACCTACAGGTTATTATTGGTTATATTGACATACCTACAGATTAGTAATCCTGATATACCTACAGGTTATTATTGGTTACACTGACATACCAACAGATTAGTAATCCTGATATACCTACATTTTATTATTGATTATACTGACATACCTACAGATTATTATTGGTAATACTGACGTACCTACTGATGATTAATGGTAATACTAACATACCAACAGATTAGTAATTCTGATATACCTACAGGTTATTATTGGTTATACTGACATATGTACAGGTTTATTATTGGCTATTCTGACATACCAACAGGATATTATTTGTTATACTGACATACCTACAGTACAGGTTTATATTGGTAATACTAACATACCAACAGATTGGTAATACTGATATACCTACAGGTTATTATTGTCAATACTGACATACCTACAGGTTATTATTGTCAATAACACAGTAAGACACTTTGATAAATTCAAGTTAAAATAAATTCAGGTTAAAACACTTGTTTCAATCCAAAAAAGATATTTAATTAAGCGAAACCCAGTCAAAACAGTCTGCTATATCAATCCCTGTCCACTATCCAATGCCTGAAAGGAATCAGACCCAAGTTTCAGGTAACAATTTATTATTTTAAAACACTTCTACTTTCAATGTGGAAAATATTAAACATACTAATTTATTTCTTGTCTATCATATACTCATAAAAATGAATAAGCTGGAAAAAGCTTTGCATGCATCTCATTGATACAGACCCAGTCAAAATGGATGTGCCTGTAGACATATGGTACTATATACGAGGATATTAAAAAGTCTTGTTTCAAAGGTAAATGCTGATTACTATATAATTTGCAATTTATTAAGTCACTTACTCTTCTTTAGCAGCTACTTGTTAATATTAGTGGACAAGTTAAATTTGAGTGCAAATGTTTGGAACTGATAAACATGACTCAAATGTAACAGCAGGTAAAGTACCTCATACCTGTCTAAATTCTAGAGTCCCATATGGAGTATCTAAGGAAGGTAACTGTGGATCTAAGGCAACAAGCATATGTCGGATACAAGATTCATTTCCTTCATCTAGAGGCTTATGCCATGGAATATGGTCACCGTACTGAAGCATGTTACCTGAAATCAATATACACACATTAGAATTTTACACCTGTAGATTTGGTTTATATCTGAGATTGATGGTATGTATATACAGTATATGGTGCACATTAGTACACAAATAGATGTAGAATGCTGAGTAAAAAGTAAAGATAAATTGCCAAAATAAAATCTTTCAGAAGTGAAAGTATTCTAATTAAATATAAACATAAAGATAACAAATAAATGGCAAATATGACAATATTCTGTAAAACATAATATAGTACAGTATCACTAATTTTCATTGGGTGCCATTTTTCATGTATTTTGTTGTTGCCTTAAGGCAGAAATTTAAAGACCCAAGTTTCATTCTTAGAGATAAACACAACTTATTTGATAAATTAATATAAAATATAAGCTTTTCCATGTATCTGTTTTGAAATGTAAGTCAGGTAAATAATGATCCTGAAATTGTTGAATTAAACAAATCCAACATTTTGAAAGCCATGGATAATTAGGTCCAATCCTTCACACATTACAATTATCTATTCAGCAAGCACAAGCAAAGGAGTGAATCTTTTTATTAAGCATGTTCACACTCTGAACACATTAAATGCTGACACCTCTTGCTTAATGCATTGAAAAAGGGAGAGCTCACAGCTGGTCACTTGTTTGGTTCATATGTGGAATGAAAACAATTGAACTGATGGGGATGCAAGCTGAATTTGAATGCTCTGAAGCTATTTTGTTAACATCTTGATAGTCAGAAAGTAATTGATGGTCCAACTTTATGGACAGTGTTCTATGAAAGAGATCATACACATTAATAACTAATAAACTCTGCATCACTGATGATGAGTTTAAGTGATTGGTCTTGATGAATAACTGATTTGTACAGATGGTAGTATTATTTTAATCACTTCAAAAGCCACTTTTTGTTGAAGGCATCATCTGTTTCATTTGATTTTTGGAAGAGAGAGATATTTGTCGATCCATGCAATTAAATATCTATAAATATGCAAAATTTGACACAGAAAACAAAATTTGTCCTGTTTTAAAGCCAAATTATGAAGCATGAGACCCACAAAATCAAACTATATTACATATATATATATATATATATATATATATATATATATATATATTACATATATATTACAAACTATATTACAGTATATAAACTAAAGTATAAAAGTAACACATTTAAAACATTTATAAAACAGCATTAAAATATGTTTTATAGATAGCACAGTTTCAGGTGATTCTCTGTTGGTATATTGTCATAAAGTTTCTTAACTGAGCTCAAATAAAATCTTTTCTCTCAAAGGGTGTAAATGGATAAATTTAAGAATGTGCTCCACTCTTAGTAGACACTTGCACGGTATAGATTCACCCTGCATGAGGTATGCACATGTCAGATACATTTGTCGTATATGCAATCAAAACACAATATCAGCTTATCTCATTTGTCTTCAATGTGGTATGGGTTCTGATGTTTCATTAAGAATGAATGATTGCAGGTCAACTTTGTTCCTACAATACCCTGGATAATAAAATGTGACTAGGCTGCCAACTAAGGCAGCAATGAATAACCAATTAACCATCACGGTAACTAGTTAAAAAATTTGTTAAATGGTTACCTCCCCCTTGCCAAGGAATACCAAGTGCATTTGCTATTTAGTAAGTTAATAAATGCATAAACAACTTGAAAATGCAATAAAAAGTTCTCTCTCAGCCATTACTTCATAATAAAGCTTTTAAACATGAATTGAAACATTCTACTTGAAGATGCAGCCAAGTATTATCATAATCTTCCATTGTAAGATAGGAAAAAGAAGAAAACTGATATTATCTTTATTTAAACTTCATTTAAATGCATGCATATATGCATTCCTCAATGTGTGACCTTATTTTCTCCTTCTGACAGTCCAAGTCATTTTAATACTATCAGTGCACAAATTCAATACTTAGTGTTTGCATGATCGGACAATTGGCCTGATTGGTACTGACTACTGTATGAAATGGCTGTGATACTTAGAACTCATGCAAAATCAAACAGGAAATATCCATGTATGTGTGTGTCAGCAGGTGTAACACAATTTTTTTTTACCTGAGTTTTTAACTTGGATTATGCTGTAATTCTTACCTGCTCAGACTCTGAAATTAGTAATGGTTCATTGCAATGTATTAAAGATAACTGGTTAAGGGAGTATGTTTTCAGCATTCAATTAGCAAATTTTTTTGTAAAATCAGGTCATTAACAAGTTGTCAAGTACAATGTTTTACAAGGTTCTCACGAAAGGAAATCTAAAAAGATGAATGTTTTTCAGAGTTTTTGATGTAGTTCAAAGACTTGCTTATGACTGTAATTTCCATTGTAAAATTGAAGGCTTTATCTGGTACTCAGCTTGAGATGGTGCCATTGCAACAAAAGCTACAACATGGTTCCGACTTTAAACTGTCTGAACACATAGACGGGTGGAATAAAGAATACTGCATCTCTTGAAGAAAAAAATTAAAACATTGTAACTGCTATAGGTTGTTTTTATATTAATTTTGCAAACAATAATTGATATCATCAATAAACATCCTCACCAGATTTTTTTCCTTCTCCTTGCTAATACCGTCATTGTAACACAATTACCTGTAAACAGTCACTTTTATGACTGCATAAGAGCACTCTGTGTACTATTGGGTACACAACAATTTTTTCAAAAAAAAGCTAAAGCATTATTCACAGCTGAATTTTGGCAATAAAAATTAGCTGAAGGTATATTTTAGAGTGGATAATTTTGGGATTTGCACAAATTAAAATAATATGATGAAAAATCAATTTAATGCAAAAACACATAATCACATATTTTCAAGCCATACCTTTATTTTTTTTACTTACATCCCTCCCATATTCAGAAAATCACAATTACCTATTTTCAAATGGACAGGGAATTTTCCCCATAAATTTTAAATTCTAGAATGCAGCATGTTATGCTGTTACCCTTTAACTTAGTTATGGAGATGTTTGAACACTGTGACATCAGAGCTCTCTGCCAGATTTCTTCAAGTCCAGATTACAGAAAACTGTAAACCAAAGTTTGAAAATACATAGTTTGGGATCACAAATTTGGAAGTAATGTAAATAGGGATTATTTGTAAAATTTAATGATGCAATTTTTGCATTTTTCACAAGATATCATTCCCCTCACCTGTTTTAAAGACATAGTTGGCCAACTTATTCAATAAGACAGTTGGCCACATAGGGGGAGTCTCATCACCCTCCTGCTTTTTTAATCTGAATGTTAACTCAAACCCAAATCCACTGAGCTGGCCTGGTCCTGAGAAACTGAAAATAAAACACTAATATAATATTATAGAAACGCATGGACTTTCTTGTATGGACTTACATAGTGATGTAAGGAAGAAAACAAAAAGGAAATGACTCACACAAAAACCATTACTTAAAAAAGACTGGTTGTACTAATTATGCATTCTTTAATGTATTGGTGAGACAAGGTTATGAGTCGTATTTCATAAAATAAGTTAGGACCAGTCAACAAGTTTAATATGTTTGAAAAATACAAACTTTCACAAATAATTGAAAATTAATATTGTATCTGGTGCAATGTGATTTTATTGGTTTAATGTCATATTTTTAACACATGTTAGGCTATATATGTCAGTCTGTATATGTGATGGATAAAGAACCTGGGAAATCATGGAAAGAGCCACTGACCCACTGGAAGCTGCTGGCAAGCTTTCTCACATAACCACTTTCGCTGAGCCCAATACCTGAACTCAGTTGGACGGGAGACGTAGCAGTGATCGGTAAAGATGAGCACCTTAGACCTCTGGTCACCTGGGGCACCTTTCATGCTGGTAATTTGCACTGGTCTTTTATTTAAATTTAAGTTTAGCAAAACAGTAACTTTTAGTCATATATCATATTTAGAAAATAATACCAAGATTTTGGGACTTTTTTTGTTTTTTGCAGGAATGTAAGCTGCCATGTTAATAGTCATGCCATCATAAATTAGCAATAACAACTCTCAACTCTTGCTGTTCTTGAAATTTGTGTGCAACTTTAAAGGACAAAGAAGTAATACAGTTTCTTTTTTATAATATTTTATTTAATTAGATTAACTACAATTCAGATCAATAAATTTGCTAAGATATTGGAACATGAAACAAATGATCATCTTCCATTTGCTTTTTTAATTCCATCTTTAAGTAACACAGCATACCAAATTTGATTTTTCTTAAATAAACTTCTGCAGGATTAGAATCAAAATCCTATTGTTCTTGATCACTCTTCATCCCCTCGTAAACTTCATTACATTTTCTTATTTTAAATGTCCACATTCCTTTGTCTTCATCTGATTATGTGACAAGAAACTAAATTATTTTCTAGTGGGATATGTTACTTTGAAACAACCCAATCATGATACATTTAATAAAACTATTATTACCTTGCAGTTAAAACAGTGATCATCACTTGATACTGGGATTGGTGCCTAACAGTGATTGCCACTTGATACTGGGATTGGTATCTAACAGTTTGTCACCTGATACAGGGATTGGTGCCTAACAGTGATTGCCACTTCATACCTGCATTGGTATCTAATCCCATGAATTTATCAGTTACTACTGGACATCATCTACAGAAAGTGCCTAACAGTGATTGCCACTTGATACCTGGATTGTTGCCCAACAGTGATTGCAACTTGATACCTGGATTAATGCCTAACAACGACTGCCACTTGATACTGGCATTGATGCCTAACATGGGGATTTAAGGCACTATGCTAGGCATCATATGCATGAAGTGCCTAGTAGCACAATGTGAATCATGGAACTGGACAAGTTTGTTTTTCTAGTTTCTGTTTCTGTATGATTAGTTGTGGCCATTATGATTAGAATTGTATAGCCAAGTATGGATGAGAAAGATCATGGCCATCTTGGCTGGCATGACACTGTCCAGTTTTTGAGGATGGGACAGGGTATGAAATATTCATCCACATAGCTGGTCCATAATTCTGATATGCAAGAATGTAACTGAGGCTGTTGTTGATCTCCGTATCACTCCCCAGGAAATGATATGGTTTAAAACCCTAGCATGCAAACTGATATTTTTGTCTTTCAAGGTATGTTTTTGCACCTTCCATTTAACAGAATTGCCACACATTTATTTCTGTCCATAATGTGAAAGTCTGACAAGTCTTTAAGGAATGACAACCAGATAAAACATGTAGAGATCAGTCAGATCAGTCTTACCTACGGTCTAAATCTAATGTGCATGATTTCCATTCTTCATGAGTATCAAAATCAACTCCCTGCCATAATAACAAAAAGAGCATAGTTTTAAGGGGCCACAACTCTTATAAATGAAATTGTAAAATGCTTTAAAATTCACTAATTGTGCACCACATCAGAATAAAGTTATGCACAACAAGGGTTCAATGATGACACTACTTATTAAAATTATGCTTCAGAAAACAGATTCAGAAGAATCTGGGGACAGAAAATCAACTTATTCAACATCTCATGAATATAAAGCTGACTGAAAATGAAAAACACTTAAGACTTGCTCCAGAATCCAAAATCAGTGAGACAGGCAATCAGGGGATATAACTCCTGCAAAAGAAGGAATGGAATGATAGAAAATCAAACTCATTCATTATCATCTCAATTATACGCTGATCAAAGTCAAGTCCCATGGTAGTCGCCAGATGTGAGGTCTGTCTCATATAGGGTTGAAATGATAACACTCGTTTGTCAATTGTGGGATTTATTGTGAGATGAAATGGTATAAAATAAACCTTAAACAATACAAAGTGCATACTTAGAATACAAGACAAATACAATACAGAATTTAACAGACACAAATACAATGCACATTACACAACCCACACCAGCATTTATAATTTTAACACAAATAATATCTTACAAGACTTGAAGTGTATAATTTTTCCAAATTATATTCAATCCCTGGTCTTTCACTTGCATGAAAGACAAGTGCTCTTCATCTTCACAACTTGTACTGCTCGAGGTTGTTGTCTGTGTCAAGAAGTACAGAAGGAATGCCAGAAGCTATCTCTTAGTATGGCAGGGAATTGATTTTGATACTCATGAAGCACGGGAATCGAGCACATTGATCACATACAAACAAGCACATTGGTACACGACATGAGTCCTGGATCACATACTCCTTCCCTACGTGTAAATGTCTCCTGACATTTAGAAAAAATTGTGCTTGCTGAGTAAAAAGTACAACAAGAACCATTTGGAAATATCTTTCATGTCTTTGGGGAAAAATAGCAATTTAATCATACCTTTTAAACGATTACAAATAATGAGCTTAATCAGTTAACTCTCCCTGCAGAAAAACCTGTAATAAAACCTTAAAATTGTGAATACAACAAATTATTTAAAATATTTATTGAATTGTCATCCTCCAAATATCTTGCGATATTTAATTTATATTGCAGTATTTAATTTAGACAAATGGGGCTCATTTGCATCATTCCAGCCATCTACTGCAACAAAACTTAACTAATTTAACTAATAAAAAACTAATCTTTCAGATGCCTGTAATAAAAGCTACAATGTTAAGTAAATTGGCATAATATATGTAAGTAATATGGCAATGTTTAGAACAGTGGTCTCAAACATGATGCCCATGGGCTTCATGCGGCTTGCCAGGCTATTTCATGTGGTCTGCAAAATGAGGGTGTCACAAGGTGTTATGAGAGATACAAAAAGGTGGTATGACCCTTGGGCCATTAAAAATGCAGTCATGCAACCCTCAGGGTGATTTGAGTTTGAGACCCATTGTTTTAATCAGAGAATCCAATGCTTAATATTTCTTCTTCTGCTGAGTTGGATGACCAGCATTTACTCCCATCTACTTTGTGACTGTTGATTCCTCTAAGTCTGATATTGTAGATGTGTTTTGTTGATGAAAACATTAAAAGCAATATGCCATCTTTTAAATGAATTGTAAGTTGTTCAAACTGTCATCTGGTGGTAGAAATACGATGTCAGCCAAACTGTGCTTTGAAAACAAATTTGGATCAGCACCATACAGAATCAGAAGACCATATTTTGATTTAGATGGATTCCCAGGAAGCATTGGAAAGGCTGAGATGGATGCAATCTTGTAGTCAATGGAGATAGACTCCAGTTTCATCTCCCCAACAGAATTTGAAGCATCCATGATTCTTGTGGCTTGTTTTTCAGAAGCACATAAACAGATGGAGTTGTTTTGGAATCTCCTAGTAACACATGCATTGTGTAAAGCTGAGTATAATTGCTTCCTACTACATAGAATGTTCCACTTGTAAACCAGTTTGGTTTTTCATTTAGCAAATCCATTCTCTGATCTGATGCAAAAAAACACTATATTCTCAAATGAAAATCAGTCTGAAACTGTGATTGTTGAAGATGTGTTGAAGTCTTGGAATGAGACTCGAAGTATATTCATCATCATTGCCTACACTATCAGACTCAATAATTGCCCAGTGTTTCCTTCTTATAATCAGTGACAATGCAAATGTCAAGGTCAATGCTGTTCCAAAAACAGGCACTTGAAAAATCACATAGTGAATTATATTTTAGGATGTACTTTCAAACTCAGTTGCTTTATGAGGCTTTATGATGACATACCTCTCCGACAAAATTCACTGCCGATATTTGTTCAGATGATAAAGCATTTGATGATGTTCATGGCTGACATACAATGATGTCTCCAGTACTGTATAGACAATATGTTTTCCTATTTGGTCTATTTCTTTTGTACAGACATACCCTTCATGAAAAGCCTTATCTTTACCTCTACTACTTTTAACAAAAGTAAGTTTCCTGACTGTCATCAAACCCTAACAATGGGTCTTACTTTTTGGAGGAAAAAAATGACAGATTTATAAACCCAGGATGCATCAGACAAATGCTCAACCATGCGAGATTATTGACATAATTTATGTCCAGTAAAAGCTGAATGAATTAAACCAATATATTAAGCAAGGGCGACAAAATAATCAAAAAAGATTATGGGTTTGTATAATACCCTGGTTTGATTATTTAATAAACAACCATATCATTTAAATTTAAATTTAAATCATATCAATTAAATTTAAATCATTAATGTCTACTCATATAACTGAAACCAATTTTCCGGTTATTCAGCCATGATAAAAATTCTAATAAGTTAAAACATGGATTATGAAATCAAGATGTGTGCTCAACCATTCAACTGATGAAATGTGTTCTCATCAGTAGTTGTAGCAATAAATATAACCTATAATTCTAGTAGAATTTGTAAAATTACTGACTATAAATATTATTTACAAAACTTAATTTTGATGAAAATTAGTTTGATAACATGAATCAAGAAAATAGCTGTTGTTTAAATGAATTTGACCATATGGGTGTTGGACATGAACCATACTAATTTTAAAAGACTGATAACACATGTGTTTCACTTACACATGAATCCTCCCATCTCCATAGAGATCAGTGAATCCATAGCTGATGTAATGCCAGTGTGCTGGCACATTTCGGTCTGGGTCACCATTGCTTTGGTAAATACTGATGTAATCCAGAGGGATAGGACCACCAAGCCTAGAATATACCAGATGCAGTAAATCATTTTAAACAGCAAAAAAATATAAGCAAATATCATGATGATATTGGGTAGAAAAATAACAATACTAATCTATCAGAATAGCTGTTGAGGCACATTTACTTGTGGTTAAATTAACAAAAATAAAATGAAAATTCTGTATCAGTGCATCAGCAGTAGAATGTCATATTTGTTCATTGCATATCATAATTATATTATTCAAATCTTATTGCTGCACCATGTATTGCGCTCCTCTGTGGACAAACTTTAGTGAATGTATGAAAAGAAAACTAGTTATTGGTCTTAATAATAGTCTTCGTTTTCTATTAGGTCTTCCAAGGTGGAACAATGCCTCCAACATGTTTGTTAACTATAATGTATTCAATTTTGATGAAATAATGAGAAAGTATGTATACTCAATGATGACAAGAATATCTAATAATAAGAACTGTATTTTGAAATCTCTTTGGAACTATGACATTCTTGTAAATTCTCATATTATTAGTATATGGAACAAATTACTCTTTAAATGTGTCATTTAATTTTTATTATTAATAATGCATGACGCAGTTAATAGTTGTAGATGTTGCTGTGTAATAATAAATATATATGTATGTATGTACTTTTATGTTTAAAATGTTTTTTTTATAAAACTTTTTATTTTAATTTAGGGGTATGGACTTTGTAGTCTGAAAAAAAGAATTCTTATCTTATCTTATTTATTAAACTAAGACAGATTTTAAAAAGTTCAAATTTTGTCCCTGGTTTTGTATTATAATACAAACTAAGTCATTTATCTTAAGACCAATTATGACACATGTATATGAAGGCTGTAAAGGAAAATTGCAGTCGTATTTGTAAATGAAATACAATTACTAGTGATAATAATAAATTATTACATTTTTTTTTTCTTTCTTAGAGGTCTCGCTAGGATTTTAAAACTAGGGAGAACAGGACTCTCATTTTTGTAAAAATATGAGTCCCACCAGCAAAGATTGCAGTCTCCTCAAAGAAATTGTGTAGTTTTGCAAATTACAAGAACTATTGGTTGCCACTAAGTTTAATTTCCCCATTCTTTATACCACACTGACATATAGCTCTTGTATATCCATCAGATTGAGACTGAATTTTATCAATCCAAGCAAAGGTCTTTTGTAAACACTAAGCCAGGCATCACCCATTTTCTTACACTTAGTTACTGCTCCATCCAAACTATCTATCTAGCAACTTTAGCACTCTTCTGAATTGTCAATTTGCCATTTAAGCCAAAAATACTTACTCAAATTTGCAAATGGCATTTTGTCTAAATCTTTAAATATCTTGTGTACTACTTATGCAGTGATACTCAGAATTGAGCACAATAATGATAACTAAAGTCGATTATTTGATGTGCTCTTTTAACTAACCACATGCATATCTTGGGATCTTTCTGCATCAAAAATTCAATCACTGTAAAGATCAGCACATTTACCCACTCAGCAGCCAGTCAAGATATTTGTACTTGCCAGAGTTATTGTAGATCATGTTCTTTTGATGCACTCTTATAATGGCAACATGTACCTCGGAGCGTCTTTCAGCCACTGAATTATGTCATTGTAAATATCAGCACAGCTAACAAATCAACACATTTTTCCACTCAGCAGGTGGTTGAAGTGTTTTTGAGACATAATAAATATATATGTATGTATGTACTTTTATGTTTAAAATGTTTTTTTTATAAAACTTTTTATTTTAATTTAGGGGTATGGACTTTGTAGTCTGAAAAAAAGAATTCTTATCTTATCTTATTTATTAAACTAAGATTTTAAAAAGTTCAAATTTTGTCCCTGGTTTTGTATTATAATACAAACTAAGTCATTTATCTTAAGACCAATTATGACACTCATGTATATGAAGGCTGTAAAGGAAAATTGCAGTCGTATTTGTAAATGAAATACAATTACTAGTGATAATAATAAATTATTACATTTTTTTTTCTTTCTTAGAGGTCTCGCTAGGATTTTAAAACTAGGGAGAACAGGACTCTCATTTTTGTAAAAATATGAGTCCCACCAGCAAAGATTGCAGTCTCCTCAAAGAAATTGTGTAGTTTTGCAAATTACAAGAACTATTGGTTGCCACTAAGTTTAATTTCCCCATTCTTTATACCACACTGACATATAGCTCTTGTATATCCATCAGATTGAGACTGAATTTTATCAATCCAAGCAAAGGTCTTTTGTAAACACTAAGCCAGGCATCACCCATTTTCTTACACTTAGTTACTGCTCCATCCTAACTATCTATCTAGCAACTTTAGCACTCTTCTGAATTGTCAATTTGCCATTTAAGCCAAAAATACTTACTCAAATTTGCAAATGGCATTTTGTCTAAATCTTTAAATATCTTGTGTACTACTTATGCAGTGATACTCAGAATTGAGCACAATAATGATAACTAAAGTCGATTATTTGATGTGCTCTTTTAACTAACCACATGCATATCTTGGGATCTTTCTGCATCAAAAATTCAATCACTGTAAAGATCAGCACATTTACCCACTCAGCAGCCAGTCAAGATATTTGTACTTGCCAGAGTTATTGTAGATCATGTTCTTTTGATGCACTCTTATAATGGCAACATGTACCTCGGAGCGTCTTTCAGCCACTGAATTATGTCATTGTAAATATCAGCACAGCTAACAAATCAACACATTTTTCCACTCAGCAGGTCGTTGAAGTGTTTTTGAGACATCAGTTTCTCTGGTTCCAAAATGTAAATTTTTTTTTAAAACTGGCTTTTTGTAGATAACATAAACATAATGTGTGTAATCTGTGCTCTTACTGTATAAGAATTATGTGCTACTTTCAGACTAGTTGACTATAAAATTTCAGGATAAATGAAATCTAAAGATGATTGATACTATTTACTTTGTCTTAACTTTGGCTGCCAATGTACATGTAATATAAATGAAACTGCTGAAAATGAACCTTTTAGATTTTCTTACTATGTATACAAATGGTAACAATTACATAAATAAACCAGATACTGTTTGTATGTTCCATTGTTTTTCCTATAATATTTCACAATATCTAACTCAGCCTGACATTTGGTATGAATCAGCATGTAATATGGTCCAAAATCAGTCAGCATTCCTATTAGTTATAAACCCCTCGAGGGTCAAACAGTTGGCATGTGTGCATATGTGTTTTGGATTTTTAATGTAGTTTAAAAAAATATAAGTCATATTGCTATGCTGTCTGCAGTGTGACAGTTTATAATGATATCAGGCAAAGAGGCAGCATGCCACATACATGTAGCATGTGTCACCCAGTCACATTATCCTGACACCAGGCTAACAGTCTGACACTAACCTCTTAATACCAGTATGCAGCCTTTGAAACTAATATAATAACTAAACATAACTTTAAAAATAGGTCTCAGTCGAAATTAACCCAACTACATTTGCTCTATTTTTGTCCCATGTGCTTAACATAAATAGCCATATATAGGAATCTTTTAAAACCAGTTGTCTTCACTCTCAAAGTAATATTTTATTGACTTTGATTCTGTTATCTGTGTTGTCATATTATCTTTTTTCTTTCCTATTTGGTATTTCACCATTAACTTTTTTTTCTCTTCAAATATATAAGGCTACCTAACATTTTCTGTTTCTGATATAATGAAAACTGATTCAGCACGTATTCGCTGACATAAAGACTTTATCTTGATTCAACATCTATGTTTAAGTTGTTGGGAAGAGTGTGATGGACGACCTCTGACAACACATAATTTGCCCTAGGCAAGGGGTGAAAAAAATATACACCATAAACACAATTAATGTACGTAAGAGCAGGAATAAAATCCCATTCAGAGATTCACTCCGTACCATGATTTGATCACAGCTGTCGCTTGTAATGGATTCGGCTGGTCGGGGTAAATTGCAATACACGCTTTTTCGATGCTCTCTAATCCAAGATATTCCCAATCATCTGGAACACTTTCGAATGGCTCTACCTCCTCTCCACCGGTTGCCATTACCGTGCATAGGTTGTTGTCAAATGTAGTATTGTACTTCACCGACAGGTGGCAGTATTTATTAATCTCAATTCAATTAATGGTATTTTCTTATTGCAATTCATCATAACATCTGACTTAATTTCGGATAAAATATTATGCCAGAAATATGAATTGAATAAAAAATATTTAGCATGATATTGCTTTTAAAAAAGAATATTTAATTCAATAACTTGAAGATACATTTTAGTTACAAGCTTATTATACGGAAGGGAAAATAAACATGGCGTTATTGCCATGCGTTAACTGCTACGCGTTACGTAATACACCCATTCTTAGACTCCTAACTGTTCAAATTTCAGGGGCTGCTTAAGCAAGTTTCTCTTGTAAATTGTTCAATAGAATGGCAGATGTTTTTATGGGAAATCTCTTTGATGAAGAGTCGGATAACTTTGACTGGAAACTTACCATCGCGTATAACGAATTGAGAAATCGGGAGAAAATTCAAGGGTCCAAAAAGGTCACACAAACATGGAGAATGAAAGAGAGAGTAAGTTAGGTCAATTAAACCTCATTTAGAGTTGGTACATATGAAATACAAGCTCTCGTATACTTTTTTTTTTCCTACCGAAATCGGACATGATAAAGCGAAAATACTTTGACAGCACAAGCCACATTTGTCTGAGTTTCCTATGATCTTTCCCACCCGTTTTAAGTATTGTGATATTTAGGTTGGGCTGTGGGTTCATTTGTCTATCGACAACTTTAACTTCGCCGCCGTCATGCTGTAGTAGCATAGAGTTGACGCTAGACCAAGTGCTCTTTTTTTCTTCTTTCTAATCTGAACCTTATGACATGTACGTCACCATTGGTATATAAGCTATAATCTTCAAACATCAGCATCAGATGATACACTTGAGTATAATTTGTTATCAATGCCAGTGCAGTTATTAAAACTTGTCTTGAATTTTGAATATGATGCTTAAAGAAATGGCTTGTACTTGACAAAAATGTGATGTTTCTTCTTTTTTTAATGTTATTTTTTCAAAATGTTGACATTTTAGAGGAAATTGTGCTATATTGATATTTGCATCATTACTAGCTGCAGCTTTACATCTAAAAACCTGTAGATGGTGTATGTCCAAAATTAATTGTAACATCCAGTTTGTTTTGATAATATAGAACCTGCAATAATACAGCATTAGAGTATATACAATACATGTCATATGCGTTTTTTCAAAACTCTGCAATTTGAAGTGGAGGGGGTTGGTAAAATATCCATCTCTCTGCACTTCCTAATGTAGTTGCTGCATAGGATAGCTTTCTCATGGAATTGTTGCTGATCACTGTAGTGGACATGGTTTCAGTAAAATGGTTTAATGTTTATGAGCCCTACAACCATGTTTCAAAGAGGTTCATGGAGAGAGATAAACACATTTTTACCTTCAATTTCTGCCACACATTGTCACATTGCACCAACATGCCATGAACAAATGCAAAGCTGCATATCTTGAGCTGAGACGCATTAGCTCCATTCGCAAATATATTAGTGTTATTATTATCAACATTGTTATTTGCTTAATTGTACTGAAAATGTCTAAATTCATTTGATTATACACATGTCCCAGTTCTAATGAAAACTGAATTCCAAATTAAAATTTACATTGTATTAACTTTTTTACAATGCTACATTGTTACAAGATATAAAAGATGTAAACAAGAGGTCTCACTAGGATTTTAAAATTAGGAGTCCTGGTTTGCCATTGTTGCTTGGGAGGAGATTTGAAGAAGTTTGTGGGCTGACAGCTCAAGAAATACCATTCCAACCTTCTGTTCCATCTGTATCATTTTAGAATAACAAGTCAATCAATTGGATCTTTTGTCTCAGTGCTGTTCATATCTCAACCTTATGCTACCAGATAACAGCTGAACCAGTCTTTTAGGCACCCTTACAGGTAGTCAAGAAACCATGTTTCTCCACTTTCTCATTGATGATTTAATCTCACTGCCACCCCCCCCCCCCCCCCCCCGGCAGTCTACCAGGGGCACCAGACTCCAATAATTTACTGGATCAGTGTATTGCCATAAAATGATCCAGGTCATTTAGGAGCGGCTTCTGATTTCATTTATTGCACCCCCCACCCTCTCATTTTTTTCTCTCCCTTTGTAACAGATGTCCCATCATATTGGGAGGATGAAATTCTTCAGCAGGAGATAGTCACTCTTCAACAAACAGGCAGTGGAGATTGTATGAAAAGAACAATCTCCAATTTTTATTTATTACTATTCCGTACCATAAAGGTTTCCCAAGCATGTGTACAGATGCCAGTATATATCATGATTGTTGAGCCCAAATGTGGTTGGCATCAAATGGGGATGAGAGAACTGCCTTTTTGCATCAACCTCCATGTGAAAATTATTTTAAATCTCTTTCAGGTTTAGAAAGACAAACTGTAAGAAGTCAGTCCTGATTACTTCAGACAACTTGTTAGTGGTGACTTACCTCCTGAAAAGGGTCTGTCACGAAATAGCACAATCCATGTGTGCTGGTTTGGCAGTTTCTTCATCAGTGCTGCCAATTTGAGATAACATACTAATCATATACATTCCCAGCAGACTTATTGTTTTGACTGACATTTTCCCAAGAAAAGGGCAGGCTATAAATACAGATTGGACAATTGGTATGGGGGTTTCCGGTGATTGACCATTTGCAGAAAGGTGGAGCCACTATTGGGCCACCTTTATCTCATGTTTTGGACCCAAAAAAGCTTTTGTCGTAGATGGGAGGGGTTGTGTATATTTGCCCTCCCTCCCTTGTCTTAGAGAAGTCTCTGAAATGCCTAATTATGCATTTTTGGTGCATTTTTTTATCTGGTATACAGAAAAGCACCCATGCAGGAGTTCTCAATAGGTATGCATATAGCTGTTTGTCATATTCACCAATACTAACAAATGCATTCTCTTTCATCATATAAGTGCTCAGATAGACTTTTTGCATATCTGCAAAAGCCTTGGTAAAATGAAAACCTCCAAACACTAAAAATTATTGAGTCCGAGGGGTTTTCAGTTTTTAGAGGTTTCAGTGTATCATGTGTTCCAGTGTTTCCCTTTACCCTCATTTGCGCTTCAGTGACCCCCAAATTTTTAAATTGACCCTCAGTTTTGATACCAACATTTGTTTTTTACTCAGTCTGACCTCCAGTTTTTACACCAAGGAGACTTTTGACTCTCAGCCTTGCACCCTTAGGGGATACACTGTGTTCTAAATGAAAAGAGACCCTGAATATGGTCACCATGGCAGACATTTTGTAAAGATTGTTATTTCTACTCCTTTGATATGTCAGCATTGGATTTTATTGGTCAGAATGAAAATTTTGCAGAGTGTACATCGGCTTTGGCTGTATTATTGAAAATCTTGTCACTATTCCCTTGAATATATTGACTTTGAATTCTTACCAAAATACTTCAAATGATCTCTGCTTGGTTACGAATGAAAATGATGGTAATCTGACATCATGTATGTCCACCACACTTGCTAATTTGAAGAATACATATATCAGACATGGTTTCCACATTCTGCAGTTAAAAGGTGGAAATGGTCTTGAAATTGTTTTTGGGCAGTAGAGCTTCAGTCTTTCCAATGACTTTTTTTTTTTTTTAATTAGTGGAATAACATTTGTATCTTATTATCAGTTGTAAATAGTTCAATGTAGGAAGATACATTAGACTATGGAAGTTTATGGTGGGAGAATGTCTCCTGGGCTTGCTCAAGTTGCAACATTGCAGTTTTACAAGCTCATTTAGTTTTCACTTGGCTTTGTCCTAACCTTATTTTTACTTATACTTTACTAATCAGGCAGTGTTACTGTTGAGCCCTTATATAACATCATTATTTTAGACCATATTTCATCAGTACTGGTGCATCTTTAGACGGTAAATCACCCATATTAAAAGTAAGTCTCTCTAATCTTAATTTCACACTTCGATTACTTTCATATTTTGAGCTATTCATTCATTACTTCCTCAATACATGTATCTTGAACCCTACCTCACCAAGAAATAAAAATTGTTATGTGGATGGAACTCAAAGAGAAGAGTGTCTTGACCATACCAAAAGTAGCTCACTGTGATTTGATTTTCATGGTGAAGTGACGTTTGTATTTTCTTCCATACCAGCCTGTATATTGTTGCCACTAGCAAATGTTCCAGTGTTCATCAGACGGTTTGTGTTAATAAATCTTTTGCTTGTCTCAAGTTTGCATTATAAGATATTATATAGACTGCTGTTTTGCTTGGCTTGGGGGTGGTGTGGAAAATCGGTTAGCTTCACTTGTAAATGTTTTTGTTCCACTCAAAAGCTAATCTTCTAGTTCTGTGATAAGGTATTAAAGGGAGGCAATAACAAATACAAGTACATGTATTGTGATTCATACACATTTAATTCAACACAACTGTTTGGTTATTTTCTCCATTTTATTGGATTGTATGGGCAAACAATTCACACAGAAGTTGTAGTATTTGATATTTCTGACTAGATGTAGTATGTACTGCGTTATGAAATAGTGAATGTAACTGAAGACACAAACATTTGCATATCTCTGCCCAGTTTGGTTACCATTGCTTTATGGCAAATAGAAAGCAGTGTTTTCAGCAGTACAGTGTAAACTGAAACACGCAAAAAACCCATTCTTTTTTTTTAATACTTGTATTAAATAGAAACACTTCATTATACATGAAACTTCATTATTTGATAAAACATTCAGCAACATGAAAAACCAGGGATATTTTCAGTTACACTAAACTCAGCTACAAGAGGTGTATTGCAGAATTAGATTTTGACCAAAATCTGTTCCAGAATTAAAATTTACTAATTAGTTTGTGACCAATGTTCAATGAACTCGAATCATTGGAACAGCAGTAATAAATATATTCATTGTCTAAAACCAAACTATAAATTACATGTTAGTATGTGCAGGGTATGTCTTTGGTCTTTTGAATACTTGTACACTGTGATGTCTGTTTATTTCAGATGAAGACAGTTAGTGTTGCTGTGGTCCTGTGCCTAAATGTGGGTGTAGACCCTCCAGATGTGGTGAAGATCTCCCCTTGTGCACGGCTGGAGTGTTGGATAGGTAATTTTCCTTAAGATATTTTAAAGACCGTAATGTCCTTTTGCATGCAAACTAAGGGGCCGTCCATTTAGTGTGTATGCATGGAAGGGGAGGGGATTAATCCAAATGCATACGCTTGCATATTGGGATGGGATCTACTGATAATGTACATATGCATATGAAATGGGGTGGGCGAAACCTTGATTATAATTTGTCTAATACATAACATGTTTGACTGGGTTCAGTTGGTGTTTCAATTTTAGTTGATATTAGACAAGCATTTTAAAGTTACGCAGCTTATTTCTTTGATGTAGCCAGACACAGTATTATCATTAATACTTGGTCGTTTCTGCATGGATTAAATGTATGCCATTCTAAAGAATGTGTGTGTGTGTGTACATGTGTAAAAAGTACATGTGTAAATGGGGGGGTAGGGTTCAAGCTTTGCCAGATTTTTTTGTTTGTACTAAATGGATGGCACCTAACTTGGCAGACATCAAACATTGGTCATGCTGGACTCTTTAAGTGGTGCGTTAAAAAAGGTGTTTGAGGTGAGTTGTCATAAAGGCAAAATAAGATCATCAATTGGTGTAATACTGACTGCTAATTTTGTTGTATTAATCAATCTTACTGCAAATGAGGAGATCCCAATTTTGTTAAACATCAATGAAACGTAATGTAATCATTCTTTCTTTCTTTTTTTTAAATCCGTGTGACCTTAGGTGATTGACAGACAGATTGAATGTTTGGCATCTTCAAAAGAAGTTTTAAAAAAGTGAATATGTTCCATGATTTCCTTAGAGGAGTCAGGATGTACCTTAAAACAAACTAAAGATTTAATTACTGTTTTTGTTTTCAATGATGGACATAATCCTTAAGGACAAGTTAACACATAATTTTAACTGACTCACTTTAACTATAATTTACTACCATATCATAGCTTTGCACAAACCAAATTTAATTCCAAGAGGTGATTAAGTACCAGATTGATTCAAAGTAATTTATATTTTGTGTTCTTAATTCTTCACCCAAACTTCTTTTTGCACCAATCCATATGACCAGCATTTGTCAAAGGTCACCTACAGTCCAGAACAGTGGGAGAAGCTGTATAGAATGTTTAAAGCAGTGTTGAGGGAAGTGTCGTTGTCAGCTAATAAGAGTTAAATCATCGACACATTAACTGGTCAGGTTGTTAATATTTATACCATTGTCTCTTTTAGTGAAGCACTTAATAACTTAATGAACTTATATTGGGAAATTGAGTCCTAGTCTGACCAAAAATTGTAAAGGAAAACTTGAGAGCAGTCTTAATTATTTGCCACACAGATAGAGGTATTGTGATACAAATTTAAAACCATTTCAAGATAAATGGATTATGAATATCTTGTGCTTGGGGTAAGAAAGAACCTTATCAATTTCAGGGCCAAAAGGTCAAAGGTCATTGTCTCTGAGAAAAAAGAAAAATAGTTTCTGCATAATAACATTAGTCCTCCATGAACTAAAGCTCATACTAATTTCAGGGTAAAAAGGTTAAAGGTCATAGTCTCTGTGACAAAAATTTTGTACAAATCTTTCAGCGCAATACCATTATTTTGTGGTCCATAAGATCAAGTTCATTGACTGAAGAACTATTTAGCATGGCAGTCACAAAGTATTGTACAACATAATATGCCATTCATGGTTCTCTGATTGGAAATTATTTCTGCATGTTTAAGACTTAATATTTTGAAAAATTATATCAAAATTTTTTTCTTTCTTATTGTTGAAATAATACATATATAAGAGTGATGGTTTTATTTTAAAGTTTAAATCTTCATATACAAACAGCAGTCAGTTCTGCCTGTCAAACATGGTGGACATGTTGAAACTGGAACTAACCTTTACCCTCTGGATGAATGTGCCTTAGTCTTACTTACATAATACAGCTTATTCAAGTTGCAGGCAAATCCAGTGGCCTATGTGGTTTGAGCATTTGCCGCATATGTGGGACGTTGTTGGTTCAAAGCCCAGCCAGGTCATACCAAAAACTTATTAGTTATGGTTAATGCTGCTGCCTCACTTGGCGCTCAGCATTAAGAAGTTAGTGTTAGTACAGGTTGGCCTGGTGTCAGGATAATATGACTGGGTGGGACATGTCTGGGACACTGCAAACATCGTAGCAGTATGACTGAAAATTTGTTAAAACAATGTTACAAATCCAAATCACTCACACAAACATGCACATTAATGTGGTAAATTTTACATCCGTTGCTAATTGGATTAACTATGAATAATTTCTTCTAGAAACGGTTACATCATCCCACTTGAAATACTACCCCCCATCCAAGTACAGTAGTCCCCCTCTTATACGGCCACCCCTGCTGCACTGGGAAAATGGCATATAAGACGGGTGGCCGTTCCAGATGGGGGCTAAATTTATTATGAGAAGTACATGTATATGTAATGTAGTAAGAAAGCTACATACTTCAAAACATTAAATATCTTCGTCTAAATGAAACATTAATCAATAAAAAAAAATTGTTTTGTTATAATAACATTTATTTCAAATGAATATACGTTACTATTTTTCTTTCTTGGCATGTGATATGCGAGCGGGTATTCATGTCATGCACATTGCAAATAGATTCAAAAATGTCATTTACATCTTGGTACATACATAATTATGTTTCTATTTGCTCCATTTTCCCACTGCTGCTGAATAACCTTCTTATCGGTTATGAATTTGTATTTTCAAATTGTTTCTAAAATAACGTATCTGTTAACATGATGACATTTTAATGTTTGGTAATGATTTATTCGGTTATTGCTGACTGTATGCGATTTAATTATGCAGACAAAACTTGTGTCGAGTGTACGAAATACAGTCTTCTTAAAGGAAGCCATAATGTGTGGTCACGTGATTTTTCCGGTCTTTGTCTGGTACCCTGTTGATTTTTTAAGGTTCTCTGTGTGTGCCAATGTACAAAATCTATTTTTAGCCTATGCTGACCCTGTTATGATTATAACAATTACGTCTGGTTATAATCAGCAAAGAGAAGAACTCGACATAGGCGTTAAACCCCAAACTCTATCATAACATTATTGAGCCCATTTCCTGTAAACTTCGACTTTTATAGATAATGATATACTATAAATCATTTAGTTGACACTTTTAATGGCGACTTGACACTCGGAGACGTGTATCAACGATAGAGATAATCAAAATTGCTTACCTTACCGTAGGCTTACGTCAAAATTTGAATTATTGGTTCTGGATACATTTAAAGAAACAAAAGTGGCCGTTCATGAGGGGGATATATTTCATTTTTTGTACTAAAATGCTGGCCGCTGGTTGCGTTAGACGGATGGTTGCTCTTAAGGGGTACTTTTGAATACAAACTTGTCTGTGCCAAGGGATTCTGGCCGTAAGAAGCGGGTGGCCGCTGGTCAGGGGGGAATCGTTCAAAAGGGGGACTACTGTACTTAATATATTAGCTAAAACATCTAGTTGGTCCTGAATAATATTTAATAGTACCTGGTATCTAGTTGATCCTGAATAATATTTAATAGTTGGTCCTGAATAAAAAGGGTGCTGCCACAATGAACATGTTGACATCAAAAGTATGTGTTGAGTTTATCATAATTGAAAATAGTGCCAATATTAAATCTAATATGGATAGCCACATTAACACTTAGCAGTTAAAATGAAGAAATGGTTTTATATTGGCTTCCTAGAAAATCTTTGTAACATAGCATGTCAGTCCTTTAAAGAGACTGTTGCTTACTAGTACTTCTTGATTCTGACGTTGTCAGGGGAGGAAAATTCAGTTGCATATTTATTAACCTCTGTTTCTTTTAAATACATTAATAATGAACATTTTTATTCACTTTTTTCACAGACCCCTTGGTTGTCAGTCCACAGAAGGGACTGGAGACAATAGGGGCCAATCTACAGAAGCAGTATGAAAGATGGCAACCCAGGGCACGCTACAAGCAGAGCTTGGATCCCACAGTAGATGAAGTGAAAAAGTTATGTACCTCTCTAAGGAGGAATGCTAAGGTATGAAACTGATTTTCAAATTTTCCTGAGAAAGAGAGAATTAGAGTGAGCTTTAGGTTACTTTTTTTTATAGTATATTTTTTTATATTTGTCCATGGTGCCTGTTCCTCCTGCTCTGAGTAGAATGGTCGCTGCTATAATGCAGTGTGTGAGAGAGAGAGGGGAGGGAGGGAGAGAAAGAGAGAGATTGTTCTTAGGATTAATGTCCAGAAGGCTATGGGTTCCCTTGCAGATTGGCAAGGCACATGACTACTTTGGCATAATATTATCTTAAGAATATTGCTGTGCTATAAGACACTAACCCAGCCTAACCTAATTCTCTCCCTGGGAGCTTCAAAAAAAGGTATGCATATATTTGGTAGTGTTTTATAGCACCTCTGCACAGAAGTGGCTGTTTTGTGCCAGATAAAAGTTCAAAAGAACTCTAGCAAGGATCTTAATTGTAAAGGTTATATAATTGGCAATTTAAACAAAAAATGTTCTAATAGACATTGTATATTTTTAGCTCATGTAGAAAAGAAATATAAAGATTATTGCATACATGCCAGCCATTATGCTTTTGGCTTAAATAACATTTTATTTTTCAAAAGTTACAATGTAAACTTCCTGCATATGGATTTTTTAAAATTCGGGTGCAATACAAATAAAGCAATATATAGTTGTTTTGTCATTTTTATTATCATCTCTTCAATTCCACTTATATAAATTTGCGAATATTCTCAAAAAGATGACTGCTGCATAAGTTTAGTCTAAGATTACTTTCCTTATTTGCTATTATAGCAACTGTATATTACCCATTTCCAAGAAAACTTAGGGTTTCGTCATATTTGAACTTTGGCTCATAGATTCATTATATTCGATAAGGTACTAGTTAGTGGACCAGTCTATACTTTTCTTAAAAAGAAAATGGCACCCTCTGTTAAGTGGAACACTTTACAGTTTGACTTGTGATGTTATATGAACTGAAAATGTTTTGGCCAGATCAGTCTTTTCAAACTTCAAAACATGTCAGATCAGGAAAAGGACAAATCAGCACCGCTTTACAAACATGAAGAAAAAAAAGAGAGTAATACAGCAAGCTGAGCACATGATCATGCTCATTGTGAAATTCCCATTCATGATTATTCAGTGAAAGTTACTTATGTAGGCTAGTTAAAGTGAGTGCTGATTATAATTTTTTTAGTTTATTTTGTTTTTATATTTTGGTTTTAATCCATATGGATATTGCCCTCTATGACAAAAAGTTTTACCAGTTGCAGAACCAAGTTAATATCAATCAATAAATGTACCTTTTTCATACATATTAGTAATGATTTTAACATTTTGCCACATCATCAAAAACCACTGGATTATGCATCATCACAAATCCCCTAAGACAATCCACATTTTGCAAGATCAAAGACTTAACTAGCTGCAGAGTGGTGAGAAAATGTGCTTTTCCGACCGCGACATCAAAAGCCTGGCGGCAAGATCAACTAATTGTTGAACAAAGTATCGGTCGGAACTGGCAGTTTGTCGACATAAATGATTAGAATAGAAAGGATTTGTTAAAGCTGGGACCAAGGGCTTCTGTCGACATATATGTTGATCTTTTATCTCAACGTCGACATAAACATAACAATTTGATAGTAATAGTAGACCAAGGGACTGGGACTTTGTTTTTTGTCAACATATGCGGCTTGTCGATATAAGTAATGTCGATATAAACGGGTAGGACTGTGTGTGTGTGTGTGTGTGTGTGTATATATATATATATATATATATATATATATATATATATATATATATATATATATATATATATATATATATATATATTCAAGTCGGGTCAAACTGCATAATGTGCTGACAGATAAGGTTCTGCATTGATTGTTCTACTGATTATTATGTCTAGGTCTATACAGTTTGTAATGTGGATCTGACTTATCCCTGATTAAATTGAAAATTCAACATAGATTGTCAAGAATTCGTGATATTTTCTTCTTGCAGGAAGAAAGAGTATTATTCCATTATAATGGTCATGGTGTACCCAGACCAACAGCCAATGGAGAGGTGTGGGTATTTAATAAGGTAATGCCATTGTAACTGTCTCGATTTCAGTTTAGGGAATATATAAAAGAACAAATGCCTTGCCTGTTGTGTTTGTATTTAAGACATAAAATAACATTTTTAGCTGATTCCTGGTTCTCAGTACTCAAGCTGTCAGTGTACTATAAACAAACCAAATTTGTGTGCGTACGTTGTTATAGTGTTTGACTTAAAAACTGCATATAAATGTAGATAAACAAAGAATTCAATTGAAATTTTCATCAAGTTGCTATAAGTTACTGGGACAGATTTTGAGTCTGAAAACATGCATTTCACAACTGTATTGCCTTTTTAAAAAAAAAGCAAAGTCAGATCATATGCCTAAAGAATGGATTAAGATGATTTGTTTTCTTTCATATTCCAAATGTATCACGGAATATAATGTTAGCAATATCAATTTATAATAATGGAATTACGGTATTAAGCACAATTGCAGTCATTAAAGTTAGTAATGTAATGGTATAATGAAATATTGAGAGTATCAAAACAAAGTACAAAAGGTAATTTTGAATATTGATTTATTTGACAATTGTTTATCTTCACAAGAGAAAGGAAGTATTTTTGGTAAGATCAGAATTTAGATGTTATGCTTAAAATGTGCATAATTCTTGTTAATTTTGATCAAAGCTCAAGCACATTTTTCAGACAAATTGACTTAAAATACACATGAAGATGTAATGCATTTAAATTAACATAAATCATTTGATTTTTAAGCATTGAGTCTAATATTATCAGTATATATTGCTCCTGATGTAAGCAATGTCCATATTTTATGATGGCATGTTCAGTCAGTATAAATTATGTTATCTGTACAAGTGCTTGATGTTGACTGCTTTGAGAACATGCACTCAAATAAAGTAGTATAATTAAAAACACTTCAGTATATTGTCTTCATCACTAGGCCATGAATACATTCAAGCATCATTGATTAAGAGTCTGTCTGGAATAGTTATTTTTGTGTGGTATGGTTTTGCAAAATACCCATCAAATTGTTTAATAATGCATTTACCGTATATACTCCTAAGTTTAGTCTAATTGCAAACTACACATTTAAGTTGTGTCCAGTTGCCAACTGTTGAGACCAATATCTGTCATTACTAATACGCCAACAGGTCTGGGTCTCTGCATTTTGTTGGGAGTAATCAGTTGAACAAAACAACATACATGTACTGATATTCCAGCACATTATTTGATGGTTAGTGATGGTCGATGTTATTTGCATTTGTACTTAACATATAAGTGAGTATATATGGTAGTTTGAATCCAGTGAGTAAATACTCAGTTTATCAGATCTTGATCTAGAGCTGTATGGTTACATTTTTTAATATAGAGTTACACCCAGTACATCCCCCTGTCAATCTACGACCTACAGACTTGGATGGGGAGTCCTTCTATCTATGTGTATGACTGCTCCAATGCTGGTGTCATTGTAGAGCTCTTCAAACAGTTTGCTGCACAAAGGGAGCAAGAAATTGAGGTAATTGTTGCAAACTAACATTTATGTCAGTTAATTTTCAAGTCCATGGTCAGTCTTTGTGAATTGATATTTAGTATGGAGGTAAAGAGAACTAGAAGCAAGTGAGGCTGACCCTTACTGTATTTTTTTTATTATTTGAAAATTTTCATGATTTTCAGAAGACAGAAAGTTTAAAATTAAAAGGTGAAAATCTGTTCAGGAAAAGAGGTATGCAGTTTACAGTTTCTATAATAGTAAATGAAAATTATAGTACTTCACAACATGTTATGTGGAGAAAACAGTAATATTGGAATAATTACTACACTATTATATCTATGGTAGGCTTTTAAATAGCAATTGTTCTTAAAGAGCACCTGTTAGGTTCAAAATGGCTTCTCATTCTTAAATGTTGCTATTAATTGTTATCTTTATTGATTTAATGGGAGGTCAGTATTTAAGGAAAATAAATCTGGTCCATCTCTCTGCTAGCTGAATTATGTTATAAGACTGCATTTTTTTCACACCATGTCTATTTTCCAGACAGGAAATTTAAATGGCACAAGGTATTCAAATTCCAACACCCCACCCACTTCAGTAAAGAACTGTATCCAACTTGCTGCTTGCAAAGCAAAAGAATTACTGCCCATGAATCCAGAACTGCCAGCTGACTTGTTCACATCCTGTCTTACTACACCAATAAGAATAGCTCTCAGGTGGTAAGTATTTTATTTTACTTTTTCTTTTCCCTTTGACAGGAACGAAAGTTATCAAAGTTATAGTGTATGGCATGTTTTGCTTTGATCCGTAATGATATTGAAAGCAGTGTTACTTTTTAATACACTATTTTTGTAATAGAAATAGTTTACAATATTGAATTGTTCTTCAGGTACATTTATGAGTGGTGTCTTAAGAAAAATTAAGTTTGAATGAAGAATTAAGGAAAACAGTGCTTAAAAATGCTGAATATTTGTGTGCAAGCTCTTTTCAGGAGCTTGAAATTATAGAAGGGCTTTACATGCTCAGTTGTTAGGTCGCATAAATGTTTGATTGTGTGAATATTTTCTGATTTTGTCTGTTTGTCTTTTCAACATGGATTATAAAAATAAAATGCTAGTTCCAAAACTTGGTCTCTAACTTAACCATTAATATCCTGTTTATATTTTTTTCTTCAAATTCATATTTTTTTCTCCTGTTGATTGTCGTTTGATTTAGTCATATAGCAGCATTTTCTTGAACATTACCCATATTTTTGAATGAAAACAGGTACAACCATATCTTTTGTCATGCTTTGTAAAATTGTCTTTCACAGATGCTACATTTGACACAAAATGTAGATAAGCCTTAGTCTTAGGTGTCTGTATGATTTAATATTCTCTCATCAGGTATGTTCTTCAGAATACAAGTAAATTAGTACCTGGATTGACTCAAGACATGGTTGACAGGTAAGTGCTAAATATATTTTATTGGCCATTTTATTGGTCAATTCATTTCTGTTTTAGATGGGGAAAATTTTATTTGTTATTTTTATGGCATGTAATACTGGGTGCAATTTTTTTTCTCCAAAGAAAAGACTTTGTGTTCATTAGCAAGGTAAGCCCAGCATATTTTGATGCAGTTAACTATTTAGCAAACATTGTAGTATAGATGGCTGAATACTTTTAAGGTGGTATTGAGTAGTGTTGTACAATCTATTGTAGCAAAATTGCTTAATTTCCTATAAAATAACTTGATGAATATGGATATTTAACTTTAGCTCTGGTGGTTAAATATTAGAAGTGCTTATGGAATGGTCTGTTGGCTGTCATCTGTCATCCAGCACATGGCCCTCTGTTATCATTGGTTTTGTATTGTTACTCCTTCTAAACTCTTTGGAGGATTGCCATGAATCTTGAACCACACATTCCTCCCAAGGTCTAGTAGGTCCTCGGTGAAAATGGTGCCATTCAGAAGTTTAGTTGGCTATCAGTCTGGCCATCTTGAGAATCATGTTATTGCCAATCTTCCTAAAATCACTATTCAGCAGAATATTTTTGAATGACAGCCATCTTGAAAATCTTGTTATCACTACTCCTTCTGAACAGAAACCCATATTGATGTGTTTTTCACTTTTAAACTTTTATATCCGGTTGGCCCTATATGAAAATGGTGCTGATCATACATCCATTGTTGCTAGCAGTGAAGCCATTTTTATCATGAAAATGTTATTTCTACTTCCGTTGAATAGAAAATCAAATCAAGATGGTTTTTACCAGAAGACTCTAATGATGTTGTATTTGTCCTGAATGAAAATGATGCCACCCAGACATTCAATTATTGTGTGACAATCACAAGTGTGTTAGAGCTACCTGTTTATTGATATACTGCTTGTTCGTCTGCATTGGTAATTCTGATAATCAAGGTTCAGACTGGTCTCGGATCTTGGGTCTCTAGGTTGACAAAAGATGCTTACTTTTAATGACAAATATTAAGTTTTCTCAGGAGATTTGCAACTTATGCGACTATCTGCATTTCACTAAATAAATGCACAACATGGCTAAAATATGCTTGAAGATGAGTCTTTTCTTTCAAATGTATTGAATGTTTAAGCCAACTTAACTCTTTCACTACCACTGACGTGTATATCCGCTGCATAAATATGCCTAGCCTCACCAGTGACTGATAGATCCGCTTGTAAACAGAGCACTATTACTCCCAGTGACGGACATATCAGCTTGCCGTACATGCTTCCTAAACCCTAGTGACTGATAGATCCGCTCTGTATGTCATTGTCACAACCGATCGTATTGGTCAATATATGGAAGTAAAAGTCTATTCAACCAATCAAATTAGAGTTAACAAATGATTGTTCTTACTAAATCCGGTTCCTTTTTCAAATTTGTACCGCGTGTTTGTTTAATACATGCATTTGTAGTTGACAGTAGAAACCATGTCGTTCTCTTACGATAGCGATTCAGATTCCGACTTTTCTGGTTTTTCTGAGGATGATATTGACCACCATGAATTAAGAAGTATTGGTAGTGATATTAATATATCTTCTTTATCAAGTCTGTCAGAAATTGAGACAGAAACTGATGATGAAGACGATGAAGTGTGGACAAGAGAACCACGTGCGCCGAAAGTAACGGAGTTTACAGAAAGCGTCGGCTCAACTTTCATTTTGGATGAGGGGAAAAAAGAAATAGATTTTTTCTTTAAATAGATATCACGAGGAATTACTTAAGAAATAGTAGAACATAGTGACTAGGTAACAGTGTTAGTAATTAAATGTATATATTTGATAAATAACTTAGTATAAAAGACTCCCAGATAAATTTTAGTGTTTACAAGCAGTTTTGTGTTATATTCCTGGATAAATGTTAGTGTTTTCAAACAGTGTTTTGTGTTATATTCCTGGATAAATGTTAGTGTTTACAAGCAGTGTTTTGTGTTATATTCCTAGATAAATGTTAGTGTTTTCAAGCAGTGTTTTGTGTAATATTCCTGGATAAATGTTAGTGTATAAAAACAGTGTTTTGTGTTATATTCCTGGATAAATGTTGGTGTTTTCAAGCAGTGTTTTGTGTTCATTTTAGTGTTTACAAGCAGTGTTTTGTGTTATATTCCTGGATTTCAGCAGGATAAAATAATCAAACAGATATAAGGTAGTTATAGCTTTTATATATGCATGATTTTAGCCTATAATCAGCTTATTAGAGAGAAAAAAACTAACACAATCCAACCATACATCAGCTAAAAAGTTATCATTTGGCTACAGCAGCATTTGGCTCTGGTAGTCAGCCCACAAATCAGCTGCAGTAGTGAACCCAGCAGCTAGGCATAGCAGTCAGCCACTACAGTAGCATTAGTAGTTAAAGAGTTAATGTATCTCTATGGATATGCTATTGTATCCATTTACACTATAAGTAAACAGCTTTGCAGATGTTAATTCTGTACTATGAATTTGAAACCCAAAATATGTCTTGGTGATCTTCACTAGTTTCATCCACATTCATGCTGGAATGCTGGGTCTGTATGTTTTTGACAAGGGGTGTTGACCATAGAAATGATACAGTTTGCTAAATGATCAGTAAAGAGTAACTAGTGTTAGCTGACCAGTGAAAAACAGCACATACTGATTCATTTGCCCAAAAATAGAAGCATGTGAGGAGGGATCAGTGTAATCAACAAGCATCCAGGTCATTAAACTGAGATTCTGCGGGAGTAACATTTGCAAAGGTATAAAAATAGTGTTTTCATGCAAAAGGTTGGTTTATAAGTTCTAAATATTTTTTATAAATTGAAATATTTTTGTGAAATCGTTGGCAGTAATATGCATTTTTTGTTCAGTTGTATATAGGCTACAAACTGAGAGGGAATTGGAGTAAGCTATGGTCACAAAGGTATACCAAGGATGAATTTTTATAAGAAAAACATTTAGTGAAAATTAAATTTGCCTCAGTTTATTAAATACAGAATTATGATACAATCTAGGACATGTAGTATACAAGATATTATTAATTTTCCAAAATTCATGCCTCAATTATACTTGAATTCTTAATGAACTTTACTTCTATATGTGAAGTGGTTATTGTTATTTTTTACAGAATACCTGGTCAGTTAAATGACAGAAGAACTATGCTGGGAGAGCTTAATTGGATATTTACAGCTATTACTGATACTATAGCCTGGAATACTCTTCCACGAGGTAAAGTAAACTACACTACAACAACCGTCTTGTGAGTGATTTTTTTTGCAATTGTCCTTTGCATTTATAATTTTAGATGGCAGTGTTAGTATATTAGCAACATGACATTTTGGTATACAAGTATATACATTTTTTGAGTGGTAGTTTTACCATATCCAAGTATGTGCAACAAAGATGGAATGTGGATCTTTTATTTCAACATTAATTAAGTATTGTTAAACTACACTTAACTGGAAGCACTGCCATTAGGATGGTAAAATAAATAACAGATAAAACACCAATCAGATCATCTCTTTGAAGTAACAGGGAGGCCAATGATTTTTTTGTGTGTGTAATTATTACAAATGTTAGGAAAGATTGCTTATTCTGAATTAGTGACAAAATTCCCGGAGATAATAATATTTGAGGGATATAATTTTGAATGGGAGATTTTTACATGGACACAGAAGAAGTACACCTCTTTCGGGGTCCACAAACAGACTGCACTATAATCATGGCGCAAGTTACCGAGTGACCTCCAAAAATTTTAAAAAGTCTCTTTGACAGCGAGAAAACTTTGTGGGGTGGGGGATTTGAGGATGGCGTTAAGGGACTGAGATGTTTATTGACTGAATCCTCAATTTACAATCACTTCAATAAAAAAAAATTAATAATGCCATTTTTCTAATGATGTTGTTTGTTATTCTGTTTAAATGTCATTTATTTTCAAAATGTCATACATGGGAAAGATAATTTTAACTGGCTTCAACAACTATGTATGTGACAAATTTGTGCATTACATCACGGCTTTTTGTTTTCTTGATGAGTCTGGTTCATGTAGTGGTGTTTAATTTTCTCAAAAACAGGCAACATTTATTTTGTCAGACAATCATCTATGTTGAAACTTAATTTTTGTATTCAGTTAGTGCAATATTGATGTCGTGATTTCATTGGAAGTAATAATGAAACTTTCTATCATCCTTGAGGATATCTCTAACTGCCCGTTCAAGAATTTTTTGTCTGAAACTTACTTGCCTACAATGGTTTGTATCTGTGAAGTCAAAGTCATTGTTTTACGTAGTATTCATTTCGCTTGGCTGCCTTGCTATCTTTGTCATGAAAGAGTTGGTTGATTTAAGGTAGTTTATGTTACTTACACAATAATATTTATAACAGTGTTTCATTGATGAACTGAAATGATTTCACTCGACAAATGACTGGGGCTGCTAGATTTTAAGTTTGTAGATGTTCCTTTTAACTTTTTTTTTAATTCAAAGTCCTTTATTTGATTCAAAAGACATAATAAATTTTATAAAACAAATGGGGCCAGCTATTATTGATTGCAAAAAAATGCAAATACTTTCACAAGTCAGTTATAAAACACGGTCGGCACTTAATTAAGTTCTCTTAGAAATGGATGCAGACATAGTTGTTATGGTAGATTGGTGCATTTTACGTTTAATTACAAGAGGACACATTGCATTTATAATGATTACATTTAAAAGGAACTAAGTATAGAACTAGAACACAAATCTCAATTGATAAAAATTATTAAATTTATATTTATTAAAGTACTGCTTCCACTTGGCGTAAGGACATTTTCATTGATCGCAATTTCCTTACAGATCGTTAATTGTGGTGTACTATGAATGGTGTTTGAAAAATAGATGTAACAAATAGTATGGCCTATTTTTAAATTTGGTATTTCATAATGATGATTAACCTTTTTGGGTCCTAATTACCAATTTTCATCTCGATTTTCTTCAAGTTCAACAAATGGGGATCAATGTTTAGGGTATTTTCTGGTTTTAAAAAATAGGATCCATGCCTGACCCTGCGTTATAAGCAGGTTTGCGAGTTATTGAGGGAGTGGTGTACATCTTTGCCAAGATTATCAGCTTGTGCGTAGAATATGCTTTCTCAATGTTAAAATAATTTGAGGTTCTTGAATTGGAGGAATTGATTTACAGTATATTCTCATTGGACCTTAATTGTTGACTGGCTTTGGCAGTTGCAGTATAATTAGATGAATGTTTGTTACTTTCAAGAAATATTTTGTCTATTCCAGGGAGGCTGACTGTGTTCTGAAAAATGTGAAATATAATATTTGGCTACCCCAACCACAGTTTGTACTCCTACAGATTTTAAACACAAAAGGCATCAAGGATATTTTTTAAAAAATGTACAAAACTTAGTCTTTTCATGTGTAAGTTTATAATTTCTGACAGAATCTTCAGCAGGTGGCCTATAACATTGTCATTTTAAATCAAACAGAAGCTGTTCAGTAAACAAATCAACCAACTGCACACCCTACTATTCAGGTTTCTAGAATGGACCATTTTTCAGTAAAAGATGTGTAGTCTGCATCCAATATTAGTAATGTCTAGTTTTCATATTTCTATCAAAATAATATGATGTAACTCTTACATGCATTCAAAAGGATGTAACTCCCAAGCTATGACAATTTACAGAATTATTCAGCGCTTATTGAAGATGGGAAACTACATGACATCTGTTGTTTGAAAAATACTCACCCACACAAATGAGGTGACTGTGTTGGATCAAAACTACTATTTGATTTGAAACTTGAACAAGATGACAGTGTTAGAGGTCGGTAATTATACATTGATGAATGAATTGAATAAGTTCTTTGCATTTATGATATCCTTGATGTTGTTTTTGTTTTTTTCAGGTTGGTAGGGGTGTTACAAATGGGAGGGTAAGCAAATTCTATAGGATTCCCATAAAGCGTTGCCTATGGATTGGCATTTCTGTAATAATCTCCACAAATCCATCTGTTCCTTCATTTGAACTAAATCCTTAATATAACATCATTATTAATCCTTCATTCCTCGTTGTGCTTCAAGTGGCACATAAGATAAGAGAGCAGGCCGTCTCTTGATAGTTTCACTTATGAAACCACACAGCTTCATCTTCTCAACTTCCTTTTGTCCTGTGTCCACAGGCTGGCTTTTTTAATGATTTCTGTCTGTTGTCCAGCATACTGTTATTCTTGTTAGTGCATATGGCGAATAACATTGTCCATAGCTAATTCTTTTGAGGAGGATTCTGCTGAAGACCATGCTTGTGGGGGACAGCAGTGTGATCCCTCATAATAATACCAGTTTTCTTTTCTTGGGGGGTGTCTTCTGTGTTCCTGCTGAAAAAGCCTGCAAGGAACTTTGGGTGTTTCTTGTTACTCAGCTTTCAGGATCTATGAGCAGGTTCCATTGACACAAGGTGCTTTGAAGGTTTTTTTGGCTTTTATGACTTTTATAACTTTGGTTTCAGTGATGTATCTAGGTTGATATCTAGATCATCTGCTGTTTCTTGAATATCTGCATTGTTCTTTGGTTTTGATATGCTTAATGTGCTCTGTAAGTGCTCCTTCCAGATTTAAATCTTCAGTCTCTGATCAGCCATCAGTGTTGATAAGTCTTTTTCATTTCAGCATTCAACCCGTCAGTTTTTGTTCTCATCTGTCATTAGTCCATTTTATATTGGATTACCTTGCTCCTTGCACTGGAAGTAGTATTGTTGCTCACATGAATAGGGTCACTGGTCACATGTCCAGCACTCATTTACTCAGGATTAGGATCAGCAGGTTACTTTCTGAATGGTAGCTTCCAGGTATAGCTTTAGTATGACTAGGTGCTTATGAAATTGTGGCTTCTGATAGTTATCCCTGGTTACAAATTCCCAGTACTACCTGTCCAGGTAGTTGCTGATATTTCTATAACATGTAAGTTTTAATCATAATTATTTTAGCGAGCATAACATTTTATGATTCACAGTAATCATGCGTATGTTATTTGCATTTTACATTATGATAAAATTTGCAGGGTATCTAAGTATAATGGAAACAAAATACAGTGATATTCATTGGAAGCCAAGCAATAAATTTACGTAAAAATCTACTTACTGGAAACATGTAATTTGCATATTTCATTTTGCTTTGTAAACATATTTGCAAACTTTTTTTTTCTTTTTCTTTCAGATTTATTTCAGAAACTGTTTCGTCAGGATTTACTTGTTGCTAGTTTATTTCGTAACTTTCTGCTGGCAGAAAGAATTATGAGATCTTACAACTGCACCCCAGTTTCTAGTCCAAAACTTCCAAATACATACCAGCATCCCATGTGGTGAGTTTAGTCTTTTTATACTTTGAACAGTGCAGTTATACAAATTGTCATCATGGTTGAAATATATAGATCAATGATAGTATTGACTAGAATCCTTTATCATACTATTTATTTATGAACTTTACAAGTATTATTTATGAGTCTCATGGTATGAAGTACGAGACAACAACTTCCTTATATGACCAAGTATTTTGTTTGCTGAAGTATTTTTTCAATCCAGCAGTACCACTGACATATTTTGGACATGTACTTAACCTTTGAACTAGATGAATATATCATAGTTTATTTATACATCAACCATGTCATTAAAACATCAGTTGGTCAAAAAGAGATTTTAATTATTCAAAACATCATTAGGTCAAGAAGAAAGGATTTCGGTCATTCAAAACAACATTAGGTCAGAAGAAAGGATTTCGGTCATTCAAAACAACATTAGGTCAAGAAGGAAATAATTATGTTTTCTTACTTAGCTTAAGACCATAGAGTCATAATAATTAAAAACATTAGTTTAAATTGGATAATTTTGGTTATTCAGATAATTAGCCTAAGAAGAAGAAGGGTTCAGATCATTAGCATACATGTCAACCAGTATGCTTTTTTTTTTGGGTACATCCACCTCCCCCCCCCCCAAAATCAATTATTTGTTTTCTCATTTTTATTAACGTTCCATTAATCCCACAGACCATATTTTAGGAAAGACGGCTTCTACGTAACTACAATATAAGAGTACACTTTGTGCACACATGTCCACTTTCTTAATATTATCATGTTCCATTTATAGCAACAATCCTATTAGCAAGAAAAATCCTGGTTCTGCTTTTAAACTTTGGTATTCTATTTATAGAAGCTTTATGGCTTGGTGAGAAGAGAACAGACTGGTTTTCTAATTTTAATCTTTGCGTGCAGATTCTTTGTTCTAATTCATATTTATTGCATTTTAGTCAATGCATATATGAGAGCAAAAACATAGCCTTTCAACTAATTTCACAGATGGATTAGAAAAAGGAACAAAATAAACAAAACAAAAAATAACAGAATCATCCAAATATGAAGACATGAGGGCAGCATCATGTGAAGTCTATTACAGGCCATGTGGAAAGAATTTTAATATTTGTCGCTAAAAGGCTTCAGTGGATTCTAGTCTATGTGTGTAAAACTAAAAGTGCTACATATGAACACTTGAAGCATTAAATAATGTTAAAAGATCTTAGGGGCAAATAAATCATTGTTGATTTTTTAAAAATTTCAGCGTGTTATATGTTGAATATGTTTTTTCTGCCTTTATTCCGCTTTTTGACCACTTGGATTGTGCTTTTTTCTAGTCAGGGGTAGGCAGTATGCATTAGGTCAAAAAAGAGGAGGGTTTGGGTTATTCAAACATTAGTTTAAAATAAAGAAGAGTGTTTTGATCATTCAGAAGATTATTAGGTCAAAAAGGAGGGTTTTGGTTATTCAAACAGCAGTTGGTCAAAAAAAAAACAGGAGGGTTTTGATCATTCAGATTGCCATTAGGTCAGAAAGACTGGGACTAGGTCAAGAAGTATGGGACTTTCATAATTCAAAAATCATTCTGTCAAAAAGACAGACTTTTATCATTCAGATATCAAGAGGACTGGAACTTGGGGAAAAGTTTTGTACACAGTGAATTGGCATTACTATGGTGTTTACACATGTAAATAATTTGGAAATATGTTCTATGGAATATTGGGACCACTCCGGTGGCATAGTGGTTAGAGCGTCTGCCTTAGATGGAGGGAATCAGAGGTTCAAACACCGACCAAGTCATACCAAAGGCTTATAAAATTATATTAACAGCTGCCTCAATAGATGCTCAGCATTAATAGGTTTAGTGTTAGGATTGGTCAGTCTGGTGTCAGGATAATGTGACTGGATTACAGCCATGTTATGTTTCTGTGGTGTGATGTCCCAGTGATAGACATAATTATAAACTGCACATTGCAGACATTGTTGCTATATGATGAAATTGTTTTAAGGCTGTGTTAAAAATCCAAACCACACACACACACAGAATTTTTCTTTTATGAATTGAAAATCATTTAAACCTTTGGATCATTCAGGTTGAAATATTCTTTCTTTCTGTAAGACAGATGTGGGGATTTAGTTTTGGATTTGTGCATTAAACAGTTGTCTAAACTTGAGGAGGCTGGTAAAAGTATATTTATTCAAAAGTTTAAAAAATTGCAATTGAAACTAGATAAAGCAAAATTTTGAATAAATATATTAAAATTATAAAGCTTGAGGTAAATCATTTATATTTAAAATGTCATATTAAGGCACATGTTAGATAAATATAGATTGTATTTAGATTTATTTGGGCAAAATTTGATTGAACATTTTCTCCGTTTGTTTGTTTATATTACAGGCAAGCCTGGGATCTTGCCCTGGACCTTTGTCTTAAACAGTTGCCCATACTTTTGGAAGATGAGAATGTGGGATTTAAACACAGTCCATTTTTCACTGAACAGTTGACGGCATTTGATGTGTGGCTTCAACATGGATCTGAAGACCGAAATCCCCCAGAGCAGTTACCCATAGTATTACAGGTAAGTATTGTGGAAACTTTGGAATTGGGTGCAGGCTTTTTGTGAGTAAAATCCCCACTCACATTAATGTAAGAAAATAAAGCTGTGCTGACTGATGATTACAGGCATCCTGAAAATGGAAAGATTTGTCCTTTCTGGTATGCCTTCAAAAGGGAAGAAACTCTATTACCTGCCCTTATTTAACAGCTGAACTTGACGCTCAGTTGGCATTGGAATAACATCCTAAAAGGATTAGACATTTGCAAAGGGGTATTGACTCTTTCAATATTTTCTCATAATGTTCAATATATTATGCAAAATGTGTGACTTGTAGGACCATGCTTTTTTTCCCCTCAACATATTCAGATTTTATTTTGTCTAGAGTCAGAGATGCTGCCAGGACATGGGAATATGGGAATCTAAAATCATGCATATAAATATGTACACAGATTAGTATTCATTTTTTATTTTAACTGTTAATACTTATGAGCAGATTATTGTTTATCCTAAAAGTGACATCTTTAAAATATTTTGATTTCAGTAGAAATGGAAGAAAGAGAATATTGACATATTAGGTAAATATTGAACTATTGTTGTTTCCTCCCCCCTCCCCATTCCCTACTACTCATTTAAGTTTTGGGAAATGATGGGAGCTCTGTTTTAGATAATCCTGGCAGCATTTCCATAATACTTGCTTTTTGGCATTCCTCAGTTGTTTGCACTGTAGAGTGTACAGAAAGAAGTTCATTGGCTACAATGGATAGTATCTGCATAAATGACTTTCAGGTTTCCCAGGACAAATCTTTTTACACAGTGTCCTTATGACACTACAACACTATGATCTAAACCTGCTCAGCTTACTTCAGGTACAACATAGTATAGCAGAAACCCCTGGGTTCACCTAGGAATTCTTTGTTTCTTTACTGTAATGGCTTTTAGCTGGATGCCATATTGGTAATATAAATGTTTAAAACCATACCTGCAGCCCATCAAACTAAGAAGCCCTCAGGACAAATAAAGTATATTTAGTATGTTAATGATTTGCATGAAACTGATTTTATTTAATAGTTAGCTTTAGGGCTGTTCCATTAAAACATACAATGGACCCAGGGAAGGCACCTTTAAAGTAGGTTACTCATCCATAGATGCAATTTAGAATTTTCTTATCATTATAATATGAACTCTCTAAAATCAAACTAGCCTGGCATCTATTTTTAAAAACTGCATTATCTGTCTACCATGTATGTTTAAATAGAACATCCCATGTACACTTACACATGAAATTTGTTATTTGTATGTGTTAACATGTAGCTGAAGATTTCTTGTTACTTTTGAGTGCATATAAAGATGCCAAAAAAAAACCCCAAAACTGCTGGGGAAACACTATCTAGTTTCAAATGCTGTAATTTTGCATCCTTCTTTCTCTCCAGGTTTTACTTAGTCAGGTTCACAGATTGCGAGCCCTGGATCTTCTTGGCAGATTTTTAGATCTGGGTCCTTGGGCAGTTAGTCTGGTGAGTGTTGTGTATTGTTTTCAGGATATCATTATACTAATTAGGTTTATTATACATTACCATCATTTATCCACGTTTGTGTAGAAAGTCAGCAATAAGTTACATATTCACATGCACCAAATCTATCTTATTTATTTTAAGCACTTACTTCTTGTTGTTGTTGGGTTTAACGCCATTTTTCAGCACACGATAGGCTATATATGGCGGCCAGTATTACTGGTAGAGGAAGATCTCGGGGGGGGGGGGGGGCCCTGGAAAGAACCATTGACCCACGAGAAGCTACTGGCACGCTTTCTCACATACCCACATTGACCGAATATGAGACTCGAACCCATGCAGAGGTGAGATGGCAGTGATCTCTAACAGAGAATTTTTTTACCACTCGGGGGGCCCCGACTAACTTGTACACAGAATATTTGAAAATCAGTATTGGTTATATTTCCAAGAAATTGTTGGATTTATATGAAATAACAGGAATTTGTAGTGCAAGTGACATTGCCAGAACTGGCTGAAGAACTTATAGTTACTTTGCCATACTATTTAAAAAGATGCTTAGAGGCTCAGTAAACATCCTAATTTGGGTTTTAATGCTGATTTCTGTTGAAAGTAACATTTTTCTATTCAGTTCCCTTGGAGCTGTGGTAGAGTGTTCTCATAATCCAAAGGTCCTTGATTCAGTACATGCCTTGTTCAGTGTGTATTTTCACCATCAGTGTTGTCCTTGCGAAAGCATTTAGTTCCATTTTCTTAGCACAATATTGCCAATAATGTGTTAAAAATGACTTTAAAAACCAATGGAATATCTTCACATTATAGCAAGTCTCCAGTAAGCATCAGAAAAAAACTTAATGTTAATAACTTTCTTCGAGATTGCAATATGATGTAATAACAGCTGATCAGCTCAATTGTTTGTCAGTGTAGGAATATTGTCTAATCACTTTGGTAAATATTTATTGATAGTTGGAGTTTAATAGAATTCAAAACTTAGAAGATTTGATGATGAACTTGCTTGTCTATTTTTTAAAACTATTGCAATCAGAGGCCTTTTGATGACTTCACTTGTATTATTACAATCAGAGGCCTTTTGCACTGTGAGACATAGGTATCACTTTCTCATGGTGATGGCATCATTGTCATGAGATTGTTAAGGTTTTGTGTTAAATCTTTTGCATGTTTGTGAAGGTTGTATATTTTTCCAGCACAGATACAAGGGAGTCATTGTGTTCTGCAGTACATCGTACTTGATGCTGTTGCATGACGCAATATGATTTGTTATGAGTAATAGTCAGCCAAAGTATAATAGAAATTTTATAATTGGGATCGTAATAGTATTCTGTATGATTTAATGAATCCAACTTATTTCAGTCAGAAGAGATTATGAATCGGAACGATTGTAGATAAATTAAGAATTATTATTTGTCAGGGACAAAAGTTACAGACACAATTTTACAACTACTAAGATTTCTGTCTATGTTCTGAAATATTTTTCATTAAAACTAGTCACTATTTTAATATTGTTGTTGCATCAGCAATGCACTTTGTTTTTTTTCTTCAGGCTTTATCTGTGGGTATTTTCCCATATGTTCTCAAGCTGCTACAGAGTTCAGCACGAGAGTTACGCCCCCTTCTAGTCTTTATCTGGGCCAAGATTCTCTCTGTGGACAGTGTAAGTGTCTATTTTCATGTCTTTTTCAAACTTAAAATTTACAAAGAGTAAGTATTGGGAGTAACATGTTAAAAATTAAATTTAACTTTAATGCTTATCCAGTATTTTAATAGATGATAATGTTTTGATAAAATAATTCTTGTGAATCACTTTAAATTTGTGGGTTCCAAATTTGGTTGTTGCTGTGGATAAGCAGTACGACAGAGTTAATAACATAATGTACCAAGCCCATATTGAAAGTTTCCCCCTCACCAGTCATATTCATTGATAAAGGATTAAAAGCATTGCTAGTTTATGTGGTTATTTTAATACCTGAAATATTTATAGTGCTGAGAAATATATTACACGATAGGTTTATGAAAGCTGATGAACAGTGGAAATGTAATGATTATGATTTATTTGTATTGAAAATTTTATTAGCTTGAAAGCTCTATATTAATGCAATAATAATAAATTGTCCTTCATTACATGTCTAAGAACATATTAAATCCATTTTATAACAATTATTACTCCCTTAAACTTTGTGTAATGCAATGACATTAGGAAGTTAAACAAAAATACAAGTCAGAGGTTACACCTTTTTTTAACACATTAGTATTTGTGTTCATGATAGTGTGTGTGTATATATATATGTATATGTGTGTGTGTGTGTGATTGATTGACATATTCATTTGTCAATGAACTGTAATATTTTCATTGTCATCTATTCTGTTGAACAAACAGTACACAAGACTACATTTGAATTATTAACACATTTCATATGTACATATACCTAGCTGCAAATCAATCCTGCTTTCTCAAAGCCCATTTTCATCTTGTCCCTCCAAGTTACACTTAGTCCTGTATGGAGAAATCCTATTTGCATGAATTGTCTGAAGGGTACATTTATTTAGGTCAACCGAGACCTTATCAGAGAGTTTATCTCCCTTGTCTTCCTGATCATTTAACTGGGCAGTGACTGATACTTTAATTTATGCACCACTAAAAATACTGTATTGTACAAGGAAAGATTTAATGCATGCATTTTAAGAAAATATAGCATACACAACTATGTGCATTCATTCTCTCTCTCATTCACTCTCTCACTTTCAATCAAACAAGCCACTATTCATTACTGCCAATATTCTACAACATCAGAATCATAACTTAAATAACATCAATACTTAATTAATATACTTTAACACCATTTTCCCATCAGGAAAACAACTTTTCCCGACTTGTTCTTTGAAAACATTGAAGAGCATTAGCATGATAGTTTTCTGCTTTTTCATCATTGTGATAATTGAGAGAGATGTTTTAAATCTTGAAGGAGGCAGTCAGATTTCAGATTTAGCCAGTGTCTCATGTGGTGTAGATGGTAAGGATTGATTATACAGTATGATGCAAGCTCCCATTTTTCCTTCACTTAAATACTTGTTTTTGTGTCATTTTCAGTCATGTCAAGCAGATCTGGTAAAGGATAATGGTCACAAGTATTTCCTCGCAGTCCTTGCAGATCCCTACATGCCCGTAAGTGTTATTGTTGTTTTGTTTTTTTTGGTGTAGCACCACTTTTCAGCAAATAAAAGGCTGTACATTGCAGCCAGGATATTTGATGGAGGAAGAACCCAGGTGGACATTGGTGAGACATCAGCGTCCTGTAAAGGTGATCACCTTAGACCACTTGGAAACCTGGGGTCCTGTCAGGAAATGTAATTTGTAAAATTGATCTCTCGCACCCTCTGTTGCATGTGTGTGTGCGCGTGCATATGTGTTCCATAAATGCTTGGAATAAATGTTCAAGACATTATTGATTCATAGACTATTTAGGCACGTTTATTTCTTGCATGTATAACAAATATACCTAGATATTAAGATTATAATTATATACAAATATATATTTAAACTTAGTTTATTGACAATTATGACAACATTTAACTTTGTGGTTGATAACAGATAATTTGCTCTTAATAAATACTGAAGAAAATTGATTATAGGCATGTATCTATTGGAGATTACTGGCACATTGGTACAATACTGGCTTTATATTGCTGAGTAGAAAGTTGTTGCAAAAATGGTCATCAATTTCTTCATCACATGATAGTATTTGTTAAGATTCAAGTCACAAGTATAACTTAGAAGCAGTGTAGTACGTCATTGAATGCTGTAACATTTTCTTTCTCTTTCATATTTCAGGCTAAACATAGGACAATGGCAGTATTTGTTTTAGCAATGATCGTAAATGAATACAGACAAGGGCAGGTAACTACCATAAGTGGGTTTATTCACTATCATATATACATAGGAGTCATTTTGTTAGCTTTGTTGGTAATGCTGTCATCAGACCAGATTAAGGATTAATTATTCTTCACTTACAGAAGCTTGTTATTTGCCACTCTGAATTCTACTTAAATCATAAGTTCTAATGAAAGTTATGAAATGAGTCATTGCATCAAAGACTGAAATTATTTGACAGATTTTAAAAAATTTAATTTGAAGTAAGCACAGATGTATGGAGGATATTTTTCATTGTGTGATATTTTGACAGATGTCTAAGCCATGAGTTAAAATATATAATTTTTGGAACCACAACATGGAATATATCCAATATTAATGTTGGAAAAGAAAATTTTCTTTTTATTATAAAAAAACTTGCTCAGAATTTTACTTCAGAAAATGAAACTTACTATATGGCACAACACCCCCCATTTTTGTGAATTCACCTCACTTTCATAGGCTGAGCATATGAATGTATGGGACTTGAGAAAGCAGTAGGATTGGGTTGATCTGTTCTATCGCAGTAAATGACTAAAGTTCTGATTTTATTTTATGTTACGTTTTTATAATAGTTTTATGAAATAATGTTCAGATACATAGGGATGGTTGGGTTATGTCTTTCATTTATAATGCCTTGAGCTTATATTATACTATGTTTCATATAACTTAGAAGGGATTATAAACATAAATAGTATTCATTTGATGAACTGTTTTTTTTTTTTGTGGAATATTAGGTTTGACTTTATCAATTTGAATGAATGAAACTGCCTGCAGTAATAAAATTAACAATGCAGTCAATACTGAATTCTCTCTTAAAGAGAAAAGGTTCAATAAGAGGATTATGCATTTGTGTTCATGTGTTTGTGTATTTATCAATGTGTATATTGTGTCAGTATTTATATTAATGTATTTATATTTTTATATTTTGTTATTTATATAATGTCCTAATGTTTGGAACTAATTGTTTTTATGTTTGTAGCTTGTATTTATGTATACATACTTGGAACAAAGAATACATGTATCTGGTCATCTACTTCATACCAAATTTACACATAGTTAAGAACGTTTTTAAAAAAAATAGAAGTCAGTCATGTAGAAAAAATAGGAAATAATAATTGTTACAAAAAGTCAGTATCAGTGCAACATAATGGTAAAAAGATTCATTCTTTGTATTATAGTTCCAAATATGTTGTGTACCTGTATGTATTTCAGGAGACTGCTCTGCAAGGCAATGTTATTTCCATTTGCCTGGAGCAGCTGACAGACAGCAATGCCCTATTGCGGCAGTGGCTTGCTCTTTGCTTGGCTAAGGTGTGGACAGACTTTGATAATGCTCGCTGGTGTGGAGTACGAGACTCTGCTCATGAGAAAATATTCAATCTACTGCAGGATCCTGTTCCAGAGGTAGGTCTTTTAATTCTGCCCACATCAAGAATGTGCTGTTATAATTTACTACCATACAGACCATTGTGGGCAAGAGAGTTTCAGAAAATTCTTGAACTGGCACTTAGAGATATCCTCATGGATGATACCGAGTTTCATTATTACTTCCAATGAAATCACGACATCAATATTGTACTAAATGAATAATACAAAAAATTGAGTTTTGACATAGACAATTTTCCCACGAAATAAATGACACCTATTTTTGAGAAAAAGGAATCTTGTTTGGTGGTGTATCAACAGTTAATCTTGTTCCCTGCTATGGGGACTCCTGATTTGGCAGGTTGCTAATAAACATTACTATGGGAACCAGACTCATCAAGAAAACAAAAGCAGTGACTTAATTCACAGATTTGTAGTGTGCACGTGATGCATACATGCCAACCATTACGCTTTTGGCATAATGATTATCCTTTTTTTTCACAAAATTACGCTTTACGAGTAACCATATATGGATTACCCTTTTTCATTATATCCACCTTCTCAAAAACTCAATTATTTGTTCTCTCGTTTTTTTTAACATTTAATCCCACAGATCATACTTTAGAAAAGAAGGCTTCTACGTAACTAACTATAAGAGTACACTTGTCTGTGGACTTTCCTAACAGTATCATGTTTTTTTTTAGAAACTTTCGACATTGTATTCTATTTTTAGCAGCAATATGGCTTAGTGAGGAGAGAACAGACTGGTTTTCTAATTTAAATCTTAACGCACAGATTTAATTTATTGTTCTGATTCATATTTGTTGGAGAACCAGTCTAAAGGTATTTGGTGCTAGAAAGTATATTTTATTTTAGTCGATGCATATATGAGAGGAAAAATATCTCCTTTCAAATAATTTCACAGATAGATTAGAAAAAGACAAAAAATAAACAAAACAAAATAGCTGAATCCTCCAAATATGAAGACATTAGGAGCATCTCATGACATCTTTTACAGGCCGTGTGGAAAGAATTTTAATGTTTGGCTCTAAAAGTCTTCAGATTGCTTCTAGTCGATGTGTGTGTAAGACTAAAAGTGCTACATATGAAAATTTGAAGCAGTAATGGATGTTAAAAGACAAGAGAGGCAAATAAATCATTGTTCATTAAAATTTTAGCAAGTTATATGTGGATTACACTTTTTCTGCCTGGATTCTTCTTTTTGACCACGTGGATTATGCTTTTTCCTCGTCAGGGGTTGTCCTGTATGGTGATGGTTGTTGAAACCAGTTGAAATGATCTTTCTTATGTTGGACATTTTGAAAATAAATGTCATTTAAACAGAATAATGAACAACTTCATTAGAAAAAGCATGAAATTAAAAGTTATTAACAAATGATTTTAAAATGAGGATTCAGTCATTAAACAGCCCAGTTCCCTAGTACTGCCCATCCCCTGGTTTTCTTGACGCTAAAGTGAGTTTTGGAGGTCCCTTGATAAATCGCACCTTGCATATAGTGCGGTTTATGTTTGTGGAACCCATTGTGCACGAGTTATCAAGGGAGAGGTGTACTCTGATAATCTGACAGTAGCAAATTGCTGTAACTTTTTTTATTCATAACATTACATGAGAGTGCCCATTTTGACCAGTGGTAAATCACATATATAAAGTTCTCTGAAATTCTATCAATATTTGTATATTCTTGATGATTTCTGTTCCATGCTAGGTACGAGCTGCTGCCGTGTATGCCCTTGGAACATTTATTAGTAACACCAGTGAGAGAAGTGACCATGCAAACAACATTGACCTGGGTGTGGGGATAAAACTGGTCCCCCTAGTTATGGATGGAAGCCCACTGGTCCGACAGGTAATGACAATTCTCTTCAGGTGACATCATTATACGTTCTTTCAGCTTGCATCCTTTTTCATTGAAGGATGTTGATCTAAATTGGTGTGAAACAAAGCAAGACTGCTAACTCTTTAAAATCTGTAAAATTATGTGAAAGATTATGATTATTATTAATTGCAAAATTATAAATACTTTAATTTGGTATAAGTAAGAGTGTTGGAATATAAGCTGCCTCAGCTATAGAGCTATATTATTATTAAGCTTTTAGTTTTGATAGCTAAGATAGAAGGAAACTCTACAATATTGTGTGTGTGTATGTGATTAGAATTTTTAACGTAGCTTTAATAATTTTTCAGTCACATCACTACAGTGTCTGCAGTGTGGCAGTTTATAGTGATGTCTAGCACTAGGGTATCATGCCGCAGACATGTAGCAGCCAAGTCACATTATCCTGACAGCAGGTCAACCAGTCCTAACACTAACCTCTTAATGGTGATTGCCTAGCAATGCAGCTGTTAGTACCATTTTTGTACGTCTTTGGTATGACTTGGCCAGGGTTTGAACCCACAACCTCCCACTTCTGAGGCGGATGCTCTAACCACTAGGCCACTGGAATTAAATCTCTTATTTTTCCTATGAATCTAGTTTATATGATATTTTCTCTATTTTTGTTGTATAAAAACAGTTAAAGTGAGAATTTTCAAAGATTGCAATATTTTTTAAGACAAAGAGCCACATGTTTGTTGGACAGAAGTAGATGGTAAGAAAAGTGGAAATAATTATGATTGTGTCACCAAAGTAAATAATCCAAAATATGTTTCATTTGTAATTAATAAATAGATTTTTCAGTGAATGCAAGTATTTTGATTTGACAGATTAAATCTCAATTACATTGTAGGAGCTTGTTGTGGCATTTGGTGGCCTCATTGTGCAGTTTGAAACGCAGTTTACCATGGTAGTTTCACAGCTAGTTGAAGATGACAAAAATCGAGAGAGGAGTGCTGTTGTAACAGCAGAGACCCCAGGTGGCTGGAATCTTGTAGCTGCAGAAACCAAGCCAGCTATTACTGTGACTCCATCATCATCTCGAGTTACCCTTCCTGAACCAGCAGGTAATAATACTTTCCAAGTGTGGGAATCTCTTTAAGAAATAGATGTGTACCCATTGTTTTATCTTCAGTTTGATGTTAATATTGTACTACACATAGACAGGTTCACTATTCTATACATGTATCAAATATTTAAATTATCAAAACCTTTTTTTTTGTAAAGAAATGACTGAATTTAAAAGTAGCTACTTACTCTGTAACTTAAAGCAAATGAAGGTTCTTTATTGATTATATTTTGAGAATCAAATCAAATTCATGCTCTGGCTGCAAAGCCCAAACTCTGGTACATTATCTGGGAAGCATGCATGTCGGAAATTTATTATTCAACAAGATGCATTCATCCAAATGAACCAGAGTGCAGATAATCCTAACAGTTTAGACATTCTAACTTGAGGCAGAGTAAATTGACAGAATGCAGAAGTTTCAAATCTTGAGTTTGAGTTGTAAAATACCCAAACATTTTCAGAGCTAAGTGCCTGTGTTTTTAAGACCATATTGTTTTTAATGAGATATGTATCTTCATTTTGTCCATTGCATCAACAGTATGCAAGTATTATACATAATATTGATTATTTAATTTATTGGTACAGAGAACTGTACTTTTACTATGATTGTAAAAATGTAAAGTTGTAATTAATATCTATATACCTATAATTGTTTGTATATCCAAAACACAATATAGACATAAATTACAGACAATATGTTTGATCCAATTATGGAATTAATAGACTCCCATTGTACAGTATGCTTTTATTGATGGGGCAGAAATGATAATAGTGTCGTGCATTATTCAAGTACTACGATACCTGTTCACATACATGTAAATTGGTATATTTGTTGGATTTTTTCTTTGACCCTTTTTGTATTTTACCATGAAATCAACCAGAAAAATATAGGTTATATTTATATAGATGCTACAGCTGTAAGTCAGCTACCATCACTAATGTTTGGTTTGATTTAGCTAGTTGAAGCACATTTAGATCTCTGATACACTCTTATCATCACTTCATTAGTGTACAAAAAGTCCATGGTTTGGTTAGATTTTTGTATTTTGTCTTGCAAGTCTGCGATTGCTATATTTCTGGTTTAAGGGTAGATCCCTATCTGCATGATTTAAGCTTAGAGGCTAGTGTTATATAGTTCTTATGGTAGTAGGGTCATGTTTCAATGCATACTTCTATTCTGATTGTAATTTTCTCTGCAGATGATTATGGCAGTTTATGACAGGTTCTCAAAAAGATGGAACTAGCAACAAATTCTTTGACTGTAAAAAATGACCATCATTGTAAATCCACTCCATGAGGAGAGAAGATTGTCTAAAACATGCTTTGACATATTCTTCATATGGTAGAGTGAAACCTTTTCACATTGATTGCATGTTGTTTCAGACAAATCATTTTCCAGATTCGTAAAGTAATTCATGAGATACCTGTGCTGTTAGATGCTTTGAATTCACTAATTTTAGCAGAGAATGTTTGTTTATGTCAGAGTTGCTGCAGTCCAGAAACACACTCAATGAACAATGAGCCTTTCATGGAAACAATATGGACCATTCCAAGTCCAATAATTGAGGTCCTGGTTCAAATGACAGCTTCTACAAAAACCACATGAAAATTGACAACCATAAAATAAAAGAAATTACAGTATGTAACATATATGCTGTGAACAGTATCTGCCATGGCTACTAGCAGATCCGAATCTATGCTATTTTCTTGTAATCACAAGTAAATTAAACAGTATCTGCCATGGAATAAAATGCTAATGGATTACAATCTATGCCAAGTGCATGTGATCACAACTAAATAAAATGGCATCTGCCATTGCATTAGAAACTAGTTGATTTCAATCTATGCGATGTTCTTATGAACACAAATCAATCAATATTGTCATGGCATAATATGGAGATGGATTGCAGTCAGCCATGTGTTCATAATCACAAGTAAATCAAACTGTATTGGCCATGATGGCATAACACATTGGATTACAGACAGTGCCATGTACTTGTAATCACAAGTAAATCAAACAGTATTGGCCATGATGGCATAACACATTGGATTACAGACTATGTGATGTACTTGTAATTACAAGTAAATCAAACAGTATTGGCCATGATAGCATAACATATTGGATTACAGACTATGCCATGTACTTGTAATTACAAGTAAATCAAACAGTATTGGCCATGATGGCATAACATATTGGATTACAGACTATGCCATGTACTTGTAATTACAAGTAAATCAAACAGTGATTTGCCAATATGGCATAACACATTGGATTACAGACAATGCCATATATTTTTGTAATCAGAAGTAAATCAAACAGTATTGGCCATGATGGCATAAAATTTTGGATTACAGACTATGCCATGTACTTGTAATCACAAGTAGATGATTAGCATCTGCCATGGCATAACATGCAGTTGGTTCACCATCTATGCCATATGGACATAATCACAATGAAACAACATTTTTCATGATATAACATGCTGGTGCATTACAGTACACAATGTGCTAATGATCACAAATAAATCAAACAGCATCTATGATCATATGACTGATGGCCAATCTAGGTCAAAGGTGTTTGATGTTGGGTACTTGTCATACATGAACAAATACAGCACTATCACAAAGTAATAAATAATGTGTTTAGTTCACCACTTTTGTGTGTCATCTCAGAATCATTTCCAGTTTGCTTTGTTTCTTGTGAAGATATTCATAGGAAAGAAAACTTTGTTCAGTTATTTTGAAAGCACAGTGTATACTTTTCATACTGTGACTTTGTCAAATCTCAAGATGGACATTGTTCTCATAAGATATATAAAAAAATCTTTCATTACAGTCTAGATGTTAGATTTGATATGCAAGAGTTTGATCTCAGTGGACAGCATACTAAACTCGTGAACATAAGGGTGCAAATTTGAATCCTACCTATAAATTAGCCCAGGTTGGCTGTACTATGTCCCTGGGCAAGGCATTTTATTCAATAGAATAACATACTTGTGTTTCTGTGCCATAAAACACTAAACCAATTCTTTCAGATTCCTGAACAACTCATTAGTTGAGAAGAACCTGCAAAGTTCCTTCACATCTCTGCACTGGATATAAAATGTGATTGTATGATAAAGTCCAATTACATTTCTACTTGTTATTTGGAAATGAAAGTGTTGTATATAATGAGAGCAATAACTGATAGGTAAAGTGTGTACTTAAATTACTACTGATGTTACAATAGTGTAATCCGTAACCTGTAAAATGAAACTTTAAAGTAAATTACAGAATTTTTGAAAGCATTAGTAACCCACTATTTGTTAGATGTCTATGTTGAAACCATAAGATCACATTTTCTTATTCATTGTCATAGCACTCATCCTGGCTTGTTTTCAGATGGCCTCTTCCCACCATTTAGTTCTGGTAACATTAAGCGCTCTGCGTCCCGTGGCTTCCTCACTACCTGTAAGCATCTCACAAACCTACTTTTTCCATTTGTAACCCTCTCAATACTAGCTTGCCTCTGCACCATCTTGTTTAGAACACCTAATGTATAACCTCCACTCATCCACTTTCAGTGACTCAATGGTTTGGTCTAGTTTGACAAAACAATAATGAAGGTACCGGGAGTAGTTTCTCAGCTTTTAGAGCCTGGTTTCCATGGTTTATTTTGATTTTAAAGTAGTGCTGAAATGAATATTTGAATAAAAATACTTTGTAACAAATATTCCAATCAGAATATGGTATTCAAATTTCTTTATGTCATTTATATGTGAATGTGTCCACTTTTAATATATCTTATGTGTTATTCAACTTTGAAATGGTCCCTGCTGTATGTTAGTGTCAATTATTGTCTATGCCATGTATATATGTACTCAGTGTAGTCCAGTGAAGCTGGCACCCTGACAGTAGCAATAGACAAACAATGCAGCACTGTATGTGACACAGAAAAATAGAAATGAGGCAAACTTTGTCAAAGGGTTGCAGCTTCTTTTGAAACAGTATCATCATAACCAGCGTAAGCATGTTGGGAAAAATTCAGTATTTGTTTATTCTTTGAAAATGTAAAGCTACTCAGTAACTCTTATTTACAAGAAATTTACCATCAAGCTTTTTGTTTTCTATAAAGCTTTCTTAGTGTTAAAATGATAGTAATTTGAAGTCGTACATTTTTACTTGGTTTTGATAAATAATATAAATATTGCTGCATATCCAGGCTAATTCTTCTTTTTGAAATTGACATTTGTTAAAATTACAATAAAAAATTGAGTAATTCAAATTGTATTCAAACATTACTTTTTTAATTACTACATCATTAACACACAACCAGAACATTAGAGTCAATCATGCTTCAACACACCTTATGAATTTTAAAGGCATTGCAGGACTTGAAAAAGCTCACCTGATCAGGCCTAACATTCACAAAACTTCTCAGCCTTATGGGGAAAGAACAGGTCTATATTTCAGGAGGAAAAAAATAATTTTAAAGTGTTTTTTTTTTTGTTCCTGACATTCAGTATGACCACCATGGCAGCCATCTTAAAAATCTCTATATACTTTATGTACTCACTTATAACTTGACAAAAAACTTGACCCCTCATTTTTTTAGGGATACAAACAGCGAATTTATCTTTGGCCCAATTATGCATTTTGGTGTAATTTGCAAATCAAATCTGCCTGATGGGTGATTTCTTGTCAGTGAGTCTGAGTTACACATTGAAAAATAAGCAAGCAAAGTAGATCAATAGATATGTAGACAAAACCGTTGGAATATGTTACTAATAAATCAACAACTTGCAATTGTTTAGAATCAAATCCATGAAAATCACAAATGCTTGACATTTTAAATATGTTATGATGAATCCATAATTCAATTATAAGTTACACACTGGTGTAAAAAGAGTTATTTTTTATTTCTACTCATCTTACAAATAAACAATGAAAGCTTAAGACCACATATTAGTGCATCATAGTTTCCTATACATGTCACTAATGTCACCTAGTACAAAGTCCAAGAATTAATCCTCGTTGCTTGTTAAAGTTCTGAAATCCTCCATCATCATCTAATCATTGTAATTTGTCGTCTAGTCATTGTAAATATAGTCTGACTGTTTCCTTGGTTTCTCAGTCGTATCTAGGTGCTTATTCTGATACTGAAATTTGGCTCTGTGAGTAACACTTTCATCATAAGTCTGCAAAAGGCTTCAAATGTGCACATGTCAGTTATGCAGCAGGATTACTGAAAGTTTGAATAACCGCCCTTTATTACTAGCACTACGCGAGTACCAAATGGATGGCTTGATGAATGGGGTGTCACTTAGTAAAATGGTTCCTTGTTAAGGGATTAAGTTGTTTTTCAAAATTCAATTTGCCTGAAGGGCGACTTTTCATTAGTGAGTCTCATTTGCACTTTGGAAAAGTAAATAAGCCAAACTGGTTAAATAGGACAGATATTAAGAAAGACAGACAGGTAGGTAGGTAGGTAGAACAACGAAACCATGTACTAAACAACAATTATATTATTATGTGGAAAATGACACAAGTCAACAAATTACAATTGTTCAAATCATATCCATTAAAATCCATAATGATTGACATTTTAAATACATTTATATGATAGATTCATGAATTCAGTTCCAGGTCACATACTGTTAAAATAATTCACAATTATCTGATTCACAATATCTTGTCATTTGTTTGTTTCAGATTTTTTAAAACCAAAAAAACAATGAAAGTTAAATCAACATTTATGTGATTCACATGTACCTTATGAATGTTAATTTATAATATTACTATATAATGTTACTATAGAATATTACTATAGAATATTACTATATAATGTTACTATAGAATATTACTATATAATGTTACTATAGAATATTACTATATAATGTTACTATAGAATATTACTATATAATGTTACTATATAATGTTACTATATAATATTACTATAGAATATTACTATATAATGTTACTATATAATGTTACTATAGAATATTACTATATAATGTTACTATATAATATTGCTATATAATATTATCTGTTACAAACTCCAAGACTTCATTCACATTGTCTGAGAAAGATCTGAAAACTTCCATCATCATCTAGTCATTGTGAATTAATATCTAGTCATTGTCATAATTGTCCACCGTTACTTTTGCTTCACTGTCACATGTGGGTGGATGCTTATATAGAGACTGAGTTTGGGCTCTGAAAGTAATTCTTTGATCATACAGTTTGTGAAATGTGTTAAAGGCTGCAACTGAACATGTGTCAGTCATGCAGCAAAATCACATAATTCGAATAACAATCCTCTGTTACTTGGCACTGAGCAAGTAGCAAACTCTTGGCTCAATCAAAGGGTTGTCATGTGGGAAAATGGGGTGGAGTGGGTGCTGCCATTGCAAGCTAAGGTCAAACATTCACAGAAGGATGTAGACCTCTACTTTGTGCTGAACACATACATGTATTAAATTCATGGCCTAGTAAAAAGCATGTCAACATAAAACAAAGTACTGCCTTTTAAAGTTAGAGCAGTAAACTTGGAAAATATCACTTTTGAATTAAATCTACCTTATAGAAAATGAAAGTGCTAATTAAATCAAAACATTTATTGCAACAAACAGTTTATACAGCAAAATACAAATATTAATACAAATATTGATTGTTAGGACTTGAACAAAAATGGAAGCAATATACTTGCATGTAAACACCCATAGTAAACAACATTGATGACCACTTCACTTTGCAGTAGATATTATTTTATTTACCCATAATATTTTAAAATATTAAAATTAAAAAAATGCATACAAGTATTGTGTAAAGAATTTGGACATGAATCAAATAAACAGAGTGCATAGTATATACTTATTTTTGAATGAGAATGGTGGCATGAAAATATGCAACTATTTGAAGTGACAGTATTTTTGTGTCCTGCAAACATCTAGTTTCCAACATTACCCTAGATTTGTCCATTTTGTTTTATGTCGTTCTAACATGACAATCCATACTCAGCATAAATCAAATTTTTATTAAAAATCATTGACTTGTGAGTGCATATATATGGTAGCTTCTCCATCTGAAAAAAAAAGTCATATCAGCATGGAGTTTTTACCTTGAGACCTCTTTAGGTGTTTAGTTGGTTCTTTAATAAATATTGTACTAATCTGATATCCAGTTTGGGCCCCCATGGTGGTCATCATGAAAATCTTATTTCTACTCCTAGATTGAAAGTGATCTTCACATTTGGTCTTCTTCAGAAAACTGATCATGATGTCAGATTGGAACTGAATGAAAATGGTGCTGATCTGACAATCCAGTATAATCACAATGGCACCCATCTTGACAAATCTTATTTTTATTCTAATTGAAAATTGATATTAACACCAGAAGACTATTTATGATATCTATTTTGTCCTGTATGAAATAGGCTTTGATCTGACTTAAGATATGGCTGGCTCATTGAAACATGTTGAAAACATTGTTTTTATTTCTCCTGAATGGATGATCATAGGATTTTCACCAAAAGTTGATTATTGTATCTAGTTTGTAGTAAATGAAAATACTGCCAATCTTACATTCAATGTGGCTGACTAAGTAGATAATTTGAAAATCATTACATCCAAATATCATCAATAGTTTTAATACTCAGCAGTTAAAAAATAGAAATGGTCTTGATTTCAAGGAAATACTTTTAGACAGGAGTGTGTCGGTCCCTTTGAGGCACTAATTTTTTAAATGTTATCAACTCAATAGAGAGTATCTTATTTAGTAATTCAGCAACTCGTATGACATCACAAGTCTTTATACAAGTCGGTTGATGGCTTCCTATTCAGCTCAAGTTGGTGGTGATGATGGTAAATATTTCATAATGACATCAGAAGGAATATTTGAATACATGTTACAGATATTTGAATAGTAATCAGGTATTTGTTTCAGCACTATTTTGAAGTGTGCAGTTAAGTCCACACAGCCTGGAGCATTAGTTAATCAATTAAGAGGTTATACATTATGCATTTTTGTCCACAAATCGTTCATCATATATATATATATATATATATATATATATGTGCATGCACTTACACGTGCAAAAATTTTGTTCAACCAGTTCCAGATGGGGAGGTACAGCTACAAGTATATAAATACATTGTTTTCAAAATATTATTTTTACTGATGTCAATGCAGTGTGTGTTTTGTAGCTTACTAACTAGTAGATGTTTACCTTACAAATCTTAAATATGGAATGCATGGAAATTTCTTCCATTATGGTTAATGATAAGATACCCATTGTATTTTGTATATAAAGGGCTTGACTTTATTTCTCCATTAAATACATTCCCAGATGACATTAACGATAAGAAAATACCCTCCACTACCTCTCAAATCAACCCTTCCTTGAATTAATTTTTTCTTTCTTTCCCATTTGTTAATATAAAGGGAAGAAACTTCTCCATTATTTCCCCTTACCACCAGTAAATGGTTTCCCCGTTGCCAGATGTTTACATGGGATGATCAGCATTATAGGTAAGCTCTACATCATAAATGTCACCTCTCAGATTTTAACCATATATTTCTTATTTCAATCCTTCCATCTCGAAAGTCACTATTTTACTTTGTATCAATGTATTTGTTTCATGTTTTAGTCTTTAAAACTTTTGTTCAATGTTTTTTTTTCTTCACTTTTTGTACAATTACGCTGATCTTGTGCTCCAAAATGGTATCTTTTTTTATTGAACATGTCAATGTCATGCCAACTACGATGACCCTCTGACTTTGCCATATCTCTCAGATTGTAATGGATCACTTCTACCAATTACATCGGAGCAAGTTAGAGATCCAAGGAAGCCTACTTAGTTATTATATCACAGATCAGCTATTTGGACCAGTTTTGTGGATCAAATATCCCCCAACCCATCTCAATAAAAATAATGGGACATCATACAAGATTGGACTGTTCTATCTCAAGTAACTCTTCCAAATGGCTATGATTGTTATGGGTTATTTTAAAGTTGCTTGTTCTGAAACAACTGAATCCTGTCATATGGCTTTGATTGTAATGGGTTATTACCACAGTTGATTGTGTATTGTAATCCAAAAAGGTGAAAGACCATTGTGTCTACATTGGAGCAAGCCTACTCAGATGTTATCACGCAGATACGTTGTACGGACTAGTTTTGCGCATCAAATAATCCCTAAAAACAAATACAGTCAAACCCACTTATCTCGACCTCGGTTATCTCAACAACCCGCTTATGTCGAGCGTTTTGGTCCGGTCCCGAAAAAATTCTTCTTTGTTATGCTATTTTTTACCCGCTTATCTCGACCTCTGTTAAGTCGATAACCCGGTTATGTCGGGCATAAGTTTCGGTCCGAAGTAACATGTGGACCCGCTTAATTCGACGAAATGCAACTTTTTAACGTCAATCTTACAGAAATTGTACAAGAAATAGTCAGCAAAAGCGATCGATTTTCAGGCACAATTTTGGTCCGTTACGGCAGTAGTCACATGTTTATTTCATATTCTTTCTATTTTTGGTTCGTAAGAGTAGCTTAATCGATTAGTTTATTAAGAATATATCATGTTCACTACATAAAATATTCAAGGATTCACAAAGACAAGAGTGTGCACAAATTACAATGTAACTTTATTTTACGAAAACGCAGAATCTTAGATGTCAGCTACATGTGTATTTTATCATTTCCCTTTTATTTCTTAAGGTACATTTCAGATATGAATTATGTTCCGAAGTACATGTATACAAGAAACAACAATCAAGGAGATACAAGTTATTTTATTGTAACATGCAGTGGGAGGGGATTCCAGTAAACACCAGCAAGAGACAGGAGTAATGCTCAAGGACATTTTTAAAATTACCGTTTTTTATGAACCCGGATATCTCGGGACCCGGTTATGTCGATGATTTCTTTACACCCCCGATGTAATCGAGATAACCGGGTTTGACTGTAACAGGACAATATCTTGCAAGGTAAAATAGGATTGTTCTGTTACAACTGAACTCTGCCATATGTCTTAAATTGCAACAGGTTTCCACCATAGTCAATCTTACTATTTAAGCAAGAAAAAAAATCTTTGTCCAGTTTACCTACTCTGCATCACCATAGACTATAGGATCGACCATTAACTCACTCAATGCACCCAATGCCGATTTTAGTGACCCAATACACACATGATATGGATTCACTTCATTCTCATGCCATTGCCACCTATTGCCTTTTTGTTTCTGGAAGTAACTGCTCTCCATTCAGGATGTTCTAAGATCATGGTGTGTCACCCTTTAAGACCATCTTCTCCAACTTTGTCTCAGGAGGCATCACCTGTTCACATAGAGATGATTAGATATGCCCACAAGCTCAATTGTATTTGCTAAACCTCACTGAGATGAGAGGACTCTGCCTTCTGAGCATTAATTGGGCAGATCTTTTACTTGTTACTATCATTGTTTGGTTCTTCTCCTCCATCTACAGCTTGGTTCATAGTTCTAGCATCAGGCATTCAACTGATATTGCTGTGAGGTTAAATGGCTGACTTGGAGAGCATGACCGAAACATAGCAACCAATGGAATGGCGAAGCCCTCGTTAGTAAGCACCTTGGATGCCATCTAGCATGGTGCAGGTTGGGGCCAGTTTTATTGGTTACTTAACCCATAAGCCATTCTCAACATTAGGAATTGACAAGGTTATAAAGGATACAATGGCCATCCCATCCAGTCACATTATCCTGCCACCAGGCTGACCAGTTCTAACACTAACCTCATAATGCTGAGTGCCATTTAAAAAAGTCTTTTGAATGTCTCAGCCAGGGTTTGAACATGTAACATCTGGCATTCAAGGCAGATACTCCAACCCTACTGAAAAAAATCAGGAGAATCCCGATTTTTAGACTTATCTCCTGATTGTTTAGACACATCTGCAATGGCATGAATAAGTAAGTCATCCTTTAGTGGGTTGGTCTTAGGAAAAAAGGGATCTGGCCAACTTTTGTTTTGCAACCATCGGAAGAGTAATGCTATCAATACTTTTAATACTGCACAGCAACAGTATTGTGGAGAGATCATTCTCAATGGTCAGAAGAAACAACAGAACCACCCAAAGAGCCAGCCTGTCAGCAGCAACGCTGGAAGCTATTCTTGTTAGCAGATTTGGTACCGAAGGACAAATAAATGATGAACTTTTGCAGAAATGCAAATCTGCAAAATACATGTACTGAAATAATAAAAGTAAACATCTTTTTCATGATATATACACCTTACTCTTGTACAACCTGATTTTTACACATGCCTCCTGATTTTTAATGATGATTATGATTTTTCAATTTGGTAGGTTTGCACTAAGGCCACTGGAGCAGTTCCAGAGAAAATTGTATCTATGATCTAATATCACACACAGACCATCATTAAGAAGAGACGTACAGTTAGTAGAGACAGTGGTTCTGTGTCACTCTGTCACCAGTCAGTGTCTTTGTGTCTAGCTGCTATTCAATACCCAGTACATCGAGCAAGATAGGTACCAATTTTGTATGGGTCTCTTTAGGCCCAGTACTTTACGTATCTGCCTCCATCCAGTGCTATCATGGACCAATGTCGAATAGATTCAGGATTCTCTGTCACATCTAATTTGGAACTGTCTATGGCAATGTTCGGATCCAGACACCCAGACAAGGGATGACAGTTACTAGTAAGTGCAATGAACCTGGTCCCAAAGAAGGAAACGATGGCTCTGTTTCATCAAGACTGAACTTGGCCATCTAATGTGGATCACGTGTGGCTAACACATATTATAATATGGCCTTTTCTTGTATCTGATGGGTAACAGAGATCCAATGCCCTGTATCCCTTTCCAGCTCCATAACATGTATTCACATCTCACTTGCATGGCCTGTACCCAAATTGGATCCATGTTGGGCTAATCTTAGTACAGGGCTGCTGTATCCAAGCGTGACAAATTTCAAAGCTAGCTTCAGTTCTTGCAAGAATCATATTTTAGCCTAACATTTTATATATTTTCTGCAGGAATTTGCATGAAAATAGTTTCATCAGGTGCTTCAGTTCTTACAAAAACTGCCTTTCATTCCAGGAAACCTTCACCTGCTCAGTGTGACAGTCGACATCATTGTCCTAGGTCACTTTTTATGAGGCCATTACAAATGATACTGTTGTTCCAATGGTGGTGAAACTGTGCTCCTTGGAACCAACAATGTATGTACATGTATATGTCAGGTGGTCTCTGGCAGGTACAATCTTCAAGTTGACAGTTTGTACAGACAATAGCACATTGTGCTGGGGTGCACATCACCTGACATTTTTTACCACTCTCAACCTTACTTGCTTTCCTCATGTTTGTGGTGTGGATAGTTGAGATTGTCATTTGGGGAGAGCACTGTTCTGCTTCACCATTTCTCATTGGTGAAGACAGGAAATGGGGATATAACCTCATCTGAAATAGTACGGGGCCCCGAGTGGTCTAAAGCGCTGGCCGTTACGGATCACTGCCATCTCACCTCTGTCTGCGTTGGTTCGAGTCTAAGATTCGGCTAATGTAGTTATGTGAGAAAGATTGCCAGTAGCTTCTCGTGGGTCAGTGGTTCTTTTGGGGGGTTTCCCGGATTCTTCCTCCACCATTAATACTGGCTTCCATGTATAGCCTATATTGTGCTTAAAAATAGGCGTTAAACCATAAAAAACAAAACTGAAATAGTATTGTAGATGATGTGAGAACTGAGATCTTTAAACTTAGGAGATATGAGCAGTTTTATTCATCCCTCACATTCAGAAATAACATTTCAGTTCAAACATAATAGAAGCTGTTGGCTGCTATGTGCAGTCAATCATAAGTTTTTATCTCTGTAATTTAGCTTCTTGCAAGTATGAGAATTGGATCTGTTGAGACCAGTGGCTGCAGCCCACATGACAAACATGCCAAAATATCAGCACAATCTACTAATTTTCTTGGGTTTAGTACTTTCAATGACTTCTGTGTTTTTTTCTCAAGTAAGAGTTTATCTTTTCTTCTTATTCAAGTATTGTTGTGACAAGAAATTTGAACATTGGTTTTGCTATCTTCATGTCAGGAGAGCAGTTTATCCTCCGCATACTGATCCAGTCATTTTTCCTGAAAGGGTGCCATTGGTAGTAGTTGTATGCTCATGCATTTCCGTCTCCTGATAGTTAGTCTTCTGATAAAATGTGATTGGGGAATTATTTGAGTGAAACGTTAAATACTTTAGTAATTCTGTTTCTATGAGAATATTTACCAAATGATATTACTGTCGAACTCTCACAAACCTCCCCACAAAATGTAAGTGATCTCATTGATGCATTGCTCAGCTTAAACATATAGACATCTGGTTCATAGTATGCCATCTATCAGTAGAAGGGGTAGACAAGGGGCAAACTTTTCCAATTGTATGTCAGGTGTAGAGTTTTGTATGATGACTTTCATCTTTCTAGGATGGGCTGGACTTGAGGGCTTTTGAGTTCATTTCCTAATGTGAATGTGATCAGGAATGTATTCTCTGAGAAGTAATAAAAAATTTACTTTGCTATCAATATTTGTTTTTAGCCTATGTTAAAAATATTCATTGGTTGCAATTGATGTTAAAAATGTAATTAAAGACAAAAAACTTTGAACATGTAGATTTAAAACATTGAAATGTATATACCATGCTGCATAATATTTGTTGCTGACTGAAATAAAAAAATAACCCCGGACAGTCCGACATTTTAGGCATCTGTAAATGAAAATTATACTAAGAACAGATGGGGGGGGGGGGGCACTAATTAGGTCAGATCTGTCTCCAGATTGAGACAGACTGATTTAACTGCCTGATTGTTATCATCTATGCAATTACAGTGGTCCTATTATCACAAGGCCATCCCTTCTGCAATGAAAACATGGCCATGTCACAAAGTGGTCTTCCTTGCAATCTTGTGAGGGACAAAATGACCAATTTATACCATATCTAATTGCTTATAATTGAAATCACAATGCAAACAATATAGTCCATGATCTGTCATCACACAATGTACCATCGGATCAGGGTCTATATTGATTGTTTTACTAATTACGCCTAACAAACTGCACCGATTCAGATCTGTCATTGTAATGGCAAAGTTTGGTTTGTGCGGTTTTGAAATTGTAATCAACCTGTAAGTGAATATAGACAGTACTATTTTGGGGTTGAACAAGGTGGCCTTTGATCAGGGTACCTTCATATAGAGGGATCACTGTACAGTATTTTGTAGTGTATAATATACACAGGCTGACAACAGATTATACTTGGGTCTGAATTTCCATTATGCACAGGCAGATCAGAGTTCATGCTGTTAGTTCATAATCCGGAGTAAAATGAACAGATTATGATCATACATCATCAGACTGATCAGGATTTGATATGTTGACATTTGGGCATGTATATTTGTTAGTATGGACAGACATTGATCTAAGCCATTGACATCTGGGTATGCATTACATGTGTACAGAGATACCTTGATCAAAGCCATTTAAATTTTTGTATGCATTATATGTGTACAGAGAGACCTGGATCTAAGCCATTGAAATTTGGCTATGCGTTATATGTGTACAGAGAGACCTTGATCTAAGCTATTGAAATCTGGGTATGCATCATATGTGTACACTGAGTGATACCTGGATCTAAGCCATTGAAATTTGGCTATGCATTATATGTATATAGAGAGACCTTGATCTAAGCCATTGACATTTAGGCATGCATAATGTAGGAGGAAATAATAATTAGCATGAAAACTAAGATGTCAAATGTTCAGCATATAGACATTATTTTATATATATTTGTCAAACTCATCTTGGTTGAGACTATCACTGTGTATGTCTGCATTTGTTTATGTCTTTTTGTGTGTGCATATAATGCAGGCTAGACAAAAGGATATCTCATTGTTTGATTTTATTATTATTGAATGCATCTGGGTCAAACAAATTTGGCAGTTTAGTCAGTAGTTTTATTAAACTAAAGACAAACAATTCAACCCATATGCATGCATGTGTGTGTGTGTGTATGTATATATATATATATATATATATATATATATATATATATATATATATATATATATATATATATATATATATATGAAGAAAACACATAATTAAATTATTTTATTCAGATGAGGTAAGAAATATCAGAGGTGATATTGTAGCATTTGTTTATTACAAGTTGAACCTTAGTTAAATCTGTCATTATTATTAATTAGTTTTGCTGATGGTGGTGGTAGTAGTTGGAATAGGATAGTTAATTGCTTTTTTGTATGTGATCCCCGTTTCACAAACATTTTTTTATTAATTTATTTGTATGCATGTGTTTTATGTGTATTTCACCTAAGATGTATCCAATATACCTATTGTTTGTTTATGTGCATACAGCATTTGTCTGTCTAGTTTAGAATCTCCCTTGATTTTTTTCTTGCATCCATTTGTAGATGCAGAACAATGTCTTGATTAGTCTTGTAGCAACTGTATTTTTAAGCAACGTTAGGCTAAAATTTCAGCCAACAGAAATATAAAAATACGTAAATGTGTGATCAACATTTGAAATAATTTTGAAAATTTACTAGCCAGACAGGCCAGATACTTAAAAAACATTTCTGGTCTTTCTCAGAGTTTGCTATCATATCTGTCTTTGAAATAGATTTATTGAAATATGCCATGCTGAAGTCATCTTGAATTAAACTTGCATGATACTGACAGATCCGTGTCATCATCATGCAGTTCAATCACAATTTTAGGATTTGATTGATTCATTTAGATTTTATTGCTCCCTACATTGCACTTTGGAAAAAGCACAAGATTTTGATTAAGTTACAGAATTAGCACAAAAATAACTATGTATCCACACCAGAAAGAAAAGGGACTTTAAATTGATTTTCTAGACTTAGAGTTATTTAATGTGGGTATAGATTGGAAATAGTTGCCAGCCTGACAGAAAAGTAACTGACTGCCAACTATACAGATGTATATAATGGTCAATTTGCAATATGAACAGTAGAGAATCTCAAAACATTCCCATTCACCAAGCTTTTTTAATTTAGTTTCTCATTTTCACCATCTTCAGCTGAAAGATATCAAAGTGACAGATTTTACTGAAGTCAGTTGGTAAAGACTCAAAAGAGTTTTATATTCTTTGAGAAATTAGTTTTTAGCAAATGGCTATATGCACAGTAATACCTAATTAATCTGGATATTTTTTTCTCTCTCTTCCCTCTTATGTAGATTAATGAATCCATTCTTAATATAGTAGAGGTATGTTATTCACATTATTATCACTTAAATTGTATAAATTCTGGGACAGTGCAATAAAAGGATTCTACACTTATGAGATATCAGTGTAGCTTGTTTTTGTAAATGTCTATCATCTGTAACTCGTAAATCAGCATCGTTGTACTATGTTGCATCACTAGTTTTCTGGCTTTAGTAATATTTTTCAGTATCACTTGTTTTTTCTTCTGTTTGTTGAATAATCACTTTTTATGACAACATAATGGGGGAGTGATTTAATAGAGGTAAGTTAAATTAGATATAGTTATATTTTCAGTGTATTTTATTTTTGCTCTACGCATAAGCTGTTATTTTTCAGTGGCAATGAAGACCTGAATATTATTAAAGGGTTAAGCAAATGAATTGTACCGTTTTTAATAAATGCTATAGTTTGCACCACACAGTATCGTGAATGATATCCACATATTTACTCATTGATTTTTCAGGATAGCATCATTAAATGTAACTAAAAATAACTAATTCATTTTGCACACAGAGTATTTCAACACCGTTTGAATCAGCATAATGAATAACACACTAAATACATGTTAAAACAATGTGATCTGTTGACATCAATTTGCTTGGATGCCACTATTACCTGTCAACTTTTGTATTCAGCTATATTTGGCTAAGTCCCATTGATTTCTATGAAGTATAAAAAAAATGGATTTTTCGAGAACTCAAGACAAACATAGCATATTACATGTACACAGACCAGACTTTTACAGCAGAATGAATGATGTTGCTCTGTATGACAGTATGCACTATGTTTTAGTCATTCATGGATGAAACAAATTCAATAATTTTAGCTATTATTCGAGATACTGATGGGAAAATTCAATGAGAAACAGGTTTGGATATTATTTGCAGTGCTGTGTGGAATGAACCATAATTGATACTGATACTTATTATTTACTTACCAATAATGTATGATTTTCCTAGATGCAAGATTCCACAATGTAGCTGAAGTTGGGAATGTCGAGACAGCTTAAAGGTTTTTTTTCTGTCAAAAAGTTGCAAAAACTGATCCCTCTTAAATGATTTAAGAGCTGATGAAGAGCAAAACTAACATTTAAGTTTGATTAATCAAGTTTCTGATTGCTCTGGGTGATGAACACAACCCTGACAAATTTCACATAAAACATTGCACTTTTGGATATAACAAAGTTACAAATGGGCACAAAAGCACCATATCATGTGTACACATAGGAAGGAAATCATGTTTAAACCTTCTGCTTTATAAGGTCATAAATATAACAAAAGTGACTTCATTTTTACTGTCAAAAGTTAATTAGCCAGACATGATATGAATTGGATTTGAACTCTACCTTGGCAGTGCAAAGCAAGCATATTACTATACCTGTTGTAAGCTCTAATTTTAGACAGTCTTCTATCACAAGTTAAAACTCTAGAAAGAACCTAAACTCAAAAGTTCAAAATTTTTGTTCAGATGTATCAAGTTTTTGCAGAGCACAGATTTCAATTGAATTTCTTCATCGCTATGTTGCAAACAGGAAATCAGGATAAAAGACCATGTACACCAACATGTGCCTGTTCACAGTAGGAATGCACGGAATTGTATAAAAAGTGTTTCATTGGTTTCTTTAAAAAAATAGTTTTTTATGTGCATAGCTTACTTTCAACCTGATTGAGGGATGTGATAATAAAACAATACAGTGTATGTCCTTTCATAATTATACAAGATTCAATATCCCTACCCCAAATTGCCGTATGCAATAAAAAGCCTCTGATCTGAAAATATTTATGTAATTTTATAAATTTATTAACACTTGAATTTGGGAAAGTGGGTTAGATTTATTGACTTGTTTGTTTTTTTAAATAATTTTGTGTTGATTTTCTCAGAAATTTGTCATATTATGACTCCCATGGGTCAGTGGTTCTTTCTGGGTTTTTCTGGGTTCTTCCTCCACCATTATTACTGGCTGCTATGTATATCTTGTGCTGAAAAGTGGCATTAAACGCTACAACAACAATAACAACAGCAACATCATATCATGACTTTTGAGGATGAAAATTAGGGCATAACCGATTAGCATTTTTCTACCGATTTCCGATTCCGGATTTTGGGCATGAAATTTTTTCGATTCCGGATACGATTCGATTAATCGGAAATGCTAAATCCGTATTTTTTTCTAAAAAATTTCATCTTCTGTTTCCGGGTTTCTGGTATCTGGTTTTGCCGTGTCTAGCATGTTACTTAGTACTTTACCATATCCAGCTTCATTTCCGGTTTTCACCCGTCGGTTCAAATAGATTGTCTCACAGCGTGGTTGTGTTGACCATATTGGACTTTTCTGACTTCTTATTTAACTTTATTAATGCACTATCGAATGACACGCAGTGTTAGACATGGTGCTATAGAAATTCAACTTTATTATTTTTATTATCCGAATCGGTTGTTCCTGCCTTGTCCGACTCCGATTAATCGGAAGTTCATACTATCCGGTGGAATCCGATTTCCGGATCAAAAGTCGGTTATGCCCTAATGAAAATACACTTTGCGTATGTTCTGATGTGTACAAACAAGTTATAATATGGTGGTACTGAATTCATTGGCAAGATGCAACTCTATATTGAATAGCATACAGAAAGTTAGATATCCAGTTTATATCTATGATTCATAACGATGCATAGTAGCTTCATTGGTGATATTTAAAGTTATATAAACTTGTGTTTAGTAGGAAATGTTCAATGAAATGGTATCAAACATTTTTAAAAATGTGAGTGAAGTGGTTAGAAACAGTTGGATCTCCATTGAATGTAAATGTTTCATGTTTGATTTACAATACAGATATGGTGGTTTTCATCAGGTATCACTTATTCACTATAGATCATATCAGTCTGAATTATTATATAGCAGGTTATTGTTGTAGATCTCAATATGTGACTGCATAATCAGATATCTCCAACATAGAAATAACTCGCCCACTATACATTATTTATCAAGGCTATCTATGTACACATGTATGTGATATAATTCATGAATACAATTCAGCACCTCTCATTGTGCATAATATCCATATACAGTGGAGCCTCATTAATCCGGATTCTGTTTATCCGGAAACCTTGCTATCCGGACATAATTCAACGGTAACGGAATTCATTAACATTAATTTGCTTCGTTAATCAAGAAATCCGCTTTCTGGATCTGGAAATCAAAATCGGGGACCAAAGTGTAAAATTACATTAAAACTTGTCTCGATAATCTGCAAATAATCTGTCCAAAAATGAGAAAATTCCAAAAATCATTTATGAAAATACAGTTAGTAGAATAATACATAAAATACAATAGTGAAGCCCATGAGAATCTATGGCCACTATCAATAACTAAGTAGTTTGACCATATTATAACCAGCAATTGTATACACAATATATGTTTTAGCTAGTCATCGATGGGGGTGATATATAATTAAATAAACACACTGGGATCATATTGTCCATGCTTTTTGACATAACATATGGTACATGAAATAAAATTGTCATTAAGCCTCTTTGTTATTTACCAATTGTAGCTAATAATCACAGTTTATTGATGGCTATACAAATACAGTTGACAGATTTCAGCTGTGGAAAGTATAGGGCTTCATTTCCAAATAAAATGGGGATGTCAATCATTAGCAACTGTAACAGCTGTAAAATATGACTTATAAAAAATGACTGCATTTTATTAGTTTGTCATAACACATTTAACTGCAAGATAACATGGTAAATAAATTAATAGATGTATTCATATATACATGTACGCTGTGATGATATCTTGAAAAAAAAAATTGGCATGATTCGATTATCCAGAAAACTTGTTATTCCAGACATACCCACTGGGAACAAATGTGTCTGGATTAATGAGGTTCCACTGTACATCCTACATTGACCTCAACTGTTTTACTTTTTCATTTCAATAAAATTTTATCCCACCCTCTTTAGTTGTGGAATACAGCCTATGCATTGGTTCTATATGTAGACCATAGCTAGCCTCTTGTTTCCATTTTCTGACAGTTAATTAGACATTGCTTTTAGTGAATGGATACTAGGAATATTGTGTACATATACATGTAGTTACTTCCAGAGAAGTTTAGGTTAGAGGAATTTTATCACAAGATGCGTCTTTTTATATTTTAAAAGTGAATATCTGACACAGTGTCCAAGAACTTAACAAAAGCTTTATCTTTGGGAATAGATATGGTTCCAAGAAAGAAATTTAACACTTTTTATGCATCTTCTAGGTTTGTTATCATCAGAATAAAAAAAAATAAAAAATCATTATATTTTCACAATATTTAATTGTCAGTAATCTACTATTATAAATATTTTTCATTTCAGTTATTAATTAAATGTTTATAGAGGAACTTTAGAAATCTAGGTCTTGAATGAATTAGTTCCAATTAGGAATTTCTTTTGATCATTGAATGCATTGATCTATGTATTGTTTTATTGGCAGTGCTGGGTTATTTAAAAGATATTAGTCAAATACCATTACATTGCTGTTTTTTTTTTCAAGTTCAACTATACTATATGTTATTATCATCTTTACCATAACTTTCATGTTCACAAATTCATTTTTTTCTTCAGAATTTATCAACAAAGTGTGTTTTTAATAATACCATGATTTTTAAATTAATTTTCAGCTGCCACTCAGCCCAATCTGTCTGGTAGCTCTGGTGGATCAGCAGATAGCACGTCAAGCTTAGAGGGATCATTTTCATTGGATCGCATAAAGCGTGCATCCTCTAGTAATGCTATAACCAATTTGCAGGTGATAACTTTCAATAATGTGTACCTCAATGTTTGGAAGGCTTTACAACAGCTGGCTATGGATTCACACCCAGATGTTGCCAATCTGGCTAAAAATGTTGTCAACACAGTCAAGTTAAAGGTAGGTTTTTAAATTTTGTGGGTATTTGCTTCATAAGCATATACTGGTAGTGAGACTAATAGGGCTGGTCATATGCAGCATGTGAAATTATTGCCGCCAGCCTGTGCCAATCCATTTGATGAGTTAATTTAATCTATATAATCTATATATTTTATAATTTTTATGCTGCTAACATAAATTATAAACAAAGTGAAAAATACTTGTGAATCTGGGTGATATAAGAATATGAAATAACTCTTGTTTAATCTACATACACTTGATGCTTGTAGCACAAAGACTATTCAGTGTCTATGCAATGTCTGATGCCACACATGCTATTTCTGATCCCCATGTTGAATTCTTTGGATGCCTGGAAGCCACCAAAGGTTCAAAGCCGAACATTCTGGGAAAGAACTCTACAAAAGGAATATGACACTATCAAATGAAAATGATAGTTGGGTTACAGAATTCACTTTGAAATATGGAAACGGGATGCAAGCTAGGACAATGCTGTCATAATAAGTTTAGCTCAACATCAAGAATGATATCTGAAACTGTAGCTTGGTGAATTTGTATGCAAGAATGTCATAATGTAGCTAAAGTTACCGAATTCGTTTCACACATGGATAATTTCAGCGACATTGGTATTGACATACAGTACAACATTATTCATTATATATATATATATATATATATATATATATATATATATATATATATATATATATATATATATATATATATTGTTACGTGCTTAGGCTCGAAAAAGCAGCAACACAGAAAGAGTGAAAACTAACAAGATTGTATAACTTGAACAATGAATTTATTAAGTACAATTATTTTCATAAAGTAAATAAACTTAACGGTTTTAGAGAATCAAATCCAACATTAATCCAATAAAGAATTCACAAAATAATCCACTAATGGAATTGCAAGAGTCCTGATAAATAAATGTTCTAATAGTTCCAGGTTCGAATCTTGACGATGTAATCCAAAATGGCTGACAATGTCACGTGATGCAGTTCTTGTTTTATTATCATCCAGATGAAATTATGAGCACGTTTTCTCCTCCAAATAAATAAATAAATCCTCTTGCTTCAATGAATTGACACAATGTCCAGTACAAGGTAATTAAAATTATAACTCAAACAGAAAACACAACTATTAACTCTAAAAGCCCAGATTCTACTGAATCTCTCTCCCAGTACAATAATTTAAATACCCGTTTTCTAATGTAAACAAGGGATCACGTGATTTTCTGGAAATTGATAGAAGGTCAGAGGAAGAAGCTACCTTCACCAAGTCATGTAATTTAAAGGCTTGTTTACACTCTCTAAAGAAGGGTCAGAAATGAGGTCAACAACCTGTGTTTACAGCTAGAGTCTAGATCAGCCTGAATATTCCAGAATAATCTCCCAATTAATGAATTTTAAACCCTAAATGACAAATTTGGATTTGACAATTAAAAATAAATAATTTAAATCCAATAAACGTAACAATATATATATATATATATATATATATATATATATATATATATATATATATATATATATATATATATATATATATATTAATGATCTAATGATCTGTGGACTTTAGAAAGAGTTTATTTGTGATACAGGACAAAAGAGTTATGAAAGCTGTGGAAATTTCTCAAAATAATGCAAAATCATTCCTAATTGGTTTCATTTATAGGCCACCTTCCTCCAAAGCAATCTGGAATGATAATTTTTTGAAACAAATGGAAAATGTTCTTGCACAGGAGAAAGAAACATATATACTTTGTGATATAAATAAGGTCCTTCTCAACACTCAAATAAGGGACAACTGGATGGAATTTATTGAATCATTAGGCCTAGTCCAGATGGTAAATGAGCCCACAAGGGTAACAGAAAAATCAAGCACTCTTATTGATCACATTTATACCAACATACCAGACAATGTGGTTTGTGTTAATGTACCAAATGTTGGGCTTAGTGACCACTATCCTATTTTTTTGGACAAGAAAGGTTAAATGCAAGAGAAATAAGGTTATGAAAGCTGTCGCCTGCCTCAGGTAAACAAAATATGATATACTAATTAGACAAATTATATCACAAACATACAATTAGTGAAAATATAAATTATTTGAATGAAAACTAGATGATGTTTTAATTACATAGATTTATTTGCACTTGAAGATGCTGTATGTATGGCTCTAGATAATTTAGGCAGTGAGCATCATTGTCCTGATCTGTAGATAGAAGCCATATTATATTTAATTTATTACAATTTAATAAAGTTGACAGATGATATAAATTTCTTATTTCGTGTTGGACTTTATTTTCTATGTTTCATGATATGAATAACCTTACTATGGGTTGGTATTCATGTCTTCCTGAATTTACATTGCATCGTCGACTACATTTTATATTCTGTATGATAATATGTGAGACCAGTTGGTTTTGGACAGGACTCATTGTTTTCTCAGGTTACTGGCCCTGTGGGCTTTTTGGGATATTTTGGTGAGTTTCACACACTGCTCATATGCTTTCAGACTCTGGTGCAAATTTTCTATCCCACACTATACATATCATGGATTATTTTTCTTTTATTCCTTGGGTTCAGAATTTGTAGAGCTGCCCACAAATTCCCACACAACTGCATATGATAGAATATTTGACTCCCATTTCTCAAGGTCAGAATTTGTGAGTCTCATTCCTTCCAGCAAATTCAAAACTTCTGATGGAATTTCTCTTCCCCCACATATGATGGCTTATACTTCTCACAATTTTCATTGAGAGGGAGTATTGGGAAAAAAAGATAGCATGTCATCGATTGGATGTAGCTTTAGAAATGCAGAATGTTTTCCATAAGTTGTTGTATCAACCGAAAGAGCATAAGTTGTTTACAACAAAAGAGTACAAGGTTAGTTAAAAACTTATTTTGTTCCCCAAATTAGAGATAAATTGAATGGTTATGCCATATCCATTACATGCTGCTGTTGTTGGGTTTAATGCCATTTTTTCAGCACAAGATTGGCTCGATATGGCTGCCAATAAAAATGGTGGAGGAAGAACCGGGGAGAACCTTGTAAAGAACCATCAACCCACAAGAAGCTACTGTCAAGCTTTCTCACATATCCACAATAGCTGAACCTGAGAATCAAACCGATGCAGACAGAGGTGAAATGGCAGTAATTTGTTACAAGAAGCTCTTAAAACACTCGGCTACTTGGAGCCTCCTCCATTACTTATAAACTGCAACACATGTAGACATGATCTAATGAAACTGTGTAAAATTAACAGTTATATCAGTCCTAAATAGGCCTGTGTTCAAATAAAAAACTCCTGTTTTTGCAGATCTCTGCCTCTTTGAAGCGCTCAAAAACTAACAGTGCATTTAAGAACATGTTCAATTTTCTTTTACTGAAAGATACTTTTTTTTTTAAAAAAACTAACTCTTAAGCAAATTGTATGCTGGTTCTTGTTGGCACTGAATGAGGACAAAATGTGTTTCTTATATAATCTTTTTCATACTAACATTATATACCATTTTTGTTTCTTCAAACAAAATTGATTTCAAATGTTAATTTCTGTTTGTATGAGAGAATGTATCTTTTTCTGTTTCTGGTTACGTTTTAGACATTATTTAGATTAAATCATAATCGTACAATTTTGGGATGAGAGCTGCTAAATATAGAAGAGGTGTTACGTACATCTATAATTTTTGTTCATGACTAAATTGTAGTCATTATCTATATAAAAAAAAGACATTGCATAGTTAATTTTGTACACAGATTGCATAAATAAAGATCGATATAAGGTTTCTAATAATAAACATGTTTTCGAGTTTGCAGTTATTTATGGTTGGCTGCTTAAAGTCAGGTGATTGAGTATCGTGATGTAGGTCATGTGAATTGGTATTGTGAAATAATACAATCAGTGTCCATCAAGTGAGTAAATTGTAAAAACAAACTCTTGGAGATTCATTAAAGAAGAGACATGAGCAAATAATTAATTCCTATTTAGGATTAATTCCTATCTTTGATTCCAATTTATATTTTTTAGATAATAACAAGACTGTCATTTAATGTTGTGTTTAGATAATTTGAGAGGAAACATTTGTCAGGATTATTCATTGGAATTAAAAAGTGCTGATTGACTAAAATATTAGTGTGGGACTATTGTGAATTAATTAGGGTTCTGGACAATGTCATAGTGATACATCCAAAATCATGGCAGACAGTACATCTCCCCCTCAATAATTCATACACATCGGGGTCCAAAACACAGACCGCATATAAGCCACAGCATGAGTTACCAAGGGACCTATAAAAAAAAACTTGTTTTATAATTGTGTCAAGAAAAATGGTCAATATAGTGCTTTTCTGATAAAGTTGTTCTTTATTCAATTTTAAATAAAATTTATTTTCAAAATGTCCAACATCTGAAAGATACATAACATGATTTCAACTGGTACCAACAATGGTACGAAGAAACATTATTATGTCACTACTTTTTGTTTTGTTGATAATCTGGTTCCTTGAGTGATGCTTAATAGTATTTTACGAAGCAAGGAAACTATGAAGCTGTGAACTAAACTAACTGATGATACACAACCAAATAAGATTCCCATTTATCAAAAACACACAACATGTATTTCATGAAATATTATCTATTTTGGAACTCAAATTTTGTATTCAATTAGTAAAATGTTGATACTGTTATTTCATTGCATGTAATAGTGAAACTTCTTATCATCCTTGAGGATATCTCTATGCCTGAATTTAGGAATTCTGTGAAACTCGTTTCCTCCACAATATTCTGCAATAGGTTGTATTTGTGAAACAAAACTCTATTTTACGAAGTACTCATTTTGTTTGATTGCCATGCTTTCTTTAATCACAGTTATGATTATGTTAATTTTAGTTAGATCACATATACAGTAACATTTATAAGTGTTTGATTGATCAGCTAAAATAAAACCAAACATATGATCGGGGCTGCTGGTTCTGTTGTTGTAGGGTTGAACGCCATTTTACAGCACACGATAGGCTACACATGGCGGCCAGTATTATTGGTGGAGGAAGAACCCAGAAAACCCCTCGAAAAAAACCACCAACCCACGAGAAGCTACTGGCAAGCTTTCTCACATAACTACATTAGCCGAATCTTAGACTCGAACCCATGCAGACAGAGGGAGGTGAGATGGCAGTGATCCATAACGGAGAGCGTTTTCGGCCACTCGGGGCCCCTGGCTGCTGGTTCTGAGAACTTCTTAAGCATGTTGGATTTGCATACCTTTTTATTTTTTAAAAATATAATTCCACCTCCTTTATTCAATTCAAAAGATATAATTAATGTGATACTAGAAAAATAGGCCCACTATTTTTTAGTGCAACAATACAACAAATGCTTCCGCTAGTCTGAAATCAAAACATGGCGGGCACTTAATATGGTTCTCAGAAAATTGTTCGTGGACATAGTTGCTACAGTAGATTCAACATTTTACGTTTAATTACAAGAGGACACATTGCATTTTTGATGATTACACTTAAAAATGATCTAAAATATAGAATTAGAACGCAAATTTCAGTTGATAAAATTTTTTAATTATTCATGAGTTATCTAGTCACAAGTTGAAAAGGAAGTGGTGTACATTCTGAAGATCTGAAATTCTGTTGGAACATTTGAATTCTTCTTTCCTTTAATAGCACTTTTCAGGATTATTTTTTATTTAAATTCATAATACTGTAAGTTTCTCTTAAGTTTTCACTTTATGACTTTGACAGCTAAATTTTTTTTCCCATGTTTTTGTTGTTGTTGTTATCAATCGTTATATGTTTTTTTGTTATAGATTTTTTTTCTAATGTTGTAAAGCACTTTGAGCTGTTAGAGATTAGGTGTTATACAAAATCCTCATTATTATTATTATTATTATTATTATTATTATTATTATTATTATTATTATTAATTATTATTTACTTGTTTCATAATTGAACATTATACAGTTGGTTTACTTGTATCAAAAAATCAAAGTGAAAGAATTCAAAATAACTTAGTATATGAATTCCTAGAATATTATTCTAAATTGTACTGTGAATTTCACATTAATCCAGAAACTACCCAGAGGTATTCCAAATGAAGGTTCTAATTTGCTTATGTGCTAACATTCTATTGAAGAATCAGTTCTGAATCAAACCGTTTTTACTCCAGGAAAATTTGAAAAGAATATAATGTCACAAAAGTCATTGAATGTTTGATACTGTTAGAATTATATAAAAGTTAAAGTCATTGAATAATTCTACATAATCAGACAGGTACTGTCTATTTTAAAATCATTTTATTTTCGTCTCTGCCAATTCAGTGAACAAATTATAATAAATCATGATCTCTTCTTTCTCTTACAAAACTGGCATATACTTGTAGAATCATAACGTGGCACTTGAGCTGTCTTGTATAGTCCCTATGTGAACACCAAATCAAATCAACTTGAATCACAGAAATGTTCTCAAACATGTAAAGCATTATATTGTGAAATACTTCACAGTCATGTTCTGACCTTCCCTAATTATTGAACCATGCAACAACTAGGGCATACTTGATATGTCTACAGGATAAATTTAATCCTAGTATTATCATGTGATGTGTTTGTGACCTGCATTCATGTGAACTAATACTTTGACTAAAATATTTGTTGATTTGACCTTGGACATTTTTTTGTTTTGTTTTTATGAATGGAATTTTACATATATTGTATTTGTACTTTTATGATAACAAATCTAACCAGAACACATCAGCACAGTCAATTAAACGAGCTAGATGTGACCAATTATGTCTTGTTCAGACTGGTTGGCCTAGTGTCTGGATAATGTCACTGGGTTTCATGCTACATGTCTGTGGCATTATGTCCCAGTGCTAGACATCACTATAAACTGCAACACTGCAGACATCGCAGTGATATGACTGGAAAATTGTTGAAGCTATTTTAAAAATCCTAATTACACACACACATTTATTATTATTATTATTATTATTATTATTATTATTATTATTATTATTATTATTATTAAATTATAGTGGTAGTGTATCATCTTTCTAAATATATTTTTGTGGAATCCAGTATTTGGTAGCAGGTGTTCCTAAAATAGATCGAGCTAAATAAGAAATAACTATGGGTAAATAATAGTTTCTTTGAACAAAGGTTATGAAATTATATGATTATGTTTCTGTGTAAATTCTCAAATGCATTTGTTTGATCTATTATTTCCAACTTCATCTAATTTAATTTTGATAGGATTTGTTTTTTCAATTGATATGTTTCATGTGTAAGAGTTGAAATTTGTCCCTTTTCTTGTATTTCAGGCTGTCACTAGTGCCAAACCAAAATTAATGATTAAGAATGCTGATAGTTCCCAGTCAGCACCTTCCAGTCCTTCCAACAGAGTCCTTTTGGGGTAAGACATCAGGAAAATATAATCAAGGCATTGCTACCAAGTCCCTTGTTAGACAGAAATGTGAAAGTCACTTACTATCCCTGACATCTCATCCAGTTTGATTTACTTTATTATTATTTTGAGTCTATCTGAAAATTGTAGAGACATATATGTTATCACATAATCACCCGCAGATCTGGGGTTGTACAGTTTAAGAGTAATCACTAGAACAAACAATAAAGACTATGCTCTGCCTGTGCTTTATGCAATTGCAGATAAAGATCTTTGTCATTTGCAGTTGGACATGTGAGTGTATCAAGTACTTAATTGCTTGAAGGGAAATCTGTCAAACTGGCATTAGATTAAGAGCTCTTTCACTCTTTATTCTACCAGTAGACTTTATGCAAAATTAGGTTTGTTTGATTATGACTGCTAGTCAGTGAATCCTTATGTTATTAAAAATATTCAATTATCTAATCAAAAATAGACATTTTCACCACAAGTCTGTTCTGAAAAGGCTTGGTCCAGTAAAACATCCTTAGGACACACAAACAGCATTTTTAACATGGAGAAGCTGCTCATAGACTCAGTTTAGAATTTTTTATTATTTTCATTTGAACTCTTTAAGTAGTCAGTGTACCTTTGAATATATGTTTTAAAAAATGGATAACATATGTATAAATCGAACAGCCCTACAATTTTGTGACAATGACTTTGTTTAATAGATGTGAAGTACACAACCTTCATGTTCATAATACTGATTTATAGTAATTCATGAGTAAATGAATAGTCAAAAGTCAAAATTTGACAGGAGGGGAGGTGTAACTAGGGTGGTACATGTCTTTCATGTTCTAATGGTTACCTGTTAAATGGTGCAATGGGAACCCGGGTGAAGTTTTCTGTGGTATTTGACAGCTCTAGTAGCTTCCTGTGTAAGTGATTCTTTCCAGGGTCTTTCAATGTTCTTCTACCACCAGATGTACTGGCCTATCTTGTGCAGAAAAATAGCATCAAACCACTTGAATCAATTTGTTGTAATTACAATTAGTTACAAAAACAGTAATGAATCTCCTGAAGGAAATAACAGAAATTTATTATGAAAATTGTTTTACAAATATTTTCAAATCACACATGAAGGGCACATGACTTCACAGGTAGTTCCTCTCCAGTGTTATGAACTAATAACTTTCAGTTCTTTGCACCTAGTTGTGATTTTAAGCAGTCAGTGCTTGTTACAATTATTTTATAATAAGACAAAAAGTTCACCTTTCTGTCACCATGTTTTAATTAAATGTAATTCTGATAATTAGCATCTGACTGGTCTACCTGTATCCAGTATATGGTTGCCCTGATCAAGTATTATGTTAGCCCTAGTCTTAGAGTGCAGTTTATGTTTGATCATATCTCTCAATATGTCCTCTCTAAAGTAATCAAAATGGTGATTTTTCTAATGTGTACAACCATGAACTAACATTTTTGTCTATTGATAAAGTTTGGTTTTATTAATCAGACCTCAGTTTTTAATATGATGAGGATAAATGAAAAAAGATATAATAATTTGACATTTGAGTTTATGATACATTTTTTTATGCAGAAGGATAAATTATGAAGGCTAGAATATAAATTTAGCTGGGTTGAACATGCAGTCAACTGCATTCTTCATTGGCCTAGATGTGTAGCTGCATGGTCCAAGACAAATCAGAGTCTTTGCTTTCATTCAACTCCCTGTTTTGAAACAAATATGGGGTAGACCCAGCTCTGATAGTGCTTTATGTGATTGAAGATATGGGTCTGTGTTTGTTATAGTTGGATCTGCATTTTATGTCAGTAATTTGGTTTTATGTCTTCTGCTATAGGACTCCACCAAACGCGAGCATCCTTGATGACCCAAGTCGAAGTAGCAGTGTGACTAAGAGAGATATTAGAGATCTGAATTCTCCAAACCGGATAAGCACTCCTGGTACCAGCTCCTTTACTCACTCAGCACAGTTTCCTCGCTATCGCAAGACGTTTGACAAAGGTCCAGCTGGGGTATGTGTGCTACTTTTGTAGTGCTTTTGACAGTGGGATAAATGAATATGTTGTGCATTTGAATAATGAACTTAATAACTGCATCTTTTTGTCTTTTTGTTTTAATGTCTGGCCATTTGGTGTAAACACTTTGGTTATGGTTTTGTTTTATTGAAGATGATGACAGTTTGGATGTGGAAGCGAATCTTCCCATCTGCTGGTGTGTCCTAATCAACCCCGTCCCTAAAAACACCTTCAAAATGCCCAGGACTGAAGTCTTTGCTAGTACCAATCCCTATCAAGAGGCAAGAAAACTTCTTTACAAATATTTGAAGTTTAAAAGGTGTCTGACTACCTCCAAGGCCTCAAAGTAACAATTGCTCGAGGATTAGAAATTATTCTATGTCCATGATTCACTAATTCTTCTAATTCATCAGTGCTGAAAACATCCTCCTCTAAGAAATCTCAGAGAAACTAACCAGCCTGACATTCACCCACACACTTCACCTGCATGAAATGTGTGGAAACAATATGTAGTAGAAACTGAAAGGGAATTCCAAGTGTGAGAATAAAAGAGTGCTTTGAGGGATATCTGTAATTATATAAATTCTATGGTGCCTAAGCTTTTTAATTTATCTGACCACAACATAAATTGTATTAAATATCAGACAAAAGAAATTTTTAAACCTGATCCAGATACAGTAGTCCCCCTTTTGAACGGCCCCCTTGACCAGCAGCCACCTGCTTCTTACAGCCAGAATTCCTTGGCACCGACGAGTTTGTATTCAAAAGTACCCCTCAAGAGCAACCACCCCTCTTAACGCGACCAGCGGCCAGCATTTTAGTACAAAAAATGAAAAATGTCCCCCTCATGAACGGCCACTCTTGTTTCTTCAAATGTATCCAGAACCAATAATTAATTCAAATCTTGACGTAAGGTCAGCAATTTTGATTATCTCTATCGTAGATACACGTTTCGGAGTGTCAAGTCACCGTTAAGTGTGTCGACTAAAGATTTATAGTATATCATTATCTATAAAAGTCTATGTTTACAGGAAATGGGCTCAATAATGTTATGATAGAGTTTGGGGTTTAACACCTATGTCGAGTTCTTCTCTTTGCTGATTATAACCAGACGTAATTGTTAAAATCATAACAGGGTCAGCATAGGCTAAAAATAGATTTTGTACATTGGCACACACAGAGAACCTTAAAAAAATCAACAGGGTACCAGACAAAGACCGGAAAAATGACATGACCACACATTATGGCTTCCTTTACAAAGACTGTATTTCATACACTCGACACAAGTTTTGTCTGCATAATTAAATCGCATACAGTTAGTAATAACCAAATAAATCATTACCAGACATTAAAATGTCATCACGTTAACTGATAATTTTTTTTAGAAGAAAGTCGGTTATTCTACTCGACGACATCAGTGAAGGGGGGGGGGGAAGACTCGAAAAAACAAGTTTATGTTGAAATAATTTGAATAAAAAAAGTCATAACCGATAAGAAGGTTATTCAGCAGCAGTTGGAAAATGGAGCAAATGGAAACATAATTATGTATGTACCAAGATGTAAATTACGTTTTTGAATCCATTTGTAATGTGCTTGACAACAAGACACGCATGCATATCACACTTACACCAAGAAAGAAAAAATAGTAACTTATATTCAGTTGAAATGAATTTGTTATTATAACATAAAGAACCTTTTAATGAATAATGTTTCATTTAGACTAAGATATTACATGTTTTGAAGTATGTAGCTTTCTTACTACGTACATTACATATACATGTACTTCTCATAATAAATTTAACCCCCCTCTGGAACGGCCACCCATCTAACAAGACCACTTTCGCGGTGCAGCAGGGGTGGCCGTATAAGAGGGGGACTACTGTTCTAATTACAGTCTCTACAGCTTGTAGAGATTAACATGTTGGTCTAAGTGAGAGTACAGGCATTTTTAACAACAGTTTGGATTTTCTCAGGTATCATTGCAAATAGATTGTTTTGTGTGTCAGTGTGCCATGAGGAATACTACATTATTTTGAGTTTCATGGTTCACTTGACTTTTGCTTTCTTTTATGTTTGAACTCCATTTCTCTTAGATGAAGTTTGCACATAGCATAAATCCTGATGTGTCTGATTTCAGTGCAAACAAAGAATCCATAAATAACATGGAAAGATGAACATTTATGGTTCAGTATGTATTCATGTGTATGTAACTAGGTTATTAAGCATAAATTATAAACAGCTAGATTCCATTGTTTATTTGCCCTAATTCCTGTATCTTTTAAATTGTTTAAGTAGCAAATGTTATCATTGTTAATAGTGAACACAAAGGGATTGTTATTTTCTGATATATTTCTCATTCTTGTCGTTTAAGTTGAACAGTGTCAGTATCATTTCACAATTGTACAACTTTTAAACTAAAGGGAACATGCATGAAAATGTCTGTCTTCCACATGCAGTGTATGTGCAATGTGGTCAGAAGGGATTTGGTCCATGGCTTTGTAGAAAAGCTTGAACATCATTGACACAGAACAAAGAATCAATGATGCAATTGCTGGCTTGGATGAAATTTTGTCGCTGCATCTGTCAGAAATCACCCAATAGCAGTTTATTTTGCACAGTGGGTGCGTTTGGTATTTTTGGACATTGATGAGCCATACTTCAGGCTCCCATCACATATGCAGCCATCTGGACTAGTGAACAGTTTGTTCAGCTGGCTATACCTAGTGATGGTGAGCAGTACACCATATTGCCTACTATTTCTTCAGTATGCATGCACACATGGAGATGCATTAGGTCAGTCCATTCATATTGTTGCACATGTCATCTAGGCAGTTTAATACTGGCAAGACAAGCTGCATCGACCACTCTGGTGGCCTGAGTGGTTTGAGTGTCTACCTCAGATGTGGGAGGTTGCGGGTTCGAACCACCAGCTGGTTCATACCAATGACTTTTAAAAATGGTACCAACAGCTGTCTCACTAGTGCTCAGCATTAAGAGGTTAGTGGTTAGTGTTAGGACTGGTTAGTCCACTGTCCACATATGCAGTCGGTGAAAATCCAAGAGACCTCTGACAATTTGTCTGATGAGATACAGGATTTAAGATCCTTTTATGAAAAGAAAGCTACAGTCATCATTCAAATCTTTCTGGTACTGCATTCACTCGAAATAGTACAAAGTTGCCGACCTCGGACAGAAACATTGTTGCTATTACCATAACATCCACACTATTTTATAGGGTGGATTGGAATACTTTCTAAGTCTACTCTGATCTTATGGTGCATTATCTGATGTTAGGTCTGTATCCCCACCCCACCCCAACCCCGATTTGCTGGTCAGTTTTAAAATTTTGGATTTTTTCTCATCTGATTTGAAGGTGTATTATACAGTGAACGGGAGCCACTGGTTACTTGTACAATAGTAAATCTAGGTATACCTTGATCAGTTGGTGTATTGTATGATAGTTAATCTGGGTATGTCTTGATCTGTTTGTCCTTTTTCAGGGTTTATGCTGATTTGCTGGCACATTGTATATGGTAGATTTAGATCAGCCCTGGTATGCTTTTTGTATTGTACTGTAAGTTTTGAGACTGCTCTCACATCTAGTATTTTGTATGAAGGTAGGTTTGGGTCTACCCTGACTTGCTGGTACATTGTATGAAGGTAGATTTTGGTCTATCCTGATGTGCTGTTACATTGTCTGAAGGTAGGTTTGGGTCTGCCCTGACTTACTAGTTCATTGTATGACGGTAGCTTTGGGTCTATCCTGATGTGCTGTTACATTGTCTGAAGGTAGGCTTGGGCTTACCCTGACCTACTGGTACATTGTATGAAGGTAGGTTTGGGTCTAAACTGATGTGCTGTTACATTGTATGAAGGTAGGTTTGGGTCTATCCTGATGTGCTGTTATATTTTATTAAGGTAGGTTTGGGTCTACCCTGATGTGCTTTTACATTGTATGGAGGTAGGTTTGAGTCTACCCTGACTTACTAGTACATCATATGAAGGTAGGTTTGGGTCTATCCTGATGTGCTGTTACATTGCATAAAGGTAGGTTTGGGTCTACCCTGACCTGCTGGTACATTGTATGAAGGTAGGTTTGGGTCTACCCTGATCTGCTGATACATTGTCTGAAGGTAGGTTTGGGTCTATCCTGATGTGCTTTTACATTGCATGAAGGTAGGTTTGGGTCTACCCTGACCTGTTGTTACATTGCATGTGGATGTATCTGAGTGTACACTTTTCACATTTTGGGTATACATCATACACAAGTAAAGCCAGACAATAGATTGTTTTACACATTGTTGTTTGCATTGATGGCTCTTGTAATTATTCTCATATATTTTTAATTTTACCATTATCAGTTAGAGAAGGAGGAGGGAGGGGGAGGAGCTGGACAGCAGCAGCAACAGCAGCAACCACCACCACAACTAACAACACCACAGCATAATCATGAGTTTAACTTGGGAACAGAGTTCTTTGCCTGGAGTTGTAAACATTTTGCCTTGCCAATGATGCGACTTTCAGAAGATGAAGACACTGAGAGTAACACATACCACTGTCGTGAATTCCGTTTCATGCGCAATGCTAGAATTCGTAATGAGGCTAAAGAAGAACAGATAAAAGCAGGTAAATGCATAGAATGGAAAGATAGTAATTTAATGTTGTTTGTCCTGAAAGATTTTTCATATTTTTTAAATAGTAAACCCACGATTTTTGGAAAGGAAATGGCAAGGGATTTTGCACATTTAACTGCTATGACTGTGTCATTCTTGCATAACTTGAGAATTCATTTGTGTTAAGTATACAAATATGAGTTGGGCATTGTTTAGATAGAAGTGACTACAGGTCTTAACAGACAGAAAATGGGATAAACTGCAAACACAGCAAATACTTATTATACAATACTCAAACAAGAAAAATATGATACACCCACACACACACACTGGTATTTCAGTATATCAGCTAACTAACATTTACATGATATCTTCCCAGACCTAATTTGAATTGTACAAATGTTACAATTCTCTCGAATTATATGCAAAAAGTAGGATGAGGAAAGTGTTTTTCTTCTATAGACGAGATTAAAGATGCCAGGGGCATTTGTTGGTTGGCAGGGAATAATGTTAGTGCCCCTTTATGTGTTTCATGCACTGTGATCGATCGCTCCCACCATGTTACTTATGTCTGTCTGCCAAAAGTTTCCACTGAAATCAGAGTTGGTATGAAGTTGTACATTGAGTAGACCTAGACTTGAGTTTTTTATCAACTCAGTATTGTAGCTGTACTTGAAATCATAATAATTACTGTTCTCTTTTATTGTTTTATCTCTTTCATGTTGTCCATTATCTGTTGTCGATTGTATGGTGTTGTGAGTTCAATGTCCATCTGTTAGCACAAGTTTGTTTTGGCTACTTTTGCTGAACTATTAAGAGGATTGCCTTGAAACATTCTACACACATTCATCCCATGGTCTAGGTGATCCTAGATGAAATGGTGCTGCTAAAGACATTCAGTATGACCACCACTGCAACCATCTTGTAAATCTTTTTTCTACTCCTCTTGAATGCATGGCCATATAAACATGGGGCTTACACTAAAAGACTTCTTAGGATGTAAGTTGGTCCAGAATGAAATGGAGCTGATCTTTCATCCAGTGTGACTCGCATGGCAGCTATTTTAAAACTCTTGCTATCACTATTCCACCTAAACAGAAAGTCATATTGGCATGTGCTGTCACCAGAAGACTCTTATCAGTTGATCTTAAATAAAAATGGTTCTTCATGGACATCACATGCAACCATATTGAAAATGTTGTTATTGCAACTTGTTTTTTTTTTATTTACTGAAAGCCTTTATTATGTCCTGTTGGTCCTGTGAAAATGGTGCTAATCTGACATCAAACATATTGTGATCAGGTAACATATTTGAGGAAGAAACCAGTTTTTGAATTCTTTCTTCTATATTTTATTTACCTGGTCATAATACATGAAAGACCTCTTCATAATTGCATTACTAGTTAGTACTGATGATTAATCAGATTTTGTGCAGTACCCTTATCAAAAGGGAGATTGCTCTTGTATGACTTCTATCTTGGTAAGCACTTTATCCAGTGAAAATAATTGTCTGCTTGGGAGAGTTGGATTGGTGGGGTAGTGGATGTACTGTAAACATTATGATTGAGTCTTAAGTATTGTTGAAGAAATATGTTACTTCATAAATTGGTTTCTTTGACCAGTATTTGTGGTTTATTTTGCTATAAAAATTAGTGGAAATCACACTGAAAACTCACAAGCTTCGGCATTGTACAGTAAGTGATAAACCTTTATTTTTCCACTTTTAGGGTTTAATCGTTTGGATGACCAAATCTTTGTGAATAGAAATCAAGGGATACCATCTGTGATCAAATTTCACCCATATGATCCACATGTTGCTGTGGCAGATAAAGATGGCGTCAGGTAAGTGTTTTGCAAAGAATTTGCTGATTCATTTTTGGAAAATCTTTTTCTTATGGGTGATCTGATGGTATTATGTAAGCTATGACTTTGTTCTATAGATTTTATATTTTATATTTGGTTTTTATTATCTTATTGTAATATTGCAATTGCCATAATTGCTCTTTAACTTCACTCCCCTTGTTGCTCCCACTATGCTGCTTATGTCTGTCTGCCAAAAGTTTCCGCTGATTGAAATCAGAATTGGTATGAAGCTGTACATTATGTAGACTATGGTAAAGTTAAAGTTTCACTGTTTTCAGGCAGAACTGTTTGACATCATACTCCATTTGATTTAGAACTGGGCACTTTAGTTTCCATTAATTAACTTTTGACAAATTTCAAGAAAGGAAACCAAATTTGTTATCAGATTTTATTAATGAAACTTGCGCCATGTTCAGGTTTTACCATAAGATGCAGCATGATATTTTATCATGTTACATGTTGCAATCAGTAATTTTTTTATTATATGTAGAACCAACTTGATTTAAGCTTTACCATGGAGAGCTAATTGGATTTATCATCTGTGAACATTCATCATTATTGCAGATGCTAAAATCATTATTTCAAGGAAATGGTGGAACTGGTTAGAGTATGATTATTTATTACAAGAATTTAAATATAATGTGGTTGTGCCATGGCTTCTATTTTTTATGTCATAAATATCCTAAAAAAACTAACATTGTCAAACTGACATAATTCACTGTTTCAGAAACCAGTAGCTTACATACCATAATATTTTCACACAATAATGATTAATTTTCCTTGAGCTTGGGGCTGTCTTAATCTCTAAATTGGCAGATTGTAAAATTGTAACGTTGGACTGTTATTTTTTATTTACAGTTTCTGGGATTGGGAGCAGGGTACACGGTTAAATCACCTGAGCAACGATAATCCCAAAAACACTAAAATTACTAGCATGGAGTTTCTGAATTTCCATGATTCAACACTGCTCCTCTGTGGAACTGGTAAGTGTTCTGGTACAGTACTCAATTTGCACTATTTCAGTTTTGGGTTTGTGCAAGAATTTCTGGTCGCCCATATTCTGTATTACCTGGATGTTTTCCAGAGCCCTTAATTCTATGACCAGAGCCATGAAGAGTACAGGATTATAGAGCTGTTTATTGCCACCTGTGAAATGATATGATATGTGTAACAATATATAATTTGTGCCAGTTTTGTCCTTGCACCATTATGGGCATTATTTTGTCTTCATCATTCAATACTGTCATGTCTTGCAATTAGAATAAGAATGCAGTGTATAACATTGTCAAAACAAGCCTAAATAATGATCAAGTGTATTGCACAGTCAAAACAAGACCAAATAATAAAAAGGTAGTGTACATCATATTGAAAACTAGTTTCAATATGTAAAGATTCTTGGAAAAAGCATTATATAATATAGAGTGAAACTTCTGAGAATCAGATCTTCTCCAATCTGGAATTCTCTGTAAACTGACCCATTTGTTTTTGTAACAAATATTTTCTCATAAATTCTTTGTTGTAAAACTTCAACAGTCAGAAATTATAATATGCTAGCTATAGGAAACAAATTGAAAACATTGTTGCATATTTAATTTAAACCTGCTTCCTAAAACTGGATGCTCTTACCCTGCTACCTCTAAATATCACACACTGGGTGAAGTGTCAGTCTGTTAATCTGATAACTGAAGCACAATGTATCAGGTTAATTTGGGTGTATTGGCTAAGTATATGTGCATGAATAATCAGTCAAATCTAACCATTTAATACAGATGTGAAATAAATGGTATCAAAAGTAGTTTATAAATACAATATTAAATAAGTAAATACAAGTTAAATGTAACCATGATTTCTCAGAATTTTGAACAATTTAGTTGGCATCCATTAGTCTCAAGAAACAATGGAAGTGCGCCCATGAGAGATGTCCTGGCTGGTGCTGCATCTGTAGTGGCTTTGTAGCTCAACACGGGAGTGGCAGTCCTTGCTGCACTAGAAAGTTGAGTCTGCTTCTTCTTCCTCCAAGATCACTTTTCATCAGCTAGCAAGCATAGCTTGTCCTCAACAGCTTTCAAACAAATGATCAGTGTGTTGCCAGCTGTGCCTGTCTAGAGCAAGCTCTTTTCAGGTGTTGAAATTGATGTCAAGGGCTTTCATGTCATGCTTGCAGAAGACATCCTTGAAGTGGAGATGTGGTCATCCAATTGACCTTTTGCTGGAGGCAAGTTCCAAATAAAGAAGGTCTTTGGGGATCCGTCTGTCATCCATCTGGTGTACATGGCCCATTCATCTGATGCGACATTGCTGGAGGAGTGTGATCATGCTGGGAATCTTGGCACGTTCAAGCACCTAGTTGTTTTGTTACTCAATCACTCCAAGTGATCCCAGGTATGCATCGGAGACATTGCATGTCAAAAGGCACACGGTCTTTTCTCTTGTGAGGCGTACCGAGTCCAGGTTTCACTGGCATACAGAAGAGTGCTTAGCACACAGGCACAGTACACGGAGATCTTAGTGTTCAGGGTCAGCATATTGTTGTTCCACACTTGTTGCGACAACCTAGAGTTAGTTGTTGATGCCTTTCCAATCCGCTTGTTCGGCTCCGCATTGAGTGATAGGTTGTTGGTGATGGTAGAGCCGAGGTACATGAACTTACTGACTACCTCACGTTCGTAGTTGTTGATGATGATGCTGGGGGTCTGCATTCTGAGTCATCACATTTGTTTTCATTAGGCTGATGGTCAGCCCAAACTCAGCGCATGCTTTAGCAAAGTGGTCCATCAGGTGCTGAAACTTAGCTTCTGTGTGAGTGGCTATTGTCTGCAAATAACATGTTCCTGATGGTTGCTTCATGCAATTTGCTCTGTGCCAGGTTGAACAGTTTTGCTGTCTGATCGCATATGCAGGTAGATCTTTTCTTTGGTTCTCCCAAAGGCATGCTTGAGCAGGACTGCGAAGAAGATGCTGAAGAGTGTGTTGGTGTGGATGCAACACTGTTTCACTCTGCTGCGGATGTTGAAGGATTTGGATCTTGAGCCATCGTACTGCACTGTGCCTTTCATGTCTTTGTGAAGGATTGAATCATGCTTAATGGCTTTGGAGGGCATCCAATCTTCACCAGGATTGTGAAGAGTTCTCTGTTGAGCAGATCAAACACCTTGGTGAGGTCTATAAAGGCCAGAAAGATGGGTTTGTGTTATTCTCTGCAATTATCCTGCAGTTTTGAACAATACCATATCACATTTAGATAAAATTGTTCTGGAAAAAGTTAGATTACATTTCTCGTCTCTGAATATGTCATTGTATCTGCAGCAGCTTGACCAAGGTATGAGCCATGCTTTCCAGATCGTTAAAGGATGATGATGATACAATTTCTTCTAGCCAAAATTGATAGTGTTAGCTGGATTAGTGAATCGTGCAGTTCATTAGCAGTGACTTATGCAGTTCACTGGACTGACCAACAGACAGTAGAACTTGAAATAATTTATCAGTGTTTCCATGCTGCCAAATTTGGTACTAGTCTAAGGTCAGTGAGAACATCGACTTATGTAAGATTTGATACAAAGAGGTAGCTAAATGATGCTGTTGACTGCTGAAGATTGTATTCTGTTGTTCGATTTAGCGAGGAGAATAAAGTCAGAGTTGCTTGTGATCTCATAGATACTGAGAAATGTGAACCTTTGGAAAATAATTCCAGTGAATGTGAGGCTGCTGATGCATCTATGATCTAATAAAAGTATTAATGTTTTAATTGCTCATGTTGAAAAACCTAAGCATGAAAATTATGAAAATGTAATTGAAAATCATATAAAATCTCATACAATATTATATATTCAGTAACTTGTGAATGTTGTGAACTTTGCAGTTCACAAAGCCAATCATTATATCGAGATTTTATAAAAGAAATAATGATACAGATTACTATAGTTAAGCAGCATGGTCAGTGAAAACAAATATTTGTTCAATATCTCTTAAGACTAACTTGAATCTTTTACAAGATTTTAGCTTACTCTATGCATACCATCATATCTAGTGTCATCAAACTTGGTGAGGGGATACATCTTGATGGTAAACTTCCCATATTAATGACTACACCAAACATTTTGACACGTTTATTATCTTTGTGATTTAGTATAGGAATTAAAAGAGTGGGCTGCATTCATTTTCAACGAACTGCTCTGCTGATGGCCTAGTGGGTAGAACGTCCACCGCGAAAGCGGGAGGTCGTGTGTTCGATTCCCGGCTGAGTCATACCAAAGACTTACAAAAATGGTACTAACAGCTGCCTCGCTTGGTGCTCAGCATTAAGAAGTTAGTATTAGGACTGGTAGGCCTGGTGTCATTATAATGTGACTGGGTGGAACATCGTGCTACATGTCTGCGGCATGATGCCCCAGTGCTAGACATCACTATACACTGCCTCACTGCAGACATCATAGCAATATGACTGAAAAATTGTTAAAGCTATGTTAAAAATCCTAATCACACACATGCATTCATTTCCAGTTAAACATACATATGACCCAAGGAAGGAACTTTTAATGTCGCTTACTCAGCATAGATGCAAAATAAAATTTTCTTATCATTTTAATTTGAACTCAGTGATTTCAAATAACCATGGCATATGTTTTCCAAAAACTGGGTACCATGTATGTATGCCCAAATTAAGATAATTAATGATGCATGAACTGTTCTTCTGACAATGGTAATACTGTATTCCACTCAAAACCTGTGCCTAGTAAAACCTGGCTAAAAATAAATCTTTGTTTTTTTATCAACTCAGTATTGTAGCTGTACTTTGAAATCATAATAAATACTGTTCTCTTTTATAGTTTTATCTCTTTCATGCCTCATCGCAGGGTCAAAAATTCTCAGGATCACTGTGATATGTATTTATTTTGGCATGATCATGTTTACTATGACCACTGAAAGTTTTGCCAAGGCAATCTTTGTAATCATTGGTTACACTTGGGTTCTATTTAGATTGCTTCTAAATGAGTGCGTAGCGGTCTTATGGAATGAACCAATTGGTAATTTTGTCCAGTCAAGGTGGTTGAATTTTTCTAAACAGTATCTATTGATTTTTCTTGAACTAGACATTTTCAGAGTTGGATTCACAATTTCTTTGAAGAGTATGTGATATATTAGGTTTCAAAATGCAGATGTACATAAAAGGCTGGTGCAGTTTGATTGGCATTTCCTGGGCAGTTATTATACCAGCAATCCTAGATTTTCAGTCCAATTCTTTTTCAGCTGATCTCTCCATGATTAGCATAAATTATCTGCAAGGTAACAGTGAAGCCCCTGGATTAAATCTGTTGTAAGATTCAGCATTTATTTAAATCTTAATTACTAATTGGCTCTCCTAACTCTGTTCTTTGAGGCCTCGAGTGGTCTAAAGCGCTCACCGTTATGGATCACTGACATCTCATCTCTTCTTGGAATCGAGTCTCAGGCTCAGCCAATGTGGGTATGTGAGAAAGCCTGCCGGTAGCTTCTCGTGAATCAGTGATTCTTTCCTGAGGTATTCCTGGTTTCTTCTTCCACCACTAATAGTGGACACCATGTTTGACCAATCTTGTGCTGAGAGATGGTGTTGAACCCTATAACAACAACAACAACAACTGTTCTTCCATTTCTGATCTTGTTGCTACTAGGTATCAGTTTTTGTTCACTTTTTATACTTAATTTCTTTTACATAATGTTAATTCTTTTTGTTTTGCAGATGATGGGGCTGTGCGGTTATGGAGAAATTATATCTGTGATAATTCTAATAAGGATAAAGAACTGGTGACAACATTTCAGGCTTTATCTGACATGCTGCCTCTTAACAGAGGTATTCAATCATTAAATACTGTCTCTTCTCAAGTCCAACTACAAATCACTTCCTTGATCAGCAGTTGCATAATGTGCTTGCATATCAGGGTCTGTGTTGTTTGTCTTACTGGTTCCTTCTTACAAATTGCATAGACCCAGATCTACTGTCGCATTTCGGGATGGCAGATATGGGTCTGTTTAGTTTGTATGGTTGGACTCAATTTATAAGCAAACAAAATATGATAATGTTCCATTTTACCTTGAAAAAGCTAAACCTACACTTATTTCATTTAGAAATTACATGATTGGAATGAAGTTGGTAATATAATACCTGATAAGATGTTTTTAGTAAAATGAATGTTTATTGTTGAGTAAATTCATATCTTTAGAGTTTGAGATTCTATGATACTCATTGACATTGCTACATCATGTTCCATAAAAATGATATTTCATAATGGCCTTAGATATAATGTCACAGTTGGGCACATATATTTATGACATACTTTCAAAATGCTAAACAAAAGTAGCATTATATGACTGTTTTTTAATTCATTGGTAAAATTGTCTTTAAACTTTTAAACAAAATTAAGTAACTCTTGCTTCGCACCAATTTACTGTATCATGAATTTCACTAATTGCCTTTTGTAAAATATAAACATATAGCATCATATTGAGAACCTTGTTTAGGTGACCTTTATATATATTATTGCCATTGCTTTGTTTTTGGTCTGTGATTAGAAAATATTTACTTTATAAATGTAGTTCTGATACGAAAGTTTATATTTAATATAACTTAGGATCTTAGGCATTTTTCATGCCTCAGTTCTTTAATTGTGTGTGTGTCTGTGTCTGTGTTGATTTATCATCAATATGTGATTATGTATAATTGGTTAAATTGTTAATTCATTATTGGTACTTTTTGCTGCCTCAGCACCATTAGACTTAGAATGTAAGGCCCAGTGCAACTATCTTAAGCAGGTGAAATGTCGCTCAATTTCTTGCCTTAATATTGCTAAATTCTAAGTTGGTAGATTTCATTCAGTTAGACAAAATTATTTAGAACTCTTATTATTCCGAGTTTGTACTGAACATTCCTAGACTTACATAACCTACATTAGTTGATTGATGAAAGATTATTATATTCATTGAACATTCCTAGACTTACAGGAATGCTCCGGTGGCCTAGTGGTTAGAGCATCCTCCTTGGATGCAGGAGGTTGTGGGTTTGAACCCCAAAGACTTATGTTTAAAAAATGATACTTACAGCTGCCTTACTAGGTGCTCAACATTAAAAGGTTAGTGATAGGACTGGTGTCAGTATAATGTGACTGGATGGGACATCATGCTACATGCCTTAAAGAACTTACATCTGTTGATTGATAAAAGATTATTGTAGTCATTAACATTCTTAGACTTATGGGGCATGCATAAAATGACAGAATCGTTCATATGGTATAGGATAGAGACATTTAACCAAGTGTTTGAATTTTGCATTCAGCGCGAGGCAAATAAAGATAATGTGATAAAGGATGTCTGTCACTTGATGAAAGATCTAGTCTCTATCATTGTTCTAGACTGGACAACATGAACAGCACATAGGAATGTGGACAATCATTATTCACACTTATAACAAATAAATAGGTAGTTAATTGTGACAGATATGAGTGATTTATGTATTAACGAATATGTTACTTTAAGGGTCTGGTTTGGTGACAAACTGGGAACAACAAACTGGGATGCTGTTGGCATCTGGAGATGTCCGCTTCATTAGGGTCTGGGACTCACAAAAGGAGATGAAAGTCCAGGTAAGACAAATGGTTACAGTGGGACCCCGCTATAACACGGTAGTTGGGAGCCATAGAATCCGACTGGGCTATGAACCGAACTGTGTTATAAGCAACCATGTACAATACCAACACATTTTTGGATTTAATTGGGGGGGGGGGGGTTACATAAAGACGGGTGCGAAAATGCATGGCACAATTACCATTTTTGATCAATATATATTAAATGAGAAAAACATATGCTGTGGTAACAGAAATTGCAGATATAATATATTACTTTATTCAGAGAACCATGCATTGGTACATACACATGTCTAATTTATGTATACATGTATAATCTATTGCATGAAAAGAGTATCAACACCGTGTACTCACCAGCGAATCTTGTAACATACATTGAATCCATAATACAAATATTTCTATCGAAAATATCCACACACGGATGTAAAATATTCAATAATTTTGTCACAGATCATTATGTAACTGAATTCAATGAAAAGAAAAAAACAAAAATTACGTAACGGGTGTACGTAATGAATGATGAAATAGTACATGTCCATAGATTAAATAATGGAAGCTAAAGTGTATTCTTATAATAACTATATGTACATCTCGGGATCTTTCTGTCTCTGAATTCTGTCATTGTAAATTTCAGCACATTTTCTCACCCAAGCTGCTAGTCAAAATCCTTTGATCTTGCCGCCCAGTTGTTGCGTCATGTTCTTTTGATGTACTCTAATAAATACAGTAGGCAGAACTGGCTGTATTTTAACCACTGAATTATGTCACTGTTTAGCTCGGCAGTTCACTTTGATGATAATGTACTTAAATTAATTGATTTATACATTCTGGTGAGAATCTTTTATCAACCGCCGCATTGGCTGTTGCTTAGTTGTGTATGAAATTAAGAGAACAATGGAGATTATTTGAGCAACGATTGTATTCGGAATGCATTCAAGACAAACACAAAGTAGACACGATGGCTTCATTACTCAGGAATCAGTAATTATAATATTGACACTTATGAGCTGTAATTTTTCAACAATAAACAAAGATCAAAGTTCTCAGTAGGCCCAGCAATTGGTTCGTATTTCCGACGTTTATTTTGGCACAAAACTAGAAGAAATTTGATAATACATTTTCTACACGTTCTTTTTCGCACTGTTTAGACGAATATGAGAATGATAATTAAACTCTTAATTATTTTTTTTTTTCATACTTAAATTTTTTTTTTTTTTTTTTTGAGAAAAATACCTGTAATAAATTATCTGAAATTTCGGCAGCCATGCCACGACCGGGTTATATCCGAATTCGGGTTATAGCGGGGCGGGTTATAGTGGGGTCCCACTATACTTTAGCAGGGATGCACCTTAGATTTTTTAAAAAGACATAACAGAAGCTCATGGCTGATATGTTAAACTTTTCAAGTGGTTATAGCAGGGATCAAGCTTCAGTCCAGTATATGCTGTGTTAATAGATGACCACCAGATCCCGTTATATCAGCACAACCTTCTCAGGTGCAATACTTGAGCACTTTAACTGGATTTGTCCAGAAATTTTATTGGAAAGTATAGAGTTCATTAATTTCTTCTTAGACATGACATTTGTTTGTGCTGCTTGGGAGAGAAAGTTATCCTTCATCTAAGAAATCCAGCCAGTCTTCCCAGTGTAGGATGCTCAGCTTTCCTGTATGCTATTACCTATATTTCTAATGTTAATGTGGTTGGAATAATTGGATGATAGGATAAAGAAATCTTTTAGTAAATTGTTTCTCCAAAAAATATTTAACCATCCAAGATCTGGTAAACCCCTTAAAAGTTCCCCATGAATACATGCATTGTAGCTGATGTATCACATAACTTGAAACTGGTGCCACCTTGCCATGGTCTATGGGAGATAATATGTAAGAGTTTATTCCCTTGCCAGTATTGTGTGCATGGATGTGAGAGAATGAGACAGACAGAGACAGTTTTGTCCTTTGCTTTGTCTTGCAGAATATTAGTTACTTAATTACTACCACAAAGTAGGTCACAATGTCCTACTTTTCAGTATCAAGTGATAATAGTAAGACTAGCATTTTGCACAATTACTAAGACCCAACTGCATATTATGAGACGTCCTGGAATTTATTGTGCTAGGTATTGCCATAAGTAGGTCACAATTTTTCTACTTGTCATATTCAAGTTGTTCCTTATTCTCCATTTTTCTATCCTGATCTGCATACATTTATGAAGATAGATGATTTGAACTAGAAGTACTGAGAATTCACTTAAATACAGGATTAATGATAATTTTTCCAGACGGTGAAAAGCCCTTGAATTTCACAAATATTGATGAAAGTTGGGAAAACCCAGAAATTTTCCGCCACCAATTGATGCCTGAAACAATCACGTAATTGAGTCTTAACTAAACTGATCATGAGTTAAATTTTTTAGTTCTAATCAGAATATTCTCAGGGTGCAGTATGGATGATTTGGGTGCTTGCAATACACATATAAGCTGAGTTACTCCAAATGCTCATTGGATTAGATTCGTCTAGTACACTTTTTTAAAAAGTCATCTCGATATCCATACCTGGAAGCTTTGAAAACCAGTCTAGCATGATAAGAGGCCAACATGTTAGTGGTTGTTTCGTACCCAGATAAGTAATGGTAGTTTCATACCCAAGGTGCTGGTTGTTTCATACCCAATGCTATAGTCGAATGACTATATAACCAGCAAAAAAAAAAGATATTTCATAAATAGTGTACCAAAATATCTCTTGGCAGTTCTGTATAGTATACCACGTTCAACACCTTCAAAAGCAGGTGACAAAAGTTTAAATTAACACCAGTATTGGTCTTTGGAGAAGGGAAACTTACTCAAGCATCACTGTTTTATTTACATTCAGTCCCATTATTAAAAGAGTGCAGAATTTCTAGTTGCTTTGTGAGGATAAACATTTGTATTTCAGTCACATTAGTAATTACTAAATAATACCAAGAAATATGTTAATTTGAATGATAGAAAAAAACTATGGTTTTACTCAGTTATTCAAACCTGGCCAATGTTTTATTTTATTTTTTACTGGCAATGTGAATTTTTTTGGATCTTTTTAGTACATAGATGCTATTATACAGTGAAAACAATACAATTACTGTAATTATTTGTGTTTGAAATTTTTTTTTGCCAGGATATGCTTTGCTCGTGCAATTTTTGTAGTAGGGAAAAAATTAAGCCCAGAGAGGGAACCGTAAATATGACTACTGTTTGTGAAATGACCAGCACATTGGATATGAAACAACCAGCACCTTGGGTATGACATGATTAACACCTTGGGTACAAAATGACCAAATTTCACTGGTACAAAACGACTTGGGTATGGAATGTCCGTGAGCCACTTTGCTAGATAAATCAGACTGCTCAGATTGCTTATTTGTATCTGACTTTCATTTAATATACAACAGCATTAAAAAGGAGTTTGTTGTTGATGTCACTTGACTATTAGACATCCGATGTTGCACCAGTTATGCAAATGGTATGTAACGGGTCAGGCTTCATTTATGCCATACTTTCGTCTAGTTTGTTAGCAAATTAAGGAAATAAAGTTTGTAATACTTGCCATTTCTGTGAAAATAAATAATTTTCCTATCGATTTCATGCAGGTATGATTTGATGTAACATGTTTAAATTTGCTAGGCCCGCTGGCAAGCAACTTCCATATGTTACTACTGCACTGTGGTGGCAAATTCCAAATTTTCGATATGCAATTGCAATGACACAACACTTGTCTCATGAATTACAAGAAGACAAGCTGATTTTGCAGAAAATTCAGTCCTTGTTTATACAACTGTGTATAATTTTGAAGGTCTTTGGACAAAATTTAAATCAAAGTGTGTGTAAATATTTTTTGAAATGATGGATTTTTAACCAGATTGCCTTAAGGAGTTTAGACTGTTTGAATAAACTCTTTTCTTAGACCACTCTGGTGGCCTAGTGATTAGAGCATCTGATTTGAATGCAGAAGGTCATGGATTTGATCCCCAGCTGAGCCATACCAAAGACTTACATAAATGGTACTAACAGCTGCCTCGCTTGGCACTCAGCATTAAGAGGTTAGTGTTAGGACATGTTGGCCTGGTGTCAGGATAATGTGACTGAGTGGGACATCATGCTACATGTCTGCAGCATGATGCCTCATTGCTAAGCATCACTATAAACTGCCACACTGCAGACATTGTAGCGATATAACTGAAAATTTGTTAAAGCTATCTTAAAAATCCAAATCACACACTCTTTTCGTTACAAGACAAAATTCTAATTATTTGGATTTTTTTTTATACTGTTAATAGAATTAATAGAATTCTTTTGAATTAAAGGTTAGAAAGAAAACAAAACTAATTTATGTTTCATTATATTTTTCCCACTTAGCAGCATAATGCTGGTCAGCAAAATAAAGTTAGAATTTGTATTCTGTACATTGAAATGACTTTACATGGCAATTTATAGGAATATAATCAAACATGTTTAGTGGATTTGTACATTATCATCTTTTCTGACTTGTATGTTTTGGAGAGTCTTGAAAGAGAAACCTCTTTAGATTTGGAAATTGCATGTTTTATATTCTAAAATGTTCTTTAATTCCATTCATTAATGGTCATATGTGAACAGAAAAAAATTAATTTCATCCTGGAAAAACCCTGGAAATAACCTAGAAATTATTTAATTTTAGAAAAGCATGGGAACCATATGTATCGATTGGAGAAGGGGATCCTACAGTCATATTGAAGGATCATTGTTTGGATTTTTAAAATCATGTTTATTTTTGTAGTAGCGATGATGAAAAATAACATCTTCACAGAAAGTAGCAATGCTGTCTTGCACATCAAGAAATGTGAGATATAGAAGGCAGGGACATATAGAATCTATGTTGGGGTTTGGACCGAGACAATGAAATCCCAGCCTAGGGTTTATATTATTTGTCTCCCCACGAAACTTGTCCAAGTGGGGAGATATGTAACCCCATGGCTGGGATTTCATTGTCTCGGTCCAAACCCGGACGTAAATTATTTTTCTCACCCAATATTATCCTTTAAAGTAAAAAGAACTCTTTAAAAGTGTGCACGTCGCAATGTTTACATGTGGCACATGAATACAAATAAGCTAATGAGGGCTGTGGTGTGACAGTTGAGTCCGAAGTACACAGTTCATTCGCGTGAGCAAAGAAAAATAACAACATAAAACGTCGCATAGTAATGAGGTATTATCACATTTAATATATGGATGTTATATGAAATTAACAATAAATAGTTATAATTTATTAGAAAGAAACTGTTTCCTTTCATCATTTCCAATTTTGAGTACCCCACTCTACCGTATAAAAGACCCTCATCACCCTCCAAATATGCGGACCCCAGAGGATAACAATGTGCTAAACTTTCAAGTTCACAGATTCTTTGAAAATTTATATTTCTGTCTTGGAAATATGGCAAGTGATGCAGTGAAATTTGCTTATGGATTAGTCTGTTGAGGGATAAATGATTCCTTCTGGCAGGTAAGTGTATTATTTGTCAATAAATATTGCAGGTATATTCAGCTGGAGCACAACGGAGATGCTTAACAAAATTATAATAGAGCATGTTTGACATAACACATTTCTGGCTGTTGCTAAGTTTTCCGTTGTTGTTTAGAGAGTTGGGATGCTGTGAAGTTGTATAGGTATATAGTCTTGTGTGCATAGATCAGTGTTTTTTGACAAAGTTCATTTCAAACACCATTGAGAATTTTATCCTATCTGTAGCACAGTAAATTTTCAGGTCAGCTTCATTAAATGTAGCTAACAGTATATACAGTGTTTCACGTGATGTGTTTACAACTAGTTCAGTTGCTTTAGCAACATTTAATGTTCTGAAAATGTACTGAGCTAGTCTTGCATATAGGATAAACTTGACCATGCAAGTTAGAACGTACTAACATAATATCAAAACCTCAAAATAGTATGCGTGTGTGTATTGTCTCTATCAAAATGTTTTTGTTTTGGTTTGTTTTCTAAGACAGATTGACCTTAAATAACTATGTTTTGGTTATATATTATTTGTTGTTGTTGCTGTTGCTGTTGTTGTTTTATAAATGAGAACTATGGCACAGCAGAAGACAAGAAGGGTTTCTTTTGTTAAAAGTTGTTCTCAGCGCGTGGACACCATGACTGAGACAATTGGTCTGAGATGACTAGACTGAGATAAGAAAAGTAAGGTTAGCAAAACAGCTAGATTTCTCTGTCGCTTGGGTGAGAAATTTTAGTCTAGAATCTAGTGGTTTCTTCTTCTTAGGCCTACTTCAGAGAGGAAACTACAGACTAAACCCGAGTGGTACAGTTTACAATTTTGTCATCCTGATGCAAGCTCACCTCTCTGGTGGGAACACCTTTTCATTTATAAAATGGGGGAACCGCATAAAGGGGAAATAATTGTGTAAACATTTCCATTACAGGTAGATTCATTGTGATCAGTCTATGGTACATTTTTTTAATTCTAGGACATTCCTACTGGTGCTGACAGCTGTGTTACAAGTCTGGCCTCAGATACATGTGGGAGGTCATTACTAATAGCTGGATGTGGTGATGGAACTGTGCGTCTCTTTGATAGGAGACTGTCACCAGCAGAATGGTGAGTAAAAAAGATACACAGTTTTGCTTGATGCAAGCTGACCTCATTATTTATTGACTCATGAATGCTTTAGTTAAGTCTGTACTTTCATCACTCCTAAAACAATCCCAATTATTATGAATTTTCCCTTTCAGCCGAGTGATGACTTTGAGGGAGCACACAAGATGGATTCTCAAGGTTTACTTTCAGCAGGGGCCAGAGGGCAAGATAATCAGTGCTAGGTAAGAGAGTCACCAATAGTATATCAGATTTATCAACATTTTTCCATTCTGTTTTGCTTTAAATTGTAAACTTCATCTGTTTTATGTAAGTCCATATTATGTCAGAGTTACAAGTTGACAAGTTTTAAGATTTGCTTTTGATTTACATTCATGTATAAGCAAGCAAGATTAATTCACTGCTTTAGTTCAGATTGTAATTAGTTTTATCAGTATTTTATAGACCACTATGAAAACTAGGTTTTCAGCATTTAGGGACTTGAAGCCATTGACAGCAAAGCTTTTTAAAAACAGAGCTATCTTTTTCATATTTACCATATGCAGTTTGCAGTTGGATTCACCATTTAAGTGAGTATGTATGGTTAAATGTTCTGTTAAAATTTACTTCATCATCAGCATCTTTCACAGAGTGGTCAAAGAGTGGGAAACATGAAGTAAACTTTTCCTACTGTATTGGGTCTGATAAAACATGAACTGTCTACATAACATGCTTTCCCTTATCATTGTAAACAGAAGGTAGACATCTTTATGCAAAGCTGCTGTCTAGTCTCAAAGAAAATGGCATCATACCACTGCTTGTGCCGGCTGCATGTAGGATAAGGTATAACCCTGGATTTATCTGTCATTGCCAAGTAAAATCAATGCAGGGCAGTGGAACTTTACTCTTAGGGTCTCAGATTGTCTGAAAACATACACCCTCAAGACAATTCATGCGAAATGGACTATATCAGTTATGTCACTTGAAATTGACATAATAAATTGAGCAGTGGAAAAGGCAGGACTGACTTTCAAATTATTTTTTTAGCAGTCGTATGTATTAAAAGTATTTAGTAATAAAAATGTTTTCTTTAGTTCCATCTGCTTTTGAATAGAGGATACTAGTTATAATGAACAGCATGGAAAACATTTTTTTTTTCATTCATTAAACTAATTTTGTAATCAGACGTAGTAATTACTTTAACATTGAAATATCTATTCAGTAGATAAACACCGCACATTCATAGCCAAAAATTGTTTGATAGTATTATGGATAAAGTCACTGACAAACTGTGATTGATGATTAATTTTTTTGTCTTCAAATTTCATTAATTGGTACATACATATTGCATATTTACCTGAAGCTAGATCAAAGCCACTAATTCATGCACAGGATGAATGCTGTATATACTCGCGTATAAGCTGAATAATTTTTAAAAAATAATGGTCTTGAATAAGGTGTGTCGGCTTATCCATGGGCCAGTGTCTAAACTTGACAGTGTTTAGGACTTTTTGTTGACTACTGTAATGGTTGTAAATCTTGGGACATGACAAAATATTTTTTCCGTGTCCTAAGATATAGGCATGTAAACAAAATAGCTTTCTGTGACCCGACAATTATTAAACTGTTATAAAGTACTACGATTGATTTTGTCATTATTTTGCATGTGAATATTTTCTGATTTCTTCAGCATGAAATTAATTAAAGATAAATACAGATTTCAAAATTCACAGGCAGGTTGCATTTACTGGGGAGACCAGGCTGAATTTATGATAACTACTTGTGTGATCATTATGCATAAATCTCAGGGCATGCTCTTGTAATTTTTTTTAAATTTAGTAGTGTTCATGTAACTGCAGAAATGCCAGGCTAAGGGACAGAAGTTGCAATTGGACAGGATAAATGTATGCAAGATTGTAAGCTTGATTTCTTCCTCAAGTACCAGTCATACTGTGTATAGAGTCTTTTTTTTTTTTTATGGTTAAACGCCATTTTTTCAGCACAATATAGACTATACTTGGCGACCAGTATTAATGGTGGAGGAAGAACCCAGAAAATCCCCAGAAAGAACCACTGACCCATGAGAAGTTACTGGCAAGCTTTCTCACTTAACTACATTAGCCGAATAGACTCGAACCCACGTAGACATAGGTGAGATGGCAGTAATCCGTAACGGACAGTGCTTTAGACCACTCGGCCACTTGGGGCTCCTGTATAGAGTCCATCCACTACGTTGCAAATCCAGCCCATCCAAGCTAAAAAAACATGGTTCAGGCTAAGGCTTAGGTATATGCAGTTTGTTAGGAGTAATCACTTACAAAGGAAGTACATGTGATAGTACTAGATAACGGCGAAACCAATCATAAAAAAGCCATGTAAATGAATGTTCCCTGAACTGGTCCTTGACAATGCCATTTGATAATTTTCAAAATTTTTAATGTCTGCCTCCAAAGTCATGATATATATCTTGGTGATTGAGACTGTTTAGTATGATGTGTGTGTGCATGTGTGTGTGTGTGTGCGTGTGTGCGTGCGTGCATGCGTGCGTGTGTGTGTGTGTCATTCAAAATTTGTAAAACACTTTGTTCCAAACTAAATAATATACCGTATTGTTTGAAATTTTATTTTATCTTTGTCTTAAAATGACTTCATTTGCAGGTATAGCATAACCCAGACTCATTTGTCACAAATCAGTTATAGTGAACATTTTTGGGTGTGCCTTATGAACTTAATTATCTAATGAAATAATTGTTTTTATGTTGTGCTTGCAGTAATGATGGTTACCTACGATTCTGGGACCCCAGATTTACAGAGAGTGTTCGCTTCCTAAATCTACAGCAAGGATTAACTGCTGTTGAGTTCCATCCTCATGCTGATGTCCTGGCATGGTATTAATTTTCATCATCATCGTTGTTGTTGTTGTTGTTATTATTATTATTATTATTATTATTATTATTATTATTATTATTATAAAGAGTATAATGCATGGAGAGAAAGATTCACATACATATGGAGAACTGCATTCACTTCACAGATAGCTTTGCACAAATTTTACAGTACAATATCAGGTGGACCTCTATATACATTTATGTGCACTTTTGCGCATTCCTAAAATCTCTACAGAACAAGAACTGTGCCACCAACAGTATGAATGGAAGTTTTTGTGTTATTTTATATAAAAAGAATGAATGTTTTCAGTCTTGCAAATGTATACATAAACAATGATAGGGGTTTTATGTCAAATGCATCACACATACATGCAGATGAACTAAATACACACACAAACACTGCATAGAGGAATTCCATGAGCTGATGAGTTTTAGAAGCAGAGTTAAATGTATTTCATACCACTGCAGCAGTCTGAATACCTACACAGAATAACAATGAGACAGAGTACATTGGGGGGGGGGGGGAGTGATATGAAATTGATTGCAATCTCATTTATACCAGAATTCACCAAATCAATCTTTATATTCATTACATTTATGATTTTAGTGGCTCCTTGAACCAATACATAGGGGTCTACAACCAGTCTGGAGATAATCTTAGCACAATCAAATACCATGAAGGGTTCCTGGGTCAGAGAATTGGTGCAATCAGTGCTCTGGCGTTTCACCCATACAAGGTAACCAATAAAGGCTAATATATTGCATGATCTGTGATACAGACATCACAGTGTTTTCATCAAGATTGTGACAATATTGTATCTGTTACCAATAAGGATTTAACTTTTACAAAAATCAGAGAGGACTACCATCTAGCTTCAGAAGAAAAAAGTTATTCAGTCTCATTCAGATTTGACATGTATTTAGAGGTACAAAGAACAATATAATTCTAATATATTTAATCATAACCAGTTCTAGAAGATCAGTATTTTTTAAATTTGAGCATCATTTTAGTTCAGGCAATTTTGTTACTGTTGAATTGACCAATGTTAGAAGCAGTTCATGCCATATTGTTTTTTTCAAACAGTTTCATTGTAATTAACATGGATTTGAGATTCCATACATAATGTACCTGGAAAGATTTTGCAAATTTGAATGTTACAATTATTTATATTAACAAAACCATGCACTTGTCTACATTGTGTTTATATTTTATCCATTTATTGTATTATGATGTTATCTTCACTATCCTTTATTTCATTAAAGGTCAAGTTGGCGGCTGGCAGTACAGACTCATTTATATCGGTTTATTCCACATCATGGAAACGTAGCTGATGAAGGCCTTTCAGTTCTTTAATTTTCATAGATGCTGCATTTATCAACAGAAGACCTCATATTACACACATAGCCTGTTATTGTCTAAAGGTTACTGTCAGTTATCAGAATAGTGATACTGTCATGATACTTGGAGTCCAGTGCTACATTATGCAGTCATGTCTGCTGCCCTGGCAGTCACTTTTGTTTGGCTATATTCAAGGATTAATGTTCCAGAGTGGATTCTTTCATCTGTGCAGACAGTTGTTGGTTCAGAGGAGACAGATTTTGAAATGAGACTTAAATAGGATTTCTACCATTATACCTTGAAAGAATGAAGTTTACCAGTACAGTCCACATGTGTACACCTCAGATTGTTAGCTTATCACTTCACCTGCCTTTTGTATGTATTTGTATTGAAAGCTGTTTGTATGACAATGCTTGTACCAAGTTGAGTTTAACTGTCTTCTTGAAGAGTTGAGTTATCATCTGTGGTGTGATGTTGGAGCTATTGTCCAGAAATGAAATGCATAGAGTGAATCTGTTTTTGGTTAAGAGACATTAGGGCTGGCAAATCAGTAGCAAACTTTCTGGGGTTCAGGGAACAGATGTATTAAATTAACTTACATTCAGTTATCTGCATAAAGTTTTAGCAACTGTGACCTTGGTGTTTGACATACTAATCAGGTTATCAGGAAAAGGACATGTTACTCCAGCTAAATTTTACCAGTCTTGAGAAAAATGTTTTTTTTTCAGACTGTTATGTTTTTTACAGTCATTTTTTATAAATGTAGGAATTGTTAAATAATCATATAGTAACTCACAAGGCAACATTAATTCAGGATATGGGTAGATGAGACCCAGCATTATGTTAGCCCTAAGGCTTGGCAAAATATTTGTCTGACTTGGACTTGTTTGCCACCATCACTTAGGGCTTAACTTTCTATTAGCTTTGTGCATCATAAATATTATAGTGATGCCAAAGGCTTTTCTTCTGCATTTGAGACAGACTTTGCAATGGGGGGGGGGGGGTTAAATGAAAAATGCATGCTAAGGAGTGTACAGGGTCAAGATTTTAAGACATGGGACAAAAACAACTTGGAGGAAATCAATCCTGCACTTCAGGTTCAATACAGAAGCAAACAGTTGGATTCGATGTAGGGGTCATGAACCAGCAACAGTCAGTGTACATGCATGCAGATTCAAATGTTTTTCTTATCATGGGCACATTTCACTTCTTATGATAACATATGGATTTTTAATATGCACTTTACACAGCAGATCACAGTGATGGTTGTGTTTGTCAGTGTCCTGTTCAGCAAACGCAGTTACAGCAATGCTTAGTCCAGAAAGATAGCAAACACAGAGTATGAAAGCATTGTCTTCTTCGTTTGAAATAATTAAATGGTATTAATCATTATTGCAAGACTTTAACGTCGTAAATACAGGTGTGTTATACTTGACTTTGATAAGTTTTTGTTTTCATTGATGAATACATTTTAAAGAGAATGAACATGAAATTTATACTACTTAAGATATTCAGTCTAATTTCAATGTGAATTTACAGATCACAGATAATGGTTGTAGAAGCTGAACTTGTCAGTAGTCATAGTATAGCATTAAAGCAATTGTCATTTTAGCAACTCTGTTACATTCTATCTTATATAGTTCAACTGACTGAAGTAAGATCAAATTTGATGGGATATTAATCATGAAGATGATTCACAAAATAAGTTACAACTATGTGAATTTGTATTACCTTATTTTCTAATTGTGTTTGGTTTCAGACACCAAAAATCATTTGCCAAATAATTTTTAGAATGCCATGTAACATTTTGGACAATGTTTTACAGTATTTATTTTTCCTGAACTTGTTTCATACATGCTTTTTTCTTCAGGTAAACATTTCCATGTGTGTTGCAGGTAATTAAGCAGTCAGTTGTAAATAGACAATTCATATTCTCATAAAATTATGCTAACGTGGCAAGAATGATTTATTGTGATTGTATAGTTGCCAATAATTAAAATGATCTTGAATTCTTCTTGTCACTTGTCAAGAAAAAATTGTAACATAATTTTTTGGCTATTATGGCATTATGGCCTTTTTGTGCAGGCCACCACATGATACTGTCTCTGTTTATAAGCAAAGTCTGACGTGGACATCAAATCTGTTTTCTATATAGTGAATGCATAATGATGGTTAGAATATTTTAGTGGATTTGTTATCATTTTGAGTTTTATTATTATTTGTTATCAAAATTTAGTGAATGATTATTTATCATTGTTTCTTTTGTAAATATCTTAATTCAGTAACTAAAAATATTGGTATGAAACTGTCAAGCAGAAAAATAAAAGGAGAAAAAGAAGAAAGTTAACTAAAGAATAAGTCACATGGGTCATGTAGGCAAGCAACACTAATTATTTAAGTAATGGGTGTCATTTTTTAGACTGATTTTACAAAACTTTAAGTGTCAAGTATTCACTTCATTTGGATTCGTATATATTCATATTCCTTTGGAAGTTATTATTTAGGTTCCCCGAGCAGTGCATACAGCAAAGTTAATGTTAAAGTACATAGACATTTTTGGACACAATGAACTCTAAAGGTATGATCCAGTGCAATCCAGATTGAATATCGCATGCTTTGATGTCACAATGAAAGTTATGCATATTGATAAACAAAAATTCATACTACCATGATTTTGACGATTCGACTTGACTCACTCTTATTTGGACTCCAGTTTAGTACATGGCCACCATTGTAAAAGAACATAGACATGAATAATTTTCATTGGGAAGTTTCTTGATGACAGTTAAAATGCAGATCATTAAAAAATCAGGATTGAAAAGACTTTGGTTAAAAGTATTGTTAGATTTGGGCAAAAAAACAATTTATATTTAATTTAACATGAATAAATGTGTATGTATGACCCATATGACTTGTACTATAATAGGTTATATTTGCTTTAAAGATTTAACATCTTTTCATAGACATACTAGTTATACATTGTGATATTAGGCCTATCTAAGTTTCGTGTGTGCGATTCATGCCCCTAAGGAGTCTCACTGTTGTAGCTTTTGAATGACTGTTGGATGTTATTCTGCTAAAACACTTGCATTTTTGTGACTTTAATATCTTCACAAAAAATCCAGAATCATTTTCCTTTGTATTTTATTTAGTTTTGTTTTATTTCAGTGAAATGGATTTTGGAAGATTTATTTATGTTGTCGTTTTTCTGGAAAGCATAAATAAAGTATTGACTTGGATACATCCAAGCTGGCATTTTCTGGTGGATTGACATGTATCAAATAAAAAATCTGGTAGCGTTTTACATTCATTACCCAACATATTAAGATGCAAAAGTTTGCTTTTTCAACTTCATGGGTAGCTCATTATCACAGATGCCATTGCTGCTGGTAATGTTTTTTTACATTTTAAATTTTACAGCATTCATTATTGTGTGAAGGCCTTTCACATTTATGCAAATGATGCCAATCCAGTATCAAATATTGCAACCATTATTTAAAGAAATACTTTTCAACTTCACATAAATTAATCATGATAATTTTACAATTTGATTGAAAACAGCCAGGCTTAAATGCTATTCAGATCTGTATATACATCACTCCCTTGATAACACACCTATAACTTGCAAACTCTCTTATATATGGTTCAGATGTTGATCCCATATTTATTTGATCAAAATTTGATAATGAAAACTTGATTTATCATTAAAAATGGTGGCTGGTACCCTGAAATTTCAATCAACTTTGTGAAGTTTTAAACTTTTGATAAGTCATATATTTTGTTAATTTTTTTTCCAAACAACATTTTAAGTACACTGTATAAAAAAAACTAAACAAGACTAAAGATACAAAAACCTTTAACTGTCTGCTGCAATGAAAAGTGATTAATAGAATTTGACTCAATTTAATAGAAAGCATTATGGCCTGAAGAGCTTTCAATGTTTGTACAAATGATGCTGATCTCCCATCAAATATGGCTGCTATAAAAAAAAAAAATAGAAAAACCTTTCAACAACTACTCTAAAACACCAGAATTCGACCTTATTTGCATCCTTATATGAACGGTTTTGAAATTTTTACAGATCATGAGATCCAACATCAGATATGGCTACTATTACCTTAAAGCAACAATAACTCTGAAATCACTTGACAAAATTTAACCAAAATTTGTACAAAAAGCATCCATGCATGAAGGGTTATGGGTGCCTTCAGATATTGTCACTTAGTAAAATTACAAAAGCCTTTAATTGACTTCCATTGTTAACAAGTACTCAGTATATTAAATTTTGACACAAGGCATTCTGGAATAAAGGTCTATCAAATTTGTTTAAGGAATGCTGATCGGCATTTAAATATGGCTGCCATTACAAAATTAGAGAAAAAATAAACAACTTAATCTCAGTTTTAAACCATTTTTTTTTATACAAATTTCCTCAGAAAACATTCTGCATGCCCACATTTTTTTTCTCCAACTGCAATTTGCATATGGTTGTTAGGCAGATTTCAGGTTTATGAATATTCTCTTGCAAATTTGTAACTTATTAGCATAAAGTAGTTCCCATTGACATACTTTTAATACTGTAGTAATTATGAGAGGTTGTTCAGTATTACTGATGCATTGATGAAGTACAATATTTATTCTTTAATACAGTCTCAACACTATTCTGCAATGAGCATTTTCACTTTTCATTAGAGTAACATGATACAGTCTCACTGTTAATAAATGAGATAGTAGAATGACAAACTAAATGATCAAAACTGCACACAGATATTTTCTTGTCATCATTTTCCCTTTTGATTTCAGTAAATAAAACAAGGTTACATAAAGTGTGAAAAAAAACTATTAACTGCTTCAGACAGTCTTTAAATTCAAAGAGTGTTCGTATATATTTAGACTAAGTTTTCAAATTGTTGATAGTATTTTTCAGAAATAGTATTTTTCAGAATAAAATACTTTATTTTGTTTTGTTCTGGTAAATTATCGATTTACCTCAGTATTGTTTGCACTTGTAGATTTACTGCATACTGTAGAGCGAAAAATTACTGTTTTTTATTTTGAGTTAAAAACAGGCCATGTTATGTATGTCTATGTGACAGAATACAGTAATGTGTGGCTTTCATTTCATCGGTCCCATTTTGGACAGAGGTATGTTCCTTGTCAATTGATTTAATATATTTACATGGCATTCTGCTTGCAATCAGCATGACTTAATACTCATTAAACATATTCTAATGTAATTTGATGATGAACATTGTTGAATAGACCTAGATATGACGTTTTTAAATTTGTCTCATATGCTCAATGTTGGACAGAGTTGTGGCCCTTGTCAGTCAGCTAAACATATTTAGATGGGATATTGCTTACATTTGTCCATGAAGCAGTTTGAGGCATCCCATATAATTTAGAGAAATCATGTCTCCTAAATGCCAATCTTCTCCCAACATTGGTTTCCCAACACAAGTTCCTCTGTTTTGGGCCCTGTAAAGCAATTTATAAGGAGTGGATCCCTTAACAATACATCTATCACTAATAGCCATAGTTGACTAGTGGTTATTTAAAAATCATGTGATATCATCTTATCCCATTAAATTTTATTGTACATTATGGCAGATGTGATTTTTTGTTGTCTTTTTGTAATTATTTACATAAAGTTGCCTACCCTTTGTTTTTTTTGAAGGTGTAGGAATAGTTCTTGTTAACAATATATAATTTGTACACATGAAGGTCATAACAAGCAATGGTTGTTGAGAGTATGGTATATTAAAATTCATGTCTTATTGTTATATGCTGTTTTATTAAAAACTGCACTAGATGTAAGTAATTGTAAATGTTATTGCATGCATCAAATAAGGTTGCACTATTATAGATTTTTCAGTATTTTCTGCAGGTTTGCAAAAGAAGTATTATACTGTACTTAATCCATTTCAGAAGGGAAGATCTAAAGGCATTATGAGGAACTGTTACATTTTTTTTAAGACTTTTCATATATATTTGCAATTGCTTCTTCAGTGAAAAATAGAGACCCAATTAATAACACAGTTATGGTTGTGTTAGAGACCTACTTTCATTTGCCTTGGTTCTTCAGTGATGTCTATTTGAAATGTTCCTTGTTTCTTTTTTCCATTTGTCACTGTTTTGTTTGAACTATACCAACATAACTCTTATGACATTTTTTTCTTCTTTATAAATTCCCAGATTGTACCGGTATCACATGTGATGGGATTTTGGCAAGAACATTTTAAATAGATCATACAGCGTTTACCTGAAAATTCAATTTAGAATACTTGTTACTTGTAAAGGTCTTGGTAAAACTTTACATTTATATTAAGTTGGTACATTTTTTGTCATACAATCTCTATTTGCATGAAAATTGAATAAAAAAGAGATTAGTCAAGTCCATTGTAAATTTAATTGCTTGCATCATTCATACCATTAAAAGGAATACTTTTTTCAGAGTTAGTCATTATTTTGCAAAGTCAAGGGACAATATCATTTACATCCAACCAGCAAGCTTGAGGGATTCTTCATTTTATACTGTCACTTTTGATTGTAATGTACATGTATGTATTTAAAACAGCTATTAATATTACATCTTAAATTTATTATGATATTCTATGCAGTTTTTTATGTTTAATTTCATTTTTTTAACTCCGTTTCTTTGATTCAATTAATTCATGCATGACTCGAAAATGAATGGTCTTCACTAAAATTTTACATAAAGCTGATACACATTGTGTCAATTTGTTTTGAAAATGAATTTCCATATGAATTATTAAATGAGAGAGAACCTCACTATTATTTCATCTTTGTTTTAGCTGTAATTGTTTTGTTTTATATTGGTCTGTTTAACATTATGCAATTAAACTTGAACCTAGTGTAGAATGTTAGTACTTGTAAGAATAAAGGTGACAAAATTTTATATACTGCAACAGTAATATTAGAACAAAGTTTTTGCCAGTGCAACTTTACTATTAGAACCTTCATGGAGTTCTGTGTATTAAACTTCTAGTTGCTGAGCTGTAGAATTTAATACATATAGGTGATGGTTCTAAAAGTAGAACTTGGCTACTGTGTTGCACATAACCTCTTCAGTAAGGTTCTGATTGCTTTCTTATGCTGAGTAAACCAGAATAAAAGAAGTTTAAATCACAGCAATGATAATGACATTGGACTTGACTGACTGATGACACAAGTCAAAATGCCCGATTACATTCCAGGGAAGAAAACTAATCACTGAAGCAGCATCATAAAATTTAAGCCAGTTTTAGTAGATTACCATTATTAATCAAATTATTGTATTTTTTAAATAAAAAAATATAACTCATCCTCAGTATTGTTAACAATGGGGAACAAGAATTTGATATGCTCCTGAGATGAATTATATAACCCATTGACTCTATGAGCATGATCCGTCTACTGGCAGGAATCGTACTGGAAGTTACAGAAGTATATCTGCTTTGTGATTTATTCAAAATAAAGTGTAAATATTTGATGCAATAGAGAGACCTTCAAATGCTACCTAAATGGAATGTCAAGGCTCGTACAAAAATGGCAAGGTTGTGGCATGCAAAATTACCCTTTATTTCCTTAGCACTAAATGTGTATGTGAAATATAATTTCTGTCATCTTGTCAGAGAAGAAGACTAGTCACTGAAGCAGCATCGTAAAATTTAAGTGTTTTAAGTGATTACCATTATTAATCAAATAATTTTTTTTTAAATTCCATTTTTATTACTAACATTTTAACTAAAAATTATAATAACTCATCCTCATTATTGTTAACAATGGGGAACAAGAATTTGATATGCTCCTGAGATGTAAATATTTGATGCAAATGAGAGACCTTTAAAGTGATTGATTTTCCGCTACCTAAAAAGGGATTTCAAGGCTCATACAAAACTGAAAAACTTGTGGCAAGGTTATGCCACACAAATCATTGTACAGGAAATTTATGCCAGAAGTACACTGGAATGTGCCATTTGCAGCACACATCTAACCCAATTTTGGTATGCAAACTCCTGTTGCCCAAAGTTTATTACAAAGTAGTAGCTGTTTACAATACATGTTCTATAAGATTATCTGATCTCTTGTATATAATATTCAATGTGAAATATGTACTAAAATCAAACTTAGGTGAGAAGTAAACCATTTAAATGAACATGTTTGTTTGTTTGGTGCTTTATGGCACAGCAACACAAGCAGGGCTATTTAATGCCTAGGCAATCCGAGAATAAAGTTATAACGAAATGTGCCACATTTGCTTCATATGAATTTATTTTACTGAAAGATTGTTTCTGTTATGACAACGAATTTTTTTTAAAGCATGAGGTTGATTTGTATTTATTCCAAAAATCTTTTTCAAGGTTTATGAATATTAAATACTCTGTAATCTTGCAAAATTACCCTTTATTTCCTTAATATTAAATGTTTGTGAAATAAAATTTTTGTCAGTTTGAAGTAACTTACATTACTTGATAAAAATTAATTGTCTGGGAAATGCTTAATGTGAATTTCTTGCAAGAAAACAAATTTATTATACATACAAAAAATTATGAGGCAGACTTAGTTTAAAGGTTATTATGCCGACTTTTTCAACAAAGGCAATAAATAAATAAAATTAGTTAAATAAAAAAGGAATCTATACACGAAAGTTTTTTTATGGTACTGGTATTTCTCTATTTAAAGGCATACAACCTAAGTAAAAACAAATGAAATTATATATTTCTTTTTTCAGTTCGTGATTACTTATTTAGTTGAAAAATTACGATTCAGGCTGTTGCTGAGGCCGAAATCAGGCTAGTATCGGATACTTTGTGATAAAATACGCGATTTTTCATTATTGTCTGGCAGACAAAAATTCGCTATTTGCCACGCCTATATTCATGTAACCTCTAACTTGACCTCTCCCGAAGATTAAGAATTTTAGCCATGCGCAAACACGTGTTTGCAAAAATAATGGCGTGTCCGCAACTAGATCAAATACCAAAACTTAGATTCTGAAAGGAGGGGGGGAAAAAGATCTCTTGGCAAATTATGGCAGCACACACATATGTATTGGTGACCAGCATGAGCAATGGGATAAAAAGAAGTCCACTTTGAGCCTGAAAACTAATCCAGAGGTCGCCAAATTCTTGCTGGATACTAGTGAGTCTCAATTTTGCAATGAACAGTCAAGTTTTTATACTGCTATTTTATTTCTGTATTGTTAACTCTCTATCAAAACTCTTAAAATAACATATTTTATATAAACTTGCATTATTCCATTTAGCTTGAAATAAAATGTCACAGCCCTGCAACAATATCGCTGAAAAACCCACATGTACACCACTGCTATTTTTTAGGCTACAAAAGGGGAATTTAATGATCATCTCCATTTTCACATGCAACCATAAGACTTTATTTAGAGGCAAGCAGTCACTACTGTTTTTTTAAAATAAAAATTATATATAATGTAAATGGTGATGGCTGTAAATGAAAGTAATGCAATACAGTTAAGTATATTTTTTTTCCTACTATTATTTGTAAAGTATATATAATTATTGTGTCTAATGAAACATTTATTTTCCCTTGCTATATTAGTTATAAATTAAATGGCAGTGCAAGGAAAACATCAGAAACAGAGGAATGTCACAAACGACATGGCCACAACTTCTACACCTGGGCCAACAATTCGTAGGATACAAATTCCTGCTCTGTCTGATATAACCTCATCAGAATCAGATATGGCATCTGTGTAAGTATTACTACATTTGATTAAATTTTATGTATATTTACTTGTTTACAAATATTTTGGTAGATGCACATCTAAGGAATTACCTGGAAATGTATCATTCTATATTAGTTTAATATTTTGCAGTTGGTAAAGATTGTACATTTTGTTAAAATATGGTTTGTTTTATTTAGAATAATATTTTTTTTGTAAATTGTTTGTTGGCATATGTCTATTTTGTTATTGATATGTTCCTCATCAATGCTGTTTGTATTTTAATTAAAGGACCTCAAGGGAGAATAGTGTTTGACTAAATTAGTCACACCTTTAAATAAATTATTATTATTATTTCTTGAAGCATTATCATTCCCATCATAATAACCAAGATAAACGATAATGCTTTTTTTTTAAATATAAAACTAAAGATTCCCAAGTTCAACATTAGTATTTACACATTTCAAACTTTTATTTTAAGGGATTCGGTCTTGTCTGAAGTTGAAAAACTTAAGGAGAAGGAAAGTGTTATGATGGAAAGTCTAAAAGTTTTATCAACCCATTTGAGAAAGTATACTAACAAAAGAAAATTGTGATATATACATAAAAGGGGAATATTTGTGTTAATATACTAAAAAACAACCATTATGATATATGCATGATATATGTAACTAAACTAAAAGTAATGTGTAGTATTGTATTGGTATTTGTGGATGGTATTTGTGTATGAACCATAAAGTTGCTCCCAAAAAAGCTTTCTATTCTGTGTATTATGAAAAAGTAAAATTTGTGTAATTACAATTTATCATAAATATAGTATTGATGCATAATTGAAATAATGAAGATATACTGGTTATCACAGAAAGAAAATGAATACATTGTATTATAAATACAAACCACACTAAGGCCATAGTTATGGTTTGTCCGTTTAGTACACATGGAGAGGGGGGGGGTCTACTGATAATGTATGTACACATATACCTCAATAGTAATTTGTGTAATATGTAACCTGTTTGACTGGGTTCAGTTGGTGTTCGAGTTTTAGTGGACAATAGACAAACTTTTTAAAGTTATGCAGCTTATTTCTTAGACGCAGCCCAGACATTCAACATTGGTGGACTATCTGTTATATTAAATACATAATATTATTAATCCTTGATCTTTTCTGTTTGGATTAGATAAAGGCTGTTCTTCAGAATGGTGAGGGCAATCACATGTATGCAGATGGGGTGTGTGTAAAAAAAAAAGTATGCAAGTGTACAGGGAGGTAGGGGTCAAGCTTTGCCTGATTTTTGCACACATGCCCATAGTTGGAATCAGATTTTGTTTCTGGATTTTTTACTTTTTTGCTTGCAATCTAATTCACACTGGTCTGAGCTATACACAGACAGGGGAACATTTGCAAAAGTAGGGTAAATTGGGGATTGGAAGTAAAAGGTGGATAGGAGTAAAATGATGGGTCAGAAGAAGAAAACACTCCAACTTTTACCCTTATGCAGATGCCGAATGATGTTTCTAGCACACCTAGGCATATATCTAAGCAAATAATTCTTGGAAGCAGATGTATTTCAATGTATTCAAAATTAGCCCACAAATGCGTTCCCTACCCCCATTTCAGGTGACAAGGGAACAAAATTGTAGGGGTGGAATGAATTGATTATTCTCTGCCTGTATAATGCTACTGTACATTGGCATTTTCATCAAAACAGATTTATGGGGATTTATATATTTAAATAGTTCTCTGCATCTGAATTAATTAATTTATTTAGTCATTTTACTTTGTTTCAGAAGTACAGCAGAACTGGAGAATTTCCAGAAGTTTGATTATATTTTATGCATCCAAAAGACATTCAGATAAGCCATCAGCTTTCAGAGCTAGGAATCTGTTGGCAGCTCTTGCTCATAACAATCATACTGACAGAAATGTCATTGTAAACACAGATGAAACAATAAGGTAATAAACTTTGTTCTTGTTTGTTAAGGTTATAATTCATTTTTATTAAAATATTAAGGCTTTACCTGAAAATTGATAAACCATCTGTTTGTGGTACAATTTAATCTTTTACAGAAGAAATTTTTTAAAATAAATTTCATAAACCAATTTTGGTTAGAGTTAGTCTAATGTAATTAGAAAATTCTGTAAACAATCTAAACATTTTTATGATATATGGGTAAGATACAGATTTGCTATTTTGACATTTTCATCTTGTAGCAAAATGATTTGTTACATGTAATTGTATGCAGTTTTTATTTGGACTTTTGAGAATTTAAAAAATATAAAATGACATTGTCAGTGAAATGTTTGCATTTTCTTGTCAGATACTAAAGGTCATTCAACAAAAAAGTGAGAGATGGTCTGCAAACCCAAAGAAAGCTGATCAACAGTACCTGTATATATTCTGGAAATAATTATGAAAATATTGAAAATGAGGTTAGATGATAGAGTTGGCATGAACCAGCCAGTTGTTTTGGACATAAATGATCCTAGGTGAATATCTGATGTACTTGCTCCAATGCCACCACCACCACCTACTACAGAAGAGATTGTTACAAAGCAGAAATCTCATTTTAAGTTAAAATGATTTAGGCCTTTTAGTCAGGTAACACCTATTGATATCAAATTGTTATGGAGAGACTATTATAGTGATTGTATGGTAAGAAATGATCCCTACCATGGACCCATATAGACTTTGACCAAGTCTTTCTTGAAGTGTCTACTATGAGCCAAAGTCCAGCATCTGTTTGATTTCCAAGATTCAGTTTATCTTCAGACCACTGTTGATTATGTTCTTATGCTTTTAAAACATGCATCTGAACAAAAAGATGTAAGACCTTTTCTAACTTTTCATACCCATTGCATTTATACTTGTCTTGTATGTATGTTTAGATTGAGGTAAATGCAGTGTATTTTGGCCATATGATATATAAAAAAGCAGAGCAGAGACTATACATTGTAATTCATTTTAATCTAATAGGAGTAACAAGATTAAAATCATGTAATTCCAAGTTGGTATTAATGCATAATAAAGTACCTTTTAATAATTTTATTTTCTAAATGTTTTGTGTAAAATTGCAGTCAGATTTCTAGCATACTTTGAAGAAGAAAAAATGTACATTGGAGCAAACGACTTTAATCCATACTCTTCATCTTGATTTCATTGTTCCCGCTATACATTACTGTACCTATCAATAGACAACACACTGAAGCATTAAAATTGATATGTAACTGAACTGGACCCTTTTTTCCAACAAAACTCATCAAAGAACATGTGTTGTGCCATGTGAGTGCATCTTAATTTAGCTACACACTTTTTAGATTTATTACAAACATCCGGTATTAGGACTGCATGTTTATGGTTTTATTATTTGCCTAAATACTGATAGATATGATATGCATTGCTTAAAAGAGTTTTTGCTTCACTTATATATATATATATATATATATATATATATATATATATATATATATATATATATATATATATATATATATATATATATATATATATATTTCATGAAAATGAATTACATCAGAAAACAGCATTGAGCTTAACAACATTGTTTCGAATTCCACAACATATTATTGATATTATTGTCCCATATTTCTGACTACATTATTAAATATTTATGTTAAATCTTCTAACACAAAATATTTAGACTTTGTTTTAATTAAATTATATATTTTGCTGAAGTTATTTGCCTAAATTTTTAAGAATACAATGTAATGAAGTGGTTTATCACAGGTGCAGCATTGTCTGCCATTACAGGTTCACATACAGTTTCAAACTAATTTTATGAAGAAAATAATGCTGTTAACTTCTGTTTTAAAAAAAATAAAAAATTAGAAATGATCTTCACCAATTTGTAAACAAATTACTATTTACATACTGGTCTTGAACGTTCCATTGGCCTAATGGTAAGAGCATCCACCTCAGATGCAAGAGGTTGGGGGCGTGGCTTTGATCCCTGGTCAAGTCATACCAAATACATAAAAATGGTAATAACAGCTGCTTCATTTGGTGCTCAGCATTAAGAGGTTAGTGTATGGACTGGTCGTCCTACTGTCAGGATAATGTAACTGGGTGGGATGTCATGCTACATGTCTACGGCGTGATGCCTCAGTGCTAGACATCACTATAAAATGCCACACTGCAAAAATCATAGCAATATGACTGAAAAATTGTTCAAGGTATGTTAAAAATCAAAATCACACACACTGTTACAATTTTGAAACATTCGAGCAGTGATATATTGCTGCAAACAGAGTTACAGGTCAGTTAGCAATTAAAACACCCCAGTGAATGTGTAAGAGTTTGTTTCTCTATGTAGGCTAATTGGTATCAACAATGCATAAATACATTTCGCCTTGTGTTACCACACTGCCAGAACTTAATGGATACATCAAGGAAGGTATAAAGTACAACCAGTCATTTTACGTCTGAAAAATCAAGAGGGCAAAGTCTCTTCGCCTGTTAACATGACCCCTGCATTCCTGAATATGAAATGTATATCTGAGCCAGTTTTGCATTGTACTTCGTACATTCTATATATATATATATATAAATACAGTCAAACCCACTTATCTCGACCTCGGTTATCTCGACAACCCGCTTATGTCGAGCGTTTTGGTCCGGTCCCGAAAAAATCGAAAATATTCTTCTTTGTTATGCTATTTTTTACCCGCTTATCTCGACCTCTGTTAAGTCTATAACCCGGTTATGTCGGGCATAAGTTTCGGTCCGAAGTAACATGTGGACCCGCTTAATTCGACGAAATGCAACTTTTTAACGTCAATCTCACAGAAATTGTACAAGAAATAGCAAAAGTGATCGATTTTCAGGCACAATTTTGGTCCGTTACAGCAGTAGTCACATGTTTATTTCATATTCTTTCTATTTTTGCTTCGTAAGAGTAGCTTAATAGATTAGTTTATTAAGAATATATCATGTTCACTACATAAAATATTCAAGGATTCACAAAGACAAGAGTGTGCACAAATTACAATGTAACTTTATTTTACGAAAACGCAGAATCTTAGATGTCAGCTACATGTGTATTTTATCATTTCCCTTTTATTTCTTAAGGTACATTTCAGATATGAATTATGTTCCGAAGTACATGTATACAAGAAATAACAATCAAGGAGATACAAGTAATGAAATATTATGTACATGTACACATTAATAATCAATGTGCAGACGGAAAAGTGCTGATCGGCTGAATATTCAGGTCATGAAATTGCTCCGTTTTTAAACCATTTTAGTGTTGTCTCGTCGACATCATCGAACTTTGCGGAACGCATTTTCTTTCTATCGGGACCAAATTGTCCAAGTTCATAAGTAGTTTTGATTTTATCAGCAATTTTCTTCCAGCCTGAAATAGTGTTTGATGGAATGTTGTACTTTTTTGCCAAATCAGCACACTTTTCGCCTTTTTCAAGTTGTAGCAAAATTTTATACTTCAGTTCAATGTTTTGGTTTGAAATCTTTCTCTTTTGGAACATTTTTTTCTCTCTCATGAAACAGCATATACTGTACATGTACTTGTCAACAGAAAATAAACAGAACAGATATATTTCTAGGCAGAATATCACCCTATATATATGCTCGTATATATGCACGCGAATGGATAATCTCAGGCACTTGGCTTCTATACAATGGCAGTCGAGGCCCCATAATTTAGTTCTCATGCTTGAGGTCTTCTTAATTTTGTTTTGTTTTCTTATTTGTAATATATCTTATTTAGGTCTGGCAGAAAAATTGGCTTCCATTGTTTTAATTTATTTTCAAAATTCCTGTGAATACCAGTAAAGGGGAACCCAAGTAGGCAAAAAAAAAAAAAAAAAAAGAAAATAAGAATCGGCACACTTGAAAGAATCAAAAGTCAGTTTCCAGGGTCGGTTTGCTTTGCAATAAAATAACCTTTGTATTTGATATCCTGCCGGTAAGTTCAAAGAATTAGTTTACTGCTCGCTACCGGATGTGTTTATTCACCACCCGTGCATCTATTTATTTGTCATCTGGAATCATAATTGATACAAACTCGCATTGATGCCTGCGGGGTAAGTAGTCTACTCAACATTAACTTGCTTTAATAAATACTCTTTGTAACCCATGCTAGCGAAACGAGTGTCATTTGCACTCACAGTCAATGTACATGTACATGTATTTTCAAAAACATTTATTGATCTTTATCTGCGAGATACTGTCATATATTAACCTGGATATAATACAATCTTGGTTATTTTGCACCTAACACCGCATTATGCGTGAATGGTGGGTGCCTGAAAGCAATCGGTGGATGTTTCTCTCTCACTCTCTCGTTTGTGATTTTCTTTGATCCATTTTTCAATCTGATAACATATTCAAACCTCTGAGTACAACCAAACATGATTTGTTTTTCAATATTCACATCAATTATAAAAATGCGTCGTGTGTTATCTGACATAAGTGATGCACACTACAGTAATGGATGCATACGCTACATTTGATATAAGGAGTTCATAGATATATTTTTTCTTTAATAAATTACTTATGATGATAAAAAAGGAATAAATGATAACAACACCAGGTTAGTTCATTTCATTTTATTATCAATTAAGCGTTTTGTTTATTTTATTGTAACATGCAGTGGGAGGGGATTCCAGTAAACACCAGCAAGAGACGGGAGTAATGCTCAAGGACATTTTTAAAATTACCGGTTTTTATGAACCCGGATATCTCGGGACCCGGTTATCTCGATGATTTCTTTACACCCCCGACGTAATCGAGATAACCAGGTTTGACTGTGTATATATATATATATATATATATATATATATATATATATATATATATATATTAAAAGAAATGCAATAGGATAGAGCGTTCGCCTCGGAAGTGAGAGGTCGTGGGTTCGATCCCCGGCCGAGTCATACCAAAGACTTAAAAAATGGTACTAACAGCTGCCTCGCTTGACGCTCAGCATTAAGAGGTTAGTGTTAGGACTGGTCGGCCTGGTGTCAGGATAATGTGACTGGGTGGGACATCATGCTACATGTCTGCGGCATGATGCCTCAGTGCTAGACATCACTTTAAACTGCCTCACAGCAGACATCGTAGCGATATGACTGAAAAATTGTTAAAGCTACGTTAAAAATCCTAATCAATCTTTTATAGGAATGGTACACTAGTTTCTCATATAAAAGTCTCTGGGAGACAAAGAAAAAGGAACAACAGAGGTAGAAATTAGACTGGAGGGAATTGGACTACCAGTTCAGATAAAGGTCATACAAACGAGTAGGAACACAGGACAGGAGGAAAATCTACTACACTAATAAGATGATAAAATAGGCCATAACTTGGTCGATTTTTTAAAGACGAGTGATAGGGTTTTAATTTGAATTTCAATTTTTGACTGTTATTTAATGATATTAAATTGTTGTTTATTTGACTTTCACATTTTGTGCATTCATTATTTTAACTGTTGGCACCACTGACTGCGAGCTCTGAGCATTGCATCTCTCTATGATTACTTCAATTCCTCACAAAAAAAAGGCTGGCGTGGGGGTTGTTTGTAATAATTTAAATAATATTTGGAGCACCTCACCCAACCTAACATAGAAAACCTCTATATATGCCATATATGAGCATTGCATCTCTCTATGACTACTTCAGTTCCTCACAAAAAAAAGGCTGGCGTGGGGGTCGTTTGTAATAATTTAAATAATATTTGGAGCACCTCACCCAACCTAACATAGAAAACCTCTATATATGCCATAATTATTCTTAGATGATATCCTTCAGTTTTTTTATGCCTGACTGTACTCTTGAATTAAAGTTATGTCTGTACATGCACATTTGTACATATATAAGTTTAGTACATTACATAATATATAAGTTTTACAGTGTATGCAGTTGTGTACATTCATCTGAGTATTCAAATAAAGGGTATAATTATTTCTATGGTAAAGGAACACATTTTAAAAAACTGAAAATTTGATGCTTTTAATTGGTGTCAAGTATATTTGATTTAGTTGAAAAAAGACACCTGATGATGGTCATGTGTGAAATAAGAATTCAAGGTTGCTTTGATGAACTAGTATTTTAGTCTTAAAAACCTTATTCTGTTTCCAGAGCCATTTTGTTTTACATGTAATTGAAATTAATGAGCAGTATCTGGATAGAATAGTATCCTAGTGTTTGTAGTTCTGTTGATACTTACAAGCCAATCTGTATTCTTGAAACACTGCCACAAGTTTTGCTTTCTCAAATCATTATGAATATGTGTTATTTATCATTTAACTTAAAGTGTTACTGTATATGCATGATTAAAATCATGTTCACCAGTGTACTTTTTGCTCTTTGCATCCGAAGACAGTGCTAGTCAACTTCAATTCATCCTACGTTTTTAATAGTCTCCTCGCAGTTGCTTTCAAAACATAGCCATACATATAATCATTGTTTAGTGGGTAGGTAGCAAAAAAAATGTTTAACAAAACTTGTTCATGCAAAATAAAAATTGCATACTACAAAAGAAATGATTTATACAACTTAAAATCAACGTAAGTTATATTATTCACACATCATATCATTGGATAGATCACCCAAGTCTTCCTTGAGTAAAGCCATCGTACTGGCCAAAATTATTTATCCATTATATGCCATATGCTACAGCTTGGAATGACATGTCTGTTGCCAGTACTTAGGTATCCATTAAGTCCATAAAATTAACTGCCTATTAGCAGTTTGCTTTTTCCCTTGGTTGTAATCATTATCTTCTTCTGCTGCCAGGACATCTTGCATATACCTCTGTGCAACAAGGAGCATGACTTCATCTATAACAACCAGGTCAAAGTCCTGCAGAAATTTTTTTAAAAATTGACAGTAAAAAAAATTCCAAATAAAATAAATGCATTAAATGTTATGTGGGAAAATATTAATTTGTGTGTTATGCAATGAAGCAAACGTGTAAATATACAAACAAATGCGCAAATCACATCGACTATCGGATACGTGAGCGTGAGGTGGTAATGCAAATGCACAAGGAAATAAACTTTATTCTGGGCCTAAGAAGTGGCTTTTGTGAGACCTTTTAATAGCGGTTCTGATTACAATGATACAAATTATCATATTTTTAGCTGGTTTATCTTACAACATAACACAATCTCACAAACACAGCAAGTAAACACTGTCAAGAATGGCCCCTTAAAGAAACCTCTTATTGTCAGGATTTTCCATGATATTGACTTTTTTGCCTATTTGTAATTTATCATATATAATGAGAAATCTATAAGCAATACATATATTGTGGGTGACTATAAAGAACTAAGGAGAAGGACAGACGAAGAAATACGAATAATAAGGCAATACTTACATCAAAAGAGAAACATGCCTACCTCAAGTGCCATATTTGTTGATGCGTGTCCTGTGAAACTGCGACTTCAGAGAATATCGGTAAATTCCGTTTCTGCATAATTAATTAGCAATCCGTACAGAAAATCGTTATATTTTCATTGATTAAACTTACAGTTGTACATTTTTTGAAACTGAATGACCTGTAATTACTTTTTTTTTTTTCTACTATACTTTTCATAATATCATGCATTTGCAAGAACAAAAAAGTCGAAAATCTTAGGTTGTATGCCAAACCTTCTCCAAAATTGTTGGCAAGATTATGTCTTAACTGTATTTCATGTAAAAATATGCTTTAAATTGCACAAATATAGATAATTTTAATTAGTTGTATGTATAATATAAAAACATTCATCATACTTGGCACCTGGAAATGTGAATCAGAATTTCTGTGTCACTCATTTGTCTGGATTTTCAGTATGTGCAGTTGTTCCTTAACTATTCATTAGGTTAGTCCCACTTTTGTCTTCTCAGACTCCACCTCATTACTTCTGGTAGAAATTTCTACCAATAATAATACTAATAATGATATTTACTTTATTTAAAGAAGAAACTCATTTGGTCAATAAACAAATATTCCTAATAAAGAAAAGTGACTTTATAAAAACCAACGTTTTATGCACCAAAATGTGTTTCTTTTGAAACTTTTAGTACAAATTGATGGTGATTTTGAAAATCTCACTTTTTGAAGCCGATTTAAGTTTTTTTGTTTTTGGATTAACGTAATTTTTAAGTGAAAGATTTTCTGTACATGGCAGCCAGCATAATTGGTAGAGGAAAAACCCAGGGAGAAACCCGATCAAGAACCACTAACCCATTGGAAGCTACTAGCAGCTTTTTCCCATGCTTGCTTAGGTCAAGCCTGAGACTAGAAGGCAGTGATTGGTAAAGGTAAGTGCTTTAGACCACCTGGGCCCCTGCAGAGTTAAATATGATTGCTATAAAGGTGCATGCAGTGTTGCTTCTTGAGTGAGATCAGGATACTTGCACCTTGAGTGAGATCAGGGGACATTGACCCCAAACTACCCATGTTCCCCTAAATTTAAGAATTTGTGTGCATAAAGGGGAATGGGTACATCAAGTGTATCTGATAGCTAACCAAGATGCGTGATCTGAAAACGATGTTAAATGAGTTGAGGTTTATTTCAAGCTCACATTTGCATTCTTCAATATTTGCCAGAATAAAGCCAACTAAATAAGCTGGCATATTTTGTTATATAACAATACAATACATTTGCAGACATCCAAAGAATGTTAGTATATTGAATTATTCTTGTATTTTTATGGAAGTATTGTTAAGTATTGTTTTTGGTAGAGATGGCACTCATCTATTTATTTCTACCTAAATTTGGACATATTTCTGGTGACATATTGATGTATAAATCTTGGTAGGAAATTATTACATTAATTTCTTTCGTTGCAAGCCTGAAAGATCTTAAGAATTAATTTGGGACATTGGCTATATGCATTATGATTATGAATTGTTTCATATTTTTCATCATATTTAAGATGTGAAAACTGACACTCTTTTCAAAGAGTGATATGTATAGTTTATTAAAAAAAATACTTTTCAATAACTTGATTTAGTAATTCTTATGAAACTACTAAGTGAATATGTTTAGAAAGCACTATAAATTCCATTATGAAGTAAAAAGTAAAAGTAAAATTATAAAATTAAAACTAAACCAGAATTTTGCCAGAACTTTGTGCCAGAAAGTAGTCATTATTCACCACTTGTTTGCCTGAACTACCACATATTAAAACTGCTAAATGTTTGCCAGTTCTGTTTCTGCAAATAGTATTTCAGAAAACTAATTTAAATATGAACAATGACAATTCCAGATGGTCATGATATACACACATTAGGTTAACTGTCTGGTTAAGCTAGGTAACCCACCGCTAAAGTGGCCCAAGTTGTTAGAGCATCTGCCTCTGATACAGGATGTCGTGGGTTTGAACCCCCGCAGAGTCATACCAAAGACTTTAACAAATGGTACTAACAGCTGCTTTGCTAGGTGCTCAGTATTAAGAGGTGTTAGGTCTGGTCAGCCTGGTTTCAAGAAAATGTGACTGGGTGGGACATCATGCTACATGTCTGCAGCATGAAACTGGCTTCATTCAATGTATTCTGCCAATTTATATGTTAAAATTAAAGTACGGACATTGTAAGTAAGGAACAATAGCCAGATTGCAACATGTATATGTTAGATCTTGAGGCTAATTATTCTGCTCCATAAATGTGATGAGTGTCAGCCTTGCGAACAGTGAGGTGTCAAAGACAGTTGTGTATAACATGGCCATAGGAACTTTTTACTGGCACCTTGTTTTGACAGCACATGGTTCACAGGTAAGTGATGAATTGCCTGTATTGAGTTCAAAGGAGCATCAAGTGGGGGTTGTAAATCCACCCTTGACAGACTACCGGGGAGGGAGCAATGTCTGCTAATTTTGTAAATCATGTGTGAATTGACATCCACTCAAGAGTTTAGCATGGCGTGGTCACTATGGAATCACAAGCTTAAATCTAGTATCTTGAAAACTAAACATCACTAGTTGCTAAATTGTGGAAATTATGTAAGGGAAGTTATAAGCTACTCCGACGTCATTCGAAATTTGCGGGAAACATTGTTATTCTGGGAATTACAAAGGAGCGTCGGACAGGTCAGTGGCTTGTTTGCGCGATTGTTGCAATCTATTACGGCAAGGTAATTGTACTTTAATTATGTGCAATATGTATACTTCATCATTTGAATTGTTAGTACATAGTTCCCATTTGTATGGTTTGATTCCTCTGTAGTGTTTGATCTACATGCATATTTTGAGATATGAGCAATGTTTATGTAAAGAATTAATATTGTAATTCGCTATTTGGTTAATTCGCAGTAACCTTGGGCATTCATTCATGTGATATTCTAAATTTGCAAATGTTGAATTATAACTATGTATAATGTGTTCAGGATATATCAGCACATGGATATGTGGATATCTGTGTACACTTTGCAGAAGTGTAATGTACTGAAATGTGTCTCATTATGGGATATTGTTCTTTATAACAAGATTGAGAATCTGTATATACTGTGTGATGAAATCTATTGATATATGGATGATAAGTAGTTGATGCCATGTATACCATACCAGGAAGTATGAGTATTTTGATGTGCACGAATGCATGACCAAAAAAGGTAATAACTTATCTGATGATAGATTGTTGTTTAGTGCGAGTCTAGATAGCTAAAGGAAAATGCTAAAGTCCTTGTGTGTTCATACAGGAAGCTTTTAGGGATAGGAGGAGCTGTAGGAGACAGACAAGGGAAATACCCTAGTACAGTTGGCCCAAGTCTTTGGGAGACTAAAAAAGGAGAGAACAGAGGCAGAAGTTTGAAGGATGTAGTTGATGGACCAGAGGAGTAATGGAGTACCAGTCAAGGGAAAAGAATAATACAGATGAGTAGAAACACAGGAAAGGAGGAAAATCTATCACACTACGTTAGATGATGAAATAGGCTGTCACTTGGTCAAGTGAAAGACGAGTGATAGGGTTTTGAATATTGAATTTAATTTGATTGGTATTAAATTATTGTTTATTTGAATTTCACCTTTTTTGTATATTCAGTAATTTAACTGTTGGCATCGCTGACTGGGAGCTCGGAGCTTTGCATCTCTCTTTCACTAATTCAATTTCTAACAAAAACGAGCCAGGGTGGGTCTTCTGTAATAATTAAATATATTACTGGGAGCACCCCACCCCAACTTAGTCCATGAGACCTTTACAGATATGTTGTTGGTTAGTGCTGTGTAAAATATTCATTCAGAACCAAGAAGCAAATTCAGTGAATATTTGTCGTCTGTTTGCAGTGGTGAGGTCAAAGTTCACAAAAATGTTACAGGGCAGATGTGGAATCAAGTTAAACCACCCTATCGTAATGGGTATTGGAGAAAAAATACACAAAAGGAATAATCATTTTTTTTAAAAAGAATGGCCTTGCATATTGAGCCTTGACTGATGCACGAGACACAAAGAAAATGTGCAGTGTAAGTGCAACATGGTTCATCCATGTACATTAAATTGAGAAGTGTAAATACAACATGGTTCATCCCATCTTTGCTAGCCAATCTTCCTAGGCAGATCAGATAGATACATGTATATTGGTTCTTCGTCCTAACGTCATTTATTGTATTTCATGAGTTGCATCCCTTACAATGTAACAACAACTAACCAATAGTGTGGCGCATTGTACATCAGCCGAAGATGGTTGGGGCAATTGACCTAAAAGTATACTTTGAAAATTTAACTTGTGATTATGTTCAAAACTGCTCCGGTGGCCTAGAAGATGGAGCATCTGCCGCGGAAGGTCATGTGTTCAATTCACAGCTGAGTCATACCAAAGACTTGCAAAAATGGTACTAACAGCTGCCTCGCTTGGCACTCAGTATTAAGAGGTTAGTGTCAGGATAATGTGACTGGGTGGGACATCATGGTACATGTCGGCGGCATGATGCCCAAGTGCTAGACATCACTATAAACTACATGTACCACACTGCAGACATCGTAGCGATATGGCTGAAAAATTGTTAAAGCTATGTTAAAAATCCTAAGCAAACAGACAGACATACCTTTGGACTAAACACTATTTTGAAATTGATATATCAAAAACAACACCTATTCTCACTGACCAACACCTATTCTGACTGACAAATATCTACTGTGTATTTGTTATGACAAAACTCCATGTTAGACAGACCGACACACATTCTGACTATCCCTTTGAAATTTTTTTATGGAATAAGGGTGTAATAGATTGGTGCTGATGTATCCAGAGAAAAACCCATAGACATATCAGCAAGAAAAGTGCTTTGGCAGTAGAAATGAAGAAAAAAAAAAAAAAAATTCTGTAAAAACATTTATTAAATTTTGAAAGCTAACTGCATTTTAAAACTTAGAAAAGACTAGACATTACTACAAAATACTACACTGCTGTACAAAACGTTTATCCCATGTTACAAAACTGCTTCCTAAGATCACAACTATTCTGAAAATCATGTTAATGACAGTGTGATGATGGTCATGAACCCTTTAATGTGGAGGAGGATTATCATTTTGCATTAAGTGCACAAAATCCTTTCTCTTCAAAAGATTATGAACTTTTGTAAGTAAGTTTGTACTACATAAAGTGTCCCAATCACCATTTCTCTGTATCGGATAACTTGTGAGAAATTTGTTCCTCCTTCCACTTATTACAAGAACTGTACAGTTAATGGTACATTATACACATGCCATGTTTATTAGTCTTCTGTGCATGTAGGACATGACTCAAATTACTGACCAATAAAATTGACCTTTGGTCAAGGCATGTGGTCCTGAACTAAATCTACTCTGCATAAAACAATAGTTCTTTTTCAGACTGACCTCTGAGTGCATGCCATCTATAATCAAGGAACTTACCTAAAATAATAAAATTTATTCTGTTCAAGCTATTATTATCAACTATTGGGCAGAAAACTAGTTTGCTACTTACACTAATGCTTAATATGTTCTTGGTTTTAATGGCACTTGTAAGACATTATTGGCAATATAGTACCATAGACATAATAGCTAAGTCCCCTTCTTAAGGGCACACCATAAAGCGGACCTGGGATGACGTTTCAGTCACTGGGACTTTTTGATCCTGAAATAAACCGGATTCTAACTTACCCAAAGTGCAAGCTTTTTCAAAAAGTTTGGTAGCTGTAGATTGTGGACAGATATTAGCAAACAAACAAAGAGAACAGACAGAAAGCATCATAACACATTCTGCTGTATGGTGGATATCTAAAACCTGAGATTTGGTTGCATGGTCCATGACGGAGTTTGGGAGTTATCAAACTTATTTGCCAGGTTTTATAACTCCTTGATTTTGTTCATGTTTAAGCAAAATATATTATAAATTCATTCTTACTGCTGATATTTTGTTTCTGGATGCATGTCGTATCTCCCTTGAGAGCAGAGCTATTTTACTCACTGATCTAGCTTAGGTTACTGTAGTTCTCTATAAGTACCGACATACAGTGTGGACGTAAAGATCTAACATCAAAGCATGTACATTTTCAGCCAAGTTGAAGGATCCTGGCTATTATTCACTTGAAGCTAGCCCTATGGTAGAAGTGTGTGTGTGTGCTATTTCTAAATATTTTCCACTGTTCAGTCCAATTAGATGCATGGTGGACTCTTGGGAAATGTGCCTTGTGCCCTCCCTTCTGGAAAAGCACCTGGACAGACACAATTAACATCCAAGAATCAGCTATCCCTACTCTAAAATTTAAAACTAATAACACACCCAAAAATTACATTTGTGGTTTAAATTATCTACTGCCCTTCCTTAGAAGGCTTCAGTCCAAGTGATGCACCATAAAACTTGTCTTCACAACAATCTTAGCAAATTTTCTAAACATGAAGGGTAAAACAATTTTTACACAAGGACATGGCTCTAATGACAAAACAAGAGTCATGAGCTGATTGCACATAATATTGGTCAACTCGATCCTACTGCATCTACGATAAGTTCAAATTTAAACACAAACACAGCATAGACAATTACAATAACCAAGTTATTCTACCCAAGTGATTCAACCTTTTAGTATACAGAAACTAAATGTCACTTGAATATAACCATCAACATAACCACAATATTCTAAATTTTTAAAAAAAATTAATACTGAGAATTCAACAAACATTTATTTTAAAGTCTAATCTAACTGTGCCTCTGAAACAAGGCAAGGTTTAAAATCATGTAATTTCTCTAGGAAATTTAAGTAATTTTCCATGTTAAGAAAATAAAGCAGAGATTTTTTTTCTCTTAAATATAAAAATTTAAATTCTGTTTTCTAATGTAGCTTTGATTATGATACAACAAAGTTTAACATCACTTGTTATATCAACAGTACAAAAATGAGCAAATTTAATAACCTTCCAAGTCAAGAAATAAAGCAGAGATTTTTTTCTCTCTCTCTCATGAATACAAATTCAAATTATTCTTTTATTCTTTCTAAAACAAAACTTCCCAGAGCTATTCAGGACTTGTCAACATGTCATGCTGAGAATGAAATACTTTATAAAAAAAATCAAACCTAATCATGTGTCTTATGTATAAAAAAAAATGTTAAAAGGGTAAAATCTGTTGTATGACTCATCTACAATGGGGAAAAATTAGATTAAAAAGTAATCTGGACCACTGCAGAAATTAAACTGATAGTAACTTTAATCTTATATTTTTCATCTAAAAGACATCTAAAGACAATGGAATCAAGCAAACATTAAAAAAAATAAAACAATATCTATTCCCAAGTCATCTCCATGTTTTATGTCATTATGAATGAATATCTGGATTATTCTAATGATTAACTTTTAATGATGACTGACAGAACAGTTAATATCCTCAGAAGTACTTAGTTATTTCCCTTTAAGATTTTAATATTTAAGTAGTCGTTAACAACTGTTCACCAGTGAAATCCTAATTTTTTTTTTACTAAAGTTTCAAAGCAATTGAAATTTTAAACATCTTTAATCTTAAAAATCAAAATTTTAAATTTATAGTATCAATCAGACTACCAAAGAGGAACTTGATTGCTTTACTGCAATAAAAAATTACAATGATTAAATGCTGCAGGTATTTTCCTTCAGACATGACAGATAAAAGAAATATATAAACTATGCTACTCCCTCAGATTTACAATCTTTCCATGAAGTCTGAAAAGGCTTTAAATGAATGTATGAATGTCACACCATGTCAGATGCATTCAAATTTGGTCTGCATAAATACTACTTCAAAGACATAATTTCTTTTTATGAACAATCTGATCTCTGGAACTTTTGGGGGACAAAAATACATATTTGGATTATTTTTTCTATTATAAAAAAAAAAGTGAAATGAAACCAAAACAATTGATGAAAACCCTTTTTACCTATAACTTAAAATGTACTGATGCAGACTTGCTCCTAGGAAACTGATTCCAAGAAGGCTGTGAAATATCCAATACATTTCTTACATCATTACAAAAAACTCGTGTAAATTTGATCTTGTACTTTCAAACACTTATATTATTCGGTACAATTGTTTTATGATGTAAATGCAAGTGCTATGTAAAATGTTTCCTGAGATCCAAATGGAAAACCAGTGCTATTCAATGTTTCTCCTTCGGTATACATATAACTGATTTTTTTTCTATTATCTGGTCTGCTGTACTTGATACTGAAGCAGTCCAATTTTCCTTGTCAAAGTAATAACACAAACACCCTTGACAAGCTGAAGTGTTTTGAATCCCATGTTCTCAACTCCTTAGAGGAAGAAGAGTCGGTCTGACAACTCCTGTGAAGGTTCCTTGTGGATGTTTTGTCCAACAAGCTGGGCCAACTTGTGTGCATACTGAAAAAAGAAACACAATATGAAATCTTTACTAGGTAGAAACTGCAAATTAATGCTACATTTTAATGTAATAAATAGACATCCAACAGATTTCAAGACTGTTGTCATCAAAATGTCTATATAAACAAGCTAATTGCCAAACTCTTAATATTGTTATGTATATTTAATGTGTTGTTTGTTGTTTTTATTCTCAATAATTATATATGTATAATTGTTTTGTTTAATTGACATTAATCCAAAATCAGGTTCACTATGTACCTGACTAGGGACTCTTGAGTTTGTAAACAACATAATACATAGGTAATTGTTCTCCAAAAATATTAGGATCATTACCATTGGAGGTAAACATGTTTATCATATTCTGAGTCTAGAAAATTCTTTATTATAATTTTAATACCAGACCTTGTCTTGTTAACTTAAAATGTTTTGGAAGTGAACCATTAGACCATTATTGTTCTTTTGTAGTGTCTTAGTTTTTTTTTTAAATATCGTATTTACTTCAAAACTGACTCATTCTTGCCTTGAAGCAGAATCAGACTTCTTGTGTTCAGATTTTCATTTGGGTGGAATTAGTTAGTCAATTATAATTCATTGGAAATACAAAGTGCTCATCAATAACATTCCAGAACGTAAACATTAATTTGGAATTCTAGTTAAGTCAGACAAGGACATTTTTGGATTATACTATTGTGATATATGTCGACAGATTGTTATGTTAGCAAATCATCTCGATTCAGGTTGTTGGCACATTACCATGTTCAAGACTACATGCACATCAAAACATTCAATATTAAAACATATTTGAAATACCAATGGAATTGGAACATTAAACATTTGGACCTATTATAGAACTTTGTGACTTAATTCACAACACTGTAAATTCATATTAAATTTTCACACTGTACACAAGGGAAATAGGGGCCTCCGAGTAGCTGAGTGGTCTTCATTACAGATCACTACCATCTCACCTCTGTCTGCGTGGGTTTGAGTCTCAGATTCAGCCAATGTGAGAAAACTTGCCAGTAGCTTCTCGTGGGTGGGTTGTTCTTTCCAGGGAGTTTCCTGGGTTCTTCCTCCACCATTTTAATTCTAGCTGCCATGTATCATGTGCTGAAAAATGGCATTAAACCCTACAAAAACAAGGGAAATAAACTATTTGTTGAATTTTACAAAAATTGTTGCTTAGTTTAAGACCACAGGGTCATAACAATATTCTCATGAAGTTTCATAACTGTGCAGAGAGTAGTGTTAGAGAAACTAAGCTAAATGCAATAGATTTAATGATGGCACCTGTGATAATGTTTTCAGAAAAAGTGATTCCTATATTTTGCCACAGCCAGAATTATGTCTGTTGGTTGTGGGTTTATATGCAGTTTGCCCTCTGACTCTGAAATGACTTTTTTTAATGGAACAGCCATAAGCATGTCCTACATAAATATACAATCTTGTACAGTAATATCTTGTAAAGTAATATTTTGTACCGTACTATCTTGAAAGTAATATCTTGTATAGTAATATCTTTTGATAGTTCTTGAAAATCATTATTTTGATTCAACATCAGCTGCACAAAACAATTTTATGGACTGGATATACATGCCAAGGAAGTAGACCTATGTGAATATTTCAATCTGAAACTTTTTCTGATTCCTTTTGAGCTAATAAAACTAAATTTACCATCAAGGGCTTTAATCACGTCTATCAAGCTATTATTTCTCATGTTTGCTTGAATTGTAAATTGTTCCTCTTGTATCTCATACCTCTCTAGAATTGAAAAGTACATTTGCTTCACAACTTGTCACCAGTGCAAAACTCTATAAATTTCCATTTATTAATTCTTGCTCTTACAAAGCAGAATAAAAAACTCATTTGAAAGTAAATCTGATTATTTCTTGTAACAGATAATTTTTGTTTATGTCTTTTCCTAATGTACCAAACATGAAAACATAAAGTGATAAATAAAATAGGTCTACAGTTGGTGTTTTAAGGGAAATAACACATCCTATTGTGCTACATTCTGTACTCACTTGGCAGGGGGCTGGGACGCGGACAGTTCCTGGCCAGTTGTAGTACAGGTGAGTCATTTTGTAGGACAAGCGTTGTATGTGATTTGGTTGGAGCCCAGTATTATCATATACCACCACATAGTGGGTTGGGCTCACAGTACCTTGTCTCACATGCTGCGACACCAGGAAGAAATCGTACCTTTAGGAGATAAATTTTTTTTTAATTAGAATTGCAATAATGAGAAAAGAATCGTCTTCTACATCATAAAAGTTACTTCATGGAAGTCTTGATTAAAAAGTTTATACAAAAGAATTTGCATGCACATGGTTGAGAAAAATGATCGATTACTTCACAGGCTTGTACTGGATCCATTCACAAGTTGTACACCAACACTACTGATTAACAATTGAATGAGCATAAAATCAATCTCCAACAAAATAAATCTTCACTTGTATTAAGCCATGTGTACTATTAACAGAACAAACAGATTTTAATACAGTTAAAGCCTTATTGTAGCATAGAGGCAAGATGCCCACAAGTGTCTGTAAAGTATACGTACCATTCCCTCCTTGTAATTGTGTTATCTACCACTGTTCCAGGTGGTGGATTCTGCATCTCTCTTGAAGTCTTCAAAAAAACAAAAATACAATATAATTAATTCAACTAGTGCAACAACAAAATCCCCCCACCCCCCAATTATTTTTTTAAACCAACAACGCATATGGCAGAAAACGCATTTTAATGGCCATGACATACATTACAACATCATAAAGGGAAAACATTTATCCCTAAAGCCCTTGATATAATTAGCAGAAATTGAAGGGCAAAGTTCCTAGTCAAACGGGCAGTAACCTCATAAAATTCTGCCACAAATATGATGAAACTGATCAAGGTCTTCAAAACATAAAGCCTAAAACAAATCTGACAACAACTTCCTTGAAACATTTCTGAAAAAAGAAAATGTTAACTTTGCTTAACTGCATAAGCTGGTATGAAAAACGTTTTTTTAAAAAGAGTTTTAAAATTTTGACAAGATGTCCTTAAAAATTATATACTATTGTATAAAAAAAAAAGGACTGATTTTTTTGGCAGGACTCGGGGGGGGGGGGGGAGCTGTCTTCACTCTGAATATAACATCTGTATGATATGAACTCTGGTGATAGTATAAAGAGTCAAATAAGCTTCCTTTTTGCAACATTTTCTGGACTTGCAAAAAAAAGGCAAATGAAACTGATAAATGATCTATGCTAGATGTTGACCTATGTTGTGTTTGAGAGCTTGTTAAGAGTAGAAAATGCTAAAATATGGTGCAAGTCTGTATCTAATCTACACAAAGAAGAGCAAGCAGTAATGTGTTTACATGGTCAGGTCAGGAGGACAAGTGGTTTTCCTGAGCTCTGTTTATGACTTGGCCATGCCGAACATCTTTTTTCAATGTCATAAATGGACTGTACATAAAATAGTCATGGTCAAGGACACCCAGAGTATGGGATTCTGCACTAAAAACTGCCCCAACAGTCATAAATGGACTGTACATTAAATGCAGTCATGGTCAAGGACACTCAGAGTATGGGATTCTGCACTGAAAGCTGCCCCAACAGTCATAAATGGACTGTACATTAAATGCAGTCATGGTCAAGGACACTCAGAGTATGGGATTCTGCACTGAAAGCTGCCCCAACAGTCATGATTGGACTGTACATTAAATGCAGTCATGGTCAAGGACACTCAGAGTATGGGATTCTGCACTGAAAACTGCCCCAACAGTCATGAATGGACTGTACATAAAATGCAGTCATGGTCAAGGACACTCAGAGTATGGGATTCTACACTGAAAACTGCCCCAATTATTTATAATAATAATAATAATGAGGACTTTGTATAGCACCTAATCTTTCGAAGCTCTAAGCGCTTTACACCATCAATAATGATATGACTACACTATAGAACCAAAAATGACCAAAAAAAATGAAATTGGAAAACATAAAACATGTTGAAAACATATAAGATACAAAACATGATTAGGTCGCTAAGTTTGTCCCTGCAGTCAAAACAGGTGAGTCTTGAGAGCACTCTTAAAAGGGACCACTTTGTCTTTGTGTCTAATTTCAATCGGCAATTCATTCCACGCTGCTGGGCCCTGGTGTGCAAACAAACGTTGTCCATATGACTTTGTTTTCACCTTGGGAACAATGAGTATACGATTATCAGAAGAAGAGCGAAAGGATCTAGCTGGTGTATACCGTATTTTCGCGCATATATCCCGCGGGTTATACCAGATTTTACAAACCCCGCAAGGGGGGTGCGGGTTATATAAGGGTGCGGGCTATATCACAATTTTTTTACACATAATGATATTTCAACATATTGTTTGAAAAACGTAACTACATAACATATATTGTTCTAGTTTTGTTTTGCTAGGGTTGGATATTATGGCTACTACGGTGACTTTACAACAACTTACGGTATCGGGACCAAATCAACATTTCGGGATAAAAACTTAAAATTTCGTATCCGTCACATTTTCATAATCAATATTTTCTGTTTTCAATTGAAATAACTACGGTACCTAATTTTACCGCTGGGCCACGATCCACTGCTTCAGGTCAGCTTCAAGGTGAGGCCACTTTGCTTTAGGTCCGCGACGAGCACGTTTTCGTGGATTCATCTTCTCCAACGTTCCTTTTTCTTTTCTCCAACCTCGGATTACACTCTCATCAATATCAAATTTTGTGCCTGTGGCTCTATTACCATGCACTTCAGCATACGCAATGGCAGTTAGCTTGAAGTCGGCTGTGTAAGACTTTCGTTTCGGCATTTTTTAAATTAAACAGAAAGAAATTATTTAAACTCGAATCTACACTTCACAAGAGTACAAGATTATTTAAAAATGTCCGTGTTTATGTAGCCTGTAGTTGAGGCACAGCTCCTACGCACACAAGCACTGTGTACCGTGTTTTTCCTGACTTTTATTGAGCAAAGGTCGTCGGCTTACTTTGATGATGGCGCCGCTAAAGGCTCCAGTTGAAGGGTGAAACAAATACCTGTTTGTTATTGCTGCGGCAACTTCAGATAATTGTAGAACATTGAAACAGATTTGTTTTATTTGTTTAGTATATATCAGTGCTTCAAAGGTAATCAGTTCTCTTTGAAGTGTCAGCAAACGTATTTTTTCTTCTTCCATCTGGTATTTGTTTTTAAATTAGTGTCATCTGCTTGACTGTACTCATTTTACGTTTCCGCCTTCAGCGGATTCGGAGTTTGACTAGTCAGTTGCATAAAGTAATAAGGCCAGATATCATCATTAGCAGATTATGATATAACAGTGCACTGTTAGTATGGTTTGCCAGTTTGAGACAAGGACTTGTTATTTTAACAATATATTCCAGTACATTGTTTCCTGTCATGGTGCCTTCTATTTTCTCTACTCCAAACGCAAGACTGTATATACGGTTTTTATCAGCCAAAATTGGTGTCGCCACAAATATCACCAGATGGTATATTTTGTCACCAAAACGGAAAACAGAATCGCAGTTTGCTACATCAGCGAAGCCCCGTGATCCTGTAATTGATTTCATTTCCGATTGTAGCTGTATAAATATATCTATGGTTGCGGGTTATACAAAGGTGTGGGTTATGCCAACGATTTTTTACACAAAACCCCAAAACCCGCGGGCTATATGAGGGTGCGGATTATCTGCGTGTGCGGGATATATGCGCGAAAATACGGTACACATGGGTGAGGCTGGATAGGTATGTTGGACTGGAGTCTGTCATTGAAATATAGCACAGAGAACAAATTTTGTGTTTGATTCTGTATCGAATTGATAGCCAGTGTAGGGTACAGATCAGTGGTGAGGTGTGCTCTGATCGAGGTACTCTATAAAGATGATCTGTGCAGATGTGTTTTGAACTTTTTGAAGTTTCTGGAGTAAATATTGTGATGAACCAGACAGAATTGAGTTACAATAGTCCAGTCTTGAAAGTACTAATGAACACACGTGTTTTTGTGGCATCAACTGAAAGATATTTATGAATGGAACTGATGCGTCTCAATTCAAGATATGCAGCCCTGCAGATGTTCATGACATGTTGGTGCAATGTGAGAGTATTGTCTAGAGTAATGCCTAGATTCCGTACCGACTGTGAGAATTTAATGTTGGTGTTGCTGATATTTGTTGTCTGAGGTAAAGGATGTGAATGAGAAAGTCTTTGTGTTGTGATCAGAATAGTTTTATCATCATTCATCTGCAGCTTGTTACATGTCATCCATGATTTCACATCCGAAATGCACTTCTCTACTCCTTTATACATATTATGCAAGTTCTGATGAAGCATCAAAGGTTACTACTGATGATAATGCTTAACAGAGTGTCCCCCATATGAACTATCAACTAATAAACAAAAATTCTTTTGTTTCATTACTTTACGTGTCAAAAGATGAAATGGGAAAGATAAGCTTTATTTTTCTCTAGCTTTTACTGAGATTATACATCACAGACAACTTACTAGCACAATGTGTTACTGTTCTTACTATTTTCTGTGCAAGAGACAAAGATATATATGGAACTGACTAAGGGTTACTTAATTTACTTGACCAAACCGATTTCCTGAGCCTCAGATTGACTATATAAACATGTTTAGGGCATGCACACAAATAAACCATAGAGCAATTGTATCTCAACTGACAATTTGGTTTGGTGCTTTAAGGCACACCAGTACGAGCAGGTTATTTATTGCTATGGCAACTGGAGTAAAGTGCCTTGTCCAAGGATACAGTATGTTAACTGACCATCTCAAATTGCATAAGAATTCCACAACCTCCAAAAATTACAGTATGAACTCAAAAAAATTTAACTTATCATCTGATCAATTACAACTGAATTAAATATTTTCTTCCATCATCAAGTGGTGGCTGAAAATTCAGTTTTTCCTGTTGTTTTGATTATGATTTGCAAAATTAAATGGATTTTCTTAGTCAGGAACAAACCTATTCTTTCTCCCGACTTTTCTCCCCAAATATTTGGTATCTGGTATCTGAAAGCTGAAGTCTCAGTTACTATCTTTCTCAAGTAGCACTATTTATAAGAAAGATTATGAATTTTATTGGATATACCAATGCATACTCTTCAGCCAGTAGGGATTAACATCTCTGTTCAATAGGAGTCCAGGCTTTTTAACTGAACACAAACCTTCACCAATGTAAAACGTTCTAAAGAAAAACATACATCATTAATCTACAGGCTGTAATAATTTTGCAATCTTTCAAAAAATCTATCTTATATCTATATATGCTTGTCATCTAACATAACCAAATGAAATTATATCCCACAACAATGCCCATTAATTTTATTATTACAAGTTTCTAATATGCAGGTATACCTTAAGGAAGATTCTAGTGTTGATTCGTTTCTGTACTATCACAACAGCTATAGTTGGATCGTAGTCCTCGCCAAAGTTGGTGAAACAGGTCTTTAACTGTTCCACCTCATAACCGGCAACAATTTTCAGCTGGCCATCACCAACTCCATCTCTGAACACAATGATCTTCTGGGGAAGGGTATGGTTCACCTGTAATAAATCAGAATGTAATTAAAGATTACATGTACATATGCCACCTCTACAAAGCTTTTAATATTCTCCAGCAGCCATTGTAAACAAAATAAATTTGGACTATATGACCCTGACAATGAATTAATGACTCCATTAGGTTATATGCCATTTTTTTATATGAAAATATTGTGAACTTAACTTTTAACTACCACTATTACACCAGCAATTATTCCTAATACTTGCTTTTGAAGCTGCTTTCATTGTCCACCCACATAAGTCAGATTTTACTGAAACAAACTCAAGTAACAGCATAGTGATAGGCAGTATGACCACTGTTACAAGCCGATTTAAAGTTCTAATAATTACCTTGATAAGACACTACAGCTACACTTCACATGAAATTCACCCAGTCCACTCATATATTTCCTATACTCATTCACATGTATACTATATGACCACTATTACAAGCAGATTTAAGGCCCAAAATAATTACATTGCATAGCCACTACAGCTAAGACTTCACTTGAAATTCTTGCAGTTCACTCATATATTTAATATGCTTATTCATAAGTACAATACATGTGGACTGTAATATTTCACAATATACACTGTACATTTACACATCAAGTGTACAAATGAATAAACATTTATTCCTACATTCCTTAAAGAAAAAAAAAATTTAAACATAGCCCCAAAGCTGATAACTTTTAAAAATCACAAGTCATGATCCAAATTCTACAAGCTCTAACTCCAATTTCCATATGCCCAAAATTGTCCCTTGTTTTAATATTATTTGTCACACCACATTGACATTGCTACACTTCAAAAATGAAAAGATAGAAACAAATCCTATTAAATTAAATTGCATGTTTATTTGGAGCCCAAAAAATTTAATGTAAAAGGTATTTTTTTTTCTTCCAGGTCCTGAGTTCAGCCACTATCTAATTGCTCTATGTCCTCTTACTCCGTGGATAAACGGTGTTTATGTTAATTCACTTGTGGAGTATATCTCAACTTCCACAGTTGCTATTTACATGTTTGATGTTCCTACGTGCTGTTTAACCAGTGTTTCATTACACGTGTCAGCATGAGCAAGTGACAGCTGAATTATAATTATTCGTTAAATTTTAACCTGAAACATTTTGAACAATGCAACAGCAATTAAACAAGGCAATTAAAACATTAAAATACTTATTATTCTAGTGTTTTTTGTCAAAATCATTATTAGTCCTTCCTTTTTATATAAACCCCACTAAAAAATGGCCAATTTGTAATCAAAGACTCAATAAGTAACACAACCACATATGATTCTTTTATTACTTTTTATAATACCTAAAGAAAATCACACATTTGGCCTAAACTATCTGGATTACAACAATAATCAATTAACAGCTTGTCATGTATACATGTTAACCTTAATCCCATTACACAACAGGTATCACTGCAACAGAACAATGATTGCGGAAACAGTTCCAGTGCCCACTAGGCTGGTTCTGGCTAGTTTCTGTACTACACATAATATCCAAAATGGTATATTAGAAGCGCATGTTAAAGCTATGCATGCACAAATTCGAGTTAATGAGGTAATCTTTCCCCATTCACAGGTCACATGCTTCACTTAGGATACAAAGTTTACAGCTTTCAATAGAAGTATGATAGGTAAATGATCTTCATAAGGGTATCATCAGCAGGATGGACGTGTTTCATTCAAAAAAAATCCCCAACAAGCTCAATGGATACCTCATTCACAAGACAGGAGGGGCCTGATCTGAAATTAGAGAGGCCACAGGCATCAGACTATTGGACTTTTTTTTTTATCAATGTCCTACTTACTTCTAAGTGGACTGGTCATAATGTGAATTCCATGTAGGTACAATGTATAGTGAATTCCATGTAGGTACAATGTATACAACATTGAAAATTATGTTGTCATGAGTCAAAAACAAATATTTGATAGATGCTAGCAAAGCAAGAAAATTGAGGCCACAGTGACCTATATTGGCTGTACGGGAGTAGCTCTGTTTAACAGAGATGCTTCAAAATAATATGGGTCTAGTCAGATAAACAGATAAAGATATTTGGTGAGTTGCAAATCAGAACTGGACCGTTTGAGAATTTGATCATGTTAGACAAGGCTGCCCTACAGGCATTAATAATAGTGACTGAACATTATCTTCAAAAGAACAGGGAAAATCAACCATGGCATTTAGAGAGGGACAGCTAAGATCAACACACCAATCACACAAGGTTCTCCACTTTGCATCAATGATCCATCACAAGAACCATTTATTAACCTGGATAATGTAGTGGGCACCTTTTCTTGAAAACTTGTTCTGGAGGATTGATCACTTGAGATAAGTGTGGAGGAGGAGAATCTGTGCGCTGATGTGAAGAGTAAACCCTCTGAGATATAACAACAGGCTCCTCCATCGAAGCAAAATCATGGGTTGGTCTACCAACAGGTCAAGTATATCAGAGAACCAGTCATTGGGGTAACTGAGAGAATATCAAAATGGGCTGAGCTGTAGGGTCTTGACTGGTGAAATAATTCTGATGCATGGGAAGGCATAAGTGAGCAGATCATCCCACCTTAGCCTGAAACCATTCATTGCCCATGCCCTCTGATCTGAGCTGGCCGTTCAGCTTCATCGTGAACAGGTCCCACCAGATCCCACTCACCCATAGTCCAAAATTAGACCCTTTAGCCCCCCCCCATCCTGTGGGTAGGTAATAATAATAATAATAATGAGGACTAATCTTTCGCTCTAAGCACTTTACATCTATAATGATATGACTACCAAAAAAAACGAAAGAAAAAAAAAACCCATGAAATTGAGGGAAAAAAAATGCGGAAAATATTTAAGGTACGAAACATTATTAGATTTTAAAGTTTGTTATTGCAGTCAAAAAAGGTGAGTTTTAAGAGCACTCTTGAAAGGGATCACTGTGTCTTTGTGTCTAATTTCAATGGGCAATTCGTTCCACATTGCTGAACAATGAGTATACGATTAGCAGAAGAGGAGCACAAGTATCTTGCTGGTGTGTACACATGGGTCAGGCCGGATAGGTATGTTGGACTGGAGTCCATCAGTGAAACATAGCACAGAGAACAAATTTTGTGTTTGATTCTGGATCAAATTGATAACCAGTGTAGGGTACAGAGCAGTGGGGAGGTGTACTCTGTTCATGGTACTCTAAAGATGATCCGAGCAGCTGTTTTTTTGAAGTTTCTGGAGTAGATATTGAGAAAAACCAGACAGAATTGAGGTACAATAGTCCAGTCTTGAAAGTACTAATGAACACACAAGTGTTGGTGCCATGAAACCCACTTTAAAACCATTGCCATGGACCTTGGTTGGAAGAATGGTAGGCATGTTTTTATATGTGCAGTTGCTGAAACCTGGGTAAGTATAATGGTTCCCATCTACTTCATAGATGTGAGCTAAAATCAGAAATACCTTTTCAGATCAATTAACACTATAAATAAAACTCTACTCTGAAATTGCTCTTGTCCAATTCCTGAAGTAGCGACATATAACAAGATAAACAGCAAGATCTTCACCACAATGTAAAACAATCTCTCATCTGAGATATCAAAAATTTGCATTTCACAAATTTCACTATTAGTATCTTCTCCACCTCCTATGCTGGATCATGACCATGCAAGTTTTATCCAAATATTCATAACATTATACATCTTTCCTTCATGCCAATATGTAAACTTCTGTTAAAAAATTATTACAAGCTGAAAGACTTTTTAAAGAGTACTGATAATACTTGCTATTCTACACTGCATCTATTATGACTGCTCTACATATTTCTCCTGGTAAGCTTGTGTCACACAACACACAACAATTTGTCACACAAATGCATTGAATACAAAAGCAGGAAAAGAAAGGTCTTACAAGATAACAATTAATATAAATTCCTCATGGCTTAATCAAGGAAGAACATAAAAAAAATGTATAATAATTACTTCGTGATATTTGCGTATTGAAGCTGTGAGACAGAGTTTCAGTCCATCCACGAGTTCCTGCCCTGGAGGTTGGATGCAAACACGACTGTACCATCTAGTGCATTCCCTGTTTGTGCTAGCAAGAAAGCCACAGACTGATCCACACTTATTGGCCGCATCATGATATACATCAATGCCCACTATCATGACATTTTTCTTGAAGGAAAAAAATTTAAATAAGTAAATATTCATACATCTAGAAAAACTGTGATTAATGGCCACCATAATAAAAGCACAATACATACAATAACATATAAACAACAAACTGTTCTGAGTAATGGAAATTGTAAAGCTCTACCTAACCAACCCAAATTACAACTGCTTCCAGAAAGCAAATTTTGTAGTAAATTATGTTTCTCCGAGAATACTTACCCGATCACATTACTTTAGGGATATTAGCCTGCTACCTCGCGAATCCAGCCATACCAAAAGACGAAAATTCGTCTTTCCTGTCTATGTCATATAGACAAAGGGCAATAACTCTTGCCCCTTACCTCCCCTTGCCGCCCGCTAGGTGTCGCTTCTTTAGTTTTTAAGCTGAGCGGTATATAAAACACGAGGATGCTCGCATCGCGGGGTGGTTGGGAGGGTTTCTTAGTAATGTGATCGGGTAAGTATTCTCGGAGAAACATAATTTACTAAAAAATTTGCTTTCTCCTTTGAATACGTTCCCCGATCACATTACTTTAGGAGAATAAGTAATAGGAGGAGGGAATGCGGAGCATCCGACCTCCACCCCGGGTATCCTCTAGGGAATGATGGTTGGATTCCCCATGTTAATGATAACCCGGTCTCCTAATTTTCAATCAGCAACACAGCCCATGGTCACGTGATATGTGACCCCTTTATACGGTTAAGAAGATAGTTATTGAAATCTTCTTACCTACGAAAATTTATCTGGCGAATCCAGCGAAGCTAATAGGCTGTGCTGATTGTTGCACATGGGTCTGGTGGGCGTCTGGGCTGCCCAACACCGGACCTACTAGAATCAATGTTTGCCTCTGCGAGTACAAACTTGAAGATAAAACTGTAGAAGGTTGACTCTGCATGTCAGCCAACAGCTTCTATAAGGTGACTGATTTGCAAATTCTCAGAGTACGCCGAGCGTATAACCCACTACAGCCATGAAGCAAGGGCTTGAATGGTGATATCTCATATCCCAGCTATCACCAGAAGAAAGAGGTGCTTGTATGTGACCTGACTCACCTCTATGCATTGAAATGGTGCTAGAGTGCACAAACAGGATCTTACATGGCTGTTGATCCTGACTTATCTATAAAGAAAGCGAGCTAATGACGACTCGTTGATCGCCAATGTATGGTAATCTATTTTGGACTACGAAGCCTGGCTGCGTCAAGAGGACCATCAAACCCTCTGATTGGAACGGAAGAGAGTTCGGGTCACTAGAAAGGACATGTAACTCGCTCACCCTGCATGCTGAAGCTAAGACTATCAAGAAACCCAATTTGTATGATAGTAGCTTTAACTAATCGTGGGTTAAAGACTCAATACTGTCTGAATTGAGTCATGTTAAAACCCAGGACAGATTCCATTTGGAAACAGGGTGAGGGATATAAGTCGATTGAATTTTTAAAATGTCTAAAAGATCTGACAAATCTTTGTCATGGCTGATAGCACATGTACCAGAATGGCGGAATGTGTCTGATATCATGGAGCGGTAGCATTTGAGAATAACTGGAGCCAGCTGTTTCTCCTCGAAAAGCCAGAGAAAAGTTGGCCAGTTGAGGGATTGTGACACTCAGAGGAACAATGTGAATGATATGGTACCAGTCTCTGAAAACATGCCACTTGCCCTCGTAAACCTTCAGAGTAGAGGGCCTTCTTGCTCTCGAGATTCTCTCCGCAATCAAAGATTTAAATTGTTTGTCTTGCAAGGCTGTCTGGACAAGAGCCAAGCTTGAACATAAAGACGGTCCAGACAGGGGTGGAACACCCCTGGCCGCGGTTGCTTGTGAATACTTGTGCTGACTGTAATCTTCCTGGGTAGATCTATCGCCTAGATTGAGTAGATCGGAGACCCAGTTGTTCCATCTGAGAGGGGCAATCAGAACCATCTGACAGTTCTGACCCCTTAACTTCTGGATTAATTTCAGTACCAAGACCGTGGGAGGGTAGGAGAATGACCACAACCCTTCCCAGGTGATTGATCGAGCATCCACGACCCAAGCTTCTGGGTCTGGAACCTGTGAGATGAAAGGTGGAGAACTTGCGATTCCACCTTGTTGCAAAAGATCAATCATCGGACGTCCCCAAAGTGTGTCAATTGGAAGAAAGTCCGATTGATGGAGTGACCATTCTGTGTGAATGACTAGATAGAGTGTCAGCCAAGACATTGAGTCTGCCAAGAATGTGTCTGAATTGTACATTGAGGTGGAGATTGTCGAACCAATGTAGAAACTGCCAGTTCAGATTGCACAGGTCTGGTGATTGGTGTCCCCTTGTTTTGAGGCAAGGCACCACCAAAATGTTGTCTGACATAATGAGGGCAGTTTGTAATAAGAGTTGATCCTGCCCGAAATGAAAGGCATTGATGACAGCCGTTATTTCTGAAAGGTTGATGTGGAAAGGGGCTCGCCCCTGGCACCTACGTGCCGCTGACAGTATCGAAGTCCAGCAACAGGTGGGCACTCCAACCATAGGTATTAGTGGCGGAACATACCGTTATCCCCGCTTGGGGTATCTCCAGAGTAATCCCTGTGGACAGCCTACAGGGGTTGTGCCATTGACTCAAGAATGATCGTATCTCTGGCGTGAGCATGACTGTTTTCTGGGATCGAAGGGACTTGAAAAGGGCGCAATTACGCTAGCAACGTCCTTTGTAAAGGGCGCATAAAAGGACGGCTGAGCGGGATCAAGTCTGTTGCCGCATTGAATAATCCGAGGATCTGCAACTCTCTCGCTAAAATGCGCATCCTGTCGGAAACTGACTCTACGAGTGCAATTATCTGGATGATCGCAAACTCGAGGAAGCCTTACCAGATTCAGATCGGGAGAAACTCCACACCCAGATGGACCAAAATCCGGATTGGACAGAGATCAGACTTTATCCAGTTCACGAGAAAGCCTATATGATGTAAAGTTATATAAGATCGTTTCTGCCTTTGAGCAGAGTAGAACTTGACAGATGTTTCTGGAGGATGTCGTCCAAATATACTGCCGACGCAATAGATGAAGTCGAGCGGAACAGGGTGACGACGTAATCCATAACCTTGGTACTAGCCCAAGGGCTTAAATTTAGGCCAAAAGGTATGACATGGAACTGATAAACCAAGTCCCGACAAGCACAACGGAGAAATGTCCGCTACTCGTTTTTCTTTGAACGTAGCTTTAACCATCTTTCAGTTGTATCGCTACGATGTCTGCAGTGAGGCAGTTTATAGTGATGTCTAGCACTGGGGCATCATGCCCCAGACATGTAGAATGATGTCCCACCCAGTCACATTATCTAAGCGTCAAGCGAGGCAGCTGTTAGTATCATTGTGTAAGTTTTTGGTATGACTCGGTCAGGGATCGAACACACGACCTGCCGCTTCCGCTGCGGACGCTCTAACCACTAGGGACGTGAAATATGCGTCGCTCATATCTAGCCAGCTTATGATGGGGTTTAAGCGACGTGCCCTTCAGACATGTGTCACGACGTATCAGGTCTAGGTTGGCAGAAGCAGTCAGCGCATTGGCCATGGAATGGTGAGCTGCCCTGTTAAGAACCCTAGCTAACCGGGCCGTCGATTCCCAAGCATGTTCATTGCCAGATTTTTCAGCGATCCTGAAAATGGCTAGGGAGGCTAGGTCTAACAGTGAAGACGTAGCGACTACATTTCGAACCAGCTTGGATGTGGCATTGAACACAGTTTTTGTCCACTTTATAAGACAATGCCGCAGACATATGGACTGCTGCCATATTTTATCCCGAGCCAGGACCTCAGTACTGAACGCATCGGAGTGAGTTTTGTACCATCGACCTGAAAACGACGCTGGTACTTGGCTTTCAGAAAAGAACGCCTTAGCATTTCCTGGATCCCCTATACGTGTCGACAGACGGTCATTAATTTCCTTAATTTTTTGTCGACTGGGGAAGGAGGCGGAAGGATAGAGTCTCTTCCCCCTCATCCAGATCGACCGACGCTCTAACCTTATAGTCGGTAATGGCAGCAGGAGCTGGAGGGCATTCTGAAGGGGCCAACACCCTATAAATTTCCTCCACTGCGGCTTTGAAGCTGAACTCAGTCCGTTCCATAGTTGGATCTGCATACAGCTGATTTGCCTGCGATTCATCGCACTCACTATGTGCATAATCTTGCTCTGGTAAAGCATCCATATCGGGGTAATGCATACCAGGTGGCATAGATGACTCGATTCCGTCATCTCTGATAACGGCATTCACTCTCCCTTGTGGATGAGCTGTTAGCCTATGGACGGCCGGCAATGCCGAATGAATTGATTGGCATATGTTTGGCCTGAATGTCTGCGACGGGCCGGCTATTACCGGCACCGACCGCTCGAATGGTCGGGTTGGATCGAGAGATTCATCGCCAACATCTGTGTCATGGTAGTGATATGTAACCGGTAGTACGGATTGACAGACGGAAACATCACTAGAATCATCGTCAATCCGATTTGTGCGGATTGCGGTATCATAAAAGTCCAAGTGCTGGTACAGTGGTACAGTCGGACGGACTGGTATATGACTAAAATCTCCATACGGTTGGACGACCGGTGCCTGTTGGGCTGGACGGCCGGAGCCGGATGGACTGTCAGTGCCGGCAAGTGACGGCTGGAAGCTTGGCTGGACGACCGGTGCCATTTGGGTTGAACGGTCATTGCCGGATCGACACCTGGTGCCGGTTAGTGCCGGCTGGAAGGTCGGCTGGATGACCGGTGCCATATGGGCTGAACGGTCATTGCCGGATGGACGCCCGGTGCCGGTTGGTGCCGGCTGGAAGGTAATAATAATTACATAATGCTTATGTAGTGCGGCCAGCAATGTGCGCCCATCTACCATTCGCTCAGAGGGAATGTTGGTTCTGGTACAGCTTGCATATCTGTACAGCATACCAGGTGACCTAGATGACGCAATTCTGTCAAAATTGACACTTTCCCTAAATCTCCCTTGTGGAGAAGCCGTGAACATATGGACGGCCGGCACTAACGGCTGATTGAACTGGCGAATGGTCGGCCTGAAAGTCCTGTTCTGGTAAAGCTACCATATCTGGGTAGCGCATACCAAGTGGCATAGATAACTCAATTCCATCATCTCTGATAATGTCACTAATTCTCCCTTGTTTTAAAATCACACCGTCACGTATTTGACGTGACGGGAGGTGTACACCGGCAATACCGACTGATTTGTCTAGTATATGGTCGGCCGGAATGTCGGCGAAGGTCCGGCTATGACCGGCACCGGCCTCTCCAATGGTCTGATTGGACGGAGATACATTTATAACATCTCTCTCATGGTAGTGATATGTAACCAGTAGTACAGATTGACTGACGGGTACATCACTATAATCTCCGTAAATCCGATGTACAGCCGGTGCAGGTTGATGCTGGCTGGAAGACCGGTGCCATTTGTGCTGAACGGTCGTTGCCGGATGGACGGCCGGTGCAGGTTGATGCCGGCTGGAAGGTCGGCTGCACGACCGGTGCCATTTGGGCTGAATGGTCGTTGCCGGATGGACGGCCGGTGCAGGTTGATGCCGGCTGGAAGGTCGGCTGGACGACCGGTGCCATTTGGGCTGAACGGTTGTTGCCGGATGGACGGCCGGTGCCGGTTGATGCCGGCTGGAAGGTCGGCTGGACGACCGATGCCATTTGGGCTGAACGGTCGTTGCCGGGTGGACGGCCGGTGCCTGTTGATGCAGGCTGGAAGGTCGGCTGGCCGGCCGGTGCCATTTGGGCTGAACGGCCGGTGCCTGTTGATGCAAGCTGGAAGGTCGGCTAGCCGTCCGGTGCCATTTGGGCTGAACGGACGGTGCCGGATGGACGGCTAGTGCCGGTTGTTGCCTGCTGAAGTGCCAGCTGAACTGACGGTGTCGGCTGGACGGACGGCTGGACGGCCGGCGAAAGTGCATAATAAAATGGATCCAATTGATCCAGCCTAGACTCCATGCGTCCGGGACTTACAGGCCCGAAAGCCATGCACGGACCTGCGGTGAAATTTACATCCACTGGGCAGCCTAAACCATGTCAACATAATTCCTCCATTTCCACATTGCCAACACCCATTTTGCCATTCATGCCTTCGTTGTCGACTTTGCTACTGAAACAACAAAAGAAGAGAACAAAGCACAAATTAAAAAATTCAGCATATTATTAATTCGATAATACTATAACCGTTATTAACGGAGTAGTCAAATTATTCCGTGCCATGTTAACTCTTAATGACCACACTAGTTATCGCCGTGAGCGTGTTGCAATAGGTCGTTCAAGACGAAGTCTACTGAAACGAAAAAGATGATAAACAAAGCACATTTAGCAATTCAACACGCTATTAAGTCGCTATTACCATAACCGTAACTAACGGATGAAGCGAAATGATTTAGTGTCGCGTGAACTCGTGACTACAACACGAAATTCCGCCATTAATAGTCGCAACTGGTCGTTCAGAGACGAAGTCTACTGAAATGGAAAAGAAGATAAACAAAGCACAAATTAACAATTCAGTACGCTATTAAGTCGCTATTCCATAACCGTAACTAACGGAGGAAGCGAAATGATTAAGTGTTGCGTGAACTCGTGACTACAACACGAAGTCCGCCATTAAAGTCGCAAATTGGTCGTTCAAAGACTTTTTTGAAGTCTACTGAAACGTCAAAGAAGATAAATAAAGCACACATTATCAATGCAGCACGTTATTAGTCGCTAATATCGTAAACGTTACATACGGAATAAGCGAAATTATTAAGTGCTACATGTATTACATGCTAGTACCGCCATAAGCGTGCTTAGACCACGTTGCAACCTGGTCCGAAGTCTAGAAAAGGTGACAAAGTCACTCAAATTGGAAAATATTGTAAAATAATGTATACAACCTGTAGAGGAATGATTATCCAACACAGTAATTCCAAATTTAACTTCGGATGGTCAGAATTTACACTAAGATGGCTTGGATTCATTGGAGGTCTAATTGTACGTGTTTACACACAACAAGCGAAGCTAAAAAACTAAAGAAGCGACACCTAGCTGGCGGCAAGGGGAGGTAAGGGGCAAGAGTTATTGCCCTTTGTCTATATGACATAGACAGGAAAGACGAATTTTCGTCTTTTGGTATGGCTGGATTCGCGAGGTAGCAGGCTAATATCCCTAAAGTAATGTGATCGGGGAACGTATTCAAAGGAGAAACTGAACAATTTTTAATGTGGTAAAGTTTTTGCAATAATGTTCTGCAAATTTAAAAACTCTGACAAGGTTTTTACAAGCATGATGTTCTTTTAAAGCAAATTTTTTTTATTGTGCATAATGTAATATGTAAAGAAATTATCATAGATGACTTTGTTGGTGTACATCAGGGAAACTTTCAGTTTTTCAGCATAAAGGCTACAATGAATTAACAGTAAATTACCTGACAGCTTTTTTCCTTTGTAAATATTTCTTCATCCATAAGATTTTAATTATTCTGTTACTTTAAAAACTAGTCCTCAAAATATAGAATTAGCATAAACTTTTAGTGCCTTTGTTAAGCTGCTATATTATATTTTTCTTCTTTTCTCTACTGTGTATTGTTTTTATATCTGGTTCTATTGAAATTTATGCATCATGTATTCTAGAACAAATTTCATTTTTTGTTTTTAAATTCTTTCAGCAAGGGAGAACCTCAAATCTGTGAAATTAATTTGAAATCCCGCTTTACCACAAAAACCAATGTCACTATCTAATAATCCACATCATTTATGATCTTACCAGAGGTATCTCTAATGCCCATAGCTCTCCACCCAACTTGCAGTTAATCTGAAGAGCAATTTTCTGTGTCACACTTCTCAGCTTATTGGCCTGCCCGATAGTCTTGCCAATAATTACCTGTGTAAAACAAAGAACACACTGAACTGGCCGATAGTCTTGCCAATAACAGGATTAGTAGTAAATTTCTTTCAGAAATTTCAATGGTTTTTTCAAGGATTTTCAAGATTCAAAATCATGATTTTCAAGGTGCATTATTACATAAATTTTAAAGGATACAGAAAAGAAAAATAAATAAGTTAATACCTACTATACTTCATACAAGGAATATTTCTTGCAAATTATTGGTTAAAAAGACTGTCAAGAATATGATCACTGATCTCATTCCCATTATACTACACATAATACATCTGTACAGTCACTGAATAATATTTAGTTTACAGTCTACTCTACACTATTTACAAAGTCCACGATATTTTATAGTGAATTTTTTAATTCTTGTAGCTTGTCATCAAACTGTTTTTCAAGGCATTATGTGAGATTGGTGTTTTATTTCCAGATGCATGAAATCGTAAAGCAATCTCTCCCATAGCACACAAATCAACATTTTTCTGATATAATTTGCATTTTGCATAGCTGAGAAAGATCGCATTATCTAGAATTTATATTTTTCTTCGTCTAGCCACCGAAGTTGGAATCCGCAGCCCGCCATTTCAAAGCACAGAGGCTCATTACAAAGCAAATTAGGAGTATCCGTCCATGACTCAGGGTCTAACAAGTAACACTTTAACTTTAAATTGTTACAGGTTAGACCCTAATTCATGGACGGATACTCCGAATTTGCTTTGTAACAAGCCCCCGTGTTTCAATGTGTCCAGATGATCCAAATTTTAACCACAGGTGCTTGACGCGAACTTGATTTGAAACTTTTTTAAAAATAATCTAAAGGAAAAAAATCATGCAGAGTGATAAAAATACCTTAGATTACCCCCATGACCCATTTTGACATAGGACCCTCTCTATCATACTATATAAAAAGAATTAGGTTCGTAACTTCCTAATACTTGGTTCCACCCATAACCCTCGATTTCATTTTGCTATTTCCGTATTAAAAAGCACATGACCATTCTCTATGGCTTGTTTTACTCCTGAGTTATTTTTATTTTCATCAAGCCATCGTTGACTTTTCTACGTTGTGCAAAACGGAAGTTACGGCTTCTGAAACGTGCGATTTTAGCGAATTTTTCATCTTGGGACAAGTGCGAGCTCGTGTCACATGCAGTGAAAAGAGCTATGAACCTTCTCTTTTTATATAGTATGATAGAGAAGGTCCTATGTCAAAATGGGTCATGGGGGTAATCTAAGGTATTTTTATCTGCATGATTTTTTCCTTTAGATTATTGTTTTCTTATTTCACATCAAGCTCGCCTCAAGCACCTGTGATTTAAACTGCAACTACATCCGCGCTTCGAACAACCAAACGTACAACTGCGCAGTGGCGTGTTGTGGAAATGTCCGATCTGGAACAAACGTAGTGATAGATCGGATTTATTTTATTTTTATATTGTTTTCTGTTTTACTGAAATCTGTAAAATGAAAAATATTTATTAATTCAAGAAAATCAAGGCTTTTCAAGGCATCCAGACAATATTTTGAATTTTCAAGGCCTTGAGGGACAAATTCATTTTTCAAGACTTTTCAACGTTTTCAAGGCCAGCTACAGACCCTGCAATAATTACCTGTGTAAAACAAAGAACACAGAGAAATGGCTTGATTTGTGATTCTGATAAATTTTGATAAAATAAGGACATGGCATTTCACACATAATGATATGGTACACAAAAGCTCCTAATCTTAACAATAATAAAGTTATTTAAAACAAAAGAGTAATGGGAAAGCTTGTCAGCTAGATTGCTGACAATCAAGTAGGATATTTCATGAAAGCAGACATTCCAACAGTATGTTCTTCTTGAAATGTAATAAAACCATCAAATGTTACATCAAAGATGAATCCATAATGCATTAAATTAGTGATGCTAAAATCGGTACACGATTGCTGATAAATATTTGTTTGCAAAGCTTTCTGATAACAGAAATATATTTGGATAATCACAACACATTCTGGTGACTTGTCAGAGCTGGATGGATGATGCAAATTTGTCTGGCTAAGGATACAATACCGAGATATGACAGCAAAGAAACCTTCTAATTGCATACCAAATGCTCAAGAAAGTCTGTTTATCATTTAACTTTTTTTTGACACTGTGACCAAGGATGCTAACATATAAAGCTGTCAAGGATAAACAATTTATGCACATCTTTGTTAACATTAACCTTATATCACCACCCAGAATAGGCATGCACATTATCAATCCCTGTTATACCATGATAACAAGAGGCTCCCATTCATGATTTCATTCATTTGCTGACATTCTATTTACACCCATATGCAACCCCAGTTGACCAAGAAATCAGGGTTAGCAGGATGCTTATCATAGAAGTTTATTCCAATGCAACTGACTGGACAAGTCATCAAAATGTAGGACTTCTTTTAATAAGTAAAACAAATTTTAATTATGTTTATGTAATAGACATGTAGCATGATGTCCCACCCAGTCACATTATCCTGACACCAGGCTGACCAGTCCTAACACTAACCTCTTAATGCCGAGTGCCAAGCAAGTCAGCTGTAAGAATCATTTTTGTAAGTCTTTGGTATGGCTTGATGGGTTATTGAACCCACAACCTCCAGCATATAGGACAGATGCTCTACCCACTAGGCTATTGGAGTGGTCAGGAACATAAATACTGATGGAAGCAGTTTTTATCAGTAAGAACAACTGGCTGACATAACAGAATTGTAATTCCCAATGAAGCATGTTCCATTCTTCCTCATTTGTTAAGATATATACTTTGCTTCATCTCTGCACTGACACAACAGCTGGACAAGAGTTAAGTTTTTCAAAAGAGGCCTCACTCAAAGGCTCATAAGGTGTTTAAGTCAGAGCTGACAATACATAAAAGGTTCCATCTTGGCGTCAGTGTGCAAGACATTGATCTCTGTATCTCAAAGTACTTAATAAGATCTCCGTACATAGAATTAAACTTCCAGGAAGATAAGTTTTCTAACATTTCTTAAACAAATCTTTCCTTTTTTTCTTGATATTTATGTCAGTAAAATAAAGTTTGTCGATAAAGTACTTATATTTCAAAATATATGCATCTTGCAAATACTACAAGATTTTTCAAACATATTTACAGTAATTTTTGGAGCTGACCTCAAATTAATGCACTTTCAATGTAACTGCATTTTTCATGTTATAGAAACCATGAGCTGTTGTTTCAATCAAGGATATTATGGATTGGTTTTCTGTTATGACGTCACAGAACACTGCATCTTTTCTTTTATGTCTTTGCAGATGTTAAAGTTTGTCTTTTATTTTGCAAGGCTGTACCATGTTTGTAATAGCAGAAGACTTACCTGTGATGGTATGGGGTGTTCACAACAGCATACCTTCTTAATTGCATTGTAACGGTCATCTCGACTTGTGGGACATACAATCACAACTATCTGAACCTGAAGCAGAATTATATACATATATATTTTACTTCAAATGATATACAGTCCAAGTCTTACAACAAATCCATAATGGTTCCAAACAACAAAAAATAAAAAGGACCTATTACTGAACTGAAGATGTCAGGGGAAATTCCACCTTCTGTTCAACAAAAAGAGGAGAATATTATTAATATAGAAGGGATTTAATGCAAATACAATGATTTTCTTGCCTTCGGTTAATTTCATTGATTTTTTTATAACATCAGTGTGAATCCCAGTAAAACATCCAAGATTCGATTATATATTTATAAATACTATATAAATTACAGCGACTTGGACTTTCAACAAGTGAATCACAAAATCTTATCACAATGCCACCCAAAAAGTGATACCAATGTCTCAGCAAGGAAATAATAAATATCAACTATTAACAAGAATACCACTAATGGCACACAATATGCCCATTTCTTAATTCTGTCCCAACCAATGACCTATGCATTTTTAATAGGGCCTTGACTACTGTATAAGGTGCTGATCTAAGTAAAGCTTAATTATAATATCTCTTGGGGTTAAAAAGTAACATCCTGGAAATAGAAACTGATGTGACGTTCACTTTGATGCATAGCTATACTTTGATTGACTTAACACATTTTTTTCCATTGGCTGAATGGGCATGCTTATATGGAAATCAACTGGTTTTGCAGAAAATCACACACAATCAAATAACAACAATCCCCCAAGGAATATCAGCAAGATTTTCAAGAATGGCCACTGTGACAGCCATATTGGTTATCAGATCAGGACAATTTTTATATAAGACCAACTAGACATCATAAGCAGTCTTCTGTTGCAAACTTCATACCAATACAACTTTCCATTCATAAGGAATATCAGTAACAAAATGACTGCCAAGATGGACTCGTTTCTGTCAGACTAAAAAGAAAATAATGGAATCATCTGCCTTGTAAAAATTAACACAATGTGACTAACTCGCATGGTTTGAAGACCCTCCCCATTCCATGTTCATTATTTCATCCTGTCAGCATGTTTAGCCACTGATAAAAAAATGAATGTAAAGAAGACATTTCAGACTTGTTCTTCATATATGATTTAGATATATCACTGATCAAAAATTTTTAACCAAATTTTCTCTAAGCTTCTCTCTTGCTATAGATCTTGTCTAACTGGTTTTGTGAAAGCAGGGTTCTCCTGACATGACATTACTTTAAATAAAATCATATCATGTATTATTATTTTCTGCACACGTTTAAAAATGCAATTTTCATTTACAATTTTTTAGTAGTGAAGTTTGAAAAGTAGCATTTCTTATCATTCAACTAGGGATGAAATCGTCTAACACCTATTCATGAAAACTGAAAAAAGTGACCAGACGAGGTTGTCAGAGGTGATGAACATTTTTTTCCAAATTATTCAGTAAAATCTCATTATGATACAACCATTCATTTGGGACAAATTATTTAGTAAAATCTCGGATTATGATATAACCATTCATTTGGGACAAATTATTTAGTAAAATCTCAGATTATGATACAACCATTCATTTGGGACAATTTAGTGAAATCTCAGATTATAATACAACCATTCATTTTGGACAATTAGTCATAACAAGATTTTCAAGATGACCACTGTGATCATCATTTGGAATCAGACTGACACCATTTTCATTTAAACCAACTAGACACTATAAAATCTTTTAGAGAAAACCTCATGTTGATATATAACAAGATTTTCATGGTGGCCACTGTGGTGGCTATGATGGACATCAGACTGGCACCAGTTACATTTAGGACCAACTAGACATAATAAGAAGTCTTCTGGTAAAATATCATGTTAATATGACTTTCCATTCAGGAGGAGTAGCTATACGAATTTCAAGATGGCTGCAGAACTGCTCTGGTGGTCTAGTGTTTAGAGCATCCAGCTTAGATGCAGGAGGTTGTGGATTTGATCCATGGCCGAGTCATGCCAAAGACTTAAAAAATTTGTACTAACAGCTGCTTTGCTTGGCAGTCAGTATTAAGAGGTGACTGGGTGGGACATGATGATGCTCCAGTACCAGACATCACTATAAACTGCCACACTGCAGACAATAAAGCAATTAGGCTAAAAAAATTTTAAAGCTACATTAAAAATCCAAACCAGACATATACACACAGTGTAGATATACAAAACATGAAATCTGCACCATTTTCCTTTAAAGTCTCATGGTAATCCTCCTGATATTTTAGGAGTAGCAATAGCAGATGTGTGTTAACAGATAGACAATTTACAACAGATGACACATGACAAAAAGCCAACCATCCCATACACTCCAAAAAACAGAGCACAAGTCATAATATTTTCTTGCAATGCAAAGAGCTGCAAGAGAAAAAAAGGCAATAACTCAAACAAAAGCACAAAAATTTCTTGATATGTGCATCTTCAGATAATAGAAATAACATGTACAAAAGCTTCCTAGTGATCCAATGGCAACTGAAACTAGCTGCATTAATGCGATTCTGTATTACACTGACTTTAATTCAAAATCAGCAATAACTCACAAAAAATCAGTGATTTGCTGAAATGTGCAACTTCATATGATGACCAGTGTTTACTATGTTTCACATCAATCCATTAAAAAATGGCTGAACTTGTTCCATGTAGATGCCAAACAAAAAAAGCAACAGCTCTAAGATGTCCATGTGAGCCTGTGACCACTAATCTGGCTAACAATTGCCAAATATTATCATACATGCCTAACCCTGACGAGGAAAAAGCGTAATCCAAGTTGTCAAAAAGCAGAATCCAGGCAGAAAAAGCGTAATCCACATATAACATGCTAAAATTTCAATAAACAATGATTTATTTGCCCCTCTCATCTTTTAACATCCTTTACTGTTTCAAGTTTTCATATTTAGCACTTTTAGCTTTACACACATCGACTAGAAACCATCTTAAGACTTAGCGCACAAAATATTAAAATTCTTTCCACATGGTCCGAAATAGATGACACGTGATGCTGCACTCTTGTCTTAATATTCAGAGGATTCTGTTATTTTTTGTTTCGTTTTTTTTTTTGGTTGCTTTTTTAATTTATCTGGGAAATTTCTGAAAGGAGATATTTTTGCTCACATAATTGCATAGACTAAAATAAAATATAATTGTTAGCGCCAAATATATTTAGACTGGTTCTGCAGCAAATATAACTTAGAATATGGAATCTGCGCATAAAGATTAAATTTAGAAAACCAGTCTGCTCTCTCCTCACTAAGCATAAAGATGCTATAAATAGAATTCAAGGTCGACAGTAGAACAAGGTGAGCTATAAATAGAACATGATACTGTTAGGAAACTCCACGGTCAAGCATACTCTTACATTGTAGTTACGTAAAAGCAGTCTTTTCTAAAATACGGTCTGTGGGATTAATGGAATGTTAATAATAACAACAAGAAAACGAATAATTGATTTTTTGGGGAGGTAGATATACTGAAAAAGCGTAATCCATATATGTTTAAGCATTATGCATTATTTAGTGAAAAAAATGGTTGGCATGTATGTGTTATAGCTGTAAAATTCTTTCTATATGATGCTTTCTATTGATTGTGTATATTATGAAAACAACTTGTTCTGTGTTTCACTATCTTTATCGTTATTCAATGGCACAGTACTACCAGTATTGAAAGTAGGGCAGAGCATATGCTATTTGATCTAACTGTACTTGAAAAGTTACATTCCAAATTTTGGCCACAGATTTAATTAAGACACAGGAAATAATGAGAGCTGCCATTAGGCCTTACTTTGTTTTCCATTAATATTAATATACTATTAATTTTAATGAATAATTAACAATTAAATGTTCTTCCTAACCCTATGCTCATACAAAACATCAAACATTTGTCAGATTGCAGGATTCCAATTGTTCAGAAACTACTAGTACAATCTAGAACATGCTTGTTGGGGGGGGGGGGACCACTAGTGTTATGAATATTTATTTTTGCATTTTTTGTTAGATTTTGTATTACCAAAAGAAATTATTTTATGCTATTGTAATTTAACATTGTATGTTGGACTTAACCGTGTCCAAAACAGTAGTTTGTTTTCTACTTGACCTGAATTATTGATCTTTCTTATTCTGTAAACAATTAATACATAGCTAAAATATTCTCCATGTGTATGGCCTTGGTATTAGGATTATTATTTATATAAGTAAACATGTTTATTTGGGTCTGGGTCTAAATTATTGAGATTAACCATACATACCTGACAAATTCAAGTTTCTATATTATAATATTAGTAACAGACCTACTAATTACAACATTATTATCTCTGAAACATTGAGAACCTTCTAGATTGAATTTTACATCACATAATAGTTTTATTAGAAAATGTTAATTGTGACCCGAGGTCAAGTAGAGTACTATATACTTTTTTTGTTATTGGAAAAATTAGTTGTTTGTGCATTAAGATCTAACAGAATCAATTGTATTATTGTTGTGTCCAGTGCATCATTTGGGCCGGAATTATTTCTTCAAAATTGTGTTTCTTCAAAATTCCAGTGATTTATCTCTGGAAATACAGAGTACTCATAACAATAGTTATCTGCAACAGGGATTTATATTGAATTCACACCTGAAATCATAGTACTGTGATTCAACAAAAGACTGTAGGTACAACACCATGATATTGTTTACTATGAACACATGAACACTTTCAGTGATGGATTTAATTTAGGTTTATTCAAAACTTGTATTATTAGGACTTGTGTCTGTATTTCTAGGATTATTTGGGATTTAATTTTCATTTTCTCTTTGTAGTCTAGTGAAATAAATTATGTTTTATTTTACAAAGCTTATTGCTTTTCACTTTTTTGTTACCTATTTTAAAAACATAAGACTCATAACACTGGGTCCTAGATTTTCCTATCACTGAAGTTAACAGCTTGGTTTGTATTAAGGAAACAGACATGCTATTTAAATAAAGGCAATCTCTTTTCTCACCTGTGGCTTAATACTGTCCCTTAAGCCCCTGACGAATGTGTCAGTCCTGTCATCTCTTAGTTCAAACCTTTGTGGATATTTGACCTCAATGCCCATCTGTGGGCAAACCTTAATCATTTGGTTAATATAATCCTCCGTCTTTGACTGGTCACGTTTTGTATACAAGACCACCCAATTCCTTAGGTGGACAGCTGTTATCACAGTCTGCCGTGTGGCATCTCTTCCCCAGTCAGCCTCTGGACTAGCTGTGATGCTACTCTCACGGAAGACAATTTTCTCAGGGGGTAGTTGGCGCCCATCAAACTGGAATAAAATAATCCATCACATAAAAAGTAAAAATCATCTGACAAAAATAAATTCCTAAAAAGGTTATACCACTAACTCTAATGTAATGAGTGATAAATAGAACGTAACCAACCTTTAATGATCATTTTTTTATTTTGTCTTTGGGGGGTGGGGTTAAAATGTTATTGACTATATCATGTCAAGGAAATGGGAGCCAAGTACCATTCCCCAAGGACACACTGAAGCAGCTGCTCTGAGTCGACCTGGGTAGGCAACAAATCCACAGACAACTCTTGGATTATGAATCCAATCCATTACCAACTAAAGTACTATGCTCCGTGACTTGCCACCTCTGGTACAATGAAAATCATGATGCCCAAGGACTAAAAATCAGAATTTGGAGAAACAAAATCAGGATAAGTGTTTCTGACCATATATTTACAAAAACTTTACATAGGAATTTACAAACTTTAGAATATGTTGTAATATGCAGTTTATTTCCATTATGTACAGTGTAAGGTAGCTGATTTCAAGTAACTTTAGTTGTCTGAACTTTCTTCTTGCATTCCACAGGAAAATGACAGATAGCTGGAAAGAGAAACAACACTCTCCAGTTGTCAGCATCTTAATCTTCTGAACAATGAAGTTACTTAGAAGACCTCTGGTCATCAATTTTCTGCTATCTCTCTTGTTCTTTCTGATGAGAAACCCCCACCCCTGAATCTGCATTGCTGTGAGGTAGAATGCAGGACTTTCATGACCCTATATTATACACATAATGAAGTAGTGTTAAATTGTGTGTGAGAGAGAGAGAGAGAGAGAGAGAGAGAGAGAGAGAGAGAGAGAGAGAGAGAGAGAGAGAGAGGGGGGGGGAGAGAATGCCAAGTTCTCAAGAACTATTATGATTAAATTTTTAGTTTTTGTTTAATACAGAAATGCTAAAGATTGAATAATATTCGTTCAGATTGATATTCACCAAAAATTACATTAATATTCATTCAATTGGTTTCTTTTCAAAATTATTATAAATATTTTAAAATTTTACCTCTTTTTCACCTATATTAAACAATTTTGTTTAATATAAATACCAACACCTCTAGATAAGAATCATACCTACAGCAGATTATCTGACAGTTATAATATATAGGTGAACACAACCACATATGCATCGTTATCACTATCACTAGTATTAATGTCACTAAACACTATATTCAAGTCTCAAAAATACATTATACACCAAAAACTTTAACAACATTTGACATACATTTAGTTTAATGAATGACATCTTTGTATAATCTGATTCCTTGGTATAAATGCCTGCTTTTTTTCTAAAATGAAGTTTTTGTATGTTGTTGAGTTCAATTTATACCATATTGTTGCCACTGACTACATTTTGTTCATACAAACATGCCATCCAGGAAGATTTTCCGTTCTTGCTAGCTAGGTTGCCCTTTATAAAAGATGCAATTTGGAGGTTTTACACAAATATTCTCAAAAAATGTAACATTATTTTCATAAAATTATCTCCAAAGTATTTATAAAATAGTCATAGGTCAGCTTTTATATTCCTATAATTAGTTTTACTGCATTTTAAAAAAATGATGCTCTCATTTATTTCCATTGAATATGTTGTACAAAAGGCTCAATGTCATATATGCTAAATACAGATAGTTGACCTTTCAACCATGAATATATTTGGATGTAACAATGAGTACTTTTGGCATGATACTCATCAAGCTCCAAGACTTACTGTATTTCACATGGAATTTCTGCACCACTTTTGCTCTCTCTGAATGAGGTACAGCTATTATGAAGGACAAGGCAACAAAAAAAAGAGATCATATGAGATTCATACAATGCCAACTGACTTGAAAATATAAATTTCCACCTCTGACTCGCTTTGTCTCTTTCTTTATTGATTACTTTTTATTTCACTAACAGATTTAGATTGATATTTATTTTGGTTGCGTTTTTAAAAATCCAGATAAGTAGTAGATCTGTGCATTCCTACTCTGATGACCCTCCAGGGTCATATAAAAGTAGATGTATCACTGGATAACATTGATCACTATTTATCCTAGAAAATTACCAAGATAATGTTTATTAGATTATTTTTTACTACCACATATCATTCCATACTCAAATGATATATCACTATAAAAGAAAGCAAATAGGGCTTTAAATTCAAACATCAGTCATTTTATAAACAAAAGAAAATGTTTTTACAGCATTTTTAATTTCGGTGATCACAATCAATATTCATTATTCTATCAAGCATATGGAACAAACGACCACACTGTTAATACTAAATACAATATATAACTACTGAATTTTTCACAATCAGCAGATCAGTCCCACTTTCTCCAAGCCCACTTAAACCACATACATCTGTTTTAATTTTTAGGCAGATGCCTGCAGGTCAATCAGGTCTTTATCTTAATGTAGGCATTCTAATTCCTGAAAGTGCACTTATGAAAATTTAATATAGCAATAGTTATTAGTCCATTTTTTATAATTTATCTCCGACATTTAAGTAAAAATAGCCATGCTAAGTATTCTCAAAGCCTAATCTACCACCATGAGTTAAATGTTTTTAAAATATTACAAGATTTTAAAACCAGCACCAAGATATTCACATTTAATCTGATACAGGGATTACCAGTGAGATAACTCTGGGAAATGCCTTCTTCTAAAAATTTCAACCCTGTGCCAAAAATGTGAACATTTGGAGCAGAGAAACCTCAAGGTATGTCAAACTCAAGAATTCTTTCACTAAGCCATGAATTTACATACCAAAGAAAATTGATATTTTTGTATAACCATGAGAACTGTCACCCAAAAAAGTATATTTATTAACATCCTTAATAAATGATCTAGTAACTTACCTGAATAGTATCATTGTCTAACTCCAGGCCCCAATTATCAAGCTCTGCCTTGGCCTCTTGGCAACTTCTGACCGAATCCACAAATTTTCCCATCACCAATACTCGCTGTTCTGGGGTCACACGGGTATGAGTGCCAAGATCCTGTTTAAAAAATTAACATACATTTTGAATTTTATGGAAAAAGACAAAAATCATAAGATAACATAATTTGTTTCTACAAGAATTCTTTATTACAACGTGAAATCTGCTAAAACAAACTCTCTGATCTACCTAGGCATTGTCCCAAAAATTCAATAATGATAAGTTTTTAACTTTAAGAGTAGGCTGTATAACTACTGGAAAGAAAGGATGTGATGTGATGAGAACACACCTGCTAGCTATGTTACATAAACATACAAAGTTGCTACTACAGCAGGTGCCAAAACAAATAATGCTGACCTGTTGCCTGGATCTGAAAGGTAGGATGCCAGATGTGATTTGCAACATGCCACTGATGACACATATGAAAAGAGTCAAGAAGACAAAATAAAAAAGTTACTCTACGGAAATGATGCTTTAATGGCAGAACAAAATTTCCAGAAATCCAAATCTGTTTCAACTGTTATTTTATTCTTTTTAGCAGTAGAGTACAGTAGTCCCCCTCTTATACGGCCACCCCTGTTGCACCAGGAAAGTGGCCTTATAAGGCGGGTGGCCGTTCCAAAGGGGGGCTAAATTTATTATGAGAAGTACATGTATATGTAATGTACGTAGTAAGAAAGCTACATACTTCAAAACATTAAATATCTTCATCTAAATGAAACATTAATCAATAAAAGGTGTAAGGTGTAGTAAGAAAGCTACATACTTCAAAACATTAAATATCTTCATCTAAATGAAACATTAATCAATAAAAGGTGTTTTTTTTTGTCATAATAACAAATTTATTTCAACTGAATATACGTTACTATTTTTGCTTTCTTGGCGTAAGTTTGATATGCGAGCCGGTATTGTTGTCATGCACATTGCAAATGGATTCAAAAACGTCATTTACATCTTAGTACATACATAATTATCTTTCCATTTGCTCCATTTTCCCACTGCTGCTGAATAACCTTCTTATCGGTTATTACTTTGTTTATTCAAATTATTTCAACATAAATTTGTTTTTACGAGTCTTTTGTACATACAATTGTTCGGCATCCCCCCCTCCCCGATGTCGTCGAGTAGAATAACCGACTTTCTTCGAAAATAATGTATCCGTTAACGTGATGACATTTTAGCATTTGGTAATGATTTATTCGGTTATTGCTGACTGTATGCGATTTAATTATGCAGACAAAACTTTTGTCGAGTCTACGAAATGCAGCCTTCGTAAAGGAAGCCATATTGTTTGGTCACGTAATTTTTCCGGTCTTTGTCTGGTACCCTATTGTCTTTTTTAAGGTTCTCTGTGTGTGCCAATGTACAAAATCTATTTTTAGCCTATGCTGACCCTTGTTATGATTATAACAATTACGTCTGGTTATAATCATCAACGAGAAGAACTCAACATAGGTGTTAAACCCCAAACTCTATCAAAACATTATTGAGCCCATTTCCTGTAAACATCGACTTTCATAGATAACGATATACTTTAAATCTTTAGTCGACACTTTTAACGGCGACTTGACAATCGGAGACGTGTATCTACAATAGAGATAATCAAAATTACTTACCTTACGTCAAGATTTGAATTAATTATTGGTTCTGGATACATTTAAAAATAAAATGAGGCCGCTCATGAGGGGGAAAATTTTATATTATTGCACAAAAATGCTGGCCGCGTTAGCCGGGTGGCCTCTCGTGAGGGGTACTTTTGAACAGAAACTCGTCGGTGCCAACGAATTCTGGCCGTTTGGAGCGGGTGGCCGCTGGTCAGGGGGGCCGTACAAGAGGGGGACTACTGTATTTAAATCATCTCTGATATTCTGAAGTAATTCCAACATACCAAGTTTAGTAACAAAATATATTTTCTTACAGTATGGAGTTAACTTGTTTACAAGATACTTACCTGTAAGTACAATACAATACTGTTTGACACAGCATTTGAATTTGCACCTAATATCAAGGAGCACAAAACACTTAACTTGTATCTGACAATTTCAAGAAATTCCATGTCAAGTTGGATTAAATCTATAATACTTTTCCGAAGAATAAAAAAACAAATTTATTTAAGTGGCGTCATTTTAAATATAGTCACAAACTATTTTATATGTTCACTTATGATTCCAACTGCAAACTGCACTGACCCAGATCTGCCAGTGCATTATGCAACAACAGACCTGGGTGTGTACAGTTTGTTGTAAGGTGTAATCAGTAGAACAAACAATCTAGACAGTGATATCACAAGCCAGCATAGCTATAAATTTAAAAAAAAAAAAAAGACCCATGATCTTAAAATTGATGTCATAGTGTTACCCATTAGAAATCAACTAAATACATTCATAACATCAGTGAACTGCAAAAATATATATATTAATCTTAGACTTGTCTTGAACGTCAATGAAGCGAGGTTTTAAAACTCATTCACTAAAGTGTATTTAAGTTGGTGGACAGACCTGCACAATTTTCATTTACGACTGAATACATACTGTAAGAAGCGATTTAGTGAAAACTCCATGTCAATGCCATCATTCATGCATGAAGAGTACTGACAACAAGATTTTAAAGAGAGCCACCATGTGCCCTTGTGGCAGTCAAATGAGCACAATTTTAATTCAGAACCAGTTACATACTGCTATAATAATGTTTTTGTCAAAACGCCTTTGTCAATAAGATCACAGATCAGGAAAAGGAGCAAAAATAGTGATTTTCATGATGGCCATCTCTGTACATCAAACAGTTTCCTTATTTCATGACGGCCATCTCTGTACATCAAACAGTTTCCTTATTTCATGATGGCCATCTCTGTACATCAAACAGTTTCCTTATTTCATGATGGCCATCTCTGTACATCAAACAGTTTCCTTATTTCATGATGGCCATCTCTGTACATTAAACAGTTTCCTTATTTCATGATGGCCATCTCTGTACATCAAACAGTTTCCTTATTTCATGATGGCCATCTCTGTACATCAAACAGTTTCCTTATTTTCTGTTTAGAGTAACTGTACATAAAAGGTTTCCAAGAAAACAGTGGTTTCTAGAATATGAAACCCTGTGTCAAAGATTCATTATAGCAAGATAAAAACTTGAGTAGCATACCAGCTTACATTGAAGAAAAACACATGGTGCCAAATATGAAGTGAAATGGGCTTTATTGATGTAACTTGTGGACATTAGATAACTAAAAATTGTAATAGGAGAGGGATTTTGTTAAAATGAAGAACATGTCGCTTCTGGAAAATTATAAATCAATAGTGCTTCACAAATTTTGAAAGAGGAATTGTGAATCATGTAATACAGTGTTCAAGCTAAACAGCAGGGACCAAAACATTTTTGAAAGTTTTTTTTCTGTAATTATGGTATGTAATATACTCTTTATATGCTCAGATTGTGCTTTTCTGCCACTCATATTAGTAAAAATTATGTTTATACCTCTTGAGGGGTGGCCATGGAAAAACTTGCAACAAAGCAGTTTAGGTTCACATTTAATATAATTTCTTTTTGATCAGGTACCTGATCATTAGGATTGACAGGTACCTGGTTGACTTTTCCTAAAATTTTGACATATCAACAATTTTGGCTAAAGTGATATGCAGTGATAATATAGTGGATGTCAGATTGAAATAAGTTTCATTTCCAATCAACAATTTTGCCTAATCAGATGGAATACTTTTCACTTGCCATAAAAATGTTTGGCAATAGCTGAAGTAAGATTGGAATCATTTTCATTTGAATTCAAAATATTTGCCTATAGTGGATGTCATTTTGGAATCATTTTCATATCATATCAACTAGACATCAATAGGAGTCTAATAATAAAAAAAACTTCTGCTGAAATGACAAGCTTCTAAGCAGTTTATGAGAAGTGACTAAAAAACTTTGCTAACATACACTGGATAACAGATAGACAGACATACAATAGAGCATCACATAAGCTCTTCCAATCTATGACAAGAAGAGCTAAAAACAAACATGCCCCTGACTGATGTACACTGAAATATGACCCTGACTGAAGTACACTGAAACATGCCCCTGACTGATGTACACTGAAATATGACCCTTCATATCATCTATTGAAACATAACCCTGACTGATGTACACTGAAACATGACCCTGTCTGATATACATTGAAATACGACCCTGACTGTAGTATTCAACACATTCTCAATGGTGATAATTAAGTGCACCTACTTACATCCATCAAAAAGCTGTAGTGTTACAGTGAATAATAATATCTATGCTCTAATAACTTTTCTCGGCCCCACTTAAGCTTCCACATTTTATATATATATATATATATATATATATATATATATATATATATATATATATATATATATATATATATATGGAAAAATGTGAAATATTGATATAATAGCATCATAATCTTGTCAAGTACTTTGCATACAAATATGCATATCAAACTGTGTTGTTTACCTTCAGTGGCATTTACTTAATCTTGCTAACAAAAATGTCATTCAAAAGTCTTTGTAAAAAAAATAATAATAAGCTAAATTTAAAAACAAATGTATCTTTAATATTTCATCTGTTTACCTCAAATTGTTTTAGCTTAATAATGCAAACAAGATTTTTGTATTAAAAATTTCAAAGTACAATCAGAGCTTAATTAACAATTATATACATTATCTCATATAAACTTATGTATTAATTTTTATTTTAAAAATTGTAATGAGCACAAATCTAGCCTATACTGTGCTGATGCAGCATTAAACCATAAACATACACTGATATGTACATATATACATACATAAATTACTTGGATTTATAGATCAATAATCACCCTGAGAAGCCACAACGACTGACACCTCACATGACAAGCATTTAACAGGCAGACCACTCATCTAATTCCTATATTTATGCAAAAGTACAATATACAGTTAACAGGCTAAGGGTAAACCATCACACTACATAACACAATAATAAATAAGACAAGTTTATCACTGATAAACACTTATTCCGAATGATCTTGTCTAAGGAAATGAAGTTTAAAAACCTGACACCTAGTAATGGCAAGGGAGGTAATATGCAAAAGTTGCTGCCCTTTGTCTATATGATATAATGGACGTAGAAAAAAAAAAACAAGCTAAATGTAACAGTTAACCATGAATATTAAACTATTATACTTTACTGTACAAAACTATCCACCTAAGCCCCTCGGTAAGTAGAGTAGGGGTGGGCACTACCCGCTTCAAAATGTTACTTAGGTCCAAGAAAAATAAATTGGTTAAGATGCAATAAGACTGGTCAAAATGCACTGAAGCTGTAAATGAATTTATCACTGCAGATGCTGATACCAGGGGCATTACAACAGCTCTCCTCTACAATTCAGATTATGCTAAATGATTCTAAAATGAATAAAAGAAATTTAACCTGCAGTGGTGGCCTAAATATAAAAGCAGGTCATCTACATATACAATATGCTAGCCTTATTTTATTTTTCTGACAATTTTGTGTAATCTCTGGAGAGACAGATGGATGGACAGACATGACCAAGTCAAAATGTCAAGCAGTAAAACAAAATTTGCTGACCTTGAACTCTGATCATAAAAATATGACCCTGAATGTGATAGAAATGTAGCAGAAATGTTAATATTCCCCTATTCTAGCTGACAAAATTACAAGGAAAATCTTATAATAAAATACTTGTCTTGAATTTAAATTAAAGACAACCAAGAAACCTGATATTTTCACTTCTGTTTCAGTTAACAAACAAAAGCAAAACAAAATTTAGTCCAATCAAAGACAACTTACCTTCATCACCCGGAAATCTGCACGAAGAGCATCAGTTAAACCTGTCATGAAGCTTAGTTCAGGAATCAAACATATAACTTCACTTTTCTTCTCATTTCCCTGACAAAAAAATGTTAAGTAAAATATCAGTAAATGTTTTATTATAAAACTCATAAAAAGGCTACGTTTCCCCAAAGTCGACCTGAAACCTTTGACACATGTATATCAATTATTATACAACTCATAAAAAAGGCTACTTTTCTACAAGGTTGACCTGAAAACTTTTATCACATGTATTATATATCCATTAATATAACTCATTAAAAAGGCTACTTTTCTACAAGGTTGACCTGAAACCTTTTATCACATACATTATATATCCATTATTATACTACTTTTCCCCCAAGACCAACTTGAAACCTTTTATCACATGTATTGTATATCCATTATTATACTACTTTTCCCCAAGACCAACTTGAAACCTTTTATTACATGTATTATATATATGTTATTATACAACTTTTCCCCATGGCCTACCTGAAACCTTTTATCACATGTATTGTATATCCATTATTATACTACTTTTCCCCCATGGCCTACCTGAAACCTTTTATCACATGTATTGTATATCCATTATTATACTACTTTTCCCCAAGACCAACTTGAAACCTTTTATCACATGTATTATATATATGTTATTATACAACTTTTCCCCATGGCCTACCTGAAACCTTTTATCACATGTATTGTATATCCATTATTATACTACTTTTCCCCCATGGCCTACCTGAAACCTTTTATCACATGTATTGTATATCCATTATTATACTACTTTTCCCCAAGACCAACTTGAAACCTTTTATCACATGTATTATATATCCATTATTATACTACTTTTCCCCCAAGGCCGACCTGAAACCTTTTATCACATGTATTCCATTATTATACAACTTTTCTGCAAGGCTGACTTGAAACCTTTTATCACATGTATTATATATCCATTATTATACTACTTTTCCCCAAGACCAGGCTGATCTTATCTAAAACCTTGTATCAGATGTGTGTAGAGTACAGATTTCAATCTTTCACTCTCAGGGATGATGTAATGTTGTTTGTTTTTTATGGTTTAATGCCATTTTTCAGCACAATATAGGCTATACATGGTGGCCAGTATTAATGTTGGAGGAAGAACCCGGACAATCCCCGGAAAGAACCACTGACCCGCAAGAAACTACTGGCAAGCTTTCTCACATAACTACATTTGCCGAATCTTAGACTCAAACACACGCAGACAGAGGTGAGATGGCAGTGGTCCGTAATGGACAGCGCTTTAGACCACTCGGGGCCCCTGATGATTAACGTAACAGCATCGTGTAACAGTTACACTATACACCACTCCCTCAATAACTCGCGCACATCGGGATCCAAAAACATCGACCGCACTATAAGTGAGGCACGAGTTATCAAGGGACATATAATAACAAAAGGATCAATAAAAAGGAAAAAGGGTGGGTGGCAGATTTTTTTTAGTTTTTAATACTCACTTTATAATAATCGTGCTGTGATTAACTGTGAATACATATCTCTTCATAACGATGTAGTTTTTCTTTTCCTCATAGAGTAACATTAATTTAGGGATAAATAACCGTATATTGAAGAGTTAATCAAAAACATTATTCCACGTGGATTCCGTTCGATTAACACGTGTACCGCTTTACACATTGTGTATTACGTCACTATTTTTTGTGCTGAATTGGATACATTATTCTATTGTATGATCCAAATTAGACGTATTTGTTTAATACAAAAGATCGACTCTCTTTTCGAGAAACAATGTCGCTTGATCGATTTATATAGTGTACACAGGCACGAGATTCTGGGTCAATTAATGTATACACTGTATATATTAATTGACCCAGAATCAAGTGTCTGTGACAGTGTACATATTTGATTACGGTCAAAGTAAAATGAAAAATTTGAAACAATGAAAATTAGAACACGATAATACTGATGATAAGCTGGACATATGACTAGACTTTGAAAAAAAAACACAGTTAATTTTTTGTGTTACTCCCTAATTTCGCTGCCGTCGAGCAAATCGTCACTTGTGTGATTCGATGCACGAGACATAAGTGATAAAACAACACAGGTCTCTTTTAATGGATTATTTTAGTGCAACAAATACTTCGTCAAGTTTGTTGATAAAAACAAAGCCGGCTGGTAATTATGTTCTCACGGAAGTACTCACGGGTTTCGATGTGACGGTTGATTGACTTTTTTAATGTTTTCGTAGAAAAGAATATGTTGCAATTATAATGTTTACATTGAAACGGAAATAAAGGATTAGAATGTGGTTTTCACACAGCAAGATATTTAACTGCTATTTATTTCACTACCTGTTGCCACCTTGTTAGCATTTACCGGACGTTTTCATTGATCACTATTTCACCAGACTGTTTATTTACGGCGTATTGACGATGGTGTATCAACAAATAAACCTGAACATAATATGTGATATCTTATTTAGAATTTGCAAATTTCACAATATGGAATCAATCTTTATGGGCATTAATCACCATTTTTTATGATAAAATGAGAAATGTATATATATATTTAAATTACCAATTCCTATCGTAATTTTTTCACATTCAGCATATTTTGAAAGATTTTTTTTAAAAAAATTTTCTTTGGGAAAAACTCAGGATCCACGCCAGACACCGCGTTATAAGTGGGTTCGCAATTCATCTGGGCGTGAGTTATCAAGGGAGCGGTGTATTTAGATTGTGATGTACAATGAAAGTAGACAGATGGAATCAAGGTAAAGAATAAAAACTTAATTATTAAATAACTGTTTATGGTATTTAATATATTCATCATCAGTCCAGTAACTTGTTCTTAGTGCTGGTATCACATCATGTTTGATAATGGAAGGACACTGGATCACACTTGAACTTTGTGGTCTTTTGAGATCTCCAATATCCTTCCACTATCAATACAAGCATTACATTGAAGGTATTGTACTGATAAATTTAACCATCATTCAAAGTCTATATTTTCTGAAGCTGATCTGAAATCCTTATCAGATGTATATCTGATACAAAAGTTTGAATCTTCACCTTGCAAAAGGACATAAAAGGACTACAACACTAAAATTTGTCATTTTTTTAAATATGAAATAAATGTTTAGGCTATATAATAAAAATGTCAGAACAGTAACATGTTTTGGATGCATGTATCACATTCTGTATGAAAGCAAAATGACACTCAACATATCCTGCAAATTCTGTCGATTTGTCTTTGAAGGTTCTCTACTTTAAGTAAATGGCCATATCTGAAGGTGAATTAGTAGCATTTAAACAAAAATCTTCAAGCCAAATGCTTTTTTGGGGTAACATTTGGTCAAATTCTGCTGAGTGGTTTTTGAGGGAAAAAATACATTTTAGGGTTTCATTTTTATTAATGGTAACAATATTTGATTGCAAACTGTTATCTTTTGTACTAAACTGAAACCCATCTAAGCTAAGATGAATTGTCAAATTAGGTCAAACCTGATGACGGGTTTCGGAGAAGTTGATTAGATATTGTCATATTTTAAGTAATGGGAGACATATTTGATGTAAGTACACCTCTCTTTCCACAACTTGTGCAAAACAGGGTTAAAAAACATAGACTGCATTATAAACAAAGGTACAAGTTACTTAGGGACCTAAAAAAAATTAAGGGGATGCTATCTCAGCTTGACATCAAGAAAACTTGGTGGTGGTTTTCTGTGCCTGTTTAATGGCTGAATACTTGTTTTACATATGCTGTGAAAATAACTGTCAAAAAAGAGCTTTTTTTAATGATGTTGTTCACATTTTTATATAAATTATTTTTTGTCTTTTGACTTAGTTATCATTATTCCTTCTCATTATTTAATTTGACACAAAAAATGTAATTAACATCATAATACAAAGCAGGCCTGTCTTTAATTGAGTATAACAATACAACAAATACTTCCAGTGATTTTCAGAGAAATGCTCAGTCATAGCTGTGATGGCTGATTGACATATTTTATCTTTGAATACAACTTGGTAAACTGCATCGATTATGATTATGCAGAATCCAAATTAAAAGACAGAACTAAAAGATGAATTACACTTAATAAAACTTGTTTAATTAGCATTTATTTATTGATTGAAGTGGTGTCACCAGTAGGCATTAGTAATATTTTCATTGATTGAAATTTTGCTGAATATTGTTAGCTACAGTGTACCTTGAATGTTGTTTGGAAGAGAAATTTAACAAAAGGAAATTGTTTGGAAGAGAAATTTAACAAAAGGTATAACTTTTATTAAAACTTGAGAAATTCATGATGTGATTAAAATTTTCAGGTACCAACTGAGCTATTGATGAAAACAACATTAGTAATATATCCAGGTTCATTTAATAAATTTGATTGTGATTTTCATAATGTTCAATAGAAAAGGCCAATTTTTAGAAAAAAGATTTTCACACCTGACCCATGTTATAAGCAGGTTTGCAAGTTATAAGGCATATGTTATCGAGACAATGGAGTGGAGTGTCATCATTTGAACAAATTTAGAATATTTTCATTCCAGGATGTTTTCTATCAGATTTGGTAAATATTCTGCTGAATGGTTTTTGTGGAGAAAATGTATATAGCATTTTTCTCTTTTTAATAATGGTAGCCATATCTGATCAAGGATTGACATCAGCTGAACAAATCTGAACAAATTTCATGCACGGATGTTTTCTGTAAAATTTGGTAAAATTCTGATGAATTGTTCTTCAGTAGAATATGAATACAAATTTTATAATTAGTAACTGTGGCCATATTTGATCATAGATTTGCATCATTTGAACAAATATGAAATAGGTCATCATCCTAAGTGGCTCATTTTTCGTTGGGGATTTAAATTTGTGGTTCATGATAACAACGAAAACCAGGAAAATTGGTCTCTTATGAATACTGATGATACTACAGTATGATGGCCGATTGGCATGATCTGAACAAATCTAAATAGTGGATACTGAGAAGATATAAATATCAATTATGAATGTTATTCTGCAAAGCCCAATATTTCTTCATGTCACAATAACCTTGAGCTTTAACCTCTAAATTGACTGGCCTCTACCATACCTTAAGTGCAAGCAATTCACAAACTTTGGTCATGTTAAGTGATCTAATACTAAAGTTGCTATGCAAAATATAGTTTTCCCAATTCAGTTACAGTAACCTTGAGCTTTGACCCCAAAATCTATAATATTCATTCTTATCCAAAAAGTACATCATCCACAAATTTTGGCAAAGGTACACTGTCAAGAATGAAATTAGTATGGAAAAACCAGTAATCTTGACATCTGACCCAAAACTGATAAGCTTTTTCCATAACCATTGTGCAAGCCATTCATAAAGTTTGGTCTGGGTATGTTATGTAGAACTATTGTTCATGCGTGGAAAACATTTTTCAAACGTTCAGTTATAGTGACCAAGAACTCTGACCTCAAACTTAATAGATATCTTCCTTAACCAAATGCAAGTCATTCACAAAGTTTGTTCTGGGACTGTGATATAGAACTAATGTTTTTGGTCAAAACTATTTTTCTTTTTGCAGTCACAGTGACCTAATATTTGACATTTTAACCCCATTATTGATAGGCTTCATTCTTTCCTCAAGAACACTCCAGAAAAGTCAGGCAAAGGTAGGTTCTGTTGAACTAAATTATCATGCAGAAAAGAAAGCATTAACAGACAGATGGGCAGAAAAAGCTCACAGCATAATACACAATGCCAAAAGGCTGGCATATGAAAACTGCCATAAAGGCATGAAACTCAAATCAGGCCATCTGGGTATGAAACTATTTCTGATGATTATACCATTTTTTGTTACTACCCGAATTAGATTTTGTCTAATCAGGTAAATGTGCCAGCCAAATTTTACTTGTCTTCATTTTGCGCAATCTTGCTAAAAAGATTCTCAAGGTAGATGGAGGGATGGAGGGATTTACAGATGTACTGGAACAAATTGGTTTTAATGGCACTTTTAACACATTATTTTCAAGGCAATGAGAGCTAAGTGAAATTTCTTAGGACACAGAGAGTCATGCCAGTCTGGCCTGGGTGAGCATAGAACCTGTGACGCTCAAGTTACAAATCCAATGCTTTACCAACAAACCTACTATAAGTCTAGTAAATGTTTCCCAAAATAAGTACCGATGGGAAGTTTGAAGTCTGATCCAACTTCTTCATAAAAACATTAAAAGCGACACAGTCAAATCTGTCCACAACAAATCAGTGTACATTTTCGACACCTACCGATATTTCTCAAGGTTTCTGAATTACAGTCACTTAAAGGGACCTTACTACAATATGTACAGAATATTCTGGCTAAAATCTTGTTTCGCAACTTGTAAATCCATGTGGAATATCACAAAACTACCACTTGTCATCATTTAAAAAATAATGGCTACATTTGGCTGTACCATCAAATCCAGAAACCAATCAAAATATTCTGTAAATATCACTAAAAGATCCGTTCAATTGGCTGTAACTCAAAGAGTCATAAGTAATTCTGGTGTCTAAAATGTAATAAAGTTTCATGTACAGATCTGTCTGCATCAATTGCATATATGATTAAGTGAGATCATACCTCAAACCACCCATTAGTTTAAATTCATGTTGGGGGCTGATTTATTTAACTCGGCAGCCACCATGACTCGAAAATGCAACTTTAGTTGGAAACAACTCTCATGTACAACTAAATTAATACAGAAGACTCATCTATTGAGCCTCTGATGTTGCCATCAAATTGACAACGAGAATGTCTATCTGTTTCAACCAAGCAAGAACAAAAACCTGATCTTCCTTTATAAAAAATGGAAACAAAATGCCTGAATTCCATTTGTCTGAAGGATTTTAAACGGACTGTAGCAAGCATTTGGTTTTGTGGGTTTAACGCATGATCATACATGATGGCCAGTACATCTGGGTAGAGGAGGAACCTAGGTACACCTAGAACCACCAATCCATAGGAAACAATTGGCGTGCCCATGATGGATGAGCTGAAACTTGAATGCACACAGATAGAAATGAGATGTCAGTGATCTGTAAATGCAAGGGCCTTAACACTATTCAACCAATCATGTGCCCTTCAATTAGAAAAAAATCTAGCAATCATATTAAATAATTTGTAATATTACCACTCCCTGAATCTGTTTCCTTTTTGGTCTGTGCAAAAGTAATGGTTGGTTCTCGTCAAAGATATCAATATTATAATTTTTTCTGAAAATAAAAAGAAACTGAGATCAAAAAGATGGCCAACAGAAGTGAAACAATGTTATTGCCAACACAGGTTAAAAAAATGTACAGTATGGTTAGAACAAAATTAATTTGAAATAGTTTTCATGCAGTGAAATAAAGGTATTATAGCATGGTGTGATAAATCATGGATACAACAAATTAATCAGGGGTGGGTGGGTGGAGGGGGTCATGAGACGTTCTATATAAAATGCTTTTACCATTTTGATTTTGATCCAACAATCCTGCAATGTCAACATGGAAGATTTCTCGAAATGTAACTTTAATATGTCCAAATAAAGTTCAGTGCATTTCAAGCAATGTGTGCAAAAAGGTTAAGAGACAAAATATTTACACTTTTTATACACAGGTGTAAAGATCAGAAATGAAACATTACCTTCAACATGTTTTGTCTTAAAAGATTAAATTATTGAAAATTCCATTTTGTTTTTAAATTGAAGGTTTCTGTTAGATCCCTGCAAAAAAAATAGCAGGTTTGCTTAATATCTTAATACATAATACATATTGCTCCCACATTTAGAATTACAATAAAAAAACAACTCAACCTTTACCAACAGTTTTAGAATTGTTGAGAACGATTACTATCTTTTAATCTAACACTATATCATATAAAAATACAAAAATCCTGGTTTTTATATATATGTTCAGAAAGGTATTATAAATAAATAGAAACCATTTAGCACCCACTTTCAGGACTATATCAGCAACACTGAATATCATGTAAAATATTGTTGATAAAAACTTTGGGTTTGCACTCAGCTCAAAGTTCACCCTTCTGAAGCAGGGATCCTGAATCAATGTCTTATCTGGACATGTCCGGCAAATTAAAGGTTTTGACTAGCGTGTACTCTGACCTGTTGGACAGTGGTCATATTATCCTAAAGTTTGACCAAAGACATTTTTAGCATAAAATCAGTAAGATTTTGCCTTGCTCCATATATAAAGTTGGGTAATGGTAGAAGGTGTGGAAGTTGAGTCATTTTGATGTGTGGCTGCAAAATGGGAAATGATAAATACCATAGTATCAATTATCATTATATCTAACTGTCTTTAATTTGTTTATCAATTAAACTCACAAAAAAGTAAAATTGAAAGGTGATTAGGTCTATTTTACAGACTGTTTCTTTGTCAGACAAGCAAAAAATGTGCCACAAAGTAAACTTAATTCAAAGGTGACTAGGTCTAGTTTACACATTGTTTTTCTGTTGGACAAACCAATATTTAAAACTCTATGGCCTCTTGAAATTTACTCCAATAGCCTCGGCATTAGATAACTCTCCTGTGTTGCTGTGGTGTAAAATAAATAAACCAAACCAAAACATAATTTCAGGGTTATCGCTTGTTAAAAAAAAAGAAGGTACAAGTACTCAAACGTTTTAGTGAATTTCAAAGTTAATTTCTCTTACTTATAATAATCTTTGAAGGTCATCTCTTGGCCAGTGGAAGAAGTGAAGGTTTGTAGTGGATTTTTGTCCCATAAAATGTCATCAACTTTGTATGTCTTGTTGTTGTACCGTGTCAAGACCACGGTACCAACAACTGTCCTGGTGACTTCATCACTAAATCCCTGAGGATTCCTCTGGATAATGTTGTGCCTGTCAGAAAAAAGGTTGTGTCATTATCTGGAATGTTTCTAGAAAAGCTGAACTTTTTTTAAACAAAAAGAAACAACAATGTACACAGGACCAACAAGATTCAACTATCAATTGTAACTTGCAGGTCTTCATGCACAATTATAAGTGCAATGTGCTTTATTTATCAATAAGAAGCCTGCATAGCCTGATTTGTGTAAAGCTTTAAAAAATTTTGCAAGAAATCAATTTTTGGAGTAAAATATTTTTTCAATAATACTTATTCAATCATACTTTGTTAGATATATCAATCACTACCTCACAAATCTAGCTAGATTGTGCTGAAAAATATCTGCACAAATAGGTGGCTGTCAGACTAGTGACATCCCCAAGCATCATGGGACTGTTGCCAAATACTGTCCATACTTCAATTACTAATGAAGTTAAAAGGAACACTCTACCAGTAGGAGTGAACTGCATGTAGGTTGGGGGGAGTGAATCCATATTAGGATCTAAAAATATTACTGAAGAAACATATTTTACTCCCAAAATGAGTTCCTTCTTCAAATATTTTTCAGAATCATACTATCTTAGAAGAATTAGCAAGAGGTTGGGGGAGTAACACCCCTTATGTGAAGGTCCATCTTTGGTCTTAAGGTATGTGAGGCAGCTTCAACTTGATATCCAATTATAGCATGCTCCGTTATAACATGAATTTGGATATATAATTATTGTGGCATGCCTCACAAAATTTTATATACATGAATTTTTCTTGTACACAAAAAATATTTTTTCTTCTTAAAAGTATGAAAAATAACCTGTAAAAGATATATTATCATTATGAGAAGAGATCATACAAATTCTAATGTAAGATGATTGTGTTGTGACTCCGGAAATTTTAAATACATGTATTTTTCTCATACATGAACAAATATGTTTTCTTCTCAAACATAGGAAAAATAACATTTATTCCGGGATCATGCTGGTCTTAACCAATGTTGCATATTGTAATTTGTTTCCTTATGGACAAACAATATACCATCCAAGATTTTTTTTTTTGCGACAACACTGTTGGCTGTTTCAATCTGCATATTCAATCTTTGTTTTGGAGTAGAAAAAATTCAAAGGCACCATTAAAAGATGCACTGGAAATCTATATATTGTTAGATATAAATAAAATTGTCCAAATTGACAAAACAGCTTCATGGTGCATTATTATATCATAATCCACTCATGCTGACATCTAGCCTGAAGACTGTATGATACATTCAAACAGTCAAGCAACCAGTAATAAGTAATAAGACCCAGTTTACATGTATTCTGAACTATATACCATATGGAGTTAAAACCTTGATGGTATTATAAAAGATTTTGTCCTTGCTAGCAATGAAGCAATGGAGAAGCAGAAGTTAAACAAGAGTGAACTATAATATAATGCCCCAATGTCATACAGTAAGACAAAACGATTTACATTCATACATATCTTTAACCAGTGTAAAACATTGTGTCACCATTGTAAGGCTCTGTGGTACAGACTGTGGTACAGACAATATACAGAGTTAGTGGGTGATATATAAATTATTTTGACATTTGAAATATGAGAAAGAAAGGTAACATAGGGGTCACATTCTTGTACATTAGATACATTACTTTACAAAATCAAACAGAAATGTTAAAAAAAAAGAATTCTGCATCAGTGTAGATACTATTGTGGTTCTTGTTTGGAAAGGCTTTTTCTCCATTAAAAAAAAGTGTACACAGGTGGCAGTGGTCTAAAGTAATTGCCTTTACCTAACAATGCCATCTGAACTCTGCGTGGGTTCAATTCTATGGGCTTGGTTTATGTGATATGAACTGCCATCTGAACTCTGCATGGGTTCAACTCTATGGGCTTGGTTTATGTGGATGTGTGAGAAAGTTTGCCAGCAGCTTCCTGTGGATTGGTGGTTAGTCCCATGGAATTCTCATGTTCTTCCTGCACTAGTTAATCTGGCCACAATATATAGTACCTTCAAGTGCTGTAAAATGGCATTAACAACAACAACATTTAAGAGATGACAACCATGAGCCAAAAGTCTTTCTATATCTGAGCTGCTAAAATGACTCACATAGACTACAGAAATGTCACAAAAATTTTCAAATTTATTAAATTTAAAACTTGCAAACAGTGTGAAAATAATTTTTCTGAATAAAACTGATCCTCTTACATTATGTCCAGCACCGATTCTTTTCTAAGAACTCTATGTGAAGCATCTGCCAAAAGCATCAAACCCCCCTCATGCTCTTGTACTGATGTTATGTAGCCGGGCCACACCTCCAGCCTATGGGGAAACAGGAAAATAAGAGGCATTTTGATAAGACAATAAAATGTGAGAAATTGACGTAAAGTTCACTGTAAGCATGATCGGCTAACATTTTAAGGAGAAAGTTCAAGATAGATTACTAATTTAATACAGCACAACTTAAAATGATTTAACAGCTACTAGCCCAAAGATTTTATTTTACAGTTTTCATTTATGTTAGTGAGACTGCATGAACAACCATGTAATAAAGACTGATAGAAAAACACTATCTATATGGCACCAAAGTAATTTAGTGCAAATATCATTCAATGTGATTTATTACAAGTACTTCCAAAATCAATACAAAGAGAACAACACTATTAGAACTTACTTGTGCTGTGGAATACTGGTGGGTGTCTTTGGATTATAGAAGTATCGGCCAACCTGTACCATTTCCAGTATAGACATGATCCTGAGAGAAAGGATGAAGAAACAATAATCTGTAACTCAACAATGTTGAAGCCAAATGATTCAACTCTAACTAATAAAAAAAGAAGGGGTTGTTGCTGCTATATTGAGACCACTTCTATTTATTGACCTATTACAGCAATCCTTCCTCATTTTATCTGGATAGCTCATAAACTCACTTATAACATGGAGGCAGGTGTGGATCACATTTTCTCTTATACAAAATAGGCCATTACTTGGTGAAGATGACAAATCTAAATTTGTATTTAAAATCTTGATGCTTTGATTGTTTCAGTGTTTAAAACAGCAGTTAGTGCCAGGAAATTTGGGATCAACATCATTTGCAACAATTGACATAAAATATATATTTTGTTACATTTTCTTAACAAATTCTCAACACAGTGAAAGTATTCACATACATTGAATATATATATATATATATATATATATATATATATATATATATATATACAAGTGAAATTGTGTGTTTTAATTTCTAGAGGTGGCAACTATTTATAAGAAATGAATACCTAGTAAATAAGTTTTGGCAATTGAAAGTCATTTTTTAGTTTTACCCGTTAATTCAGTTTTAGTGTTGATATGCCTTTTTTTTTTATTTATTCAAACATAAAAAGTGTCAATCAACCATCACAGGACTGCTCCAGTGGCCTAGTGGTTAGAGCGTCTGCTGCGGAAGCAGGAGGTTGTGGGTTCGACAACCAGACGAGTCATACCAAAGACTTACAAAAATGGTACTAACAGCTGCCTCACTTGACACTCAGCATTAAGAGGTTAGTGTTAGGAGTGGTTGGCCTGGTGTCAGGATAATATGACTGGGTGGGATATCATGCTACATGTCTGTGGCATGATGCCCCAGTGCTGGACATCACTATAAACTGCCTCACTGCAGATATCGTTGCGATATGACTGAAATTTTTTTAAAGCTACATAAAAATCCAAATCAAACAAAACCATCACAGGAATGTAGATAAGCATTTATTTAAGCACCTAAGTGCCAACTATATTTTCACTTGCAACTTGCAGAAGTGTTTGTTGCATTGATACAACCAATTAAAAGTAAACCTGCTTTGTATTATCGTTTTAAATCTTTTGTAACAATGGAATGATGCTCTACTGTCTAAAATGAATTCCAGTATGCCACCATTTCTTCTTTTTAACGGTTGAGTGACAAGCTTTTCAAACTGACCAAAGTGGTAATTCTGAAAATCTTGTTATCACTACTCTTATTGAATGAATGGTCACATCAACATAAAGGTCTTCATTATAAGAATTTGTATGATGTCTAGATGATCCAAAAGAAAAATATATTGATCTGACAACCAATACTGATTTCATTTTTATCACAGCAGCCACCTTGAAAATATTGTTATTACTAATCATTTTAAATGGTCTGTCATACCAACGTGGTGTTTACACAAGCCGACTAATCATGATATATACTGGTCCTGAATGAAGTGGTACTGATCTAACCTTAAATATGGCCACATTCTTGAAAATCTTGTTACCGATCATATTATATGGAAAGCCATACTGACACGGGGTTTAAACCAGAAGATTTCTTATGGTGTCTAGATGGTCCTGAATGAAAATAGTACCAATCAAACATCCAAATTAACTTCCATATCCACTGATCTGAAAAACAAATATGGCTGCCACAGTGCCTCATTTTAAAATCTGATCAATTAAAAATATCTGAGATGGTTTCAAAGTTCAGTAGTTAAAAAGAACAAATGGTCTTATCTTTGTCCTGTTCAAATTTACTGTGTCCCTCAAATTTGGAGGTCAGGTAGATGAAGCCCCGAGCTCATTCATTAACAAAACTTAATAATGATATCAAGCTGCTGTTTAATGTTTGCGCAAAGTGTTTGAGCAAAGTGTGTGTGTGTGTCTCACAGAGAGATTTAGATTTTTAATGTAGTTATAAAAAAAATTCAATCATATCACTACAATGTTGCAGTTTAAAGTGATGCCTAGCACAGGGGCATCATGCCGATGACATGCAGCATCACGTCCCACCCAGTCACATTATGATGACACCAGGCCGACCAATCCTAACATTAACCTCTTAATGCTGAGCACCAAGTGAGGCAGCTGCTAGTACCATCTGCATAAGTTTTTGGCATGACTCGACCAGGGTTAAAACCTGTGATCTCCTGCATCTGAGTGGTCTGTTTAAGCAAAGGGAACAATTTTGATGTGATTGTTAGTAAGTAATGTTAGCACTAATTTTAAAACCTTATCTTACCTGACCATTTTTCTTCTGTGTACATTACCTTTGATTTAAAGATAACCAAACTATGACAGATTGTTAAAATCTTTACTCCAAGAAGTTTTAATATACATTTACCAGTAACCTGCACTGCTTTTTGTTGAATGTGGATAAATTCTATAGCTATTGCTAATTCACAATAAAACTTCAGAGGTCTCGCTAGGATTTTAAAACTAGGAGTCCAGGACTCCCATTTTGGTAAAATTTGGAGTCCCACCAGCAAAAGTTGCAGTCCCATCCCAAAAAGTTTTAAACTTTGCAGATTAGAATAACTGTTGGTTGCCATTGAGTTTAATTCCCCAATTCTTTATAACACTGACATGTACAACTGTATCAGCTTATTCAGCATGTCTGGTAATTCTGCACAACTATACGTCATTTCTGTAAATATTCGATAGCATGAATTTTTGGTAATGTTTTTTAACTCGTTTTTGGGCTGAAATGCAGACAGAAAGATTCCAAAGTAATGTATTTCATTTCCATAGCCTGATGAATAAACATTACATCTTTTCAAAGCCATGTGCAGAATAATCCACTAATCAGTTCTAGCAACTTAAGCACAGTTCTGAATCTCATTTAAATCTTCATCATTTTTTCATTTAACCCCAAAATACATGTCCAAATTTGCAAATGGCATTTTGTCCAAGTCTTGATGTGTCTTGATTTTGAGTTCACATGCAACATTTATACAGCTACAATCGGAAATGAAATCAATTACAGGATCACGGGGCTTCGCCAATGTAGCAAATTGTGATTCTGTTTTCCTTTTTGGTAACAAAATATACCATATGACAATATTTGTGGTGACACCAATTTTGGCTGATAAAAACTGTATATACAGTCTTGCGTTTGGAGGAGAGAAAATCAAAGGCACCATGACAGGAAGCAGCAAAATTGGATATAACAATGCACTGTTTTATCATAATCCGCTTATGCTGATATCTGGCCTTATTACTGTACGCTGTATTATAATCAAAATAACCATACAACTGACTAGTTAAAATCCAACACCTCTGAAAGCGGAAACGTGAAATGAGTACAGTCAACCAGATGACGCTAATTTTTTAAAAATACCAGGTGGAAGAAAAAATTAGTGTTGCTGACACTTCAAAGAAAACTGATTACCTTTGAAGTACTGATATATACTAAACAAATAAAACAAAATCTGTCTCAATGTTCTACAATTACAACGGGTATTTGTTAGGTCCTTCAACTGGAGCCTTTAGCGGTGCCTTCAATAACAAATGCACCATAACATAGCTGCCAACCCCCGAGCACAAAAATACTGATTACTTGTGACAAAAATAATGATTTTCAGGAAGAAATACTGATTTTTTAAAATTTTAATGCATATGTAATTTTACGTATACAACCATCAGTAACTGTGCCTTACATAATTATTTAATGTCAAAGATGCACGTCTTGCACACTTGTACGATTTAGAGTTGCACCATGTTCTATTCGGATGCCCATTCAGAAGGTGCAAGAGTGTAACACACTCAAATACAAACTGTTTATAGGAGCCCTTTCCACGCCTTGTTTCTTTTTCAATCATTGATTCCAATGTACCAACTTTCATTGATTACCTCAATTCTGAGATTTATCTATTGATCTGTTTTTGTTCAAGCATAAGAGTGATCCTTGCGATTTTAATGTCTGGAAAACGTGTGAAAAATAAATCGCCAGCAACAATAGTAACTGAAAAAGGAAGGTTCATTTCTAAAAGAAATTTAATAAATCAAATTTCGATCGATGTACATTAAGGTTCTCTCTGGCATTTATCTATGTTTTAAGTTCAGGCTGAGCTGTGTGTGATGAAACAGGAATCAGATGTTTTATTAGCTTTTTCGTGCTCTTGCATTTAATAGCGAAATCACGTTACACACTTTGCAAAACGTCAAGTTTTCTCCTTTTCTGTTATGTTTTAACAAATCTAAAAGACAGCACAAATGTCTTTCCAGTTGTTTCCTTCTATTTTTCCTGGAGAAAATTCTGAATATTCCGCTTCCTATTTAACATGGTTAGAAGCTGAATATTACGAAAACGAGATACAGCAACAGCGGTAACTATTGCGAATCCAATATGGCGAATAACGACAGGCATGGTAGCCTCGATTTCGAATGAACCAATCGTATTGTAGAACTTAATTCGTATACACAAGTGATATATTATATCAAAATAGAACCAAATGCCCGTTCTAAACTGACAATTCCAAAGAAATTTTATTCTGATTTTTTTAAAATTAGAAAACGTATTTTTTGCCAAAAAAACGTACACCCGCATTCAGGTCCAAAATACGGGACAAATACGGAAAAAACGGGACAGTTGGCAGCTATGCATAATCAAAGCAAGCCGACGACCTTTGCTGAAAGAAAGTCAGCAATAAACTAAAAAAAAGGATTGCCTCATTTTACATAGTGATTAGAACATATTTATTGTGCCACGAAACTATCATGTTTGCAAAAGAAAAAAGTAAAAAAAAGCACACACACACCCTAAAAAAACAACATGCGTACAGAGGACTCCTGCCTGGGTGATTTTCTGCGTCCCAGATAAAAAAATTGTGTCCAAATATGCGTAATTGTTTCTGAGATCTCTGAAACTTTATTCACTTTTTCAAAAAAAGCTGGAAATTATTTAATGAAAAACAATTAGTTTGTATTTGCATATTGTGTAATGATTCATTTATTACAACGCAGATTTGAAACGTTGTGAACTGTGAATTACAAGTTGCTATTAAGAGTTTAATGTATTAGCATTTTCCAGAACTCATTATTATTGCCAGTTTGGTTTTATTGTAGCTAACGAGTGTAATGAGTGTGACGAGTCTAGCTAATGAGTTCAGTTGACGCATAGTGCAGTCTATATGTACGTATGTCTGTACATGTGGTGGCGCCACGACTGTAAACATAGCTAATACAAGGGTGCTGTATTCTGTCTGTACGTGTGTATATGCATGACTGACTGACATGTGGTGGATCCATGAAGGGTGCGAGCAGCCAATACAAGTGTTGGCCAACCCAAGGGACATGGTGAAACTGTACGATTTATCAGTGTATAAATCATACAACTGTACAAGGGTCAAGAAGCGTATGTTTGTTCCAATTGATGTTTCCATTGGGTACATTTTTATTTACATGAGATTATTTTGAATCTTAGTTGTATTCCAGATTTGTGAATCTCGCTTACAGTGCAGAACATTTGAAACCTATTTGAAAACTTGAGATTGCTTGAATCTCAATCCTAGTCTATAAGTGAAATTATGTGAATATCTTAGTGTGTACTATTATTTGAAACTGAGATTTCTTGAAGCTGTATATCAGATAGATATAATATTATTGGTTTATTTTCAATGTGTGAATGTTTGTAAAGATTATTGGATCAATCATATGTTGAGAGCGCGCGAGAATGATTGTATTTATACTTCATACGATTTTTCTTTAATAATTAAGTTCATAAATTTCCATTTTTCACACACTGTGTTTGAGTTATTCATTTAATCCAAAATCCACTCGGTTTCTATTCTGTGACATATACAACCTACTCCATCAATCCAAACAAAAACAAAAATTGATATCTTGTATGGCAACCATTTCCTCTTCACTTTTTTAAATTATAAACCAATAACTGATTGTATAAATTCTAAATTATTCAATTCATATATTTTTAAAGTAATGAGAAATACATGTAGTCATTTTTCTTAAATTTAATTCAAAACTACACTACACAAGAAAAAAGTGATTCTGCACTGCAATGCATAGATCCGACCTGTCAATCAAATCCACAGATGTTGACCAATCAGATAAGAGTGTCCGGTGCTACAGTAACATCCGCCATGTTTTACCCACAAACAAACATGTGGTGAGAATACAGCTGCATTACAGACTTTCAGATTTTTTTGTATATATTTACAAAATGGTGCTTCAATGTGCATGGGGATCATGCAATGCAGATGAGAGATATCCGGGAAGGTTGGATATAGTCGTTTTATACAGGAACAGTGGTGAAGTTATGTAGTTTGAAACCCTGTAGGGACTTAATTAGTCCTACTATATTGGAGCAATATCCACTGACATTGCAACAATACATGTTTATTTTTCAATATCATACACATTCATTAGTAAAAGAAATGCTATTGGTGCATATATCTGAAACACACTGTTTACACCACTCAGTGAAATGCCAGATGAAGTGTTTATATATTATTTATTAGGTTTCCAAACAACATATGATAAATTTATAATTTTGGTAACTGCAATTAGTAAATCCTCCCAGTGACATAAATACAAAATAAGAAATGTCAGATACTGTTTTTTTTTGTTTGTTTGTCTTTAATGCTGCTGTCTGAGATTCCTGCTTATGTGAGCTTACCTCATCCAAATATATCCATTTACGTAATTTAACATTTGTTTTTGCCGAGTGTGCTTCTTGAACAGTGTGTATATAATGAATTTCTAAAGTAATATGCATATATGAGGATCCAGATAAAGTGAATGCTCGCCATTTAATGTATGTGAAATCAAATTGTAAAAAAAATAATCCACATTACTTAAATAGTTGGTACTGATCGGCTACATGACCTGCATGACTTGTACTATAACAGCTGGCATTACTTCGGGGTATTAAATAGTTCAAACATAAAAAATAGTTCATAAAAATACAAAACATTAAATTTACATCGCTTTACATCAACAGTATGCATCTTCACACTTTTCCTCCATAATTTTGATGTGCAGACGGTGCATTGGCTGCTTCTCTTCAGAAATGGACAGCATCTCGCTCTACGCGAATCTTAGTTTCAAACTCCAAACCTTTGATATCGTGTATATATCCTTGCCTAAAGTAGATCAAAGTCTTCTGCAACACTTTACTGGAAAGTTTCTCTGATCAGGAAGGTATTTAAGTGAAATGTTATTGGGAATGTGCAAGAAAGAATCTGACATGGTGCCTGTATTCTGTGATGAGTCAACCATTTTAATGGGAAGCTTGGGGTTCATAGTAACTGTCTCTAAGGGGGCAGAGCTTAACTAGTCATTTCGGATCTATTCATTTGGGCAGCAACCAAACCTTGAATGTTTTGATTGTCAATTATGTTCTCATAATAAAAAATAATCTCTCTCGGAAAATTGTTTCTGGTCTAATTTCTGCATGTATCAACATAAACATGGTCCTGATGGACACTAAGAAATCTGAAGGCAGATTTATTTTTCTCTCTAGTTTTAAATCTGCCAAACTTCAGCATTTCTTCTTTTTTTGGGGGGCGGGGGGGGGGGGGGGCCTAATTTCAAGAGTCAAATAAAATGTTACTTTCTATGCCTTAAAAAAAAAAGTAAATTACAAGAGCATTCCTGTAAAAAACTAAAGAATTTATGTATAATGTATAATCGAAGACAATTAATGAAACTTACCTTCTGAATATAATGTTGTACAGCTGAACACAACTGTCTGGAGGCAGCATCTTCACTAATATCACACTGATAGAGATTTTTGCACCATCTGTTTGTCTGTCTGATATAAATATTGTAGGCTGCAAGAGAAAAATAAAATCATATACACATAAAAATTATAAAATTCATATTTGTACAGTCAAGAGTTTCTAAATGTGCCAGTCTGTCATCCAATGTAATTACTACAGTGACAATCTAAAATCAGAAATAACAGACTGTGTTACTGGATGGGCAGAAAAATGGACAAAAGACCATTCCATTGAATTGAATGATAAGTAAGCACTTTTCCAGTGCCGGTCATTGTTTTCACAAATACCTTTCACTCAAATAAACCTGAAATAGCTTCCCTCTGGTACATAGTTATACTTTCAATGTTAAACTTACAAAGTATCATTTTAGGTCCATTGCCACCACCATTTTCAGCCGATGTACAATCCACCACACTATTGGTTAGCTGGCATTGCATAGTAAGGGAGGCAAATCCAACAGATGCCGATAGAACGAAGCACCACTAAAGCTATTCGATCCACTAAAGTGTAGATAGGGTTATCTTGGCTAAAGAGATGCAAAAGGAGTAGCGATAACAAGATCTTCAAGATGATTGATATGGTGGCCCCACTGGAAATTAACAAACCCTTTCAATGAAAACACCTTATTGGTATGACCATATATTCACTATGGCAGTCATATTTGACATCAGATTAGCAATATTTTCATTTGGAATGAACCAGGTCATAGGAAGAATGTGTGTCTATAGTTTCATGGCAATCCTAGAAGTTGTTCAGGAGGATTAGAGATAAACTGTGCTAATGGATAGACAGAAAATGGACAAAAGACCATCACATAAATATGTTAAGGCTCAAAATTACACTAATCTGTAAATCCATAGTTTATCACTGCCAAAGAATAAATAAAACCCATACCATCACTAATCTATTTAGCAATGAAAATTTTGAGAAATTTGATAAATTTACTGTATTACATGTACTTATCTATGAAAATAAAATTTGATGACAATAATTACAATAAAAGTTACATGGGTCATGTATGCGCATTTACTCAATTTTAAATGTGGTCTTGTGTTGGATGTTTCCAATAAAATGTGAGTGGACATTCCCTTTAATGGTTGAATGACCTGTTTATAAGTACCTATCAACATCCTGTACATGAGAAGGGAACATAAATTTTTCCCGTGTGATTATTGTCAAAACAGTCATTGTACATATGGAACTGGAATTAGCCTGTAGTGGTCCAATGAACTATTTTATTATTGATGAAAGAAAAGTTACAGGGTATCAATCTAGTATTGACTGATGTTTGATAAAAAAAAAGATACAGGGGATCAATCTAGTATTGACTAATGGTTGATGAGAAAAGTTACAGGGTATCAATCTAGTATTGACTGATGTTTGATAAAAAAAAGATACAGGGTATCAATCTAGTATTGACTGATGTTTGATAAAAAAAAAGATACAGGGTATCAATCTAGTACTGACTGATGTTTGATAAAAAAAAGATACAGGGGATCGAACTAGTATTGACTGATGTTTGATGATAATAAAAAGTTACAGGGTATCGAACTAGTATTAACCAATTAGAAAAAGTTACATTCCCTTAGTCAACAATAATCCAGAATTTTACTGAACAAAGTGTTTTAATATTAATTTGTTGTTGACAAATTGACGTCAGAGAGTATATAATTGCAAATAAGATACAGAAATGATGTGCAAATGAATGGAGGGAGTAAGACTCAGGAAAGGCTGTGATGCTGTGCCCTTTCTGCACAGAGTATTCTGAAAAACATGAAAGCATGCAAGGTAATTCATCCACTGAAATAATTCCTATCATCCCTGGAATCACACGATGCAAGCTCTCTACACATAATGGCAAATGGATAGTTGCAATAAAAATAAAAGTTGGTTCCTAAGACGCAGAGCAAATTGTGAGACTTTTTAACAAGAGCATATTCAAGAAGCTTAAACAAAAACTTTCAACTTCTTGTGAGTCTTGCTGTGGTGTTATTGCTCCGAGTAAATGCTAATGAATAATACATGTTGAATTAGAAACTGAACTGACATTTTGATTTTAGAAAGATAAGTGAAATCTTGGCAGTATCAGTGAAAAGTTTTGTTACGGTGATCCTGTGGGTTTGTAAGAAAATAATCCTAACTCTGGGAACAGTGATTTATCGAAAATGGTGATCTAAGATGAATACCATATTCAGACAACAAGGTAAAATCTGTGTTCTGTAGATTACACTGCATCCAGTTGGAAGCCAAAAAGGCAATACAAGTTATAAAAAGTGAACACTGACTTGATGATATGCAAATCTTTAGGTAATGATATTAATATTTACCCAGTTTCGTGGCAATCCATAAAACTGGAATTAGTTTCACAACCGAGATTGTGTCATCTACAGAATTAAGCAAAATTCAATATGGGCTATAAATGACACAATAATTAAACTGCATTAAGCAACACAACACAATAATTCTAACAATAATTATTCTATAAAAGTGATTTGTCAATATAAATACCCCAAGTGGTGACTATAAAATAAAGTTTCATGGCAAGTCATCAAAAATTGGGGTACTAGTGCTGTGTTACATTGCATTAAGGAACAAGACAAATAGGGCAATAACTCTAACAAAAATTGCAGAAGAAAGCAATTCATGCATATGCTCATCAACAGGTTAAGACCATACTATTTAAATTTTTCACAGCAATTCATCAAGGACTTCTAATTGTACAAATGACATTGTGTCATGCACTTCATTAAGCTACAATAAAAAAAAAGTACTAGAAGTTGGAAAAGCTGCAGAGAAGGGGTGCTGCACAACTTCTGATAGTATAGTGATACTGCCACCCACCAAAAGCACTGGTGTATCAACCTGAGTTAGTCTTTCTTTCGTTCATCAAGAAGGCAAATTTTTCAGAAATTATATTTATTTCTTCTACAACACTTGCCAGATCACATTAAGCCATACAACCTCCTACCAAATCCAGCTCTTCCAAAAGACAAATATTTTTGGCAGGATGGAAGGGTAAAAAAGTAATGTGACTGAGTAACCTAATTTACTGAAACTTTTGCTTTCTCCTTTCAATCACATTAAACTTAGGTTACAGGTAGAATATGTACGAGAGGAGAGAATCTTGACCATCCTATTTGTACCTCGGAAAGAAGGTTGAATCCACTCTCCTAACTTGTAACCAGCACAACAAATGTTGATTTGATTAACATATGGAAGAAATAAGTGAACTCTTTCTAATGAAAACAGTTTCTGCATGAATCCAGTAAAAGCTGCATTCGTGTGCCCTGCCAGAGGTTGTGCTCATGATACTCAGGATATGTGTGCCAATATTAAGACCATGCAGTGGAATGTACAGAACCAACCTTAGATTGGCTACCATTACTTGTTTAATGTTTATGCAGTTATTACATTGTTGATGGAGAATTCCCTAATCTGTAAATATTTATTTACCTGAAGCTCTCAGAAAGTATTCATATATTCTGATTTAAGGCTCTAAAACTATTTATTTTTAAAAGCAACAACAAAGATGTTAAGAAATTTACAATTAAAGAATTGCCATTATAAAAGCCGAATCTTGTTTTTCAGGCATTATTTGCCAAGTGAGCAACGGAGAGTATATACCATCACACATTTATGGCAATTATGACAAAATGCATTTAAAAGGCACATCATCAATTTTATGATTCTAGCAAGAAGCGAGTCTGAGAAATAAACATCAAACACATAAGTTAACCTAACACAATGCAGTCTAAAACAAAACACTACAATGACCTACTTCTGCACTGGGGGAGTAGATCTCATACAATGCATCCACTGAACAACTTTCACTATCTGGGTGAGACAGTTTCTCAAGAGCATTCTAACACAAATATGGTGATGAACTAAATGTAACAAATTTGAGTAAACCAGAGAAATGGAATATGTGGATCATGGTGTTCTTTTCTGGGATGGAAATGTCACTAATACAAATGTATAAAATTAGCAAACCCCAGTACTAGGCATATATCCCCTGGAACTGTCGATTTTACAATGTCACTACATTTTTCCATTTGTTATAAACTTTCTTCTTTAAAGAATGCTATGAACTATATGTGAAGCAAAATCCAATACAATTATCTATATGTATTATTTGTTAGTGTTATTTATTTACACATTAACAGGCTGAAAAGTTAATTACAGATAATTCCCACAATCCCACTTCCTGTACAAAAATCAATAGTGCCTCCTGCATAAAGTGTGGTTCATTTGGAAAATTATATTGACCAGATTAATAACTGAATATTCACAAAATTTTCAGAAACTGAATTACAATAAGTGCTTAATTATATTTAATGACAGTTGTGAACTAGCATTTCTAACTAGTATTTTAACACTACGTCAAGCAATAAATGTTTGCAATATAGTTATTATATACAACAATAAAACCAGCACTTATTCATATATTTTAAATGCATTTGAAAGGTAATTAGTATTACTTTATTCAGTAAACCGTTCAGTTCAAATAATATTTATAAACTGCAGATTACAATAATTGTTTTGAATATTCAATAATGTATGATATGAAAATTACACCTCATTTGCAAATTGTAACTCTTTTTTATGAATGAAAATTACACAAACCTTTTTAAAAAAAACTTTTTTAAATAGTGTTTATCAAGATATTAAAATAGTTGGTCCTTCTTTTATTTTTTTAAATTTGTCTGTGGAAGCAGCTATGGTAATATAGATAATTCTACGCTGTTCTACCCTTTCAACATGCAAAATGGATTATCCAGATCATACTGCCAGAAATGTGATTGAATAAAAAATTCAACCAAGTATGGACACAAAACTATATCCATCCTGCAAAATGGAGTTGTACTAGAAATTAAAACTATTCTTGAGAAGTCAAAGATGCTTCTGAACTATAATTGTGTTTTAAAGTTGGGCCCAAGATTCAATGCAGTGAATCAAAAATCGTTGACAGCAAAATTCACCATGACCTGCAAAAAGAAAATTGAGTTAGGCCACAAGAAAACAATTGCAGGGGCTGAAAAATATATTAGACATCTGGGAAAACTTGATTGAACTAACAACAATTCTGATAAATCAAGCTCAATGAATGATCAAATAACATTCAATCTGTATTTTAAGAAAAATTTGAAGTTAAATATAATTGCAAGCACTTGACCTGATGTTGAGTGCCAGAAAGAAACTGTTCAAGAAAAAACCTCCTTCCATTCAAATTGAGCAAACTCCAAAAAACACCCAAACAAACATGGAAATAAATTATGCAACCAGTTGAAAAACTGAATTCATTAGAAAGTAGAATTGATAGCCAATGTAGGGTACAGAGCAGTGAGGAGATGTGCTCTGATTCTGGTACTCTAAGGATGATCCCAGCAGCTGTATTTTGAACCTTTTGAAGTTTCTGGAGAAGGTATTGAGATGAACCACACAGAATTGAGTTACAATAGTCGAGTCTTGAAAGTACTAATGAACACACAAGTGTTTTAGTGACATCAACTGAAAGATATTTATGAATGGAGCTGATGCATCTCTGCTCAAGATATGCAGCGTTGCATATGTTCATGGGAGTACTGTCCAGAGTAGCAACTAGGTTTCATAATGACTGTGTGAAATTAATGTTGGTGTTGCTGATATTTACTGTTTGAGGTAAAGGATGTGAATGAGAAAGTCTTTGTGTTGTGATCAGAATAGCCTCAGTTTTATCATCATTCATCTGCAGCATGTTACATGTCATCCATGATTTCACATCAGAATGGACCTCTCTACTCCTTGGATGGTAGCATCAACTTCAGTTGGGTGGCTAGATTTGTACATTTGGGTGTCATCAGTGTACAACTGGTGAGACACTGGATGATGATCTATGACACTTGAGAGCACTGAGTCTATAAAATGACCTGTTGACCAGCAGGTCTCAATAACCCAGACACTGTTCAAGGAATATGGTTTTGATCTAGACTTAATAAGCCACTGCTTCCAATCAAAATTAAGTTTTTCAAATTTGACCACTGTTTCTACATGATAGAGACAAGAAGAGCACACAACTTGAAAAGATTATAAATAAGTAATTTTCCACTGTCTGTTCATGTTTGTACAAATACCTTTCACTCAAATACACCTGTAATGGCTTCTCACTGGTACAAAGTCATACTACGTATGTTAAATTTACAAAGTATTCTTTTGAAGTCAATTGCCTCCACCATATGTGCTGATGTACAATGCACCAATGTACAGTAAACACTATTGGTTAGTTGGCAATACATGCTAAGGGTGGCAACTCGTAAAATCCAATAGTTACTGCTAGGACAAAGTACTAAAATATCTGCTCGATCCACCAACGTGTAGATAGGGTTAACATATGAGAAGATGAAACTACAGTCAAGGTCTATGATGTAAAATTAAAACTGTTGTGAAGAAATATTGTTTCTTCCAGTCACAATGACATCTGGTATCTGACCCAAAATCAATATTCATCCTTACCATGCAAATCATCCTCAGAGTTTGACTGATGTCTGTAATTTAGAAATAATAGTAATGTGCTAAAACCATTTTCCCCTTTTTAGTCACAGTGACTTTGTTCTCTGATCTTTGGGCAACTATGGCCTGGTTTGTCTAAATACTTCTTGAGCATGCAGACAAGTGTCACTGACAGATGGAGGGATGGACAAACAATAGAAGAATGACTAGCGTAAATCTATCATAAGATGGATGTAATAGATGGATGTAACTATCAAATAATGGATGCATAATAACTTATACTGATATAAAGGCAAACATACCTTTAAATGTCTCTTATATTAACCAAATACCTGTCTTGGCCAGTTTTTTCAAAGTCCCATATACGAAACATATTTGGCATCCACATACCATGGAAGACCGCTCTTCATACTTCCCATATGTGGCTGTCTCTGTATTTTACAATTTCACATGAAAATTATTTGAATCATACTACTACCCACATGAAAATGTGAATGCTTTACATTCTACTTACATTGGTCGGAAGTTCAAGTGGAAGGAACAGTAAAGTGCCATCAAAGGCTTTAGTATAACCAATGACATCTCTGTGTTCATTCATCATTTTGAATCGCATGGCTTTTGAGTCAATTTCTGGACTAAAGTCCACACGATACAGAAACACTCCTCTATTGTGGCATTTGATGCGGATATAATTCCCTGAGAGAGCCAACCTGAAAATGAAAACAGGTGCAGAATTAAAACAATAAAATGAACAAAAGGAATTATATCAAAATGTAATAAATCATGATAGAAATGTATACCACAGCTATTGGTGATACAAATGTTTTTATTGAAAATTCAACATAAAAAGATTCCAGGAAACAAGCCAAAATGTTCAGTAACACATCAAAATGACCAACTGTCAGTTACATGCAAATTTTAAAGAAGAATAAAAGATTAAAATGGCTTACCACTAAATACATTTTACTAATATCTTCCATCTGTGAGACTCTTTACTTCTTGAGCAGTTAGTTATTTATGAAAAGCACATACAAAGTATTACACAATGGTAGAAATCGTTAGTTTGGCACTTAAGAAGACAATGCCACAGAACTCTGTGTGTGTGTTATATATATATATATATATATATATATATATATATATATATATATATATATATATATATATATATTTTGTTTCTATGTCATACATTATAGTGAGTTCAGTTCACTCTATGCTTACAGTGGGGAAACCAAGTTACCTTGAGCGCACAGGTAATGCACTGTAACATAGCCAGAGTACATATAGGTTCATGGTACATACAAACTTCATGTTATGGAAAAGTTTTATCAGCAAGCGATCCATTTTACGGCAATAGAATTGTTTTACTCTAATATTTATTGTGCATATTTTATAGTTCCAAACTGTGTAATGCAATGTTAGATTTTATTATAGTCAGTTTATATCTGAATAGAAGGATTGTATTCACATTAATGTTGCATGATTTAAGGGACAAGTTAATGATACTTCAAGTTGTGTAAGATTCTCATCAGATACAGGTTCACACCTCATTATTATGATAACCTTATACGGCAGTCCTGATATGATTTTTATAAATTTATCAACTCCACTTATGCACATGTGTAATGTACGTCTTTGCATGTTATACAAGTCACTGATATTACGCAGATTTAGATATTAGATTTTCAGATGAAATGGTGAAGGGGTGTAAGGATGAAGGAGTGACTGGGTGATAGAGCTATAGTAACAGTGCTATGCTCTCTATCTTTGCGTCTGCACCTTAATTTGGGTTGATATATACCCAGTGTGCTTCTGTCGAGCTTGTGGAAGATAGTGGCTATCTCATGGAGAAAACCAAAATGTCTGCAGGGAATGAGAGGTGTGTAGTGACTTAAATAACTCACCATTATGTTCAAAATCCATTCTTGAAATTTATGAGCCCGAGTTTGGTTTAGGATTTTTTTCTATCTTTAATCATCCATAAATAAACATCGTATTTTCATTATCTTTCTTAGTGTCTTCATTGTAATCTAACAGCAACCCGGTTCATCTTGATATATACAAGTACAGCTTGTTACAGCAACCAATTATATACAGTCCTAACGACAGACAAACTGAAAGTCCTGCACTTGGGCCATCTCACTACTAACAACAATAAAATGATGATAATGATGAAAATGTAACAATAAAAGTAAGGATGACTGGTTAAATAAGAATTCTACAAGTTTCATAAATTAGCCTCCAAACTGAAAACTAGCAAATGCACAAAAGTTGCATCTGACTGGTTGCTGGATCTGATGGACAATCAACAGGTATAGTATTTGCCGTATGTTTTGGGACGACAACAATTACTTTCTTACATATTAAATTCTTTAATTAGGCTTCCGAAAACATACAAGTGAAGATAAATGTATGCAACCCCATGTCCGTAATGGAGTTACCATTAGCTGACATGATGACATGCTGCCATGAAGTAAAACACCATAGAAAGGATAATGAATGAAAAATAGGCATTAATATTTTGCCTATCTGATACAAGTCCATCCACCAGAAAACAAGGCAAAGATTCTGTGCATATTTTCCAAAAGAAGCGCCATATTAGTAATCTTGCAATACACAGTTTAACCCCATTACAAATGCACTCAAGCTTTATATCTGTGTAATTAAGATATTAATACATTTTAGTAACGAGAGTATAAATACCGGTAAATGTATGATGGCTAACCTTAAAGCACAATGAGTGATAGGCTCCATATGGGGAAGGGTAAAAATAACAAGCAAATTGCAAGATATGAGTCGGCGTGATTAATATGTTGGTATTTTATTTGTTGTGGTTATCTCTTCTTTTTTTTCCACCTAGCAGAGGGTAGCTTCAAAATGAGCAGAGCCTGCCGACTCGAAAAAAATCTACTGCTCAAAGATTGTTTTGATGCATGTTGAAGATTTAAAGGTGTCTAGGTGACAATTGTTACTAATATAACTTATGGAATTTCATTATTAGAAATAAAAGGCAGCCATCTGGCACCCACAATTAATATGTATCATCTATAAAGAGGTTTATTACCTGCAGAACAATAACCGATTATAACTAGCATCATGTATACTTCCAGCAGAGGCAATGACTGGTTCTCTGCTTTGTATGCTTTCTGCGTTGCACTCCATTATTCATACAGCGGAGGTGCAATGCAGGGAGCATACAAAACAGAGCACCAGACTAGCATAGGCAATGTTATGACAGAGTAGCTTCCCCTAATACTGCGAGCTCTCGCACAATTTCCATCAAACTCAGTACGATGTCTTCCACATGTTTAACCTCAATGCTTGTTGCACTAGAAAGTGATCTCCAGATAAAATGATGTGCATTAAGAATTATTAGAAAAGAATGTGAAAGAAGCAGAACACAAAAGAGTAAATGTGGATCTAACTTTGATGAAAAATGGAGAAAATAATTCCCTTGTCTGGAATACGGCACATCCATTAGGATTAATGGTGTGCCTTCTGATCGTATGATTGCAAAAACTGCAAAAGTGAATACTTCTTTCTTGACATGGATTAAGAATTTTAAAAATCTGCCCTCATTCAAAACAAGAATCTGGAGAACACATTATCACCCATGACACTCTTTCATTCCTTCACAAGAAAGAAATCAGTAAACTTGCTGAGATAAATGCGTTATTTTGGTTACAAAGTCAGGGGGTCATTGCAGATTTTTTAAATTTACTTTGCTGCAATAAAATAAAGATCTTAAAGTTCAGGTGTATATTATTAAAAAGAAGATGGATCATTAGCCTTAGGATCAAGTACACGTTTTATGACAAACACTAAATTAGCTGCCATTTGGTTGAAAAGATTTATTTGGCTTTTTCTATTGGTTTATATGTAATGTGTTGGTGTATAATATTGCTACAAAAAGATGATAAAGAAAGGATGATTTTAAACTAAAAGAAAAATGAATACAATTATTGTTATAATGAACAATGCATTTGTTTCATAATTGTACATGTTGTTTTTTTTTGGTTTTAGAGTGTGTGTGTGTGTGTGTGTGTGTGTGTGTGTGTGTGTGGTTTTTTTTCAAGTTGTAATATCCTATTTTAACATGAAAGCATACTGAGCAGATACAAATTTATCAGTACATTTATTTACCACCATTTTTTTAATGACCCCCCAATTCTGATACCAAGCTTTTTTTAAAGTATAATTTTTACACCCCTGGGGGATACAATAATTTAAATATTATATGTCCCCAAAACAAACAATGTCCAAAAATATACTGTTTCCGAAAACATACGGTAAATACGGTATTCCACACTGTAAATCATAATCTGATCAAGATATATTATGTACATATCACATGAAAGGCACCTGCAATCATACTGTCAAGTGTCTAATATGTACACTGATGCACCAGATCACCAATTACATGACTTTATGGAGATGTAAGATCAGACCTTAAACTGCCTATCAGTATTAGTACAGGTTTGGGGATCGATTTATCAGACTAGGATTCTTCACTGCTTTATGCAACTTGAAAAGACTTACTGTTTTCCATCTGACCCAACCCTATGTACAACTGGTTTTCTTTCATCACGAGCGATTCTATCAAGCTGACTTCTTTGCAGTCGTCCAGTTTCAGTTCCTTGGGGTTGAGTTGGGACTGAGGATGGCATTACTGGAAGATTACGTGACACAGTGGCTTCTGAGACCCCTGTCCCCTGTCCAGATAGAGGAGCACCATGGGAAGCCAATGGGAAACCCCTTCCAGCACTGGAAACGAAATCAGAATCTACATGGGCTTTAAGTCTATGCAAATTCTATCCAGCCTGCTAATACATAAAAGCCTGTTTCATAACCTTTTCTGGCATTTAATTTTTTCTTCTGTTGAATAACAAGACTAACAAAAACTGTATGGGTACATCAGAGCATCAATTGTGTAGCAGACAATGAAAACACCTTAAGAACCCATTCCTATATCTTTTAAAGATGTCTTCATTAGCAATAAGGCACAAGATCTTTCCTTCCTTGCGGCTAGTAAACAATTATTAATGACTAAACATGTTGCAAATATCAACTCCCTGAGAGGTATAAGCATAATTATTGCTGACATAAGTGGTAAAAAAAAGCATGCATAATTTGGACATAAAACTTATCTGCATACCAAAAAACAAAATTACAGTACACAGTATGAAAAAATGTCTTCTTTTTGCTAACATGGTTCTGCAACAGGTCAATATTCTTGTCACTAATGGACAAAATCCATGTGTATTTTAACAATGATCCAAAAAAAAAATATACTGACAATATATTTATATTCAGCACTAATTTTTACTAAGTCTACATGTGTAACATTTGCTGAATAATCATGAATTCTAAACTGAGCATTGTGATCATGAGTACTACTACTCCATTACACTATTCTGACTCATTCTAAAGTTAGTAAAATGTTTTGATCCAACATGTCTCAAAGTTTGAAAAGATTTATCTACTCTAACATTTTTCAGTCATAGTCACAAGTCACAATGCTAAAAGCCATTTTCATTTAACATCTGGTGCCAATATCTTTAAAAGTATAGACTGGTGTGCTACCTATCTTATCAATATAATGAATTTGTGAGGAAAAGTTGCAAACCAAGACACCCGACATATACAGATGCTATCAACAGAAAACAGATACGTGACAGTTAGTACTCATACTCTTACAGATGCTATCAATAGTAAATAAAGAAAACATGACAGTTAGTACTCATACTCTTACAGATGCTATCAATAGTAAATAAAGAAAACATGACAGTTAGTACTCATACTCTTACAGATGCTATCAATAGAAAATAAAGAAAACACGACAGTTAGTACTCATACTCTTACAGATGCTATCAATAGTAAATAAAGAAAACATGACAGTTAGTACTCATACTCTTACAGATGCTATCAATAGAAAATAAAGAAAACACGACAGTTAGTACTCATACTCTTACAGATGCTATCAATAGTAAATAAAGAAAACATGACAGTTAGTACTCATACTCTTACAGATGCTATCAATAGTAAATAAAGAAAACATGACAGTTAGTACTCATACTCTTACAGATGCTATCAATAGAAAATAAAGAAAACACGACAGTTAGTACTCATACTCTTACAGATGCTATCAATAGTAAATAAAGAAAACATGACAGTTAGTACTCATACTCTTACAGATGCTATCAATAGTAAATAAAGAAAACATGACAGTTAGTACTCATACTCTTACAGATGCTATCAATAGTAAATAAAGAAAACACGACAGTTACTACTTTTATGTTATTATTATGCAGTAGTCATCTTTTTAAGACGAGTCTCAAATTCATATCATTGGAATTTGTACATTAGTTTATATCCAGGAAGCTCACATTTACAAAGTATGGATAGAAATGACAGGTATCATGAGCTCTGCTCCAGAAATAAAAGCAGGTGGATGGATGAAATGGACAAAATTATTCTACAATAATTTGCCTGCATTACTACTCTCCATTAACTGAATCTAACAACTCATGGGCAGATATATCAGAATATACCCTTTCAATGCAGTTTACTGACTTACCCCTGAAGCAGGGCTTGCATAGCTGCCAATCCCCGTCCCACCGACATAGTGGTCCCTGGTGTGACAGATGCTCGACCAAGGCCAAAACTGGGTGCCACTGTCAGAGTTGGTTGATCTATCCCGGAGCCTGGTGCTGCTGTGGTACTGGGTGGGGCTGGAGCTGAAATTTATTATGACTGTATTGCTATATATTAACAGAACAAAGTCCCTTGCCCCAAATCTATTCAAAACAGAACCAAGTGTATGACACAGGATTCCCATATAAAAAAAAATGTTTTTTCATATTGGGCTAAGGTGTAGGTTGTGTTAAACAGAGCTCACATATTTCAATTCATTCTCATAAAGTTCCAAATGGCCTTTCCTAGCAGAATGTAAGCAACCCAAACTTCTGGGTTTTCTGCATATACATGTACTGGCTAGAGTTGTTATTATAGGGTTTAATGCCATTTTTCAGCAATATACAAGGCTATACATGGCAGCCAGTTTAAGTAGTGGAGGCAGAGCCAGGAAAACCCTGGAGAGAACCACCGACCCATGAGAAGCTACTGGCACACTTTTTCATGCACCCACATTGGCCGAGACTAAGACTTGAACCAGGTGTTGACTTCTCTAAGTTTCATTGGTGGGAATGGAGATCCAAGCTTGCTAGTCAAGAAAAAAATCTACAGCATTTAGTGATCATTCTCGTGATTTAGGAAGCAGTTCACCACAAGCAAAGAATGTAAAGCATAGAAAAAATAAACTTATGAACTCCTGGTTGACAGTGATGTACTTTGTGAAGACAGCCATAAACAAGGGGGAGGGGCATTTAATTCCTGACCACATGAAATCGACGGTCACATTATCCATCACTTATCTTACATTGCAAAGTACGATCATATGATTTTAGTATTAAAATGTCATGAACTAAAAGTTCCTTACAAACTATTATTTTGAAAATAATATGCATAATAATTTGCCTAATTGTGCAAGTCCAGGGTGGAGCTTAAGGTGTAGGGAACCTTGTATTTAGAAATAAACAACACTTGCTATGATTGGTGGATTAAGTAAGAGTTGTACTTTCTGTTTGGCTTTAAAAAAAGTTTAGCCTCTTGGCAACATGTGAATTTATGCTAATTCCTATTTAGATCAAATTTTGTATTTTTTATGATTTTTGAAAATGTGATATACATGACTGAAAATAAGTATGTTGTGACTAGATAACTCATACCCCTGTCTAGTTCCAGCAGAGTTATCTCTCTTAATGCAATGGAGTACCTGGTTCTGTCATTGTCAAATTGACAATCTAACATTGTTCTCTATGAGTGTGTGACATGTATGCTGAAATGGGATGGAAAACATATTTATTTCACAAAACATTAGTATTGAGGTCTATGGAAAAACAATCGGAACCGTGATACCTATAGTCAGGAAGGAGACATTTTAAATTTTATAATGCATTTATTTCAGGTGATAATCGTCATATCTATGTACTAATGCTGATGAGGGATGCAAAGACCATGGAAGTAGTGCAAAACAGTCTTGCAATGATTTATTTTGTAATATTATGGCAGTATTGCTCGTTGTCAATAAAATATTAACTATCCCATCTTTTTCAATTTTTATTCATTAACTCTTTACCTTCTACAAGTACTTGCTGCCCTGAGGCCCCAATGGCCAAGTGGTCTAAAGCACTCACCGTTATGGATCAATGCCATCTCACCTCTGTCTGTGTGGGTTCGAGTTGCAGGCTCAGCCAATGTGGGTATGAGAGAAAGCTTGCCAGTACAGGTAGCTTCTCAGGGGTTCTTCCTCCACCATTGATACTGGCCGCCATGTATAGCCTTATATTACTGAAAAATGGCATTAAACCCTATAACAACAACTTGCTGCCCTGCCTACTAAGCTTGATAAGCAGCTTGCCTTCTAGCAGCTGTTTGAAGGCTGAAATCCCAAAGCATCATAACGGCTGTCAGAGTGAGATAATTTTGAGTTAGTGTGCATGCTGTCTAAATTTTCTATATCAATCTTGTCCCATGCAAACTATGTAATTTAATAAAAGATAGACTTTCAACACTAATGCTTTGTGCCACTCATTTCCACTAACAAATACATGTACATATAATCCACAGGAATCAATATTCACATATTCATTACAAAAAAATATACATCAAAATCATGGTTGTATATTGTATATTAGACTTCTCATCACTATTGAAAAGGTACCAAAAAGCCAACATTTCTGATAATGTGACATCAGTCCAAGGACCTTTGTGCTGTTTTAAGTTAGTCCCTCACCTCAGATATGCATTCATATTATCCAAAAATAGTTGCTACAAAATAACTGGAAATATTCAAGAGGTGTTTCAGATCCATCAAATACTGGGCCTATGCATTTGGAGATTGTTTGAATATTACAATCAGACTTATTTAAGTGACAAATTCAGGTGTCTCTTCCACATCAGTGAGTTCAAAGCCTTCAAATATATCATTGTAAGTTTTATCACTAACAATATCTCACCATTCTTGCTGTATACTTTCTCTCTTATGTCATTAATATTTTAAAGTTCAAAACTCCCTTCATTGCTTTAAGATTCATCTCTTACATGCCTCTGACCATTCTCTAACAGCAAGTTATGTTGAAAATGTTAGGTCTTTCCAATTCTAAGTGACATCTTCAGGAACTTTCAGCTACTGTACTTGTAAAACGAACCAAGGGTACTTTTGTATGCATAAAACAGTTAAAATGGGAAAGTGTGAATTTATTTTATACAATGTTAAATGACAGGAGTTTCTAAAGAAATGATTCTTGAACTTTTAAATAATTCAATAACATAGTCTATGTTGGACTAGTGAGATAAAATGACTTTTTTCAGCAAGAATAGAGCCAAGGTATCTAAAAATGGGTAAAGTCCTGTCTGGGCCTAAAACCTTCTAATATTCAACCTTCATTTTTGATAACTGGCACAAGAGTAAAAAGTTTTACTTTGATTATTAATGTACTTAATGCATTTAAAAGGGAAGGAGCTGTAATGAGATCAAGGCATGGTAAAGTGAACTTGGCAATCTCAACAGTGTGGGTGGGTGAGGATGCAACAACCTAGTTCACTTCGACTCATGACATCTACTGCTACACTAATTAAAGTAATTTTCAAGGCAAACTACATCAGATTGTTTTGGGGTTTATAAAAGTTGTAATCAGAAACTTGCTTATCCTCAATTGGGAAAAATGAGCATTTTGAAAGATGGGACCAAACTGACACTCCAAGAAAATTTATTCTTCTGTGCCAACCATTTTAAATGTCAGATTAGTGCCATTTTCATCATAAGAAAAATGAATTAGTTCTTTCAGTGAAAAACTCATGCTGATATGATCATCCATTCAGGATATCAAGATTCTCAAGATGGTCATGTAGTGGACACGTTGGTTATTTCACTGACACTATGTTCATGTAAGACCAATTTGACATCATAATTAATTTAGCAATGAAATCCACAAGTCAAACTTGAACTTTCTGTTGTGGAGGAGCTGTGATTTTCAAGATGGTTGATATAGCATATAAGAAGACATCAGACTGACACAATTTGTATTAGGGACCAACTAGACAGCACAAGAAGTCTTTCAGGGAAAACACGATGTTGAAATGACCATCCATTCAGGAGTAGCAAAAAGATTTGCATGATGGCCACTTTGGTAGTTATACTGGCTTTGCAAGCAGCTTATTTTTTTCATCTAGGACCAACTAGATCATGTGATGAATGTTGTGTCAAGTTCCATGTAATCCTTAAGTAGTTTAAAAGTAGTGAACTTGAACTAATAGACAGAAGACATCAGACGATGGACAATCCAATAAGCTCTTCTGGTTTATGACCAGTAAAACTAAAAAATTATAATTAGTTCCACCATTTTGGAATCTTATTTTTTGCTGGCTGGATTTGACTTTCCACTGGGCTTTTGTGGGTTTTACTTGCTTATTTTAATCATACCTGTCATTTTCTTGCTTTCACAATCTGAGCAAGATACTGGAGTAAAGAAATCAGCCATTCATCCTACTGTACCTAATTCTAGTAACACCTTCATCCTACTGTATCTACTTCTAGTAACACCTTGCCACCTTTAAAAAGGCACTAACTGATCAAGTGTGTATCATGTATTTAGAACTCAGCTAACAAAAATCTAAGATGTGACATTTTTTTCTAACTCATTAACCCCTGGTGCTGCATTTAAATGGCATGAGGTAGTACCCTATTGCCAAGCTCTGTAGTGTCAAAGTCATGTAATTTGCACTAAAGTGGGTGGTATTATAGAAAGGTAGATAGATTTAACTATATAATGATACTAAATAATATGGCCGTTTTAGTTTTAGTTAGCACAACAAAATACAGAGAGAAAAACCTAATTTTTGGGACCCATTTTTTTTGCCCACCTAAAATTTGCCCGTTGATGGAATCCATTTTTGTGTCCAGATTTTAGACTTTATGGCCTCAGATCTACAGCAGACCAGTCTGAACTGCACACAGACAGGTGAACCTGTGCAAAAATGTAGGACAAGGTGGGCATTTTTAATAAAGAGTGGTCTCCATACAAAACTGATGGGTCCATTATGCAAAAAATTATTTTTAAAAAATCAAAATTTTCCATTTCTGCTCTTGTGCGAGCAAAATAACCAATGGAAAACAATGTTTTCAACACATTTGAGCTTTAGACCAATGGAAAATTGCTTGGAAATCAATGGATTAGGATGTATTCAGAAATAGTCCCCAAAATGTGTTTCCTACTCGCATTTCATGTGAAAACAGCAAAAGCCTCCAGGGTTAATGTGTCAAAGCTCAGAGTGTTATATATGAAAACTTGAAGTATTAATTAATGTTAAAAGTCCTGAGGAATAAATAATTAATTTTGTACAGATGCTCATTGATGAATATTTATTATGTGGATTACTCTTTTTCTGTTCAGATTACACTTTTTCCTCACCAGGGGTTGGCATGTATACTGATACTAAACTTTCGAGAAGCCAGCAGAGCATGGTCTCTCTATGAACGACATCTGCATATCAATAATCTGAAGATGACAGCCACTGTGAAAGCTTTTCACTAGTGGCAGTAATATTTAAATGGCACGAGAGTTATCATTTTGTCCAACAACTCTACTGTAGTCCCAAAATGTGTTTCCTACTCGCATTTTATGCGCAAGCAGCAAACCCCCCTGGGGTTAAGGTGTTCACTTTAGCACTATCTAAGTAGTGAAACACTGGAGCAACATCATCTATAATCTGACCCTGCCAACTTTCCATGAACAATAATTGTTCAAATTAATTTCTGAAGGAGAAAAAATTATTTTATTTTCAATGATGTTAAGACCATGAATTTAAAGCTTCAAATTAAAGGTGATTGCCTATTCCAGGATGCATTTTGTCAAAAATAGTCAAAGCCTGTTTAGCAGGGTTATTTTTTATAGATAAAATTGTGTAAATGCTTTTTAACTTTCACTGGTAGATTGGATATTGTGCGTCACAAATTTAAAGCTCTCTGTGCCAGGATACGTTACAAATTTCTATTTTTAGCAACATATTTGAAGACAGATCAGCATTATCTGTATGTTTTAAAAGGTCTTCATACCAGGATGCTTTCTTGCAAGAGTGATCAAAATAAATGCTGCACTTGGACAAGTCGCTTCAAACATTTCATTTTTTTAGTAACAAGGGGCTTCATGCCTAGATGCCTTCTGATAAGTTCGATCAAATTCTATTCAGTGGTTTTAGAGAAGAAATCACTATAAAGAAAATCATAATTTTAGAAATGGCAGCCATCTGTTGTTGCAACAGCATCATCTGTATCAATTTGAAAGTTCTTCATGCCCACAAACTTTCTGTCCAATATAATTCAGCCAATCAAGTTTTTAAAGCTTTTCTATGTTTACCTGTTTTTAGTAAAGGTAGCCACAGTTGACAGTGAATCAACATCAACCAGTACAAATGTGAAAGGTCTTCATTTCAGGATACTTTCAAATTTGGTCAGCAGTTGCAGAAGTTGTTGTTTAAAGTTTGTCAAAGTTTTAGTATTGATGGCAGATCAGATGTTAAAAATTTTAACACCAAAATGATGGAATGCAGTCATATTTGCTCAAATTCTGTCAAGAGTTTTTTTAAAAGAAGAAAGCATTGAGGTTTTTCTAATTTTGTAGTAATGATAGCCATCTTTTTAAAGGGTCATTATACTAGGATATTTTCTGTTAAATTTGGTAAAATTCTGTATGGTGGTAGCAATAGATGGATGAATGGAAAATTGGCTGAAACAAAAGTGATTTTGCTGATGGTTGGCTGAACATTCTGGGGTTGGGATCTAAGGTGCTTAAACTCTACAGATCACACATGCATCTCACTTATGTTTGTGTGAGTTGAGCCTTGGCTTGAGTATTAAATCATGGGCATGTGAGAAAGCTTGCCACGTGCTTCACATGGGTGGGTGGTTTTTACTGGTCTCTTTTAGTGTTATTTCCTCATCAAATATATGTACCGAAAAAATGGCAATAAACCACAAAAAGCTTAAGCCAATGGATTTTGGGAGGTATACTGATAAGCTATTACCTGTTAAGGTTAATTATAATAGTATATTGGAAAAATTACTTTTCAGAGATACTATTTTTACTGTCTCTATTGTTAATATATGAAAGACAAAGTTTCTTTCTAGGAGGGCTGGATTTAGTAGTTAGAAGAAGTTTAGCTCCATATTTAGTGTGTCTGACTCATGACCCAATGGACGGAGACATGAATCATACCACTGGACCAGTCTGGGTCAGCTACAGGAGTGTGTCCCTTGGCAAGGCACTTCACTCCAATTATCTTTGCACTAAATAACCTACTTGTGTTGATGTGCAATAACGCACCAAACCAAACCTTTGCATAATAATCTAGTTCTTACCTTCCTGTGCAGTGATGGAGAGAGACCTGGCACTCTGTATCAACCCCATCATACTCCCTCTTCCCAAAGGTATACCAGACCCCCTCCCAATAGGAGCGACTGCTGGTTGGACTGGAGCCGCTCCAGTTGCATTTGGGCCCTACAAGTGCAGAAAATTATGCGTTATTATAGCATTTAATAAAGTTGTATTGACCATAGCTAAATTCCTCACATCTTGTCAAAAGAGAAATTCATTTATTCTAACCTCAAATGAGAAATGAGATGTCAGGAATTTTCCCCCAAGTCAATTTTGAGGCGAAGTGCCACATGTGAAGTATATTCTCCCAATTTATCTGACAACTCCCAATTCCAAGTCTTAGAAACAAGAAGAAACTAGAATTTTTAGTTCTTGATGGAGTTTAAATAATACTTTTACATCTTTGTTAATTAGCATAATGTAATCTAGGAACTACCAGCAATTAAAATTCATTGCAATGTTTAGTTTTTGCTGGGCTCATTTGAAGTATGTTGCTAAAATACACTCAATCAAAACAGGGTTCAAAAACATTACTGTACTATAAGCAAGGGTGTGAGTTATGGAGGGCCTTGTGAAAAGCTAACAAAGGATGGAAATCAATGGAAGGGGGTATAAATAGAAGTGTAAGTGATAGGTCACATTGTTGAATCTTAATTGTATAACCACTTTGAAGTGAATTGTGAATAAATATATCTTTATAATGGTGCAGTTTCTTTTTTCTTTAACAAATTACCTTTAATTTCAGGATAAACTATACTGAAGAGATCATTAAAAACATTTCACATTATTTCTATACACTTAAAATGTGTACTGCTGAACAAAGTATTACACCACTGATTTATTGTGTGGAATTGGATACATTCTCATTTTATTGTTTGTTCAAAAGTAAACAAGATTAATTTTTTTCCAACAAGAATGACATTTATTTTGAGAAACATCTCAAATTGTATTGTTTTCAATGTTGATTCTTCTGTCACTAGACAGAGATAGATTTTTTAAATTACGAATGGGAACATGATAATATTTGGAGTTTGTGACACATTTGACAAATATCACTTCACATTTCATGGCCAGATTTGCTGAGCATATCCTTCCAGATAACAAATTTAGTTTTATTCCATGTTGGTGCTGGAATCTCCAAGCCATCCATGGCTACCCATGGAGAATTTGCAAAAGAGCATCCAGTACAAAAAAACTTGTTCTTTGCCAACATCATTAATGATATGCAGGCTTTACTATCATTAGTTTACATCAATCATTCAAATTCATGAACTTGATATGGGTGAGGAGGGTTTGATGTCTTAATGCCTTAACAATCAGTACCGTATAGATCTGTTCGGACATCTGGTTGAAAAGTTTCAAGAGTATCTCACATAATGACACTGCTGAATTGTAAATAAATTAATAATTTTGTATTGAATCAGATGCCTTTTTCCTTACCAAGTAAATCTATGCACAATCTAGTGGTTTCATTATTTAAACTGTTGCTTGTCACTTTCTTTCTCTGAAGAGTGATGGTACCAGAGGAATGCCGAAGTTAGTTAAAACTTGTGATGCAATTTCTTAGACAAAATGATTATATCAACATGTTTATTTTGTTAAAGAAACTTGTCTGGAAGTCCAAACCAATCATTCCTCAGTTACCATTTGCTCTTCAAACAACTGAAATGGCAATGCACAATCGCTATACTGTAAAGGAGGATAATGGTACGTTTATACATTTCTCAGGAAAAAAAAAAACATGCATGCTTCATGAAAATCTGCACCTAATATTTATTTTCCAATTACTATGCAGCACAAATTCAAAAATATGTAAGCAATTTTCATGGTTACATTACCATTGTATATCCTAGATGCAGACATGTTATGAGTTACTTCCCCTGCACATTTCGTTCGAGAAAAAAATGCATTTTAATGGGGAAAAACAGAATTGATTTCAGTGCATATGATTTTTAAATGATTTCTAATTGTCCTGAATGTCATTAATATGCACAGATCTTTCTTATAATTAAAGTCATTGGACAGCTTAAGGTCTATTTACCAATGTCACTCAAAATCAGATAAAAAAAATAGTTTCTTATGTGAATATGCCAAGCAAGATCATCTCACTGACATTTATGGATCTCCCTCATTAACATGCAAGACCTTGATTATATAAACAATGAATGGATGGCAAACTGGAGTAACAAGCCCAGTCAAATGAAAGATCACATTATTAATATGCATAGATCTCACTCACTTTAAAGCTTCGCGGAGATCTTGATATTTGCAAAGTAACATGTAAAGCAATTATGCTGATGACATCACCATCTCTAACATCTAGAAAAATTCAAATAATCTCAAATCTCTTCCACAAAATGTGAGCAAGAAATAACAATGACTGGTTTCACATCCAATGGTATACAAGCCAATCCCCAGAAATTCCACAAAAACATTAAAAACAATAGTAATATCACCAATGAAGTACACAAAATAAAGTGCAAAACATTTTGGAGTCAATAATGACAACTAAATCTTAACAACCACATATCTATATTTTGTCAGAAAACAGCTAGGAAATGAAAAATTGAATGTCTTGCAACATTTCAACTGCAGTTTGTCCATTTATCTTAAGTTACTGCTCAAAGAAAGTTTTCTTAGGTCAAATTTTACTTACTCCCCCCTCCCCTTTGTTTTGCATTTCTGTGGCAAATAAAATGAAAACTTAAAGTATAAGGAATTAAAATAATTTGTTAATGGCTTTAACTGTTCATGTGATTCTCTTGTAAGAAAAGCAAATCGCTGAAGTATACACATCAGCAACTTAAGATATGTGACAACCCAATTAGATCTGATATTTCACAAGAAAAACACCTAACTACTTTAAATAATTGGATCACATTTAAAGATGGAAACAAAACTTTGTGACACAAATTATGCCACAAAACCATGGGTATGGTTTACTTTGTTTTAAGTTTAAGGCTCAATGTGTCTGGAACAGCCAGTCCAGTGAATTGGAACTATCTCAACATTTCAATAAATTAAGCAGGCAGATTTGAACCTGGCATATTGACCAGGGTCTCAGTGTAGATGTGCTTTGTATCTTTTAGTTTAGCTATGTTAATCAACTTTGTGATTATCAATTTTTATCATGTTTCATTTGGTTTAAATCCTACATCCAATGTTTCTTTTAATTCAATTTCTGATATTTTTCTTATTTACATATAATGTAACATGTAATTACATATTTCTTAAAACTATTATTGTAAATATGTATCTATAATTGCATATAATATAATTTGTGGTACTGTTGACATTTTAATGTTCCTGATCTGTTTTGTTTTACTATCTATATGACTGTATTATTTTACTGCTGGTTCATTTTAATATTTTGGATTTGTGTTTGCCAGTAAAAATGGTCATCTTAAGCTAATGCTAGGATGTTACATTAACTACTTATGTCAAATTCAGTTTCTTGTATCTTCTACAATTTCATACATGCCAACCCCTGACAATGAAATAGTGTAATCCAAGTGGTCAAAAAGCAAAATCCAGGCAGAAAAACGTAATCCACATACAACATGCTAAAATTAAATGAACAATGGTTTTTTTGCCCCTCTTGTTTTTTAACATCTTTTACTGCTTAAGTTTTCTTATGTAGCACTTTTTGCTTTACACACACATCAACAAGAATCCATCTTAAGACTTTTAGCACCTAATATTAAAATTCATTCCACATGGCCTGTAATAAACGTCACATGATGCTGCCCTCTAGTTTTCATATTTGTTGGATTGTTATTTTTTGTTTTGTTTATTTTTGGGATTTTTCTAATCCATCTGTGAAATTATTTCAAAGAAGATATTTCTGCTAATATATACGCATCGACTAAACCAAAATATAACTTTTAGCGAAATATGAATTAGCACAAAGAATCTGCGCATAAAGATTAAAAATTAGAAAACCACTCTGTTCTCTCCTCACTATGCCATACAGCTGCTATAAACAGAATATGAGGTCAAAAGTTAAAAGTAGAACCAGGATGTTTCTTGGTAATATGATAGTTGCTATAAATAGAGCATGATACTATTAGGAAAGTGCATGCAAGTCCACGGACAAGCGTACTCTTATATTGTAGTTACGTATAAGCCATCTTTTCTAAAATACAGTCTGTCAAATTAAATGTTAAATAAATGTTAAAGAAAATAAGAAAAATAATTTATTTTTTTGGAAGGTGGATATACTGAAAAACTGTAGACCATATATGTTTATGTGTAAGGCGCAATTTAGTGACAAAAATTATGCATATAGTAAAATATTAATCTGATTGCAAAAATATATATAAAGTATCTCAAAACAGAAAGGTACCTGATCTTCTCTTTCTTCAGTTTCACCTGGTTTTCTAACTGGTTGACTTAAAGCATGCAAAATAGCAGCTCCCCTTCCACCTCTTCCAAATCCAGTTGCCATTATACCTTTCTAATAATCATAATACCACCTGAAATATTGAAATATAACATCAAAAAAGAAAATACATGCTGAAAAATCACAGGCAACAAGAACAGAAACAATTCAGTTGGCTGAGCATATCGAGATATCTTTCAAAACTTCTTAGCTTCATTGTGACTTAATGAAAACTACATGCCAGTTTTAAAAGTAAGGGCAGGTGTTTGTTTCCATAATTTATTTACAAGATGGTATAATCTTTTTCCACTGAATCCATGAGTCTTCCTATCAGTAGAATTAACCAAATAAGTTTTTAGTCGCTCAAGCTCTTATAAAACTTATTTATGACCTGTTTATTCGTGCAAAGTCTATGAGCAAAGAAGTTGTAAAGTTTTCCAACATTTCTTATGGACAGTGCAATCTGTCATCTAATGATGATAGTTCAAATTATAAGTTCCAGTCATGTACACCAGTACATGCAAAATGTACATCAAAATGGCTGCTGCTAATTCAAAACTCAATCAAAATGCAAAGTACCGGTAGTTATACTTAGCCAAGTTTCTACATTCACTACATTGTGAATACAATGTAAATGATTAATCTATTATGATTAAAGTTTTTTTTCTCGAATAGTAATACACAGAACATCACAGTAAAACCCTGGTATGGATTTTTGGCAAATAATATAGGTAATAACTTGATTAGACTCCATGTTCCTTTGCTAGCACTTCAATATACTGTACAACTGAACACTATTTCAATTAGAGTATAGGAAACAAAACAATTTCATGTTGTGTACATAAATAATATCCAACAATAACAAAATACGATAGTTAACAATGCAATTAAGAGAGCTTATAAAGTTAATTTTTATTATTATTTTTATAAATAGAAAACTACAATTCCAATTTATAATTATACATTGAATTTCCAACGTAAAACTGATAAAAGGTACTGTATCTCATCATTAAGATGATTCTATTTGGCTAAATTATTGGGATATACCAAGATATTCCACATATTACAGCACAAAACTGGCATGAAGTTGGCCGTAACTTCTGATTGCAGAGGTCTGTCATAGAAAGACCATGAATGTGCAAAAACATTGCAAAGGAACACCCCTCTGCTTATAAACTAATCCACTATAATTTTTCTAACTGACGATTTGGAACAGGGTGTAGTTATATGAAGCCAAGTGGTTACCTTTTGAATAGATTACATAGTTGATTTTATTTAAAGTATGATGTGCTTTATAAAATTTTTTAAATAGCAATATCTTTTTCAATGCCATTTCAAACCATCTCAATGAATACATATTTTGTGATAGATTAAATATATTTGTATCTATTAGCAATTACCACAAAATAAAAACATACCACCAGCAGTAAAATTGCATGCAATGTATACTTTCTGCTGTGCTCATTCCAAGTCATATGTAGTCGATGCAGTAACCACAAATTTCAAGAAACTTCCTGATAATTACAACTTGAAACCATGTTATTTGTAAAACAAAACTCTTAATAATTAAAGATTGTGTTAATGAACATCTTATTCAAAAGTAAATAATATGGCTGAGAGAAATGTTTTACAACAATAGTAGCCTATCAATGCAGGGGTACAAAAATACATTGTCAATATTGTTCAAGTCAGAAATTTATTCTTCAGGACAAGCAACTTTTACAATCTAACTTGTCTGTGAACAAGTAAAAATTGTAGCCTGTGACTTGAAAGGGCAGTAGTTCCCATTATGTCTATGCGATGTTTACTTAAGTTACATTCATGCTTACCAGCAAGTACCATACAAGTGCATTGAATATTTAGTGTATGCTGAGACTTATTGATTAGGACTGTAAATATACATAGCTTCTGCTGTGGATACTACCAATGGAAGCATACAGTACTGGTTAAGGAAATACCTTTTGACGGTTACATCAGAACAAACTTCAATTGGCTGGAGGACGGAGCTTACCAGAGCAATAAGTTGTTTTAAGCCAATCAATCAACTCCTCTGAACCAATATTATCCACTATATTCCTGAGAATGCATCTGAATGGATCATTTTCTTATAAAGCTTGGGCTGAATGGTAAAAAACTGAAAGAAAAGTCAACAAAACAGCTAAAACTAGACTATGACAGAAAATACAATAGAAAATAAACATTAGTTCAAAGCCAACGAAAATCAAACAACCACATCCTGTAATTTATTTAAGAAATGCCTCTCAATTTCAGACATAACCAGTGGATTGTTTGCAGGACAGGTTATCACAAGGAAAGATGCACTGTTAAAAAATATACTGATGTACAAAGCACGACATGCGAGTCAAAACCTAATATTGAAAAAGCCAAATCTGAAAAAAAGTTGTGGGAGATTTAGACAATGAGATAAACTGAGCATTACAAGAAGTTGTTTAACCCAACATACGCCATAACAAAGCCAAGAAAATCTTTTTCTAACCATGATTTTCTTTGTGAAGTTCAAATAAAAATGGAGTTGAACTTCGAAGTTCATAAACAGAAATGCATGCATTTATTTCATCAACAGTACACCTGACATCCTAATGAAAAAAAAATATCAAGGATAGAATACAGAGCTCAATTCATATACATCCTTTCAGATGCTACTACTGGTTCAACAGTTAAAGACCAAGAATGCATTATTGTTAGTACTGTCAAGAGTCTATCTGAACATAATATTCCAGTTACAATGCTTGCTAGTGCTGAACATCTTGTAAGCTCAGATTATAATGTTTTCTTTTTACTGCAAATATGAGGGGCTTTTGTAACCTTGATATACGTTTTGATGCTTCTGATAATACACAACATTATGGCACTCATCTTGTGTCAACATGGATGATACATGTGTAGGCTTGGAAGCAAATGATGGTGTTACTGAAAGGCTATCAAACAGCATGTCACACATCCATATATGCTACAGATTAACAAAAGTAAACATTAACTTTGGCAGCCATATTCTTCTCTTTCTAAATGAAAATTCGAGAACTTTTAATTTACTTTGTCCGTGGACAATTTAATTTAGGCAAAATTTCGGACTCCCTGCTATGCGCCATGTGCGGTACAACCAATTATCAACTTTGGCTTTTTCTCTGCGATACCAAATTTGGAACGGTTTGTTCCAGACTTACCATGCTTGTTTACACGGTAACTTAGTTGAGAAACATGTACAGCAAGTTATTTAAATTAAGCTGCTGATTGCAGTAAACGTTCCAGCCTTAATTAAAATGTCAGCATGCATGGACGGTTTGCTGAATAAACATCAGCAACTTATCAACTAACGACGAACCTTAAAATTCAAAAACGACGGCTAAACAACACACTACCTTCTATTGGCTCAGTTTCAGAAACAATTAATGTATTAATATTTCTTACACTGCTGTATTTTTATAAGTAATAAGCCCAAGAGAGTATACAACAATAAATAATATTCGTTTACAATCGATAAAGGAGTCGGGCCTTTACAATTGCTCCTCCTGTGGTTTAGGCCTATGCCTCGTTCGTCTTTGTTAAAAGTCCCGGATGTAAACATGTCTGTGTGTATGCCATATTTGCATTAAATTCCTTAAACGGAATAAGAATATTTTAGGTTTTCCTCAATAGAAAAAAAGAAAAGAAAAAGATAAACTGATGAACGGGAATCGCGATTATAGTTTTAACTGATTTACAGTCAAAACATACCCAAGTCAAACGTACAGTGACTGAATTGAACCCTCGAGTCAAAACGTAAATATTAACGCCAAAACGATGGGATCAGTTCAGACAGTTTACAAATCAAACAGAAATGAAACACTTAATGTGATCTAATGAACAAAACGTAAACAGAAACAAAAGTGTAATATTACATACGTGCAGATTAGAACACATTGTGTACCGAGTTACATTGTTTGTTTTCTTTACCACAATTATATGACAATGACCTCTTGGTAAGAGTTAAATAGCTGAAAGATAACTCGGCCATTGGGCAATCGAGGCCTGGAGTTAATTATAAGTATTAGGAAATATGTCATACATACATACATACATACATACATACATACATACATACAATGCAAATTAATTATTATACAATAAGGGGCCGTCGATAAATGACGTCACTCACCTATGGAGGGGAGGGGGTCACACATTTGTGACAATGTGTGACGAGAGAGAGGGAGAGGTGTTTAAGAAATGTGACGTCACATAAAAAATAAAAGTTCCACTTAATTTTGTTTTGCTTACAATTTATTTAATGACGTTTTAAGTAGCTTTACGCGTGTCGTACATGAGCTCAAATTAAGATGGACTCGTCTTCGAACTACCAACATCCCTACTAGCCCCTATAGTGGCTTTTTCCAAATAGCATTCTTCCATTTCCAGTCCGCTGGTGTCGACAAAGCGAAGATGAAATGATCTTTTCTCGCCAAACTAATTTAATTTTAAACTTTTTTGTGCTATAAAATTAAATTTGAAAAGTTTGATAGAAAAGTATATAATTTATAAGATTTATAGAAAAGTAAATAATTTATAAAGGTTGATACTTTTTCAGATTTCTATTATAAAAGATCCTACATTTAAGAAATATAATAATTAAACTTTATATATATATATATATATATATATATATATATATATATATATATATATATATATATATATATATATATATATTACAAACATAATAAATTAAAGTTTATATTACACCAATAATAATCTTTAAAAAATATTTGGTCAAGAATTGACCGCTACGATGGATAAAAGTAAAATGTTCCAGTGTCTTTTTGAGGCGTACGTGCTGGCATATCCTACAAAGAGCAGAACAATTTGCCAAAAAGAAGTGGTTCTAAAGTGGAATGGAATTTTTAAAAAAAAATGATGCAGATATGCAAGTTAAACTTGATCACTGGTTGCAAGAATTAAAAACATTTTCCGCCACAAAAAAAAAAAGGATCACTTCTGACGTTTTGGGCTAAACAAACATCATATGCCGATACAAAAAAAAACTCCAAAAAGTGCTTGTGGCAAACCCCGAGAATTCTGTGTTCTACTACAAAGTTTCAAGGTATTTTTTTTTTTTTATAATTACTTTATTCGATAATTATAGGAGAATTTTAATACAATATTCTGAACATCAGCAGTTTTAGCTAGACGACAAATATTTTCAAAAGAATTTTATGCCAATTTCAGCTTTCCAGTGCCTCCTTTTTAATACATGTTTTCTCCTACAACATCAGAGTGCAGCGCCACACTAAATACATACTACAATGACAATAAAGTGATTTGAAACATGTTAATTTTCAAATAGAAATTACGGCTTTGTGACGTCATATTTGAGGGGGATCTGACTTTTTGTGACGACGTGTGACGAGGAGGGGGGAGGGGGGTCAAAATTGGCCAAAATTGCGTGACATCATTTATGGATGTCCCCTAAGAACAGCAATACAATAGTCATAAATATATTGCCACTGACATAGATTGACTAATATTCCATGAAATGAATGGCGCAGTTTCCATTGTTATTGACAAAAAAGAAATAGTAAACGAGTTTTATAAGCAGCATAAAGGGTGAACATATCTTTTGCTGGAACGTCATTTTTTTAAAATTGAGCTTCCTACGAAAAATGAAAAATACAAAATCAATAGCGCTAAAACGAAGCCTCTAATCGCGAGTTTCACTAATTGGTTTAGTTTATTTTGTTGCTTTATCTTTTTTTTTTTTTTTAATTCTTCTTCAAATTTGTGTTTTGTTTACCCATAGGAGGTTTCATTGAGGTAATGTTCACCCACTCTGTTGCTGTAAGTAGATTATTATTATATCAGGCAAGCTGCCGTGTTTTTAGATGAAAATTATATCAAGACCTATACGATATCGCGACCAATGATCATGTAAATTTATCGTCATAATTCCGTTTGGGGTAGCTTGGCAACGTGAAAAGAAGTTTTTAAACTTAATTTTATCCATATCCCCTGAGCACCAAGTCTGATGCATATTTCTAAGTGTATGTATATCAACTCCATTAAATACAGTTAAACTATTACAGTTTTCCCTGCTCACTTTCGGTATCTGCGTGTACCGCTGAGTTATATAAATTATAACAGTATTTATATATGTGTTATGTAAGAAAAAAAGTTATTGTAATAAAGGTTGTTGTACGGCTACATCTTTGAGAGAGAGAGAGAAAGAGAGAAAGCTCTCTTAACCGCGTGCCGTCACAATGTTAAACCAGCTACATCTGCATAATTATTTTGCCTGTAATGAGAAGACAAAACATCTATTTCCTTTGTCGGTACGGAACTGACTTTTATTTAATCAAACAACACAAATATATTGACTACATTCTAGAAACACATCTAAAATCTTTATGCAATACACATTATATTTTCCTTTTTCCAGCTTTCCAACTTCATTTATTCGTATAACTTCTACTTTTTAGAATATTATACAAATAGTTAATTTCAATCATTTTCAAGATAGCCAAAAGTGTAAGATGTAATTACTGTAGTTAATGTAACAATTAATTTAAAGAAATGTATTTTACTAATTTTAAAATAGAATATTGATTTAGAATATATTGCTAGATAATATTCTTTCTTACTTAAAGAATACTTTATTTCAATATTAAATCTAACATGAAGTTGGTAGCAATTTCAACCTTACAATAAAAAGTACATAAATATAATTAAATATAAATTATTTAGAACATTTAAACATTCCGTTACAATATATTATCAATAAAAGAATTCAGTAGCAATGTTGCACACAAAACAGTTTTACTATTAAAATCTCAATCATTAAAAATACTTTTTCCTAAAATAAGTTATAACATATACAATTATTTTACCTGTAATGAGAAGACAAAACATGTATTTCCTTTGTCGGTACGGAACTGACTTGACCCTTAAATGCGTGGTCTTTTATATGCATCGGATTCCTGTGTCAGGTTAACGTACCCTTGGAAATAGATGTTTATTCTCATCAAGTAAAAATCAGTTTTTCCTGGTCCAAACCAGCCTAATTTGACGTCATCTGACATAAGGTACAACTCAGATTTGTAGTTCGTTTGGCATTAGTTACGTCCGAACATGATAATCCCTAAATATTCTAAATCAGCAACATGTTTAATATATTAAGCCAGCAGCAATGTCCGTCAAACATTAGATACTGTCCAACATTAGACAAGAACCATTCTGTATTTACGTCAGCACGGAAGTTTGTTCTGTGTTTTACTGATAAGACTTAGGGGCTGACTGACTTCAGTAAGATTTTTGCCAATGCCTGGTTTTACAAAATATATGTTTCACTAATAAGACTTAGAAGCTGACTGATTTTTGCTTTATAACCTATTTCCACACAATAATGTACATTCGTATAGCTAATGATTTAAGTTGCCAACGTTTTGCTATAAATGCATAAAACATTGCTTTAATAATACAATTTAAAGAAAATATTAATCTTATTAATTTCACTAAAAATTAAATCCTAACATATGTATACGTCAAGAATATATTGCAGGATTTGATTGTTTGTCCAGTTTTATATCATCGTAGCCAACTAACTTATTAACAAAACCGTCTAAATCATCAACACTCGGCGCTTCATCAATATCGATAATAAAATAAATAATATCATCACCTTGTTCGTCTAATAATTTTTAGTTCTCATTAAAATCTTTAAACACATCGTAGAATCTCTGATCATCAGCTGATGGAGCTACTAAATATAACTTATTCCACTTGAGCCATCTCATTATTAGATTAAGTAATAACTGCGTTTTACTAGACCCGGATCGACTTGTTATGATCATCCTAAAATAATTCGGTAGCGTGGATGATGATTGGTTCTTGTTCTTTGTTGCTGAAAAATCAATTACAGCTATTGTATAAATATATGAATTTATATTGTTTATGTTGTCGGGTTAAAACTCCAACCATTGATTTAGCAACAGCTATTTAAAAAAAAACAACAGCATAACAAAAAACGGCAGCAATGTCAAAGCTGAGACCCATCTGGAGAGACAAGAATATCGGTCTGAAAGCTAAAACCAGACTATCGAGAGCACTAGTCATCTCAGTCTTTTTGTATTCATGGGAGGCCTGGACCCCGACAGCAGAATTACAACGAATAATCCAGGCACTTTAAATGAGATGCAGCAGAACCATCCTTGGACCACATCACAAATAAAGAAGTGCGTAACACCATCAGGCACAAAGTAGGCCATTATGATGACCTCCTCATTACTGTCAAAAAGAGAAAGCTGAAATGGTATGGCCATGTCACTAGAACCAACAGTCTATCCACAACAGAACTGCAGGGCAGCATCCATGGTAGCAGAAGGAGAGGTAGACAGAAAAAAGTGGACGGACAACATTACAGAATGGACCAAGAAAGGTTTTGCGGAGACACAGGCATTGGAACATGATCGAGACAAGTGGATTGAACTGGTCAGATGTTTAGCAGCACAGTGCCTCGACGATCACACTAGGTCAAGAGACTGATGATGGTGATTATTTTAACCCCAAAAATGGAAAATAGCATATGGTTAAAATTGTGCAATATGCAAATAATAATAAAAATTCGTTCGTTTTCTACCTAACATTTAATATAAAGATGGCGGCGATGTTGCTACATTAATGTCAACATTTCTAAGAACTCCATGGGCTAAATACCCTGGATATAATTACTTTGGTCCTGTAACCCGACTTGATATTCGACTTGACGAATGAGATCAAGCAAAAACCGGAGACTATCCAGTAAATGCTATTGATCAAGCATGTCACTTTCATGATGTAGCATAAAAAAATCCAAATTTAATTTACAACAACGACATACTGCAGATGAGAAATCGATACACTCGTTAAATTTCATATATATATATATATATATATATATATATATATATATATATATATATATATATATATATATATATATATATATATATATATATATATATATATATATATATATATATATATATATATATAATCAGAGAATCATTAGCTAGTCGGTTAGCAAGAAACGCGATGAAATGTAAACTAGCATTAGTGTTGGTAAATAATCAACCAATTTTTATTATAATGGAATCGATTTATTATAGCACAAGAGGATATATATTGGAGGGGTAGAGAAGCGATTAGTGAACTAGCTGATGCTGCAAATGTTACACGTTCTGTATCTGAAAATGTGTTAGCACGACAGGCAAGATGGCAAATTTATCTACCACCACCTAAACAAATTCATTACGCTCATTTTGTTGTCAGTATTCCTAATGAAGTTCATCAGGCAGATATTTTGTTTTTATCACATGCTACTATTAAAATTGGTAGACGCCAATATACATACAAATACGCATTAACTGTCGTTGACGTTACGAGTAGATATAAGGAAGCAGGTCTCTTATTAACTAAATCTGCTGCTGAAGTTGCATTAGCTTTTGAATGAATTTATCAAGGAGGACCCTTGCGATGGCCACAATTAATACAGGTTAATCCTGGCAAGAATTAGACGAGGACATACCGCAATTCATGGTGATCAGGCAATCCTTGAGCGATTTATTCGAACACTTGCTGTGCGGTTATTTGGATATCAAAATGTTAAGGAACTATCCTTGATCAAAGTTTTAAAAAAGGATATGAGATCTCGTGAATGGGTTGCAAGACTACCAAGTATGATAGCTGTATTAAATAATGAGGTTACTCGTGCAATAGTTATGAAACCTACCAATGCGATCACAAAAAGTATATACCAATAAAACGACATTTTTTTTAATTATTATATAAAATTTAAATGAAAAAAAACAGTATTCAATAATGGAAACGTCTAACACGTAGACCACTTTTCCTGTTATCAGACTTGTATTTATATATTGTCCTGCTTCACAAGCCAACTCTGCTAGTTTTTGATTTGCAGACTGATATATTACTTTACTAACATTTGCAGGCATTACTTCAGTGCTGGGTAATTTTACTCGTGGCTGTGGATGATGTTTTTGTCGTATTAATCTTGTTAGTCTATCCTTGATTGCGGAAAACGCTTTACCGCCAATATTACCAATAGCAACAGGAGCTTTCTCACGAAAAAAATTAATAGCTTTCATTCCTAAATGTGTTGCAATCGGTGTCCATCACCGTATATCGCTTTGTATCCTGGTATATTACGAATTATCACGTTGACCGCGACCGGTCCACGTTGAGTATTGCGCATGATCATCTTATCTGTTATTCATATATTTAATCACTACGATAGTGTTACTCGCAGAGGGGTATTCACTTGACCGAGCAGTGTCAAACCCTAGCGCGAGTCCCGCTGGAAGTCTTATGTTTTCCCCAAATCTCGAAAGACTTCCATACAACTTGAGTTGTAAATTGGAACGTCAGATGTGTCTGTCTTTATATACTAAATTTTGTTCTAATCAATTGGAAACCACAGATGACACAACTTGCCCAAAAGCCCATTAACCGCACCTTTGCATTGTTTTTCTTCATTATCATCAGATTTCCGTACCGCCAGCCGGGTATGCCATAGAAAATACACTAGTATTCCCTTTCTCACTGGGAACTATTTAACTGCGCCACCCTAGGCTAGTCAATATACACTTTTACAGGCGTATGACGCTTATATAACTATGCCTATTTTCCACTATGGACACATAAGCGGTATCTACCAAGTCCCCATTTATTGATTCTTTTGTATAATTTGCTGGTTTCCTACCGTAAATACTGCCATTTCAACCATAAAGCTATTATACACCACTAAATTTTAATATGGACTATGACAGTCATTCGGTTTGGACCTAAATTTACTACTAGCGAGCCCTGGCATGGTTCAAACTCACTAACACTCGACTCCGTGACGTTTGCTCCTACTAATTGGCTAATTATTTCGGGCTAGGAATATTTCCATGGCGCCGAATCCCAATAATCACATAAATAAATCTAAGAATTGCTTAATAACCGGGCGCTATCAAATGCGCATACTCTTAATTTATTACAATATTCAGCAATATTTTCATTGATGAGAGAACGATAAACATTAATATCCATGACGCCACCTGTAAATATCTTTGACAAATATTAGCTGCTTCATTAATAATTTCTGGAAAATTATTTCCAGCACGTTTTCCGCCAATCAGAATTTCTAATCGTTCAACATCAGATAGACGTTGATAAGACAAGAAATAAGACCACTTTCTAGAAAATAAAAACAACTTCCAAAAGATTCGCCTGAATCATAAAACTCCTCTCCTTCAGTCAGCTTCATCTTTTTTTCTTACTCGTCTTATATTCTTTCGAAATTCAAGAAATTCACTATTAAATATTAAAAGGTTATCTTTATGTACAGAATATACATCTCTAACCAATGATACTCATCTTAACAATATTCAATATATCTAGGTTTTACATATTTTGATTTTTCATAGTATACATGTGCGGCAACGTACAATGCATCATATTCAATGAGTTCAATACCTCGAGTGGTAAATTTATCCATGAGATTAACTAATTATGGAAAGTCTTGTTTCAGTTTGTGAGGACATTGTGCTTTAATATGCGATTTAGAAAGTTGAACTGTCGCTGGATCAATTTATTTCTTACTCTTAGATTATCTACTTTTGCAGAAAACCTATAAAAATCAGTATCAACCGTACTAATACCACCCTTATGATGACGATTTCTAAAAATCATCTTACGATAATCAATTTGAGACCACCTATGATAATCTGGTAACATATTAGACGAATGATTAGAATCATTATCGGTATAATCAATTAATATATCCTCATCCATATATTTTTTTCTCTCAATAGTTCCAGGTCTAAATTTAGCAATTAAGTTTTAAACAGATTGAAGAATTTCCATCTCTTGTTTTTTTCTTTCTGCTGATTTTGTTTTTTTCTATCGTTGTTTCTGTTCTTTCATTTTTTTTGCTGATTTTTGTTCTTCATACTGATTATACACCCGGTTTACCGCATCGATGTATTATATAGACGATGAATTTGTGTCTCGACCTGTTGCAATTTTAATTTAATTTTTAAAAAATCGTCAACCCAATGTGTGTGTGTGTGTGTGTGTGTGTGTTTAACGTAGCTTTAAACAAAATTCAGTCATATCGCTACGATGTCTGCAGTGAGGCAGTTTATAGTCATGTCTAGCACTGGGGCATCATGCCACAGACATGTAGCACGATGTCCCACCCAGTCACATTATCCTGACACCAGGCCAACCAGTCCTAACACTAACCTCTTAATGCTGAGCGCCAAGCAAAGCAGTTGTTAGTACCATATTTGTAAATCTTTGGTGTGACTCGGATTGAACCCACGACCTCCGGCTGCCGCGGCGGACGCTCTAACCACTAGGCCGCAGTCTCGATCGTCAAACCAATGTTCTATATTGTTAATATATTTTCCATATGTTGGTTTCAACATTGTTTTCTCATTTCATAGTGTAACAACAATAACTGGAAATTCATCCGGATCAGTTTTATCCATTAATTTTATAAGCTTATTTCCATTGGCTTTTTTCTCTTTAGTAATATGATTTGCTGGTTGAGGCATTCGACCAGGAAGATCTTGATGTTTTTTTTCTTTCTTTAGTTTTTTCCCCAGCTTTTTTCTTCAAATTCAAGAAGAAGAGATTTAAATGTTTCAGCAACAGGTCTGAATAATTGTTGAGAACTTTCTGTAAAATCCATCTGAGATTGCTGACGTTCTTGTAATTTTAGTCTGACAAAATCACGAACTAGAAGATATTTCCTAATTGCTTCTTGCCGCTCTCGAGCTAATCTAACGGTGTAAGATTCAGATACCGTTATTTATATAATATTTATCTAATTACAGCAGCAAAGAGGGTGAACACGACCTCAATGAAACGCCACATGAGTAAACAGAACATACAAATTTGACAAAACACGACAAAAGATAAAGTAACAAAATAAACTGACCCAATTAGAGAAACTCTCGGTTAGTTAGAGGCTTCGGTGTGGCGTTATTGGCCTTGTATTTTTAATTTTTCGTATGAATGACGTTCCAGCAAAAAGCGTATTCAGTCTCTAGGCTTCTTTATAAGTTGTTTTTGTAATATTTTCAAAGAGTTACTAAATATTTTCTACTTTGGTAAATTTAAGAATCTGTAACGATTACAACGAAATAAATTAGTGCATGTGAAATTACGTTCAGTATTTGTATTGTATATACATCTTGCCACGGTTTATTATTCTCGATGAAAGTATGTCACGAATATATAGAGGATATTTGCTTGAAACGAGTGAATAACGGATATATTTCATCGAGTGGATGAAAAACTCAGTATTTTCACGAGTGGCGAAGCCACGAGTGAAAATACTAGAGTTTTTTATCCAAGAGATGAAATGTATCCGTTATTCACTCGTTTCAAGCAAATATTCTTTTTATTTTATGCTCACATACGTTGGCTACCTCAAATCTGCTCTTTCACTCGTTTATTCACTCGTTTTAAGCAAATATTCTGACCCAAAAATGTAGTTCCTGTAGTGAAAAAATATTGTTATTTTTTCAGTTATTTTTTCACTTGTTATTTTTTCACTGCAGTGAAATATCAATATTATTTTAACTAGAAAATCAAGTAATTCACTGCTGAGCATAAAATAAAAAAGGATGTTAATAGATATTTAATCGACACAAAAGGATACACATGTAAAATTACATTAAATATTACATTTTCTATTAAGTTTTGATAGTGCTGATTTTGTAACAGTAAAACATTGGTACAGTTTTCTTTCTTTAGAGGTACCTGTCATATGCTGTCAAGATTATTACATTACTTATATTAAACTTATGTTGTATCTATAACTTTAATATTATTATTTTGTGTCTCTTTGCATAAATATGTCTCGCTTTGTGTGACTTTGTGTTATTTAGTAGTACCGTGTATTTTGTAATTGAACCCTTTGCAGATAGAATACGATCAGAAAGGAAAATCATTGGCATCCAAATTTGCGGCACAACAGTCAAATCTCTTTATTTGCAGACGAAAGTACAGGCTAATGTTATAATGAAAAATCTATGGAAAAATATTTATTTTAGTTACAATTATAATCTAATGTTTCAATTTTAAGTGTTCAAAGGCTTGCAAAAATATTTCGAAAAAGTCAGGCCAGCGGAAACAGCCAGAATCAGAAAGGACTAAAAGTTTTTATCAGTGACAAATTGTAGAAATTAATGTGATATCATATTTACATGTTTGTTAATGAAATATATTTTTTCTTTTGTTAATTGCTCTTTTAGCTTGTTTCTTTATAATTTGCACGCATTACCTTATAAATACATGTTGTTATGTATATTTGATTTCATTGTCTGTTTGTTAGTTTTAATTTTTTTTTTTTAAATTTCATTACATGCTATTGTAATATGACCTTGTATGCGGAACTTGATCTTGTCCAAAATGAAATCAATTCCTGCTTGACCTGACTGCTTTTTTTTCTTCAAATTTAATTTTATGTAAACAATGAATACATGGTTACATTATTATCTATCTGTAAGGGCTTAATATCAGAATCATTATTAATGTAAGAAGTAAATATCTTTATTTGGCTTATGGTTTTTGGACTTTACTAAGTGAATTTTATAGGTTATGGTTATGATTTTGTTAACAACAGTGTCATTCTAGATAGTTATTTTTTTATTAGTTAATGTTTCTTTTTTTAAAGAAGCTAATTGTGATCTGAATTCAAATATATAACTATACAATTCTGTACTTTGTTAAGGACTTCGTCATTCGTACTTTGACATCTTGCACTTGTAAACTATATTACATGTTATAGTTTTGGTGCTAAAATTTTTGTAATGGTTAATATTATTACATTCAAGTGAATATTTTCTCTCAAAATACAAAAGTGCTCTGATAAAATTATTGGACATTCACTGGAATGTATACTGAATTCAAACCTGGAATTCTATTATTGTGATTCAACAAAAGACTGTTGACACATTTTAGTCAGGACTTTAATTTATCAAGACTAGTGTCTGTGATTCTTGGATTATTTTGGGAATTATTCGCAAAACCGTAAGTTCTTTTTTTTCCTTCATGTTCACTTTGTATCATAAGGAAAATAGATTATTTGTTAAATTGTACGAAGCATGTTGTCTTTCACTCTTTTCTGTTACGAGGGGAATGTTTGTAAAATATAGTCGTAACAGAAAGTGTATATAGAGGTATATATGTATAATATGTAGAGATAACAGGTCAAAACGGACCGGTACTAAAAGGGCCCACGGTCATAGCGGACAAGTGCTTAAAAAGTACTGTCCATAAAGGCCAGTTTATGTATTAATTACCAACTACTAGTATCATGTCTAATAAAATTAACTAATACATAAATATCAAATCCTTGTTTTACTGGTGAATGTCTATAAATTATGTGCAGTAAAGAATCACTGTGCAGAATGTCACAATCGTCCGTCAAGCAATCATGAAAATAATTGCGACACGCTACTCCATGCTTTATGTAAAATGAAAAAAAAAAAAAAAGAAGGCAATTATTATTTGCGTTATAAAACATTGTTTGTAAATCGAATGAATAATATCCTTGTCATAACATATCTATACTGAATACGAGTTAGTGTTACCCATGTGTGGGTTGTTCATGTTAACTTTGTCATGATAATGCCTTAAGTAATAGCGATTTCATTTATGATGGATGAATCTTTTCAATTACGAAGACTATTGACTCTTTCACATACATTCAATATCCTTAATACATGTGTATGTGTATTTTATTTGCGTTGATTATAAATTATGATTTCATTAGACACTTGTTATATTTTGTGTTTTGTAGGAACGGTTATTGCGTTGTGGTTGAAATACAAGTCAAGCAACAACTGGAAAATAATTAAGAGAATATTTATTTCAAAAAAAATTAACAACATAAATTTGTATGATGAGTTATAAAGATAAAACAAAGAAAAGATATATGTAGGTAGAATAAGCCAGAAAAGGTCCAACGCTAATGCCATTTCAGATCTATAAATTTGTTAATACTAACAATCATTATTGCTAATACATAAATATTAAAATATAATATCAAATACTGAAACAATATTGTTCATAATGCCTGTCAAATACATTTAACAGTAAAATATGTTAAACATTTATACAATAACAGCAACAAATAATCATCGAACTTTGAAAACATGCATACTTAGATACTCACTTTTCAACCAAATAACTTATCAAAATTGCACAACTATGGCTGCTGACGTTAATATTACGATATATTATACAATCATGGGAAAACAGATGGATATAGTAATGCTGTTTACGGTTTTTAAGCTTTCTAGAGATAAATTTATATCTCATTTCCATGGGTTTTTCCAGGATGAACTTTTTCAACGTTCACATATGACCATTACTGAATAGAATTAAAGAACATTTTAGATTATAAAACATGCCTTTACTAATAAATCTAAAAATGTTTCTCTATTAAAGCTCTCCAAAATCATCAAAGTCTGAAACGCAAAAAAAAACTACCAGATGTATCATACGAAAAAAGTCTATATTCTTATAAATTGTCACGTAAAGTCATTTCAATGTACACAATACAAATTCTAACCTTGTTTTTCTGTATTATGCTGCTAAGTGGGAACAACAAATTGAACATTAATTATGTTTTGTTTCCTTTCAAACCTCTCTCTCTCTCTCTCTCTCTCTCTCTCTCTCTCTCTCTCTCTCTCTATATATATATATATATATATATATATATATATATATATATATATATATATATATATATATATATATATAAAGTAACATTTCCTATTACAGTATATACAAAAATCAACAATAAACGCAACTATTATGAATCGAATCTTGTCTTGTATCGAAAAGAGTTTAACCAGGAATTTATTTGTCCCAATAACATCCCAAACAGGGTATTTCGACAACCTAATCTCCTTAAAACGTTTTAATTTAAAAATCTATCATTAAACATATTTTAAAAAGTGTTGATTTAAATTCTGTTAGTTTACACATTACTAGTATTATTTAGATATACGTACTCTTCCTCAGTAAGATTCACTGGATCAATGTTTCTGTCACTGATTTCGAATGAATTGTCTGTGTCGGGGATGTCGGGAATGTGGTCAATCGTACTTGGCCCAGATGGATCCGTTTCAATTTTCGTTGACTCGGCCACATGAATATCATCCGACAAATCACCAATTCTAGGAATCTATGAAATAAATAAAACAATAAAAACCGTTCCATTTTCTATATTTATTCGCACTAGATAATGATCTTTTGTCCTTCTATTTTCGTCATATTTATAACGGCAACAAGTGACTCGTGGAGCTATAAATATTAAGGCAATCGATAAAATAGTGGTTTAATTCATCGCCTCACGAATCCATCCAGATCACTGCTGTAGGTTCTAGTCCAGTGTCAGACAGACTAAAAATTTACATGTGAAAAATCTTGTACTCGCTTAAGTTAGGTTAATGGTTGTTTCTGTTGTTTCTGGATGCAACCGTGCTCTCCCTCCTCTCCCCCTCAAATACCGCCGATTTGCAAATCAGGACACTCTTAGAATAACGATGTCAGCAGCATTTCTGGATAACCGTCGTGAGTTGTACGAGAAATTGATCAGCTATAGTTTTACATGTCTATCTATACAATAAAAAATTCGCCATTATTTACTTTATTACAAGTATTCTTAAAATTCCTCGAGTCGTCTTATGAAGTTTAAACACTTACACATAACTTTTAATAAAATCGGTTCTACTGGCTCGTCTTCGTCTGCATCGGATACGCCTATGGTCAATGGAACCTGTTGTAAATGATTAAGGTATATTTCTTAAATGCAAAATTTGCCGGGATAAACTCTCATCATGAACAAAATAGAGTTACGACTAGTCAGCAGCATTTCTTGATAACTGCCGTGAATTTTATGAGAAATAAGTCATCCATTTTTAAGTTTGGTTATATATACAACATAAATACGCCACAAACACGATTTGAATGTTGTTATCTTATTACAAATGTTCTTAAGATTCATCTTGTCGCCTTTAAACACCTACTCTATACTCCAAAAAAGTCGGGTTTACTGGCACGTCTTGGTCTTCATGGGATACACATATGGTCACTGGATTCTGTTGTAAAAAAAATTATTATGAACAAAATAGTGTTATGAATTGTCAGCAGCATTACTGGATAACCGCCGTGAATTACATGAGAAATATCCAACTATATTTAAATTGTTTATATATGTAAAGGTCTGCTGTTTGCTATCAGTACCTTTTTTCTCTTCTTCTGTGTTAATCATTACTAACCAGTGCTTCAGTTTGGCAGATCTGTTTTAGCAATATTTGTTATTGACTTAGAAGTGAATATATATATGGGTATTTTTAAATATAGCTATTGTAGAAAAGCTGTCATCATCATCATCACGATCATATATATATATATATATATATATATATATATATATATATATATATATATATATATATATATATATATATATATATATATATATATATATATATATATATATAATTTTAATTTTAAAGCATTGTATATATCATCCTTGTTTAATGGCAGTGTATCTTAATGAATTTCGTTTCGGTTAAATTACTTTCCTACTTTTTTTATCTTACAGAGTCGTTCGGACATTGAAAATCTGTACCATGAGTGTGGAGGGTAGAAACTATGACAAGATGTAATATTTATTCATTCATGTGGGGTGCATTACACGGTATAGTAAACTATATTTATTTTCAATAAATGTTTTGCGTAAAGAATAGAGATATATCATTACTGATTTACATTGGTGACTGACAATAAAAACACGAGGAGGGATCGAAGAATCGGACATAGCAGTGGGGAAGTATGAATTTTAACGAAACATTTATTCATTTCTCTCTCAATTTTGTTAGACATATCCATCCGATACATTCATTTAAATGATACGTTGCATGTAAAAATTTCTTACTAAATGTCCGAGTTTTAGTTGATTTTGCCCACTCAAGACATTGGGACAATTATGTCAGGATGGAGGTTACTAGTCCTACAAAGTAATGACGTATCCTTGATATTTATCTTTTGCTATTACCAAAACAAAAGTGGGAGGTCAGCAACAGTGCGTCTCTTATTGAAAGTATCGTCTAGGGTAGTTTACAAATTCACCTTGTTGATTTAAATAAAAGTAATTTGCCCACTGTCATTTTGATTTCGTTCAAATAGGCCAAACGTGGAGTTTGTATATTGTGTAAGCAAAACTAGACTTTGTACTCGGTGAACTGTTTTCTTCAGATCATATCACTGTGTTCAAAATAACACGTAAAGATAAGGTATTATCCAGATTTGGTAGATGAAACAGGTATTGGAAAAATTTGGCTCAAAGACAATTCAGCTAAACCTTGATTGGAAATAAGACGATTCTTCCAAGCTTGAAAGTCGACAAAGTTAACTTTGTGAGTGATTAGGTAAAATTTACACATTGATAAATACCAAACTATGATCAATTCATTTTTATAACTCAAATTTCATCCTTTCTTTCATCAAATCAACATATTCCATCAACAATGCATTCCAATTTAAGTAGCACATACTTTCATTTTCTTCGCCGCTTCACATTGCCCCATAGTACATAACCTGTACAGAATCACATGAACATATTGACTACTGTCAGTTACGTTTATTTAGAAACTACATACTTTACATCATAGACAATGGTTACCAGTAGTTTCAACAGTTTATTTACAACATTCTTGTTCAATTTTAGTCAGTTCCATATGCTACCATGTGATGACCATGACCTTACATAAAAACTGCAGATACAGAATGAATAAGTTTGCTAGATTAAATTTCAAATCTTAAATCATAATGGATTTTATCAATGAACAACTTGGAATTCTGAACAAGATGATGCTATCCCTTACTAACATATAGGTAATAAATAAACTGTATACTGGAATAACATTTTATATCATTCTCAACAGCATTAATACTTGTGAAGACCCATTCAATCATGTCAAATGAAATGTAACTACATGTACTGTCAAAGTTACATTCTTTCAGGAGGCCTTGAGTGTCCGAGTGGTCTAAAGCGCTCTGTTATGGATCACTGCCATCTCACCTCTGTCTGCGTGGGTTCGAGTCTAAGATTCGGCTAACATAGTTATGTGAGAAAGCTTGCCAGTAGCTTCTCGTGGATTGGTGGTTCTTTCTGGGGATTTTCCTGATTCTTCCTCCACCATTAATACTTTCCGCCATGTATAGCCTATCGTGTGCTTAAAAATGGTGCTAAACCCTAGTACAACAATATTCTTTCAGCAACTTCATCTTATGCAATAACTACCCGTGGTGCCAGCACATTTTTTTTCATATAAAAAATATGTGTCACATTTTATATCATTTTCGTCATAGTTAATACTTAACAAGACCCTTTATGTTATCTAATCTGAAATGAAATGTGCAGTTGTTACATGTAGAGTTGCCCACAAAACCAGCCATATGATTTGTTTGGTTGCATAGTTGAGTGCTGAAGTGCAGGAAAGAATTAATGACTACGCATCCAAAATAATTTAAACTAGCAAAACAATCACCTTTGTGGATTATTATATACAATTTTAATTTGGTGTAAAGTCACATCGGTGGAGATGGTAGTTTTTAATGGTGGTATGTATCATAAAATTCCCTAAATATTTGTTGTTATTTAGTGTAAGTGATCATATTCACCTTTCCACCAACACCCATGTATGTTTGTTAAATAAGCAGACAGAATTAAATACAGCAAAACAATATTAAAAATTACCATTGAAAATGCCAATGTCTCATTTTGTGTTTTGTTTAATAGTTTCTGAGTATTGATTTATTTCAATAGCTTTTAAGTCTTCCTCAGATAATTTCTTGAATCTTGGTTTATATATCTCAGCGGTCTCAAAATTAACTGGCCCAAATCCCACACTGTTGTTGTTTTGTGTATGGCTAGGATGACTGAGGTCATGGGTGCTGTGTGAGGGAATTTATCAATCTCTGTTGTAATGTTTCATTGTCAGCGTTTGTAACATCCATCACATTATCGTCAAAGCCATATTCATCTGCTTCAGTTGCTGATAGGTATTATTTCTTTTAACGCTTTATCATCTAATTGTTAAAAAGACCTGCAGAATTGCAGTGAAAAATCACCATAATTGGCCATTTTTGCGATACTATGTAGAGATGAATGCCAAATTGTAAACTATGCAGTTTAATTAAAGAATATTTGAAAAAAGTATTAAAAGGGTGTAATTTATATCTATTTGCTGAATTAAAAAATTTAAGATGAAATAATTTTTTAACAATGATGTGTCTGCCATGTTTTATTTATATTGCAAACAGTACAAGCAATGAAAATAGGCCCATAATATATCGAAGGATAAACTAAAAGAAAATATTGTTTGAAATTTTTTTAATGATTTGTTAATGCTTTAGGTATAAGAAACATGTAGAATGTTTTGTTTTCTTTTGGGATAAAATTCATGTAATGTATGAAATAAAGGGGGGTTGCCTTTTCCTTTCAAGTATTTATTTGGCTTTCAAAATGAGAACGAATATCAATGGACATTTTTTAATTAAAAAAGTTAGCAGTTTACAAGGTTATAAAGATAATTTGTACCATAGTTAAGACTGGCATTCAGTTTATTCCTTTGTATGGAATAATAGAGCTAATGTGACTGACGATATTGATTAGTAATGACAAGCTTTCAGATTATGCGAGCACACACTATGATATCAACATGAAAAATAAGAACAATAAAATTAACTGCAAACTCTTCATATTACAGCAACTAAACACTGACAAAATGAATGTCATGCAGATGCATATATCTTTAGCAAAAAATTTATATAAATATTTTAATTGGAATGAGCAAGAAATGTCAGTTTTGAGTTTTCTCTCATATATATGTACAATATGAAGTATAGTTATTTTCTTTTGAAGAATATCAAGATGGATTAATTTGTTAAAATTTGTTAACATTTTTTTTATTTTAAAACTAATTGTATTTACAACCTATCATTATCATTATCAACATTCTCTTGACCTAGTGTGGTCGTTGAGGCACTGTGCTGCTAAACATCTGACCAGTTCCCTCCACTTTTCTTGATCATGTGCCAATGCCTGTGTCTCTGCAAAACTTTTCCTGGTCCATTCTGTAATGTTGTCTGTCCACTTTTTTCACTATCTACCTCTCCTTCTGCTACCGTGGACAATGCCCTGCAGTACTGTTGTGGATAGACTGTTGGCTCTAGCGACATGGCCATACCATTTTAGCTTTCTACTTTTGACAGTGGTGAGGAGGTCTTCATAATGGCCAACATTGTGCCTGATGGTGTTAAGCAATTCTTCATTGGTTATATGGTCCATGTAGGAGATGCCATGGATAGTTCTGTAGCATCTCATTTCAAGTACCTGGATTCGTCGTTGTAATTCTGCTGTCAGGGTCCAGGCATCACATGAATACAGAAAGATTGAGATGACTAGTGTTCTCAGTAGTCTGATTTTAGTTCAGACATATATTCTTGTCTCTCCAAATGGGTCTTAGCTTAGACATGGCTGCTGTTGTTTGTGCTGCTTATGACAAAATTTCTGCTCTTGATCCCTCTTCAGTGATTATGGAACCAAGATATTTGAACTGGCCAACTGTTTGCTGTTCCTGTCCTCTGACTTTAATCATGGCTCTTAGATTTGTTTTTGGCATTATTATTGACCCATGTTGTACTTCATTGTGGCCCACAATGCCTATTGCCACACTCTGTCAAAAGCCTGTCTTGTTGATGTGGTACATACTTTTCATACAGAACCCCGAGATTGAATATTTGTTCTGTTGTGCTTCTCCAGAACCCTGCCTGTTCTTCAACCTATAAAAATTGTCAAAAAGATTTTGTACTTAAATTATATTTATCTTGCATAGTATGTACTTGTTGTTTGAAGAAAAAGAACTTGTTAAAATCATTGTTAAGTTGGGCCAAATTGTTGTAATATTTATGCACAAGATGGGTTGAATTGTCTATAATCTGATAAAAGAAGTAAATGGTCTTCAGGTCCTCTAAATTGGGGATATTAGTGATTTATTAGCTAAGATAATGGCTTTATTGTTCAGTCACATAAAAACTGTCAATAATAACCTCATTCATTGTCCTGAGTTGCATTCTGTATTTCCATTGGTTTCAGTAAAATTTTGTAAACTGTAATTATCATCCTTTATTATTATAATCCTCTTCATTCTTATTGGTGTGTAATTATATATATTTCGCAAATCTCCTTTTTGTATATCATCTCTTACAAACATTCATTTATTGTTCTTCATTCATTTATTCATTTGTTTATTATTTTATGTATGTGTCTGTTCTTTTACTTGCAACTTTTATGCACCTACTTTGGTTCACATGCCCATTTTATTGTGCATTTGTTTGCATTTTAAGACTGTTGTGAAATTAAAATCTAATTAATTAGACTAATAGTGGCAATCACGATGTTATGATTCCATGGTCTTAAACTATGCAACAGAAAGAAGCAAAACAAAAAAGTTATGTTAAATTCAGCAAATAGTTAAATTCTCTAAGTGATCAAATGGAAATTTATGAGGAACTTAACAATACTACTTTGAACTAAATCCAAATTAATCCTAAAAATTCTACCATCAGTTCAGAATAATAGTGTTTCAATTGAATTTCAAGTTTTTAATGTATTGATGTAGTGTAGCCTTGAATGTGCTGAAGTGCCAACAGGCCTGATCTATCACAATGGCATTGTCCAGAACATCTTTGATTGAATTTACAATAATAATAATGTATTATTGAATTTACAATAATCACAAAGTAATATTGAATTTACAATAATCACAAAGTAATATTGAATTTACAATAATCACAAAGGAATATTGAATTTACAATAATCACAAATTAATATTGAATTTACAATAATCACAAAGTAATATTTTTAGTCTCAAGTTAATGAGCAATTTATGATTCCAATGATAAGTTTTAAGTAAACAGGCATTCAGCCAAAATTTCAGCATGAGGAGGCCTGGACTCTTTATTCATGGAACCAAACCTTTATATTTGTTAGTCATTTGCATAAACTCAAGAGTCCTTTGCTTTAAAAATTTCGAAAGGAAAATGAAAAGCGTATGCTAAATATTTTAATAATACCAAGATATAATTCTTTACCATTTGTAATGTCACACTTTAAAGGAATTGTTTTCAGTATATAGAATGTGAGGTTTGAGTTTAAGCATATACTTAATCATTTTTTTGAACCCTTATAACAATTCTACCCCCCTCCCCCCAAAAAAACCTGCCATAATAAAACTGAACAGTTTCAATCCCAACAATGACCACTGGGAATGCTGTGTAGTTTTTTTTCTACAAAATAGAAAATAGCATATATTGAATTACAATAGTTAGTTAAATGATTAAACAAACAAGAAATATAAAAATATGCCAAGTAGTATATATATATTTAAAAAAAACCAACTATTTCAGAAATATGTTCATTGGTAACGGGTTAAATGCCTTACAAGTTGACCCTAAGGAATAAATATTGGATAAAACATGGGTACTGTAGAAAAAATAAGTTAATCTTGGCATTACTGGTACATACATTTTGTTTACAGCTGTCGATTTGAAGTATTCACACTCAGATATCAAATGGAACTTTAATTTTTAGTTTTCTTCTATTTGTTTTTTCATTTTCATCAGAAGTCCTTTTCTCATAAAATGAAAACAGATTTTGCAGACTCATTTTTGACTATCAGAATTACTTTTCACATTCTTTTAAAAAGTTTTTACTGATACTTTTGCTCCCTGTAGAAGTCACACACACTTAAATTTAAATTCATTTATCCCATACTGTGGCTGTTTATGGGGGCTAATGATGACTTTATTACAATTTCTCTCTAATTTGCCCTCTTCTCCACTTCTATTTGATATTTTGCGACGTTGATGCCTGTCTACTCTTTGATGTAATCTTCCAATCTCTTCTTTGCTCTGCCTCGTTTTCTCTTTCCTATTACTGTGCCCTGTAGGATCGTCTATGACAGGTCAGATGAGCATGAAACGTGACCATACCATCGTAAATTGCATTTCTTTATAGTGGTGAGCAGATTTTCACACGATCCAATTGCACGTGGGATTCTAATGTGCACCTCCTCAAAAGAAGTGTGGTATAAGTATGTGATGTTCATAATCTTTTGATAACATCTAATCTGTAAGGCATCTGTTCTTCTCTATAGTTCCACTGTCAAGGTCAGTGTATCTTGTATACAGGAATATGGGCATGACCAGGGAGTACATACACTTTGTCTTTGACCCAAGTGTGATGTATTGTTCTTTCAGATAGGTTTCAGCCTAGCCAGGTTTGTGCAATCCTGGCAAGAACATCTTGTTTGGAGTTTTCATCAGAGATGACAGCACCTAGGTGCTTGAATCTTGTCACTGTGCCCAGCTTTTGTCTTTTTACTCATATTTCCTTTTTGGATGCCACTTAGGTTGTTTGTCATTAGCATGATCTTTTCAGTACTATATCCATCCCATGCCTTCTTGATGCTTGGTTGAGATCATTCACTAAGGTTTCCAGTTCTGTTCCTTTCCTGCTAAGCAATTGATATCAGCAGTAAAGCACAGGTTGGTGATTTGTTCTGCTTCCAACACTGTCACTGCTCTCATGGTCTTCCAAGGCATCAGACATGATCCTTTCCAGATAGGATGAATTAGTGAGGCAGTATGAAATACAAATAACAGCTGATGGTTGAAAAATTTGATTTTCACCATTCAAACTAAATATTATTGGTTAATATATTTACCAGCCTACAAATATTAATAATATAAAAAATATGTATGTAATTTTTGTTAATATAATATTTTTATCCACATTTATATACTTTGATTTTGTTTGATGAATGAATAAACAAAGGCAAAATGCAATACAAAAGCTATAAAAAAAACCACTTTATGAATTCTTTGCACTTTATTAGACATTAGACCTTATAAATTCTGATATAGAAATGGACAACATCATGTATACCTATTTGTATGTCTGTATGTACAGCATTGTAAAAGATCATTCATGGGATTGAAATTAATTGTTGATGAATTTATTGTTGTTATTTTGTTTTGTTTTTAGTATTGTTGCAGGGTAAACAAGCTTGTTTTATATATAAATTTACATGTATAATGTTTCAATTTAACATTCCATATGTTTGCTATCAGCAAATGGTAGATGTGCTATGCTCACTGCATTGTGCATGCAATACAGAGACAAGCAGACTTTAATGTTGGATTAATAATTCAGCTGCGCGGGGATGTCTGCTTAAAAGGAACATTGATTCAGTATACTGAAAAATATTTTTTTTACTGTGTTTTTTTAAATCGCAAAGAATTCAAGAATTCAATTTTGATCTGTATTAAAATATCGATTGTGTACTTTTTTCTTTTCCTTTCTATCCATTTAAAAATGATAGGACTCATGGGTTTATGACAGGGAATCTTGGAGATAGAATGGGGGCTCCTGAGGTCCAGGAATGAAGAGTCCATCTAGAAACTGTTGAGAGCACTGAAAGAGTGCATGCTGTCTTGCTTTGGCACTAGGGCTGTCAATGGGTACCCGGGTACTCTGGTACCCGACCGTAGCGAAAAACCCGGGTATTGAAAACATAATGACGAGTACCCATTCACAAAAATAAGTTGTCGACAACACTATCAAAATATCGTATATCATCAGCAGCACCCTGGTCTGAGTAGTCGGAGTTTCTTCTGTCCTTGCCACCCCATTTTTGATATTTGGACATTCTTGTTGGGATGTAAGGTCAGAGCGCATTTCCTATCAAAAAGTTGGAATTCGCCGACACCATTTGATGTCGACATGAGTAGCAGCCCAGCAAATTTGAACAATCTTTCATCCAGATATACCAGCATGAAATCAATAGGAATGTGATTTATTTTCTCAAAAATTGTGAGCATAGCATTTGTTATGCCTTTAATCTGCTGACAGATGAGATGAAAGTATATCATTCCTGAAATTTTTCCCTGATCTGGCTATTTGCATTCCTAGTCACGTGACTACACAAATCTCGCAACCTAGGTCATACAGTCACGTGATATTGACAATCAGCAAATTTGCAAAAGTTGCTGTACATATAATTTGGACATATAGTAGCCACATAAATAAATATAGTCTGTTCTCTCCTCACTAAGCCATACAGATGCTATAAATAGAATTCGAGGGAAAGTAGAACAAGGTTTGCTATAAATAGAACATGTTACTGTAGGAAAGTACAAGTCCACGGACAAGTGTACTTGTACGTGTATATTGTAGTTATGTAAAGCGGTCTTTTCTAAAATACGGTCTGTGGGATTAATGGAATGTTAATATAAACGAGATTTTTGGAAGGTGGATATACCGAAAAAGCGTAAACCATATACGTTTACGTGTAACGCGTAATTTAATGGGGGAAAAAATTTGTTGCTTATGGGTTGTACATGTCTTTAATGTTCTAACGAGTACCCGGGTACCCGTTAAACAGCGCAACGGGTACCCGGGTAAGTTTTCTGTGGTTTTTGACAGCCCTACCACCCAACTCAACTTATTATTTCAGTTGAATTCATTCATAATCATTGTATGGTGTTTTCTTTTGTGACTGGATGTAGTTCATTTACTAATAAAATGATTAATTTTTTATATAAAAAGTTCATTTTATGACTGCATGATAAGAGGATTTTTTTATTAAGGCAATGGATGTAGATTTTCAACCTTAACCGTTGTTAGAAGCTGCTATTTTTATACAATAGCTATGTTAAACATCTGTGGCGAAGAAGAAAAATGTAATTTTTTATAAAGGTTTAATTTTATTTTATCAGTATTTTGATCATCTAATGTGAAAGTATGCAAAAGCTGAAGTTGAAGGTGAAAATTTTAAACATAATACATTTATTTTGAATATAATACATTTTTAACTTTCTGCACTTTTTTCTCCATTTTTTTTCATCAACTAGTCTATGACCTTTTCACACTAGAAAGATAATTATTTCACCCAACTATTTGAATTCAGAATCAGTAGTTTAATCTGTATTTCAGGTGAAATATGTCACAGTTTGGAACACCTGCAGGGAAAAACCCACCCTGGGCTAGACAAGGAGCAGGTAAAACAAATGTATTGCTTGTTAGTCCATTGCAGACTACAGATCACTTTATCACCATTTGTGTTCCACCTAGTTAGGTTTTGCTGCAAAGAATTTTTTCACCAGATTGAAAAGTACCCCCTGGAACAAGTTTATCAGTTCCTTTGTACTTTTCAGGGGCCATGTCTTTTTTTAATTATTAACTTCTTATTTGTGTATTATATAGTTAGTAATCCTTGTGTTTTTTCATCCTTCCATTTAGCATGCAACCTTATTAGCAGAGGTAGTCCTTGTTTTAGTTCCTCTGCTCATAGACCAGAAGGGCATATGTGCTGATCAGTTTTCAGTCCCTTGTCCATTAGCACGAGTGTGTTATCACTACACCTCCTAAACTACTTGGTCTTAATCAAAATGGTGCCATTTGGACATTCTATAATCTTGCTAATTGCTGCTTCTGAATGGATTGTCAAATCAGCAGGGTATTTTAACTAAAAGACTTTATAAGATGTCTGTTTGGTCCTAAATGAAACTGGTGCCAATACAACATCAATTATGTCCATATCATTGCTCCATATTTTGCATCTGGAAGAGTTCTTAATAATGTCTAGTGTGTCGTAAATGAAATTGGTGCCGACATGACCTTTGATATGGACAGCACAATGTCTACCCTGAAAATCTCTGCAACATGGTGGCTGATCATATCACCATTGTACATTCATCAAAATGCATCTTACTATGTCTAATTGGTTCTAGATCAAAATGGCACTGATCTGACATCTGTATAACCGCCATGGTGGCCATATTGAAAATTTTGTTATTACTATTAAATGGACAGTTAATTTGACAATGAGGTTTTCTTCTTCAAAGTTTGTTCGTTCTTCTAGTTGGTATTAAATGAAAACGAAGCAAACCGACCCACAATGTTACCACCATGGTAGCCATTTTGAAAAGATGGTTATTCTATTCTTTCTTAATGGATGGGGACCACTCTGGTGGCCTATTGGATAGAGCGTCTGGCTTAGATGTGGGAGGTTGTGGGTTTGAACCTGGCCAGTTCACAGCAGCAACTTTTAAAAATGGTACTAGCAGCTGCCTTGCTTGGCACTCAGCATTAAGAAATTAGTGTTAGTGTACATATTGATAAATCTTTGTGCTCCCATGATTTTAGTAAGAGATTTTGTCTTTTCTGATTTACAGCTGGATGTATTGTTAGTGAAATTTGCAAAGTACTCTTTAAGTTTTTAGTGTTGTTGCTGCTGACAAATCATTGTTCTTGCTCTGTTTTTAAAAGTTTTATGTTTTTTGGTTTAATATATCAGTAGATCCATCTTTGTCATTGGATAGGGGTGGAATGTAAGAAGGGCAGGGTTATATTACATGATAAAGCTGCTCATTATTACTCTAGTTTCCAAGATTGTAATAAATCTAGTCTTTGTAAAAAGTGTGTTGATGATATCCATAACTTCATAAGAATAGTTCTGTTTTTATCATCACTACCCAGGGACCCAGGTGTCCAATGTGCTGAGGTATTGGCCTTTACAGATCACTCATACATCTAGCCTCCGTCTGTCTGGGTTTGAGTCTTAGATCTGGCTAATGTGGTTATGTGTGAAAGCGTGCCAGTTGCTTCCCATGGAATGGTTATTCTTCCTGGGTTCTTTCTCCATCTGTTATCATACATGCAAACCGTTGTGCTTTGGCGTAATCATTATGCATTTTCACAATATTATGCAATCCTCCATAAGATAACGCTTTTTGCCACATTAAAAAATAAAATAAAAATTAATGTGTTTTGTCATTTTCTTATCATCTCTTTAAATCCACTCGTGACTTTGAGAAAGTTATTAAAATGTATGTGACTACTGTATAAGAATAGCCCTGATTATTTTCCTTTGCTAATTATAGCAACTGTAGATAACTTCATTTCCAAGAAAACAGATGGGTTTCTTCAAAAGTTAACTTTGCCTAACAGATTAATTTTATTGATAAGCTAGTTAGTTAGTGACGTAGTCAATATTTCAAAATAGAAATGGCATCAAATGTTAAGTGAAATGCTTTATGTTGTGAGTTGTGGATTTTATATGACAGAAAATGTTAGAGCAGATGGATTGGCTGCAGAACCAAGTTGTAAAAATTTATCTTTTTCACATGTGTTTTTTTACTTATAATAGCAATAATTATGCTTTTACCTGTTGGGTGTGGGTTGATTGGCAGGTATGTATTATATTAGCTGCAATATATAGCTGTATAGTATTGTATAAGCCCCACATGTCAAAGGGGAAGTGTTAAGTCCCACTTTGTCAAGGGTATTGTACAACATATAATAATAATAACTATAATCCACTCCCTTTTGATACTCGTTATCTAGGAGATGACCGCCTTCAATATAATTGCCGGGTTCAAGTATGAGAATAGATAGGGTAAACTGAGCAGGTATATTGAACAAAACAACTACAAGCCCCCGTAAAGATAAACAATTTAATCAATACATACACAATTATGAAACTTCCTTTCATTAGGAATACACGCGGTTTAGAAATACAACTTTCAACGAATTACAATAAGATTTGAAATATATTTTTAAAACCAATTAGCTGTTCTATTACTGATAGTTTTAAATCATCATAGGATCGAGTGGTACAATCAAAGTCAATGCCTTGTTCAATTTTCATAACCTGCTATTCTCGATCCCGTCACTGTTCAATTCAATGTTGCTCTAGAAGACCCTGTCTGATCCAATCTCTAGATACTCTGCACTCGTGGATGTTTCCGCTTGATTCCCAACTCTTTTTTTCCAAAGTGTACATCGCTATTCACATAACTTAACGATCTTCTAAAAAGCTATTTTCTCCCTTTCAAAAGAAATAAAAACAACTTTATACACAACAAAACACAGATTCAGTTAAGTTTTTATTGATAATTATACTTTTTGCCTAGGAGGACTATTTACTGCTACTGTTTTGTTTTGAAGCTGTTTTGGTTCATTCTGTCAGTGAGTGATTCAGTGGCTACTGAATGGCACAACGTGGTTGTACAGAGGTCACAGCTGGTCTGTGAAACTCCCTGACAGAATGTTATGGATAACCCTTGAGTAAAGTTCCTTCAGCGGAAACTGAAGGAGCCCAGCGAAGACTGGGCTGTCCAACGTCGGTTGGGATGACAACGGCAGCTGTGTGGACTTAACTCATTGGTTTAGTATGAATACACCATATAGTGCTGACATTAGATTCTTGGGTGAATAACGAAATGGAATGAAGTGAATGCCCAAAGAAAACATATGTGCAGCAGATGTTGTCCCCCAAGAATGTAAATAGTGGTGAAGCCTTCAGTGTTCTATGAAGAGAAAAAAAAAATTAATATATATATATATATATATGTTTTACACAATCAGCATAGCAACAATAATGTATACAAACGTACACATGCATATATAGAAAAGTCAATGAGCAATGATCAAATGTCAAGAATGTCCCAGAGTGGTGCCGAGTATATCTTGGAATACAGCAAAGATAAACTTGAGAATGGAAATGATGAAGTTATCCCATCCATTTCGGAGAGAAGCTAGATGATTGCATCCATGAAATTGGTTAGAAGAATAACCTGAGAATTTCCAGGAATAAACCACTGAATGCATGTATGGCTATGGAAATGCACAAGTTCCACACGAAGAACACTAGTAACACACGCATGCAGAACTCCAGCCTAACGGACATGCACAAGTGACATCCAAATAACACTGGTATCACACACGTGCAGAAACACCACACAATGGATAGGCCAAGAACTTTGATCATATGATCTTCCAGATGGGCAGCTGCCCCCCCCCCCCCTTTGACACAGCGTGTCTCCATAAATGTAACTAATGGTTCGCTGGCCACAACAAATGTTTAATTAATAGATCGACTGATATTTTATATATATTTTAATTTATAATATATTATATATATATATATATATATACATATACATACAGTCCTACTCATTTGTATCGACAAGCCTCCTATGTCGACAAAAAAGCAAAGTCCCAGTCCCTTGGTCTACTATTACTATCAAATTGTTATGCTTAAGTTGACGTCGACATAAAAGATCAACATGCATGTCGACAGAAGCCCTTGGTCCCAGCTTTAATAAATCCTTTGATTTCTAATCATTTATGTCGACAAACTGCCAGTTCTGACCCATACTTTGTTCAACAATTAGATGATCTTGCCGCCAGGATTTTGATGTCACGGTCGGATAAAAAAAACATAGTAGCACATTTTCTCACCACTCTGCAGCTAGTTAAGTCTTTGATCTTGCCTTCTAGCTTGTGGGTCATGTTCTTCAGATGTACTCTTATAATGACAACATATACATTTGTGGGTCTTTCAGCCACTGAATTTTCTGATTGTAAATGTCAGCACAGCTAAAAGGATCAATTGATGAACACAATTTCCCAATCAACAGGTGGTCGAAGCAGGACTAGCAAGCCCTTAAATTTACAGTCCAGGAAATTGATGCGTGCAGAGGACTCCTGTATATGTGATTTTCTGAATTCCATATATAAAAATTGCGTGAAAATACGGTTTACTTGTTTCCGAGACTTTTGAAAGTGATCGGTGATTAAAACAAGTTTTTTTTTTGCTGTGAAAGTTTTCGTTTTTAACTTTATTTACATTTACAATGGCTACCAGCTACAGGGTAAAACGCATATTAAATTAACAGTCTCTGGAAACTAAATATCTGGCTGTTAAGGAAGTTAAGGGATGAACATCTCGCAAAGAGGTCTGTGAAATTTTTCACTTAAAAATAACACCCATTCAAGAAGGATGAAAGCTGCTGAGTCTATAAAGAAAGACTACATTGAAGGTAACTGCGCTCCCCAAAGGAAGAAGCAAGACTGCTACATTTGAAGACTTGGAGGAAGTATCAAAATGGTTCAGTATTTGTGGAGAATACAAGTACTGTTGAAAGTTTTTCACTTCTCTGTGAATAGCCCCATCCCCATGGTAGCCTCAATAAGATGGGAACAGACTGACCAAAATCTAGGCCAATTTAAGTACATGTACATGAAGCATGTAAATGACAACTATCCAACCATGTGCTAATACCGACGTTGAATATCGTAATGTTTTTTGTATCAGGATGTGATCAATACAATATTTTAATTTGGATTTCACTACACAAAGGTAACCAAAATGTAATTTGTCAATATGCAAATGTATTTCACACTGATTCTGTCTTCATGTACACATTGAACACATCACACTTTGTACATGTACATGTATGTACTGTATATACATTTATTATGTCAATTTCCTGAAGAAATCTGTAACCTTTGTTTGCCTGGATTCTGTGGCAGATCTATCTGCAGTGATTATTTGATAGTAACCATAGATTCTCAAGGGCTTGACTGTTGTGTTTTATGAATTATTCTATTGACTGTAGAATACTGACTGTATTTTCATATATGATTTTTTTAATTTTCTTATTTTTGTACAGATTATTTCCGAATTATTGAAATCAGTTTTAATGTAATTTTATACCTTGGTCCCCGATTTTAATTTCTGGATCCGGAATGCGGATTTCTTTATTAATGGATCAAATTAACTTTTTTTAAAATTCTGTTCCTGGTGAATTATGTCAGAATAGCAAGGTTTCCAGATAAACAGTGTGGATTAACGAGGCTCCAGTGTGTGTGTGTGTGTGTGTGTGTGTGTGTGTGTGTATACACACACTCACACACATACACACACACGCACACAGTGGAACCCTGCTAGTAGTGATGGGAACCAGTCAGAAAGTTATAATCGATAATTGGCTCCCCTTAACCAAGTGATCATCAATTATAATTGGCTGCTAAGAGCAAATTTTAATTTTTGTTACACAATTATATCTTTGATCAAGAGTTCAATATGTTTATAAATGTACAGAAGTAATCTCTTGTAATGACATTTATACATTAACCTGACAAAAGTATTAGTGTTACTTTTGTTCTACAACTTTATTAAATGAATGCAACTTTTTATGGCTGATCAATCATATGTACCTGAAATACTGATACAATCCCCTGAAATTCTTTTGTTCATTTGTGATGTGTCTGTAATTTAAAGTATAGAGGGACATGATTTTCTTGTTTGTCATTGTTTATAAATACTTCAAAGGATGTTGCAATTTAACTGAAACAAATCATCAAAATGTGTTTAAATTTATTAACTCAACAATTTAACAACTTGACCATGTAATAATGACTATTTGTTCCTAATTATGAATCATAAGGTTTTTTATTTGTAGATGTGAAGGGATTAATAAATTTCAGGTCTACTGTACTGGCTGGGAGTTTTATTAACCTTTTTGTTATGCATACACCTAAAAAGTAGTCTTTCTTTACACACAATCGATTATGGAGTTTCACAATTGATTATCTTTTTGGTTTGCTCAACCAACTGATGATCGATTATAATCGATAATCGGAACAACTCTACCTGCTATAATGCAATAATTGGGGTCTAAAAAAATTGGATCGCTTTAATGAAGGATTTTACAGTATTTTAATTTTTTCAGAAAACACTGCATTGGTATATATACATATGTACATGTGTTCATATCTAATGTAAAATTTCAGGTTATTATCGGACGAATATTTAAATAGAATGCAGTATTAAGACTTATTAAAAATAATGGATGGATAATATATTTATAGGTTATTACTTGGTGTTAAATAGTTTTACTAATTTTTTTTTTCTTTTTTCTTTAGAAAATAGACATAGATCAATAATACCCTGACTGATATTAAATCATGAATTGGTACCAACATTGTTTACTATCATGCCATCGTGGCATGTAGTTTATCCATTATGCATGTAATTCCATTGAAAAAGTGTACAATTGATTTAAAATATTTAGTAATTTTGTCCAAGGTCAATGTGTCTGAATTCAATGTCCAATATATAGCATTGACAGAGTATGCTTACAGTCTGATATAGTACTGTCGTGGCATGCAGCTAATCCATAATATCTGTAATTCCATTGCAAAAATTGCAAACGTAGTTAAACTATTCAATATTTCTGTCACAGATCATTTTGTATCTAAATTCAATAGAAAAAATTAACATAAAATTTGGTTAAGAAAGATGAAGCACGTGTACATTTTATAAAGTTCAATGGTCTATGAATGGTGTCTATACAAATTGTAAACTTGATTTTCCATAATGGTAAAATATTTTTTTAATACATAACAGGAAATTAATGAAGAGTTCATAAGGAAACACATTGCACATAAAATCCGAGAACTAAATGCAGTGAGTCTGTAATGGTCACGAATCACTGATATAAAGTTTTGTAGATGTACACATGTTCAGTTTCATACCCTTTCAATTTCCATCTTATAAAATAGACATTATTTACTGGTCAAATGATTGCGTCTGATAACACAGTCAAGACCAGAAAACATGTTGGCAACTTTCATTTTGTGATGTTTATTAAATTGTGAGAATCTTGTATCAACCATCGCATTGCTTTCTGCTTGGTTGTGTATACAGTTAAAAAAGAAACTCCTGTTGGCTATTGTTTGAGCAACGATTGTATACATAATTAATTGAAGACAACCACAAAGAACACATACTGTTTATTTTGGCATAACACTTCAGGAACCTGGTGAAACTTAAATTTCAGAAGCTATACCACCATCAGATTATATTAAAATTAATATGCGAACTCTTCTCCAAAATGATAATAAACAAAATTCCTGGTATGAGAAAAATAAACATACATATATTTAAAATTTCAGGAACCATATATTCTAATTCTGATAAGATACCTTCCCCGTAAGTGATCTCTTTGCCAAAATGATAATATATTCTTTATACACTATTTCACATACTTTTGAAAAAGAAAAATTTCATGTGCGCATGAATATACAAAATTTTGATTGCCATGCTGCAACAGCCTTATATTCGAATTTGTGTTATTGTTGGATGCATTATAGAAGGGTTCCACTGTGTGTGTGTATATATATATATATATATATATATATATATATATATATATATATATATATATATATATATATATATATATATATATATATGCCTTGTCACATTCCAAGGCTTTGTCTATGTAGCTGTATGATTGTTAGAATTTTTAACCTTTTTTCTTCAGATTTTCTTAGCGTATCAGCAGCATCAAACATTCAGGCCAGCACTCTGACACAGGCACAAGTAAATGTGGCTACCACATTGTTGTCACAGCCAGGGGTGGCAGCACCCAGTATGTACAACATTGGAGCAACACAAATGTCCCAGAGCCAGGCTTTGCAATCCCAGTTCTCAGCAGCTCAGCAGCTGGCAGCAGTAACTTTACAACAGGTACTGATTATATGACATCTCCAATGGCCTTGATCCAAGGGGCTTTGATATTATTATAATATGTTATAATTTACAAACTTGGAAGCGCTAAATTAATCTTGTCTTGTAATATTCATACTGGAGTAGTTTTGATAATTTTATATTTGTGAATTTTATATATATGCGTAGCCCTTTATTGTTAAAAACAATATTTGTTGCTAAGGACAAAATATGGATGATGAAAAATATTTTATAAAAGGATTATTTTCTTTTCAACTCTCATCCTTGAACTCCTAAGCCCAGGATTAGGCAGTTACTCTCCAATGAATGTATGTAGCAAAGTAGTCCCAACATTTCTTTTTTTTATATTATGTAGACAAGATACATAAAAGTAAATTCAACCGCTCCGGTGGCCTAGTGGTTAGATCGTCTGCCGCAGAAGCTGGAGGTCGTGGGTTCAACACCCCCAACCGAGTCATACCAAAGACTTACAAAAATGGTACTAACATCTGTTTCACTTGGCGCTCAGTATTAGGAGGTTAGTGTTAGGATAATGTGACTGGGTGGGACATCGTGCTACATATCTGCGGCATGATGCCCCAGTGCTAGACATCACTTTAAACTGCCTCACTGCAGACATAATAACCATATGACTGAAAAATTGCTATAGCTACATTAAAAATCCTAATCAAGCAAACAAACAAATAAAAATAAATTAGATGCTTTTATCATTCTGTTTATGAAATATTTGCTTATAAGAAACTTTTACAGTGGTCCCCCTCTTATATGAGCCTCCTCATCAACATCTATGTCCTTATGCAGCCAGTTTTCTCAGCCCCAATGAGATTGTATACATAAGTACCCCACTGATGCATCCAGCATTTTAAATGTTAAATTTACCTTCATTTTATCTGATATGTGTTCAGAATCAATATTTGTTTTTTTTATGGTTTAACGCCATTTTTCAGCACAATATAGGCTATACATGGCGGCCAGTATTAATTGGTGGAGGAAGAACCCGGACAACCCCCGGAAAGAACCACCGACCCATGAGAAGCTACTGGCAAGCTTTCTCACATAACTACATTTGCCGAATCTTAGACTCGAACACACACAGACAGAGGTGAGATGGCAGTGGTCCGTAACGGACAGCGCTTTAAACCACTCAGCCACTCGGGGCCCCGAATCAATATTTATTCATACCTTTAGTAAAGTAATCAAATTGTGTCTACCTTGTATTCAAAAGCACCTTTTGTGGGCAGCCACCTCTCTGATACAGCTTGAGTCCATCATTTTAGGCTATAAGTGTCAAATTTACTTCTCACAAGTATTCACATTAGATCTAATTCGTACAGTAAGGTAAGTAATCAGATGCCTGCTTTCCAATGTCAGGTATTCGTTACTGAAAGAAGTGTTAGCTAAATTACATAAAGTAAATTATAGCTTTCATGGTTAATATCATATCATTATCTACAAATGCCAACATTTACTGAAAATGGACTTGGCAATATTTTTATATGTTTTAGCATTCTTAATATATTCACACACTACTAGAAAGGGTACCAGACGAAAGCCATAAATCACCACCTGACAATACATGTATAACTGCCTTAGCAAACAAATAATTTTGTCACCTTTGCAAAAGTTTTGTTTTCATGGTTAAATTGGGACCTCTGGTTGCCTAAGTGGTTAGAGCATCTACTTCAGATGAAGGCAGTTGTTTGTTTAAACGCTGTCCAAGTCATGCCAAAGACTTTTATAAATGGTACTAACAGCTGTGTCACTTGGTGCTTGGCATTTGGAGGTTAAAGTTAGGACTTGTCGGTCTGGTGTCAGGATAATGTGACTGGGTGGGATATCATGCTACATGTCAGCAGCATGATGCCTCAGTACTGGATATCACTATGAACTGCCACACTGCAGACATCATTGTAATATGACTACAGCTACTTTAAAAATCCAAACACACACACATGATTAAACTGGAAAATTCATACCTTAGAAGAATAAGTAAAAGTTGTTTGACTTCATTCAACAGCAGTGGGAGTGCCAAAAAATTTGATGTTGGAAAGATTCAAATAAACAACACTGTAACAGAAAAAGAGGATATCCTGCAGAAGATGGAAATTATAAGAGAATAGTTCTAAAAGCCAAACAATATTTTTGTACTAAGGTTAAATTTTGTTTTTGAATGTTTTTGCAATGCACATGCCAACAAAACCCACTGAAGTTTCATCCTTAAGAATTGAGAACTATTCATAAACTGTCTTTGTCCAAGATTTACATATTAGCACATCAAATGTTTCCAGAGAAATGAATTAATCTTTTAAAATACAAATGATCTGAAGAAAATATAACTTGAAAAACTGGCTATGACAGAAGAACTTCATCCAATGTAAAAAGCCCAAACTGAGAATATTTCACTAAAACAGATTATATCGTATTCTAATATGCAGTTTTGATAAAATCCCCAAATTGCAAAATTGAGAAAAGGGGGGTGGGGAGGAGTCATGTGATTGTGTTTGTATCACATGCTTCTAACATGACCCTGACGAGAATCAATCTTTTTACTTTAAGAGTAAAAAGTTCTTTACTTCTTAATTCACTAGTCCCATCTTGACCTTGACAACAATCAATTATTTTAAAATTAAAACCTGTTTGCATATCAAGGTCAGCATCTAGGTCAATATTAGTTGTTTACCAAAGAATAAATCATGTCAACCGATTTTCTGACGAAACATCATCTCTAGTGAATAAATTTACATTACAGTACCATGTAATGAAAAATAAAATTTATTTAAACTGACAAGCAAACAATTAAATTAAATTAAATATATATTATGTAACATGTATATACATATTTGAAGGGGACTGATGGTTAGATACATTTGATCTTATTGTACAGTATCCCCTTATTTCTTAACCTTTTATTCACAGGCTCCCCAGCAACAGGCAGCAGTGGCAGCATTACAGCAAGCTCAGGGTACAGTTCTACCACAACCTGGGATTGCCATCCCAACATCTCTTTCCACCACCACCCAGGCTGCTACAGTGAGCTACCCAGCACCACGGGCATCACAGCAAGTGCAACCTAAGCAACGGGTCTTCACAGGAACCATCACCAAACTGCATGACAACTTTGGCTTTGTGGATGATGATGTCTTCTTTCAGACATCGTAAGTCATATCCATCTCCAAGTTATGTTAACACGCAGAAATGGCTTGAATACTTCCATATCATTTAGAGATCATGAATAATTTCTAAAATGGTGCAGTTGATAAACAGTATTATATTATTTTTTGAATTACATAACACTCTGAAGGGTATAAATTCTTATACCTTACTTACCATTTTGAAGGATGTAGATTAATTTAAAGGATGTAGATTCATTAATTCCTTCATTAACTGTTTAAGTCTTGGGAACAACACTGAAACAATAAATATTTTCCACAGTTATGAGTGTTCTAAATTCATTCCATTAAATATCCATTTGATCAAACTTGGCATATGGGCTTATATCATCAAGATCATGGATGAGCTTGGTAATGGGGATATTCTTGAAGTGAACTTGTAACTGATTGATTTTGTTGCCACTTTGGAAGTCATGTTTGTATTAGTTTTGATCAAACTTTAAATATTACCTTATGTCATCAAGATCTCTTATGTATTTGGTAATTAGTGAGATCCACACATATAAATGAGATGAACATGCATCTGATTGACTTGGCTTGTTACCATTATGGAAACCATTTCTGCAGTGTTGCAGCTTGAGGGCAAGATTGCAGATTTCATGCAAATGTTGGTCCTGTATCTCTTGAATCTTTACCCTTTTTGTCCCCCATGCAGTGCTCAAACTATCTAAGTGACTTACCTATCGCACAAGTTTTAGGCCTGTGTCTAAAAGAAATCTTTGTTGAGCTCTGCCGTTAGCTTGCTTTTTCTTCAGAAAAATTGGAAAAGTAAGCCTACAACTTTTCATTATTGGATGTCCAAAATCAATGTTGGCACTAGCATTGGCCAAAGTTGTGATGGTAATAGAAAGTTAGATGGCAGTGAATTTACATTTAAAACAATGTATCTCTTAATGAAACATTCAATGTCAGGCAAGTTGCAATGTAATATCTTTGACTTTGTGAAAAAAGTAATATCATGAAGATGTTGGATGAGTTTATATTATGAGTGAGATTTCCATATTGATTAAGAGATCATGCAGCTGATTGGCTGAGCATGTTACCTCTTAAGACCATATTCCTCCTCCAAGATTCTTTCTGTGAGCCCAGCCAAGTCATACCAAAGACTTATACAAATGATACTAACAGCTTCCTCGCTTGGCACTCAGCATTAAGAGGTTAGTGTTAGGACTGGTTGGGCTGATGTCAGGATAATATGACTTGGTGGGACATCATGCTACATCATAGCTGCCAACCCTCACAATTTTGGTGTGAATTTCACAACGTTTTCAGCTATTCACGCCGCATGCAGAAATTTCATGATTTCCCCAATTCTGAATTATTTAAAAGTATTTAATAAAATAACTGACTCTAGGATCACTTCACGAATTCATGTCAAAATTCACTAATTTGTATCACCATTTCACTAATTGTGAGCCTGGTGGGTTGGCAGCTATGCTACATGTCTGCAGCATGATGCCCCAGTGCTAGACATCACCATAAACTGTCACACGGCAGATATTGTAGCAATATGACTGAAAAATTGTTAAAGCTGTGTTAAAAATCCAAATCACACACACACCTTCTGTCAGGGAGAAGCATCACTTTTGAGAACATATGGCTCCATTGCTATAGGCAGTCAGGTCATCCTGGAAGGGGATTGCTAAGATCTTGTATTCTGATCACAACACAAAGACTTTCTCATTCACATCCTTTACCTCAAACAAAAAATATCAGCAACACCAACATTACATTTACACAATCAGTACAAAACCTAGGTATTACTCTGGACAGTACCCTCACGCTGCATCAACATGTCATGAACATATGCAACGCTGCATATCTTGAGATGAGACGCATCAGCTCCATTCGCAAAATATCTCTCAGTTGATGCCACTGAAGCACTTGTGTGTTCATTAGTACTTGAAAGGCTGGACTATTGTAACTCAATTCTGTCCAGTTCATCTCAATATCTACTCCAGAAACTTCAAAAAATTCAAAACACAGCTTCAGAGTACCACGATCAGAGCACATCTCCCCACTGCTCTGTACCCTACACTGGCTATCCATTCGATCCAGAATCAAACACAAAATTTGATCTCTTTGCTACGTTTCACTGACAGACTCGAGTCCAGCATACCTTTGAGGCCTCACCCATGTGTACACACCAGCAAGATACTTACACTTCTCTTCTGACAATCGTATACTTGTTATTCACACTATGAAAACGCAGTCATATGGACAACGTTATTTTGCATACCAGGGCCCAGCAATGTGGAATGAATTGCCCATTGAAATTAGACACAGTGATCCCTTTCAAATGCTCTTAAAACTCACCTTTTTCAACTGCAAGAACAAACTTAAAGACCTAAAAATGTTTCCTACCTTAAATATTTACAGCATTTTTTGTTTTCCAATTTGATTGTGGTTTTTTGTTTTTTGTATTCATATCATTATAGATGTTGTAAAGCCTTAGAGCTTCGAAAGATTAAGCACTATACAAAGTCCTCATTATTATTACTATTATTATTATCTAGCCTTACATTAGCTGAAGAGGGTTCCTCCTCCAGATCAGTCACCTGACTTGTCATTGCAAAAAAATTACCCATACAGTCTTCAGGCAATTTGATCCTGATAAGCTAAATAAAATTTAAAAAGGGTTGTGTAGTTTCTTTCTGTTACATCTACAGTGCAGCGATTTGCCTACTCTAATTTTGTGAAAAATTAATACATTATTTTTCCATGCAGTTCTTAAACAATAAATATTTCTTCCCTTGCTGATAGATGTGTGAAGGGAAACATGGCTAAAGTTGCAGACCGAGTGCTGGTGGAAGCAAGTTATAATCCTAACATGCCATTCAGGTGGAATGCAACCAGAATTCAGATACTGCCAAACCAGGTAATTGTCTAAGATTCTGCTACTCTCCCTGTTTTTAATAGAAAATTTGGGGAGTATGTGATTCTGCCAAATATGCATATAGTAGTAGATATTAAGAAGTCTGATCCAAGAATATGGTTTTTGGTGTTTGGTATATGCACAAAACTTCTGCAATATTTGTTTCTTTCCCATGGGGTAGATACCTTAGGGCAGACTTGAGATGATGATGTGCGCGTGTGTGCGTGCATGCGTGTGTGTGTGTGTGTGTGTGTGTGCGCATTACTGTTTTTATTTAAAGCTGCAACTCACAACCTTTAAAAAAAAAGTAATAGCTATACATCATGACTGGATGATGTCACTTATCACTTTCATCTGTAAGACATGGTCTCAGGTCAGGATATCATTTAAAAGCTTTGTAAGTTCTTAAGAATACTGAATTGAAATTTTAACACATAACACACTTTTATAACCCAGTTTTCAAGGTCATGGTAACTTTTTTGGTTGGGGTGTAGCTCATAAACTAAGTTATGAAAATGATGTATTTTGGATGGTTTTTCTTTTTTGCCAGAGTTGAATCTGCAGAGTTATAGTCATGTTCATTACATATTTGACTTGAAATATCTTACTTTAAAGCCATTAAAAGTTGTATCAGACATTGTACAACTTTGCAGCTTGAATTTTTTTATACTTTTGTAATCTTAGGTTTCAAGGTTATGGTCACATTCCAGTGTATATATGTTTGTCAATATGTTCCTTAATCACATTAATGTTAGCAATATAAGCCTACTACGTCTCAAATCCAGCTCTACAAAAAGATGAGAATTCATCTGTTCTGTTTCATTTAGACAATGGCCCCGAGTGGCAGAGTTGTCTATAGTGCTCTCTGTTAGTCTTAGATTCAGTCAATGTGGGTATGTGAGAAATCTTGCCAGTAGCTTCACGTAGGTTGGTGGTTCTTTCCAGGTTTTTTCCCGGGTTCTTCCTCCACCATTATTACTGTCCAACATGTGTAGCCTATTGTGTGCTGAAAAATGGTGTTAAACCCTATAGTAATAGCAACAACAACAATCATATAGACAAAGGCCAATAACAACAACAACAATCATATAGACAAAGGCCAATAACCATTACTTCCCTTGCTGACAACAGGTGTTTTTAGTTTTTGTGTGTTTAGTTTTTAAACTTTGCTATTCCGTGGGCAACTTGGTACAAAAATCCCCAATAAATCCCAGTATTGATGTGAGTTTTAAACATTTGGATTTTCATTATTTATTAATTTTTTCCTCTATAGGTGGTATATATTATTTATCAATTTTGCCAATATTTTCAAGAAATTGTGACATTCTTGGACTTGGTTCTTTTTTAGACTTATTGGTACAACATGCTATCATTAATGATGTTTAAAGAATGCACTGCCTATTGTTTGCTCACTCAGTAAATGGTTGCATTTTAGCAACTTGCTGATATACATACTGCATTGTTAGTTTTTGCATTTTTTTATATGGCTATTCACTCACAAGCATCTACATTGGCCATTAAATTACAGCTGTGTTGACTGGTTCAGGAAATGATGAAGCAATTAATGACTTTCTGGTATACTTTGCCCGTGTATCCTTCTCTTACTTCCACAGGCAATTCTGTCACATTGGGAGGGGGATGAGGACCCCCTTCCCATTTTAGATAGCCTAGTGTGCACATGTCCAATAATGATATTCAGCCCTGTAGGTCGGGAAAAGTTTTTTAATGGAATCGATGAACTACATCATCATCATCCAGAGCCATCCAGCCAATTCAGCAATTTTAGTTATAGATCATGTCATAGCGGAGGATTAAAAGGCAACCAAATGAAATGGGATCTTTTATATCACAAGTTCAGTTCAGATCTCATTCTTATGCCAAGAGACAACATCCTAACCATTTTTAAGAGACAGCCTTACAGGGGTTGAGTGGGGAGGGGGCCAGAAAACATGTTTCTCCTCCTACATCATAAAGCCCTAGCAGTATGAATGCTTTTGACTTGTCATTACTCATTGTTGGCAAAATTGAAGAAATTCAGAGCCTAGCAGCTCAGAAACTAGCTCTTCAACTCACTGACCACCACGCAGTCTTGTAAGAATAGTACACCTCTGCCACAGTTGATGATAGGCATGCAGAGGGAAAAGGAATCTTTTATGTCACAGGTTCAATTCCAATCCCAGGTTTGTGCCAGGAGACAACAATCAAACCAGTTTATGAGGCATACTTACTACCACCCAAAGGCAGCCTACCAGTGGACACCAAACTCCTGTAATTCCAATTTCAACTTATTTCCTTAAAATGAAGGGGTGATCTAAGTAATTTCAGATGGGCTTTGGATTTGATTTATCCAACCCCTTTTTCTTCTTCTCTCCATCAAACATATGTGCTGTCAGATCAGGAGAAGGATTAAACTGGAGATGCAATCACACATCACCAAAAGGCAGAGGAGGTTATGAAAAAAACACAAATCATTGGGCAAGTTTAGGTAGATGATTGACCTTAGTTGCCTCAATCAGTAAATTCTTCCAATGAAGTTAACATAAAGGTGTCAAGATTAAAAGAACTTTTCTATCAGAAGGGATGAGTATGCCTGCAGTCTGAATCAGACCTATGCAAATTTTTACATTCCTTTTCACCCATTGTCAGAAAAATGTCTTGGTTTTGCTTACAATGATAAGTATACCAGAATCAGGTTCAACCAGTCCAAATTCTTTACAAAAAAAACTGGATTGCATAGTCACGTTATTCTGGTCAGCTTCAACTGTAACAGAATCTGTCCTGGGTTTTCACATGGTCCAATTCAGATAAATGTGTGCTTTTCAGCCAAAAGTTGCTGAAGCTATTATCTTACAAACATACAAACATGTTTCCTGATAGCCTTAGCTTCTGATTTTCTGATAGTCTTAACCTCTGAGTGAGTTACTTGCCCTTTCATCTCTCTCTCTCTCTCTCTCTCTCTCTCTCTCTCTCTCTCTCTCTCTCTCTCTACACACACACATGTCAAGAACTCTATTTTTGCAGGACCCTTTCTGTGCTCTTTGACACAACTTGAAGCATTTGAAGCATTCAGATGCAAGTCATGGCAAATAACTCTTGACTCAAAGAGAAGGATATGATACAGTATGTTAACATCCGTCTTTGTGGCTGAAGTGGGTTACACACTGAGTGTACTCAAAAATTGCAAAAGATTGCAGTTGATAAGTTACGTTTATGAAATTATGATCTCTGCAATTCTCACTGTTGATTGTAACTATTTGATCTGATACATTATAGAAGCTTTTGGGTGGCATGCAGAATCAACCTTCTTGTTTTTTATCTCGGTCAATTAGATTGCAGAGACAGACTTTATGCAAGGTTGGTCTGTTGGATGTCCAGACTCTGTTTAAGCCAGTGCAGCCTCTTAGCTTCTCTGGATTCACCAATGATATTTTGTCACTAACAACAATTTAGTGGATATAGGGGTTGTAGGTCATGTGGCTGCATGTGGGTGTCAGTTGTTTTGCTTTCAGGTTCTGAAGACTTTTAAGATATTGGGAAGAGTGTATGTTAGCTGATATATAAGGATTCAAGACTATTGTGTACAATGCTCTTTGTCATTTCTAAAGGTCAGTGTCAAGACAGGAATTATTAATGCAGATGAAATGTAACTCTGGTGTCATGCTGTCTAGTATGATCTGAATTTAATGCATTGATATAGGTTCATATTATGTTATGGTGTTGTCTGTCAATCAGTCTTTTGATCTATGTTAAGATTTACTTGTCCAGCCCACAACTATGTATGGAAATAAGATTTCACTTACTGAAAATAGTTTAATGAAACTTTAGCAAGTTATTATCATTACTATAGAGTTTGTCACATAGCATGGCTACAACTTGCATGAAGGTTAAGGTAACAGCCAGTGAAAATATAAATAAGTGACTTTTATACTCAAGAACCTCTAACATGCAAATTTTTGTGGAATAGTCCAAAAATATAATAAGTGTTTAAAATGTTATGAACTTCATATAAAGTGAGACCAGACAAGTACAGTAATATATACATTACTCACTTATCCTATATTTTTGACATCTCACCCAAAACTATATTTGGTCAAACCTTCCAAGAATGTTTTGGGGGTAAGTTTTTTGTTTTAATGACTTTTGAGCAACCATTCAACCTCCATAGTCATAAAGTAGAAAAATATATTATTCATCACATCTCCAAACATAATACACTGGTCAAAGAATTGTAGATGTTTATCATGATCTGATCGTCAAACAATTATTTCTCTTGGTCTTGAGAGCCAGGTGAGAAATATAATTTTTTTTACTTCATTTCCAAAACCACTTTTGAAGTTATGAGACTTTCCAGAAATTATTTCATGTGACACATAATAGTTTTTTGTATGGTCTCTATAACAACCTTTTTCTTATGTGAACAAATTTGAAAAGATATTTTATTAAAACTAACATGACAATTTACATCAATTTACTTCAAGCTTTATTAATTAAAAAAGAATTCTTTTTACATTTTCTACAGTAGTTGTATCTTTGAGAGCCTAGAAACTGTTTGCCAAGTTAATGCAACAATGTATTGAACCTTGTATAACCTGCGAATGGTTGTATTTGACTTGAGTTGATTGGGATTTTAGTGTGGCTTGCAGAGCTTGATGTCAGGTTCCATCCTGCCTCTAAATTTTGGCATGCACTATACATTTCTAAATAATGAAAAATTGGAATATCGTTCTGTAACTTTAAACCTTTTTCAATTTTTTGAGTTTATTTAAAAGTAATTTCATAATTTTTTAAAATGTGTATAAAGGAAATTGGCATATTATTAACTAAAACCTGTTTAGTTGTCCTTGAGAACAAGCTCTTCCTGATGGTACTCTTCAAATTAAGAACAACTCTAATTGATCTTGTATTATTTATTTTACAAATCTTAAATTGATGTACCAAAATAACATTTATATTATCGATGTAAAAAATAATCGATTTTGTTCAGCTATACTAGTGATGGGAATCGGTCAGAAATTAATAATCGATAATTGGTTCCCCTTAACCAACTGATCATCAATTACAATCGGTTACTAAGAGCAAATTTTAAATTTTGTTAAACAGTTATATCTTTGATCAAGAGTTCAATATGTTTATAAATGTACATGAGTAATCTCTTTTAATGACATGTATACTTTAACCTGACAATAATATTACATTATGTATTACTTTTGTTCTACAATTTTGTTAAATGAACGCAACTTTTTACGGCTGATCAGTCATATGTAACTGAAATACTGCTGCAATTCGCCGAAATTATTTCGTTCACATGTGATGTGTCTATCATTTAAAGTGTAGAAGGACACGTTTTTCTTGTTTGTCACTGTTCATAAATACTACAAAAGATATTGCAATCTGACTGAAACAAATCATCACAATGTGTTTATATGTATTAACTCAACAATTTAACAACTTGACCATGTAAAAATGACTATATGTTCCTCATTATGAATCATAAGGTTTCATATTTGTAGTTGTGAAGGGAATTAATAAATTTCAAGTCAACTTTAATGGCTGGGATTTTTACTAACCTTTGTGCTTTGCATACACCTAAAAAGTAGTCTCCCTTTACACAATCGATTATGGAGTTCACAATCGATTATCTGCTCAACCAACTGATGATCGATTATAATCGATAATCGGAACAACACTAAGCTATACATCCTTCATAATTAAAATAATGTAATCTCTTTGTTATATATCTTTCACTTTCTTTTTTGAAAATATGATCAAAATGTTTAATTAATATTGATGTCTTTCTTGATTCCATTTCTGCCTTCAAATAAATAGATTGTTGGCTTGCCCTTTAATTACTAAGTTTCATGAGAGAATGTTGTAATGAAAACTTTCACTCCGTAGTACTTGGAGATGATCCAAAGCTTGAGTTTTACTTGCTATTTTTGCCTATATGACCATTTTGATACATCATGTTACTCTTTTTAGAAAAACCTAACATACATCAAATCTTGACCTTCTGATGACCCAGTTAGCAGCCATTTTACATGTATGCCAAACATTACTCTTTTGGCATAATCATTAGGCTTCTTTCACCAAATTACTCTTTATGCATAAATGTATTCGGATTATGCGTTTTTGGTATTCCCCCCTTTAAAAAAAATGAACAGTTTGTATTTTATTGTTATTAACATCCAATTAATCTTACAAACCGTATTCTAGAAAAGACAGCTTCTATGTAACAACGACATAAGAGTATGCTTGTTCGTTACATGCACTTTCCTAACAGTATTGTTTTATTTATAGTAGCTGCCCTATTTCCAAGAAACAGGCTGGTTCTGCTTTAATTTTTTTTACCTTAGTTTCTATTTATAGCAGCCATATGGCTTAGGAGAAAACAGACTGGTTTTCCAACTTGTATTCTTTTGCTTACGAATTCTTTGTTCAAATTCATATCTGGTATAGAACCAGTCTATAGGTATTTGGCACTAGATGCGTGTGTTAGAGTAAATATATTTTAAAAATAAATTCACAGATGGATTAGAAAAGACAAAAAAATCAATTCGGAAATGAATACATGAATTACATATTACAGCATTCCATTCTAGGGCAGGTTCAAGTCCCTTGCAGGCTGTTTGGAAAGGGTTTTAGTATTGGTTATGGTGGTAAAACAAAGAAACCATGAATTAGCTGTTTCACTAACTTCAAGTTCTTAATAGAACACTGACTACCCCTAGCAGTAGAAGACTACATTGGTTCTTTTGTTCAAAAAGATGTTTCCTGTTTCAAAACTCGCAGAAAATATGCATGTGCAAGAACAAAATCATCTAATGTTGTTAGGGGTTTATTGGATGATACTTCACTAAAAATTGCAGAAGCCATGAAAATTGGGCCGTTTAGTATTGCAGCCGATAGGATTAGTGATTTTGAATGACAAAACATACCAAGTTTGTGTACGAGACTTTGACAACGAAAAGGGCAAAGTAAGAGTGCTCTTCTTTCATTACCAGAACTAACAGTAGATTCCACTGGAGAAAACAATTTTGTATTTGCTTGATAATGATTTGAATAAATATGACTTGGCAGAACTGTAAGGAGTTTTCAGCTGATACTGAATCAGTGATGACTGGAATTCATAAAAGAGTTGCATTCTATATTTTGAAACATGTCTGTCATTGTTCATATCAGGTTGTCTATGTCATATGATACACCATGCTACTGGAAAGGCTGTTGATAAATAAGAAGGAAAACTACTGAAGTATCAAGTTGGCTCTCTACCTGACAATGTACTTCATGCGGACAGAGTTATTTTTTTCATCGTATTTCCCAGCTAAAAGACACAATAATTGGAAGATATAAATTTCCTCTTTGTCATGTTATGAAAGTGATATTGGTTCTTTACATTTTAATGCTGGCTCTGAGAGATTGTTTAGTATTGTTAACAAAAATAAAACTGAATTTAGAACCAGTCTCTGTAACCCAGTAATTAGTGCTCTACTAGTGTGCAAAACATTTATTATCTCAGCTGGTACAAAGTGTTTTGAAATGTAATATGAGAGACCGTTGCTTTTTAAAGCTCCAAGTCTTAAATACAAAAACATGAAGCATTTATTGATGTTAATAGTCCAGAGGGATTTTGTACATATGTTCGTTAAACTTTTATCATGTTATATGTGGATTACTGGTACTCTTTTTCTGCTCAGACTACTCTTTTTATTCACCAGGGGTTGGCATGTAATAATAATGAGGACTTTGTATAGCGCCTAATGTTTAGAAGCCATAAGCGCTATACAACATCTTTAATGATATGACTACACAACCAAAAACACCATAACATTAGAAGAAGAAAACAAATGCTGATAATATTTCAGGTAGGAAACATTATTAGGTCTTTAAGTTTGTTCTTGCAGTAAAACAAGGTATGTTTTAAGAGCACTCTTGAAATTCATCGCTGTGTCTTTGTGTCTAATTTCAATGGGCAATTCTTTCCACGTTGCGGGGTCCTAGTATGCAAAAGAAATTTGTCCATATGACTTGTTTTTATAGTGGGAATAATGAGTATACGTTTGTCAGAATAAGAACTCGAGTATGTTGCTGGTGTGTTCACATGGGTGAGGCTGGATAGGTATGCTGGACTATAGTCCATCAGTGAAACTTAGAACAGAGAACAAATTTTGTTATTGATTCTGGATCTAATGGATAGCCAATGTAGGGTACAGAGCAGCAAGGAGGTGTGCTCTGATCGTGGTACTCTAAAGATGACCAGAGCAGCTGTGTTTTGAATCTTTTGAAGTTTCTGGAGTAGGTTTTGAGACGTACCTGACATAGTTGAGTTACAATAGTCCAGTCTTGAAAGTACTAATAAATACACAAGTATTTTAGTGGCATCAACTGAGAGATATTTGTCCATGGCACTGATGCATCTCAGCTCAAGATATGCAGCCTTGCATATGTTCATGACATGTTGGTGCACTGTGACAGTACTGTCTAGAGTAACACCTAGGTTTCGTACAGACTGTGAATTTAATGATCATTCATCTGCAGCTTATTACATATCATCAATGATTTAACATAAAAACTGCACCTCACTACTCCTTGGGTGGTAGCATCAACTTCAGTTGGGTGGCTAGATTTGAATATTTGGGTGTCATCAGCATACAATTAGTGAGACACTTGATGATTATCTATAACACTTGAGAGTGGCTGAGTGTATAGAATGAAGAGAACAGGTCCAAAGACAGACCCCCTATTGAACACCACAACATAGATCAACTGGGCTGGAGTGTATTCCATTTGCACATATAATTTGTGTCCTGTTGACTAAGTAGGACTTGAACCACAGTAATGCTGGAGACGGTGAAGTAATATATCATGGTCTGTTGTGTCAAATGCTGTATACAAATCAAGGAGGGTGAGGACTAATCTTTCCGCTATCCAAAGCAGAGAGGATGTCATTAACTACTTTCAGAAGAATAGTTTCAGTACTGTGGCAAGGGCAATATGCAAACTGTACATGGCTAAAAAGACTTTTGAGTTCAGATGAGATACAAGCTGGGATAGAACAACGTTTTCTAAGACTTTTTATAAGAATGGGAGATTAGAAACTGGGTGATTGTTCTTTAAATCACTATGGTCAAGTGTTGATTTCTTCAGCAGAGGCTTTACAATGGCAGTTTTGTTGAAAAATGATGGGAATTTCCCGGATGAGACAGAGAGGTATTAATAACATCAGTTAGTAAAGACAATATTGGATCTAAGCACACAAACAGCAGTGATGTTGGAATTTGATCAAGTTCACATGACTTTGGTGCACTCTGAAATTCTATATGGTCACTGTATGGTGATGACGAGTCAATTGAAAATGTGTTTTCAAGTTTATCTCTAATGGTTTGTACCTTGTAACAGAAGCAATTTGCAAACAGGTCTGGAAGGTCTACTGGAGAGAAGGTAGTTGGAAGTGGTGTACATTTGTCACTTGACATTAGTCTGTTAATATCACAAGTTTTAAATATTTTGAATCTAGCAGAAAAACAAATGCAAAATAAAATTTAAGAAACTGTACGAGGTAGTGTTTCTGTTAAGTATTTTGATTTTAAGATTGGGATAAAAACCCTGATATTGATGTTTATATAATTTCAGTTTAAAAAAATGTCCAAAAATATTATTTGATTCTTTACTCTAGTCATATCCCACACAACTTAAAACAGTGTTGACCCATGTTTATTGCAACAGTAAGCTCCATTTGGTTTAGGTTTCATTCTGCCCATATGCTTTTTCAGTAGGAGTTGAAATATGGTAATAGTAGCAATTGATGTTTGACAACTTACATGATAACAGACTTTGTTTTATTAATTTGTTGTTGAAGTAAATTTCCCTGTATACTTTACTGGATAATGACTGATATTAATGAGGAGTTGATCTGTTGTTGAAATTAATAAATTAGAGATGGTCAGATAAAATAATTACCATTTCATAGGGCATCTGGTCAGTTAACTGACAATATCTAACTGCAGAACAAACCCCATACCTTCATAAATAAATTTTGTTGCTATCCTTGGCATTCATAATTTGTTGATTTTCTGGGACAGAATTCTGTTGATTTGAGGGAAACATGCATATCACTTTCCCAATGATTCAGATCAAAATTTGATGTCACAAATAACTTTCTTGCTGTGGCTGTCATATTTATGGTCCCAGCATGTGATATTAGGTAAATTGATGAATGAAAATCAAACTCATCAGAAAAATAATTAATATGGTACTTTAGATTTCTTCTTAAACCATGAGTCTCTGTGGTGAAACTAAAACTGGGTATGTAGTTTAAGGCAATATTTAAACTTGAAGAATTCTTTTGAAATGCAACATGTTTCAGTTTGCAGAGATGGACTGAAGAAGGCCTGTTATAATATCTTGACATATATAAGCCTTGAAATATGTAATCAATTGCATTTTCTCTGCATGACTAATTATTTATGCTTATATCATTTTCGTTTCCATTAACAGAGCAATACAGTCATTACAAGTACCAATGGTCCTAACATGATGAGCGTTAGACCGTCATTGGCAACATTCGGGGGTATTCCGCCCTCTAATTTAGGGTTGAATGTACCGCCTGCGTTGCGTGCACTCTCACCACAACCTCTGATGCAACAATCAGCACCGCCCATGGGTAAGTTAACAGTCATAATAAGAGTCTATGTGACACTTTTTGAAAGTCATTAAATATTCTTATTTAGCATATATGTCAAGTCATGGCATGTCACTCAAAAACATACCTGATTTCTGTTGAGTTTGTTGAAGAAATAATAAAAGCAGTTACACTTCACTGCCTTCAATAGGCTGTTGATGTCTTTATTAAAGAATATCTGTAAGTTTGCTGTAAAGGTTCATTGAGTTGGATTTTACTCCATTTATATATTCATACATTAGAACAGTGTTTTTATTTGGATAGTTATAATGGTAAAGATAGTAGCAGTAAAGATATGGATTCCTTTCTGGAAATATGTTGCCATCTACCATCAGGAATGCCAAGGTTTTACATAACTAGTGTGGATATTGAAATGTTTGACACTCCTGCACAACAATGCAGATGTAGAATGATCATTTTCGTTGCTCAGAAAATCTCAACAAGAACTACCAGGAAGTGTGAAGTTCCACTGAGTTCAATATGAACATGAATAAAACTTATCACCTTCAATCCATCTAGTGACTTATTGAGAACAGCAAATATGCACGCTCAAGTTAATGCTGTACTCCCAAATGTAGTAAATAGTAATAGTTTCATGTCATTCACAACTATGGTATATACACTGTATTCATGTACATCTTTCATCAATTTTCTAGCTACAAAAAGCCAATTTCTCTTTTACCCTCCAGAGAGCCAGGGTGTAGTTTGCAAGACAGTAGGAAAAATAAACACAAAGACAAGTGTTAAATGCAGTTATATTTTTGAGTGGAATATCTTACTAATTAACTGTTTACAATTCGTCCACCTGTGTCAAATAAAATCAATTAAAATTCATACCTTGACATTTTAAATCTATTTATATGATAAAATCAATAAATTCAATTATAGGTCACATATCGGAATACAAATTACATCAGAATGAATCCGATTCACAATATCACATAATATTTTGTATTCTACATGTCTTAGAAATAAAACAATATAAAGTCCACATTTTGTGATTTACTGTATCTTATAAAAGTCCCTATCTAATACCATAAATGTCCAAGAGTTTATCTTCATTGTCTGATCAAGTTCGGAAATCCTCCATTGTCATCTAGTCATTGTAAACCATCATCTAGTCATCATCCAGTCATCATCTGACTGCTTTACTGTCATGTGTTTACATATGTATATACTTAGCGTGCTCTCAGTGACACTTTGTTCTTGCCTGTTTGTGGAATCTAATACTTGGAACTGAACAAATACATGTATTAAATTAAATCAAAGGGTTGTCAACTTAAAAATATCAGACCATGTACACTGGCAGAGAACTTGGGAAATATAATTTCAAAATTAAATCTAAATCAAAACTTGAATTGCATTGTACAGTGTTCATACAGCAAAACTTATATAATACAAATATAGTTTGTTCAGACTTGCAACATAATGGAAACAGTATACTTGCCTGTACATACCCCATAATAAACAACATTGATGGACACTTCAGCTTGCATTGAGTAGTATTTGATTGATTCAAATTATTCAAACCCAAGTAACTGTAGACACATTGTGAAATGAATACTGTCCTGAAACAGATAAACACAGTGCATACTATATACACATTTGCGAATGAGAAAAGTCATAAAAACATAAAAATCTTGATACCATTATTATATACTGCAAACAATGCCCCTAGGTTTATTATATATTATTTGAGTGTCACTTTTAAGATGAATCCTATTCTACATCAATCAAATTTTTAGTTTTAAAAAAAGGTTTGACTTGCAAGCTAGTATATATAGTAAATCATAAATGATTGAAAGTGGATGCCAGTGGAAATCTGAATTTTAAAAAATTATTTTAAAGACACAAACTCTATTTTGACACCCCACCATGCTAGTTGTATAGGGTATATATGGTTGTCTGTCACACCTTGGTTAAGTTATTATGTTAAGGCCATTTCAGGCATTTGGAGGGCATATGTATTTCATGCACAGATTTCTTGTTTTATTTAATATGTATGTGGTAATGTTTGTGTATTTGTATGTTAGTCTTTGTGTTTGTGTATTTGTATGTTAGTCTTTGTGTTTGATTGTAAGGTGTTATAGGAAATGCTGAGTTTTCAATTTAGCAAGTTTATTCTTCCTATGTACAACATTTATTTTCTTCTGCATTTATGCAGAATGTATAAAAAATCAAGGACTGAGTATATTATAGCAAGTGTAAAAAGAATAATGCGTCTCTAACATGTAACATTTGAATACCACTGTTTAGGTCACATCTTTGCTCAGGAATTAGCAGCAGAAATTTGCATTTGTTAAACCGGTAGAAAGGCTGAATATCCTTTTTCAAAAACCATTGAAAAATACATTGCTAAGATAATGCTAAGGTAAATAAAAAACGGGACAAATTTCTTCAAAAATGGATCTTGGTAATGAATATGTAACTTGTATCTGATTTGATGGTAAACAGGAACAAAATTTTGTAATATCACAAAGTCCATGTCACCTAGACTGTGTACCATATACAAGTGGGCGTGCATGTCTTAAATTTTCTTTTTAAGTAGATTATATTTATTATCCCTTGATTATCTGATAACCAGAAATGTTTAATTGTAAGGTGACCTTAGAATGATGGCTTAATATAAAAAAAAGAATAACCATTTTCCAGATGATTTCAATGTTTACATAAATACATGTATTTATGTTCTACTTAAATCTAATGAGCTATCAGATATTGTTTTCCTTAAGCTTAAATTTGAGAACATTATGTATATAATACTGTAAAATATTGTCACAGTTAGAATGTTATCATTTGTTGTTGATTCGTTCTGATATATGTAACTGTTAAGTTCCTAAGTATTAATGGTTATATTCTGCTCTATTGCGCAAAGGTAGGCTATGATAACAAATAATTGAAGAGTACGGTAAACAAATCTTAACATTCATTGATAGATTCCATGCGACTTGGAAGGAGAGAGGGGCGCTTCGACAGAGATCGTGATCGTAAACGAGATGATAGAATGCATCGTGACAAATCAGACCGAGGAGATAGGCTACCTGTCAACAGAAAGAGATCACGGTCACCACCCAAAAAGTTGTCAGCTCTGCACTCACATAGTCCTGTTAGGAGGCCAGCCAGAATTGCTCCTCGATATGTTGTTCAGATCCCTAAAATATCATTAGACTTGTAAGTTTTAAATCTTTCTATACGTAGTAAATGTGTACTAAAAATGCAAAATGGTTAAAATTGATGTTGAACGTCTCATCTATGACACTGCTGTAACATTTAACTGGCAGCTTATCTGTATGGAGTCAATTAGGTAATTTAATTTTAGGTGTAATTTAGGTGCATGTATATCAACGACCTATAAAGCCATACACTCTGTGAGGTAATGGGTTTATTGGTTAATTGTTTTATATAACCGGTATATTCACATTAAATCAGCACATAGAAATTACTAATTATAATTCTAGTTATTTATATTATTGCAAAATATAAAGTCAGCACTTTTTTTCTAGTTGAGCTATTCAGCAGCAATTGTGGTCATGATATCTCCAGAGTACAGATCTTCTCCAAGGATCTTGTGATGGTGACATGACCTCCATTCAGCTATTATGTGGCCTGCATTGACTGAATAGGTTGTTGATGTGAACTTGGCAATTTAGCCATGATTTATACAATGAGGAAGTGTGTGTGTGTGTGTGTGTGTGTGTGTACACACACACACACACACACACACAGCCAACAATACCAAATTAAATATTATATTGAATTAAGATCTTAATTGCATAGAAAATTGTCTCAACCATTACTTAGCATATTTCCTAATAACAACTTGAACACTACTTATACAAATTTGGAAGTTATTTTGCATTTTTGAAAATAATTGCATCTAAATGAAAATTTTATTTAAATTTACCTTTTGATCTACCAGCATTGTCATAATTGAAAAGAGCTGCTACCTGAACTCCATGAAGATGTTATTTTCTGCTTAGGATTTTAAATTAATTTCTAATGGATACAAGTGTAAGTCTGAAGAGGTCACCAGCTCTCCAGTATCAACAGGAGAAAATAATACTGAATTTCTTTGGAACTACAATACAATTCAGAATTCTTTCGAGGTCAGTATATTGTAGCAGTCGTCATCATCATCATCATCATCATCATCATCATCATCATCATCATCATCAGTCTCTTGACCTAGTGTGGTCATTGAGGCACTGTGCTGCTGAACATCTGACCAGTTCCCTCCACTTGACTCGATCATGTGCCAATGCCTGTGTCTCTGCAAAACTTTTCCTGGTCCATTCTGTGATGTTGTCACTCCACTTTTTCTCTGTCTACCTCTCCTTCTACCATCTTGGACACTACCCTGCAGTACTGTTGTGGATAGACTGTTGGCTTTAGTGACATGGCCATACCATTTCAGCTTTCTCTTTTTTGACAATGGTGAGGAGGTTTTCATAATTTCCTACTTTGTGCCTGATGATGTTGAGCACTTCATTTGTGATGTGGTCCATGTAAGAGATGCCAAGGATGGTTCTGTAGCATCTCATTTCAAGTGCCTGAATTCTTTGTTGTAATTCTGCTGTCAGGGCCCAGGCCTCACATGAATACAGAAAGATTGAGATGACTAGTGCTCTCTCAATAGTCTTATTTTAGTTTTCTGACAGATATTCTTGTCTCCCCAGATGGGTCTTAGCTTTGACATAGCTGCCGTTGTTTGTGCTGCTCGTGAGAAAATTTCTGCTCTTGATCCCACTTCTGTGAATATGGAACCAAGATATTTGAATTGACCCACTGTTTCCAGTACCTGTCCTCTGACTTTAATCTTGGTTGAGATTTGTTTGCCGCTGTTTGTCATCAGCTTGGTCTTCTTGGGACTTATCTCCATGTCAAATCTGGAAGATGTTTCATCCAGGTTCTTCACTAAGGTGGCAAGCTCATCTTCACTGCCTGCCACACTATCAATGTCATCAGCAAAGCGGAAGTTGGTGATGTTACGCCCTCCAATGCTGACTGTCCCAAAGTGGTTATCCAGGGCTTCGCTCATGATGTGCACTGTAATCCAATCTTTTGCTTTCTTCAATTTGTTTCTGACATTCTTGTTTATTTCTCGATATTCCACTGCCCCTGTTGTGTGTCTGGTGTTTTTTAGGTCTCTTCAGGCATCACACAGATTCAGAATCTCTTCTGTAACCCAGGGTTTTTTCTTTGGGTGATGGAGGCCAATGATGTCCTTGGCAACTGTTGTCATGACTGTGTTGAAAGTGTCTGTCATCATTTTAACATCAACATCCATCACAAGGAGTGGAGCAAATTTTCCTCCAATTGTGGCTTGGAATGACTTGCAGATGTTAGGGTCCTTCAGTTGTTCAAGGTTGAATTTGAGCCTGATTTTCTTTGGCTTGTTAATTTTCTTCAGCCTCACTTGGAAGTTCATAATGATGAGGTCGTCATCACTCCCAACATCAGCACCTGGGAACGTTCTTGTTTTTGCTCTATTGATGCCAGATTGGTACTAGTTTTGAACCAGTATGTAGTCGATCTGGTTAAGATGGGTTCCATTTGGTGCATGCCATGTCCAGCATCGTGAAGCTTTATGTAGGCCCAGGGTGTTGGCTAGTACCAAGTTGTTATAGCTTGCGAACTCGAGCAGCCATCTCCCTCTTTCATTGGTAAGCTCATTGCAAGAAGGTCCACAATGATCATCCCAGTCTTTTAGAGTATCTTTGCCAACTTTGGCATTCCAGTCTCCCTGGATAATAAGGATGTCTTTTTTACTTACCATGTTTATTATACCTTGAAGTTTGTTGTAAAACTCCTATTTCTTCATCATCATGATCAGTAGTTGGAGCATAGACTTGGATAATTGTGATGTTAAAGGGGGTTGCTTTCAGACGAATGGAGATGATTCTGCTAGATATGGGGCTACATTCAAGAAAAGATCCCTTGATGGCTTTGTTTACAAGGAAGCCTACTCCATTTATGGACTTGTTCAATTCTCCACTATAGTATAATATATGCCCATTTTCAGTTTGGTGTTCTCCTAGGGCTTTCCATCTTACTTCACAGAGTCCCAGTATGTGCCATGTGTAGTGTTCTATCTCATGTATCAACTCTTGGAGTCTTCCAGTTTGTGCCAGAGTTCTGATGTTCCAGGTGGCGATGGCAACCTTGTCTCTCACTCTGATTTTATGCAAAGTACCATAAGCACACTTGTCACCTCCGTCCTGGTGGAAAACGGCAGAGCGGTCCTTGTTGACCCGGGCGATGACCAATCTGGTATGATAATTTCAGATTTGTCCAGCATTATCAGTGTGTCTTGGGCAAAAGTCGTCTGGCGGAGCCCATCCCTCTCCAGACCAAGGAGTTGCCAGAAGGGGATGTAGTACATCGTCCAACTGCCTTAGGGTCTCCACTCCGGATTTTCTTTCAGGGTTTATTCCCTTATCCTTTGGCTAACCGATGCCAACCTGCAAGGCAGCAGGAAACTCGTGTATGGGCAGGTTCGTCCATTTCCCGAACAGATAGAGTATCTGCCACTGCCCACAAAATAAATTCTGCAGTTGTACTATGCTATAATCTTGAATCTCAGTTGCTACATTTTTATACCACAGTCACACTTAAATCACTCAACAACAGTATCTTTTTGGCAACTGAAAATATCTGGTATGATTTTCTATGTTTATGAAAGTAATTTAAGTTACAATACTCTATCAACAGATGAGAATTATATCCATTAGAATGTCAGAGCCCAACCAGTAAACTAGCACATGGCCAATGTTTACACGTGATCCGCAATTTGTGTTGTAAATACTCTTTATATTTAATTGTCAGTGATTCTCTCTATAAGATGATAAATTTATTGACTGATTCAACATTTGGGAGACTGGCAAATGAAACATCTAATGATATCATTTAGAAATACGCCACACAAAGTCTTAATTTTAATTCTGGTTGTATTGATGGTGATGGTGATGGTCCTCAAGGGAAATAACTATAGTTTCACCCAATTCATGTCTTTGTACTAGGAAAATATCTTTTGAGCATTTTATGTGGACACATAAAAATATTTTTGTTACTAGATTTTGATGTGTTAGCATTTCTCAAGAATTTCAGAGAAAGTTTTTCTAATGTTCCATTTTTGTTGTAGTTAACTTTTTTAAGCACAGCACCTTAGCCAGTTGCATGCTCAGAGTTGATGTATTTAGTTTCACCTTGATTTGTACATGCAGCACCATAGTGTGTTTAATTGGTTCAGCCCATTGACCAGTTGCATAACATTAAAGTGACTTAAAACCCAAATAAATAAACTTTTCTCATATTCCTGGAAATAAATTTTGGAAAGTATAACATCAGTCGAGAGGCTCTTGTTCAACTAGCAGCAAAAAGAGATGATCAAAGAATGTAAAATTGCTATGTAATACCTTAGATGTTCAATTGTGTAGCCTGTGACTTGTTCTGGATTGGGAAGGATATGTTGAATGTTTTCTGCATTATCTTTTCATCATTTTTTAGGTTATGTTACAGGGATGATTCCAGCAGTTAGATTGAATTATTATTGCAAAACTAGTTTAAGGAAATTTTAAGACATACCTTTGGTTTTATCTTTGATCACACAAGTAAGTATTGGGGTACATTTTTTCAGCTGTCCCCTTGTAGAGATTAAAAGGAATACTTATTTTAAGGGTTTGTGTTTAGTGTAAATTAATTTATATATAAAACTTATTGCATGTTTTGTAAGGTTACTTTATTTAGTAGTAGTATTTGTAGTAATTGTACTTGGTAGTAGTTGTAGTTGTTGTGTTATTTGGTGTATAAAAATGGCTTTTCTTTTTTTGACAATTTATACATATGGGACAGAGTATCTGTCAGCAAATATGTCTGTTAATTTCACTAATGTAGTTGTAGTAGTATTTAGCGCCATTTCTCAGCACACAATCGGCTATACAATGCGGCCAGTATTAATGTTGGAGGAAGAACCAGAAACAAACCCCTGGAAAGAACCACCGACACACGAGAAGCTATTGGCAAGCTTTCTCACATACCCACATTGTCCGAATCTGAGACTCAAACCCACGCAGAGGTGAGATGGCAGTGATCCATAACAGGGAGCGCTTTAGTCCACTCGGCCACTTGGGGCCCTCTACTAATGTAATTTGACCTATGTTTACATTACAATACTAGTAATTTTGTTTGTTTCTTACACATTTTTGGGGGAAACCATTACTATTATATTGATTTCAGGTAGGTTCTGTTATAAAGGACAGGAATGTTTTGCAGTACATTAGCCAAGCTTACAATTTAGCAAACTATAAATATCAAACATTATTTCAAACTCAGTGTTTTCAGTTAAAAGAATGATATGGAATGCCATACAATTTCATAAGAGATAAGACACTTCATTGGATGTAAAGTCACTTAAATAGTTATTTAGCATTTCACTTAAGTCCAAGCCTACCTTGGTAGACAAATCTCAGGTCCAGTGTTCACTTTTGGTAAGATTTACTAACTTTTAGCAGGGATATCTTAAAGTAAACATTTTGCTGCCATCAACAGGTAATGCATTTGTCAGGTAGCCATAGTTAGCATAGCAGAATCAGCACTGCATTATTGATAGCTTTCATTCCCTATCTCATACTTTCTTTACAGGAAGGAGGCAAATGTTGTCTTGCTGAAGAATAGATATGCCAACATGTACATCCCTAGTGATTTCTTCCATTCATCATTTTCTTGGATGGATTGCTTTCCCGTGACTCGGCCATTCCAAATTGGTCACCACTGTACCTTCCATGTGCTCCATAAAAATATCGAGCCCATTGGGAACAATGATGCAGTCTTGGACCCACCAGATGCAGATCATACCTATAGTGCTAAAGTAAGATTTCCATAAAAATAGTTGCACCAAATTAGGATGTTGAAATGTTTACACAGATCTTTCATATAGTGCTAAAGTAAGATTTGCAGAAAATAGCTGCATTAAAAAATTATGGTAAAATGTTGACCACACAGATCATACATATAGTGCTAAAGTAAGATTTGCAGAAAAATAGCTGCATCAAATAAGGATGTTAACACATTAACCCCTGGAGGTTTTTGCTGTTTTTTCATGAAATACGAGTAGGAAACACATTTTGGGGACTATTTCTGAATACATCATAATACATTAACTTTCAAGAAATTTTCCAATAGTCCAATGTCTAGTTGTACTAAAAAAAATGTTTTCCATTGGTTAGTTTACTTGCGCATGAGCAGAAGGTGAAAAGTTTGAGTTTTTTTCTTTTTTTTCCACTTTATCCTACTTTTTGCACAGGTTCACCTGTCTGTGTGCACTTCAGATTGGTCTGCCTTAGATCTGAGTCTAAAATCTGGACACAAAATTGTATTCTGACCATGGGCGAATTTTGGGTGAAAAAAAAAGGGTCCAAAAACTTAGGTTTTTCTCTCTTTATTTTGTAGTGCAACTAAAATGTCCAGATTATTTGGTATCATTGTAGAGCTAAATCTGTCTACCTTTCTATATAATACCACCCACTTTAGTGCATCTTGCATGACCTCGATGCTGAAGACCTTGGAAGTAGGCTACTACCTCATGCCCCATAAGCTTGGCGCTAGGGGTTAATGTGTTAAAATGTTTACACAGATAATACATATAGTGCTAAAGTTAGATTTCCAGAAAAATAGCCGCATCAAATAACGATGGTAAAATGTTGACTTCAAAGAAAATTGATGTTATAACTTGTTTGCAGAATTTATTTTATGGATAGTAGATAAAGATATTAAGAATAAATTGTGGTAAAAACCTCTTCTTCAATAACTTCCACACAAGCATAGCATAAGTGAGGGTGTGATTACTGAGGGCCCACTGAAAAATGAGGAAAGGAATGGACATCAATAATGAGAAGATGGAGTGGGTGGGTGATATTTAATTGGTTAAATACAGTCCTACCCATTTATCTCGATATTCTCGGGACCGAGGAAATATTGTCGAGATAAGCGGATGTCGAGATAAGCGGATGTCGAGATAAGTGTTTGGGGGTGGGGGTCTGCAAAAAAAAGTAAGGGGTAACTGGTCATCACTGAGTAGTATTTACACTTTGAAAACAACAATGTAAACTTTTAGTATGTGAGGACAAAACTAGAGTGAAATACACTTGTATATTGACAAATAACATTTTGGTTATCTTTGTGTAATAAAGTCCACAATAAAATATTGCATCGGTCAAATCCTGATATGAAAAACATGAGAGATTCAATGTCAGCATTAGCACATGTGTGTCTAGTTGTTAGTTGCATGCTTAAGTACATGTACTTAAATCAGCCTTGATTTCGGTCAGTCTGTTCCCATGTTATTGAGGCCACCAAGGGGATGGGGCTTTTCATGGGGAAATGAAAACCTGTCAACACGTTTGTTTAAACAGTACATGTATTTATTTATATATAAGTCATCGTGAAAAGTACATCAAAGAAAACAAGAGATACGTGGCTGATATGATTAATGAAGGTATAATATTGTATTAATTGACCCAAAAAAAAGTATTAAAAAAATTATTCTTACAATACAATATTATAACAAGTGGTATACATTTAAAATACGTCTCAGAGATAAACAGTTCAAAATACAAATACATACATGTAACAGTAAAAGATTTTAATGACAAATACATGTAAATGTAGTTGAAATTATTGTCTATAACATAATCAATGCAAAAAAAATTACAATAAAATTTCATTTAATTTAAATAATTATAATTAAATGTTTGCACAACAAGTGTGCACGGAAGATACGGGGAGTAAATGCATTCTGAACTTTATGCAAGCTTCTTCTGCTTGAGTCTTGATATCTGTTCTCTCTGGAGAAGATGCTGCAACTTTTCCAAGTGACCATGAGCTTCTTCTGATATTACTAACGAGTTTGACTGAGCAAAATATCTTGTCAAGCCATCACACATTGAAAAAGCCTCCCTGCAAGAAACACATGGCAAAGGTGGTGTTTCCGATTCATCATCATCAATCATGTCTTCCATGCCATCTTCTAAAATGTCATTTTTTACGGCAGCAATAATGTCATCATCTGTAAGAGCTGCCCGACATTGTTCCTTGTCGTCCGTTTCAATAGCCATCCGAACAAATTCATCTTTTGGAATTCCAATGCCTTCATATAAGCCATCATCTTCTTCAAGATGTGGGATATCTGATGGGGAGAAGCCATGAAATTCCTCATTTTCAGGAAAGAACTCATGCATAAAGCAGTTCTGTATTGTCTCTGGCTTCACTAATCCCCAAGCTTTCCTGAGGTTGTAGAGAGCCCCAAGCAAATCTTCCTTAAATTGTTCTTGCTGATCAATCGCAGCCAGCTTTTTATGGGCGAGAAGTTTTTGATAATGTAGTTTCAGATTCTGGATGATTCCTTGATCCATTGGCTGTAGGAGTGATGTTGTATTAGGCGGAAGAAAAATTAGTTGCACATGTTGAAGATTGTCCACATTTGGGTGCGTTGAACAATTATCCACAAGCAACGCAATTTTTCTTCCTTGCACTTTCATTTTTCTGTCCAGTTTTCTTATCCACTCCATAAAAATATCTGATGTCATCCAAGCTTTTGTGTTCGCATAATAATCCACAGGAAGATGATGCACATTTTTAAAACAGCAAGGCTTCTTGGACTTGCCAATAACTAGAAATGGCATTTTATCATTGCCAATCATGTTTGATGTGACTAGAACAGAAATGCGATCTTTGGGCTGTTTCCCACCAATACATGGTTGACCTTTGATGCAGTATGTCTTGTCTGGAGTACACTTAAAGAATAAAGCGGTTTCGTTATCATTATATATATCCTGAGACTTATAGTTCTGCAATATATCTTTAAGTTTTCCATCCATCAAGCTGTGATGTGTCTGCTGAGTTTGCTTCTCCACAAATCCTTTTGTATCCAATATTATGACGATCTTTAAAGCGACTGAACCAACCACTTGTTGCAGCGAAGTTCTCCACACAAAGTTTTTTTGCAAATTCTTTCGCTTTTTCGATGATCATATCACGATCTATGGATAAAGTGGAATGTGCAATGCGGGTTTCATTGAACCATTTTGCTGTGGCTTCCTCCACCTCTACAAATTTAGCAGTCTTCTGCTTCTTCCTTTGGTGAGTGAAGTTACCTTCAACATAGTCTTTCTTTACAGACTCAGCAGCTTTCATCCATCCTGACAGGGTGTTATGTTTAATTGAAAATTTTTCGCAGACGTCTTTGCGAGATGCTCCACCCTCAACTTCAATAACAGCCAGATATTTAGTTTCCAGAGAATGTAAATTTAATTTGCGTTTTACACTGGTGTTGGTAGCCATCATAAATATAAACTTAAAAAGAAGACTTTCACAGCACAATACTCTTGTTTTAATCACTGATCACTTTGGAAAATGCAATAATTTATCAGAGATCATTACTTTTATGTTAGTTGCCGTGAGAGGTCAACTTAATAACTTTTAACCCACCACGACATTAAAGCCTGGTGGCAAAATCAACTAATTGTTGAATAAGTACATGTTGTAACTGGCCTCTTGCAAATATAAATGGTTAGGCTGGAAAATTAAAATTTGTGGCATGATCAACTAATTGTTAAACAAAGTATGGGCCGGAACTCGCAGCTGGTCGACATGAACGATTAGACGGTGAAATTTAAACCTGGAGGCAATATCAAACTGTTGTTGAAACAAAGTATGGGTCGGAACTCACAGCTGGTCGACATGAATGATTAGGCGGCAAAATTGTAGTCTGGCGTCAAGATCAACTAATTGTTAAACAAAGTATTGGTCTTAACTGGCAGCTTGTCGACATAAACGTTTTGAAAACAAAGGATTTGTTCAAGCTGGGATCAAGGGCTTTTGTCGACATAAACGTTTTTCTTTTATCTCGACGTCGACATAGGCATGACAATTTGATAGTAATAGTAGACCACGGGACCGGGACTTTGCTTTTTTGTTGACATGGGTGGCTTGTCGAGATAAGCGATGTCGATATAAACGGGTAGGATTGTACTCTTTTAATTATTGCCAATAAATAGCTTTTTCTAATGAAGTTCCTCATTTTTTGTATAAAATACATTTATTATCAATATATCCAATCTCGTAAAGATTGTTTTAGAACATTAAAGTTGTTTCAGCTCACATTTACATGTATACCAGTGTAAACTTTGTGCATTACATCACTCTTTTTGTAGATGAATGTGGATATATTCTAGTATTACAGTACATTGTAGATTCAGACTAAAATTTCATTTTTTATATAAAAAAAAGAGTGACATTTATTGAAAGAAATAACAAAGTTGCAACTTCATTTTGTTGTATTTATGTTAGTATAAAAACGAATCTGGGGTTTCATTGAAATTTATTTGTGAAATTTCTGTTCATCCTTGATAACTCCGCATGCTAGTTCAGGAATTTTGAGTTCTCTATAAACTTTAGAACATACTAAGTCTCAGTAAAACTAAGTATGTAGTACATCTTTTGCTTGGTTCCATTGCTATTATGCTCATAGGTCTTGGATGCTTTTCAATGTTGCATTATTTTTAGTTCCCCATATTTACTTGATTTGATACAAAAGACTAATTGGTGTGATAATAAAATGTGGGACAACTTTTAAATACTTCTGCGAGATGGAGATCAAAGCAGTTGTTAGTTAATGATTTTGGGGCATCACTTTTTGATAGTTGATTGATATCTACTATGTTTGAATACAAGAAATTGATAACACTGTAACCAAATTAAAAGATAAAGCTGAAACACAAATTTCACTTGTCAATACTTAATTGAAACTTTTTACTTTGAATATTGCCACCAGCAGACATTACTAGCACTTTTAGATTTAATTAATAGATTTATATTTTTTTCTATATTATTGTTTACAGCGTACTGAGATTTTTACAAAAAAATATTTAAAACAAAATAATTAACTAAATATACATTTTATTAAAAGTTAGTTTTGTTTTTCAATCAACTTTTCTTGCACTAACTACTGTTTCAACAATAAAACAATTTTGATTGCAATTTATTCACCTTCAGCAAATATAGGCCTCTTTTGGGGTATTTTGTTTAAGAAAAAAAATTATATCCACTTCTACCCTCATGTCATAAATAGATTGGCAAGGTGCACACATCAGGATACTTGTAATTTACTGGTATTTATGCCATCAGTAATATTTGGGAATACCTTTTGACTGGACAGTGCATTATTGGCATCTGTAGTGTTAACAGTTTACATATCTGTGTATCAAGTCAAATTAATCTCATTTAATAAGTTTCAATTTTCATCTAAACCTTGGCTAATATATATGTTGCATATTTCTTTGTTCATTTGCCTAACTGGAACTAACCAGCATGAGCTTGATTATCTGAAGTCTAGGGCCTGTACAATAAAATATCTATTGATTTCTTAGCAGTGATACAATTATGATCTAATCTGAGATCAGTTTGATGTTTACAGAATGTCAAAGTAACTCTTGTTTAAAAGCGATTTTTTTTTTTTTTTTTTTTGAATTTTTTTAAAAACAAAAATAAAATCATGCTTTGTGTCATGCAATGCAAATGTCATGCATTGTGTCATGCAATGCAAATGTCATGCTTTGTGTCATACAATGCAAATGTCATGCTTTGTGTCATGCAATGCAAATGTCATGCTTTGTGTCATGCAATGCAAATGTCATGCTTTGTGTCATGCAATGCAAATGTCATGCATTGTATCATGCAATGCAAATGTCATGCTTTGTGTCATGCAATGCAAATGTCATGCTTTGTGTCATGCAATGCAAATGTCATGCATTGTATCATGCAATGCAAATGTCATGCTTTGTGTCATGCAATGCAAATGTCATGCTTTGTGTCATACAATGCATATATCATACCTTGTGTCATTTAGTACATATAATGTGTCATGCAGTGCACATAATATATCATGCCTTGTGGAATGTGTATCTGCCTGTCAGCAGATGTCCCCACTCTGGAGTCCAGATTTCTGATCCGTTTTCAATCAAACATGTAATATCGGTTTATGTCATCTTATAAATGAGATCAATAATGATCAAGATCCATGTATATTAATGAGATGACATTGCATATGTTGGCTACAATAGCTGTTTGCATATTAAAGCTAAGGAAATCTCTTGAGAATCACAAGTGTTATGTAATGAAGAGAGTTTACTCTCTTGGAACATGTAAAACTTTACAAAAATAATAAGTGAAAATTCACTTGAAACACAAAATACAGGGCTTGAATTTAACACAAATTTCTTGGTAGCCAGAAGGACTAGTGTACTGAGAAATTTACTAGTCCTGCCAAACATTAACTAGTCCTGTCGACAAAACTGTCACACACTTGTATTGAGATTAACAACAATTTTCTTTCATAAATAGCATTATCATATGAAAGGCAAAGGTACAGAAGTATAAATCCTACTTCAAATCATCAATCAGTCAATTAACATTTCTTGTTCCTCAAGATAATCTGGATCCAATTCCAGAAAGGGATCCAGGTGTCATTTTTTGTCCTACACCTGCACTCTGGGTCCATATGAGGTTTGTTCTGGTCTTCTTACCCGTCTCTCTGAAACATTCCACAAACGTATTGCTGTTGACGGATCATATGTTGGAATGTCATTTGTGTGGAAGATTATAAATTGTAGGTGGGACAGAACCCAAGGTTTCAAACAAGATCTCCAGTCACTTTTCACCATTTTCATCTCCGATTCAATTTTGAAGTTCGAACAACCTGCAACAAAACTGGTTGTTTTCTCTGTGTTTGTTTTTGCGAATTCCATACACCAGTTACACTGCATAACGTTCTTGTTCTCATCATAATTCAGCCCTTCCCTGTCTTTTGTCCATGTCTTCTGAAACGTCCGATTACGCTTTTCCCTATCATATGAATTATTTCTCTCTTATTTCATTTTCATTCAACTTTTGCTTTTTCCAGAAGCTGAACACCTTATTTAAAACGCCACATTTTGCCAGTCTTATAAGGCAGGAATTGTGCCTCTTTTTGAAATACGAGATGTTACAGTATAGCTAACGCTAATTATTTAAAGTAAGAAAAGGAATGGCAGTGTCCTTTATATAAGAAAGTCCGAGCAAGACATGCGTTTCAAACCACGTGCCTTGCCCCCCCCCCCCCCCCCAGTAAATGGCCTCTCCCTGATAAAATCTTGACTTCTGCAGAATCAAAGCAGTGGCTATTGTAAACACTGTTATAAAATATTAACATCAAAAGATAATGTTAGTTTCACCTTGGAAAATGTATGTTCCCATCAAACGAAACCATCTGACTCGGCGCGTTGCATTCAACAGCTCCAATTACGGTCTCATCATTAATAGCCTAAGTTTAGTAGGTGCTCCTAATTAATCGGACCTCAATGTGTTGTTGAAATTTATAATAAGTGGAAATATTTCAAATCTTAGATGCCCATGCTGAGAGATTTTAATTCCCAACAAATGTACGGCATTCTTCTTGGATATCTCCACGTGTATTCAATTATTTGTTCAGTCTTGTATGGGAAATATATTTTTTTTAAAAAAAGCAAGTTTGTCATTGAAAAAGTAGTTGTATGGAAATGATTTGTCAGTAATGTGATCATAATAAATTGATATATTTCTTAAAATTATTTTGATGCAAACGTAAATTATGCAGTTCCCCGTTTGCGACTGTTAGCGCGTTTGGCCAGCAAGGGAAAAAAAAAGGAAACAAATAAGCGAGCGTGCAAGCTAATTTTTTTGAATAGTTGTTACCATGTGTTGTAATTATGTAGTTTGTTAATGTGGTTGCGTGAATAAAGTGTGAAACCGTGTTCTTTTTCATTTAATTCGCTGTCAGATTAATTTAGGATATCAATTACCAAACTTCCGTTGTTTGTTAATGACAGGACCGTGATTGGCGCTGTTAAGCTAAATGCACAAAATCAGATGGCTTCTTGTAATAGAAACACACATTTCTGAGCCAGAAATTGACTTCATCTTCTCACGCTAATATTTTATGATTGAGTTTACAATGGTCACTGTGCTGATTCTACAGAATATGCTGAAGTCACGTCTTTATTAGGGTATTGAGTAAACAAATGCTGACTGTTGATAAACAAAACTTACTAGCCCATCAGACTAATAACATTATGATAGTTACTAGTCCGACAGGAAATCTACTAGCCTTGGGCTAGCGGACTACCACTAATTTCGAGCCCTGAAATATATAAATAAAAATAAGACATTTAAATCAAAGTTGTAATTAATATCTTTTATATAATTTTTGGAATGAATTTGCTTAAAAGATACAAATGAAAAATGAAAATGTTTTAAGTAACATATTTTATAAAATGAAACAGCATTATGCTTTTGCCTCTGAACTACGTCCAGATTTAATTACTATCATCAACATTAAATATATATATAAATTCTCCAGTTTTCCAGATGCCAGCCGTAGAAATTCTCTGTCCATAAACAATTAAAAACAATTATAACATGCCAAATCCATTTTCTGAAAGTTGTGAACAGACCATGTTTCATTTCATTTATAGGTGAAATTATGATGTGAACCTGAATTACTTTATTGTAGATTTATACATGTAACCTCCAAGAGAAGTATAAGTTTAATTATTAATAAGTGGCAATAAAGCATAATCTGAGCATCAAATGAGCAATCTATATAATACATGCCAAAATTACACCTTTTTTGACTCATCCTCAAAAGTCACCCAGATTCACCATTTAGTAGTGGTCAAAATTCATCTTCAGCCATGTCACTGCCATACTTACAAACCTTCCAGCATTGGGAGTGGTTTTTGGCACATACAGTGTGTTTTTATGGATTCTACAGCATGGTCAAAATATACTTTCCACCATGCCACTGCTATACCCACAAACCTTCCAGACAGTTTTGGGAGTGGCTTGAGAGGCATGAAGTGTTTTATGGACCCGATAGCATGTCATGTGACCACAATAAGTTACATTGCATAACTAAACATGTGACCCAAATGAGTGACAGACTACTCCGGTTAGTGCGTTCACCTCTGATGTGGGAGGTCAAGTGCTTGATCCCTGGCCAAGTCATACCAAAGACATACAAATTTTTTGCTAACAACTGCCTTGCTTGGTGCTTAGCATTAAGAGTTTAGTGTTAGGACTGATCTGCCTGGTGTCATGATAAAAATGTGACTTGGTGGAACGTCATTCTATATGTCTGTAGCATGATGACCTGGTGATAGCCATCACTATAAACTGCCACTCTGCAGACATCGTAGCAATATGACTGAAAAATTGTTAAAGCTGTGTTAAAAATCCAAATCACACGCGCATGCATGCGCGCACGTGCGTGTGCACGCACACGCACACACACACACACACACTAGGAATAAGTTACCTGCTAGTAAACCTATACATTATTTTTTACTGAAAATTCAAATTGGAGTAAAAGAAAATAAACGAAAATAAAAAATACACACTTTCTGTTTTTAAAATCCATTAGACTGTGAAATACAGTATTAATTTGTTTTTGCTGACATAGTTCATTGGAGGGTTTGTTAAAAACACAGGTGTCAGAACTTTTCATAATTAGAGACTAGATGGCAAAGTTATTCAAACTGCCCTTGGATCTTGTTTAATTTTTTAGAGTAATGATAATGATTTTTCTGCATCTTCCCTGATGCAGAATGGGGTTCATTACTTCAAAAATGAGTGATGTAGTATATGTGAAAAGTATACACAGCTCACATTTGTTGCTGAACATCACAAAGACAGACTTCATCAACCATGTTGAGATTAGCTTTTGCTGGGCTTTGCTCACTGCACAGATGGCTAATGCTTCCCAAATTACAGCTGGACATTCACATTTGCCTTTTTTTTTAAAAAAAATCACATTTGCACACAAAATAATGTGTGTGTTTGTCATGTCAAAACATGCAGAAACACACGAAAGGTAAGATTAATTGCTTTAATGGAGACTTAAAATGTTTGATAGGGCCTTACAGAGCCCTAAAATGTCCCTAAATTTAGATTTGAAATTTCCATATAAACCACAGATATAAATCCAACTTAAAGAAACATCCTTAATAAAGATGGTTTGAACAATTTTTATTCAGGTTGCCATAAGTGGAATAGCTTTTCTTTCATCAGCTTACATTTTCAGTTTTCCAAATTTACAAGAAATTGGGTTGTTCCACTTTGTGTACTTTAAATATGCAGGAAAAGCAAATTCAAAAAGATACTTAAATAATCTGTTGAGTGGTGGTGATTGTCTCTTTCCGTCTCTACCTTTAATTGTCTCTGACTATTAACCAAATAACCATAGCTGATAGTTTTTTAAGTGTGAAGTTATGCAGATCAAATCTTATTCATATTTTTCATAACATTGACTGAAAAGCATGCTTTTGTGTTCTTAAAATAAGTAATAGAAAAGAGTGAGAAGAAACAGACTTTGTAAAATTCAACAAATAATTTATTTCCCCTGAACACAAAGTGAAAATGTAAAAAAAAAAGAACATATAGTTTTGTGAATTAAATCCCAATTAATCTGCAAATTTCTAGCACAAGTCCTAATAATTAAAGTTCTGAATAAACTTTACTGGTATTCTAGAATAAATCCAAACTCTGAAGGTCTTGATGTGCATGTAGTGGCCCATGTCATACATATATGCCAACATTCTTTTTTTGTTGGATCACAATAATACACGCAAAGAATATATCCTTATTTGAATTTCTCCTTAAATTCAAGTCTCTGTTTTGAGCACTTTGTATTTCCAGAGAAGTATGTTTGAGTTAAATAATTTGAAAAAATAAATTCTAGTTCAAATGAAATGCTTGACACAACAATAATGCAACTGATTCAGCTGAGATCTTACAAATAAACAAGATTATATGAAAAATTAGACATAAAGAAAGAAACAGTAGGACAAAAGTTCATTTCTAGAAACATTGCAGTTCTAATTAGAAAGTCTGTAAATAAAATCATAATAAAGGACATGGCAGACACAATGTCTTTGACTTTGACCAAGATAATAAGATAAGAAAATTCAGTCTCATTGAGAAAATATTAGCCGTGTATTAGTTGTTTATTGAATTTTAAACAAAATCAGTGATTCAGGTCAGGTAGAAAATGAACTTGCTTTTGGACAAGGTAGAGTCCAAAATACAATTATCTTTGCAGATAATGAAGAAATAAAATTTAACAATCAATGCAGATTAAATATACATAACACACACATATCACTGGAGTTCAGGAGTAAAAATGTCATGTTTTCTTGTGACAAGTAATTACCTAGTAGGTGTGCTTTACTGCTGGGAGTATTTCAAGCCCTAACATATATTGGAGGTGGATACAAAGTATTTACTGTCACATTGAGACTTGATCCTGGTTTGTCTGCTTTGCAGGTGGCACATATCACTTGACTATATGGTATAGACCAGCTCGATTGATTAGTAAGTGGCCTTGTGTACCATAACTCCTAGATTCCTCTTGGTGCAATAAAACTTTTAGCATTATTTGTTAAATATTTAATATTGATCTTGTTTAGATACATGTATTCTGATAATTTTCAGGTTATGCTTATGTCATGCCCAACACTCGAAGATATCTACCATAAATGCTGTGGTATGTCTGAAGATCCAGAAAATGTAAGAGAGAATTTTGTCCATCCTACGAGACTGATTCAATTCCTGGTGGGTGTAAAGGGCAAGAATGAACCAATAGCCATTGGTGGGCCTTGGTCTGCATCCCTAGATGGTCCTAATCCACATGAAGACCCAAGGGTTCTCATAAAGACAGCAATAAGGACCACAAAGGCCTTGACAGGAGTTGATCTCAGTGCTTGCACTCAATGGTAAAGCTGGAATTATTCTAAATTAAAGTTAAATTAATAAATATGTGTCTTTTCGATAGATTTTTTTTACATCTCAATTACTAAATACGTGTCTCTTTGATAGATTATTTAAATATAATAATTAGTAAATATGTGTAATAATATCGAGAATAGAGTATCTTCATATAAATTAATAAATATGTGTGTCTTTGATAGCATTTTTATTAAATGTGTGTGGTATATTTTCACTTTACACTAATATACCAGAGTACATAGATAAATCTTCTTAATATAAAAGCTCTTCACTTGATATAGTTTTTGTGTCTTCAGTATAAAACTTTGTCATAGTTTTGTGTCCTATATTCAACCAAATTCTTGTTAATCCACTAGGATTTACCTGGTTACTTTTGTCTTGATAATGACGGCGTAAAAGACTATGATTAATTTAGAGAAAATGGATTGATGTTGGTGTTTAATCTGATCATAATAGAGGTCTCTGACATTACAGAGATCTGACCAACATTAGTAAAATCTCATGTCCTGTTGACCTCGGGAATTCCTGGTTCACTTATTTTTAGTAGCCAGTCAGATATAAAACATTGTATTTCTAGTTATCATTAGTATCCATTGTTCTGAGTGATGATTATCATTTTAATAAATATGAAAACTTTAATATTGTTGGTGAATCAAAAGATTAAAAGAACATAACCTCACTTTGATGTTCATCACATATATTTAATACAAGGTAATCTTGATTTTAATCTAATTGGGTGTCATAATCTGCTTCTCATTAAGTTCAGTTTTCATGAAATGTTTGACATTGTTTGGGGTCTGGTCAACAATAGAAGATAGCAAGATGTTTTACTTTTCTAGTGGCAATGGTGTTTTAAAAAAATGTAAATGTAAAAAAAATAGTGTTAGCATTGATTACAAGGCAGATAGTATGCATTGTTATAGTAGTGATCACAGGCTTGACTTACTCTTTTTAAATTCTTTTTCTGGTGATATTCTGAGATATCCACTTGTTTGTTTGTTTTTGTATGGTTTAATGCCATTTTTCAGCACACGATTGGCTATACATGGCGGCCAGTATTATTGGTGGAGGAAGAGCCTGGGAAAACACCCGGAAAAAAACACCAACCCACAAGAAGCTACTGGCAAGCTTTGTCACATAACTACATTAGCCGAATCTTAGACTCGAACTCACGCAGACAGAGGTGAGATGGCAGTGATCTGTAACAGAGAGTGCTTTAGACCACTCGGCCACTGGGGGTCCCGATTTTCACCTATATACAAGACACTACATTTTCTAGAGTATTTGTTTCATAGACCTCCCAGAAAGGGTGTGATCAACACTTAATACGAGAAAGAAAGTGCCTGCATTGGCAAAAAATATAAAATTGGTTTTCCAAATGATGGATAAAACCATATTTTGTAAAATATAATTTGAATTTATTTTATTCCATAGGTGTAAATTTTCATAGTTTTTTAAAAATAATTTTTATAAAGGTACTTAAATTTATCGATTTGGAAAGAGTTCTTTGATTTCACAGATGGAATAGTATCAACAGCCACAGAATTCATGAAAAGTATTAAATTCACTACCTCCTTCTGATTTTCATTGCACTTGTTAGAAGCAATGTACATTTGAGGATTTTACTTACAAAAATAGTAAGATATGATGGGATCTTTGGAAATGGATGACAGCTTGTAAATTCACAAATTGCTCAAAATTGTCTGCTTTTCATGACTTGGTCCATTACAAGGAGAATTCGAACTGCTGGACTATTGAAATTCGAGAATGTATTATTATTATGGTCTTAAATTGATAAAATGTGTTGATCCACACTAATGACGTACAAACTTCTTATTCATTAATGCAAACACCTGTTCATCAAAATTTGCTGCAAGAATCAGAACTTTTAGTTTATGAATGTGTGTTAGCAGTGTACATGGGACAAGGCATATTATCTTACCTTTATGTGTCCATCCTTTTAGTTTGTGTAGTGTGTAGTAATTGTACAGCTGTTTTTAATTTGTTCATTGAATAAATAACTGAATCACATTAATGTTAGTAATTAACTTCCACTACCATTTGAATTCACCCTTTCTAGAAAGATGAAAAGTTCCAATCTCTTTAACAAATAGACCTCAAAAATAGTATCTATGGGAACTAATTCTTGCAAGATACTATATAATTAACTCCCCTTGCCACTACTAGGTGGTGACCCTCGTAATGGAATTGGCTTAATAGAAGCTTTCTGCTGCAGTGCTGTCAGCATCATATTGATGTTAATCTGAAATCTATCAGAAATCAATATACTTTTAACTGTCCATCTGCAAAATTGGTTTAGTATTATGATATTAATGTTCAAAAATAATTTTTTTTTAATTTCATTTTTCACCAGTAGTTTTGCATTTTTTGTGTGGATTTTTTCCTCCAACCTTGCATACATTATCATAGATAATTGTTTATTTTGCAGCCACTGTTGAGGTTTCTGCACGTGATATACATAACTTAAGTGTTTTACTTTGGAAGGTTTGCATCTTTTAGGTAGCCCACTGAGAACAAGTCCAACTACAAGCCTGACATAACATGGGATGAATTAGATTTTTATCTTGACCTTGCTGCCCCATCTTATATGGCCTGCTAAGGGGAACAATGCAACTGGTTCATCCACTCACCTAGCCAGTCTCAGGTTCAAACAATGTAATCCATTCCATTTTCCCTTCAAACACTTCAGGTGATGGGTCTGCTTTTCATGGTTGAACCTTTGGACGAGCATAAAAAATATGCCCATAGATAAAACAGCATCTTCATTCCACCTGGTTTGTTAAATATTTTTAAGGTCTACCATTTGTCATCAGGTGAGTTTTCAGCACTACCATTGGTAAGTCAGATTTGCAACGTCAAAGCTTCAGTGGATGTCAAGGATGAACATCCCACATTCAGCCTGCTACCACATTGAGCTATAATCATGGAGATTACTAATTGACAGTCTGACAAGATCTGAGATCCTGATACACTATAAAGTCATTTTCCCAGAATTTAAGCTGCCAGCATCCTTTTCTAGCTATTGTATCATACTCACTTAGATGCCTTGCACATCGAGGTTCTGAGCTTGTACAAGGACATTACAGCAGCAAACATGTCTTGCCTGCTTGTCTACTAGATTGACTATCATGTTTTCCCATGGACAATCTGCCTTTAGTTGTCAGGCTAATTGACTTTTTGTATGGCTTGGATTAACCTTTTTCCTGAAAACTATTGGGTGATCCAAGTTGTTTTAGAGTGGTATTGGATCTTGTTACTCACCCCCCCCCCCCACTCTTCATTTTCTACATCTGTGACCAACATCCTGAGAAGGCAAAGATTAGACTCTACAGGTTTCTACCCCAGACATTGCCTGGTGCAAAAACTGAATGGAAAATTCTGAATGGTCATCAACATGAGCCAGTTCAAGGTGTACATAGCTGTGTCAAGGTTAAGGATGGGGATGACTCAGTAGGTACAGTTTTACATGATATATGTATATGAATACCATTTATCAACACCTCAGATGGCTATATGGTGCCAATTTAAAGTAAAGTCCAGAAAATGCAAAAAGTGCAGAAAACCATTGCATGACATACCCTCCCAAACTAATGTAAATATGAAGTACAGCAAGACAAGATACAAAAGGCAGCAATCTTAGAATTCCGACATGTAAAATCCTGAAAAATGTTGGTCATATTTATTATACAAACCACATTCCTTCAAAACTTTAAAGATTTTCTTGGAAAGTATATCATCATAGTACCTTCATCTACTTCACAGTATTAATGCCTCATGTTGTAAACATCGATGACTCCAGTGGCCTAAGTGGTTAGAGCATCTGCCTCAAATGCAAGAGGTCCATGGTTCAAGCCTCCTCCGAGTCATACCAAAGACTTGTACAAAAATGGTATTAACAGCTGCCTCGCTTGGCACACAGCAGACATCTTAGTGATATGACTGAAAATTGTTATGGCCATGTTTAAAATCCAAATCACAAACACACACACAGGGTGGAAGTTGGCATACTTAATAAAAATGTGCTTCACTCTTGTCAGTCGTGCTTGCCATGCATACAAATTCCATTTCAATAAGTCTACTTTAATATTGCTTAAATCGGGCTTAAAACATTCCTTTGCTTTTCATACTAGTGGATTAGCACTGCCATATGGAATCAATCTAAGCAAATGGATTTTCATGAAGACCATCAATTGTAATGTTTCCCTCTTCATATCCACCTAAGCATCCATGACTGGCATATCTGGATGGTATCTTCTTGAAATAAATGTTAAGTATAATTCTGGTTAAGGATATGAACAGCCTACTCTTAATGTCTTTCTCGGCTGGTGAACGAGCAGAAGTCAAATTTCTCCCCTATCCAGTATCATCCATTTCAGTATGGAGTTAGTGACTCATCTCAATTGTTTGGCCATCCCCACCCTCCACATATGCATTAAAATTGTCAGACTCCATGAACTAATGTCCAACTGTTTTTATGTTTAGGAATTTTGCAACTGGTAGTGCTATTCTATGCTGCCACAGATAGGATCCACCTCAGCTGGTCCTTCATATGCTTTCTTCAGATTGATCTAATGACCCAGTCACTTAGGTCAGTGAATTTTGTTCTCAAATAACATGGCATTTCATGCATCAGACCTAGAACAGGGGATGCTATGTGGAAGAAATCTGTCTATAAATGAAAATCTGTTTAACTGCCAACTCACTCATTTGGGAGAGACTGCCTTGGTCTTGAACTTTTTGTATCAGTGCCACATCACCGTCCAGACATGGTCTATCCTGGGCTGGCTCGGTGTACTAACCAACTCATTAATGAGGACAGATTAGACTCTGCTCACCAAATGGTCTCAATACACATCAATCTTTCCTTGGTTCTGCACCATGTCAGGTTAGCCATTGATGCATCCAGGGTTCATGCTGGGCTTCGCCAATGCCACAAATGGCAAGAAAACATTTCCTTATTGGCAACAAAACATCTGGCAATCTTCTTGGCTACAGCATTTTTGGCTCTTAAAACTGTATTTACAGTCTTGGGTTTGGAGTGGAGAAATTCAAAGTCACTGTGAAAGGAAGATGCAAACTTGAATATAAAATGAACTGGAATCTGCTGTTAAATAGACAAATCCTTTGGTCATATTGACATACCATGCTAACAGTGTATTGTTATATAGTGTATTGTTATATCATAATCCACTTATGCTGATGTCTGGTCTAATTACTATAGTCACCTGCTGAATCTGAGATTGAACTGTTTTGTCGTGTTTGTTGACAATGGGATATACATCAAACGAGGACTACCACATATGTTGACAATATTACCTTGGCCCCAAGGATGTTGAGACAAGCAGAAAGTATTCTATTATGAAGATGGCAACATTATTTTTAAAATTGGCAATAAAATATTGAGGTTGGTGCTTTTGGGGTGAAAATTATTTTAAAGCCAGTACAATCCTGAGATCTCGTGATCCAGTGGAACCACAAGCTGCTTATCTTTCTTATTCACTATATCTGAATGTAGAGGACTGACCAGTGCATACTTTGGTCAGTTGGGACAGGATTTGGGGATACACCTTCCTGCTGACTGTTCTGGTTTCAAGAGCGTCATTTCGTTTCTTATCTTCCATTCTTTTGGTCAAAAAGGGTGAAGCTGACAGCATCTCTCCTAAAATTGTACATGTGGGACACATTTGGAATTTCTCTTTTTTATGCTGAGATATTTAACCTTCGAATGAAGGTGCTGATGGAATCAATAAAATTAGCACAGTATCTGCTAATGTGCCAATTTAAAACCTCTCCAGTTTAAATCCTTGTGTAAAAGTTTTAAAACATTCGGACTATGTGCTGTCAGTTGTTTTTCTTCTTCACAAACAAAAACAATTTTTTTGGTATTCATCCTAATTCTCATGCCTAGGTTTTGTTCTAGATGGGATTTTCTTTGCAGGAGGAAGCTGCTTTGATTCTTTTGTGAAGATAACAACATAATATATTCAAAGTTTAAGTGAGACATGAAATTAGTAACAAGATGTTTTCAAAGCATTCATGCCATGTAGAACAAAGGGTATGTTGGCTAAAGTGAGTTAAATGGGGTCACTATGGAACAACTATTAAATGGCCTAAAATGTTCAATAAAACGCACTGACAACCAACAGGTAGTCTGTTTCAAAGTGTTTTTGCGTTCTTGGCATTGATGAGAATTGCATACAAATATTTGATAGCTATATCTCTGTAATTTTCATACTAGAAATACAACCAGCATGTCAACATACATAAAAGGGCACCACCTACCTTCCAAAGGTGGAAAGACCATCAAGTTAATTTGTATATTGATGTGTATTGTATTAAAGACTGTGTATTGTGATTTGTATCAGTATGTGGTACAGGTGTATCATTTCACCCCAAGTAAAAGTAGTAACATATATTTAATCTTAGATGAATTTTTTCCTATATTTTTGAGGTCTATGATACACTGACAGGTAAAATGAATTTTTCATATTTCTGTGAGGTTTGGATTTGAGTAAGTATTCTTGGAGAAACATAATGTGTGATAAAAAATTTCCTTTCCTCACCAAAAAAAGACAAGAAAGAAAGAATAAATATAGATTAAAGATTTGGTTAAAATATATTGATAAAAAACTAGGTCAGGATATGTTTGTTTCCCTGTCAACTATTCACAGATTTATGAAATGTGCTTTTGTATGGAGAGATCCCTGTTGGACACATGTTTTGTTGTTGTTGAGAAACATAAATTTCATTTGATCTTCCTAACTTGGGATTTATCGAGTGGATTTATATTTTGTATACATATTTACTTTAGTTCTTAGTAATTTTGGTTATTATTGTAATAATGAGAAACTTTACAAAGTTGTCATCTCCTACACATTTTTAACTCCCTTTTTTGACTGATGTGTCCCTGTTTTGACTGATATAACCATTATTGTTGCTCTATTTACTGTTCTCTGCACAGGATGTTGTGCCATTCCCATTTATTGATTAGCATCATGTTCTTTTCTACCCACATTAAACATATTGAAGCTAATTAAGAGAAACCCTTAAGTATTAGTTTTTATTCTACATATTATGTCATGACCTGGCATGCTCTTAATGTAACTGCATTCTGTATACAATAAGGGCAAACTAATTGACCTACCAATTAGGCTAGTATGGCAAAAGATATGGGCAAACTAGTTGATCTCCCTATGAGGCTAGTATGGCAACAAGTATGGGCAAACTTATTGATTTATTAATTAGGCTAGGCTCACGCTGTATAATTTATCGTAGTAGCTAAGTTATCATCCAAATTACCACAGTATATATTGGGCAAGTCTTTTTTTGCAGTGGACAGATTAGGAAAAAACAGTAGCTAGAATAGATTTTTTCAAATTTTTAATCGCCATCTAGGCAGTTTAGTAACCTATGGATATATTTGCTTCTACAAATATATAGAATTTATTTGATGCCATGCTTGAAAGCATGCATGGAAGTGGAAAAAGTGTTGAATGTCTTTTGTAGGAAGTTTTGTTCGCAGCTAATGAAAAATATTAATGATGCAGAAAACATCTGGAAAAGGATTCAAGGTGACCTCTAGTTTCTTTTTGGTTCCAATAACGAAGGCAAACATTGTCACTGACATTTTTACCTATAATTTCTATATCTACTCTAACTTAACCTCTCTTAGTATGAGAAATAAATAATATATACAAAAATAGTAAAGGTCAGGTTAATAACTGTTTATGCATGTAGTTCGATTTTTAAACTTTTATTTCAGAATTATTTTCAGGGAAAGTAATTAATGTAGATGTGCACAGGTATTGTGGAAGATTTAGATCACAGAATCATATTTTGAGCTTTGCACCATTCATTGATGCGTATATTTAGTGGTCAGTAAACTCTTCAGAGTACTACTTTCCTGCCAATAACTTGATGTGCATTTTTAAGATTTTCCCTTCAAACAGGTATCAGTTTGCAGAGGTGCGATACCTGCGGCCCGAGGAAACCCACAAGGGGAAGCAGCTTCCATCGCGAGTTGAACGATGTGTCATTTTCTTGCCAGATGTTTGGAGTTGCCAAGTGCCTCGCACAGAGTGGGCAGCCCTGCAGTCCACCTACAAAAAACAACTCCAGAAAAAACTGCACCAGATTTCCAACGACGGACGTGAAGAGTCTCAGGCACTGCATATCACTATTTTGTATTTTTGTATCATAATAATAATAATGCATTTTTCCTTTTTCAAGTTAGCAGGATTTCATCTAGTCATTTGACCAGTTTGATCCCAGTCAGGATTGCCTTATATGATCTGTTGTTAATTGATGGTGATCACTCATTACCGTACATGGAAGAAAAAAAAAAGAGTCAGTTCCTGGAAACTACTGCAAAACCATTATCAGATATCACTGAAAGACACAATGCCAGTTACTAAGTCTCTCGACAAATTGTTTTTGCTCATGTTTATATTGGCGTTCATTTATGGAACTATATAGCATATTGATAAACCATCAGGGCTAGTAATGCCAACTTTTCTCATTCTGTTTGCTATTCACTTCAAAAAAGAAGGAAAAAAACAAACCAGAGAAAAAAAAAAGTAAAATGTATCCTTTAAAACTCAATATTTGGTTTGCTTTACCAAACTAATGACTTAGTTATGGCATTGAGTTTTTAATTTTTAACCTTTCTGTTTTATCACTGTAGGAAAAATAAGAACTGACGACTGTGGCACTGAGCTTGACTTTGAGCCTGGAATCAAACAGAGCACCTATATATCTTTGCTTTTTGTCTTCTTTTGTATTGTTCAGGTCTGTAGTTAATCAGGTACAGGAACAATTCCAGAACTGGCTTGCTGTATATTCTAACAGTAGACATAAAGATGATGTCAGGAACCATAAATAGATGCCACATTGAAGTTCAAAATAATGCTGATTTAAATAAAATAAAATAAAGTCTTGTACTGAAATTTCTATTTACACAAAACATATAGAGAAGTATGTAGTAACACAGTATGTACCTCAGTTTTCTCATTCGTTCACTTCTCATCCATGTGAGCCTTAAAAAAAATGAACTGTTTTGTTCTGATTGAACATCTTAAAGTCTTAACCTTCAGTGGTATAGGATGAGTTGCCTAATAAATTAGCTTACTTGGATTAGTAGCATTCTTTTATTATAACAGAAAGACAAAACTATGTAAGAAAAACATTCCAGGATTCACCAGCACTGTCCTTGATAGAGACTGAAAATCAACATAAAATTAAGGAAGTGGACTTATTAATGATATCCTCTATAATCAGGTGTCCTTTATATGGGTGGTGTATAATAGGGCAGATTTCATTCTGATAGCTGGAGGTAATATTTAAGTTGTTTTCTTTCATATGAAGTTTATCCAGGGGAACCATGAATATATTTTGGGTAAGATTCTTGCTGCTGTTGGGCTGCAGAATGACATTAAAATGCAAATATATTTATACTGTTTATATTAAATAGGTATTTTGCATTCAGATGGAAGTGAGCAAAAAGAGATAATATCAAGGGATGGTTTGTCTACTGTGACAGAATAATCACTTTTCTGTATAAATTGTTTTGTGTTCTTAAGTTAATAGTTCAAAGTTGTCAGGAGTTGAGTGTAACAGTATGGGGTTGCACCCATAACTGTCTTGCATCCAATAACTTTCTGGTGTCATCATCATATACACTTTAAGTTAAAAGGTTGTAAAACCTGATTCTCTCATTACAGGAAGAAGAAGAGGGTGTGGAAGATGAAGTTAAAAATGAGCCTACTCATTTTTCTGAGCTGGACCCCAGAACAATGAAGGTGAATTTCTCCAGACAAGCTTGTTACAAAATTCTTTTTACATGTCCAACCATTTCTGATTTGAGTTAAAAGCTGGTTTGCATACATATGATAAAGTAGGAGTGGTGGAAAGGTTGTAGTGATTTAGCAGTCGAAGGTTGGGATGGTCAAATTAAATCCAGTGAAAATAAAAATATTACCTATGTAGATCCACAATTGCCCAAATATAATTAACCCAAATTAAAATCCCTTTTTAAAAAAAAATACAAAATTTTATAGGCATCAAAATTCGTAGTATATAGTTTACCTGTAAATATACATTGATCTAAACTCTTTATATATAAAGTAGATATATTTTGCATTTCTGCATATCCATCTATGGATATGAATATGTTCGACTTGTACATATTGGAGATAATGTGATAAATTTTATCATTTATTCCACTTTCAAAGTCCTGTCTTGATTGAACTTTTAGTATCCGCAAATAAATTAATTTGAGGATAAAATTTGACACTATTTGTTCACTTTTTGTCACCATATAAACTTGGAAGGTAAATTCATGGACACGAGAAGAGCAATCAGAATTTCTGCTTTAGAACCTACAGTTTCAGGTTTTGGAGCCACAGGATTTAAAAGCTGACCTGCAGTTTTCTATATACGGGGCTCAAAGTTTTTTTTATAAAGTATGGCTTGGACTTCCATTTTCAAAATTCAGCTGATAGCTCTGAACAGGTGCACTTCACAACTTGCAAGTTTTCTATGAAGGTCTAGTTTTTAGTGGAGTGTAAAATCCAAACAAAACAGCTTTTATTTTCTGATGTGCAAGTAGTCAAGAAATACATGTGTTGCACAATGCAAGTATATCATACTGGTTGTATCTTGTATATAGGCGTATCTGTATCTTGTATATGGGCAAATCTGTATCTTGTATATTGGCGTATCTGTATCTTGTATATGGGCAAATCTGTATCTTGTATGTGGGCAAATCTGTATCTTGTATATTGGCATATCTGTATCTTGTATATGGGCAAATCTGTATCTTGTATATAGGCATATCAGTATCTTGTATATGGGCAAATCTGTATCTTGTATGTGGGCAAATCTGTATCTTGTATATAGGCATATCTGTATCTTGTATATAGGCATATCTGTATCTTGTATATGGGCAAATCTGTATCTTGTATATGGGCAAATCTGTATCTTGTATATGGGCAAATCTATATCTTGTATATGGGCAAATCTGTATCTTGTATATAGGCATATCTGTATCTTGTATATTGGCATATCTGTATCTTGTATATGGGCATATCTGTATCTTGTATATTGGCAAATCTGTATCTTGTATGTGGGCAAGTTTAGTCTAGAGTTATTTGAGATGTAGAGTGGAGTTCTAAAATGGCTGCTAAGATGGCTGCCAAAGGAAAGAAGTTATCACAGATGCTAGCAGGAGGGTAATGATGGATGATCCTGCTAAGAGAAATTTCTTGTATGAATTGCTAGGCCGAGCACTTCTAATACTACAGAGACTGTCCTAAATTCAAACATGGAGATCCTACATGTTCAACAAGAGAAAGGCATCCTCTTTCCTGAGGCCAGGAAATTTGTTGAAGCCACAGTGCCATTTAATACAGCTTGCAAATCTCATGCTTGCAGAAACTAAAGTGGAGAAGACACCTTCCATAAATACTCTCTGTATGCAGACATTACTTGGCCACCACAGATTCACATTCTTGATGACACCAAAACCTGTGCTAGCCAAACGGACGTCATAATACAATGGAATTGCAGACAGCTTAAGGCAAATACATTCTTTCATTCCACTACTTTCATAAATATGTCTGACACCCTAATAAAATGGAATAGCTGAGTTTTAAAGGCAAATATGTATGAAAACAGTCTTCTGCTTAATGAACATGATCAATTAGTTGTCTTCAAGAAACCATTTTAAAAGAAAACAATTGAGTCAATCTTAAAAGCTTAAACATGTACTGTCCAAGAAATACTGATAAGGCCATTGGATGACTCCTATTAGTCAATCTTGTACTACTTTGCAGACTGTTGCTGTTCATAATACATACAACTCTTTCACATTGTTCATTCATTTCATCTCCCTCCAAGCATTCTAACCAATCAATCTGAACTTGACATATTTTGTTTGCTTAGTGAGTATAACATCAAATGTTAAGGATATTGATGAGAGAGGGAAGAACATAGAAGACTTGTTTCCAAACATAATCTTTTGCTTTTTACTGAAATGTTGTATTTATGCCTCCATCTTATCACTAGAGCCTGCTCATTTGTTGATTTGACTATCTTTAGTCCATCTCTGTTACTTGGCTTCTCTTGTGAAGTTGTTGATGACATCTGTGGTAGGGACCAATATCCAATATATTTTAGAAACAGTATTTCCAGACCTCATGGGCTCAGGTAGAGATGAAAACTGAAGAAGGCATATTAGAAACATTTAAATTCCTGTTAAATGTGATAGCTAATTGTTATAACAGTGAAGTATATCCAATACTCGGTTTTACAAGGATACTTCAGGATGTTGCTGGGAATACAATACTCCAGGATGTTGCTGGGAATACAATACTCCAGGATGTTCCAGGGAATACAATACTCTAGGATGTTGCTGGGAATATAATAATCAAAGGATGTTGTTGGGAATAAAATACTGCAAGATGTTGCTGTGGAATACAATATTCCAGGATGTTGCTGGGAATACAATACTCCAAGGTGTTGCTGGGAATACATTACTACAGTTTACAAAGATACTCTAGGATGTTGCTGGGAATACAATACTGCAAGATGTTGCTGGGAGTACAATACTTTAGGATGTTGCTGGGAATATAATACTCCAGGATGTTGCTTGGAATACAATACTCCAGTTTACGAAGATACTGCAGGATGTTGCTGGGAATACAGTATGCCAGGATCTTGCATGAATACAATATTCCAGTTTACAAAGATACTGCAGGATGTTGCTGGGAATACAATACTCCAGGATATTGCTGGGAATACTAAAAACTTGCCCAACTCCTAAACATGTTGACAAAATATGGTTTCATATTGCATGAAAAGATACCATCAGGAAATAGATCTTTCATCATTTCAGTGCCAATCCAACAGCTGAGAATCTGAGTAAATACGATTCATAATGAGCCAATGCTTATTGTACCTTTAGTAAGAGCAAGAGGAAAATATGGAGATCTTTTGTCTCTGGGTTGAACTCTCTTGTATCCAATTGGTATGGAATATGCTACAAAATATCACTGGCAAAAATAAAAGCAGCTGTATCAGTCATTTAAATAAATATGATGAAATTTTCAAAACCCTACCAAGAAAATCTCAAATACACTGGCCAAACTATTTGTGAAGAACTCCATCCAAGATATTTATTCTGAAACCTTCTGACATGTCAAAAAACTTGAAAGAAAAGATTTCTCTAAATTTAAAATCTGTTAATGCAAAAGATTACAATAAACCTCTATCAGAAGCAGAAATAGATGTTATCAATTATTATCTTTTTAAACACTTACCTGAAATAGCTCTGAATGCACCGCTCTGGTAGCCTAGTGGTTAGAGCGTCTGCTGTGGAAGCAGGCGGTCATGTGTTTGATCCCAGGCAGAGTCATACCAAAGACTTACAAAAATGGTACTAACAGCTGCCTCTCTTGGCTCTCAGCATTAAGAGGTTAGTATTAGGACTGGTCAGCCTGGTGTCAGGATAATATGACTGGGTTGAACATCATACTACATGTCTGCAGCATGATGCCCCAGTGCTAGACATCACTATAAACTGCCTCACTGCAGACATTGTAGCAATATGACTGAAAAATTGTTAAAGCTATGTTAAAAATCCAAATGAAATCAAAAAGCTCAAAATGCACTGTTAAACATTTTGGCAACATGGCAAGGAATGATGATGATCATAACAATGAAAGGATCAAATCATCCTTTCCTGTTATCATTCATATATATAAGTTATATATATATATATATATATATATATATATATATATATATATATATATATATATATATATATATATATATATATATATATATATATATATATATATATATTTAAAGGCTGTATTTACAAAAACCATGGAACAAATGATAAATGATGGACTGCTCTGGTATCTGTAATCCAGCAAACTAATATTAGACATTCAGTTTGGATTCAGAATCACAAGAGTCCATCTTGTCAGCCCTTAAGGATTTACTGGAGAAACGTTTATTTAAAAAAAAACATATTGTTAATGTCATTTTTACTTTAAGAAAGCTTATGACACCACACGAAAGCAGAGTATAGTGAACAATTTATTTAACCTGGGTTCAAGCAGTCACCCACCAAGCACTATCTCTGATTTATGAATGATAGAAAATACAGAGTTCATAGAGGCAGTACCCTTCTGAAATATATGCTCATGAGTCTGGTGTACCTCAGGGCAGCATATTGTCTGTCACCCTATTCAGCATCAGATCTAACAGCATAGTGAAACGCCTTAATCCTGAAACTCACTGCTTGTTGTATATTGACCACTGTTTGATACACTTGTACAAATCATTAGTAATATCAAAACATTATAGTTGATTGTGTACAGATCATCTTGTAATTTTAAATGCAGATGCTTCATCCGATACACAGTTGGGGATTTGGATTTTGCCTGGGTGCATTTAGAACTTCCCTTTTCGACAGCCAGCATATTGAGACAAAATCACATAATCTCAGATGAACAAGATTAGCTCTTACATATGATACCAAACTGTCCTCTAATCCAAATAACCCCACATATTATTTGTTGTTTAAGTCAAATAACATACTTGTACATTCAGAAAGCAAACTTTTTTCCAATTATTGGAAAACAAATTCGTCCTCACTTTTAAAAACAGTGTTGGAAATATTGCAGAATTCTTTATTCTCTGATCATCACTGTCATTATCAAAATCTTCCAAAAAAATATTTGACCTTTGTAAACTTAAAAAGTCTAAAGTAAATTGTGACCTTTTTCATAGTAAATTTAAATGAAATTAGAACATCCTGTACTTGCCATTTGTGCCAGTATACAGTTTGAAATGTGGAGACAAAGTTAGAATTGCTTTTGAATCACCAGATGGCACCATCTTTAATCAAATTATGAAATAAGCCTCAGATTTTGTTACTGCAGGAATTGCAGTTTTATTAAAAGCTTTGAATTAATTACATTGAAACCTCTCAATAAACAAATAGCATTTTTCTTATTCACTTTCCACATTGAAAGCCTTATAGAATTTTAATTCATCAACTTGTTAATATCCCAGATATTATAGAGACATTTTCTGTTTTCAATGTCTGTTGGCTACCTGGTCACATCCCTCAGAGAGAGTAATGAAAGAGCAGAAAATGCAGTGAAAGCTGCCATAAAGCTACCTATTTCAGACTAAAAACTGACTAAAAATATTACATTATGTTCATTATACATGGCAAAACCTGTGGAATGAAAACTCAACAAACTTGAGAACACCAGCCAACTATTGGAGATTAGCATCCCTCATGTAGAACAAATTGGAGGGATGAGATTATATGGTTCCAATTGCATATCAGACAGGCATTCCAGATTCATGTATACCCTAAAATCGTTGAACCTTGACCAGAAATGTATATGCAGTTAGTTCCACTGACAATGGAGCTCATTCTTTTTTAATGTTCAAATTAACAAAAATATTTTAACAGGAACTGATGGCAAAAGTTGTGTCAAGGAGTACCACCAGAGAAAATCTTGGAACCTTTCAGGGAATGCAGTTTATAGTATAAATTTTAATCATGTTTTAAGGATTTTACATGTGTTTCCTTCATCTGTAATTCTTAATACAGCTAAAAAAACTTTAACATCTTTACATTTTGTGGGCCCCAAGTGGCCGAGTGGACTAGAGCGCTTTCCATTACAGATCACTGCCATCTCACCTCTGTCTGCATGGGTTCGAGTCAAAAATTTGGCTAATGAAGTTATGTGAGAAAGCTTGCCAGTAGCTTCTCGTGGGTCGGTGGTTCTTTCCGGGGTTTTTCCCAGGTTCTTCCTCCACCAATAATACTGGCTGCCATATATAGCCTATCGTGTGCTGAAAAATGGCGTAAAGCTCTTCAACAACAACAACTTTACATTTTGTATTTTATATTGTATTTAATTTTAAATTTTTAGGGAAGGGTTTGTGAGTGTGTGATTTGGATTTTTAAAGTAGCTTTTAAAAAAATTAAATCATAGCACTACTATGTCTGCAGTGAGGCAGTTTATAGTGATGCCTACCACTGGGGCATCATGACGCAGACATGTAGCATGATGTCCCACCCAGTCAGATTATCCTGAGACCAGGTCAACCAGTCCTAACATGAACCTCTTAATGCTGAGTGCCAAGTGAGGCAGCTGTTAGTACCATTTTTATGTCTTTGGTATGGCTTGGCTGGGGAATGAACCTCCTGCATCCACCAGAGCAGTTTAGGGAAGCATTTAACTTTATACATTTTTGTAAATTCATTTGACACATCACAGCCACTTTTGTGCTGAAGTGTCATACAACACTTATTACATATATACATATGCATACATGTGAACATACATACCTTTATACAGACATTATAGAAATTGTGTCAGGCATTGATGGAGTTAAGCGTCAAACCCTGTTTGTTTCTTTCAGATACTGGATTTGAGAAGAGAGTTGGAATCTAGAAACTTGAGTTCCAAAGGGCTGAAATCTCAGCTTATAGCCCGTTTAACAAAGAGTCTGAAGTCAGAGCAGGAAAAAGAAGCAGAGGAGGAGAATATGGAAGCTGTTAGTAATTGGATCCTTTCAGTCATTGTTGTCTAGTATAACATTATAATCTCTCCCACTCAGGATGTGTTATTCTTCTAACACTTTTTGGTGGGGGAAACCCATGCATGGTCAGGCTCAAATAATTGTATAGAGATGTAAACTTGGTGGTAAAAATGCAATCTGGAGAAAAGAGTACTTTACATAAATGTATCTGTCTTTAGAGAATGGCTTTGATGTAAAGTACGATTTCATATCAATTACAAAAGAAAAGCTCCTTTGATTTATTTTCTGCAGAGATGGTGAACAAGGTTGATTATAACTACTTCAAGAGGCAACTTATTTTTTGTTGTTGACACAATGTTGAAGAAAGAATATGGTAGCATACTTGAGTCACCATCCTTATTCAGTTTCGTATACATTAACAGATACTGCCAGGTAACACAATTGCATGAATCATAAAAAATGTAGAAATTCATAGAAATTCACACACTTGGAAACCAGTGATGTGTGAAAACTCTCACAAGCTAGCTTAAAGTCATGCATATGAAAATGCCCTCTGTGCAGTATACAATTTTTATTCAGACATTCACCCTTACAGAACTTGTAGTGAGATAAGTCATGCTGGTGGAGGTTGTCATGCTGGTAGAGGTGACATATCTTTTTCATAACTGTTTACAAATATGGTTTCTTTGGCATGAGATGAATGGGTACATTGGGGAACAAGCATTCTGTTGTAATTTGAACCTTGTATCATTGAAGTTTGACAGATGCATTTATAACCCAAAATGGCGGATTCCCAGTTTGGTTCATCTTTAGGTGATGATTTCGTTTAGCAAATACTGGTTGATGATATTAATGAAGGCAGTTTATTTTTAAAGTTATGAAGTATTGGAACTGAGAAAGTGTTAATGGAGATACCAGTAAGTGATTTTGAACCAGAAAATGGTGTTTAATACAAGTCCAATGCACATGCTAGAATGACAAAAACTAGTGGCATGCCAGTCAACACCCCTTTTCATCGGTATTTGGAAATTAAATGCAAAAAGAAAGAATAACAAGCCAGATTAAAAAAGTTTAAAGTAGAATGCAATTTTCATTTATTTTTCAAACAATGTAGCCCTACAGTTTCTTGTGCTACATAACCAAAACCCTTTAAGGGTTACAATAAATTGAATAAGAATCTAAAAATGAAATTTGGAGGTAAAGATATTTTTTGATCAATTAATACTATCTGAACAATCAGACATTTGCATTAAACTCAAATACAGTATCATGGAACAGATAGTAAAGCTAGTAAAGTAGTCAGTAAAGCACCGATTCAAGCAAGTGAAACTTTTTAGTGAAAAATCTTATTTTGGAGCAGAGAGATCTATAAGACAATGCCTATGAGCAGTGGACAATTGTATGTAACAACCATAAGGAATGATTTCTAAACTTGTTCCAGTTGTCTAAGCTAGCTTTGTATATGCCGCCTCAGACAGCAGACTGTGAAAGGTGGTTCTCAGTACTGAACATTTGCATTAAACTCAAATACAGTATCATGGAACAGATAGTAAAGCTAGTAAAGTAGTCAGTAAAGCACCGATTCAAGCAAGTGAAACTTTTTAGTGAAAAATCTTATTTTGGAGCAGAGAGATCTATAAGACAATGCCTATGAGCAGTGGACAATTGTATGTAACAACCATAAGGAATGATTTCTAAACTTGTTCCAGTTGTCTAAGCTAGCTTTGTATATGCCGCCTCAGACAGCAGACTGTGAAAGGTGGTTCTAAGTACTGAACAATATTCATACACATATAAAGAACATATTAAGCTCAGAAAATCAACTGATGCATATACAACAAGAGGCAACATCTTCAGAAGATTTTGATTTCAATAGGGCTCTAACAGAGTGGAGCATGAAGAAAGAGATATTGATATTGAAGTTCTGGATAAATAATGAACTATGACTATTTCCTCTTCTCCCTCCTTTTTTGCTCAACTACCCACATATTTTAGGCAAGCGGGTGGGTGCTCCCCATTGAGGTAAAATCATGGCATTATCTCTGCATTATTGGGTTCCCTATCAGCACATGGACTGTAAAACTACAATCAAGTCATGGTTATGATTGACTCTTCTTCAGAAATGATGGACTAAATTTTAGATGACCCAAATGTTTAATGCAGCAGTATTTAGTTCATGTAGTCCATGAACTCTGATGAGCTTCATCAGTTTAATTACTGTGGAGGTTCCAAGCAAGTTTGTTACGACAACATTTTCCAATCCAGCATTTAGTATTGAACCTTTGAAAGTACAATTCATGTTTTTTTCTCCAGGAGGAGGCAGTTGCTGAGAAGGGGTCTCAGGAAGCCGAGGAGCTGGATGAAGAGAAGAAGAGAGAAGTATTTTTTTTAGTGAAATGTGCATCTCAGATTAGAAAAGAATGGATAAGGAGAAATTATTTTAACTCATTAGGTGTTGGAAATTTGAAGAGTGGAATTTAGAAGACTCGGCAGTATAAATTTGTTTACCCTGCTATGGGGGGGGGGGACATTTTGGTTTTATGCTGTTCCTCCATCTGCTTGTACATCCATCTGTGACACAATGTAAGGAAGATATCTAAAAACTATTAGGTCAAAATTGGAAATTTACTTTGTAGCTACCTTGAGTGATTTCTGATGACTAGGACCTTAAGTTTCCTTCAGATATGCTCCCCAGTCACATTACATAAGGAATATTAGCCTGCTTTAGGAGTATTAGGCTGCTTTAGGAATATTAGCCTGCTTTAGGAGTCTTAACCTGCTACTTTACAAATCCAGCCCTACTAAAGGACACAATTTTCTGTTCCTGTCTGTCTTATATAGACGACCATTATCTTCCCTTGCCACTTCCATGTGTTGCTAGTTTTTAGCTTCTCTGCTGATAACATCATACATTTTAGCTCCGATAACCAGTAAGCCGAGCCAGTTTAGTGTACACACTGGATCAGCCAACTGTCCTTCTGGATTTATTGTGTAGGAGAATTCTTCTGCAGGTTCTATACATTATTTTTACAATTTCTGCCAAATTTGAGTGATTTTGTCACCGTTATGGACTTTGTCTATTTAAGACACGCTGTATTTGACCTCATGTTATCATGACTTTACCCCATTAGTAATGGAGATAGTATTGGCAAGTTAATAAGATGCTTATGCTTTGTTTTCTTTTCTTGTGTTGTTTTATTAGAAGTGTTAACTAAATGCATCTCTGCATAAGTTCAAAGAATAGACTAGAGGGCATCTAAAATGTGAGGCTATTTTCACTTTTTCAGTTAGTAACAGGAGTGATAGCATCTAAAATGTGACACTTTTAGCTTTTCCCATTAGTAACAAGAGTGATATTTGCAAGTTTGTCATATACTGAATTACTAATTTATGCTTTGTTTTCTCGTTTTGTGTCATTTCTGTGGTAATGTCATTCAAATGTGTAAAATGCAAATAGTTCAAAGCAAAGAATACAACCATGACTCTGGTATTGTACATACTTTATTGATGTCATGCAGCATATGTAATATGTGGTGGGAAGAAGTTTGGACCATAGAAGTCCAGAAGTCAGCTAAAGGGAAGGAAGGAAGGAATAAGTCTAGGAAAGATAATGTTGACATCCTCAGTATACATCCCAAGTCGGCTTTCATTGCAAGCCTTGTCAGGGATGCTGGGGTCCTCCCTCCAGCAAAAGTTTATTGCTTGCAGCTGTCAGCCACAGTAACAAAAGTTTTCAATATACATGTGTATTTCAGACCAGTTGTCTTCATTTAATCAAAATTTCCATTTGTTCTGGTCACTGACGACAGGTCATCTCTTAAAATTTCATTTGTATGCCAAATTTCAAATTTATTTTCAGTCCACCACCACCACTTATCTAAACATCTGCTTATGTCAACAATATTACCATGGTCCCGAGGATGAGGAGATAAACAGATAGCACTGTATTATGAAAATGGTGACAAAATATTGAGGTTGTTGATTTTTTTTTGCGGCAACTTTTTTAAACCCAGGGCCATCATTGCAGTTCAGGTCATGAATTTGATTAAGTGTGGACATTTGACACAGCAGTAAACAAGCTCTACTCAACCAGATACATATAAAAACCTTAGTGATCATTATATGCTAGGATTCACAATTTAGAGAATCTGTTCATTGTATGGCCTAATTTGGACCTGCTTTTGCTCCCTCACTATGTTGGCAGCCAGACAAAAGAATGGGTGGTCTGTCCCCTCATACACTTTGGTCCCCTGTTTCATCTGCCAATGACCAGCCAGCTTGTACAATTTGACTCTACATCTTACTGAAATGTAGTCAAATCTGTAAACTGGTATGACCACGCTTGATCTGGATCTTGTTATATTAGGTTCATTGGAGTTGGTAACAGAACCAGTGTGACTTTTATATCAACTTAGCTAAAAAAGTAAACATATTTTAATGCGAAAAATGGTGAAGCAGGTGCTTATAACAATTTCTAGAAATCTGACAAACAAAAACACTTTAAAGATGAAAAGGACAGTAAGCCTAATAAAAGTGTGACTTTTATGATATCGACTTAGCTAAAAAAGTAAACATATTTTAATGCGAAATGGTGAAGCAGGTGCTTATAACAATTTCTAGAAATCTTACAAACAAAAACACTTTAAAGATGAAAAGGACAGTAAGCCTAATAAAAGAGTGTTTTAATGGGTGACTTTTTTAGTGATGGACCATAAGAAACTCTTTCTGAACTCCCAAATGAGATGACTTGTCAACAACTGTGTCCAGTTATGCCCATTTATTATGCTAACAAGCATTTTGTCATCTGAAATCTATCTTATTCATACCATGTTTGATTGCCCAAGCCATAGCCATAATAAGAGGTTTTACAATGTATGTCTTTGTCTAGGAGGAAGAGAAAAAGAAAAGGATAGAGAAGGAGAAGGTGACATGGAAAAGAAGGTATACACTGCCAGAGAACCCTTGTATTTTGGTACATCCCAATGCTCATGCCAAGAATGGCAAGTTTGACTGCTCTATCATGTCACTTAGTGTTCTACTTGATTACAGACCTGAAGACAACAAGGAGCACTCTTTTGAGGTATGCATGTCTGGTTAGAGATTCATTATATCAAAGGCAATTTTGGGGGTGTTGAAATGTCCCAACTTTGGAACTTGTGTCGTTTGTATGTCAGGATTTGTTTATTTGTTAATTATACCTCCATGAAAACAGTTCATTGTAATGTTTTTTGTTTCTGTGCAAGTCATCAAAAGAAAATGATTACCTTAATATTTTTCAAAGTTGCTTACTTTTTTATACATGCATTGTATATAAAAGTCAATTTGTACATGAATTCACAGCATTTAATAATTTGTTTCCTCACAACCACATTCCTCCATCCTTGGGATACTCCTCCAATTAGAATTGTGTAACAGAAATCTGGTAAAAATAATAAGTCCTAGAGGCCAACATGTTGTGAAACAAGAAAGCATTACTAATTTTAATTTCTAACCGTTGGCATGAGCAAGAAATTGACATATTGGTGTTGCTCAATCTTCTTTCATTTATTTTCCTTAAATTTGTTACTGACACGACTAGTAATTTATTACACTCTAATATCATTCAGATATTAGAGTGTAATAAATTACTAGTCGTGTCAGTAACAAATTTAAGGAAAATAAATGAAAGAAGATTGAGCAACACACTGTTTTCAAGAGGATGTAAGTGGGACTGAAAACTATTACAGGTGTCCCTGTTTGCTGAGCTGTTCAATGAGATGTTAACCAGAGACTTTGCCTTCTATATCTACAAAAGTCTATGTGCAGTCCCAGAGAAACCCAAAGAGGAAGTGAAAAAGGACCGTGAGAAGGAGAAATCTAAGGATAGTGAGAAGGAGAAAGATGATGAGCTTGCAAAAGATAGTAAGCATGAAAAAGAGGAGGATAAGGTAAGTTGATTTGGTTTTGTAATCCTTGTAAGTCAGCATTCATCATATTGTAATACTGTTTGGTGCGTAAAATGCCTCATATTTAGATGTTGTTTTGATGGACAAGTATATTTAATTTCATTTGTAATATATTATAGCCTATTAGCAAAAGATTTCAAGGTTTAACTTCTTATTGTCTTCTAGTCATGATACCTCTACAGCCTTTAATTATATTTAGAGTTTATGTGGTGTGTAAACCAAAGAATAGATGTAGAAGTGCTCATTGAGAGTTTCATCATTTTGTTTCTCTCTCTCTATCTTTGACAAAGTTACGATCATCAATGGAAACATTTTAGTGTTTGTGTTTTCTTGCCGAGTTGATATCACAGTGGTCATTAGACATATTATCAAGTTTTCATTATAGATTTACATGTGTACTGTGAATGTTTTTTTAAAATTATTGATGGTATGTCGTAATGTGCTGTGACTGCTGTCAATTAAGTTGTGAACTTTTTGTTTTGATAACAGTCATTTAATGTTGCATCAAGATTTTGTTTGTTACTCGCAGTAGTTGTTTTAATATAACCCAGACTTCTTGTTTACACCATGAGCACAGTGTTGCACACACTTCTGTTGCTATTAACTTAGTACAGATGCTTTTTCTGAATCATTTATGGAGCTTGTGAAGCTGAAAATGTAGATCGATCTGCCAATAATTGAAAATAAACTTAATAAACAAAAGTTTGCATTCATTAATTGTTTAATTAATTAATTAACTTGGCCATCCTACTGTAGATGGTAACCACAGAATGAAGGTTTTAATGAAAATAGGGTTTTTTCTCAGGAATCATGTGCAAAGAAAACGAAAATTGATGAAAAGGAAAATCAGGATTCTGAAAAAAAGGTTTGTAAAATAAAATCTTCTATCTTTCAATATGCCTTCAACAAAAATTAATCAAATCCTTTCACTTTCAACTTGGGCACAGCTAATGTGTAATGTAAGAAATCTTGCAGTCGGCTTTCCATGGGTAGTACTTCTTACCAGGTATTTACCTTGGTTCTCCTTTCACTAGGTGCCATGTATAGCCTATCATGTGTGGATAAATGGCATTAAATATGCAAGAACAACAACAACATCTCTTTCAACTTTTTATGTGTATATTATCTATTTTAAACAAAAAAGTTTTTTTTTGTTGTCCTTAGGAATTAAGTGCAAAGAAAAAGAAAATCGATGAAAAGGAGAAGCAGGATTCTGAGAAAAAGGTTTGTAAGCAGATTCTTTGGTTTTTCAGTAGACCATCAAGCTAGAATAATCATGTCCTTTTGCTTTCAATTTTTCTTAGTAAGCTGATAAACAGTTTTACCTTTAAAGCATGCTAACAAAAAAGTACTGAGGCATGAAAATAGCTCTTAACAAATACTTAATCTTCAATGGAGAAAACAGGGACATTACACAGAAGTCAAGAAGTGGAATTTTATTTGTTTTCATTAGTCCGATGGAGTTTTAAAGTTTTTGTAAGGAATCAGTTAAGAGATGTGCAATGCTAGAATTAGTATGTAATCATGAAGAAACTGCCAGAGCCAAGACAACTCTCCATACTCATTTGTAAGTCAAGTCTAACTGCAAACAACATAGATATTGATCTGCCATTGCATACTGTGCTGGGAGATCTGAGTCTGAGTTATTTGTTCAAATACAACTATCATATATAATGTACATAAACGGAGTCAATTTTTCCACTTATAGGTTTCATTTTGGAAAATTTGATTACACATACCATTAAATTGCTTTGATTCACTGTATTTCACTCCTTCTCCATCAAAGTTTCTCTAAAGATTATTGTATAAGTTCCTCAAGAAATACTAAATGGCAAATTCAATGATAATGTACATCATCATTTTTAGATGCAGTCACCAAATGTGTTGAACTCTACAAACATAAACAGAGAAGCGACAATTTCATTTGTAAGCAAAGCCTGTTAAACACAGCTGGAAAAAAATCCAGCACACAAGTAAAAAAATTTGGAGTAATTAAATAACTTCCTATATATCTTACTCTATCTCAATCTCATTCATAGTTGAACATCTATACAGGAGATGAATGAAAATGCATGTGACTTCCTGTTCACATGACTGAACCTTGATTCTCTTGCGCTATTAATAGTTAAATCCAATATCAACTTTATGGACCCAGTCTGATACTGAACTGCCATTGTAAAAGTCCATAGCGATCGATAATTTTTGTCTGGAAATTTTGTTATGACAATTATTGTGCAGATCACTAAAAAATCACAATCGAATGAACTTTGTTTATACTATATTACAATTAAATTTTAAAACTAAAATTGATTTATTTATATCAGTAAATGTGCTTACATGACTCGTGTGACTTTTTCTATAATTTGTCCTACTGATTACTATTAACAATTGGCATAGATCCAGTCTGTAGACTCTTTCTAGGGGTTCTGTATATATATATATACTGGTAGCCAAAATTTCAACTTAGATATTCTCTGTTGATTTTATAACCAATAGATAGATCTTTATCAAACTAAAAGAAAGAAAAAAAGATTATATGTCTACCTCATCTGGTTAAAAAAATTATGGGTAAAAATCTTCTTCATAAAATGCCATGATTTTCTTAAAAATTGTCAAATTGCATAAATGGCCAAATTAAGTACTTGATATTATTGGAACTAACTGCAGTTTAAGTCTGTAACTTTTCAGATTTCTTACATTCTATACAGAGACTTTGTTCAATTTTTTTGGGAACTCATATCTCTGAAATAACGATGTAGCAAACCTCCAAAATTAATGATCTTCACCGAATTGGTCAATGGGAAGTACAGCTGCAAATATACAAAAGTCAATATCTTGGCCATTTATTTATCAATTTTTAAAATTTAAAGTGTATTGTGTTCAGATTGCTGTAAACTAATGATTCTATATTCTGAGGATTTAAAACACTTTTTATTTTTAACATCTCCCCACCCCCTGGGCAGAACTCGCATGATGTCAATATACATGCACGCAAAAAGGTAAAATCTGCACTGTGCAGAAGAGCACAAGCAATAACAATATTAATTTGCTCCAGCAGCAGCTCTCAGCACATGATCTATCCTTCTGCAAATTTGTATTCCTAAGATCATCTTGACATGAGGCTGAGCAAATCTTTTCAAAAAGTTCTTGAATTTGATCAGAAGTGACAGGAAATTTACTTTTAAGCAGATGGAGCTGGATCAAAAACTTATAGCTGATGACATCTTGCTCTTGATGCTCAAGGGCTATTTTTCTCCTTTTGCCTTTTTTAATCAACCATCTAGACATACAGTGGAAGTCCTCGTTCTCTGTAAAAGTGCAAAACAGCACAGTTAATAATTTATAAGACCAGTGCAATATTTGGGAAACTGAATTTTGTTTTTCCACAGTTTGAAACTTAAATATTGTTAAATTATTAATCAAAATTGTACATTATTTATTTTTGTATATTATAGATTGAGCTCTTCAGGTCATAGAAATATAAATGTTTTAACTTTGTGAGCACATTTTGTTGTTTTGTTTGACCAGGAAATGTTTTGATATGTTTATACATGACACCAAATGACATTGATTGGGAGGATGGAAATGTGTTTCTTTTTACATTTACATAGCAAAGAAACAGACAAGCACACAGAGATTAATTACTGTTGGTGCATGATAATTAATTTCCCAGAGATACCAACTAAAAATAACAAGGAAACTTTGACCAAGAAATATTTAGATACAGACAGAATATAGAATATATAACATCGTAAGAGAGAAACCATCTTCCGGTTTATAAAGGTCCAATAAATGTGAGGAAATGAGCAAAGAAACAAGCACTACACAAAATATTTATGAACAGAATGATTAATTATTCACTCATTTTACTAATTCATCGAATCAATATAGGTAGTTGTTATTTATTAAAATTAAATCATTCTCGCAACCTTGGAATGCAAGATAGGTTAACACATGGCAATTGTAAACTTCCGGTCACAGTATACACACACAGTTTATCGACGATTATCTTATGAAATCCATTAAAATTAAAATAAAGAAATGCATAGAAATATTCATAAATGTTTGGAAAGGCAAGAAAAACAATATTTACCAATGTGCTGTTGCAATTTCTCACAAACGAGACCAAAATCTGTATCACGTGTTGATGTGAAGTCGGCCATTTAATTCAGAATCACCTCAAAGTGCATGACTTGAAATATTTGAATATGACCTTGTGGTTTACACGCTTTCGATTGGCTGCCTTTAATGTGATCTCGAAGCCATGCATATCGTTAAATTCAGCGAAAATTGGTATTTCCAGTGCATACAGGTATTATATATTAATGTTTTTAAAAATGGCAGAGATATTTAGCCGGAAAAATGAACCTATTTTTTGAATGCTTACCAAGAAAATTTAATTTAAGCACATACATTTCAAACTTATATGAAAATAAAGACCGTTCACTGCTCTTCAATGTGGTGCTATTTTTAGGTCTTGACCCGGTGACTTTGGAGTTTAAATGGAATTTCCCTAGTGAGTGCAATATCTCTTGCTTTCACTGAGGCATTTTGAGTGGACCAAATTGTGCCCAACAGTGAAACTGTTGGCTTTTTACATGCAAATTACAATTCATTCACTTATTTTCATCAACAAACCAAACAAACAGTTAAAAAGAGCAAGAAATGAACTTTATTTCAGCATAAATTGTAATATTGCTGGTTCATCTAACAATGATGATATGGCTAGTAGAAGATGATTGTTTTTATGGAGCTCTGTCGAAAGTGCTACACATCTAAAGGGAGGCTGCCAGTACATACTGTATAGATTGTTCCACTGATTAATCCTAACAATTAGCATAGATCCAGTCTATAGATTCAGGCTGCAGGTCTGTATAGATTGTTCTACTAATTAATCCTAACAAACTGCATATAGACAGTCTGTAGACTGAGTCTATGGTCTTTATGGTTTTTTCTACTGATTATTCCTAACAAACTGCATAGAGCCAGTCTATAGATTCAGTCTATGAGTTTACGTAATTTACAGTACAACTTGCCTTTAGAAACGAGTATATAACATACTCAACTGCATAGTATTTTCTGTACAATCAAAATTCTTCTCTTGATCTTAAACCTCTAAGAAGGTACCAGGAGTCAGATTGGAGACTACTCTATCTACCACCAACTTTGTGCTTTTATTAACAGTTTTACAATTTTTTGTCATACCAGAGGCTACTTCTTGCATTAGGGTGTTGCCCCACAAGGTTGAACACCGTATAAAGATTTTATTTTTGTGCCACTTTTCTTGGTGTAAGTGGCAACAAACAATGCTTTTCAAGCTCTTGTACAAGCCAATGTTAAAATCTTTGTTTATGTACATGGCTCAGTAGTAAACAACTGAAAGGTTGTAATCCAGTCAAAGAAAGGCAAGAATGTGTTTGATGGAACTCGTTATCTGTAAATTTTGTAACATACATCATGGAGTCATTTTCTGTCAAATATCAAGCGAGGTGAATGTTGCATTGCTAATTTTAGGAGATCAAAGAGAAGAAGAAAGATGGTTCCAAAGATGGATCCTTCAAAAAGGACACAGATGAAGAAGACGAAGTCAATGAGGTGTGAGCTCTATATATGAAAATAAGAAAACTTTCTTTTCTATTTGTTAATGATATTTTTTCTATGATCTAATTGGCCCAATTCTGCTTCAGTTCTCTTCAATTCAGTATTTATGAATGGAAGTACAATTCAAACGTGTACTGAACTTTTTCAGTATATAATGGCTGTTTTCAGTTGTATAAAATTGCTGATGTTGGTCTTCAGAAAAGGAAAAAAAAATAACGTAAGATATAACGCCGTAACATGTTTATAATCATCACATTTATTAAACAGAAGACAAGAGAAAAACAACAAAGAAAAATGTGTAGTAAGTTTTTATTGTCATTCATATCATCATACTTCAAGCAAAAAACAATCCCTATGCTTTTGAGTAGTGCTGGAATATTGTGATACAGTCCATCTGAATACACATTTGTACATGTTTGTATAATTTCCTACAATGTATCCTACACCATTAGAACTAGACACATGAAACTTGGGTCCTTTTTGTCCTTTTAAATAATCTATTTATAGAATTTTAACATCTTTACCTTTTATCTTGTAGGACTTCATATTTACATTTATTTGGAAGGGTTTATCTTCCAAAAGGTGTCTTTTTGTTGATGCAATTATTTATATGTAAATTTTTAAAACTTTTCATTACATGACATAGCCAATATTAAGATTAAATAATCATAGTAGGGTATTTATCGATGTGTAAATTTTACCTTACAACTCACAAAATAAATAAAGTCAACAAGACTTTAAAGTTAAGTTTGGGTTTGATTAGGTAACAATTTAAACATTGATAAAAACCAAACCATGATCATTTAATCTTTATAATTCCACATTGATAAATACCAAACCATGATCATTTAATCTTTATAATTCCAGTTTACTTCATTTCTGTCATCATATCAACATATTTCATCAACAAAGCATTTACTTTAATGTAACTAAGTTTTCTTTCATTAACCTCTTAACTGCAACATAATTTGTATCTCGATCTTCACTAGCCATGAGTTGTCAATTCTCTGCATAGAAATACAGGGTGGAATGTGAGAGCAGGTCATTTAAGTGGTGTAAGAAACTTGTTAAGGTCATTTTTAAAAACAAATTGTTGCTGTTTAAACCAGGCTATTTCATTTTTACCCCATCATTATGCTTGCATATGGCATGTGTTGTTATAGCATTCATGGTTCATGCTTTCTATGCATTTAAATGTTTTGAAAGCAATCTCGTGCCCACCATTATTGAAATCCCTTTCTAATCATATGGCCCTGACCTTTAATAACAGCTGGTGGAACATATCGTTGAGCTAAATGCAATAATTTCTGAAGATTGGCTTGTAAAGCTTGCCATATGCTTTTTTGGGTATAAATAAAGATTCACATAAAATTTCCCAGAAACTGGAAACTAAATTGAATCCACAGAATTTGCTGATGTGTATTAAAAAAATCCTTATCAGTATCACATGACCATTTTCATCCAATCAGATTGCAGAAAACTCAGTCATTTCATAATAATTGGAATTATTAAACTGCCATGCCATTACACCTTATACCAGCCTATCTATAGGTGTAAATTAATCCAAAAACTTTGAAAATTATGTCTGATGGAGAGGGGCAGTTAGTGATAACTTTTCATAAATTTCAAATAGCTCCTGAGTTTTGTGTCTCATATGTCTTGGCAGTGCTCAAAGAAAATTTTTCAAACACAGGCCTTGGGCAAGAAACTTTCAAAAAGAATCACTTGTCCTTACTATAACTGCATTTGCCCTGACTCCAGTGTGCATGAAAGGGCTCAGTTTTTACTATAAAATGATCTACCTTAAATATAAAAAAAGTAAATAAAATGTTAACATAACTTGAGTTCTTATTTTCCTCTCAAAATGTTTCACATAAAGCAACTTTGTCCTCTAGATTCTGATGTCAGCCATCATTCATTCGCTCTATTAGTGTCCATTTTATTTGCTTAGTCTGTAGTATTGATAATTATTAGTATGAGAAATTTGTCTTGCTTTATACAGTATCTCGGTATTTATACTTTTGATGTTCATGAAACTTAATCCTCATTCACATTCTGCTGTGGAAGCACTCACAAGTTTCCAAGAACTTGATAATTTCACCATTTTCAGATGTGGAATTTCTGATGATTGTGGCATATGCCCTTCTTTTGGGATCTCAGAATTTTTTTAAAATAATTTTTTAAAAAGTTTTTTGCCTTTATCTTCAAGTTCATGTATATTATATTATATATCTTTGGCATCACGGATCTGTAGCAGAGGGTGGGGAAAGCAGGTCCAACAGCTGCTGAACTTCATCTCACCCATGTCTTGACAGTTTACATCACGATGAGAGAAAAAATTAGAATCCATCTTATATATAAACACCCACAGCTATGGTATTGTGCATCATGGCTGCCAAACAAAATTTTGCAAGTTTGAAGCATGCTGTGGTATCTCAATTTTTTAAAACTTTTATATTTTTTGTTAAGACTTTATTTTAATCTTCCTCCAAACTTTTTTCATTTTTATTTTTTTACAATTTTTTTTTTATTTCCCCTAAGGCGGGCAATTAACCTAGTATATCAATAGATCTTTTAACTGAATGGCTAAAATATGTTTAACTATCTCTGATACTTTTAATGTGAAAAACATTGTCTTGGACTATTTTAGAAAAGTCGCCAATCCCATAGCTGTTTAATTGTCATGCAGTCTTATAGGTGCCACTCGGTATATTTAACAAGTATTACACTAGTGTGAGCATGAGCACTAACTATAGGAAACTCATGAAATTTCCTTGCATAGGTCATGTTCTTTGCTTTTTACAAATATGGTAAGTAGACAATTTTCATAAGTATAATGTACCTACATGTGGATAAATATTAATAATTTACTAAGACTTTCAACTTCTAAAAAATGCCATATTTTGTCATATATTTTGTTATATATATTCACATCATGTGATCAAAATGTCTCAGGCAAATTAAATTGATTTTTAAAAAAACATTTTAATACCCCAACAGGCATCTCATTTAGAAAATGGATTGGGCCTGATCAGGATTTAGAGGTGTTCAGGCATCAGGATAAACATCTTTTGGGGCGCTCTTGAAAATCAGCATGTATAATTAATGACCCAGATGATAATACATGTCAGACTGAGACCACTGGATTATACCCTGGGTTTTATTTTAAGTCATAAAATAGAAGTTATTGAGGTCCCCACTCTATAACAATATATACACATGGGGACATGAATAGGAGGATTTATACATGTAGCTGATATTCATCCCAACACCAAGAGACTTACCCCTTAGCAATAACATGGAAACTGGAGATTCCCATCATATATATATATATATATATATATATATATATATATATATATATATATATATATATATATATATATATATATATATATGAGAGAGAGAGAGAGAGACACTCTTGCATGAAATAGACCAATTGCTACAATAAACTAAAGCTGACTCAAGAAAAAATATATCCCATCCCAAAGAGACTTTGCTTTTGGGTCATGATTTGCAATTTATTAAGATCCTCACCATACTACAAAAAATACTTGCTAGATATTTAAAAAATAAATGTCCATACTCAAGTGACATTTGCCCTATGGGCCATCCTTACCTTCTAAAACTCCAGATGCTAAAACTTTGTGGAGGAAATAAAAAAAATTAAGCAGGGGGATGCTTTTATTAATAAACTGAACTCCAGTTAATAATGCTTTCTTTATCAGAATGAAGACGAAGATGGAAAGGGAGATAATTCCAAAGGAAAAAGGAAGGAGAAAAAGAAATATGTGACCAAAGATCCAATGTTGTTGCTGGCATCCACCTACTTTGACCAGAATCATACAGGTTACCTGCTGGACAAGGATATAGAGGAGATTATTCACATCATTGGTCTGCAGCTGTCCAGAGCTCAGGTAAGACAGAAATATGAACAGTCACTTGCATGAATACATCACCCCACATAAGCACATACATGCCAGTACACAAACACACTTTATAAATGCTAAATGCCTTGAAATCTCCTGACGTTACATTGTTATTCACTTCCTCAGCTGGTTAGTCTTAAACTTCCTGTTACTTAATGATTTGGGTTTTAGAGTCAAAATTATTAGCTTTTTTTTAAGAAAACAGGCATCACACAAAAAACAGACAAAATGTTCAAGCTTGCTGTTCAGATAAAAAAGCAACCTCTCGTGTCGAGGTAGTCAATAATTCTAAGTTTAAAGTGAAATGGATAGTGATCAATGAGAAGATAAGCATAGAAAATAGTAGAACAAAAAACTAAACATACAATTTGGTGGAAAGAAATACTAAAATATTGATCAGTGTGAGGTTTTGTCCAGACAATATTTCCATCTTTGAGAAGCAGGACTTTGTTTTTCTTCATGCCAAATATGTTTCATTTTTGGCCTTGACTACCCATTTAATTTCACAAATATGGTTCGTGTATGACAGTTATCTATTTAAGATATCTACATTATAGGTTAGGAAATTAGTGCAGAGAGCTGTAGTGCGGGACACATTAAACTATAGGAAACTGACTGACAAACTAGTACCATCTTCAGGAGAGGACCAATCCATTGAGGAGAAGACAGAGATAGAGTTGGACCTAACAAAAGTAGCAGCAGGTATGTTTAAAAAATCCTCAACTGTACCAGTTTACAGCATTGGAAAAATAATTTGTCAAATGTTTTTATTCTTCTTTGTATCTGTACAGCAGAAGGTTCAAATTTTATTCCCCAGAAACATGCATGGGTCATTGGTTGCCCGTCCATTGTCAGTGGTTTCCCCTGGTTCTGAAGTCTACTCTGTACTCTTGCAAGGTTTTGTACACAATGCATGTTACAGCTTAATTGTGATTTTGGTAGAGGATCCTAACTTAATTCTAATAAAAGTTACAATGTTTGAATGTCCAGACTTAAGATTAACTTTGAGTTATGTGCACAAAAAGTTTAATGGGAATACAGGGCCAGAGATTTTAATTTCTGCTCATTGAGCCAGAAAGTTTAATTTCTTCTGACAGTCACTGAGAAAAACATTTATTTTTATAAGTTGCTCTCTATAAATAATAACTGGCTGAAATTTAAATCTTTTAGAGTGATGGAAATTAAAAATATAAAGTGGAACTGTGAATGTATAATGTCATCATCAAAGAAACTTTAGTGGGACAAAGTGAAAAGGAAGAGGAAGTTATTGTTATGAGGAGAAATAAGATGTGGGGAAAAATTACCATATCTGAGCACATAATAGTTGATTCTTTTATAAAAATCAGTTGAGACCTATTCTAGGGTACAAGACCTTGAGTAATCATTGAAGCTACATTTAGCTTCTTATAAATTGCTGATAGATCCCCCACATTAAAAACTCTGTGTGTGTGTGTGTGTGTGTGTGTGTGTGTGTGTGATCTGTTTATGTATCAGTTTCTTTTACATTTTATCCATTTCAGTTATTCTTTTTACATATTTGTTTATGCATGACCACAAGAAGGTAACTATACCTTGAGAACTCCTTGTGATTCAGATTTAAATCTCTGGCAGATCTTATGGGTCATTTGATTTTTAATACAAAATGAATATCTCTGACAGATCTGTAAGGCCTTTTGTTTTGTAATACAATTTCAGCTTTTAATGTCTGAAGGTAAAACATAATTTGAAAATATTTCTTCATTAAAGTAATTCTCCATAAGAGAGAATGCAACATGATGATGTGCTACAAAATATGAAATGTTCTGAAATTCTTGACTTCCCCTGAAAATGAACTTTATTGGTGCAAGTCCAATCTACTTATTTCAGGTAGATTTTTATTTAATCAGATTGTAGTTCCGCTCTTTAGAACCTTCATCTGATTTCACGATAGTTTTGGGTGCAATACAGGGTTCCTTCCCATGCTACCAAGAAATCAAGAATAAGTCTGGGGAACAAACAGATTTTTTCCCAACCTGGAATAGTCCTTAAAGTTTGCAAATATTAACCAACTTGAAGAAAAACCCGACATTTTCAGCCACCACTTGAATACAAAAGAAATACATCAATGAGTCATAACTTAATGGTTTATGGGCATATTAGCAGCATCCTGGCTATTTGGGACTGAGTAAGCTTAGGTGGGCTTCCCCAAAAATCATACAGAACAACAACAACAACAACAAAAGTAAAATCCTAAATTTAATTTTTTATATCTCCATAACTGAATAACAGGGAGATGTTTTATACATTTAATGACTATTGATTATCACTTTTGTCATTTAAACAAAATAGAAACATTCACTTTTTATATGATATAGATAAAGTATGTCCATAAGTTACATATTTAGTTGGGTTGTTTGCTTCATTGGTATTTATGATATCTTCCCAGATCATCCTGCAACTCAACATAGTACAACTGTATCTATTAAAAAAAAAAAAAGTTATCAGAATCTTACTGTCTTTACTTGCTTATAGGTCAAGTCAAACTGCAAATAACAAAGATCAACATCTGCTGGTGCATGATGTGCCTGCAGATCAGGGTCTATGTTTGTACTGATTACTCCTAACCATCTGCACAGATCCATAATTGTGAGAACCGGATCCAGTGCATTATGTAACAACAGATTTGGGTCTGTGCAGTTTGCAGTTGGACTCCTCAGAGTACATATGGTATTAATTTTTGGCTGCATTTTACAGAATTACTCACAACTAGTGTTCAGGAGTTTCATGAAATTGCAATTTGAATCAAGTGATTTGTATTTTACCTTTGATTTTTACAGGAAATTTAGAACTTTTGCAGAAGAGGTTATTCCCTGCAGATTCGTCAAAGAGTAGGAAACCAGACAATTTGAAAACAGAAGGAGGTGAACAAATTTCTCCAGGACTAGTAGATTTCCGTGGTGCACTGGTGGATATTGGTAGTGTGATGCAACGACTTGAAAAAAGTGAAAAGTCTTTAGCAGAGCTTGAGAAACAAATTCAAAGCCTCTCAGAAGATAAAGGTTTGGTTATAATTTTTTGTATAGTCTGTTATTTAGCAAACCAAAAGAGAATTCATTCTTGCACTTAACTTAAACCATCTGGAGGTTATTTGTCTACTGTTGTCCCAGATGATTAAGGTAGTACAGTTTCTAATTTTGGTGGTAAAAAACAATTTTAAATAAGCCAATGGTATCTTGGATCACTTTGGATATAAAAGTGAGATCATAAACTGTATGGCTCTTTTATTCTTGACTATAATATTGTCCCAGTGTAAATATAGCATTTTAGAGACATTAGTTTGAATGGTATTGTAACACTCTCGGCCCTGAATTCACTTTCATTTGTTGTGTACAATTTTTAACGGATATTGCAGTCTCAACTGATAATCCATTTCAGCGAAAATCAAATCAAAGAGGTTAATTACTGATGCCTTTCTTTTGTGTGCATGTTAACTCTAGAAAATGTATGCCCACAAGATTGATTTGACACAAATTGAGAAACGGAAGATATTTTTGTCAGCATCCTAATTAAAGTTACTGAACTGCATCTCTATTGTATAAGTTATTAAATACAGAATGTGTTTATCCTATCTTATGTAAATCTTAAGTAGACTCAGCAACAGTGAAGTATTTAATATGCCACGAAAATCTACTTCTGAATCATTATCTGAGAACTATGTGGAATCTGATTCACGTGTAGTTTTATTGCAAATAGGAGGGGGGGGGGCTCATTAACTAGAAGAGCTTTTGTGATGGCCTGTTGTATGTCTGATGTCAGATGTCTGTCCATCTGTTGGTACAAGTTTGTCATCAATGCTTCTCCTAAGCTGCAAGGAGAATTGCCATGAAACTTGACACACACCTTCATCTTGAGGTCTAGTTGCTCTGAATGAAAATGGTGCTGCTTAGACATCCATTATGGTTGCCAAATCAATCAACTTGAAAATTGTATTATTAATCTTCCTGAATGGATAATCATATCAACATGGGGTTTTCACCGAAAAACTTATGATGTGTAGTTGGTTCTAAATAAAAATTGTGCTGATAATGGCCACCACACCATTCCGCAGTGAATTCTTTTTCCCCATAGTCCTCCTGGGCAAAAAGTTATTTTGGCATTGGGTTTTACAGGAAGATTTCTTATGATGTCTAGTTGGTTCTGAATGAAAATTGTTTTGCCAGGTCATCCAGTATGGCTTCAGAAGTGGCCACCTTGAAAAGCTTATTGTTACTCTTGAAATGATAGTGTTTTCATCGAAAGACTTCTTATGAGATCCAGTTGGTACTAAATGAAAAAGGTGCCCCAGATGATATCCAATTTTGCTGCCATAATGAACATATTAAAAATATAGTCACTAAATGTCCAAATTGATGGTCACATTGGCATGGAGTTTGCACCAAAAGTCTTCTAATGGTGTCATGTTTGTCCAAAATAACGATGATGATCTTACATCATCCAATATGCATGCAACAATAATTAATTTGAAACTCTCCCTCAAGAATATTAAAGATCATTTCAGCACTCGCAGTTAACGGAAATGATCTTAAATTCCTGGAAATTATTTGGACAGTGGAGCATGTCCTTTCAAGGGACTCACGTTTATGCATATAATAGTAGATATAATCATTACAGTAATATCGATTTTGATGAAATACAGAAGAACCTCACAGTAAAGACAAGGAAAACTGTATCATGCTATGTCTGTTTAGACCTGGTTAATAGATGAGTGGCAGCATTTTGAACTGCTCTATTGTGTGCTTTCAGACAGTCTCAAGAAAAGTCTAAGCAAGAAGGAAGAGGCATATCAAAAATTGATCACAGATTTGAAGAATGCCCGCCATCAGCTGTCAGTCCAGGAAAAATTGACAACCAGCAGCGAGCTTCTGAACAAGAAGTACCTGTCAGCATTAATAGAATCTAAATCTCTGTTGACAACCCTTGACAACACAGTCTCAAATGCACTTGATGAAAAACAGAAGGAATTGAATCCTGAACTTGTACATATTAAAACAGAGCCCACATGGAATGGAGATCAACCATGAATCAAATGTCTTTTTATACTGCCCTAAATGGTCTTAGTGAACAATATTAAGTTGATATGTATGTGTTGGCATCATACATATAAAGACTTGTTCTGTAATTGAAGATTCAGTGTTTGACTTGTTGACATAGTGTGTTCCAGACAGATTTAGTTTAAAAAAATGAAAAATACTGCCATTCATGCTTCATGTATCGGTCATAATATGGCCACAGTGTCTTTTTTTTCTCATGCATAATCAGCAATAATTATGAGTTCATGAATTGTGTGCCTGTATGTATAGAATTATGCGCATGTTGTTGCAACAGAATTGTCTCATAGACTGTAAAATGTTGAAGTTATCAGATGTTTTGTAAATATGATATTTATTTTTTTCAAACAATTCTCAGGTCACATGAAGCATATTACATCCTGAAATGATTGAAGAAGTAATGACTCTGACCATTCACATTTTTTCTAACCAAAATGTCACTATTATAGATAATTGGATTTTTTTTAAAATGGGTGAAGTGTCCATTAAATGTACATGTACCTCTTAAACATCTTCCTTTCAAGTCCAATTTTGTTGGAGTTATGGCCCTTTTTTTCTTTCGAACACATTCCCCAATTACATTATATTACGAATATTAGCCTGCTACCTCACAAATCCAGCCCTACTCAAAGACGAAAATCATTTTATCCTGTCTATTTTATAGCACAAAAGGCTGTAACTCTTGCCCATTTCCCTCCATGATACCACCAGGTGTTGCCAGTTTTTAGCTTTGCAGTATTCTGAGACACATACAATGCAATCCTCTGCCAATCCAGTCTTTTTTTGTGTTCCTATGGGCCCATCCAACTGTCATTTTGCATCTATAGTGTGGATTTGTTGATCTACTGCAGGTTGTATGCCATATTTTACTTAGTCTGCCAATATTTTAAGAGTTTTGTTGTTGTTATAGGGTTTAACACCATTTTTCAGCACACAATAGGCTATACATGGCGGCCAGTATTAATTGTGGAGGAAGTAACTGGGAAAAACCCCGGATATAATCAGTGACCCACGAGAAGCTGCTGGCAAGCTTTCTCACATACCCACATTGGCCGAATCTGAGACTCAAACCCACGCAGACAGAGGTGAGATGTCAGTAATCCACAACAGAGAGCGCTTTAGACCACTCAGCCACTCTGGGTCCCTTGAGAGATATGTCACTTGTCAGGACTTCTTCTTGTAGGACCACCTTCCCAACATGTTATGGTTGATCTTACACAAGGTCATTAGGGTTAGCCTACCTTTGACTTTAATATCTGTCTGTTACAGAGCACTTAATAGCAAAATTCTGATGTGCTGCTTGATAATTATGCTTAATTTATTAATATTTCATGTTTTTTTTATAGTATTTTTATTAACCTATCATGCAGCATAAGTTTTAAACAGGGCCATAGCTTTCTTATATGACAATTCACTGATCTGTTAGATATGAAAGTGATTTTATAGACCTAGTAATTTAAACACATTAATAGTTTCTGCTTTAGTTTATGTGTCTTGTGTCATTTTAGCAATTAAACATTCCATATTCTACAGGTCACTTTTCTTAAAGAAACACATGTGTTCCATCCTACTCCAAGGTGGAATGATCTCCTTTCGCTGCTAGATCATCTATACCAGTTCATGTAGAATTCCACCCTATATATTGCTAGTTTGCACGTTCTGCTTACCACCACACCATTATCAACTCACCATTTTCCCCATCAATCCTCATCAACCCTTGACTTTCACTCACGCTAGGGATTCTGCCATATCATTGTTCCAGGTGGCATCATCCACATTGACAGAAGTGTACTAGGGCAGCATCTTAATGAAACACATTGGTACGTTCTATCTTACTCCAAGGAGGAATGATCTCCCTTCTCTGTTAGATCATCTATGCCATTTCATAAACTGGAAAAGTCAGACCTCAGTGCGTCCCAAAATTTCATCCATTTGGACACAGATTTTTTAACAAGCCAGACTCTGGCATGATTTTTTGTGCTCATGCTCTCAGAATCATCAAACTGTTTCCATCAAGACTTGGATTTCATTAGTAGAGTTCTTGCAACTCCTTTACTATTATATGGCAGTGGACTTGGCTGTCTTGTGGGGGCCTTGCTAGCACATTGGTGCCTTGTTTTACGTCCTCTTATTCAAGCAGTCATGTTTCAATCATTACCACATCAGAAGGGCAATACTGGCTGGCTGACCACAGGAATCCCACAGAAAAACCCCAGGCAGAAAAAACATAAAGCATCGCCACCAGAGCACATGGAAGTATCCGCTTGTTGCTGACCTTCACTATTGTTAGTGACACCTGGTGAATGGCATCTACTCATCAGTATCCTAGAAAGGAAGAATTGAGGCTGTCCTCTCTACTAAGGATGCAAAGTGACAAGTCATGGTGTGAACAACCTCTCTTCTCACTTAGCTTACTGCTCCAAATATTTGAGCAATCTCTCTAAGACAGAACAAATGATATCATGTTTCAAACCTTTTATTTCTGGCTGAAGGGGGTCATTTAGTGTACTTTGACGTCTCTCCATATCACATTAGCCTCACATCAGCGTCCAATCACTAGTTGAGACACAAAGACAAGTCATGATAAGCACAAACTTCACTTCATTCCGGTCAATGCTGGAAACAAGGCATCACCCTTCAAGCCCTTGCTTCATGTTTGAAGTGGGTTATATGCTCAGCATACTTGGGCGATCTCTCAAGATCAAAGTTATCTCGTGATGATTACAGCTAATGAGATTAGCGCCATTTCTGCAAGCCTTGCTTTCAAACACCATTTTTCCATCTGAGACATAGAAGCTGTTGGCTGGCATGCAGTCAACCTTCCCGTGTTTTTGCCTCTGAGATCTAGTGTCACCGAGATCAAGGGATCTTGGGCTGTTTTGCTTGGGTCATTAGGAGGATGGTTTATCTTTTATATTGTTAATCCAGCCACTCATCTCCAGAAGGATTGTTGTTGTCATAGTGTTTAATTCCATTTTTCAGCACATGATAGGCTATACATGATGGAGAAAGAACCTGGAAAGAATCACCAACCCACAAGAAGCTACTGGCAAGCTTTCTTACTTACCCTCATTGACCAAATCCATGTGGACAGATTTGAGATGACAGTGATCAATAACGTTGAGTGCTTTGGACCACTCTGGTCCCCCTCCAGAATCCCCACATTCTATTACTTAATTCTTCTAATATAATTTGATTGGGGAATGTATTTTGAAGGAGAAAACAAATTTAAAAGTAAATTATGCTTCTTTGAGAATACTTACCTAATCACATTACTTTAAACCCTCCTAATTACCCTACCATGAAAGAATCCATGTTAATGTTTTACTCCACTAAAAACTGGCAATACCTGGTTTTAAATGGACAAAATTATTGCCCTTTGTCTAAAAATAGACAGGATTAGTTGATTTTCATCTTTGAGTAAAGCTGGATTCGCAAGGTAGCAGGCAGATATTCCTAACATAATGTGATTAGGTAAGTATTCTCAGAGAAACATAATTTAATTTAAAAATTTGCTTTCTGTCACATTTTAATTTCTACCACAGTAGGTCATTAGCCATGGAGCACCAAGTGGCTGAGTGATCTAAGGAATTCATTCCCTTTTTCAGACTTTTTAAATTATTTCATAAATTTTTGTAGTGATCTTTGTTGAATAGGCACAAAGACTGTCTACATCTAAAGGCTTGCAAATTTTAATTATGAGCTATTTCAGAAATGTAATAGTCACACTTTCTGTTAGCATATCATTTCTTCATAACATTAATAAGTCTTTATTGAGCTCAATTGTGGCTTTTATTTATGTTAAAACACTCCGACCTTCGTGATGAACAGTAGTTCTGGTATAGGCAGTAAAAGAACAGGACAAATCTCCCTGCATGTTGCATTGTTGGAATCATCATCATGTACACACATCATTTAAGATAGAAGGCTGCTCATATTCTTGATATACAGAAATTGTTCATAAAAAATAGACTGTTGCATTAAATACATTTAAGTAAATAAAATTCGTAATTTAACTCTCTTGATTTTATTTTACACAAGACTTGTTTTTAGCTAGATTTTTGTACCATATTTGTTCTACTTCCCACATCCACATATTTCTTTAATTAGTTGTAAGTAATGTAATACAAGCACATTTAAGAAACAATTATCTGTATGAGCTATTCTTTTCGTTAAAAAAATATTCAACATATTTGAACAACAATAGGTATATGATAAGTAAAAAAAAATTGACAAGCTAGCCATATTTGGACTACATTACATTCTTATAGTCTGCAAGAAAAAGCAAAGGATCACATACATTTTGGACTGCAAGGGGTATTTCAATTGTACTGCACATACTGTGACACGTTTTTAGTCTTACCACCTATTAGGACAACCCCTGCGATCAGAAATATTAGGTTGCCATTTTTAGGTTGGAATCTTTGCAAAATTTGTGTAAACACTAATAATTTAAAATAATGGAGTTACTTTGAGTACAGATACAATCTCTTGTAGTGGTAATTATATTAGAATATATATTGAAGGCTCGTTTCCAAACTAGAATAATGGTTTTCAATAAAATTTGAAAAAATTTTGAAAAATATGCCTGTATAATCTCATCTTGAATGTATTTTGGTAATATTTTAGAAATATTGAATGATCTTTGTTTTTAGAATACAAAATAAAATTATTAAAATAATTATGCATAAAAGAGACCTAATCAGTCATTTTTATGCAGGGCATGAAAACAGTTTTTTTTAACAATAAAATTACTGTGATGCAAGTTACAATTCAGTGGTACCTTGACTTAAGAGTTTAATTCGTTCCGTGACAGAGCTCATAACTCAAATTACTCCTATGTGAAATCAATTTTCCCTATTGAAATGAATTGATATGGCATTAATCTGTTCCAGACCTCCAAAAAACACAGCAATATCGATAATTCTGAGGCATATATCTATGTTATAGTGATCCTCCCAGAACTCTCAAAGGGTGAGGTTTGTGCTCTCCGTCACCTTAAATCCACGGCAAAACAAGTGCTTGGTGAAGAGCTTTTTGAAATTAGAAATCACCTGCTGGTCCATGGGCTGCAGGATAGGGGTGGTGTTGGGTGGAAGGTAGAGAACCTGCAGCAAATCGGCGTAAATAGCTCATGTCTTCTCGCAGATTATAACCTCCATCACGGTATCTCCTGCGAGCTGATTCTCCATCAACCTCACCATCAGCAGCTTCTCCATATTTTCATGGAGACATGTCCGCTGTTTATTAATTATTTTAACACCCTTGGCTGGCGTGATAGCCTTTATTGACTCCTTCTGCTTCAGTATGGTGCAGATCGTGGAAGTGCTATGCTCGTACTGCTTCGCCAAGTCGACTACACGCACACCTTGGTTCTGTTTTTCAATAATTTCTTTCTTTAATTCAATGCACATCATCTGCTTCTTTGCAAAATAACTGCAAGCACAAATACGAGCACAAAACTGATGCTTCCACTGCGAGCTAACCACTTAAAGTGAACAAGTGAGACACTGGATGCTCAGCGGATGTTGCGGCGTTCACTGTGACGTTCGCTGTGCCAACTAGAGGTGGGGTATCTGAAGTTGGCTCGTAACCTGAATTTTAGCTCTCAACACAAAGCAAAAAATCGGCAGAGAGACAACTCATATCTCGAAAAACTTGTTAGTTGGGACACTCGTAAGTCAAGGTACCACTTTATTAGTTTCTCCAGGTCAACATGCAAGCCTTGGTCATTTTTGTTTTGAAAATGAATTTGTTTAGGAAAGTTTATAGCTGGGCTGAATCCATTTGATCTCAGTATTTTATATAAATCCCATTAAAATCCTATATTTTTTAGCATCTGTATGAAGTCCATATTTCCTTTAATATCACTAAATTTTTTAATGAAACACATGCCATAAAGAATATAGCCTGATCCATTATGCTGACTGTATTCAGTACATGTAGGATATATGTTTATAGTATTTCAGTGATTTGATTATTAATATTGGTTGGTTGTTTTGTGTACTTCGATTCAATAATAGCATGTCATTATCCCTATTTTTCTTCATGATTTCTTGTAAAATCCCTGTATTTTCCCCTCTATTTTTGTAATGTACCAATTAAAACCCTGTAATTTTAAACAATTTGGCTAGGAGGCTTATCTGTATTGTGAAGGCTTATTGAACGATGAACTAACAATAAGAGTGAAGTTCACTAATTGTTACTGCATGCTATTGTCTTCCAGCTTGAATGACTGTGATGCCCCCTTAACTAGCACTTATGAAAATATTGAGTAATGTGTTGATTCTTTATGTAATAGAATGTTGGGATAAAGAGGATCTAATTCTGTACTTTGAAGCTTCTAGTAAGTTGATTAATGATTTATTTTTATCGAAGTCACAACTCAGTATAAGTAAACAACATATGGTATGATGTTAGTTTCTGTCAGCTTAAATGAAGTGACGTATATACCTATACAATTTTTTTTTTTTTTTTTTGAGAGAGAGAGAGTTTAATTTGAGTATTAAAATAATCTTAAACTCATTCAGGAGAATCCTGTTTATATTTTTTAGAAAAGTGACATTTTAAGATGCAGATTTCATTTATTAATATATTGAGCATGTAAATATGTTTGGACTTGTAAAAAGTGACAATTTACTTAGGTCTTTAAAATGGAGAAAAGAGTCAGTCATCATCAGCATGATGAAACTGTCTTGTCCAAATCAAAGCCACTGTTTACGAAGGTTTAAAAGAAATGGATGTTCTACTCTAAGTATATTTCTAGATTTACCAGTTGAATGCAAATCACTTTGATCTGTAAAAGTCAACCTCTGTTATAAAAACTACCTATTTTATGTCACTCTGGTGTTTTAAGATTTCCCAGGTGTTTTGACATTGAAATGACAGGATTGCCGTGAACTGTTATACACACTTTACTCCCATGGTCTAGTTGGTACTAAATGAAAATGGTGCTGCTCAGATATCCAATATGGCTGGTTTAGTGGCCATCTTAACAGTTTTGTTTTTGAAGCTTCTACTGAACAAAGAATCGTATCAACATGTAATTTTCACTTGAAGACTTCTTATCATATCTAGTTGTTTTTAAATTAAAATGGTGTTCATCTGACATTCAGGATGATTGTCATGGTGGTCATCTTTATGTATGTTATAAGGCAGGACACTGGATTTTTCAGATAATAAAATAGATACATTAATGCCATTTGTGATTATTGTGTAAGAAGAAAATCCTCATAAAATTAATTTAAGCAAAATGAACTTTGGATTCAGACTAGATACTTCTTACATACTGTCCATTCACTTTATCCACTGGACTAATATGAAGGTTGCCCAGAGTGGCCGAGTGGTCTAAAGTGCTCTCCATTACGGATCACTGCAATATCACCTCTGTCTATGTGGGTTCGAGTCTCAGATTCAGCCAATGTGGGTATGTGAGAAAGCTTGCCAGTAGCTTCTTGGGGGTTGGTGGCTGATTCTGGGGTTTTACTGGGTTCTTCCTCCACCATTAATACTGGCCGCCATGTATAGCCTATCGTGTGCTGAAAAATGGTGTTAAACACTACAGCAACAACAAGAACAACAACTAATCTGATCACATGGTGAAGCATTGAATGTTTGATGTTAAAAACATTTTAAATTTCCAGTCTCATTGGGGGATGGGGTTTCATGTAGATTATAGTGCATGGTTAATCTATCTTAAAAAAAAAAAATATTTTAATACAAGACTTTACAGACCAAATATTTTAGAGGGTGCACACATGCAGTTCATGGTGTGTGTGTGAGTGTGTTTTGGATTTTTAATGTAGCTTTAGTAGTTTTACAGTCATGTCACTACGATGTCTGCATTGTGACAACTTTTAGTGATATCTAGTACTGGGGTATCAATGAACAGACAAGTAGAATCACATCCCACCCAATCACATTATGCTGACACCAGGCCAACCAGTCCTAACACTAACGCTTAATGCTGAGCGCCAAGCAAGGCAGCTGCAAGTACCATTTTTATAAGTCTTTGGTGATATGACTCAGCTGGGGTTTTAAATCGCAACCTCCCACATCCAAGGCGCACACTAGGACACCAGAGCAGTTGTATTCAATGGTAAATATTACTTTAATAGTGGGAAAACAAGCATTCAGATGCAAAAATGGACAGAAATTACTTATTTGATACTTTGAATTCAAATCAAAGCTGCAATATGGCCATTGTGTTTTGTACATTTAGAAAAAAGTTGGGTTTTTTAAAAACGAGTTTAACAATTTTTATCTTTTTGAGATAAAATATTTAGATTCAATGTCTGCCACTTTTGGGAATGAGAATAGAGTGAATGGCGCATAATACACCAGCCCTATGTCTAGTAGTCTTTGGTGTAGGCACTGTTGTTTATAAACATATGTATTGATGGGTAGAAACCATATTTTTAAATTAAGTTTACATGACCATGACCTCTGATCCAGAACAAACTTTGGTGAAGGAACTTGTTGTAAAACAAGAACTATTCAACAAAAGTCTTCTTCCTTTAAGTCGTGATGACCTTGACCTGAAAATGAACAATCTTCCATACATTTAAGTACAAGCATTTCACACATCTTGGTTAAAGTACTAAAGTTGTACTACTCCCTCATTTTAGCATGCCTGGTTAATTTGAAAACCTGCATGTATCCAGTGTTTTCTAACAGAAAAAGAAAAATAGGCATCTATTTGCTTCACATTAAAACAAAATAGAAATGTAAATTGGTCATTAAAAGTTTGATGCATTGAACATTTTGTCACAAAATAATGGTAAGTGCACCAAAATTCAAGACAGTTATCAAATAATGTTAAAATTTTGAATGAGAAATCATATAATTTTAAATGTTCTTGAAGAAAAATATTTTTTCAAATTAAAACACATTGGTTATGATTCTGTGCTCTTTAACTAAGTAACAGAAAAACACTAAAAGCAGGAAGTTTTGTAAATTAAAACAATGTGTTTCCCTAGAATACAAAGTGAAATGTTAAAAACAACATGCTGTATTGCTAATTAAGTTCCAGAAAGTCCTAAAAGTTCTATCACAATACCAGATATATAGAGTTCCAAATGAATTCCAGTGGTGTTCCAAAACTATTCCAATAATGAATGTGCTGATTAGCCTGTAGGTTAGGATGTGCAAATGTACCAATGGTTTGGAATGTGACAATGTACTAATGTTCATGATATAACAATAATTTAGTGCAAAAGGTCCTGGAATGAATTTACAATAATTCCCAAAAAATTATTTAGTCAAAGAAGTATTAACAAGCATTTTTAATTTCAGTGAATAATTTAAACAAATCTACTCAAGTTAAAAACTGAACACAATAATTGATTCCACATATGGTGAGTAGGAATGAGTAAGTTTTAAATTAAACAACATTGATATAAAAATCTAAGACGCAATATTGGAGCCAGTATAAAGGTCAGTTTCTTTTTTACGCCATTCAGAATTGTCAACAAGATGAGGAATTTCAATACAAATAAACAATCTTTACCTCCTATAATAATGATCTAAATATTTCACCTATAATCATAGAGAAATGTTAGATACTGTGTGTAATAAGGTGTTTAAAAACTAAATGTCACTGGTCAGGTAGACCATTAACTTGATTTTTTACAAAGGCCATTTACAAAATACCAATATACTTAACCAAGTGGTCTAAAGCGCTTTCTGTTACAGATCACTGCCGTCTCACCTCTGTCTGCATCGATTCGAGTCTTAAGATTCGGCTAATGTAGTTATGTGAGAAAGCTTGCCAGTAGCTTCTCGTGGGTTGGTGGTTCTTTCCAGGGGGTTTCTTGGGTTCTTCCTCCACCAATAATACTGGCCGCCATGTATAGCCTATTGTGTGCTGAAAAAATAGTGTTAAACCCTAACACAAACAAAAACCAATATACTTAACAAATTCACAAAGAAAAGTCAATAATGCAAATTAAATATACACAACACAATATATAAAGAATACTGATCAATGAAAATATTGGTGGCTGGCAACACTGAAATAAATACCAATTAATGATATCCACTGAAATTTGTGTTCTAACTTTCCATTGAACATGGTTGTAATGTAGTAGCAACAAATGTAATAAGCCTTCATGTATTCCAATGTGAGCATGAGCATTTCCACTAAGTGCATATTCTAACCTTTAAACTTACAAAATGCAAGTTATTCACAAACATTCACAAACATTAGCATAGGTACATTGTCCGTAACTTAAGTTTTTGTGCATAAACCTTTATTTCCTTCATTTCCTTGTGACATTCTCATTTGATCTTTTGACCTGAAACACTATTATCCCTTTCCGCAAGTGTGTAATGTCCACAGAGTTAGGCCAGGGTCTGACGTGTATAACTAAAGTTATTCAGCATAAATCTTTTTTTTCATTTTCTTTTTCAGTCTATTTGACCTTTGACAATTTGATCCCAAAATCAATAGGTTTTTCCTTATCAGAAATGCAGGTAAAATTTGGTCCAGGAATGTGATGTATGTCTAATGTTATTTTATTAAAGTCATTTGTCGGCTTTCATTCTGTGACCTTGACCTTTTTTTAAATCTTTTTACCCAAATTGTTAGTTTGTCTCCCTAACGTCCAAATGAAAGCCATCCACAAAGTTTGATAATTGTAGATAGTTGGCAGCCCTAGTTTTCAAAAAAAAAGAAACAACATTGATAATGGACAGATGGATATCATAACAGGTGTACAAAAATGCCCATTGGATCAGACCTAGCTCATTAGTGAACAATAGGTAATATCAATCAGTATGGGGTATGTACTATTTTAAAAAAGGAAAATTGGCCATCAAAATATATCTATGATTGAAATTACAGTGTGGACACCCATTGGTAGGCATTGAGGATACCTGCTTGTACAAGACGTATAAACATTTGACTCGGTTCTGCAGTAGTGTTTAGCATAAAGGGCATTGTTCATCTAAGTTACTTTCTTGATTGCAGACAGGTATCATTGGATTTACAATTATTGCTGCAATAGGTTTATTTTGTATGCCTTGACTAATACTGTAACTGCTCTAATGGTGTAAGCTGTCTACTAATGCCTCGAAGGGCACATCAGTCTGTCGGTATGTGCTTCCACAACCAATATTTAATTCCAGTTTGATCCAAGAATGTTCAAGTTTGTGGTGCTTTTATACATCTTGCATTTCTTTTCCATCAGGTTAAAACTTAAGACTGGGTCAATTCATACTTTAATTTCTTTCGACAGCAACAGCCTGGTCTACATTTGAAGACTCTAACTCAAAGTTCATTTAGATTCCTGTATTGCATACAAGTTGCAGTCCAGACTGAGGACCAGTTTGTGTAGTACCAGTCATATTAATTTTACTAATTACTTTAATTAACATTTTCAAAAACAAAACGTCTCTCAAAGGGATTAATACTCTTTTAACCTTTCAGTCAATTCAAGATATGAACACATATTTTTAGCTGCCGTTGTGGCCATATTGGATGTAAGACCTGCACTATTTTGATACAAGGCCAAAGGAACATCATTAGAAGCCAATATTAACCATACATTCAGGAGGAATATCAACATGATTTTCAAGATGGACATCATGGTGGGAATATTAAATGTCATATCTGCATCCTTTTGATTTAGGCCTAGCTGAGCACAATAAGAAGTCTTATGGTGAAACCCCATGTTGATAAGTATTTCAGTTTAGGATGAGTGGCTGCCATGGTGCCATACTGAATGCCATAGTGATATCATTTCATTGAGGAAAAAGTAGACATTAGAAATCTTGTGAAAACCCCATGTCAGTATGAATTTTTTCTTCTCATTTTGGAGTAGCAATATTTGTAGTTTTCTGCATTTTGTATGGGAAATTATGAATGGTTTTTCTGAGTAATACTGCACAACCTTGGGAGTGCATTATTAATATTTTTAAAAAAGAAGTTCATATTTTCCCATACAAATGTAGTAACCTCTTTTATTATGTACTCATTTTGTTTTTCTACCTTAGGATTAATACCGGTAATGACAAGAATACAAAACAAAAACAAAAGTAAATGAATTTATGCTGTATTCCAAACTAAATTGACAACTGTAATATCATACATGGCAACAATATTAATGTGCACATAGCACTGCCAAATGACCTTTGAACTTTAGTTTTAAAAAGAATTGTCATTTTTGTCTTCTTAAAATTGATTTTAGAGTCTTATTGTGAATGAAAGTGCATTCATTGCCACAACATTTTCAGTTGGTTTCGAATGGACGATTTTGTTTTTTTCTGTGGAGTTTACTAAATTTTGCTTTTCTACTTGTGATGGAATGTATTTAATAGCTATGTCAATTCCATACAAAGTACTTCTTATCTGAGAAGAGAGGGGCATGCCTTGATCCAGCTGCATGTGTGATTCTGTTCTGTCATTGATTGTTTGGAATCATTATATGTGGGTAAAATATGAATTCTTGCAGTTGAAATTATCAAAATGATCCAATAGAATGTCACATTCATTGTATTTTGAACACAGTAAGGAAAGTGTGATTGCAGTTGGAAATGTAGTCAAAATTACAGTCACTGTGTAATCAAGTTTTAAAATTACAGTCACTGTGTAATCAAGTTTTAAAATTATAGTCACTGTGTAATCAAGTTTAAGACCCCTGGCATAGCTCATATAATTTGAATTTGTAGAACTAAAAAAAAGTACCTTTTGAGAAAATTCAATTTTCTAAATTATAAGTATCTTTTATTTTTGCCATTGTTATTACCAGCTAAAGAAGACCTGTTTATGCTTTGTGATTTGCATTCTGTCTAAAGGAACCCAGCTATACAATGACCTTTTGGCTTCTGTTGCTAGCCTAAATCAACAAACATTGTATGAAAAATGTTTACATGGAAAATTGCAAAGCAGCTTTTGTGTGACAGTCCATTCAGCCAGCAGAAATAACTATTCTATGGGTCATGGCTTATTGACAATGAGGCCCTTTCTTCAGTTTGATTTTTTTTTCTCTCTCAAATTTAGTACTTTCATTTGTAAAATGGTACATCTCATATACGGTAGCCATTGGCTTTCATATGCTTTTCTATTTTAGAGCCCAGAAAACACTGGTAATAGTCTGAGCCTATTCATTTACAAAATAACATAAATTTCCAATATTGCATCTCTCACATTTCTTATGGATATTGCGAATATCACATTAATTCATTTGCTTAAAATTTTCATCTCTCCTTTCAAATAGACGAAGCAGTTTTTTAGTTCATTCACAAATTCAATAAACAAAAGAGTATGCTACATTTGTGTACATTGTTTACAATCAAAGTAGTTCTTAATCCAAATGACCTGGCAGGACAAATGGAAAGGATGGTATCCCAGCAGAGGTGTACAATGCTCTCAGTGAACAGATTTTATGATGTGCTAATAAGCATCTGGACAGAAGAGGAGATCCCAGATGACCTCTGAGATGCATCATTTGTGACCTGTATAAGAATTAAGGCACATGTGCAGACTGCAGTAACTGCCAAGGCATCTCCCTGTTCTCCATAGCTGGCAAAATTCTTGCTTGTATCATTTTCAATAGGCATACTGCGGCAGTGTCAGAAGATAACCTTCCTGAGTCTCAGTGTAGTTTATGCCAAGACCACAGCACCGCTGACATGATCTTCTCAGTGAGACAAGTCCAAGAAAAGTGCCTTGAGCAGAACATGAATCTGTATGGCAATCAACAGAGATGCACTGTTCACTGTACTCAAGAAGCTTGGTTGTTGTTAGAAGTTTACCAACCACATCTGGCTCTTTTAGCTTCACATGACTGGAAACATTCTTTCAGATGGCAAACTTTCTGAGAAATTTATCATATCTAAAGGTGTCAAACAAGGATGTGTACTCACTCTAGTACTCTTTAACCTCTTCTTCACACAGGTACAGCGCCATGCCATCCATGACCTTGACATCTACATTAGATATCATCTGGATGGATCAGAGTTTGATCTCTGTTGCCTAGCTGCAGAAACCAAGACACTGGAAAGACTCGTCACTGAAGCACTCTTCACAGATGACTGTGCTCTCATGGCCTATGAAGAGACATCTACAGGCAATCGTGGACAGGTTCTCTGAAACCTTCAACCTATTTGGACTTTCAATTAGCCTAGCAAAGACAGAAGTCCTCTTCCAGCCCACCCCAAACACTGTCCCTTGACAACCCTGCATCACCTTTGGCGACACACAGCTGAAGAATGTGGACACTTTCAAATACCTAGACAGCATAATATCCAGTTATGGCTCCCTGGACAAAGAAATCACGGCAAGGATCAAAACCCAGTCAAGCTCTCGGATGACTCCGAACCAATGTCTTGCAGCACAAAGACATATGCCTGTCAGCAAAGATGAAGGTGTACAATGCAATTGTCCTAATCTCTCTTGTATGTCTGTGAAACGTGGACTGTGTACTGAAGGCATATCATTTGTAACAATTCTACCAGTGCTCCCTGAGATCCATCATGCAGATTAAGTGGCAGGACCAAATCACCAACACAAAGTCATTGATAGAGCCAACACAACAAGCATCAAAGCCAAACTAATCCATGCCCAACTTCGATGGACTGGCCATGTCATCCGCATGGATCAAAACAAAATCCCAGTACAGCTGTGATTGGGTGAGTTAGCTCAGGGCAACCAAAACCAAGGCTGCCCTTGCAAGAGGTACAAAAACAATCTCGAGACACACATCAAATGGGCAGACCATCAACTCCACCAACTTGTGTGCACTGCATCACACAGAAGTCAGTGGCAGGCCCTGACCAGAAAAGCCAGTTCCACCTTCGAGGTTGACTGCCACAAGCATCTTGCTGAAGCTTGTGAGAGACATCACAGAGCGGTGTCCCAGCCACCCACAACCACCGGTGTCCCATGCCCCACTTGCAACTGCCTGTGTGCATCAGAATTTGGATTCCAGAGCTACATGCATATCCACTGTTGATTAGAATGCACAACTAGTCTTCTTTGGCATATGAGAGAGAGAGAGAAGTTGTTCAGTATGGAAAAATACTGCATTATTCTGACAATGCTTAGTTAATACAGAAAAAAATGATCATATAAGATTTTCAAGATAACAGCAATGATGACCATTATTAGATTCCCACCATTATCATATCATGTGGAACCAAACTAGACAAGAAATCTTTTGGTAAAAACCGCAATATAGATATGGCTATCCATTCAAGACCAATACCAATAAGATATTGAAGATGGCTGCTGTTGTGGCCAAGTAGACATCATTAAGTGTTCTGGTCAAAACCCCATCCTGATTGGACTTTTCCTTCATGAGTACCATTTAAAAGATTTTCAAGATGGCTCTCATGGTAGTAATATTGGACATCAGATCAGCATCAGTTTAATGAAATCTCCATGATGGTATGACTATCTTTTCATGGGGAAGAACAATAACAAGATTGTCATGATGGTCACAGTGACAAACCTTATTGGCTGTCTCAGCAGCACCATTTTCACTCAAGACAATCTTGACATTATAATAGGGCTTCTGGTGAAAACCAATCCTGATGTGACTTTCCATGCAGACATTATAATAGGGCTTCTGGTGAAACCTCATCCTCATGTGACTTTCCATCTTGACGTTATAATAGGGCTTCTGGTGAAAACCCCATCATGATGTAACTTATAATAGGGCTTCTGGTGAAAACCCTATCCTCATGTGACTTATAATAGGGCTTCTGGTGAAACCCCAACCTCATGTGACTTTCCATCTTGACATTATAATAGGGCTTCTGGTGAAACCCCAACCTCATGTGACTTTCCATCTTGACATTATAATAGGGCTTCTGGTGAAAACCCCATCATGACGTAATTTATAATAGGGCTTCTGGTGAAAACCCATCCTAATGTGACTTATAATAGGGCTTCTGGTGAAAACCCCATCTTGATGCGACTTTCCATTCAGATGAGTAAGATTTTAAGATAACTGCCACGTAATTCATATTGAATATTGGATAGACAATACTTGAATTTAGGACCAACTAGACATCATATGAAGTTTTTTAGTGAAAACCCAATATTGATATGACCATCTAGTCAGAAGAAGTAACCAACATAAGCTTTCTATGAAGGCCAATGTAGCCTGCTAAATTGCACTATCTTCATTTAGGATCAATTAAACCATTGGATGATGTGTGCATGAAGTTTCGTGACAGTCATCCAAGTAGTTTAGGAACAGTAATGACAACAAACTGGTGTGCTAACACTGACAACCAATGTGTGCTAACAGACACCGACAACCAATGTGTGCTAACAGACACTGACAACCAATGTGTGCTAACAGACACTGACAACAAACTGGTGTGCTAACAGACACTGTCAATGAACTACTGATGACAGGACATCTCATAAGTGCCTCTGGATGCAAGGATATTTCAACTGGCATCTTATCACCAAAAATGTATGCAAGGACATTTCAACTGGCATCTAATCACCAAAAATGTATGCAATGACATTTCAATTGGCATCTTATCATCAAAAAAGATATCTTAGTAGGTAGAACTTTATATATGCAAGGGCATTTCAATTGGCATCTCATCACCAAATATGTATGCAAGGACATTTCAATTGGCATCTTATCACCAAAAATCTTTAAGATGTGTTAGTAGGTACAACTGTATGCACAGCAATATTGCTTCCATAAAGTCCACTGGATTTGCATGCTGGTGGTATCTGCAACTATTTAACACGATTTCACATGATGCTGCCTATACAGGGTCTGAGGATGAGGTTTCTAAGCATGACTGGCACTAGCTGATCATACTTTGGTTGATCAAGTTCCATGTTGTGTCAATTATAAAACATTAAACTGCATATAGTATCTAACATGCACTTATTTTATAATAAAATGGATGAAATGTTGATTAATTTCATTCATTTGTTACAATGACAAAACTTTAAATTTATTTATGAAGTATCAGTTTTTTTTAGCACACAATAAAATATAAAATTCACATGACAAAAGCTAGATTTTAATCAATATACAAAAAAAGTCCACAAGATCTAGTCTTAGAAATTAAATAGGTTACTGTTTAACTTGTTTTGAGAGACTAGTCCTTCTACCAACAAAAAGGTGGTCTTCAACAACAGGGTTCTCATTAGTAGTCTTCATCTGATATAATACACCTTATTGGATAAAAAATATGATCTTGCATGATAGGCCATCTTGCGTTTGGCTTGTTGTCTCTAATACTGTTGTATGTAACCATGAAACTTGATGGGTACCATACACCATAGGCAAAAGTACCTCATGTACTCGCTTACAAGTCGAGTCAATTTGTAAAGAAGAAAGATCCCAATCTGCTGTAGCATAATGTGCCTGCATATCAGGGTCTATGTTGTATGTTATACTGATTACTCTAACAAACTACACAGACCCAGATCTGCCAGTACATTATGCACCAGTAGATCTGGGTCTGTTCAGTTTGCAGATGTGATCCGCTTGTTAAGTCAGTGACCTTTACATAATAAAATAATTACATGATTTTGCATTTGGCTCTTTCTTCCATGTTGTTGGGTAAAGTCATAAAATGTACCTGTATGTAAATTAGAAACATTAATCATGTCACTTACCTGCTGTTCATGTCACAGTGATCTAGTTTTCTTGAATGAGTGATTATGCAAAGTTCTGGGATTGTGTCTTAGCAGTGCAAGCAAGACATAACATTTTCCTGACATATTACACACAAGTTCACTTCTTGAACTCCTTATGATAACTTTTAATAAATGTTCTCTTGGAGCAAGGGAAAAAAATGACAAAACTTTACTTGTTATTGTCAATACTGTTTTATTATCATGTATACATGTATATTACAATGAAAACAAATTCAAATTAGTACATTGCTTACATGACAAAATGAAAAAAGTGTGGAGTTAAAACATATACATTCTAAAAAAAAATTGAAATAAGTGTATTTAATAATATTATCATATGGCTTTCTTATGCTTACTATGGTCTCTAATGTATTTAACAGTTTTCATGCTAAATGCCCTGATCTGAATTTAAAATCATCTTGGCATTGCCTTGTTGTATTCAAAACTTCATTCAAAAAACGAATTGTTTGTTAAGGCACAAAACATAAGATGGATATTTGATTCGTGTATGCAAAACAATCCATTAGGCTCCTCTGGGCCTGGTTATCTGTTTTAATTTGAAATTCATTGCTATAATGTTTAAATATCTGAACACAATATAACCTAATTCTAAAACTCTTACCAAATTTACAACAGTCATGGGATTAGTATGCCTTGATAATAACTAAAAATGTGTTCACACCATTGGTAAAGAGTGGACAGTTGTAATTTGTTGGTCTACTGACCAAAAAATGCATGAACCAAAAAAGTGTGATATTCATGCAGTGAAAAAGATACTATGTAATGATTCTTTAGTACCTTATTACTTCTTAACATTGACTGACTTTTATATATTCACTTCATCCTTGACCCCTGATCTTGAATATTTCACAATAAATTAATGAGCTATAATATGTTAAAGTGAAGAAATAAGAAGAATAATCTCGCACACAGTGTCATCATTAATAAGTTATTTAAAAAAAAAACAATATTTCATCACAGTCAGCACAGGTATACTGTATTAAATGTATGGTATATGAAGACTATAAACTGTACTTATGAGTAAGAATTACAGGTATGTTATTAAGCAATTAATGATTTTCACTTGATGTCCTTTTTACATTATTATTTCACTCTGTTAAATCTGGTTATCTCTTGCTGACTTTAAAGTCACCATGCATGACCATAGTCTGACCATAAGCTTAAATCCAGAATACGGTCTAAATTTCACCAACATTTAATAGCTAAGCGTAAACTGAAAACATTTGATACTTTTTAAGTCTAAGTTGGACCTAAATTTCAGCCAATCAAATCACTATGTTTTTGTTTAGGCTTGAACTTGAGTGTGATAAGCTTCAAACAAGATATCTGGCTGGATGAACTTTTTGACATATTGTTGAAATTCAGACCTGGCTAAATTTTGTCACAAGTTTAAGTCCTAAATCAAGCAAAGTAAGATTTATAAGCAATCCATTTTAATGAGCATAGAATTCATCTTCATCAAAAAAGTGATGAAAGTAGCACATGATATATGATCAAGTGGGCTATAAATGTGCCTACACATTTAGAATTAATTATTTTGTTTTTGCTTTCAATGGTGCAGACAGGTATATGATCATGTGGGCTATAAATGTGCTTACATGACAGCAAATTTACTCGAGACAATCCTTTGTTTAAATAGTGTAAATGATCAACATTTTTTACTGTATACAGATGTATGAGAACAATCCATTACAATATATAACAGGATCATGGCCCAGAAGTAAATGGTTTGTCTCAGCAACCTTTCCTCTTTGTACAATCCCAGTTTCAGACTTGTTCATTATAAAGCACTGACTAATAACATGTCAACATCTTCCTCTGCATCAGTGACAATAGCAAGTCATGGTCTTTGTGAAACTAAAAAAATGTGTACATATCGTTACACTATTTACATGGCTGGATAAATTCTTGTGATTTCAACTGTGCAAATTATGTACACTTACTAGAATTTTTTTTATAACAACCTTACTGAGTTGATTAACAACCACAACTTGTGTCTATATTTATTATTCCATTTTGGAATATTAGTAGTGTGATCACCATATACAAGAAGAAAATACTGTTATACATCAACATAAAAAAAAAAATTCACAGAAATCCTACAATACAATGGCAACCAATCTGGAGGCAAGTTCAATAAAAAAAAATTGTACCATCAATATAGTGGCATTCATATTTTTAAAAGTCTTTTTATATTCTCAGCATCAAACTGAGGACACAGACATCTCATCCCTAACCTCTCCAATATCTCCAGATAATTAGATCTTTTATTGTTAACAGCAATTCATTGCAAAGAGTGCAGCACACTTATTTCAAAATTAAACCAACTTATTTCCCCAATTTATAGGAACACTTAAATCTCATTTAAAATAAAAACAAAAGATAAAATACACAAATTAATCTCTTTGAATATTTAAGTCATGTAATAAGTTCATATCCATCTTTGAACAGAATACTTTGTCCATGTGTCCTTACCGTATTTATTAGCCGCAACTTTTTGTCATCCATCTGTAATTACAAAAAATTGTTTTTGCCTAATTCATCAAATATATTTGTTTGTCATTCAGGACAGGTTTACATTACATAGGGCTGTAGATTTTATGTTTATTTGATTCTCCGACATCATCATAATCCATCCGTAACAGGCAGATGAATAAGAAACCCTCTATAATACAAAGACCCGTTCCTATCCAGGCCAACATGAAGGACCAGCCGTAATTGTGTATGACCTTGTCTGGGTAGATGTTGTTTGATGTTTTGTCAATGTCACGTAGTGCAATGAAGCAGATGCAGCCGGCAATACCACACATTGCTGAATAAAAGATAAAGAATCCAATTAATTATTTCAACTGAATGTTACAGCATGTTGTCATTTTATATACTGACACACATTGCTAAAAATAGATAAAGAATCCAATTAATTATTTCAACTAAACATTACAGCATGTTGTCATTTTATATACTAACACACATTGCTAAAAAAAGATAAAGAATCCAAATCATTATTTCAACTGAACATTACGACATGTTGTCATTTTATATATTGACACACACTGCTAAAAAAAGATAAAGAATCCAAATCATTATTTCAACTGAACATTACGACATGTTGTCATTTTATATAATGAAAAAATTAACCAATGATAAAATACAAATGTAACCATTTTGCAGTCTACAAACTTGTCAATGATTTCATTGATCAAGGTACATTCATGGTTCATCAAAATGTATTCAGAAATATTGCCTGTTGAGTGGTAAGTCCTAGAGGTAAATAGCTGAATACTATTGATATCCCTATTATTTGGCCCATTATCAATACAGTACAAGACGTCATTGCTGTAGAGCTAAATTGGACATGCAAAGCTTCTTTAAACTTTATTGTTCAATAAACAAACATGCTACATCACCTCATGATGTCATTGATGTAGGGCTAAATCAAAACTTCTTTAAATGTATTGTTCAATAAACAAGCAAACATCCTATATCACCTCCTTAATATGAGATGACTTTATCATAAACTTTCATAGAATAACAGCTAGGCTTTTTACCACAGGATCTGCTTAGGATAAATATGAATGAAACATGGAATGAATGTACAACCATAAACATTCCTAGAATGTGGGTTTTTGTAGGGTAAAATAAATTTTAAATATGTAATATTACCTGCTAAATTACCTTGTCATCTTTTCTTCCTGACACTCATCTCCTGTCATAGTTGACTATCCCCTACTCCAGTTAGTAATTGTAGGTCAAGAATATGAAACAATATGATCCCAGTCTGATACCTTAGTCTATATTTGACCTTCATTTACATGGACCAAGACTGAGAGGGCATCATAGATGAGATAGAGAATTTAGCAATAACAGCAGGTAAGTATTACATAATGAAAATAGTTTTACCTTGAATACTTCACACACCCACCCCATCCCAACAGAACTAAATTGTAAGAGCAGTAATGTATTAACTGCTTTTATTGCGTTACTGAATTTGGCAGCCGATTTGCGAGCCAATGGCCTAACTTAAGCTGTCAATATGAACATGCCACTGCTACCAGCAGGGTCTGCAACTGCAGACTGGTGGATGGCTGTTTTTGCCTCTGCTCTGGTTTGACATAGATTGAAGATATAACAAAGAGCTGATGGAGTGACTCTACCAGAAGGCACCTTTGATGATGTCATCCAGAGAAGAATAATTAAGAAAGGCACAAGATACAACAACAGTACTAACATGGGTTTGGATCCCATGCATGTAAGATCTATAATCGTATAATCGTAAACAATTGCCAGGCACTCTTGATACAATAATCCACTTTAAAAGGGTGAAGATTACATAAAAGGATGAAGATTACATAAAAAGGTGAAGATTACATAAAAAGAGATGCCTTTGGGAGGACACGGATAAAAGAGAAACAAAAAGCCCTAATTAGAGAGAAAAGACTGTCAAACAGGTAGGGTTCTTGAAGGAAGCTTCACTCATGGGAAATCAGGTTTTAGATCACAACCAAAATGCACCAAAGGTCCGATCTAAGCATTAAAGAGAGACTTAATTCTGAAGCTGAAAGTACCTGAGCAGCCCTAAAACATGTGGATCTTACCCAATGGTGGTCCCCATTGAGAACTTGTGAGTATTGAAAGGGCTGCCTTACTTCTCTAAATGGCGGATACTGATCAATATTAATCTTCAACAATATAAATAAAATCTGCAAATGCAATTAAAGGGTAACAGAACATCAACACATTTCCTACTACCCCAATTAGAGAAAAGCTCCCCAATGACATTGTAAACCTTGGAAGTCAACTGTTTTTTAACCTGGGTTGATAATCTTGCTCAAAACTCAATCTTGACAGATGGATCATTCAAGATGAGACAGGTGTGAAGAATCTGAGGATAGGTTTGTAAGAGAAACCATCTGTGCTGTGACTTAGGATGCATCCTTAGTAATTACCTGGGATCATCTAACAGCAGATAAAGAACAGTTCGATACATGGAGGAGCTATTAGATAATGATGAAATCTGAATATGAAGGGAATACAAATTAATAGTGGGTGCTGGTGAGGTGTCCAGCTTGTTACAAGCAAGAATTTTGAGAGGCTACATATGATATATAAAAGCCTTCCTTGTGTACGCTAAATCTGTCAGCACATTCAGAGTCCCCACAAGAGAAAGAGAGACTGAGGCAAGCAGACAAAAAGGTCTTGCTATGAAAGAATGTATTAGAGAGATTCTGTCAGAAGGAATAAGGACAGTCCCTGGACGGGAAAGAAAATTCATCTCAACAAAAATGAAGATCTGAGAAGGCATCAGAGCAAACTTCTCCTGGTTGGATATATACCTAGCTGAGTCACTGGTAACTCTTAAGGACATGGACATAATGAATCAAAGTAATAGATGATGGAGATCCCAAAAGACCTTAAATGAACTACTATTACACCCAGTGCCCAGTAGGCTCTGCGAGTAGAATGCTAGGACAAAGAAAGAATCAAAACAATGATCTTATGTCCCAAACAAAGCCACAGGAATTTCCAGTGTGATTGAAAGATGGAATAAGATGGACATCTTGACTATCTGTGAAGACTGATCAATCTTGCAACCCCAATGGCATTACTAACTGAGGCACCTGACTTGTGTAACCAAATGAGGGTGACTTAAAGAAGTGGGGCTAACCCTTATTTATTGTGAAAAGAAACCATATATTGTCATCGAGTTCCAACCAAAACTCTGAAAATGGCCTAGTTCATAACTACTTGGCTGCAGAGTAGAGGGCTTGGCAGGAAAGCTTGTAATAAGCTATGATTTTCTCCCCTTGTCTACCCACCATTAAATCATGTGAAAAATGGGCAGGTCCAATTTTTAAGCTTGGTCTGATGGTTATACTTGGATTTCTACTTAAAACGTCTTCTTGGAAGGGGATGGAGCCATCAACATGAGGATCTTTCTTGTCTGTTTAACTGAGCATGGTTGTATGGGTAGGGACTCGTATATTCTGAAACCATTGAAGAGATTAGCTTTCTGAGAATGGCCACCCTTTGTGGCATCTCTATGGAGGTGGAGAAGCTCAGTAGTGAATATCATGGACATCTACAACATATTTTTGTATGTCTCGTCAATATTTTTCACCTATCTGTGCAAAACATGCAGAGAACAATCCCATATTTACTAACTGAAGGAGCCAGCCAAAGCAGTTAGCATGGGAGGCTAAAGCAATTAGCATATGAGCTTAAAGTTCCAAAACCATGAGGGTTTTAACAGAGACAATGGTCTCTTGTCAGTCATACACCTGAGTCTATAATGGGGGGAGGGCAGGAGGTGTGTGCTTATGGAGTAAATCAGACAAATAAACCCTCTAACTGAATGTTTAACCAAGAGTCATGGCACAAAAGCAGGGACAGAACACTCCTTCTGCATTTTGGCAGTCTCTTGGTATGGTAACAACTTCTGGATTAACTCTATAACCATTGCTGTGGAAGCAAGAAAAGATTAGTTTTAGACTGCACTAAAAACTAAAAAGGATCCTAATATGAAGACCTGGAGAGCTTTGGACATAGATCTGAGGTAAGGAGGTAGAAAATGAGGTTTACTGCTTTTTCAAAGGTCAAAACATGTTCCTCCTCCATCACCTGACCCAGAGGGTTGGGATGAAGATGGGAACCATAAAAAGGGATAGGGCTCTACACAACTGGGAACTCATCTGCATATGACAAAACTGAGATTCTACCACCATATCTCTGCTCTATGGGCAAGAAAGAATTATTCCTTTTAATCTAGCTCCTTAGAGAAAGGGTCTTGCTGATTATGGATTCATCATCCTGCCACTGCAACAGGTGGGGAACACTACTAACCTACTGTTCCTCACTCCCTTGAGGTGCTAACTGTTCCTCTCATCCCTTCTCAACATAGTAACATATGAATGGCAGCCTCACAGTTCAAGTCAATATTTAAGCTGAATTGAATGGTGAGTCCAAGTCCAACCCAATATGCTGATTCTATGGGACTGGAAAGTCATCTATAGCATCATGGCAGGAAAACAGACAGGATTATCTTAGTGCCAGGTAGTACAAGCCCTGAGGTCACATAAAGGAATGGCAATCTCTCTCTAGATCAGTCGTCAAAGCTTGGAACCAGAGAATTCAAAAGGGAACAAAGATCCATCACCCGACATTGGTTGACTGTACCAAAACTCAGTGCCCAGTGGCTAACAATCAGTGACAGACATGTGGCCACTGGCTCTACTATTCTTTCTCTAGAGACCTATACCGGTTGTGAAGTGGCAAATTTCAGTCGATCTATTAATAAGCCATTAGGTGAGACCAGATAGCCATTAGTTAGATTTATGGAGACACGCTGTGTCAAAGGGGGGTGGGGGGTGGGGTCTGTAGAGTCTAGTGCAACCATTGTACTAATTAAACCGTGTTTACTCAGCAGCCTGACTGACTGCTAGCGACATTTTAAAGTTTCAAAACACAGGGAATCTGTTGCTTAAAAACAAGCATGTCATGTTGACCATAACGTAAGCGACTTTTAGAGAAAAGCGGGAGAAAATACATTTTGTAGGTGTGTTTTCACATTAAAATTTCATAGGACATAATATCGGCCTAGCTAAATTAGAAGTTAGTCTTGAAATTTTCTCTGCAAGAGAGAGTACCATGGGTAGAATTATTTAGTAAAGGCCCCGGATGTTATTTTAGAGAAGTACATTCGTAAAATCGTGGTCCAGAAAAAAACAGCCAAAATAAGGGAGGGACACACTAAAAAGACAAAGGTACTGTCACAATTCCATGTATATTGTTGGTGCAATTTATATGATGTTTGCTTGAGTTTACAGGTCTGCGTGATTTCATTTGATACATTTGTATAATTTATTTAATTTGATACATTTGTATACTAATGTGTTTTGAATAATGAATTGGAATTCTTACCTAAATTCTTAGTTAAGAATGATGTAGTGTTAATTTATGTCGTAAAACAATATGCTGAATTATGAATGGGAAGTGTTATGTTAATTCTTGAATTTATCATCTTGTTTGAAAAATGATTATGTTCTAAGAATTTAATGTATTACATTAGTTAATGGGTTACGAGAATACATGTGAATTCACCGAATTTTGATTTCATAGATGATTTAGCGACAGTGTATTCAATTTATGTGCTGTTTAAATTATGGGGCCCGAATTCAAAGCCTCGATGTATACTTCACAATGTGTGTAACTACATTCATTTGGGGACATGTGTAGTTAATTACTAGCCGTAAAGTTGTTATCACTGATAGAAATATCTGATTTTTCGAACCAGGAATAATGGAAAGTCTCAACTGTAACCATTGTAACGAGAGACTTAGGATTGTTTTAATTTTCTTTTGAAAGGGAGAAAATAGCTTTTCTTGGGAAGATCGGGAAGTTATGTGAATAGCGACGTAAACTTTGAAAAGGGCATTGGGAGACGGGAATTACAGTGAACGCATGATACAGTGGACAAGTCCGGAATCAAGCGGAAACATCCACGAGTGCAGAGTATCTAGAAATTGGAAGAGACAGTGACTTCTTGAAACAACATTGATTAAACAGCGAACGAGGATCGAGAAATAGCAGGTTTTGAAACTCGAAAAAGGCATTGACTTAGATTGTACCACTCGATCCTATGATGATTTGAAACTATCAGTAATAAAACGGCTAATTTGTTTAAATCTATTTCAAATCATATTGTATTTCGGTGAAAGTTTTATTTCTAAACAGCGTGTATTCCTAATGAAGGAAATTTCATAACTGTGTATGTAATTGATTAAATTGGTTATTTATCTTTACGGGGGCTCGGAGTTGTTTGTTCAACATACCTGCTCAGTTTACCCTACCGATTCTTATACTCGAACCGGGCAATTATATCGAGGGCGGTCATCTCTTAGATAACGAATATCAAAAGGAAGTGGGTTATAGTTATTATTATTATATGTTGTGCAATACCCCTTGACAAAGTGGGACTTAACACTTACCCTTTGACAGGTGGGGCTTGTACAATTCTATACGAATAACGCTCATAACCCACGAGTAACCTGACACCGGTACATTACATTATATTACATGTCTGGTCCTTTTTGGTTTTTGTTGCTTTATACGAGGAATTTTAACACAATATTAGATTATTATGATGTGGTTACAAGAGCGAAATGTCTTTCGCATGGACACACTAAGACTGCCAACCAATTTGTCTGGACAGATATTGACCCCATGACCATTAGATTACAAATCCAATGCTCTACCCACTATGCTTCTCTCCTATGACAGGTAACCAATGACAAACAATGGGTATCCAGCACTAATCATTTAGGTAAAATGATAACAGGTAGTAGTGACCTGTACCAAAGAAAGGTCAAGTGATGAAGTCTAAATTTTGGAGAGCTCAAGTTCGATAAATAATCTATAACTAGATCTTCCTGAGTGATAAGAAGCCCATGCTTCCATTGCATTAGAAAAACTGTACTCACTGCCTGGTTTTAGATTTACTGGAAAGTGCCAAGGATTCCTTCCTCCCAAAAGCTATATGTAGCGTACTGGAGGAAAACAGACATTATTATCTCACTTCCAGGTAGAACAAGCCCTGAGGCTACATAACGGAATAGCAACCTCTCTCTCTCTCTCTCTCTCGCCATGCTGCACTCACTGCCCAGTGTTGGATTAACTGGAAAGTGTGAAGGATCCCGCCCACACAAAAAGTCATCATGGCAGGAAAACAGACATGACTGTCTCACTGCCAGGTAGTCCAAGCCTAAGGTCACATTAAGGAATGGCACTCTCCCTCTCTTTCTGTGTGTAAGTTAGATTTACTGGAAAGTGTAAAGGATCCCTACTACACCTACTTTCTTCAGGAAGTGTTAATGACCTTACCCTTCCTAATTTTGGTGATTCTCCTCATCAGAGCTGACAATTTCCCTGCCTTGGGAAGTGTCTTCGACCACACATCATCCAACCATAACAAAACAAGAAAGAACAAGAAATGAATTGGTATCACTCTGGTTATCAGAAAGGAGTAACATAGAATGATGCACCACCCTCAACATAAGGAACAAGAGACCCTCAAATTCAGTGAAAACAGACACAAATAAACTTAAACAAAACAAAGAAGTGGATGAAAAATCAAATACTGCACATGATATTATAAAGTCAATGGCAATCATACAGAGAGACAATGAATGATACAAATTGTCAAGCGCTTTGAGACATGTGATAACTGCATGATGTCCAAGGAAAAGAAGAATCATTCCTAATGACAGATTTTGGATGAAGTACCAGATTGGGATCTCTCTTTGGTTTTCTTTTTATTCTTGGCTTCCAACTACTTACCTGAATAGGTAATACTCACCTTGGACTGTGAGGATGACACAAGGACATGAGACAGCAATGATATTGCAGGTTATGTAATACTTCTTTAATGTAAGTTACCACCACTTTAATGAAGTAACAATGCTAGATATACAAGATTTGTATTTGTCTTAATTAATATTTTGAAGACAAGCGAGTGTGCTTACAGGAATAGGCACAAAACACCTTTCTCTTTTAGGCAGCAAGGAACTCAATGGGATAGGAAGGAGAGAACAGACGTAACAATCTGCAGTGTCCTGAAAGTAGTCTGCAAATCTGCAAAATACATGCAGGTTGGCAAGCATATACAGCCAAACGAAAAAAGATTCAAACTTACCCGCTAGCAATGAAAAGATAGCAGCTATCACATAGAGGGTGACCTTCCTGATTGGATTGCAATCGCCCGGCCACAGTCCACATATTAGAGCCAGGACAGTGAACAACTGGATGGCAGCACTGCTGATCAGCAAACCGACCCATGACCGCTCCAAGTCTGCAGGGAAATAAAAGAATAAATTAGAATTATTGTTTGATCTTTGCTTACAAATGAATTCCTTGTCTAAAAGTCAGACAAAACGATATTGTTCACCTTACTTCCCACCCTCTCCCACTACTCCCAACATCTAAGCCCATTCTAAGGATTGAAGATTTTCAACATAGTATGGTTACAGATTCACTAGCCTTACCAGTTTATACCTCAAAATCTTAAGTTCTTGATTTAAATGGTACACACAGCTTTACTTTGAGCAAAATGAGATACAAGACAATACCAACTCATAAAAGCTTGATTGATGGTTGGGCAAAATGCTAAACACAAGGTCCCTTTGGAAAAGCATGGGCTCAGAAATAAACTGATTTAAATTTGGATCAATAATCAAGGGAGAAATAAACCTGCAGTTTGCAATGGATTTGCCTTTTATAAGCATATAAATATGGTTAATAACAAATATTACAATGTTACTGTGTTATTTATAAATAAAAGCACATCCATGATGTTATATTCATGTTTGTAGGGTGGGGTGGGCATAAAATATAAAGAAATGAGAAATGAAAATTATTGTTGTTTGCTTCTACACTCACTCAAATATTTCCAGTCCGCATAAGACATTGCACTCTCTTCACGCTTGATGAAGTGTTTGTATGTAAACTGACAGTCTCCTTGTCTGTCCTCTGGTGCTACATCTGTAATAATAATAATCAAGGAATAAACAATGCATAAATGTCTCACATTTTTCTCACTACTAATTAATTTCCTAGTGCCAATATCTAGAAGAATATTGAAGGATAAAATTTCATAAAATATTTTTCAGAAATCTGATATACTGATATATCACTTTAGATCATATTTAAACATTTCAAGCTCCTACATTAAAAGTCACGAGACATCAGACTAAACAAAAGAAACACATCTGCATTCACAAATACATACAAACACCTTTGAATGCATTCAATATCTTTTTCATTTATGTGATGCCTGGACCCTGACAGCAGAATTACAAGGAAGAATTCAGGCACTTGAAATGAGATGCTACAGAACCATCTGTGACATCTCTTACTATGACCACATCACAAATGAAGAAGTGCTAAACACCAACAAGCACAAAGTAGGCCATTATAAAGACCTCACCACCGTCAAAAAGAGAAAGCTGAAATGGTATCGCCATATCAATAGAGCCAACAGTCTATCCAAAACAGTACTGCGTCCAGGGTGGCAGAAGGAAAGGTGGACTGACAACATCATAGAATGTACAAGGAAAAGTTTTGCGGAGACACAGGCATTGGCACATGATCGAGATAAGTGGAGGGAACTGGTCAGATGTTCAGCAGCACAGTGCCTCAACGACCAGACTAGGTCAAGAGACCTAGTGTGGTCTTGTGACAGAAACATGTTTAAAATAGCTCTTTCCTGTTTAAAAAAAAATTGTAAAAGAGGGGTTGGGGCAGTTTTTTGTTCAGTATAAAAGCCACTATGATTTGCCTTGCTGCTGAAACATTTACGCCTTCCTCCTATTTCACGCGCTGATTCTCCTTCATTAGTTTCCACCTAGGACAGTTTCTGTCCTGCAATTTGCACACTACATATTCTCAGAGCAGGACGAACCATTGCTACCATCGTGTCTGTATCTAAGGAAGTCTCTTGTAGCCATCTTTGTGATGACAGCATTTCTGGTAGTTGAAGTGCCGCAAAATATTAGCAATGAAAGAGTCTACAAGGATATTTGAGATACCGGCTTTGATCGACGCAGAGTTGCGAAGTTGAACGTCCTGGCGCAAGTAGTTGAGGGCACAAACATGCCATTTTGACTATTGCTGAGCCGCTGCTTCACATGTGAGACAGCAAACATTTACTAGCATATCAGCCATCCAAATCTCTAGATCGAAGAACGCCTCTTGACTAGCAGAGAGACCTGTGCGTAAACACACACACACACACACATATATATATATATATATATATATATATATATATATATATATATATATATATATATATATATATATATATATATATATATATATATAATAACAGGAAAGGATGATTTGATCCTTTCATTGTTATGATCATCATCATTCTTTGCCATGTTGCCAAAATGTTTAACAGTGCATATATATATGTATGTGTGTGTGTGTGTGTGTGTGTGTGTGTGTGTGTGTGTGTGTGTGTGTGTGATTTTCAGCTATAATCTGCAAGTAATTGTTCAGAACAAAGTTTCTTCTACCCTTCTTGACACTGAAGCCAAATCCTCAACGCACTTTGGCTTTCACAATAGGTGACAACATGACTGGTTTGGGATTCTCATCATTGGGTTCAGTGATGATAAATCTTGGCCAATATCCCTGACGGGTACGAGTCTACTCAACCATATTGCTGGCTGAATGATTACTAGTCTTTCTGCAAACCAGATCGCAAACTAATGATAGATAATTTTTGGTTTTCCCAGTAGGGTCAGGTTATTCTTTATTCTCCTGAGCCAAACACGAAGGCAGATATTTCCTCTACCTATTGCATCGATAATGTCAGGGATGCATATTTGGTATATTCAATGCATATTTGGTATACTCAATCACTATATACTTTATTCAGCTGACTCTTTCCACCACCATCAGTGACTATGTCGTCTGCAAAGTTTGTAAGCAACACCTTGTTGATTAATCACAAAGGTCACTTTTTGATAGTTAAACTGAATATCTCATCCAAAGCCCTGGAGCTTGCCATGACTAATCGATTGTTCAGACCCAGTCCTTGTGATTACCCATCTAGCTGACACTGTATCAAAATAATGCACTGGACAAACAACCATTGACCTCTACTGTTATTAACTACCAGGATCCTCTTCTCGAACGGCATGGGATGCAACGACGCACGGTAAACAGGTTGACTCCATTCAGTTGGCCCTCATGACATCCATTTAAAATTTCTACAACTCCTAACCTACAACGAGGTGGATGGGTGGGCACATATTCATCCCCACTACTTCGTTCCATTATATGAACAAAACAAACGTTGTGTCTTCTAAATCCCCCCAACTGGAGTTTCGTCCCACAAACCCCTCGCCTATGTGTTTAGGTCCTCTCCATAAATGATATTTCTGGCTCTGCCTCTTGTAATTGCGACCCCTGAAAAGTTTATACGATTCAGATTTTATAACTTTTACTAAAAAAAAGTCCCTTCGAATGAATATGGTTTAACGGGATTTCATCTTTGACATTTGTATTATGTTACCTTTTTAGGTTGTAATAGTTTATAGTAGCGGCTCGAGGGTTCGAGGTGCTCACGGCAACGTTTTGTAATGGCGTCATTATATTTTGCTACAGAAAACAGTTTTTGTCAGTTATCAACCGTCCCATCTAAATATTTTTTAAAGAGGTGCCCCCGCTACACTAAAATGAGGTGAGATACTACTAAAATAACAGCAGCAAAAAAGTTCCTCACCATGCCTCCCTCCCACCTCCATGCAGCCCAGAGGCAACTGCCCCTCGATCCTCCTCGTGCCACAACTGATCGTACTGTCCTAGTTCATTAGTATCATTGTGTGCTATGTTTGTATCCTGGTGGGTTTGGGATGATCTTAAGGATACACAGTCATAGGCAAATTTCCGACTGAATTCGAGCCATGATTTTATTGATATGTATGGAGACAACGTGGTCAGAGTACGTGTAATGTCCTCCCGAACGATGGCCTCATACGTCACTTTTAAAGCCACAACCTGTGACGTAAATAAGCGGATGAAAGCAGACCGTGGTCGTAATTTGGACACGCCTGAACTAAACGTTGCTTTGGACCAAACAAAGTTTGGAAACATTTGCTGCCACAAACTGTTCTCGAAAATACAAAAGATCAATCCTGCTTCAAGTTTTGCCTGCAATTCCATGATGAAATAATGTAATCTTTAACAATTCGGGAGGTATTGTATTAAAGACTTATTTTAAACTCTAGTAGAAAGATATTTACTTGGTCCTCTATATCTAAATGTTTATGACAGATCATTACTAACAAAACTGTGTAATTTCCAGAGGGCACGTTGTTTGACATGAATGTGAGACACATATCTAAGTGCTGTATGATGCTATAAAAGCCAATATGCTCAAGTACTTCACAACTAATATCAGTATAACAAGAATAGACTGGACAATAATCACAGGCTACTGCGCGATCATACATTTGCCAGAGATCAATAGTTTGGGATTTGCAAAAGTCCCAAGTTGTTGAAAATGGTCGGCAAAACACTGCATAATTGGGTATTCAGTGTTTTCGCTTTTATCTGTACCTGTATCTGTTAATTTGGTATGTCTTTTTCTGCTAATTTGGTATCTGTCTTTTTTTTTACTAATTTGGTATCTGTCTTTTTCTGCTACTTTGGTATGTTTTTTTCTGCTACTTTGGTATCTATAGTAAGTACTGATATGCCCTATAAATCTTTCTTTCTCTTGCTGTTGATGTATTTCAAAAATGGTTTCGAAACTGAGGTTAGTTTCACTGTCGTGACTTTCTTTACGTTGTTGTGTGCATTTTTAACATTTTCTCTAATTTTCACTCAAAAATGTTTCCACTGTGATCTTCAATTTTTTTAAAAACTGAGTATTGTTTCTCTTACAAAGTAATTTTATAATTTGTTAGTAATCAAAGGCAATGTCACATATGGAGTACTCAGTGTTGAAGGAAACATATTTTCAACTATATTAATAAGAAGAGAATTTATAAATTTCGAGTTTTCTTTAATATTCCTCTTGTTTAAATGATGAAATTTAGCAAAAGCACTAGCTTCAGATCTCACTGGATGAAAAATTTAATTATTTGTAAAGAAATATAATTTCACGATCTAATGTTTTGGTTGATACATAGTTAGATACAGTAATGTAAAAACCTCATGGTCACTAAACCTGTTAGGTGAATGAATGTTCGAGAATGTGTCTGCTACCAAGGTTACAACGAGGTAAACTATATGTTTTTTCCACGAGCTGCCAAGTTGACTATTTGTCCCAAGCATGGTCATTTATAAAATCAACAAGGAACTGACCCTCCGATATACTAAATGTATTTCCTTGTTTAAGTGCTCGAATTTTCCAGTCAATTTAATAATTAAATCCCCTACAACATGCCGGTGAGCTTTACGTTTATGTTCTTTTCTGAATTATCTTCTCAAGCTGTTTTCTAAATAAAAGTAAGTAGACACATCTGGTCCATTGTCCAGTCATGCCTTAGGTATTTGTTTAAGATCTTTACGTACATGCAATAATACACCTCCACCATTCAAAGTTGTAGCATTACTGTACACATTAAAATTAAATGGCTGTGGTGGTGACGACCCCATATTAAGATTTAGTTTCTTGAATGATCAATATAGTGTGGAAACGTGCATGTCCTCCCAGGACAAGACATAGAGATCCAGGGCCCCTAGGCAGGTAACAGAGTCGGGGCCCTCTTTTTGGTAATTTAGCAAAAACACAAACTTTTGTCCTCATTGTGTACCAGTTCGGCCCCTGGCCGGGGCCCCCTTCGAGGTTGGGGCCCTAGACAGCTGCCTTCCTTTCATATTCCAACGGGTTGTTTCAAAACAAATTTTAAATACTTGGATTTCGTCAATTCCAGAAACTCCTGAGACATCATTGCATACATCCTTTACCTAACATAATGACAGCGGGGTGGTTTTTATATTCTCAGATATTTAGAATAAAGCAGGACACATAACCGAACGACATAGAAAGAATGGAATATATACATGTATTTGGTCTAACGCAAATCAGCATACTACTTGTTACATACTGCAAATAAAAAAGACAACTTTTAAAACAAAAGGCAATAAGACAATCCCTTGCAAATAGACGTAAATAAGGAGTCCTACAAGATAAAACATGCATATGTTAAAATTCTTTAAATGGTGTAAAATTAAATATTACAGATAAAAGCTATTTAATTTTTTTTTTTAAAAAAACATCATTTTGTTATATAAATCTATTTCGTTTAAAACGGCCATGATCTTCTCATGTGACACGTTGCTGAAAGCTTCCTAAATGATTTGACATATATATTTTTTTTTAAACTTGCGTTTTTTTCTAAAGAAGACTCACTTTCAGCAAAACGTGTTTATCTGACCAAGGTATACACTCGAGTAAGGATGTATAAAAGGGACAAGTATCTTGTCTTGGAGTTTTAATTCCACATATTTTGCCAAGTATATAGTTATATAATACTTAATGTCACTGTTTGGAATCTTCCTTTGAATGTCAGGGCCCTTAGTGTGACCGAGTGGTCTAAAGCGCTCTCCGTTACGGATCACTGCCATCTCATCTCTCACCTCTGTCTGCATGGGTTCGAGTCTCAGATTCGGCCAATTTGGGTTATGTGAGAAAGCTTGCCAGTAGCTTCTCGTGGGTCGGTGGTTCTTTCCGGGGGTTTCCCCCGGGTTCTTCCTCCACCATTAATACTGGCCGCCATGTATAGCATATCGTGTGCTGAAAATTGGTGTTAAACCCTGCAACAACAACAACAACAGATCCCTTCAATATCAGGTTACTGCAAGGTATTTTTAGCTGCCAACTTATTGCCATTAATGTCAATGTTACAAAGAAACTAACACTACAGAATATATGTTCCATATTTTGTGAGCAAAATTATGTTTCTATAAGATTTAGAATATTAACCGGTTGTCAATTTTGGTTCGCATTGAAGAGAGGAAACCCCACAAAAAGATGCTTGGTTTCGTTTGGTTTGGTGGGTTGAACGTCATTTTTCAGCACTTGATAGGCTTTCGTTGTAGCCAGTGGTGAAAGATGAACCCAGAAAGAATCATATACCCACGGTAAGTTACCTGCATGCTTTATCACATTTCCAAGTTAGCTGAGCGGAGAGTATAGTCTGGTAATTTATAAAGATAAATTTTCACTTCCCTTTGATAGCGATGATTCATTTGACTCAACAATGAGACTATCTAAAGTGAAAGTTTTAAATGCTCTCAGACAAAGTCCAAGTCTCCGATCACACAATCACAACTGGATCGAGTTTTTGCATATTTGCGAGTTGACTGGTTTACAATAAAACCATAGTCAAGTTTAAATCTTACTTGAATTCTGTGCAACCAGAGTAAGCCCTTCAAAGTATCAAGGTAAGATACACCAAAATTTGCGTTTGCCAAGACTGTATCAAATCTGTTGTTTATAAAAAGACAATTGTCTTTGAGGTATCTAAAAGTTAGTTTATGGTGACAATAACACTTAAATATTGATCTCTTCCACAAAAGGGATAAAAGCACCGTCTTGGTATTGTTTCCTGTCATCGTGAAATTTATATAATCCACTGAAGACATATAAACAACTTTTGATTTCGAAACTCTGAACAGGTTTTCTTTTATTTAGGAACTCACTTTAAGCACTGATCCAGTTGTCGTTAACTACCATGCGTTCTCTTTGATCTATATCAGATGAAAATGTCGACATATAAATAAATAACTGCGCCGATATACATTCATATCCTGGGGATATTTTTCAAAAAGGGTGCAACTTATCTTAACTCGGAATTTTATATCTTTTAAAATCAAAACAAACTTGAGAAGACGGCCCTTAAGGCCCTTACTGAAAAGGTAATTTATTCTGCATTACTTCATTTGGCATATATAGCATTCTCCTAGTCAAAAAGAGGGCGGGCGTATTCTTTTTTTTTTTTTATAATCAAAGCTGTTCTATTAGAAATAATTTAGGTCTGAATAGATTGTCCGTCCGTCTTTTTTGGTGTCTGAATTCACACTGAAATTTGATACTAGTGTCTCGAGTTCAAAATACCTGTCTAGTCTGTCATTTATCATTTGTTCCATGATTTAGCAGTTTGTGCTGTAGGACGATAGTTTTGAAGGAATGGTAAATGTCTCTTGAATAACAAGTTTCTGAGCAAATTTGTCACACAAGGCAAGGACGTTCTTTGTGAATGGCGTAACTGCGCAGAAACAAAAGCCGAAGTGGGGCATTATAACACCGAACGCCCCGGGCAGAGAATATACGCTGCGTACAAAATGTCTGTAGACCTTTAACCGTGGAGGGCATGTTGGAGGGCGTGTGTAAGATTGACAATGTACTACTAACCGATTAATGTCATTTCTTTTAATGCTAAAGAATAATGTAGCGATATTTATCCGATTATGTAATATAATTTTAGCCTATAATGCAGTAAATATATTATTTACACTATTATTACAAATGTGTTCAGCAACAAAGCATAACTTTGAGGGCTTACAGAAAATGGTTCGAAACGTCAGTTTTCCTTGGGATAACTATCTAAATGCAAACTGATGAATAAAAACACATTCAGGAAACGATTTAATTTAAATAATAAAAATCTACCCCCAAAATGAACAGCAACAGTATAAAAATGTTATCAGTAACACATATTGTTTTTATTTTAGATATTCAGAATAATGTGCATGTATGCTAATGAAGTCAGAAGACTTACATGTATTTTGAAGACAACAGTGATATACGACATAATGACTTGTTAGAATTAAATTGTCTGCTCTCACAAACTTTAACACATTATCGTTATTTTTAAAAAAAATCAAACATTTTAGGCCAAACTTATTGCCGGTAGTGACGGCTCTTGATCTAATTTGTATAAAAGCATGTACTGTAACAGAGTGAAGAACACTTTCACGCGATCGTGCACATTAGCTATATCCTGTACGAATCCGACATGACATCATTCCTACGGCGTGTTACTTGTTTATAAGGTATTATGCCTCTCATTGTACAATAAATCATAGCATTCTACAAGAAGTGGCAGCATCGTTTCTTATGTAAGGTTGAGTGTGTGTGTGTGTATGTATATATATATATATATATATATATATATATATATATATATATATATATATCAGTGTGTGTGATTTGGATTTGTAACGTAGCTTTAACAATCTTCAGTCATATCGTTACGATGTCTGCAGTATGGCAGTTTATAGTGATTTCTAGCACTGGGGCATCATGCCGCAACCATGTAGCTTGATGTCCCCCACCAAGTCACATTATCCTGACACCAGGCCGGACACTAACATCTTAATGCGGAGCGCCCAGCGTTGCATCTGTTTGTACCATTCTTATAAGTATTTTGTATGACTCGGTCGGAATTCGAACACGCGACCTCTCGCATCCGAAGAGGACGCTCTAACCACAAGGCCACCGGAGCGGCCCAATACAAAATCTAAAACATGCACGCGCGCGCGCGCGAGAGAGAGAGAGAGAGAGAGAGAGAGAGAGAGGAGAGAGAGAGAGAGAGAGAGAGTCTTCACTGTAAATGTTGAGCCTGGTGATGCATAATTTATACATAGAAGGCCAGGTAAAAGTAGTATGTATAATGACTGCGGCATATGGATTAGATGCCGGTGAACACAACTGTTGCCAAAGTACATGTATTATGCAAAACTAGATTTTAGATCGGATACCGCTTTCAAAAAACGTACAAAAAATACTTTCTCCAATATTGTCCTTAAGTAAAATATAAATGGCTGATTTCTTACCAGCGATACTGTTATGAGATAATGATAATCAGCCTAACTTTAACCAAATACTAGTTTCATACAATATTATACTTTCTAAATAATGAGAGTTTACAATTTTATTCTGTATGTCATGTGTGTGTGCGTGTGTGATTTGGATTTTTAGCGTAGCTTTAAAAAAAAATTCAGGTATTAAACCGATTTGGGGGGTGGGGGGTGGGGGGTGGGGGAGCAGACAGAGGTGAGATGGCAGTGATCTGTAACGGAGAGCACTTTAAACCACTTGGCCACTCGAGGCCCCCACTACCTCCTGTAGAGGGATTTCTAGTGGAATATTTGATATATGCAGTTCTCCGGGTTGTTTCTTTATTTTCCTCAAAATTGGTGTTGGTTCCCTCACCATTATTCTGTGCTCTCCTACATACATTCCGTCGTACGGTAAGATTAAATGTGTTCCCTTTGGGTCTTATGATCTATCCATTGTAACTATTTGAGATGATTGAGTACAGTCTTTATGACGTATTCACCATTTAGTACTTTCAAAGCAATCATCACCTTTGTTGTTCCCGGTAACTCGTTTCTCAGTATATTCGACATATCCAGATCTTGTGTTCCGTCCTTTATACTTGCAGTTAAGGTAGCTATCATCCTCTATCTGTATTCTACTGATCTTGAAAAACTTGTCAAGCTCGCTAATGTTCTTCCTAGTGGCCGCCATTTTTTCCCGTGTCTCTCGTGACTATAAACTCGCATATTTTCCAAACTATTTGATCCTTTTATTTCTTTCTCTACTTTGTTATGTATTCCTTTTTGTATTAATCCATGTTCATTTTTATTGATCCATCACTTGTCTTGCATTCAGTACCCAGTATGTGTAGTCTCCGCTATTCATTTTAAAAACCGGTTGACTTCCTTACGGTCTGTTTCGTGCGTACCATTTTGATTATAAAAAGTTACTTTGCTTCTCAACAGAGCCTGGGTAAACGATATGCAAACAAATACGCACGCACAAATCAGCTCTATATGTGTAAATAGAAGTAATTATGGACTCGAGACCCAGCTGAAAAGAGGCTAGATCCGCTATAAATACTTCCTTTCAGAACAGAAAAGGTATGTCTTCGCAGTAAATCCGACATAAACGAAGTGACATGAAAGCAAAAACTTGATGAAAGGTGTGTGTGTGTGTGTGTGTGTGTGTGTGTGTGTACACAAAAAAAAACACAACAAATCAAATACGAGTCAGTATTACATCATCTGAAAATCAATATTACAAGAGTCATTTATACCCAATAAATGTGCTAATCAAACTCTTTGCTAGACTGTGTCTGAACTCTGAATATGATTGAGAGCATATATTCCTGTTAGGCCTCTCGGATCCCCTAGGCTACAATGACCAATCAGCTTAAAACGGTCAAAGTTGACAAGTAATGACTAGGTAATGTTATAATGCCAGTGTCTGTTTTCCTCAAAATCTTACCATATCTTCTATTTTTAATACTGATGTCGACCGCTCAAGTGGCCTAATGGTTAGAGCGTCCGCTTCGGATGTGAGAGGTCACGGGCTGGAATTCCGCCCGAGTCACACCAAAGACTTATAAAATGGTACTAACATCTGCCTCGCTAGGCACTCAGCATTAATAGGTTAGTGTTAGGACTGGTAGGCCTGGTGTCAGTATAATGTGACTGGGTGGGACATCATGCTACATGTCTGCGGAATGATGCCCCAGTGCTAGACATCACTATAAACTGCCACGGTGGAGACACAGTAGCGATATGACTAAATATATTTCTTTCAAGATACGTTAAAAATGCAAAGCGCGCACGCGCACACACACACACACACACACACACACACACACACACACATCTAGTGTCTAGATCGGTAACTATACTCCAAGATAAAGTAACATTAAACTAAATGATCAATGCGCCTTATAATAATTTTTTTAAAAAATGTAATGATTTGCAGTATCAATTGTGAAATGAGATGTCCAAGTGGGCCTGATATCGCACGCATGACTTGCTTAATTAATAGTTGAATATTTCACTAAGCAGTCACTAACTGAAGAAATACATTCTATAAAAACAACTATCTCCCAAATTTTATACAATGCTTATTTTACATATTTTACTATATGCTGATCAAAATTCTTTCTAAAGACAGCGGCAAAATTAATATGCGCAACTAGTATAAAAAGTATGGTTTCCAGAGTGATAAGAATCTCTGACAATCGGATGCAAGGTTACTTAACGATTTATCTTCCTTTTGAAATTAAGACTGTGATGACCCTAATAGTACTGAAGCTGCCTTCTTGTTAGTAGTAAACGACTTTTCTGTTTTTTGAATAATGGACATATTAGGAATAGATTTTTTAGTAAAATTAATAAGATTACTAATTTCTTTAAATTGTATTAAAGTAATGTTTTATTCATTTATATTAAGTAAGTTCAAAAGTGTGTTAAGATTAATTTCATTTATTTCCAAAGCACAACTATATATTAATTGAAGGAAAATAGTTGATGTGCAAAGCATAAGTTGGCAACGTAAATCACTAGCTATACAAATGTACATTATTGTGTGGAATTAGGTTATAAAGCAAAAAAATCTTACTGGGTCAGTCAGCTCCTAAGTCTTATCAGTGAAACATATATTCTGTAAAACCAGGCATTGGCAAAAGTCTAATTCGGTCAATAAAAAAAGTAGAACGAACTTCCGTGCTGACGTAAATACAGAATGGTTCTTATCTAATGATGGACAGTCGTCGCTACAAAATGGTTCTTACCTAATGATGGACAGACATTACTGCTGGCTAAGTATGTTAAAACATGTTGCTGGTTTAGAATATTAAGGAATTATCTTATTTGGACCTAACTAATGCCAAACGAATATAGATTTGAGTTTTACCTTATGTCAGATGACGTCAAATAAACCAGTTTTGACCGGGAGAAACTAATTCTTACCTGAAAAGAGCGGACATATTTTCTCGTCGATGCCTTAATCCCTGACACAAGATGCGTATAAATAGACCACGCATTAAAGGGTCAGGTCAGTTCCTATCGACGAGGAAATAGATCTTCGCCTTATCATTTCAGGCAAAACAATTGTATATGTCGTAACTTCTTTAGGAATAAGTATTTTTAATGTTGAGATTTTGATAGTAACATTGTTATGTTAGCAACATTGTTCACTTAATACTTTTATTTATAATATATTGTAACGGAATGTTTAAATGTTCTAAAGAATTATTATTTAATTATATTTATGTAATTTTTATTGTAAAGGTTGAATTCGCTACCAACTTCATGTTTAGATTTAATGTTGAAATAAAGTATTCTTTAAGTAAGAAAGAATATTATCTAGCAATGTATTTTAAAGCTATATTCTATTTTAAAATAAGTAAAATGCATTTCTTTAAATTAATTGTTACATTAACTATAGTTATTACATCTTACACTTTTGGCTGTCTTGAAATTGATCGAGAATTAACTATTTGTATAATATTCTAAAATGCAGAAGTTATACGAATAAATGAAGTTGGAAAGCTTGAAAAAGGAAAATATAATATGTATTGCATGAATTTTTATTATAAAGTTTTTATATGTGTTTTTAGAATGTAGTCAATATATGTGTGTGTTGATTAATTAAATAAAGTCAGTTCCTATCGACGAGGAAATAGATCTTCGCCTTATCATTTCAGATGTAATGTAGCTGTTTTATCATCGCGGCGACACGCTTTTAACAGAGCCTTCTCTTCTTCCTTCTTCTCTCTCTCTCTTGTTATGACACAAGAACAACATTTTTTCTCTTCATAACAGACATATTACAGTCCTCGCCCTCTTTGACTTGTGTGTGGCATATAATATAACATACTATTATATCTTACTTCACTGTCTCCAGCATGTATTAAACACTTAATTTTGAATTCACCTTAATTATTAAAAGCATATCTTTGTTGTGTAATTTTATCTTTTTTAATTTTTAATCTTGTCGCTGTATAAATTTTATATGTTATATTGTAAAGCTCTTTGAGCTGCTAAAGATTATACGCTGTACTAAGTCAACAGTATTATTATTATTATTATTATTATTATTATTATTATTATTATTATTATTATTATTATTATTATTTCAGAATTATAGTTTAAAGAGTGGCAACAGGCTCAGTCGATCACATTCAAGATCACCTTATAAACATGTAGCCCATTAATCTAAGCTCATTAATGGGACAGTTCAAAATCTTGAAGATAAAGCTAAGTATTCAAGGTCTGATCACATTCGGATCAAATACGTGGTTTTCTGTGTGGCAATAAACTTAGCCAATCAGTTGCTGCTTTATTAATACGAATGGATCTCGCTCATTATCAAACTCATCTTGATAAGCCAACATCTCAAGTTTGATCAGAATTGGATCAGAACTGTCTTCCAGAGTGGTAAGAGGCTCAGCCAATCTGATACAGGGGTCCCGAGTGGCCGAGTGGTCTAAAGCGCTCTCAGTTACGGATCACTGCCATCTCACCTATGTCTGCGTGGGTTCGAGTCTAAGATTCGGCTAATGTAGTTAAGTGAGAAAGCTTGCCAGTAGCTTCTCGTGGGTCGCTGGTTCTTTCCGGGGGGGGGGGGGGTTCCCGACTTCTTCCTCCACCAATAATACTGGCCGCCATGTATAGCATATCGTGTGCTGAAAAATGGCGTTAAGCCCTATAACAACAATAACAACAACAATCTGATGCAAGATCAGCTATGATATAAGCATTTATTCCAAGTTTGATTAAGATCGATCTTAAGTATGGCTTCCTGAGTGGAAACAATATCAGCCAATCAGTCTAAAATCTCCTTACTGGTATGCGTCAGTCTCTCTTGTTATCTAACTCGACTAAAATCTTAATAATAATACAAATAAATTTTCCAAGTTGAATTAAAATCGGAGGAGAAGTCAGGTATTTGACTGGTTACAAGCACAGCCAATCATATACATGATTACCTCATTATCACACGTGAATCTAGATCAATAAAGTCCCCAATGAAAATCTTGATGGTATAAGCATATATTTCAAAATCTTATCTCATACATAGCTTGCAGAGGGATAACAGATTCAGCCAATCCGATTCAAGATCACATAAATATGCGTAGCTCTAGCTCATTAATGAATTCATCTTAACGATATAGGCATACATTCCAACTTCTACCACAACTGGATCATAAATACGGTAAAAAGCTCGACCAATCACGTGCAAGATAACCTAATTGTTATGCATGGATTCGGATCTTGACGATACAAGCCCTGGTTTACAACGGGTAAAAATCTCAGACAATCGGATTAAAAATCACTTATTTATTAAGTGTAGGTCTCGCTCATAATGAAACTCGGTCGATGTTCTAATGATGTATGTATGTATTGCAAGTCTACTCAAGTTCAAATGAGATATATTGACTTCTTATTAGTAATATGCACTGCCAGTCCGATTTTTGTCATCTCATTAATATAATGTGCTTTGCTTGTTGTAGAATTCGTCTGAGATTTTAATGATATTAACATGTCCGTTCTAAGTTTGACCACAATCTAATCAGAAATATGGCCTCTAGAGTGGTAAACAAGGTTTGCCAATTGTGTACAAGATGAATTCATAATATGAACGAATCACCTTCGTTATCAAACCATTCTGAAAATTTTCATGGCATAAACCAATATTACAAGTTTGATTGAAATAGGCTTGTAAATATGGACTCCCAAATGGTGGTAACAAACAATTGATGGCCGAAGTACGCACGATGAACAAAGCATGATGGCCAACTGCCCATAACATAAGCTCACTTGGTCATATTACCTGGTGAGCTAAAAAAAAAAACATGTTACACGCCTTTCATACCTAAATTACAGCACAATAATGAAGAATAATTTTGACAAGCAACATAACTTCCTTGTATAAAACATACTGCTCACGTAAGAATTATTGCGCGGCGTTATATACAGATGTATTGATCCCCAAAACAATTTTAGTGCCGTTTGCCGTACTCACGTTACACAAGACAGTTTAGTTTGTGACTGTGTAAGGTCACGATCAGGAATTATTGTGAACTTTGTTACCCCACAAAGGTTATAAGAATTCACAGCCTTACACAGTAAAGCACGCGTACTGTCGTTTTTAAAATATTATCTACTTTAACTTACAGAATCTACCTGCATTTTTTAAATAAAAAATCAATTATGCAGTAGTAACCTGGTCCATTTGATTTTGGCTTCGGCACCACCTACTAATCCCAACATTCCTGCCGACGGCCATGCCTCCATTATGCATTTTTACTTATGACATCAAAATGGTACTCATTGTGGAAGCATGTCGCAGATTACATGTATATATTCGTGTTCTCATGCCATTTGCTTGAACACGCTTTCAAGAAATAAATATAAAAATGGAGTTGGGACTTGCTGGTGTTACGTTGCACAATCACCTTATTTTCTATACTCGTTATTACGTCCAGTCCATCTGCAAACTGCCTATACCAAATCTGACATTGCACGCGCTAGCAAATATGAGTCGAAGCGGTTTGTAAAAGAGTAAAAATACAACAAAGTACATATACCATGATATGTCGGTGTGTCTTGCGACGACAGATCAGGTTCTATGTTATCTGCAGTTTGACTTGACTTATAAGCGAATATATACGGTATGTTATCGGGACTTGTATAATGCTTCTCGCTGTGTCCTTTTTACTCGTGTTTGTTTGTTTTGTAGTGTTTAACGCCATTTTTCAGCATATGATAGGCTATACATGGCGGCCAGTATTATTTTTGGAGGAAGAACCCGGGAAACACCCCCCCCCCCAGAAAGAACCACCGACCCACGAGAAGCTACTGGCAAGCTTTCTCACATAACTGCATCAGCCGAATCTTAGACTCGAACTCACGCAGACAGTTGTGAGATGGCAGTGATCCGTAATGGAGCGCTTTAGACTACTCGGGGCTTCTCCTTTTTACTCAAGTGTTAGATTCATTTTGTTAAGTTAAAACAACTGTTATTGCTTAAAAAAGATAGTATCTATAGCAAGTTCAGAAAAGAAATTCAAGTGGCAGCCACTGTTACATTTACAAATAACAGTTATTCATTATGATTTGCTGCAATATTACTGATCTGCCAGACCATTCACCTTGTCACAGATTGTGGCAGTTTCAGGCATCTGTGATGGGTGTTTTTTTAACGTCATATATTTGTACATGGATTTCGTCGATAATTCCCTTTTGCAAAACTAATAATGCGTGTGGTGTGGGCACCGGTAGCAATACTTGTCAACAGTGGCAAATTACAAAAAAATTACATCTGAATCGTTATGAAGGTATTTGTGTAATAACATCGGCTATTATCACCCACCTCCATGCACACCTGGCGCGAGAGTGTATAACAATCACAACAGTTCATATGCTAATTTTGGAATTACAAATTTGTGCATTTTTAGTCATCAAGTTAGAAATACGAAAATGACTCCAGCCTGCCCAAAAAGTGTTTTATGATGTTTATCTTCCGACAAATTATACTTCCCACTGTAGTAAGGCTTACATATTACGTTCAGCTAACGCTGTTATAGTCATGTTTTACTTATTGCACAGTTAACGTAATTACATCCTACTTAAATGGGAGAAACGGTCTATCCCTGTAGGTGATGCTAAAATATGTGCAGCCATTTACACACAATATGTTCACCGTGTAGGTGTTGCTGATGGACTAACACGTAGCCCTTTGATTCCAATAGTGATTTGAAAGTGTCGTAGTACATGTACTAGTATTTTCATTACTCGCAACCCACGCTCGTGCGAAATTGTACAGAATGTTTCTACTGGAACACAGTATGTCGTGCGTCCTAAATTCATTGGGCATGGCATTTGTTCCAAGTATTTCTGCACTAAATAACTAACATGTGTTTATGTGCTGCAACACTCCACCTCTAAAAGAAAACCAACAAAGTTTCATCATGTCCTTCATTTTTTAGCGCATGTTTAAATACGGGTTGGCATTTGTGTGATATGAACTTTTGCGTGTACGTTCTTGATGTTGAACAAATATTACCACCTCGACTGAGTTTTCTCTGAAGTCTTAAAACTCCATTTGTGTAATAACAAATATTTGGTTATTTACGTATAAATTCTCAATCATACAATATACATATAAAACAATTTGAAAATGTACACAACTACTCTCATACACTGAGAGGCGAAATTCAGAAACAGAAACCGGGTCTATTTGTAAGAATTTAGGGTAGAAAAATCAAAACTTAAGAGTATGACTGGTGCTGCTTTTCAGAAGCATAAAACGGATTTAGGAATAATTCATCCATATGTGGGGTAGGTTTGAGGGCTGGTGGATACTTGGGACAGAATTCATTGTGTGTTAATTCGAGCGCCGAGACCATGCAGCTTCACTGTAGATTCCCACCAAGTTTCCTTGTCTTCTTTTCTTTGTACCTGTATTCATGCTAACGACTTTTCTGGCGTCGACGTCACGTGGTGTTTATCAGCATTCCTAAACTATCTTACTGAACTTTGCAAGCAATGTAATTTTTTAAATAATTCAGTGGAAGATATAGACCAGTGGTTCCCAAACTTTTTCGAGCCACCGCACCCTTGGTTATCATCAGTGCTCCCTACAAAATGCCTTATTCAGCATTAACGCCCCACGGTAATCCCACCGCCCGCTTTGGGAACTGACACCCTTTAACAACAGTTCATAAATTCATATTAAGAGAACATGCACAGCAAGAGAAACTACATTCCACTGGCCAGACTAGGATTTGCACATACGGACTGGAGTGGTCACTGGTCATGAGATATAAGATCTGCCTACTCTTGAGTTACTCGCTGAATCCCAATTATTTTAATAATTATTTTTTAATAAGTATTTTTTCTTGAAGAAAAAGTATTTGTTTTGAATCCTCAAACATTTATTATTGATGGATTAGACTCTCCATTTCCCGGCGAGGGTAGCGCTTGTTGACTCCCAAGGTTACCCGATCCCACGGAGCCAAATGGGAAAGAATTTTGAAAGTGACGCTTCTTTTTTACTGACTGTCGAGAGATGTTGGCGACGGCTTTAATTTTTTTGTTGTTAATATAAGCGATTTAGGCCACTTAATACCTGTTTTCGCTATCTGTAGCAGTAAGTGGATTATGTCGGTAGATTATGAATAAGACGTTATTCGAACATGATTGCAGCTAACTGCAAGCTGTCAGTCAGTTTTGAGAAGCAATTAAATGTGATTAGTAAGAAATAAGGAATGCTTGGTGGATATGCTCTACTGTTGAGCAGGTCAGCATAAAGATTATGTGTCATCTGCACGTGTTGATAATTGATGCGTTTTGAAAACTGTGAGTGTGAGACGCACATTGGGCTCGACCACTCCGGTGGCCTAGTGGTTAGAGAGTCCACCTCGGATGCAGTAGGCAGTGGCTTCGATCCCTGGCCGTGTCATACCAAAGACATACAAAAATGGCACAAACGTCTGCTTCGCTTGGCGCACATCATTAAGAGGCTAGTGTTTGGACTGGTCGGCCTGGCGTCAGGATAATGTGTGGCATCATGCTACATGCCTGCGGCATGATGCCCCAGTGCTGGGTATCACTATAAATTGCCACATTGCAGACATCATAGCGATAAGACTGAACCATTGTTAAAGCTACGTTAAAACTCCAAATCTCTTATACTTTTTAGACTGTTTATCATAATACGTTACTACACAAATCATCAACATGTAATTGCGATGTTTTTATCCTGCATTAATGGTGGATTACATGCCGCAAACTGTAGCGGTACTATATCGGATTTTAAGGAAGTTTACATCTCTCTCTCTCTCTCTCTCTCTCTCTCTCTCTCTCTCTCTCTCTCTCTCTCTCTCTCACACACACACACACACACACACTGGGGCTGCTGAGTGTTTTAGGGATTATTAACTAAGATAACACTTTTGTGGTCTGAATTTAACTGAGTAACACAGGATGCCAGTTGTTGACTGTAGAGGGCCCCAGTCGCTTATATCAAGAAAATTACAAAAATATACTTAGGACTCACGGTTGTTGTTCTTGTTGGCGGGTTTAACACCATTTTTCAGCACACGAAACGCAATACATGGCGGCCAGTATTAATGGTGGAGACAGATCCCGAAGAAAACCTCAATAAAAAACCACCAACCCACGAGAAGCTACTGGCAAACTTTCTCACATACATACATTGGCTGAATCGGTGACTCGAACGCACGCAGACAGAGGTGAGATGGCAGTCCCCTACGGTCCAACGTATTTATAAATGAGATTCAAAAAAGCATAAATAGGGAAGATTCTAATCCTCTATCAATCAATGATCTTAAAATCATTTTCCTCTACTACGCCGATAACATGCTGATGTTATCTGAGATTACAAATGGTCTCCAGTTCAGTTTTCAGTTCTATTTTACCAATAAAACAAAAGATACCGTAGTAAATAGGAGTTCAATATCAACCGAATAAAACTGAAGGAAATTTTTTTGGTTTGCAAAACAAAGGTAGCCCCCCCCCCCCCCATTAACTATTTGTTTCTTGATATGCAATAAAATAGGGTTCGGAGATGTAGAATAAACCTAATCCCACCCAACCCAACCCCTTGTGATTTTGTAAAATTCAACTAATGGAGACAGGTAACAAGCGTTGACTCACTGGTTAGCGTATCAGACTCGCGAATGAAAGAGTGCGTGTTCCAATCCTAATATCGGTTCAACCATGGTCGGATACTGTGTAAGCATTATAAAAATAAAAACTGCTTGGTCTTTTTTCCAATCATGATTCGGAGCGTTGCTGAATATATTCATACAAGTTCATTTAACAACATATCACATTTTATTTGCATAACGCCATAAGACGACTAACGGACATTTACGCTACAAAATTATCAGATAATATTGAAAAACTAAAGCAAATGACAAGAATTCCATTTTTATTTTGCTAAATATGTAATATGTTCGATATTCACACATATCTTGATTTTAATATAATTGAATGCAAACCATAATTCATAACAACTGAGTTATCACCATTTTATTATCAAAAGCAGTTGATACAAAGAATCTGCACACAAAAGAATTGTATACACAACGAAATCTGGTAATGACAAATAGAATGCTCCGTACGACCGACTCTACGATAAAGTATTTAGTCTCAACATTTAAACCCACAGAGCTCAAATCACGAGATATTAATTGAAGAAGAAAAAAATCTTGATCCCTACACAAAACGAAATGTTACAACTTAGACAAGATGAAAACTAATTTTAAAAAAATGTATTCTTATTACATCAATAAAAACCGTCATGTTAGATCATATTATTTTCCTTAGATTATATTATTTTCTTTATGTTTTATACAATACACTTTTTATGCTTTGATTTGCATGTATCACTCTATCATCTCTGATGTATTAGTATATCATGTTATTTTTAATAAAGAATGTTTGTGTTGGTAGCAAGACTTGGAGTTATATCACTCCGATAGTATTTAATACGCATGACATGACGCTTCAGTCAATCATGTAACTGACAGTCCATGGTGTCTTAATCATCGAGATGGTTTATAATTTAGCCATACGAACTCCTCGTCATATGATCTGAATATATAGAAAGTTGAGGAGGCAACGAGGTAGGGTTACGTAAGGAGAAGAGTAAAGACAGCCGCACAGATGTCCGTCTGTACGAAATAAAATGATGTCTAGTAGCTGAGGAAGATTACGTAACAGACACGGGTGGATAGAACACACCTTACCGTTGTTAAGCCGTCCACAAAGAACTGCAGCCATCCTCTGAACCGCACCATGTTAAATTAAACAAATATTGACCATTTCGTTTTCTGGGGAAGGTTAGGGTGGGGTGGTTGAGATTTTCTGTCTAACCAGGATAAAGTTTCGTGCATATATATATATATATATATATATATATATATATATATATATATATATATATATATATATATATATATATATATATATATATATATCTATATATATATATATATATATATATATATATATATATATATATATATATATAGAGAGAGAGAGAGAGAGAGAGAGAGAGAGAGAGAGAGAGAGAGAGAGAGGGTTGTTTTTTTTTTACAACAATGTTCACTTCTATTTTACTTACCTGTGGGCACACCTTGAGTGTAACATTTTCTCCACATTCCAAAACGGTATGAAAAATTTCTTTTGATAGTGTCATTGGTGATTTCTTTCGCCGTTCCATCTGCTTCGTACCAGAAGTCTGTTACAACACACGTAACAATCAGGGCCAGGGAGACTAGAATCAGGAATAACGCTAAAAATAACAAACACATATGACACCGACCTACAGCCATGACGAAAATAATTAGTGTGTGATGGATAAATGGGTGTAGGTCCTCTCCGGTAAATCCAAGTGTGAGTGCTAGGGAAGAATGTAAGAAGCGGTATCGTCTTTACCTGTACTGCCGTCTACACAATAGCATGTATGAAAGCCAACCGGTTTTGTCGTGTATACATACCTGTTCAGCCTTGTCAAGGGGGCGTCTCAAACCTGTCAGAAACTGCGCTAGGTGCGTGGAGATGATGACGTCATAAGATTTATATTTTGCTATTTGGAAGTATCATATTCTCTGTAATTCTCTTGGATAAGAAATTATCTAACGTATGAACGGGATCCAAGACCTGCCACATTATATTTTTTTCAAAAGAGAGAAGTAAATAAAAACATGTTTTATTTATTTATGTGAATCATCGCAAAACAGGGAAGTCATTCAAATTTATCGGGGGTTGGGGTGCACAACCTGATTGGGGGGGGGGGAGAACGCATCTAGGCTACAGCAATTTTACAACACATGCAAATTCGAGGTGGGGGTGGTGCCCGCATGTCCCCTCCCCCCTTACGTCTCAGACGCATTGTAGTAGTAGTAGTAGTAGTAGTAGTAGTAGTAGTAGTAGTAGTAGTAGTAGTGCATGATCAAAAGATGACTGATGTGGAGATCAGGCATGGAATGATGCGTGATATTGCCATTACAAGTCAATTAGAATTTAATAATTAAACCGATTATCATCCAAGACAACACGGTATAATCGGAGTAAGGCTGAAACAAAAAGTAAGTCACGTGGCTTCCATTTGTGACTATATATCCAGTTATTATAGAACAAATGAGATACTATGTACTCGAGAATGAATGGGTGGGCTTGATTTATCGTTTAGGCCATGTTCCGTATGGCTTTTTATCTACAAGCTCAGAATTTTGTGCGCACTGATTTCTGGATTTTGCCGATTTTCTGATGGCGTATCCTCTTCTTTCAAAATCACACCTGTAATTCGACATGTTGGTGTTTGAGTTATATAAATGGATTGAAATCCGAATTAAATGAAATGCTGCTGCTGAACTTCACAATAAGCTTTAACAAATATGGGTTAAACATTCTTATTCAAGGCAATGCCGTGTACAAATTTTTATTGTTCAACATCTGGTTTACCTAAAAGGAAATTGAGTTTGTTCATAAGTGCGCTTACCTCTGTAAATCAGCTTAATGGGTGCTCCCACTACCAACTTCAAAGCACTTAGTACGACATAACCCTAGTTATTCTAAGCAAATTACGTAATCTGTGAAATGATGGTTGCATATGGACATACGTCACAATTAATTTTACTAAATGTTCTCTACATATATTTCTCAGTACTGACCTTGCCACTGTGTGACAATCAATACAAATCATATGTTAATCTACAATACCTCCAAAGATGACTTCACGGTGAAGTTCTTGTCAAGTGTTCACCTGCATTTTTTGAGATGCTGCACTGTAAACAGAACAGCATGTATAGATCACACAGATTTCACTTCCGGATCATCACCAAGGCTTTATTACTCAATGTGCACTGTCGCCGAAATACACACAGACAACATTCTCTGATCTTATATTCTTAAGAATAAACAATTACCTTTAAATCCCTACCAAAAATGCACCAATAAAACTCTAATTTCACCACCAAAACGAGAGAGAAAAAATGTTCTAAACATGGACTAGAACTACATTTGCGGTACTGAACTGGAAATATTAATTGTGATGTGATTTCATATTTTAGAGCACCTTACCCTGTTATTGCCTCAGTGGTCATCTCTTGTATAAGGTGGCCCGAGGAAAGTTTTACATGTGCTCAAAGCAGAACTGTTTATTGTTTATACACGCTAAAAGCTAGGATCCTAAGTGATGGTAAAAAAAATGCCTCTGTTTGTTCCTTTTATTTTTCTTCCTCTTTACTTTTCTTTTTCTTTTTATTTCTTCTAAGTTTACTGAGTATTGTGTTTTTCTAAACACGACCGTGTCGAGGACGTTGGCAGCCAAATCGTACATTTCGCCTGACACGTTATGTTATGTCAGGTATGTGGGTGTATGAGTTTGAAAACAATCCAGCTTTAGATCCAAACAATTAGCGGAAATAAAATTAAATTTATTGCACGGAAAAATACATTATTTGACTGTCATTACTACTTTAAATGAATTTTAAGCGTCTTTGCCAGTGAAATATCTGTTGAGGATAAGTTTAATATTGTAGATGGTATTCAAATACTTTGAAAATGGTATCGAAGATTAATTGTTCAAACTAAAAAAGAAAATACACCATTCAACTCAATAATCCAACACATATTTCATTCAATGCATGCATTAAAAAAAATAACTAGTTTAATTTTGAAGTATCTGAGTGGTGCTGTGTATTCTTACAATGAAGTGGAATACAATCTCACACCCATATACAACATACTTCAATATCAAACTATATTGGATTACACCTCACACCCATACAATATCAAACTATATTGGATTACACCTCACACCCATACAATATCAAACTATATTGGATTACACCTCACACCCATATTGGACTACAATCTAACACGCACATCTATAAACGTCGACTTATCAGAAACTTAGCTTAAAATATACACCTGATTGGTATATATGTCACAGACACCGTACTGACAAGAACTACTACTACTACTACTTACTTACTACTACTACTAATTATAATAATAATATGGGGTGGCTCTCCTACTCATGGCTACGTATGTACGCAGAATGTAAAAACTACTACTACTACTACTACTACTACTACTAATAATAAAAATAATTCTATTACTACTACTAACAACATAATGGTTATTATTATTATTATTATTATTATTATTATTATTATTATTATTATACATGAAAACTACGTTCATTTTCAATATTTTTCATCAAGAAAGGGACGAAAAAGGATTAAGGTGTTTTTCTTCATGACAGCTGATTCATGTACAAACCTTTTAACTGTTGGTGGCAAAGTCGTTAATGGTTTTGATAAAATTGCAAATAATTTCGTTAATTAGTTCTGTGGTCTTGAACTACATCTTATAAGGGCTCAACTGTTTTGTAATACCTGATGTCAAATGTATGTCTGATGAAAACTTCTTTCCGATATCAAATATTACTGAGGATTTTGTTGTAAAAGAACGTATACAAATGTCTAATATTAAATATACTGGTTTTGATGGCATACCTTTTAGACTGTTTATCATAATACGTTACTACACAAATCATCAACATGTAATGTAATTGCGATGTTTTTATCCTGCATTAATGGTGGATTACATGCCGCAAACTGTAGCGGTACTATATCTGTTTTTAAGGAAGTTTACATCTCTCTCTCTCTCTCTCTCTCTCTCTCTCTCTCTCTCTCTCTCTCTCTCTCTCTCTCTCATATATATATATATATATATATATATATATATATATATATATATATATATATATATATATATATATATATATATATCAAGGTGTTTGTAGAAATGCTGTTCAGAATTGATACAGATGATACATCACAATACGTTAGTGATTAAAATGTTAGCCTCGTTGAGAGCAAGCTAAATTAAGATTTGCAATGTGAATGTATGTTTGACAATAAAGTAGCTTAAATTTACAGACAACCCAGTTAATATATCTACTCAGCATCACGAGCAGCCAAACGTAAAGAATTATACTTGTAAATAAATGGCACAACCATTTAAATCATTTTATTAAACTGTTAGTTATCTTTGTTGATAATATTTATACATAGCCTAACCACTTTGAAAATGCCCCTTATTATTCGACTTTAAAATAGGAATTTAAAATAGGTTGTAGGTTGTAGGTCAGATTTTATGTTATTCTAAAAGCGTACGATACAGTTGTTGTATCGTGTAGAGAAAAACACGTAATCCTTCTTTCATGCAGACTATACACCTTACAGAAAATAGTACATGTACCTCGAGCGATTTAAATGTAAAATATATTTTAACATGTACTTTATTTCTTTTCAGCCATAGAAAATCGATGCCAATAAAGGATTAAATTGGTTTATTTTAGAAAAGCCGTTATTTCTTTCAAAGTCGTAAGCGAAATATATATGTCATGATGTTTTCAAGTTTGTAAGGAACTTTAGTGCAGAGACTTCACGGTCGAGTGAAAGCTATGAATTCTAGCTATACCAAACGTTTTGACAGAGTAAATGATGATGAGTATGAAGGGTTGGGACAAGGACATTCCTGATGTTCCGAAAGAGTTAAAGCACATGCCGTTAAAAGACTTTAGATAAGCACATTGAGAACATATTAGATGGATAGATGAAAAATTGTTTGAAATATGAAACGACTTTGATCCTGTTCCGTTTTTGTAGTGAACTTGGAGATTCCGTTACACTTGCATCCTTGTTAAAGATTAGCTCCAGAGGAATGTTTGTATGAAAACGATATATCAGAGTCAGAGAAGAATTTGATAAATGATTACATGTCAAACAACTGCAGCGAACCATTCGTCTGTACCTTTAACTTACGGTAAATTACACGCCCACGAAACAAAATGACCCTCGTTACAGTATTTCTCATAACAATTCAATATTAATTAAACTAATGAGAGAAACATTATGTGGATTTATACGAACTCACTCGTGATGTAAGTTAAAAATAGTTCGGCAAGTTTATATGTAGAATTAAAGGTCCTTATAGGATCATGACCTGTTTTGTTTATTAGTTTTGAATATTAGTGTTCAAATAGTTGAGGTTCTTCTGTGATCTCTGATTCGCTATGTTTCAGTTTTGTGAGTCGCTTGAATTTATTTTATATATACTGAAAGCTTATTCTTTCTGATTTCCAATTTATTTTTGCAAATGAACTAATTCTAGATGCTGCAATGATGATGTCGTATAGGGGCAAATTAAAGGCTGCATAATTTATTCGGATTATGGCACGCAGCTAGAAAAGAAAAGAAAGGAATATAATAAAGAATGCACATAAATCGCATGCAATTCAGAACAACATAAATGTAATAGACCTTTGCTGATATGCATGTTTATGTGGTGTAACATTTTTTTAATATTTTTTTTTACATGGATGTCTGTGTGTTTGGGAGATTTTACAACCTATAAGTAGTATTACAATGGGCGGTTAGAATATGTTTACTGAGATAGGTCGCTGTCTTCAATACACCATAACTTTAAGTTAAAGTTTTTACCTTTATGTCACACATGAATGTATTATTTACCATGGAATTACAACTTAGTGCAAGCATAATTCGAACGTTGACGTGAACGATTTAATGTGTTTCGTTTAATCGATCTATAAAGTTTGTGCGAACAGCGAAATCGTTAGCAGCAGCAACAATGCTGCCACCGCAGATGCAGACTATTCCGTCCTTGTATATGCTGCGAATATCAGTTTCAGTGTGGTTACAACACACACGTGTTTGCTTTTCATAGCACGGTTCTCATGATGTTTCATCTTTCAGCTGTTGTTCCGTTTCAATTATTATTTTACGTCGGTAATTTTGAAAGTCTATCCTAGTTTTCATATTTATAATGAGATTGCGATATATAATTGCTCAACATGGTGGCCTTGTTCACACACAAGCATTTATAACCAATTAACTTTTAAAAAATAATATATATCCTAGTATCACAATAACTTCTAACCATATTGATTGAGCCATCGATTATCCAATACTATTACATGAACAGGTGCGTCCTTTGTGAATATCAGTCAAGCTTTTTCTCTTCTTAGTTTATTTCACGTTGGTTTAACACAATCAATGGGGATTGCAACTGGAATGGACTTTTCCGTGAACTCTGTCTCGTTGTTAAAACAACCTGAGTGTTTTCATATCAAGCAATACAGTCAGCGACTGGACATTTTCACCTGTCAATGCGATATTCCAAGTTGGCCTCGAGTTGTTATCGATACATCAGGGTGGTTTGAACGGTCCGTTTCTATCCGAACCTTGGAAAGATTACATTTCATTGTATGTGAGGCTCTGGTAATATCGTTTTGACGCAGATATTGGTAGACAATATATACAAAATCAACTTGGATGTAAGTATTCCCTCTTAGCCGATCCAGCACATCATCCGCAACAGCGTCATCGTGCAACTGTTCAGAATCCATCACATATATGTACAAATGTTATACACAAACACTGAAGACGGCGAGTGTGTGATTATGATTTTTAACGCAGCTTTAACAATTGTCCAGTCTTATCGCTACGATGTCTGCAGTGAGGCATTTTATAGTGATGTTTAGTACTGGGGCATCATGCCGCAGACATGTAGCATGATGTCCCACCCAGTCACATTATCCTGACACCAGGCCTACCAGTCCTAACACTAACCTCTTAATGCTGAGCGCCAAGCAGGCAGCTGTTAGTACCATTTATTTAAGCCTTTGGTATGACTCGGCCGGGTATGGAACCCACGACCTCCCGCGGAAGCTCTAACCACTAGGCCATCGGAGCGGTTCTGAAGACGGCGATGTTCCCGAATGGATACATGTGGAATGCTTCCAACTTAATTTTACATCTGATGACAAACAATTCTAATATGGTATATATTAAGGGCTCTATAGCATCGTCGATAATGTGTTATTACATGTACTCATAGTCCAGGCGGACTGTTGATCAATGCAATTAAACCCACCCACTATATTAACACGATATGATAAATAAATATAATCCAGACTTATGCACGGTAAAGATATGAGGTTTAGGTTTATCAAAACCGTGGAGGTCAGTACAAAAAGTAGGCGATTTGTTATGCCTTTAATTTTTGTTGCTTCTTCGCTTGTCAGCAGTCCTATGTTTTCTGTAAACGAGGTAATTACGCGTTGTGGCGAGGTCATGTGATCTTCACATTCTCCTATTATTTCATCTCTGTATTGTCAGCACTTGCTAGTCTTTGCTCATCGCAACCAACACACCAGCGTCTCTGATTTCACCGGCGATGGAGGCTCGCAATTTGATGATGAATCCATGTTATCACATTCTGCTTCCTGCATTAGAGGGATGATCGATGCAATTTCATACCGCATAAATGCACATTGGAAATGAGAGACTGACATTGTCATCGTGACTAAGTCAACATTGGTTAATGACGAAGTCCATCATGTAGTTGACGAGCAATCGCTAACAAACTGAAGTCTCTTCCTTGATAACGTCTGGTGCGTTGTTGCCCGCGTGAAATGATACCAGAAGTGTTTCCAACTGATGCACGAGTTAATTTAAAGTTCCTGGAACATAGGCGTCCATTTTGACCCTTTTCATATTTGACTCTTTATTTGTCCGACGTTTATGTTCATGATCACCAAGACCTTTTCCATGTGTTGGTGATTCCTCCTCCAATGGGGAGAAATATTGTTCTTTAATGGGAGGTATATCTTCTGCGATCGGCAGACCTTCTTGCAGAAGCTCTGAATAATTAGTTCCACAGACCCCCTTTAAGATGTCGTAATGTTTACAGATAATATCATTCCAATATGGCTTTTCATATCATTTTATAATGTTTATATTTTAATAATCCCCTCAAACTCTTCATTCATTCGAGTTTCAATGCACTCTAAAAATACACATTTTCTGTCATTCGCTTTTGATACCATACGTACAGTAACCTTAGGTATTTTATGCGTCACAAAAACTTCTTGCAGCTGGCGGGTTTTGATGCGACAAATCTTAATGTATTGTTAAAGACCTCCTGTCGTCCCTCTTCAATAATGTTTGAACTTGTGTTTTCAAAATTGATATGTACGGGGTTTTTTTTGGTAACACATGCGCATGTGTCTCTCCAACTTCCTCTTACAGTGTATTGTTTGTTGCATTTTTGTGACAATTGTTCTGACGCATGCATAACCGGACAAGGTTGTCTTTCTGATCCCATCATCGCTGAGAATTTCGTATTTGTATCTGTTTATTATAGTTGCATACTTGCTTTGTTAGAAACGTTCTTCTCCAGACCCGCTGGATATAATCGGCCGAAGGCTCTAGTCAAAGAAACTATACGGATCCTGGGTGTCCTAGTTCGCAAGCATATTCAGAAACTCATCCAGAGAACGATAGGCGGCACACCAAGTTAAAAAAAAATGTGTTTCAGATCATGCAAGTCAGTACCATGTACTATTTTGAACATATTGCAGTTGTGTCGGAGCACTTTATGCACGTGTCCGTATCGTTGAGCCATATCGATCACGCCTTTGTTCTTGTGTCGACATTTGGAAAAGATTCTCACGGGATTGTTCAAGCAAAATGTGTCGTATACATCAAGATCTTTTGCACTTGAGTCAAGGTCGTCAACTGTTAGGGGTTCATCAATTGTAGAAGTGAACTCAATTGTAGAAGCTTTGCTTTTTGACAATGATAGAGGAAATTCTGTGAAATCTTTGAGTACATAGTAACACAACTGATCATCAGCGGGTGGTGTAGTTACAAACAACTGATCCTACGGTTAACCATATCATGATATGATCCGCTGCAACAACAGTTCAGTTTTACTCGATCGAGCCAGACCAATAATCAGATCTCGTACTGAGTTTGGAAACATTACTGCGCTTGACTCGTCTGGGTTTTGTCTCAGGAGATGACTCAATGACGTCGAATCGAGTTTATAACTTTCGTGATGCCATGTTGAATATCACTTGTATAAATCAAATAAGTATTCATAATGTGTGCACTGCCACATTAAAACGCGTTCTGCAAATCCAATGTGGGTTGTAATGTGTATAAACAAAAATTAAAATCGCTAAAACTTCTGTCAGAGTTTACGTTTATTTTTTAAAACCTCGATTGCATTGATATCGCTACTACGTTAGCGAAGATACATGGGACACCGTGGAGCAAATATCTTTGTGAAAAACGTAGTATTGTAGATACATTTATTGCGGTTAGGACACTGCTGGATATTCGACTTGATTTTAACAATCGACTGAACCCTGTAAAAGTACGTCGATGCTACATGTTACAGACATGATCTTGCCTACATATCATCAAGTGATATCCGTGCAATACTTCATTGATCAGATACGAATTGCTGCATGTGTGAATTTGCGTTGATTTCGAAGACACGTACCATGATATCATTTTGGACATCCTTTGCAACAAAAATCCTTGAAACCCCTTTACCCTTTTTAATTTTCTTGTTTGAAGTGACTTCAATCAAATACATTTTGGGGCGCAGTCCCACACATAATTAGAGTAGCTTTTCCGAGCAGTTATCCTTGAACTGGCGACTCTACATTAATATACCATTACGGACTCCTCTTTCAACAAGCACATATGTTGGAAGATGGCGGAAATGCCAATTCAAAATTGGTTTATACAACAATATTTCCGAAGCTGTTTCCAGGATTAGCATTATAGGTAATGTGAATTGTCTAACATAAATTCTCAAAGCAGTGTCAAGGAACACACCAACGACATCCGCTAGAAAAAGCAAGCCTGATCACATGTACATATGGTGGTAATTATCGAGATTTCGGCAACTGAATGAAGCCCATATCTTATCAACGTTCTTATAGTTCTTGTCAGATATTCCCTTTCAGAACACTTTTCATAAACACTCATACTCGAAAGGATAGATTCCTTTACGAGCACGCAGGCTAAACGTTTCTAGTTTATAAAACACACCACCATATTTGCGACTGATTACAAAATGATGATTTCACATTGATGCAAGATTGGCTACAGTTTTAAGCTAGTCAATAAACTTCATTTATTCCAGTCTAAACGTCAATTATATTTCACTGTTGGCGTGGATTGAGATTCTTAGTGCACTCGATGGTTCCGCAATTTCTTGCATTATTATGTAACCATTATATCATCCTTAGGTTATGAAGCACCACAAGGAGTTTTGTTTTACAAGGGAAAATTCGTCACTGTAGAAAGCAATCGCTGTGACTCCTATGTAGTGATCATAACTTCAGCAATGAGTGGCCACAGAGAATTCGCGTGTGTTTTCGTAGATTATAGTTATATCTGCAGGCGAGTAGTGCCCCTGTTGCATCCATTTTGCTGTAATCTCGAGCGATTTAAGAAACGCGTTAGCTGAATCATATCGACGACGCAACATTTATGTCTCAGTCGCTACGTCGTATCCGACCACAGTGTAACACAATCTGCATGTAATTTTGTTCAGCAACTTGAGTTTTATTCGACAAAACTTCTGGCTCGGTGTCCACGGAACTTCCATTCGAAATCCGCGTAGATAACATACGGTACTTGCGTTTTCGTTCCATGGCTGTAACCATAATGTTTTGGCTGGCTTCTGATTTTACGCCACTTTTTTCGCTACTAACATCACAGTAAAGACCATGATTGTCAAGCAGCCTTTTGCTTGCTGAATAAATGCAGCATAGATCGACATGGGCATTTTACTATGGTTCTAGTTGTGTCGGTTAAGCAGCCATGCGTTTTTTAAAATAAAAAATCCATGCGTAGTGATACAGCGAGTATAAATAATTCTTTTCCCTCAGCAACAAGAGATTAACATGGGTCGGCCAGTATGAATGCTTGCTTTGTATATACAGAGAAAGTGCAAGCGCATAACAACTATTGTTCCAAGCGTACTCGATAACGGCAATGCCAGGGCTGAATTCTTCAAACATTTTGAGTACAACCTTAGTAATCTGTTCAAGAAATTATATTTTACCAACTTGAGTTTACCCGTGTATTGTTGATCATGCCAGGTTGATATGTATTATCGCTCGCGGCATGTTACGATAAGATGAGCTTGCATTCAAAACATCGATTCTCACCCTTTTCACACTATTGCTATAATTGTACCCTGAAATATATGTTTGGAGATGTATGTAGTTGAACTTACACAATATGTATCGAGTCTATCCAGGCTCTGCATTGATGATTTTAAAAAAAAAGAAAAAAAAAACATTTCGATAATCGTTTCAAATTTTGTGTCAACTTCTTCATTAATTGCATCGTTGATTAAAGACAATACCAATGATGATGAGAGCATGCACAAGGACGGAGTAGTCTTTAACTGCGGAGACAATGTTCTCGCCGCTGATGATCGTGTCACGGTGTCACTGTTTGCGCTTACTTTATAAATAGTTTATGGCAGCCTCGCAAAATCGTTCGAAACATTTTTCCTACTGCCTAAATTTTAATCCCACAGCATGTATAAATAATACACACACTTGTGATGTGCGGGGTAAAATTCATATAGAAGGCGTTGACTAAGTAACGTTAATCTAAACCTCCAATTGTGAAACTAATATACTTTTATGAGAGAATTGACACAAAACTCAGTGTCTTTGAATACATCTCAATTAGTTTAAAGATACAAATATAAGCCTTCATCAGTGACAACAAAAGCGAATTGACCAAACATTAACGAAGTTTCTACAAGTTACTTCCCTTAGATTGGAAAGTGCTCTAACCGCGCCAACAGCAAGAAACTTGCGGCTTCACCCAGTTTAAGTTAAAAGCCTAATAATGATTTTAATTAAAAACTTCATCTATCCATATGTATGTATGTATGTATGTATGTATGTATGTATGTATGTATGTATGTATGTATGTATGTATGTATGTATGTATGTATGTATGCGTGTATGGTCAGGTGGTTTAAGGCGAAACAGAGCATTGGTATTACGCGCCCGAGATACACAAATTAAGGCCGACAGATCTTTTTATATTAAAAAAATTATAAGCTCCAAAGAGAACGTGACACTGAATAGCCCGTGATATCACTGACATCACCATCTGAGTGCCTTTTCAAAATACAAAATTCTCATTGTTGTATAATACATTTTAAACATTTTTAAATGCGTCCATAAAGTTTTCATGAATTCAAATACAAATTGAACATTAATATTTACTTAAGACGTGTGAATATTCTTGGTGAACAAGCGTGAACTAGTTTTATTTGATAAATAAAACTGGCAAGTCATTAAGAAATAACATCTTTTGAGTATAAGGAACTCCGAAGAACTCTCTGGAAATCAATGTTTCATGACATCGTTCTTGGCATCAGAAGGTTAGTGTTTTGAGTTAAAACGGTAAAAAAGAAAACAGTCAAGACGATGTTTATTGCCCTAAGAGAAAATCATTGAGAAGCGTTAAGGACCAAGGCCCATCTATTTTGTGAAAGAATATCTGAAGGCAAGTTTTATGAAGTTTGAACATTCCATGCTGATCAATCCTTTAGACAGATGGCTACGCATATGCAGAATGCAAACATTCTCTCTAAAAACGCATGTGGGGATTCGATTGCTTTAGACGTCAATTACAGTCTTACTTTCATGGAATATTCGATATCAAGGCCCATTTACTTCAAAACGATACCCATTCAACTACAGAGAGAGAGAGAGAGAGAGAGAGAGAGAGAGAGAGAGAGAGAGAGAGAGAGAGAGAGAGAGAGAGAGAGAGAGAGAGAGAGATTTGTAAAGTTAATAATTAATAATTAATTTTTAGTAATCAGAAGCTCCACACCTTCCAGTCCAGGCTGGTTGAAAGTCTTAGACTGAGCATCGCACATGTTCCCCCACTAAAACCAGATAACCTGGTCCATTTCTGAGCAATTTAAGACCGATGGTGTGATTGATCCTTCTAATTCGTGTAAGGGACTTTTCACATTTGGTGCCCTATATAATATCGACCTCAACCTCAGCCCCATTGCCACCACAGTTAACGATTCATTTCGTGCGGTCGGTGTCAATGTAATCCGATTCTCAACACAAAGGGATCATGGCATTGGCAGAGAAGCTCAGTTCTCCCCTCTAACAGTGGATAAAAAAGCAAGTCACATCTTCCAGCCGAGTCGGAGCAGTAAATCTACGTACATCAGCAGTACAGGTACCTAGAGTCACAGTGACACATTTTGAGGGGAAGCTTGAATCAGCAAAAGCTATAGAAGTGACATGGTTCTATCATACGGAGAAAGTTCTTTGGATAGAGGAGTTTGAAACGGTGTTACACTGTCATGAGCTGTTTACTATGCTTTTTACCTATCTTTTCCCCGCCAAAACCATTTGTTATAACCAGTCTATTTTCTTTTGTTTCTGTGAAGACCGATCCTCTAGCAATGATTAAACATGCAATATATGTCTTGAAGAGCCATCAACTTAACTCTTGTTCGAGTTCTAACGCGTACCTGCCGATATTTGCCATACCATATTCAAAGTTCCAGAACAGTTCAGTAGTAGAGTTGGTATTAATATAGTCTACTTAACATAGGGTTCAGATCATGAGGACGTTTCTGCACGTGCAGCATTTGCACCAAACTCACCAGTAGGTGGTGCTCGTGGTGCCTCCTGCTGCACGCTTTTTGTCAGATAAACTCATCGCTATATTGGTTTCCATATATACTTTTGTCAGTTTTCTATTCAAATCGATATAAATAATGTTCTATTGTTTTTGCCAGCTTTTTCCACAGGAAAGACTTTCCCCGATCATATATACTTTTGTCAGTTTTATATTCAGATCGATATAAATAATATTCTATTGTTTTTGGCAGCTTTTTCCACAGGAAAGACTTTCCCCGATCATATAGACTTAAGACGGGAGGGTGAAATCCCATCTCCATTCGAGAAATTTGCTCGTTCAAATGTCCATACTTTAAATTATATATAAACCGTCCATCCATACGGACTTCCAACGGGAATATATTCAAAGATCTAGATTAGTCGCATTCCATCTGCTTCCACAGGTACAATTTTCCACGATAGTAGTGACTTCAGTCAAGTCAGCATATTTCTCATTATTAAAAATTCCTTGTACTTTAGTATTCAGTAGAGGATAACCAAGAAATTTCCATTTGCTCGTTCAAAAACGTCCATACTTCTCGAATTTTCTATATTTCTAAGTGAATAAAATTTGTTAATAATTCATTTCAAGTTCCGTCCATATGGACGTCTAACGGATACACTTGAAAATTCGAGAGTACATCACATATTCATCTTTTCCACATGAAAGACTTTCCACAATCATAGAGACTTTTAAGGGCATCTTATCCATCTGTATTTCCTAGTACTAAAAATCCCATTACTCTATAGACTTCAGTCGAAATAATCACGAATTCTCGACTTACTCGTTCAGAGATCCATACTTTCTTGGCTCTACTTTTTGTAGACTTCGATAGAAACTTTCTAATTGTTTGTTGTTACGTATATTTGATTTAAGTCATTTATTTTTATTTTTATTATTTGTGTGCCAGATTCAAATTTGACATTTTAAGTTTAATATTCACTAATTGGGAGATGACATGTACTCTACAAATAAACATCAGATGTTGACCTCATTTCTGACCTGGCTTCAGAGTTGTAAAAAGCTTTTAAAATGATTGGTTGATTCCAAGGACATTATGGAGCTTTGTTATAAACATCTTTCTATTTTTAGTTCTTGAGAGTAAAAATAACTGATTCTCATCTGGGTCATACGATGTGTACGAGATTTTCTGAACGCAAATTTGTTCTAAAGATTCTAGAAGATCATGTGACCCTTTCCTTGTTTACGTAAAAACAGGTAGGTATATAAATTATGTTTTGGAGCGAACTATTTAGGATACGTTGGGCTGTTGTGTGTCGTTTTGAGTTATTTTACTAGAAATTATATCAATTCGTTTGGATCAAGAGGATTTATTTTGTTATTTATCTGGAAAATAATTGTGCTCATTGAATTTAATATGACCAGAACTGACTTCATCACGTGACATAGTCTTCCATCTTGGATGCTTCACTAAGATTCGAACTTGGAATTATTAGGACATTTTGTTACCAGGACTTTTGCAATTTCACTAGTGGATTATATTTTGAGATATTTTTGGATTAATTTTGGAATTGATTCTTAAAACCGTAAGTTTATTTTTCTTTTCTGGAAAATATTTGTGCTCAAATTGTGTATTAAGTTTTTACAAGCTTGTTATTTTCACTCTTTCTATGTTACTGTTTATTCGAGCCTAAGCACGTAACATTGTTGAAAACTCATTTCAGTTCAATATATGTTGCATTGTGTCAATGTTTCGTTTCATTGAAGCGCCATGTTTAATAGCTTTTGTTTTTCCCGTTGCAGCGTATAGGTCCATTTAGAATTCTCTTTGTAGTTTCTATTTCCTTTGTCCATATTACGATTGCAGGTTTTTTCTTCTTCTTCTGTACCGTTGTGATGAGTTGTTTCCTTTTTCCTTTCCGTTTTGTTTCCATGATTCAGTATTTGAGTTTTTTTTTTCTTCCATATCCTGCTGTACACGCAAGTTTAGTCAAATTGAAAGTTTTTTCCTCCGGTATAACTGCACTAGACGGACCAGATAAAATCCAGGTTTTTTAGCTCAATTATACCTTGCGCAGTTGATATCGCCTGAATCAGCTACCGTAAAGAGGTAAACTTCCCGACAAGACTCGTCGTAGGGTAATTTGTTTATCGAGAATTTGCTCTATATGTATACTAGCTGTGACAGATATGCGCAGCTAGGCACTTAGGTTTTTACTGCAGGCAATTTGCCCATGCAGAATGGGTTGAGTTGCACTCAGCAATTCGAAAATAACCAGCGCCGAAAATGAGGGAAAAAAAATAAACTCGTGTGCTGCTGTACGCGGCAAAGAAACCCAAGTACATTTTTTTTATCACATATACATATTGATATAAATCATACACAAATTCGTGACATTCACTTGCAAATGTTTCACACACTTTATATCTTTTCCCTTCTTCTTCATTACGTGATTCTGCATCTAAAACATGACGTGGAACATATCTAACAATGTATATTACACCTGTTAGAATTGTCGCGAGGAGAAAAGCTGATCATGCAACCGGACATACTGCTTGGACATGCGCATGAGATACTTTTGTAGGATCAGCAATGACTAAGTAAACTCTACAGTAACTTACAAGAGTGAACGATTTTTCTTTTAAAATTAAATATTCTGTTAGTGAACAAGTTAAACGTAAATAATGTAGTTGATCAAAACACCTCTTAGTATTCAGTAAATCAATGTGTCATGTGCTATACAGGAAATTGTCGCCAACGTCGGTTCTTGTTTTGTGATGTCACATTTGATGTGCAGATCATCCGAATATTAAACGATTTAACAGACAAATCCAACTAAATAGCCTTCCTAGGCAGCGACGGAGGGAAAATAATTTAATTGGAAATTTATTTTCACTGCAGGCAATTTGCCCATGCAGAATGGGTAAAGTTGCACTCAAATTTATTCCCTAGATACAAAATAAATATTAAATTTGCGAATGGTTTCAGACTCACCGATGATGTCGTGCAAAGAACCGTCAAATGTCGTTCAGATCAGCAAATATATTTTAGAGCAGCCGTCTGAGAGAGAGAGAGAGAGAGAGAGAGAGAGAGAGAGAGAGAGAGAGTTTGTTGTTGAAGCACAAGCCTTAATACAGCTAGTAAATTTAAAAAAATGTGCATTGCTAAAAAAATATTTGCAGTTGGAGAAGTGTACGTTTTATTCGTTACCAGAATCAAGAGCATCAACATCAAAGGACTGTGAAGGCAAGTTTTAATCATTTAATCATCATCGTCATACATCATTACTATAACTCGTAGTATCAGACTGTATGTTCTCTCTCTCTCTCTCTCTCTCTCTCTCTCTCTCTCTCTCCGTGAATTCTTGAACAAAACTCACCTACTGCTATATCACCTATCTTTTTAAATCACACTGGAACCGCAGCCATGCAAGAATAACTTGCCTCAGAATTTAGATTCTGTAACACATCCTTATGTATTCAATATATTCATAGGATTCCAACATATCCATTTCATTATATCCATATGTTTCCGGTATAAAATGTATTATGCCGTACTTTTTAGCAAGAATATTCCAAGTTGCTAAGTTCACAACTTACAACGGAAACTATCCGAATTTGCTACACTACAAAGCGACTGTGGTAACGATCCGCCTTATATGATAAACAAAGTTATAGTAATATGATTTCTTATCTATCACAAGCAAGTTATGGGGATCAATTTGGGGGGGGGCGATGTACTATAGAAACCGACACGAATTTGACACGGATGGTTTACTTTGGGGACCTTTTACTACCCTTGATGCACAATAGAGATGATTGTAAATTTAACATGAGTGTGTCACTATGTGAATTCAGGTTGAAGAGGAAGGTCAGTTTAACATGGGTGCACAAAAACAGAGACGGACAAATGAATTTGTTATTTAAACATACACACACACACACACGGCTATTTTCGTCTGTTACTTTTTTTTAGAACTGGGAGAAACGTTAAAACATTCTGATTTTACGTTTAGATAAAGAAGTTGTGTAAATTCAGATTCCTTTTACAAAGGTCCTAGTCTATTTTTGAAAATGCGAATGTAGTCAACAAACTTCTTAACTTAGATTACAAATCAACGCGGGGCCTCAAGTGGCCGAGTGGTCTAAAGCACTCTCCGTTACGGATCACTGCCATCTCAACTCTTGGTCTAAGTATGGTACTGAGGGCATCTATCGTCATTCACAGTGACCCTTCCTGGAATGAATACAATATATTTTCTGAGATCTCCATTTGTACAAGTATTCACGCTGCTACTGACGGGGATAACACATTTTCTGTGTACATAAAAAGCGTTTCTTTCTTCGAAGCACCTATCGCAAAATCCACTGTAAATTGCAAATTGGTGAATGGAAACTGTCTCCACAATTAAAGTCTGGATCAGAAAATATCTCACCTTGGTCTTAGTTCTAAAATTTCTTTAGGAAATTCCAGTGCTTGGAATGTGTGTGTGTGTGTGTGTGTATGTGTGTGCGTGCGTGCGTGTGTGTGTGTGTGTTTTAGATTTGGATTATTAACTTAGCTTTAGGACTTTTTCAATCATATCGCTACGAGATCTGCATGTGTGGCAGTTTATAGTGATGTATAGTACTGGGGCATCATGTCGCAGACATGTTGCAACATGTCCCACCCAGTCACATCATCCTGACATATTGCCGACCAGTCCTAACACTGACCTCTTAATGCTGAGCGCCTAGGGAGGCTACTGATAGTACAAATTTTATGTCTTTGGAATTAATCGTCTGGGGTTTAAACGTGTGCACTTCTGTATCCGAGGCGGACGCTCTTACCACTTAGGCATTCATGGAATATAAACTTTGAACTACATGATCTCAGACATAATATATTCAATAACACTCCGACTGAATTTCATGTACTCTCCGAAATATTTCTTAATGATAATACTAATGATCATTCAGTGTCCATTGACGATTTCCATTTGGAACTGAAAGACGGAGCATTGCAGGGAAGCGGTCTATTTCTACACATAAATCAACTGCACATACAGGAAGAAAGGATATAAGGTCAGCTGTGTCTAAACGGGTTGGATTGACCCACAACAACCATCATCTCAGCCCATCCTTCTGTGTTTCTATATCGGCCTCCAAATTCCCTATCGTATTAATTTGAGAGATTGGGAAATGAATTATCTACAGTTTCTTACTCTAACTTTTTTAAATGCTTGTTCTCAGTATTGAGTAGATTAATGACAGGCAAAGTAAATGGAATGATATTCTACAAGATATAATCTCACCCAAATATACAGTCTGCTACTCGAGACACTCTTAAGTCGATGACTTTGATCGATCTCATTTATTCTTCGCATCTTGCAGTTATAGTCGAGACAGGCGTTCTATTATATTCTATTAGTGACCATTATTCCATCGGTTTCACAAACAACAAGTTCTGGAAAATGGCGCATATCCTAGGGGACCGTTCCCATGAAGACACGTTTGTGACCAACATGAACAATATGCTCTAAGTAATTGTATGTCTGCTTTATAAATCAAGACCTTAATGTACAACGTTTGTCATGTTGTCCTCACTCGACATGCTCCATGTAAATTAAACAAAGTCGAAAGAGTTAATGCAATCGGAATTGTGTATTCATAAAATAAAGGAAGCCACAAAACTGTATGACGTCTGTCACCAAAGAACGAAATAACTCAGAAAGACATGATTTTAGGAACAAAATTAATCGCTAAAGTTTAGAAGGGTAATTTTCAAGGTTAATTGAGAATAAAAGTGACTTAGCAAAAATTGGATACATATTCGTAAATTTAATATAAATCAAATTAATACTCGGTAGTAATACTTGTACAGATCGAATCGATATTGCAAATGACCTGCTTTTTCACATCATTACCTTTGATGCTTGGATAATATTCCTCCATGTTACCATAACTTCCACTCTTTGTAGGGTCGAAAATCCTATCTCAAATACTATTCCAGATCACTTACACGCGTGTTCTCTCCTTGGTTCTTTCTCCTTTTCATTAATGATTTACCACTTCATATGAATACCACTGACACCGATCGTTTTGGGGATAGAACAACTATACATGTAGTTGATAACACTGGATCCATCGCCAGTGATGTGGACTTCTAGTGCATCTTGAAGATCATTGGTTTCAGTAAATCCAAAGAAGCATTGTTGCCATCTCGAAGGCTCAAAATGTTTAACAATAACTACGTGATTCGATGCTCAAATCTATGCGCTGGACCATGGAATAGGTTTTTACAAAACACAGAATGAGGTTGTTCCTCGCATGCCTATGTGGGGATATTTGCTTTGACTGCGTAGAAGCATATACGCTTGCCCCCTTTGAATAAGAAATCTGTTGTGGTTACCAATATCACTTTGTATGCTATTTTTCCCCTTCAAATGTTTGATTCTATTAAATTTGTTTTTGCTGTCACGTCAAAATGTTTGTGATAAAAAGCTTGAAGTCATTGCAACAGTTGCCTGCACTATTTTGATCCCGTTTCTGAGAAGTCAGGTTCATTTCTCAAAGACTTTAACTTTTTTTATACAAGTTTTCGCTCTTGGTCATATTTTAATTCGGTGGTAAGTGGTGTATTAGCTGCTGGTACCAACGGTGAATGTTTATCCAGTGTTTGTAATGAACAAACGTTAACTTTCGTCCTTACTTAAGGCAAAGTTTTATATCATTGATGACATTCGCTGATTGTCTGTCCTTTTTATCCTTCGACGACGACGAATGCCTTATGATCTATTGGCAATATCTTGTCGGTGTAACTGAAAGAAAATTTAGAACTGTCTTCTTTTATGCAGGTACTAGCGTCCACTTGTTAGAACGTTTTATGAGCGTTAACTTCGGCACGGGACGAAAGAAAAGAAGATTGCAACGGACTAAACTGACTCAATTCTTAAGCCAGAGATCGTCTGATACACAAAACCACTCACGTATTTCATTCTGAATCGCGTAAATAAGTGATCGATTTGGGGATAAGTCGACAGGCCTAGATGTTGTCTTACGCCATATCAATGGAGTTATTTCACTGAGAAAACTTGAATGCGATGTTCTTTCTGTCTAACGCTTTCTACATATTTTAACTATACCGTGTGAGTGGAATTCAAATCAAACTGGATGTTTAAAATATTTTAATTCGGTTTATCAAATAATGGCAGCGCGCAGACGTCATTATAAGCACCTAAATTACTTTAGTTTGAGTGTGCAGTACTAATTTACATACTGAACACCTATGTTGAAGTCTAATTTAGACGTGTACGATTAAATGAGTATATAGAAAAAGCTTTGCATACAAACGTTTAGTCTTGCATTATTTCCTTGCAGATACTATTGTTGTGATGCTCGCAGCAATCAGACAAATGAGGAAGAAGAGTGACGTTATGGACTGGAGTCAATTTTTGTGGCGTCTTCAACAGATATAATACACTTTTCTTAAATCTCCTTTAGCTGACATCATCAAAAAGGGACTAGATAATATTAACAAAGACGATTGTATATTTGTTGATGCCATTCATGTCCTTACGGCTCAAACTGTTGCTGGCTGTTCTCTTTGGTACTTACACATTCTGGCTAAGTGCCTATATTTCTGTTATGATTGTCTTCTTTCTCATCTTCGTCCTTACAACTTCAATAGTTTCCTTATTATTCTTCATCTGTTTTAATTTCTCGCGTGTGTCTTATGTGTGTCTTGTGTTTTTCTTTTCCTTTTATGATTTGAGATCCCACTGTGGAAGAGAACATTAACACCTCCTCCAAAATACATTTCTACCTGGATGAAATATAATTTTATTTCTTAGTCCAAGTATCGAGTCTAAGATCTGCAAGTAAATTTTGCCTCCTTCTTGTCTAGAAACGTCGCGTTTTTTCCGGACTGTGATTAATTCCATGTATTCATCGAAGCGTAGTCAAAGCAAGCCAGCGCAACATTCGTCTGAGATTTAACAAATTCGAACGCCCTGTGTACTTTTGTTTTCCACGTTGAAATAAAGTGCGCAAATCAATTTCTCTGGGCTGGATTTGAATGATTTCATGTTTAAAAGAAATAGGAACAGTTACTGAGAAGCATGCGTGTGAGCGATAACGTGAACGAGGTGTTATCTTTCTTGACAAATTGAAACGATTAAAAAAACACGTATACCAATGTACCTCAATTATGATCTAAATTTTAAACTAGCTGGTACTAAATCTCAAATAATCAGATGTATCGTGTGTCATGTTGGTCGGTCAATACGCATCTAGTAACTCATGGCATCTTAATGATCCTAATTTAGCTATGGCGATCACAACTTAACAAATAAGTTTGAGATTTGTCTCCGAGAGCTATGAACAACACCAACGAACATGAACTAAGACGAATGGTGCAATACGTTTTGTCTAGCTTGAATAGATTTTGTGTCATGTAATTGACACTGGCATCGTATTGATGTATTTCAGAAGTAAACCGTAATATCCGCTGTTATCGTCATCCGATATGCTATCGATGATGACTAAATTAGTTAGATATAACCTCCTTATACGAGATTTGCTCTGATTGATTTTCATTGAGTAACCAGAAAGCAACTGGTCACTCTTTGTAACACCACACAAATGCAATGTGGATAAAGATTGAACACGATCTGTTTTACCCGAATAGCTCGGTCTTGTAATCAAAGTTTTAAAAGGATGTATGCAAACGTTGAAGATATGCCATTGCGTCTATCACTGTGAGGACCAACGATAGGGACATGACAATCTTTATAAATTATGAGATAAAATATGCAGCGCAGAATATGAAATGGTTCGATATATAAAAATTAAAACATATTTACTACATCAAGATCAATATGGGCATTTATAATTATTGTTGTTTGTGGCGTAGATATTCAGCCGCGTTTCAAAAGAGGCCTGGATTGATGGTTACTGCGTCTTGAGTCCGAGCATCGAATCCACGCCTTTGAACAAGACCACTGTTTCGTGTGAACAAAGCCGTTGTCGCCACTGGGATTATGTCTCTTTATATGATGTTGATATATTGGCCATGGTCTGTCAGCTAAGAAGCTAAATCCAAGAAACAGCGACCAACACGCTCGTCACACACCGTCCCAAGTTCGACGAGGGTAACATCCTGTTTAACTAATTCTTCTTGAAATCACTAAAGTACTTAATCATTCGAATGTCACAATTCGTCGGAATTCGATACAACACTTCTTGCAGATGTCGTGGGTGTCTGTGCCACACAAAAGTTTATCACGTGATATCTTATGGACATTTACGCAAGATAAATACAGAGTACTCTAGGTATAACGTGTCGGTGAATATTAACGGTATACCATTGTGATAACACCTCTTGATTGTTCTGCATCTCACTGGATTCGCACATAGTCTCTTTGGAAACTCTTGCTTGTTTCAAAAAGGTTTAGCTTCTAGCCACTTTTTTACGAGTGCGATATTCTAATGCCCATCAACAAGCGCTCCAATTTCTGTGCATCTGTTTTTTTTTCTCCTTTTGTACGAAGTCTTGCTACTATATTGGCGCACGCGGAGCACACGTTGTGAGTTTGATTATACTTCTTTTGAGGATCTGGGGTTGATCAACTAATTACACTTTGGAACACCCGGCTGAGGTCTTTGAATTGTTCTACGTTTTAAATATTGTCGATGATTGTTGAACATGTGAATTCAGCAGGTCTTCTAAGTTCTATAAATACGGACGATTGCAAACAGTTATGTCTAATGGAAAGTGGCAATATGTCAAGATTTTCAGTCTGACACTGTCTTTTTAACTCTTGAAACATAAATTCCGATAGTCAATGATAAACATATCGAACTCCTCTGCCAGGACATTGGACTCAAATCTAATTATGTTGGTGTAAACTGTCGTTCGCACTTTTCTACACTGAGCTTGCTTTCAAGTTGGATATGAAAAGAAATCTCAGGCGCAATAGTGCGATGTTGGCTATTAAATGATTTTGACTGTATCGGTCGTGAAAGAAGTAGTACTGCACTCGTATCAATCATATAAATCATCAGGGTGCACTTGAATCAACATTACTGTTGACACAGAACAGTATTGTAACCGCCGTTCAGTAATGTCGTCTAATTGTTTATGATGATATTCTTATACAATCTTATTCAACTTATTCTTCTATATGTAGGGATATTTTAAAGAGTTAAAATGGAAGAGCAACAATAGATCCAAAATTCCTACAGACACACAGAAGGTCCACAACACCAAAACAAAAATAACATATAATACCAAGAACAACGAAACCTTGTCTCCAGGTAAGAGTAAAGACGCATGTTTTGCCTGTCACGTGTTATAACATTGAGTTTAAGACTGTCGACAACAAAAACGGAAAGTGGAGGAAGACCATAAAGAGAAATAAGAGTGGAATAGAAGAAGAAAAAGCCACTGCGTCCAACAAAGACACTAACAAGACAACAAGACAATGTCACATGCGGAGAACAAAATACTTCAAAATAAAATATACTTTGTGAAATGAGATGTAAATCAAAATTTGTCACTTGTTATCGAAGGGAATTAGCTGGAAGGAGGAAATATGCCTAAAGTAAGTTATGATCAAACGGTCTTGACCTGTTATTTCCTTCAGCCTCTCTGCTCATCTCGATGTATAGATAGCTTGTGTTATTAAACATGTCTTAATACAGGTTTATAAAAGGGAGTATCGAGTGCAGTGAATGACTTCATCATCAGACTTGTCTATCAATCTAAGAGTAAAATCGGAATGTCCAGTGTTGTCCAAGATTTCCACAGGTATGTCATTATACATACATATATAATAATATATACACATAGTAACATGATGTCGCTCCTGCAATAGAGTTTGAAGTTCCACGGTTGTTCCAAGTTTTATAGGTATATGTTGCTGCTTCTAAAAAGACAAACGGAATTCCCAGTTTTCTCTGTTCCAAAAAACATTATTTGAAGTAAATAGCCTTTAAATGTTTATGTATGTGTCTAGTTTGTTTGAAAATTAAAAGAGTGTGTTCGTATGTCTCTGCGTCTAATTGGCTACGCAAGTCAGACACCCCTCACCCTGCATAGTAACCAATCTATGTTAAAATTCTATTGTCTTCCGTAGTGACCCATCCTTGTTAAATTTCTTTATATCTCCATAGTGCATTGAAGGTAAGAAAATTTCCCCTTGTATCCCAATTTTGGTCCCAGAAGGACACCAATTGTAAATAAATATTCCCATACTGACCAAAAATTTAGGTTCCAATATTGACCGAACCATATTCAAATTTTTTTATGGTCCCCATGGTACATCGATCCCTTAGAAATAGTGTTTTCCATAGGCCCCTCAGGGAGTTCGATAACCTTTTCAAGAAAGAGCTCAAGAATCACCTGCTTATTCGCAGAAATTAAAAATATATTTAAAGATCTGGACGGACATAGGAGAAAGATGGTTACCACCTTATATGTTAATAGAATAACTACTTAAAACACTCTACCAAAATTTAGGGCTGAAAATTAACTAGAAGTAAAGATATAGTTTGTTTCTTTTGCGAAGAGTATTCAAAACTTTATTATATGGTGATTAGGCAGATCGGGAAAAGGGTTACCGTATGAGTTAATGAAATGAAACGGCTGCAGTTCTGGTATAAACGTCGGTAAAAGTACACATTTATTTGCAATCATTAGATGTCATAGAGGATGCGGTATACGTTACAGTCCTACAGTGTTATATCACTTTGGATCTTTTAAAGCCTTAGTGAGGCATACATGTCTATGATTTTAACCTATGTAGACACACACACACACACACACACACACACACACACACACTGTTATCTTTTTGGTAGATGTTAAAATGTATTATTCTCGAAACGTGAAACATTTTAGCTTGTCCCTAACAACGGAAAGCAGTGGAAACAGCTGGCTGCCGTTGGCTTCATCAAAATGAACAATGGCTACCCTTTCTTTCTCGAAATGTCTTGTCAAAATATGATAATTCGAATCCTAAAATTAAACGACGTCCTATATCGTCTCAAAACACTGATATATCCTCCATTTATTCAGAACCAGCAGCGAAGCCATGTCGTCTGATTACTTTTCTATGTTGTTTAATCCGCAATTTCATAACCGAGTCTCCTTAGCTACGCCATCGACATGTATGTTCTGCAACTATTGTTGAAGTCATCCAACCACACCTATGAATTAAAAGGTAAGGCTTAAAGTGTTCATTCGGGGATTTTCTCAAGATACCTTCGTCTAACGAGTTTTACCAATCGTAACCATTTGATTACAGATGCTGATCACATGTAACTCTCGGTAATCTATGGTTAATTACTGATAATACTATTGGTAACCAAAACTAACGGAATACTAGACCTTGACTAATTTTACTTTATCTTGAAATGACGTCATTCATACACCAAGACAGTCCATTCGCAAAGAAAGGACAATCTATTTGTCAATGAAAGGAATTATAGTATTGATCAAATATTTTATTTTAATAATTAATTCAATGTCACGAATATTCAGAACAAGGCTTAAACCAATATGTGCGTTCAAAGATAATGCGGGAGGTACGTTTGTCTGTTTATGATGCCTATGGGTTTCCATTGGTTACACACTGGTAGCCTATGATTATGGTCAATTATCTAATCAGGTTTTGGACAACCTAACAATATTCAGGAGTGTGAGTAGCACAATTCAAATTTGCGATTCAGTTACCAGAAAATTACTACTATAAAAAACGTTAGGAAATGGTAATTTGACTAGTTTTCTTGTGGTATAAAAGTGCTCTTCAAAACAGTAAATGTTGCAACTACGGAGCAGACACCTTTTTAATGACTGTAAATAACGAGTGTTAATGATTTTGTTTTATGTTAACGGTCGTTCAAGCTTTATGTAATACTTTCTTTATGATTAAACAATCAGTATGATAGATTCGCGTGAGATATATTGGAGCTAAACAAATCTGTACATTTGCCAATTAATGCGATACCCGTATTGGGAAATTAAAGTAACCCTATACGTATCCATATTTGTTCTGTAAATCCTGTGTTTCATCCAGCTAGTAATTTACCAATTGCATTCGTAGTGCTCTTCTCAATGGAAACAACCCCATCCCGTTATTATTTTATGGAAACATAATTTTTCAAATTGTAATGCTCTGTTCAAATGAAACAACAGCACCCAGTTATTATTGTATCAGTCATACTTTTCGGCTGAGCAGAAACTACCCGAGCCAATGAGTATTGTATCAATAGCATTCTACCAGTGTGACTGACGTTCAACAGAACGTGCTCTATCCATCTATAATCGTATCAAGAGACCATGCTGCTAATGGAAACGCGTTTTAAATCGCAATGAAAAAGAAAGTAACGTGATTTCGTGAGACAGAAAATAGTCTTGTTTCTTAACTGTACCACAAAAAACAAGAACGATTTTTTTTATTACTGTCGCAGCTGGACCGCACCTTTCTCCTTATTATATATAAACATAATTTAAAAATAATTATAATTTTGTTTTATCTTTTTATTTGTTTCATGTTTAATGTGCTGATGTACCAATTATCTGAATTGTAGTTTGATGCGTTGATGTGCCAACAGTCTTGGTGTATCGCATTTTTATAACCTAAAATGGATTTAAATCAATTTACAATTATACCCTGAGAAGTGCTTTGATCCCTAATATTAATGAACACATTGTAATTCTAATGAATATACTTAAACAATATATTCCTCTCAAATTATATCTGAACACCACTGAAAATGATTCTTCAAACTGAACGTTTTTACATCAACCTTATAGAAAATCCTAATACATCATAAAACACCAGAATGTTGGTCAAAAAGGTTTGTTTCAGAAGATTCTTCGTTTGTAATAAGGCTAGACTTGGAACTCAAATATTAGCAAACTACTTTAAAAATAAAAGTAAGATAGTAAACTACTCTATACGAAATCACAGATAAAGGTCAAGCATACAAAATTTATTTGATATACATAACACTTTATATGACCTATAGATGTTAGTGTTGAATGTTTCAATCCCAGAATTATTTGAGTTCATAATATTGCTGGATTTGATGTCGTAGGACAGCTTTTTCTGAAATCCTATTGTTCTTATGAAGAATGAGCTAGAATACGTTATTGTGTACTGGACTGAGGGATAATGTCTCAAAACTGAGGAAAGTTTTGTGGAGAATGAAAAGTTAGGAATTGTTTGTTTCTTTGTTCCAGTCTCATACTTTGTTCTCGAATTGCTGTTACTCTACGTGTTCGGAAACAATAACCAATGATATAATATTACAAGCAGTCTTTGATGTACTTAATAATAAAATAAACAGTATTTGATTTTGGTTCTAGTACGTAGCTCATTAGTGTTAAAGAATGTGGATGCTTCTGTGGTGTATTTGCTTATGGTAGCAATAACGTGTAGGTTATCAATATCCGTTCTAGATTTGGTTTTAATTCTTAGTGGATCACATAGGGAACCGTTGGTAGCATATCATACATATGAGAATATATGGGTAGCCCTTCACAGTCTACTGTACCTATGGAAAGATATGCGAAGCGTTGGTAATTTATCGTACTTATTGGAAGACTTTGGTAGCCCTTGGGAGTCTATGGTACTTATTTTAACACATGTGTGGTCTTTGGTAGTCTATATTATCTATAGGATCACATCGGTAGCCTTTTGGTAGATAGTTGTACCTTTGGGATCACATGGTAGCCTTTGGTAGTATGTGGCACTTGTTGGTACACATGGGTTGCCTTTGACAGTCAATAATACCTATTGGAACACATGGGTAGCCTTTGGTATCCAATCGTACCTATTGAAACACATGGGTAGTCTTTGGTAGTCTATAGTACGATAAAGTTGCAATTAATCAGAGATTTCTTATTATAGGCTCGATAAATGTGGCTCTCGATTTTGGTTTAATACGAACAATGTTTCAAAACACTTTGGTATGCTGGCAAGATACTTGCAATTTTCAGAATTTGTTGATTGTGATATATTGTTTGGACAGGACCATGTTCTATATAATCTTTCCAACACCCTGTATTCTCGAATCTTTTTGTGCCCAAAACTCCAGCTCAAATTCAAAATGACCAAATCAGATATGCCATTTAGAGTACAACTACGCCATTGATGTTTATCCATTATAATGCTTCCACTATTACCGAAACCCGTTTGCCCTTTTCACCGAAACCCACTCTGTTAATTTTTGTCTGTTACCTTGTTATTCTGTGGTTATAATTTTGGAAGACATACTTTTCTGAAGTATACGGAACGGCAATCCTTCTGATCATCAAGTAGATATTAGACCGAGCAAAGATTGAACCCTTGGGCATGTTGAAATGTATGTAATGTTAAACTATTGACAGCGTTCCATGGAGACCAATTTATTTGACGGGTTTATCTTTTGATGTTTACATAATTCTACTTTCTTGGTATGTTTTAGGTCAATACTGTAGGAAGCATTAGCGAGATCTTAAAGCCATATATCTGCGTGTACTTTGCTCAGACTAAGAGTTGAAATCTGTAAAGCCTTTCGTTTGGCTTTTTGTGTATGATATATTGACTAGAAGTTTGCAGTATTTTAATAAATAGAGTGGCGAGCTCGATTATTGCATTATAACGAGTTATATATGTTTTCTTCATTTGGTCTCGTGTTCCACATCAATTTACCGAATACTGATATTCCTTATACTATTTATAGTTGTTTTCTGCTCAACGTGACATATTTAGAGAGTTTAATATTCTGTCCCCAGTTATTGCTAGATAGCTAAAATATGATTAAACATTTTCGTTTCAAATATTTGAAATTCTTGCTTTTCTCAAAATAAATTTTTAACTGATGATTTGATAAGATGTTCAAGGTAAAACAGATAGTCCTAATTATTTGAATTACGCTAAAAAGAGTTTCGCTCTATTCATGTTACTATTATGAAAATTATTTGAAATAAGATACATTTCTCAAATTATTTTTTAACAAAATTAAAACATTACCAATTTGTGTTCATTCTTTCCAAGTTTTCTTCCTAAGATAATTATCCTAATATCGTGAAAACTGTAATACGAAAGATAATGGAAAAATAAAGTAATTATATAAGGATACATTTATAATTTAGACAGAAGGGTTTGACGCTGAGTGGCACGGTACTTTTGCCCTAAATTTGGATAAGACAAATGCTTAAAAAAACATTTCCAATATTGTCTCTTTGTGAATTTTTTTTAATTAAAAGTTTAATGTAAATCGTTAGATGTCCAGAAGATTATGGTTAATGGTTTTATTAATTCTTTTATTCTAGATGTACTCATTTGCCTTCCTTCTAATGCTAATCGGTTTGGCGAGTTACTTATCCTTGTTTGATATTTAGGATAGACCTTTCGGAACTTGGTTTATATCCATAGTTGGAATTACGAATGGTATCGTTAAAAAGTATTTTCCATAAGAAAAACCCTTGTAATTTTTCTCTGACTAAGCATGTTTTATATACCGTTATTCTAATGCCTATGTTGTCTCAAGATGATGTACCGTGTTCTGTTATCTGTCTGACTGATTGAACGATTTGTTTGTAAAGGCACATCTGCACATGAGAGAACATTAAGTTCCTAGGCACTGAAAGTGAGGTTTGTTGCCCGAAACACAAGACGACAGCGATTAAGACTGGTGTACGCACAATTCAAAACTGATACCAACTGATTAAGAGTCTGGCACACCTGCCATTTATCTATTTAGGTTCACTCATCTGAGAACGTTCAAATATCTCGTGAGTTCTTAGTTCTTGCTATGACTCCGACAAATCCTTTAAGTATGTTTAGACAAAATTGAAATTTAAAAACAAATCAGGTATCATTGTCTTTTCATCAGAAGAATGTTCAAGAGACATTAACAAAATGTACAGGTATCTAAAACATTTAAATTTAGGGGTTATTGCAAAATCTCAAACGTTTAGTTTTCATTTGATTTCAGCAATTGATTACAGTAATTCTACAGGTAGGGATAATACTAATTAAAACAATACTAGAATTGGAGTGTATTTTAGCTTAGAGAATATTATGTTTATAACAACGAATGTTTAATTTGTTTAATTTATGGAAATGACACCATAATGAAGATGCTTCTGGTCTAGGGATGCTGAGTGCAGACATTATATGACGAAATGTTTCCTGACTTCCAAGAATTTAAGCGACATACTCTCTTGGTTCTAAAATAAATTGTTGACGAATTGACAGGTTACTGACTTGTGCATGTGAAATCCTAATGCAACCTAATTTCTTGGGACTCACCCATTTTGTACAGAGTACATTGTAATTTAACAGTCTTCTCTTATTTATTTGCTCAGGAGACCGATTTTTCTAACACATTACAGTTCCTCAATGGGACTTTCTTCTTTTTAATTCTATCAATATTTTAGAATACATTAGAGAGATATAAACGCTAAATTGTCCGTTTGCAGAAGGATGATGACCATACAGTTCTCCACCATTACTCTTACCCTCTCAAAGTAGTTATATTTCATATTCGCATGTCCTTTAGTTTTAATTAAAACTTCAACTCTCCTAAAAAGAATTCTTACCATATAGTAATCTTTATGAGAATTTTGCGTCATCACACATTTCAAGGTTATATAAAGGTCTTAGCTCCATATTCAATTTTTACTGAAGGACACTATATTATATTCGTGTGCTATTTTATTATCACAAATTATTAACTATCATCTCTATTACTAAACAATGGTTCTTTAGCAATGATACTGACCTGTCCAAAGATTCTGTTGTTTTCAGTCTACTTTTTGCTAAGCATGTCTATTTTTATAACCAAAATATTCCGATTGTTCAAGTCATGTGGTAATCTCTGCTGATTAGGCGGGAGCAAATAATGCCAGGAGTTACCTAAAAAAAATAATGTGTTTAATCTCTCAGAAATATTGGTAGATTCATTAGCATTTACTCATTTACAAAGGCTAAACTTTATGTTTTTGTACATGAGCATCTGGAGGGTTGGGCGTGGGGTTAGCACCCCCACCCCGTAAAAAGAACGACGCTACAGAAACGTCAACAACAGAAGAAACAGAAAACTTTATCCTGGGAGAGGAAGGGTCTTCATCACGAAGACGCATGACGCTGGGTGGTGAAAGCCGAAAGGATGCCACAAAGCCGACTACCCTTTTGTCTACCAGGAGAATCAACATCGGCACATGGAATGTTAGGACCATGTACGAGCCAGGAAAGACGGCGCAGGTAGCAGCCGAGATGAGGAGCAACAACCTGGCCGTGTTAGGCATCAGCGAGACACGGTGGACCCATGCTGGACAATCACGACTGATGACAGGAGAGCTGTTGATGTACTCCGGGCATGAAGAGAGCGACGCACCCCACACGCAGGGAGTAGGCTTCATGCTGTCGAAGCAGGCACAGGGGGCACTGATTGGATGGGAGGCGCACGGCCCCAGGATCATCACGGCATCCTTCCGAACTAAGAAGAGGAAGATCAAGATGAACGTCGTCCAGTGCTATGCCCCAACGAACGACAGTGAAGAGGAGGACAAAGACCAGTTTTACAACAGACTGCAGAAGATCCTCGAGACCTATCCGGACAAGGACGTCACCATCCTCATGGGAGATGTCAACGCCAAGATTGGGTCTGACAACACTGGATACGAACCAGTCATGGGCACCCACGCCCTGGGAGAGATGAATGAGAATGGAGAGAGATTTGCAGACCTGTGTGCACTCAACAGCCTGGTCATTGGAGGCAGCATCTTTCCTCACAAGCGGATCAACAAGAATACATGGGTATCGCCAGACAGCGCGACAGAGAACCAAATCGACCACGTTTGCATTAGCAAGAAGTTCAGAAGATCCCTGCAGGACGTTAGAGTGAGAAGAGGAGCAGACGTGGCGTCCGACCATCACCTGGTGGTGGCTAAACTGAAGCTGAAGCTGAAGAGAAACCAGATGGAAGCGTCAGACAGAAGAGTCAAATACAACGTCAGCCTTCTGAAAGACCCCAAGATAAGACAAGAGTTTGGTCTGACGCTGAAGAACAAGTTTGAAGTGCTTCAGGAACTTTTTAAAGAAGAAGAAGACAGTGTACTCAACAGCTGGCAGATAGTGAAAGAAACACTAAGAGCATCATGCCAAGAAGTAGTGGGGCCAAAGAAACACCAGCAGAAAGAGTGGATCACAGCAGAGACCTTGACCAAGATCGAAGACAGGAAGAGGAAGAAGGCAGTAGTCTACAACAGTAGAACCAGAGCAGCGAAGTCCAAGGCTGAAGAAGCTTATGCAGAAGCCCACAGAGTAGTGAAGAGAAACATCAAGAAGGACAAGAAAGAATACATAGATGGACTGGCAGCTGAGGCGGAGCAGGCAGCGTACAGCGGTAACATGAAACAGCTGTACATCACCAGACGACTCTCCGGGAATTTCAGCAAACCAGAAAGACCTGTCAAGGACAAGCAGTGGAATACCATCAACAGTTTAGACCAGCAGATGAACAGATCGGCAGAGCATTTTGAGGATCTCCTGAACAGGCCAGCATCCGCGAACCCCCCAGACATCGAACCAGCTAATGTGGATCTCCCGATCAATTGCGAGAAACCGACCAGAGACGAGATCAGGAAGGCCATCACCCTGATAAAGAACGGGAAGGCGGCTGGACCCGACGACATCCCAGCAGAGGCGCTAAAGGCAGACCTGGATGCGTCAGTGGAGATGCTGTACCCACTCTTTGAGAGGATTTGGGAGGAAGAAGACGTACCGGCAGACTGGAAGGAAGGTTACCTGATCAAGCTTCCCAAGAAAGGCGACCTCAGCAACTGTAACAACTACAGGGGCATCACACTCCTATCTGTGCCAGGGAAGGTCTTCAACCGAGTCCTCTTGGAAAGGATGAAGGTAACCGTGGACGCACAGCTGCGAGATGAGCAAGCAGGCTTCCGGCAGAACAGATCCAGCACGGACCAGATTGCGACGCTCCGCATCATAGTCGAACAGTCCCTAGAGTGGAACTCCCCGTTGTACATCAACTTCATCGTCTACGAGAAGGCGTTCGACAGCGTGGATCGAGAAACCCTCTGGAAACTCCTTCGGCACAACGGCATCCCAGCCAAGATGGTCAACCTAATCAGGAACTCCTACGGCGGCATGTCCTGCAGAGTTATCCATGGAGGGCAGCTCACAGACATCTTCCAGGTGCGAACTGGAGTCCGACAAGGATGCTTGTTATCACCGTTTCTCGTCCTCCTCGCCATCGACTGGATTATGAAGACGTCCACCAGCGGGCACAGGAACGGAATTCAGTGGACTTTGTGGAGCCAGCTAGACGACTTGGATTTTGCCGACGACCTTGCACTCCTTTCACACAGCAAACAGCAGATGAAAGAAAAGACAAACGTTGTGGCAGCCACGTCTTCACAAGTTGGCTTCAACATCCACGAGGACAAGACCAAGATCCTGAAGATCAACTCCACAAGTACCGAACCAGTCACCCTGAATGGAAGTCCCCTGGAAGAAGTGCAGTCCTTCACCTACCTGGGTAGCATCATTGACCAGCAGGGCGGTACAGACGCAGACGTCAAGGCAAGGATTGGCAAAGCAAGAGCCGCCTTCATCCAGCTCAAGAATATCTGGACCTCCAAAGAGCTGTCCTTGACCACCAAGATCCGACTGTTCAACTCCAATGTGAAGTCAGTCTTACTGTATGGAGCAGAGACCTGGAGGACGACCAAGACCACCATCAGGAAAGTCCAGACATTCATCAACAGCTGCCTCAGAAGGATTCTCCGGATCCGCTGGCCTGACACCATCAGCAATGCCAATCTTTGGGAAAGGACCTTCCAACTTCCTGCTGAAGAAGAAATCAGGAAGAAGAGATGGGGCTGGATAGGGCACACCCTACGAAAACCGCCAACCAGTATCACCAGGCAGGCGCTGAGGTGGAACCCACAAGGCAAGCGGAAGAGAGGCCGTCCAAGAAACACCTGGCGACGCAACCTCCAAGCGGACACCACCAAGATGGGCTACACCTGGAACCAGCTAGAAAAAATTGCCCAGGACAGAGGACTCTGGAGATCTGTAGTTGGCGGCCCATACCCTGATAGGAGTGACGGGCAGTGATGATGTGATGATGACATGGGCATCTGAAAATACTAACTTGGTCATACAGATAGAAAGGAAGATAATGTAAAATCATATAATGTGAAGAAACATTGTAAATTTTAGTTATGCAGAGGTCGGATATCTGCCGAGAATCAACGGAGTCTGAAGATCTTTCCATTTTCTTCCTATTGTGCCTGTATAACACGATCTTGTCTTGTCTCTATAACTTTGAGAAAGTACACTGATGCACCACTGGGAATTGAATTCATGAGAATTTATATTTCATTCGTAACTTGGCTTCATGTCTCGTAAAATTTCTAAATATTTGTATGCATGTCAATGACCTGCTAGCTGTGACATCACTGTAAGAACTGACTGGGATCCAAATATTATTTTTAAGGCTTGACACATGGGCATATATGTTCTTTACATAAATGAACGCTGTTTTTCCAACAGAATTTTGTTAATATATAACCTTTAGTCCATCATGTCTCGTCTGTATTTAGGAGCCTCAGAATACAGACAACTTTTGTCATACAACCACAATGACAAGTATGACAACACCAAATTGTCTCACAAAATGCTGAAAACTATAACAAAACGCTTATTAGAGTTTAATTCCAATACGATTTAATCGACAGAGAAAACTAGGATTCAATGTCTCAGTGCTGTAGAACTCTGTTCTAATTGCACATTACATCCCATACATATGAACATGTGTCATAACGAAAATTAGTTGGAGCATAGCGCAAGCGCAATAAAGTTTTTGGGTCAAAATTTTAGTTTGCATCATTTCAACTGTAGAGTCTTGTTCTTTTTTGCTTACTGTTAAATGTTTAGGCTCTAATAAATAGTAACATAAAAAAGTGCAAACACAATCTTTGTAAAATTTAACAAATACTTGTTTTTCCTGGAAAAAGATTGTAAAAATGGAAAAAGATCTTAGTTTTAAGAATCAAATAAAAAAATTCATGAATAATTCACGACTTAAATCACATAAAGTCCTAGTAATCAACTGTTCTAATAGATTCAAGTTCGAGTACTGTTGGAAAGTCCAAGATGGAAGACGATGGCGCACGATGAAGTCTGTTTTGTGCTTATCTACAGTTCATTGTAGGAACACAATATTTAACATTCCGTGTTGGAAATCCGATTAAAATTTTTCCAAGAATTTTGTATTACCACATGAAATATTTCCAGAAATACGAATTAATCCTTTAAAGTCCAACTGAACTGAAGAAACATTATAATAGGGATTCAAAAACTGGCTACAACTAAAAAAATGGACTTAACTTCAAATTCAGGTCATCAGATTTTAGAAAAACACCATCTTTAGCGAATACATTTGCATTACAATAACATGTAATGAAAAAAAATAAAGAATTTAAAACTGACAAACAAACAATGAAAAGAAATATATATAAAATCTCAGATATACGTAACACTACATACCACCTCAAACCAATGCTTTTATTATTTCATTTTTTGGGTTTTTCAATTCCATGGTGTGTGCTTTTGTTTTTTGTATTCATATCATTATAGATGTTATTAAGCGCTTAGTGCTTCTAAAGATTGGGCGCTGTAGAAAGTCATTATTATTATTATTATTATTATTATTATTATTATTATTATTATTATTATTATTATTATTATTATTATACATTATCAAATCATTTGTACGCATATTTTGGCTAGTTTTTTTACCGTTTCTAGTGTGCGGCGTGGGGCTACATAAATCTCGGTGTCATGGGAAATATTATTCTGAGAAAAGATTAAGCTTATCACTTGAGTCATACTTTCAAGCATGGTTTGTTTGACGGGAAGTGTTCACCTCAAGGCAGCGTTCCATTAATGATATTCCTCATGGAGAGAGCTATCTTTCTTGCTCACATTATGGTACTTTTTATTGATAAATTAAATGTTTGTTTTTCACAAAGCTTTGAGCCGACTAAAGTCTGACTATCGCAACTCTTCCTGAAATTATAATAATATCGATATGGGTATTCACTACAAGAATGCATGGTATCTAATTGCTCCTCAATGAACATGGTGCCGATCTGACGTTCGATATGGCAACCATCTAAAACTTCTTCTTGTAGCTGCACGTATGGACATTGGGTTTTCAATAAAATACTTTCCATGTCTAGTGGTTCTGAATAATAAAGGTTCTTAAACAGACATCACCGCCGCTATCTTGAAAATATTGTTATCTCTACTATCAACGTCATCATAAATCATCAATATCGGATGATTTACGAGTTCTCTTATTCACCTATGTATGGCCATTCAACATGATTGGTATTTTGCTTAACCGATTTCTTTAACTCCATACTAGGCCTTATTTTAGTGTTCGAGCTACAACGGTTTACACATTATTGTTGCTTTATCACAATGATGTACAACATTATTGAAGTGGGGTGTGCTATGAGAAAAGATAGTTCTAAAATATGAATTTTGAAATTCCAAATGATATTATTGAATAAAAATATTCGCAAGAGGACAACCTCATATATATATATATATATATATATATATATATATATATATATATATATATATATATATATATAATAACCTACAAATTAATAATGTATCCTAGCGAGCTTTTGTCTCACATGTTATGTATAGTTAATTGTGTGCTTAACATATTTCCTTAATTGTAAGTTGTAAATAGGATGATGACAGAGTTCTCTTGTTTGGAACACTCTACGCCCGGTTTTGTTTATAATCGGACTGGACTTTTCTTCTCGTTAGAATGATTCACATCAAGGTCAAGTGAAATGTGTATAAATAGGGATTTGACAAACAAATAACCAATTCCGGTTGTAGAACAGTCTTTCGGATACAATTTGAGAGGAACTATTTCTATAGTAAATATTCGTTGGAATTAAAAAAGTCCTCATTAACTTAATACTTGCACACCCGACTTTGAATTATAGTGAATTTTTTAAAAAGACATTCTGGATTGCATCACTGTCTTACTTCAGGACATTCGAGACTTTTATAATTAATTGAGATAATTAATTTGTTGGACTTGTGATAGGACATTTATTATTATTTGGGATTTAGATCACAAAACTGTATGTTTCTGATGATTTACTTTGCTTTATATTGTACATACATCAATCAACTGTTGAATTTACATTTTTACATTGTCGGTTTCACTTCTTTCTTTTTCATAACTTAAGACCTAAAGTTGTAACAAGCATAAAGGAAGATGAAACTTTTTCAATTGCTTATATAAAATTCATCTGTCAAATGCACGCATCGATATAATTTTCATGTAATTTGTCTAATACCTGAAAATAAAATTGTAAGTTATAGTTCTTTCCTAAACACTTTCGTCCAGAAAGAAATATAAAAGAAATATAAAAAATGAATACAAAGTCTTCTACTATTAGTAATCTTAAATATTACGAAAAACTCTTTAAAATTATTGCAAAAAAGATATTTGTCAACGTCAAAATGCTTGCAGCCATAAAAAGATAGAGCTTAAATTACTATAATTCTGATTTAGATTAGATATGATCTTCCTCCTTTTTAACCTTTAACTTTATTCTTGTCTCTGAGGATAGGAGAATAGACATAGTGTATGATATATTGTCTGCTAAATTCACCTAAACCTACCAAGTCTCATCCAAACTGCTACTTGCTGATATTTTAGGCGCCTTCTTAACATATTTAAATTGGTAATTTCTGTAAGATTTGTGCTTCCCTAAATTCTGGAGTCCACGCAAGAACTTTGTTTTTTATCAATGTCTTGTATTGAACCATTATCCGCTGGAAGATGTTTGTTTGCTTTTTATTCTCAAATTCTACTTGGAATCTACCCAAATGTCGATCGTTCTCCATTAGCCAACTACTGATTGATATCTTCAAAGAACAACCTTGCACCATTGAAACTAATCGAGTGTTATTTAGCTTGTGAAGTCCCTTGGTTTCAATCCAATACATCGCGATGGAAATGTTTAAGAGTATTGTATTCTGGCATCTTATCAAATGTCAAGATGGTCAACAGAAGGCATGATACTATGGTAACATTCAATTACTACTCATTTGCCAGGTTTTCTTTGAATTTAACCCAAAAGTCTTTAACCTATTAAGCGAAACATTGTCTACGCTCATTGGATAGTATTTGAGATAACCATCTCAATTCTGTCCGCATGGGTTAGAAGCTCGAGCTTGGCGAATGCCAATGTGCGTTCGTGAGAAAGTAACTTCCCGTGGGTCGGTAGCTCGTTCCATGGTTTTCCTAAGTTATTTCTCCACTATTTATACAGGCTGCCATGCGTAAACCCAAACAAACAATGACAACGCACTTATCTGATCTTGTCTTATATAATGGCTGTATCACTCGCTCAAGGATTCTGTGCTCTGCACTTGCTTGTCTTGCTTTAAAAAAAAACCAAGAAAAACAAGCTTAGCGTTCTTGCACTCCATGAATCCCGACCGTCTTCCAATGATCGTTATTAAACTTCTGCCGTGCCGTAATTATGTATATATTGAATCCCTCAGAAGGATATTATGTTCTGATGCATGACTTGCTAGCCATCTGTTCTTGGCGTTAGATATCAATTTGTTCTTACTAAAGATATTACTTTGTCTGCAGAACGAAGTGATTGATTGATGGAGTGCTTTTTAGCCCGACGATTCGCATCTAATTATTCTTACGAGTGTTCGACTTCTTTAAGAGATCAGTATTTTGTCACTCCAGTGACATAATTTACAATCTCTGGTGCTGAATAAGGTTCTTTTCTGGTTAATTCTAGTATAAACCCTTCATTTGGGTGTAACACATTTGATATGCATTTGAAATATCAACTATGCCAACAAAAGTTTCATCAGCCATAAGCATTTTTTAAATTACTTTATTCTATTAGCTACTGTCACTTCTCTAAAACTGGTCATATGTTGCAAAAATATCAAATATAAAATCTAAAGGGTTTTTACCTCATCAAATCTTTATCTCTCTAAATCAATATTAAGCTAAGGGACATTGTCCAATAAGTCAGTCTGTGAAAACAAACTGCGCTGAAATCAACGCTTTTAAAAACAAAACATCAAAGTCGATTCAATATATTATGAGGTACATATGGTTTTCAGATATTCTTTTAGACTCTAAATCATAATTGTTGTTTATATGATCACATGAGTGCTTCGTATGTTCTTTGCTGGAATAGAAATATTTTAAATTTTGATTCGCGAATGATACGATATGCATATTATAAGAACACTCAGATGTATAGAATATTACAGGCTCATGGATTTCTTCTGATATTTCAAAGGCTTCATAATCGCAAAACAATAGCACACACCAGATTAAGTAGGTACCATGAAGACATTAGACCAGGTTACCGAGAGTTATGAATATCAAATGTGTTTGAAAACATACAGATTCCAAGTCCAAAAGGTGAAGCTTTAAAAGGTATTGAAACATTGCTATACAAGTATGACAATATAATCAGCGATCTACTAAAAATTGTAAACATGCAAAAATGCAAAAGTTTGCTTAAACTGTGCTAAGAAGGTTTGCTATCAGAATGTCTAATTCCAAATAGTTAAAGATATATTCAAAAATATAAAATTTATATAATGGCTGGAAAATCAGGGCACCAACATATGAATGTCAGTTACGCCTATCAAATAATTTGCATACCTTTTGTGGTCCTTGCGTAAAATATTATTGTAAGAAAAGTATTAATTGAAAACATATCAAATATGTAAAACAATCAATTGAACAAATGTTGTAATGTAATGAAAATCAAATAAATTCATGTACTTGTAGCCATAACGAAGCGCCTACTATTTCATGGCTCATAGGTGTATAAATTGTGGGATATTGGGGTCGAAAAGGAATGTGGACGGATATACAGGCAAGAAGAAACGGAGTTATGTGAAAACAATATACCTCCTTTTAGTTATAATAGCAACATTAAGTGAATCAAAGCATAGCAAAATAATGATATGCACGTGTTGACATTATGTCTATAATATTGGTTGCACACTCACGAGAATTATCATACATAATATATACATAGAGGCAAAACCATAATATACATAGATGCAAAACGTTGGAAAAATCCACTCAATAATGACGTTAGAATGTGACAAAATACTGCGGAAGATGTGCATTAACACATTTTAATGCTCCACGAAATCGATACCATAAATACATATAACAACTCCAGATTCAATAGATACAATTCAATGTTTCAGAGAATCAAATTCATAACTATATTTGGCATAAATATTTAAATTTCTGCTCAATAAATGAGACATAGTAATTAACCTGGTTAGTCCAATTCCCATTTATTTCACAAATGATTAGGAATTTTTCGATCTACATGCAACAGTCCGTATTCTTTGTGATGTTCCTCCTACTTATCTGTTTCAATTTTCTCCTCCTTCCTTCCTTCATTCTTTTTTTCGTTTCGGCCCTTCGTCCTTTCTCTTTCCTTCCTTTACTTCTCACTTACTCCTTTCTTGGGGTCCCGAGTGACCGAGTAGTCACTGTTCCGGATCACTGCCATCTCACCTCTGTTTCCGTGGGTTTGAGTCTTAGCTTCTGCCGACGTGGGTACGTGAGAAAACCTGTCAGTAGCTTATCATGGGTCAATGGTTCTTCCCGGAAATATCATGAGTTCTTCCTTCACCAGTTACAATGAGTGCCATGTATAGCCTATCATGTGTTGAAAAATGGTGTTACACCCTACAACAACAACAACGTTACTCTTGTCCTTCACATTCTTACCACTCGTGCTTTCTCCTTCCTCCTTTTACTATTGTGCCGCATCCTGCGTACACATTGGAAGTTTCCGTTGGAAGATAACATGAGATATAAATTCGTGAACCCTACCCTATCTTCATGCAGATTCATCACTGTCTCCCAGACCTTTTGTTAGCTTAATAGGCGACTAACGTTACTTGGTCTGACCTATGAATTGTTATGTATATCAATATTTTTTTTAACCCCTGGTACATGTTTTTTTCTTCTAATTTGTGGATTTTTGTATTCATGACTGTAAATTGTACAAAATATCTTTAGTTAGATTTCGCCTACGTGACCCGAGTCTCTTAAGAGGAAAACATTACAATGGATCTATAAATAGATATTTACGTATGTGTTGAAAATTATTAATAACAATCTTTGGATTAAGTTCTCAATGGCAAATGGTGATTCGACGTCTTTAGAAGGATTCAGTAACTTCTCACGAGCTGGGTTAGGTCACATAAGTAGGCAAATTCGAGACAAAATGAGTTGTATGATTCGTCACGTGGGAAATATTGTGAAATTTAGTTGCAATAGTAGGGGTGTATAAGGAAAGAACTAAGCAATCAGGGTCGTTCTGATTTTGGTGTCATCCTCATTTCTCGAGTTCCTCTTTTCGAGAGGAAAAACTTGTTGGGACTGTTCAGTGGAAATAGAAAGTGCTCATCATTTTGACTATAATATCATCTTAGAACTATTGTGAATACTTCAGAGGAGTTGTGGATAACGCCATTTTGCTAACATCACAATTCTTGGAGGACCGGTACATTTAGGTTTTGAAATTTATACGGAACTTTTCCTTCTTTTGGATTTTCAAAGAATTTGTAGGAATTATTGATGCTTCATTTTCTTTCCTCAGTTTATCTTTTTAAATGCCGAATACCGAAATCATCTCAAATTGAGTGAGCAACTAACATTCGAAATTGTTACTTCAAGATTCACTGAGATGTTAAGTTGGTTTAATTTTTCCTAGTTACAATATTTAAAAGTAAAAGGTACATAAGACATACGCTAAGCATCTAACAGTCCGCTCTGTCGGTACTATTTGCACATCTAAAATTATTGATATGTTGATCTTAATAACCTGTACGCTGGTCATGGTAAGAGGTTTTGAAATAGCTTATTCTTTTCGGATAAATCAAACCGCAAAATTTGTCCTTTATATATCTTTATGTTTACATGTCTTCATCATTTTAAGTGCGAGCCATCCACACAGTTTTGTAAAGGAACTGACTCTGTAACATAGGATATTCTGGAATACAAATACATTGATCTTTGTCTTTTTGACTCCAAAATTAAGAGACTTATAAACCTACGTACAAGTTGTTCGCAAACGTTAGCCAATGGATATGGTCGAGAACCAAAGTTATGAAGCAACACCAAAATTGTTATTATTCTGTCAGCTACGGTTACTGAACGTGATAGTAAAATATTTTGGAGAAAGTACAAAATCGAAAACTGAAAATCTCATTTCTTCTTTAAGTAACAGTGACTTCGATTTCTGACTGTTGGACCCATTATTGATAGGTTTCGTCATATCTCCAATTGAAAGTCATCCGGTTTCAGTCAAACATGGTGCAAGTAGCCACCTACGTCAGCTCTAAGTATTCTATGTACTACTAATGTTATATCGTGGAGACTATATTTTTTTTTGCTAAAGTGATTTTGCCATTTGATCTTTTGATCCCATCTGCCAAAGGCCACCATTGTTATATCAAATTCAAGCAATACACAACGTTTACTAACTTTAGTGGATCGAAAACTCGATTTATTGTTTGGAAGCGAATCGATCACAGACAGCAGCACAACATAGTCCGTTCATATTTAGGTGCAATATTAAAAGGATTTTCAAGTTGGCTGCCATTTCGATTGTTGTACGTTAGAACCGTACTTTCATGTCAGACTATCAACATTTCACAAGAGAAACTTTGGTGAAATCACAGCGTCGATCTGAAAAGTGCTGGAGAAATAAGCATATCGTGAATTTGAAGATGGCAAAGATGAATGTACAAATCAGTACCATTTTCATTTAAGACCATCTGCATGTAATTCAACTGATCTCACTAAAAATTCTACTTTGACCTTCTTATCAGGAATATGATCTATAACAAGATATTCAAGATGAATACCATAGTGGCCATGTTGGATGGCATATCAGAATTAGTAAAGACATACCTCATCTTTTAAATAAAAATCTCATCATCAGTTGTGAATCTGTTCAGGAGGATTAGCGATCATAAGATTGAAGTATGTCGTTTAAAACGTACATTTAAATGTTACACCGATACCAATCTCGTATATGATTATTCACGTGTCAGAAGCGGTCTGTTGGTGACAAGCTCCTGAAGATAAACGATCCTTTCAGAAGAGTAGCGATAACAATATTTTAAGCTGGTATCCCCGATTACTATAGTGCACATTCAAGGCGGCACCGTGTCATCAAAAACAAAACTAGAGCTAATCATAACATTTTATGCTCCGTTTCATGATTTTCCTCCAATAAATTTAGGAGAAACAGCTAGATAACAAACATCTGCTAACGGTTCTTATGCTGTTTTTAATTCTACCATTTGTTTTAAAACAGCACAAGAGCTCGGCGACAGAATGATATGCACATCCTTCCAATCCCATAAACATGAATCGAACTTAAGACAAAATATATTTGTCATACGACCAAAATATCTCAATCATCGTAGCAAATTTGTCATTGTCGTCAATTAATTTCATTCCATTAACATAGCTTTTGTTAAATTTGTGGCGAAATATCCAACATTGGTTATAGTAAACGAGGTTTCATTTCGCTTGCTATTTGCTTGACCCTCTCCTTAACATCTTTCTTAATGTTTACTGACTTGTGAGAGGAATGTTATGCTTTACTTGCAGTGCACTCAATCAGATCATACTTACAATGATACAACGGAAGGCTTTTTTAAATAAAAAAAAACTTCTATTTGTTTATTAGCCTTACTATAAACTGCAGGCGTTAAAAGTTGAAGAAGTTTCTGGTCTTTAGAAAGAAATAGAATGAAACGTTATCCCAAAAACAAAAAGGTATTGAAACCCCTTCCCCCGCCCCCAGCTCCAATGCTATTCATACCTATAAAATCATTTCCAAAGCGGATCAATGAAGGTTGTTTTCATTTGATAAATAATGCGAATGCTGGCTCCGTCTTGCAGTCTGCTCGTTGCAATGATTAGGTTTCATTCGACTGTAAATCTCTTATCGACTTGGCGTTTTCGTCAATACAAAAATGTTCTCAGCCATCTATTAATATTTTTTTCTTTTCTCGTCTAGATTTATCATCTTTCTGGAAAAGTTTAGATCCTTTGTTAAATACCATTTATCAACAATCTTTATAATGGAGTTTATTTATGATTCTGAACAATTGAAAGAATGTATGATATATAATAAACGTAAAATATTTGACAGTAATCCTTGAAAAACTTACGGAACGTAATATCAACAAAAATGTCGACATCTTTGTAAATTATTTCCTTGAACGTCAACATAACTTCAGAAATACTATAACACTACTTCTGATAGGTCATATATACCTTTAGATATTCGTGACTAAATTAAAACCAAGCCCCTAAATTTCCAAATCACGATTTTCATCTTCAGGGGATTCGGATGTCTCCTTATCTATGATTCAGGACTGGCCCAATACCTATGCACACGCTATGGTGTCATGGACATTACGAGATAACCTACCGTAATAGAGATAATATTGCCATTTGATGGCTTTTGTAAAAGCCTTTGAAAAATGACAGTCGTTAGAAAGTTTTATAAAATCACTTACTTTGACAGTTGCTTTTGACTTCTTGGAGGTTAGTTTTCTTTGGTTTGGTTTTGATCGCAATGTATTATTAAATACGTGTAGAGCATTTAGATTACTATTCGAATGGTGACTAGTTGTCGAAGTTTTGATACAAAATGATACGCAGAAGAACAAAGAGGTACGAAATCAGTCTTCCGTTGTCTGGCATGTTCATTGTAACCCATTGGAGACGACATGTTATTCATTGAAACTTCTAGAGCATTTATAATTGCAGTGCAGTTCAAATGATACGTAATTTTAAATCCACCAATTCTTTAGGAAGTGGCAGAGAAAAGACAAAATTTTCATAAGGTTCATTCCTTGGCTAAAAATCCCTCTTATGTAAATAATGAATATTTTGAGCTGCTCTCAAGACCTTTTTTGCGTTGAAAAAATTTAATTGACGACACAAGGATTACTTGACGAACCATCACTAATAATAAGATAAAACGTTGTTACTGGTTATTGAAACATAATGATTTTTCCCCTTACATATTTGTTTTCATTACAAAGTTCGAGGAATAAAAAAAAATAACTACGGATATTTCGTTGATTGTTGAAGGATAACTACACAAAATATGATTTGATCCAAACCATCATAACTTTATTAACTCCAAGTTTTAAAAAAGTATCATCTCTTCTTGAACTTTTGATAATATTTAGGAAGGAAGGTGCACATGCGTGCGAGCTTCCTGTGCAGAACGTTTCATAGGAAAAAAACATGGAACTCCAATTGGTTTCATCACTTCCTTACCGAACAGCCAACATTAAAAAGGAAACTTGCTGTATTTTTAGCAAATTTGAATGTAATTAATAAATTAATAGTCGACAATATAAACAGATGAAAGTCATAATAGCCATGAATTGTATTAAATGCAATACAAAATAATTTTTGCAATTGTTTGTTGTCTGTGTTCACGTTGATAAAAAGAGCTGTTTATTTGAAAGTTTTTCCCTAGTTTCTCAGACTTGCTACATGAAGCTTTGTGACAAAGTTATAAATGTCTAGTTTTCTTGCGTCCTGCAAGACTTATTGCGATGTTATATGAATGTTTGGTAGACAAAGTATTATTCCTTTGTTTCGTTGAAGCCAGATTCGTCAGGAAATCTAGTTTAACACCGCTGGATCGATTATGTATTCTTCCGAACATGAATTCTTTATGTACTGAAATCTTATTTCGTTTGACGTTTCGCTGCCAAGAATTAGGAGAAAAGTGTTGAGGATTAGCTTTTCATTTCCCGATGCAGTTCTAATTTGTGGCCTTCAGACGTTGGTTGGTCCATAGGGACCCAGAATAATGCGAGAAAACGAGATAAATTAGGGACCTCATTCCACTTTTATGTGTCCCAATATATGAACTCCCTAATATGAGTAAACAGTATCACGAGAACGGCGAAAGAATTTCACATTTTATCAATACTGGAATGTAAAGGAAATAAATCATAGTTAATGTCAGGATTTTTAAGCAGCAAAATAGTCTACACGTCATTGATCATTGAAAAGATGATTTTTGTACGAATTATGATAACTATTCTCACTGTTAAGATTTTTCTACAAATCTTCGTGAAAGTTTGTTTTGGTTTATCGGTTATCAACAGATATATACTGTGAAGATTTTTTTGTATCTTGCAGTAGTTTCGTTTCATAAATAATATTTTTTCTCTCTTTATTTTCCAATTGTGAATGCCTTAAAATGCCGTTTACAGATTCCTCTTAATTAAAAAAATTATTAATTTCATCGGTTTACTCATTTTATCTGACTTCTGCATTTTAAGAGAATATGAATGGGTGGGTGGTAATTGGTAATGCAGATGACCTCACTGGATGATGTCACTTAATTCATATAAATGTGTCACCTACTTTATCATGTTCCGTCTGAGAAAGAAAATCATTGTAAGTATGAAATTTACAGGAACCAAATTAACAATGCAGTAGCAATTGGATATTTTACATTTGTTTAGTTTACGATTGTTTGACTCTTTGCTCTTTAAATTTCAGCATTATCAATGTGAATAGTAGTAAGTACTCCCAGCTCTTTGTATCACCCCTCCAGAGATTTAAATAAAACTAAAATCAATCAGGATAAAAAAGGTGTACACAACTTAGTAATTTCATTCATCACTTTTTAATTTCCTAACTGATTGTCGCCAGGTGGTCTCTAACATAGTCGTCTTGCTTGGGTTGTAAAGAAACCGGAAGCTGTCAATGTCAACAACCAGACATACTGTCCACTCTAGTTTCTCCTGTTCTTAAAATATTCCATTTTGCGTGAAAACCGTGTCGTCTGCAGCCAATATTGAAATATATAGTTTTAATATTTGTTTTAAATAATTTGAACAAAATACAAATGTGTAATTGTACATGCTTGTGTTCAAAGGGATAGAAGTTAAAAAAGTTACGGAACTTTATGAAATATTCAGACCTTATTGAAGACGGCGAACTGTGCTCTAAACAAATAGATTCCCCTAAACAAATATTGGAACTGTATTAGTTCATGAACTCCTGTATAGTTGGAAAAGTTAACAGTTTGACAGTGTTATAGACCTCATGGCGACGATCAATTTCAGGTTAGAACTAGACGGTCAGAAATTAGAAGTTTTTGAATAAACTAAGTTTTGTGCATTCTCTTATGCTGGACGATTATAGTTTATAAAATGGAGGTGGGTTATACGATATGCCGGAGTGGGGGTGAGGTAAGTGACTACTACTACTATACAGGACACTAGTAAGGAATGATCATGCAAGAAAACATTTAATAAAAGAGTGGTAGATATTGCATTCTGTATGCAAGTAGTTATGGCGACCAATATACGCATAAACGTGTACTTATTGCACAAGGAGAACTTTACACTAGGATGCCATTTTGGCTTAAGCTGATATGGGCACAAACGGAATTTAATGTTAAGAATTATATGGTTAACATTGAGGTGTACAATGGGCACAAATTGAGTTTAATGTCATATTTGTCCACAAAGTTAACATATTACGAGATCGTGGATATATGTTGAATTTAATGTCCATATGTTTAACATTGCATGACACTTCAGCGCCCATAGTGGTAAGCCATGGGCGATAATACGCAAAACTTCTTCTATTGTTGTGGCTTGTAGTACTGAGACTCGCCAGTTTTCATGAGTACGAATAAATAAAATTACGTCATCAACAACACAATGTAACAGTCTCCTACGCAGCCATCACGGTGCAAGTGTTTATAATTCGCCCATTCAGACAGATCATGCTGGATGACATTACAGAGAAAATGTTACTCGCACTTGCTGTGATTGGTTAAACAGATATTTTAATATTCATGGTAAATTAGAAAATCGGAGCACAGGCAGCCATATGTAACAACGGAACATCACGGTTTGTCGCTCGTGGTTTCAATGATGGACTCTGTAACGTCCCACAATGTTAAACCGATGGATTTAATAACTTATTAACATATATAAAACATATAAAAACAAAAGTATTATAATTAAAAATATTTAAGAACCAAAAAAAAAAAAACAACAAAAAACAATAAAAGGTAGGGATGTATTTAGGGCTCGAGCACTCGTATGCACCTATATTCAATTACACGATTATAAACGGAATCTGGTAGCTTCTATATTAGTGATTCCAACATACATGCGTAAACGAAGAGTGGGGTATAAAAAATGTCGTTTCGTAGCAACATCCAATCACACACGAAACATTTAGGGCTCTTAAAAGTTTAATATGTGTGGCTTATATAGTCTTAATGTTATGCAAACATCCATGCACACACATATATTATAAAATGTTAATAGAGGTGGGCAAATAAGATAGAGAACGACAAACTTAATCGAATTACAGATAATTACATATTTGAACACTCAAACATACAAGATAAAGAAGGTAAGGTAGGGGATATGCAATGCTCACATATAACATATACTTAGTCTAACATTACCCTTATCAAGCTAACAGAGGAGAAAAAGGAATAGGTGAGAGTCACTCACAATTGCAAACAAAGAAACACACACACACACACACACACACACACACATACACACACACCTTTGTATGCTTAAGAGACTAAACTTACGGTAGGAGACTTTATTCTTTGCAAATGTATACATACATACATACATACATACATACATACATACATACATACATACATACATACATACATACATACATACATACATACATACATACATACATACATACATACATACATACATACATACATACATACATACATACATACCATTAATGCAAGGGCGTTATGGATGGAAATAGGTTAAAGGAAAAAATACAAACCTAAATTTGAACAAAATTAAAAAAATGAAACATTTAGTTTTATTAAAATCAAAACAATCCAATTTTTTTTTACAATTTCAAACAATGTAGAATAAACCTGAATTTCGCAAATACTTATAAATATATTAATACATTTCTCAGCATAAATACAAAGTTAATATCAAGAAAGATAAAATTAAGACATTACAAAACAAAAACATATATGGAGATAAAAACTGCAAAGATTTAAAACAAATAAAAACACTTGTAAAACTAAAAGATAAAACTACAATGTAAAGAAAACGAAACAGAAACATAATTTAAATGTATATGTTTAAAAACCTCAACCCTTTCTGGCCAACAAACTATGAATTTTTTTTGTTATAATTTTTAAAAACAACTGTTTTTTTTTTTCTTCATTTTGTTTATGTTAGGTTTTCTGCTCAATTCCATGTCAATTTTGTAATTTTATTAATAATTTTAGTCTTTTTCATTAATTGGCTTTTTTACCTCTCTAATAAATGTTCTATCAGTTTCAAAATTTTGTGTTACTTTTTGTCTTGGAATTGGGTGTTACATTTGTAGACGTACCATTTGGGGCCTTACTTTTGCCGTTTTAATTTCGGAATTTTAGTACAACTTTGAATCTCGATATTACGTAGGCCATATTCGGAACACCACTCCTAATTCATCTATATAACCTCACAAGGGGCAAAATTTTGAATTTCACCTAGGTTTGTGAATTGTTAATGTTAAGTATATTGGCTCATTAATTGTTCTATTTATCAGGTTAAGCATTATACGTACTGCAGTGCTATTAAGTGAACAGATACCAGGGTGACGCACAATTCTCATTATACTTAATACTGTCCCATTTATTCAAAGAATGGCAGCCAATTTTATATTATCTTTTAACGTTATAACTGCCCAAAGTATTCACTGAATGCAGCCCATGTTAAATTTCTATACGGCTCCAAATTGACCCAAAAGCTGACACCTATGGACGTTTTAACAAAATATACCCTCTTTTCCACAGAGTAACAATAACTGTTTAATGTATGGAGGGTTTTAATATTAAATGTCCCCTTTCCACAGTTCAAGATGACCGGAGAGTGGATTTAAGCATCCACCTACCACACCCCAGCGAGTCTCCTGTAATTACGCATGCGTATAATGAAACCAATAATCTCTCTCGCCATCAAAACGTGGTTTAAAATTATGCCTACACATATAAATGGATAACACAAGTCGTATTGGCTGGACACAAAACCATATTATGTGCGTGTCTTTGCAGCTCTCAAGGGATTGTTAGGACAAACATAATATAGATTTGATTTATCATTGCTGTATGATGCAAACTATTAATGTCAAAGAAAATTCCCAAAGGGATTCCAGAGATATGTGTAATTCATCAAGCATACGTGATTATGCTCCCTTAAAGGTCTACAAGTGTCACAATGTAAGTCCATTATGAAATCTCCTTTCAAATGTATATATTTAAAAATCATCAACCGTTTATAAAGAAAACATTTCTAAAACATAAAATATACGCTTCAGCAGTCCTATGCTATTGCTATGAGCACAGACAATTATCGAATGCTTACTTAACGCCAGTGCACAGAAAAGGAAGGTTATTAAACTTTGCTTTATAAACCAAATGGTACAATGTCTACCACGCAAATTACTTGGTAACACACACCTTCTGTTCTTTAAAAACTAATGGAAGGGTGACACATCATAGCTATTTGAAAGTTTAAAAAAAAAACAATGCAACGACAAATAAAAAAATAGTTGCATGGAGAGTGGGCACAGGAGTAACATATTATTGAACACCAAATACTCACGTAGTACAGTGAGCAAGCAAACAAAAAAGACGAATAAAGTTTGGAATATATTAGATCCCGCGTTCTCGACCAACGAACTTGATATTTATATACGAGACCAGTCAACCAGATTAGCATTTTAGAAACGATATTTTTTACTTGATAAGAATGGGAAGGCAATCTCAAAGCTCAGCGTGTTAGGATCTTCAGGCCTGGCGCCACGATTTGTGAAAGAATGTCGTACTTAATTAACATTGATCGGCTAACATCAAACCACTAACCGATCATGTTACGATGTAAGTTTGTAACTTTACAACTATTTGGCAGGAAGATTATTGAACATTTTTGAATGGTCCGACTCGTTTCTGTCCATTTCATTGACTATTTGCATGCATTCTTATAGATTAGATCAAGTAAAATCATAATATTTGACGATAGGTACTCTTAAAAACTGTTGTATTTTGGCAACTCGTTAGCAAGTCCTTGCCAGATTTAATAGAACAGCAACATAATTGAAAAGCATATAAAAATGTATAAATATATTTAATTAATTTTATATGCAGACACCATTTAACAAATAGCAATCTTACGCAAAGAACTTTGAAGATAATATTCAACACAAACACAATATTTAACACTATTGTTACACCTCAAGCACGCGATAACAATCGTCTTACATCAGCAATTGTAATTTTACGAGATCGTCTGCAGACTTTAAATAGAACATGTTCACATTTTGTTCAAACGAGTTGGTACCAATACAAATGAGAAACAGACAAAATTAAACAAGTATTGTCTGCAACATATCGCACTTATTGAATGGTTTGAATTATACAACTTACCTAGGCCATCACATGTAATGTTCGCAAACTTGTTTTTACTATTTAATACACGTTTCACATATACACATATGTCCTTACATGTACTTACTATTTACGCAGAACTCACGTGCAGCAGAATTTAATTTACTCATATGTGCAATGATGTGAGTCATAAATGCCACCTATCAACCACACACACTTGCTTTTCTGCAGTTTCATTTTGGTAATATTAGTATGTATTTTCCATCAAATATGTTTTACTTGTGCTCGAAGATTTAACATCTTTCGTACGTGTGAATTACGTAGGTTTGTAAAAAATGTAGATAAGAATATACATATATGATCTTTTGCAAATAAAATTATATTTATCTCATACTTTTCTATGTGCTTTTGCGAATATCATTAAATTGTTATCACACTTTTCTATGTGCTTAAAATAACTTGCTAGTTAGATTTGCAATCGGCGTTTAATTTTCCCTAAAGATGAAATTAAACCAACTTTTAAATAAAAAAATGTTTAATTCATGCAAAATTAATTAATTAATTAAATTAAAATGCAACTTCAGAAAATATTCAACCAAAATATTACTTGTAACACTTTGGATATGCACATATGAAGAAATAAAACAACTAGATAAGCGATATAAACTGAAACTGAAAATTGTATGTTTTCATTCTAATGAAATATTTGTTTTGAAATTTGTTAAGAATTTAAGTTTAAATCTTTTAAACGCCGGTTCAATAAATAAAAGTTGTCTGCGCCATTAAAATTATATGAACACACAAATCATTACTGCTGCGTTTGACTCCTTGCTTTCTTTATAAACAGCAGATCGCTGATGATTTTAACCTACCAGAAATAAAAAAAAATTACCAAGATAAGGTTAGTAAACATTATAACGGAATATAATACATTGTGGCTTAATAAGGAATCTACCGAGTATTTTGGGCTAATCAAATTAAGTTAAAATGGCGGCATAATTTGCCAGAACGGATGTTTTAGAGATTCAGTATTATGTGTTTATAAAATACACTGACTTAAAACATTTGAAACACCAATGTATTTGTAAAGATTACATTTGTAAAGATTCTCTTCTGGTTTCTTTTACTGAAATGACCTTGAATTTCTTGATGCTTGTTTGTTAGATTTCAACAAATATGCGATCGCCTTAAATAATTGAAGAAAAAAAATAACGAGTAAAAAATTTCGAAGACTCCAATAACAATCTATATTTCCCTACATTCTATCTTCATCTAATAATTTTTATATCGATTAATGCACCAAATAGCAACACGATTGAAACATTTAAGAATGCAAATAAAGGTTGTTTCCCTTTAAGAAAAGAATAGATTCCATATATTGATATAAGCTATTACAGACGTTCCGAATCTTTCGATTAGATGAGGAAGAAAGGCTGAAAATGTAGATTGTTTTTCGCGCATTATCATCTGATGAGCAACAGGTAAAAATAGCAAAGTCAAAGATTACGTAAGTCACACTTTTCTCACTACAGCGCAATCAAAGCAATATCTAAATTAAATTAAAGTATTTTTACAAACATTGAAGAAGCCACTTTAAATGACGATTGATTTTTCTAAACTTGCAACGCGATTCATAGTTTTCTGTAAGGATTTTCACTGGCATTTATATAATCAAACTATCTTCTGGGTCATCTGAGTACGTAATTTAACTTGAATTTGAACTATTTAGATTACTGACTGTGATAGCCACACAAATATCCTTCTAGAAATAAATATTTTATTGCATTTAATATAGTCAAATGCCTTCCCCTTGTTTTCCAGTACTATTAACAAAATTATACAATAACATAATTTCATATTTTTGAGACAATGTGAAAGGTAAGACTCGATGTTTACAAATCTTTCTACCTATCCGAAAAAGTCTAACCTGATGTTTCCCGTATGTAATAAGTATGAACAAGTCTCTAAAAATTGAAAGTAATAAACTGTTAAGGTACAAAATGAAAATATGTATGTATGTATGTATGTATGTATGTATGTATGTATGTATGTATGTATGTATGTATGTATGTATGTATGTATGTATGTATGTATGTATGTATGTATGTATGTATGTATGTATGTATGTATGTATGTATGTATGTGTGTGTGTGTGTGTGTGTGTGTGTGTGTGTGTGTGTGTGTGTGTGTGTGTGTGTGTGTGTGTGTGTGTGTAAATACGTTCTTTGTATGGAAACTAATTAAATAATTTCGTTCAAGTGTTGCTTGATACCGATGGGTGTACACGAACAGTCAGTCAAGATTACACACGCCTCAAGGGTGAAAATGCAACATTTAGATCAACAAATGAAAATTATGTCATAATGAATTATATCAATATAAATGCATGTTAAAATCTATTGTTTTCTTTAACAAATTGTCGTTCAGTGGTGTAAACAATGCGATCAAGACACTAATGCCACGTAGAAATATACCCCCAACCCCAATGTTTGCTCGTCTCCGACAGATACAAAAATATGTCCACTAAACAGTTAACATTAGAATAATGAACTGACTAGTTAATATTGTTATTCCTACATAAAAATCATTTTTCCAGGAATTTCCAAATTTTTGCTTCTCTCTTTGCATATCACTGGAATTTGAAATGTATAAGAAGCTGTGGAATTAACATATTTAAAATATAGTTACTTCGTTATACTAAACAGAGTATGTATAAAGTATGATATGCTGTTACATACCGTCAATGTTTAATGAGACTAAAATTAACGCTGAAAAGATGTTCATAAATGCCAGGAACTGTTCTTGAATTATGTCTTAAACGCTTTGCAAAATTATTCTTTCAAAGAAGTTAATAGAAGAAGCAAGACCGATAGGTAGAGTGAGGTCCTTTTCAACGACAATTCGCCTACTCAACTACTGTAACCTCTGGGGGGCCTCGAGTGGCCGACTGGTCTAAAGCTCTTTTCATTACGGATCACAGTCATCTCACCTCTGTCTGCATGGGTTCGAGTCTCGGATTCGGCCAATTTGGGCAAGTGAGAAAGCTTGCCAGTAGCTTCTTGTGGGTCGGTGGTTCTTTCAGGGGCTTTCCCTGGTTCAACCTCCACCAATAATACTGGCCTCCATGTATAGCCATTCTTGTGCTGAACAATGGCGTTAAACACTACAACAACAATAACAGTAACCTATGTGGTACGTTTTTAGTTTCCTTAATTCCTACTGCACAATCAGGTTATGGTGTGTCGTCTGCGTGGATAATCATTATCGACAGATGAAGGAAATAAAATCATATCCCAAAATAACCTAACAAAAGTTCTTATGTAATATATAGCATTATGCTTAAATCAAAGGCCATAGCGCATGTAATCAAATGAAATGTATACACGCGTTACACTTTCAAAGACACGTTGTCTATTTGCACAATCGTCTGGGAAAAAATCAAGTCAACTGTAACGTTGAAAATTATAAGCTCAGTTCTGGAGTAACGTTGAAAATTATAAGCTCAGTTCTGGAGTAACGTTGAAAATTATAAGCTCAGTTCTGGAATTTGTTTTGAAATCTGTCATATATTTCAAGTGCATTACATACTTTTTATAAGAGGCGGGCAATGAATAAAAATACAAATCTGACTCGATTAAAGATCATGTGTATTTTAATTAACTGCTACAGAATAAAGAAATTGCTGATAAACGTATCTTTTTGCTCACATGGAGTTATATGCCATTTTTGTAATTATGTAGTTGAAAACGCTAACCACATTTGTATTTCTTTCGAACTATCGGGTCATTATACTAAAAGTTGACTGTATCATGAATGCATTAGTAAACTGTTCACAGTTATCAGCTATGAACGACTGTGCATTGATGAGCAGAAAGAACGAATGTTATAAAATTTCATTTCAACTCAAGAATGGTACATTTCTGAACAAACTGGTAGTAACGTTTTTCGATACATGTGCTACATCAGAACTAATGTCTAAATTCTAGGGTAGCGAGATATGATTTAATTAACATTCTAGACACCAAACATGGTATCGCAATTAGCACCTTGATAATAAAATCCCCCCTCCAAAAATAAATGTAAAACGAGTATTTACACCGTCTACTCCTTGAAAGTTTAATTGTACTGTCTTATGCATATAACTCCTATTACTTTTGGGTAGTCGCTTCTGTTTACATGTTCGATATTCGATGTATTTTACATATAGGATACATAATATCTTTCTGATTGTAATTTAAAATTCAATGGAATCAAGAGTTTTCAAAATACTGGTACGTAGTTTTACAAAACGGATGATTTAGGAATGGCAAAAGTCGAGGAAGAATGTGGATTTCAAAGCAAGTGACCTAGGGATTAAAAAATAAACAAGATCCTATGCATTCTATAATTCGTTGCACTCAACTTGGATGTTCGTAAGATACATAGCTCGTATTTGCTGAAGATTAGTCTGTTAGTTGGAAGGAGATTATTTACATCTTAAAAATCATGCACACGTTTTATATGCCGACATATACTTTAAAATTTAATGTATTGTGAAGTGTCTTTTGAAACTTAAAATTCATCAAAAGTTTCACATTCATTAACATTAATGTTTTGTGTTTTTATCTTCAACTCCAATTCTATACATTAAATTCTTTCCTGAATAAACGTTGAGCTTGTACCGTTTTTTTTATCAAGTTTATTTAGACAAGATGCACGCCATAGCACATCTATTTTTAAAGGTATGATATGCTACAAAATAACACAAAGATCTTACCTTATTGCTAATTAGAAATGAAAATATACAAATCTAGCAGGGCCGAATAATTATATTCAAAGAAACTACTATGGCCCAATAGATTGATTTGCAATCGATTATCACATTAGCTGCGAAAAGATCTCCAAATCAACTTATAGTCTAAACCGTTCATCCAACTCAATTTAGGTATGGTAATATTTATGTTAACAGCAAGGTCGTCTAGTTCTTGATACGTGTCTGTACAATTATCTATAAGTTGTAGCCTGCCTTCCGAAATTGATAAAAGTAAATAATGACATAACACACAACTTGATTTTTCACCGATAATTTTTTTTTAGTAAAATGTTTCCTTGACAGACACAGTTCATTGAAAGTATGATTCATTACAAGCGTTTATCATTTGATACATATAAATTCTTTTCAGATGCTTTACAAAGTACCAGCGATATCTAAGCCACAAACAATCCACGTTATTTTTTAAAATCATACATATTACATGCTTTTTCAAAATTATAAATTAATGAAAGTCTACAAAGATGAGGGATATTAAAATTCTAAAATAATACAATGCGATTGAATATGAAGTGAACAATTAAGTTCATTATTAAACGGATACATTGTACAAATTATTGGGTGATGTTTCACTTAATAATTACAAAATTTAAGACTTTTGAAAAAGTTTCGAGACTTTCTGAAGATCTACACAAAATGAAATATCAGTTGAGTTCAAGCTAACACCTCAGTGCAAATGAGGCTAAACGGAACGATCTTCACTTGACTCGATTGCATCTTACTGGGATACTAGTTTCCAGATCTCCACGTCTCGCCTCTCGTTTTTACGAGTCGTCTACGAGCTAACTGATTGCCAGCACCCGAAGTAGCACGAAAAGTCATTGCAAAGACCACAACAGAAAATGTTTAGTGAATTAATTTTTCCCGATATGTTTATTGAGACTTCCCGAATCACACCATGCCTTTCTTGCACATTTGACATTATTTCACTATCGGATTCGGTTCCTTAGTCGACGAGTTAAACAGGTGTTGTTTTCCTGAAATAGTCCATGTTACACGGCATTGTATTCTCTTTATGCGCATGAGTCTCCGCCGTTGTTGATAAAGTATTACGGGATGTTTCTTTCGGAAAAGAATAGTTCGATAGTTCGTGAGATGTGCACGTAGTTTCTGATATCGGCGTATAGGTATAATAACTTTCCGAACGACTTAACGAAGTATCTCGAGATCTATCACGAGATTGAGATCTATCTTGTGATTGAGGTCGTGACCTCTTACACCTCCATTGGTAACCTCTATCGTTAGAATCGGATTTGAGTGTTAGCTGTTTCTTCTTTCGTTGTGCGTGTTTATATCGTGTTATGTACAGATAAACGGAGAAAACTCCAGAGAGTTCAGTTAAACCAAAGGAACCAACTGCCATCATAAATGAAGAGCCGTAGTAATAAACAAATTGCGGTTCTTCTATAGAAACCTTGGGTTTGTTGCCTACTTCTTCTGTGATACTTCCGATATACAGGATGATCCCGACTAACGTACACAAGCCTGAAATGAGAATATAATTTTAAACCAATAGTCGTTCATTAGATTAAATAATTATGGAAAGCGTAAATAAATATGTACTTACATTATACGTTGAATTATCAAGTTGTAATTGGCGTGTCTTTTTATTAACGAGAGCCATTTTCTGGAAATGTCTTCATAATCACAAGGTAAAACTTTACAAAATGGCGTAGTTTATTTATTTAAACACTACTGATTGAGGTAGGCGAAAACGCCATAGCCTAGAGTGCTTACTTTTCTAGATTTAACAGCTATTTTGCCTTTCAGCGGAATCTCTTGGGAAAGCACTTGATTCCACATTATCCAGCACTGTAGATACAATCTAACTAATAAATATCGACCAAAATAAATGACAGCGTCATATAATTTAATACATTTAATTACTTTTAAATGTATGAATATTGCATGACTCAACAGTAGGAGTTGCTGATTTGAAAAAAAAGCAAGAAAGTACAGTAGTGCAGATTTTGTCTTGTATTAATATCGACCCATTACCCTGTAATTTCCATTTTAATAGGTATTTGTCAGAGAGTTGTTTGCAACATATCTCATTCGTTAAAAATACTGAATTGCATGTAAAAATACTAATTCTAACATGCACCAAGATCTATTAGAAATATGATCATTGCCTTGACGGCCAAACAGTGTGAAAATGCAATTTGTTAGGTAATTGTTCGTGAAACTCATCTCCGTGAATACGTAGCAATCACATTACATCCGTAACATTAAATTCGACTTCTTCGCATTGTTTAAGCAAAGCATAAAGTTCCAATTTTAGAGTAGCGCGTATTTAGCGAGATAGAAAATTAATTTTGGGTCAAGTGTCTAGATAAGTGAGGAAGATACTACAACCACGACAACTCCTTTAGAGTGTGACCAGCTATCAAGTCTTCAAGGTTTACAACTTCAGTCGGATATATGCCATTTCGATGGTAAAATATTTATTTTTTGCTAAACAGCCTATTTCTTACTCCAGTAGTTTTCGCTTTTAAACATTCTAGACATAATTAAGAGCAATAGTCGTGCGGGAACGAGTGCAATACAGGCAGTTAGAACAACTAACGAAATGTGCATTCAAGTTTAACGATACATATTTTCACTAATAACGAGCAATGGTTTCTCCAATGTTGAATCGTAACTTTATTGTTACAGGTGTGTCAGGTAAATTTGCACTTTGTCTTTCTGTATGTCTTAGATAAATTAGTTAAAAAAACCATTTGTTTTATGGCTATATTGGGAACAGACCTACTGCTTCGGGGAGTAAAGCGCACGGTTCTTCACAGAAACCAGAGGCTTGTTTGTTTGTTGTGTTCCCTTTTTAAACCATGAAATAATTATTTCTTTTCTTAGGTTCATCCTTCTTGTATTTCAGCTAATATTTTAAGATATATAACCCCATTGGTTACGACTCAGACGATATAACGACTGAGTTATCCTTTTCTTTTTGAAATCCTTTTGTTATGTATTTCATAGTGAAATATTGAAATATATCGGTGAGAGATATCACTTATGGAGAGCCACTTTCCTTTTCCACTTGGAAAGAATATATGTGATTATGTAAGTTATTCATGCTTGTATTTCCATTAGGTAAATTTCATTTTGTCTCCATTTCATTCTCAATCTCTCAATCTTCCGCCCCTTTTTCTCTTCTCACCAGAATGAATAGGTCTTAAAATGGGTCAAGACTGGTAACCCTTGAGAATATATTTATTGAAGCTATAAGAAGGTACAATCAAAATGCAGTCTTAAAGTAATAACAGTTTTATATCATTTCCATGTGAACTATGCAAATTGTTAGGGATATTTTCTCACCCATACCATATATCAGTTCCACTGAACCACAAAGGGTATACATTTTAAAAAAAACTTGATCACATATATTAATAACGCTGTTTAAGTAGCTTTTTCAGATGCCAACATGAGTATATATTGATGTCTAAAACGGAATAGGAATCAGACATTGGTAAGTATTGCTTGTAAACTAAAAATAAGTAACACTCCAAATATGGTTGCAGCGTCTGTGATCGATAAAGACTGCAAGCTTGCAAAAATATAAAGCCGCATGTTCATGCAAAAATAAACAAGAATAGAAACCATAATCCTTACAAGTAAACTCACAATCACTATAATCTTTATTTAATGACCTAACTAGTCTGCTAAGTTTCAACAGTACATACATCCTAGCAATGCTGACAGAATGTCTGCGCATGAAATATAATAACGAAAATAAAACCCTCTTAACTTTAGTATACAAAAGAATATCTTTCATTTATTTGACAAAATGCACATTTAGAAGAATCATATATACAAACTAAGTTTTAAAAAAGTAGCAAATTAACACAATTTGAACCAGTATATACGTACTATTTTAGTATCACATAAACATAACTAGACAAGTAAACAAATGTGACTAACATTAATAGCGAGCTCTAATGATAACGCATATATCAAGCCCCAGATATTACACTGTGCATGCTTTAACAAGGCTGGAAATTAAGACTGGTATTAAAGTATTGTTCTAAGATTTTAATTCTGTAACACTCGCAAACCGATATACATTTCCACGGTGTTGATGCCGGTGTAATATAGAATATTAACCACCATTGAAAACATACACGAGTCACACAATAATCCAACTCGTAGAATTTCGGTCCCATTGGTGTTGCATTTTTTAATTTTTCTATACTTAGCACTTTATTTTACAGTGTGAATGTTATTAATTTCCAAATTACAGCCAATGTAATCAATTCATTAAATAAAGTTGTCAGGAATTTTTACAACATATCATTCTCATTATGTATACGTTGGTCGGTACAATTGTCAGCGATAAGGGAGTTAATTGCTAAATACCATTATGTAACTTCAGTTTATTATTTAATTTAAGTTTGATCATCATTCAAAATTGTTATCTATGCTTTGACTCAAATTAAATTATAAATCACAAATCTGCTGAAAAATATTTCAATTACGACGATTGTGTTTTTCATGTCCCATCTAGTTATACACATGTAATCACTAGTGTTCGTGACAATGCCACTGCTGTGTTAATAAGCAGTCCTTACCGATACACACTATATGAAGATGCAGTTTCGCGGCTCCTGTTGGATCATTCCAGATTATTTCATAATATTAAATGATATTTCAATGCTTATGAAAAGTCTTGAATTATAAAAAGTAATCACTTCTAAATATCAACTTTATAATCGATAATCTTGGCTATTACTACAAACATATATGTTAATATGGACAATAATGATCTGCGCGATCAATATTACCAATATCTGAATTATAGAAATTAAGCTTGTATGAACAGAAATGGATATTTATTAATGGAAATAAATTAAGAGGTTAGGGTTAGGATTGGTTGTCCTGGTGTCAGGATAGTGTGGCTGGGTCGTACATGATGTTAGTGGCATCATGTACTAGTGCTGCGCGTATTTGATAAAACGGGTGGAAGCTGAAGCAACCGTCGACAAGGCAACATAGAAGGTTCATGATGTTTTAATTAAGATTGTGTCCAACCATGGAACCTTAAGTGCATAAGAACTCATTACAGACAACTGCCTCACGTTCTGCAATGACCAGAGCAAAGAAGTGTATCCACGACTTGCTTCGCCCTATCACCTGCGAAATGGCCGAGAGACTGAGAAATATAATATGATACTGTATCATGCTAATTATTTAAATAAGTGAAAGAAATAAATGATTAGAAGGAAAAATTACCATACATGCCCCTTGCATACAAAACAGCGGGACATGCGAGATCAAGATAACATTTTTCCTAGTGTATGATATAAACGTTAGACTGCCATTGGAAATGGATATTAATTTAGAGCCGAAACAGAATTGGCATACGACTTCTTGACGAATAGATGTGACGTATTCAATAATTTGTCATGCAATAGAGACGTGACAGCTGATAATATCACGCTTGCCCAGAGAAAACGGAAACAAAAAGTATATCGCCAAGGTGAAGTGAATTTCAGCGTTTTGAACAAGTTTGGGTCCATAGCGATACAAAAAAAGGGGTTGGTGGGTGGGGATAAATTCAGCAGTTGCTGCATTAGCTCTTACACAATAAAGTCTGTACGTTAAATTAGAGAGAAAAAACAACAACAACTCAGCGGTAAAAAAATCCTGCCACGACGAATATTAAGAAAATCCATGAAAAGTACACAACAGTTCAGTTATGAAACACGGTAAGAAAATACCATTAAAACAAGAACGGGAAAAATGTCTTCTATTAAAGGAAGAAAGTATAACAACGTTTGAATGCGTTATAACACTTTAAGCAGTGGGGACGAGACCATCAACGATTGATCTAAATGTGTGTCAGTAACTTTGTCCAGGAAAGTTTGGTAGTACATATTGTCTGATGATGGAATCTGCGCTAGAAAACAGATACCGATTTATTGAGACAACGAGAGTACGACTTGACGCAGCATATGTGAAAAATGTACTGACACTCCTTAATCATTACAGGCCTCAATATTGTTGCTAGGGAGATATATGCCATTGGTTTCCATCTTTTATGCAAGTGGTAAGATCTAAACGAGACGATCAGTTCTTGAACAGTACGGTGCTAGAAGATTTATTGAAGTCAGTTGTTTATTACATTTTACATGTCGATGTCATTCATTACAGTCATTTAGGAATTGTAAATTGAGGCACTTAAACCTCTAGCAGTCAGTGCTCAATGACCTCTGGATTTTCAAGCTTTTCCCCAGAAGTCTGGATATTGCAAACAACAACTTTTATTCTCAATAAAACGTAGTGAAATGCCAACTGAATAGATCCATGATGATTAAATATGGCCTATAGTCTGTGTCTACATCCCCGTTTGTTTGTACCCCCCCCCCCCCCGCCGATTTCAGTAACGAAAAGCATAGTCAAGATAAAAAGTCAATAAATCTTACTCATTTCATTCATTGATTTATAATTTCTAACCCGACTGCGACCAGGGTGTCCATAACACCTTTATCGTCTGCGCGTCTGATGCTTAACGGAAGTTTTCATGCTAAAACGACATCATATTGCACACAATTTGGGCAAGTCTTTTTTCCTCAAATAGAGTGACGTCATTGCTCCTATTTGGTTACTCCCGGATACTTCCGTCAATTACGGTAAGGTTAAGAGTTATATCACTTTGCCACCTATAAAATCTACCTTCTATGTACATGCATGCGTATTTATGAATCCGCCCCTTCGCTGAAAATGGACTTGTACAGGAACTGGAAATTGATCTCGAGGATGGCCATGGTTGTAATGGCAGGATAATGTGACTGGGTGAAATATCATCTTACATGTATGCGGCATGATGCCCCAGTGCTAGACATCACTATAAACTGTCTCACTGCATACATCGTAGTGATATAACTGAAAAATTGTTAAAGCTACGTAAAAAATCATAATCAAACAAACAAGCAAACAAAACCTTCTCAATCAGAAACAGACTGGCTGACATTGGGAGCCGGATAGAGGGTTCAAGTTACAGCTAATATGAACACGTTATTAGCCATTAGTCAACTTACGAGCAAGGTTGAGATTTTTCATGCAATTGGGATTCAATACATCCAGGAGTTATGAAATCAATCACTTGTTTCTGTTCTTTAGCATGGTATACATATTTACTGTCCATCCGTCACGTCATCTCCTTCCAACATTTTATCGTACTTTTTTACTTTTGACATATAACCATACTTTAAAAAATCCAATGTAAACCTCTGGGTTAATGAACATTATTCATCTCTATTTATGCACAAACTGTAAGAAAGAAGCTGACGGCATCATCCTGTTCTTCATACAGCCTTCACACGTGTATCTTTAACATGCACCGAAACACCGAACCTCGCATTTTCGAGCCTTACCGAGATACAATTCTGGTAGCGGTCACATACATGCTTTGTACAGACGGGAGATGACGAATCAGTTCTGAAATGTTTCATGTTGACCACTAAGAAATGATTCTTCAATTATTAGTGAATTTTACATTTACTACAACTTGAGCGTCTCTTTAACGGTTCCCATATAGCGAGGGACGATGTAGAGGTCAACGAAGGTCAAACCCTTGTATTTGGTTGCTTTAATAAAATGCCCAAAACAAACCCCAAACCAAACCAAACAAACAAACCCCCTCCCCCAAATTACAAAACAAATAATACAAACAAAACACAACGAAACAAAAATAATTCTCGATAACCTTTAATTAACGGTTTTAGGATTTTCTATTGGTGTGTGTGTGTGTGTGAGAGAGAGAGAGAGAGAGAGAGAGAGAGAGAGAGAGAGAGAGAGAGAGAGAGAGAGAGAGAGAGAAACCTATGACGTTTACAGAGGAAGATTAGAATTAATTCATTACATATATGTGAGAAATAATAACAGCCGAGTAATAGACAAATATAAAGTTCCAACACAAAACGAAGGTAATTTTGTTCATTCACAACTTGATGGTTTATGACAGTTATCTATACAGCTGAATAACGACTATTAACAATGTATCTCCTTCAGAAATACAATAAATATTTACCATGTGTGTGTGTGTGTGTGTGTGTGTGTGTGTGTGTGTGTGATTTTGGGTTATTAACGTTGCTTTGACAATTATTCAGTCATATCGCTACCATGTCTGCAGTGTAGGAGTTTATTGTGATGTCTAGCACTGGGGCATCTTGTCACGGGCTGACCAGATTTAACATTAACCTCTTAATTCTGAGCGCCAAGTGAGACAGCTGTAAGTAGCATTTTTATTATGGCTAGGTTGGGGCGCGCGCTCTAAGCACTTAGTCAATTGGAGCGTAAAATATTGATCGCAATATATCAGATGTACAAGAGAGGTGGTGGTAATGTTTCGCGATGACGAGGTCATAGTATTGTGGTATATTTAGCCAAAGGTTTAATTTTCTGTGGTGTACTGATGATTCTGTGCCATAGAAAAGCGTTTACCAGTCATTATTTTCAAATCAAAATTGATACTAAGGGTAAGCTTCTACTGGAGTCAATATTCTACGCTACAAACCTGTTGCTAATAATGTTCTTGAAGGACAAATCTAAATATCTGTGTTTAAATATCAAACAATCACAAGGACTTATAAACGTATGAAATAGGTTGCACACCTATATGGTAATACAATTTAAACAAGTAAAGTCATTTGCGCTATTTCTTTATTACAATGTAGTGAGTTATTTTGGTAAGCTTCTAAACCATTGACTATTAATTGACTGCTCTCACAAACCAATTAATCGCTTCCACAGCACGAGTATTCAGGTCTACTTGTGTAATAATTATAGTTAATGCATTTGTATGGGGAACTATGAACTAGATTTTCTTCTTCCTCTGGATAATACAGCACGACCTTGGACTTTTTGGTATATATTGGGTTTTCCATTATATGGATAATTGCATTCGGATTTGCAGAACTATGAAGAATGTACATGCTGAGTAAATTCAAAATGCATCGATGTAATATATTTACTGCCATTCTTATAACCAGCAAAAGAAGATATGTGTATGCACTTGCATTCTCGCTGATGGACGGACTCCAGCTATGACCTGTATCATAAAGTGCATGTCTTCTATCGCTAGCCTAGCATTCTATCAAAACAGTTACACGGGGAAAATTGCAAAATAGCTGTTGTGTGAGAGTCTATTTAGCCAGCAGCAAAAATACTTTTTCGTCTTCTTGGTTATTGGTTCTGAGTTTCTTAATTTCCATCCAAAACCTTCAGCATTTGTACTCCATTTTGGTGTCTTGACAGACTTGAACAATAGTATGTCTCTGATAGATATGTGATAGACCTTGGCATACATATGCTTTTCAATGCTATTTTTATAGACCTAGAGAACACGTCATAGCATGAACCAATATATCTGCAAAAAGTTACGAATATCTCTCCTAAATAATTGTTTCAATGGTCAGAACGCTAATTTTAATTACTTTGTTTCTCATGATATTTTTTGACATTGCAAAATATCAAGTTTGCTTGTTTGAAAGTTTCGTTTGTGATTAAGTGAACTCATCAACATCGTTAACTCTATCTTTACATTCCAAATGACAAAACAGCTTGTTTAATTAATTCTAAAAGAAACATAATCAACCAAAACCAGAAATCTCTATTGCACATGGTTTCTTTACAAAGTAGTTCCTAATGCACTATATGTTTAGGTACACGGGTAGTACAGTATGAATCCGCGTAGAATGGAACAATACTGAACGACGCAAAGTTAACGGAGAAAAGAAAATGATCATATACTAATAATTCTGTTTATATTTTCCCTTTTACTTGAACAATAATTCAAGTTACTGTAGGACAGTAGAATAACAATTTTGTTGTAATCTGCAAATCAGACCCATACATATGTCCCTAAAACGAAAGACATAACTTTTACGAAATGACTATGTACGAGCAGTGAAAACATACTTTCGGTATCTGTGATTTTTGTAATCTAACGAATTAACGTTTACAATAGTATTTACTTTGTAGTATCAGACATTTCAACCAGAATATATATATATATATATATATATATATATATATATATATATATATATATATATATATATATATATATATATATATATATATATATATATATAATTTATGAGTAAATAGAGATAAACATTTTTATTTTTACTTTTAATATGTATGATGCAAATTAATTAATGTATATATATATATATATATATATATATATATATATATATATATATATATATATATATATATATATATATATTACATTAATGAAGGTCGTAAAGTGCTTTGGAATTTAGACCTTTTGGATATACTGTATTAAGACGGTGAATCCAGTAGGTTTCTTTTAGCAAACGTTCCATTTCAGATTCAGCTATAACAATAGGTTGAAAGGAAAAATCTTGCAAAGTATGAGAACTATTGTTAAAGTGTACGGCAACATGAGATGAAAAAGATTTATCGATATAATTTTTTAAGTCTGATCTATGTTGGTTCATACGTTTAGATATTTGTTGACTAGTTTGTCCAATATATTGGACGTCACATTTTTTGCATGTGATCAAATAAATAACGTTTGATGTTGCACAATTAGTATCACAATGCATATTAAACGTTTCTTTTGTATTACTACTACTGAAAGAAGTACTTTCATTAATAAGAGAACAGTGCGAACATCTAAGTCTATTACATTTAGTTGCTGATCCTTTTTTGTACGATGTTTTTTCTAATTTAGAATTAATTAGGTAATCTTTAAGATTTTTTGTCCTTTTATAAGCAAGCATGGGCTTGCTTTCGTGTAGCAATTTAACATTTTCTTTACCTGATAATTTTAACAAATCCCAATATTTATTGATAATCTTACCTATATTAGGTAAACTTGGGTTATATTCAATAATAAAGGGAATGATATCCTTATTTGTATTTTTGATTTTACATTGTAAAGATTCAAGTTGTGTAAGAGAAGATACTTTTTGGAAAGCAGCATTAATGATATCAAAGAAGTAGAAAGTATATTGAAGAAGTAGAAAGACAATTAAATGATGAAGAATATTATACAAAACTTTCCTATAATCCTTCTGAAGAATTTAAAGAAAACATAAGCAAATGTATTAATCAAATCGCTATACACAATTGCTCAATACATGATGAACTAGATATCTTCCCGAATAAAATACGCACACCTCAATTTTATATTTTACCAAAAATACATAAAACGATTGATAAGTCACTACCTTTAGGATATCCAGGTAGACCTATTATTTCTACTTATAACTCAGTTACAAATAATATATCCAAATATATTGATCATGTTTTACAACCACTAATGAAATCACTACCTTCATATGTCAAAGATACTTTTGATTTCATTACCAAATTGAAATCTTTACCAAAACTAACTGAAAATTCATTACTAGTTACACTTGATGTGGTTTCACTCTACACTAATATACCACACAATGATGGTATCGAAGCATGTAAATATTATCGTAGAGAAAACGAATATACATGTAAACTATCAAAAGAACATGTTTGTAATTTGAAAAAACTTGTGCTTGAATATAACTTTTTTCAATTTGGTAATACAAACTATCTCCGAAAAATGGGAACAGCAATGAGTAGTCCTATGGCACCTTCTTATGCATCTTTATTTATGGGAAAATTGGAAAATGATTTTCTAAATAAATGTTTCTTAAAACCAGATGTTTGGTTAAGATTTTTAGACGATATCTGTATGATTTGGAGTTATCCATTAGAAGACCTTTATTATTTTATAGACAGTTTAAACAAATTACATCCAACAATGTTTACATTCAATGTGTCTAAAACTAAAATATAATTTTTGTACGTAGACATCATAAAAAATGAAAATAATGACATCACTACCATGGTTCATGTTAAAAACACAAATATTCATCAATATATTGAATATTCATCATGCCATCCTATAGTCAAGCTAAAAGATATAGAAGAATTATTTCGGATGACACTGTTTTAAATCATCTTAGATAGAGTTAAGCATTTTCTAAATAGAAATTACCCTATTGATATCATCTGAAATGGAACGTTTGCTAAAAGAAACCTACTGGATTCACCGTCTTAATACAGTATATCCAAAAGGTCTAAATTCCAAAGCACTTTACGACCTTCATTAATGTAATATATATATATATATATATATATATATATATATATATATATATATATATATATATATATATATATATATATATATTTATATACATTAATTAATTTGCATCATACATGTTAAAAGTAAAAATAAAACTGTTTATCTCTATTTATTAAATAAATTTTACACATATTTACCAATAGAGATACAAGTATCTTGAAGATCCAGTTTTATATCTTTCTATGTATTAAATATTAAATATTAGTAATATGTGATATATATATATATATATATATATATATATATATATATATATATATATATATATATATATATATATATATATATTTCCATGTCCGCGTTATTTATTAAAGAATAAGAAAAGTAGGTTACAAATGTACAAACGTAAGCTATGACGTCATATTGTTTATGTCATATTGTTTACTCAGAAACATGATATATTTAATGACGTAAGCAATCATAACAAATTCAGTTTGAATTCAGTTTGATAAAGCATTGAAGCGAAACCGGTCACAACATTAATACGTGTTGGTGTTGTTTATTTATATATATATATATATATATATATATATATATATATATATATATATATATATATATATATATATATATATATATATATATATATATATCCTTGATAAAGAATGGTCTTGAAAACATAGCTGCCGTCATTATTACCTCTTCTCTCATCATATTTGACTTTTATCTTAATTGCCAAGTTGAAGAATTCTCCAGCAGAGATGACGACTGCAGAAATGTACATCAAAAGACATTGATGTAGTTTGTTTTGTAGATGACGCAGCTAATATAATATCGTCATAGATATCACATGACATAAAACATTTTTACCTGGAAATGCGCAGTAGAAAATAAAGTTTGCATCCTAATCGTTTCGGTGTTATTGTGTGCATTACCTTTCTTATTGTTTTGTAAGTACTGTTATTTGTAATTCTAACTTTATCCTTACCTGCTAGAACAAATAGTATTCCACTGACGAACGTTAAGGTTTTTCTTCCCGATTCGCAGTGGCCAACGAAACAGATGATGCCGCCGATCAAAAGAATAAATAGGCTTGCAAGAGGAAACCATGTTGAACGCCTCATAGTGACTGAAAATGAAATGTAAAATATTAGAGCAAAGAGAGCTCGTGACTGTATTTGTTCCCCATCAAACGAAATAATTACGTCAAAAGCCCGTCTTGAATTTCAGAATTGTTTTTATACAGATCTATCTGTTGCATCTGTATTGGTTATAATATTAAACTTAGCACAGAAATAAGAGGAGACATCAAAGTGTTTGTAAATTTATATTTGTTCAAACAATACTACTAACTTTGCTATACGCATTTGATTTTTTCAATTTGTTTACTTTAATTATAACTTTTTGTCAACACTATTTTCTGATGCAGCAATGAAAGATTATACAAAGAGAGATAACAACGAATAAAAGAGATACCCTAACTCTAGTTTAGTGCCAGCGTGCTTATTGTTAATGGGTCTTGGTATTGGTCGGCATTACAGTTCATAAACATGTGACAGATTTAGCTTTGCTACAAGCTAAATACATTTTGCCAGAGTGCTGTTACGTATAATTAGTTACAGTTGTGTAGTAATTATTTAACAATTATGAATTAAAATAATGTGAAAACTACATAATACTACATAAATTAAATAATTTGTTCTCAATTATTTCTTATGTTTGCTGTTAATTTGATCACATCTCCATTTGCTTGTTAAAGACATGCATTACTAAAACAAAAGCACCATCAAATGAACGGTTACATTATTAGGATAACAATAAATTCAAAAGAATCTTTAACACAATACTAATTTCGTAACTGACTCCACATGGAATTGCATACAACGTTTGTAATAATTTGAATTATAACGTCTGTCTAAGGGTAGGAAACAAATAAAATATCGTATATCATATAAAAAAAAGTTAGGTGTTGGTTGAATTTGTGAGATTTTTTGGTAATCAATTTATTTCTATAAAACAAGAGTGACGCCATTCTAGATTGATATCCCAGATGACCAATAATAAAGTTCGGTTTTCAACTTTTGTTTTTCTGAGGTTCTCAAGTTTATCCTAAAATGAGATGTAATCAGTTATGATCCATCATTTAACACATACTGTGTATATTTATTGTTTTTATTGATAAAATGTTCTTGTCTCTAATAACATATATATTGTCAATGTATACACTAATTTTGTTTCACCTCGTGCATTTGTACTTTTATATAAATTCAAATGATTTGATAAGATGCTGCTGGCCGATAAATATCAATGAAGTTAAAAAGCGGGTAAATACACTTTTAATTTGCAATGCTTAGCTAGCAACGTTATAATTTTAACACTGAATAAATTCGGTTTTAGGAACCTGAAACAAGCACATAAATTCCAGTCAGTGATGAGTACTCACTGTAACGTCAGTGAAGGTATTTGGACGTGATAACAGCCATGGTCAGATCAAAATCACCATTATTTACATGCGATGATTTTTTTAAAATGCGATTACTGCTGTACTCTTCTGATCACAATATATATATATATATATATATATATATATATATATATATATATATATATATATATATATATATATATATATATATATATATATATATATATATATATATATATATATATATATATGATAACGTTTAACTATTGTTCTTAATTTTGGATTCATTTATAACAATCATGTATTCATTCTGAGACAAATCAAAGTTTGAGTACCATCAAAACTAGTTTGATATAAATCACAATAATAGTTTTAATTTTCTTCACATAAGCAAATAAATGCAGGTTATGATATTATATTATATTATATTATATTATTATTAAAGGATATTATCCACGGAGGTTTAAAGTTCCCGAGCTTTTTTCGCTATGATTTCGAGCAGTTCTTTTGGAATGTTTTATTGATAACATGTATAAGAATGAGTTACTATGGAATTAAGAAGGCAGTTCATTTCTGTTTAAGTTCATTTGGTGAGTTTTAAAATTTGTCTAGTAACTTAATTATACTAATTTGCTTTTATAGTATGAGCTGATGTGAACATTGTTAAAACAAATAGCAGCTCGAATTGGATACGTCAGTGGTTTGTGGAACAAGTGTATGCATAATTACAGACTTATTTGCCAGAAACTAGGGCGCGATCGATAAGAAGGAAAAAACAATATTTTCCCAGTGACGAAAATAGGAAAAAAAAAACGAATAAGTACAACAGGGGATCTTAGAAAAGGGAATTTGATACGATGGGCGATGGGAAGATTTCGAGTTAGATGAGAATGTAGGATGGAAGAAATGAAAGTTAATATAAAAAACGAATGGCAAATGTTGATGGGCTAAAGTTAGAGCCAGAATTTTTTTTCTCCAGTTCCAGCCATATGACATAATTCAAGGTCTTCTTTCAGCTCGTAAATTACACTCCAAACCTACATTCTTAAGGAGTGGAGATGCATAATATCGTGGAATATTTGTATTCAGCATAATGCTTCAGACTTGCAGACTAGAAATTCAATGACAGCAAATTCTAAATTCGCAAATTTTCTGTTTCCAAAATATATTTGCATGTGCGAACGGCACATCAATGTTTTTAAAACCTGAAGAAAGCCCCCAAATCATTAGTCAGTTAAGATGAGCAAACTGAACAAAAGCATATTTAAATCAACACCTTCCTATCCATCTACACAATAATATGTTAGTAAAAATCAAATTATTTGAGTAAAATTGAAATAATTAACTGCTAATGAAATAAATGTAGCGAATTACATCTAATTCAACACCCTTCTACTCCATGCTTAATATACCCAAAGTCACGTGATTCCTGAAAAAGCACAATATAATGTGAAACACCGGAATCCTAAATTAGATTCAACTGCACTATTCAGTTTACCCATTCTTTTTTGTTGATATATAAAACGTTATGCAATCTTTGGAACTACTTAAGAGCAATTTGAATTTTTTAGGATGCGAAAATATACTTCTTTTATTCCTCCATTTCAACGTTTTGTTAAGCATTAACCCCCCTCTCAAAAATAAAATAAAAAAATTGGCTGTGTAATGTTACCAACCCAAACTTGATAATGGAAAAACCTAAAGCAGACTGTGCAAGCTTAGTCAGGGCTTTCCTCACACTTATTCGGCTTCGGGTCATTCACAATTTAAGAAACGTTGATGATGTGGTAAATTCTGCAATTAGATCAGTACACGACCGAGGCGCACTGCCTCTATATGTTTGGGACTGAGAAAAGAGGAAGTTGCAACAACCCGTTTTCTAAAAACCCGTAATGACGGAAAGGTGGTAGGATCTCGTTGTCAAACGAATGTATGTCTGTCTTTGTTACTTCCCATACGATTCGCTTCCACTGACATCTTTGGGATAGAATACTTTTAACTCTGCAAATCCCATTCAGACTGCACGCACCCGATTACTCATTTTGATTAAAAAGTAATCTTTCAATGGACAAATCCATTAGACTACAATAATTCGACCTCTCACCTACACGGGAATGAGAACTTACACGAGAATAAAAAGGAAATATAATAAATGGCCCCAAACTTAATTTTGAAAAGAGGTCGTAGTAAGTGGCAATTCAAATTTAACACATATTTACAAGGCAAATCTCACTTCGGGAACGCCGAAACAGAATGTTTTCCAGATGCCAAGATATAGCACCTGACAAATTTTGCCAAGAAATTTGAGAAACAGTAATTGTAAATATATGAATTATTCAGCGGTGCACGATTTATTCCTAAAGAACATAGGTCTGCCTTGGCAAAACAAGCGTTTCCCAATGGAAAAATATATTTTGTAGCTCATAAATTACACTCCAACCAAAACATTCCATTGATTAATGCAGGAACTTGGTCAGGTGAAGTTCTTTCATCTCCTTTATCTTTGCTGTTATCCATGAACTGCGGCTATATACATTCAGCACTGTTGTATTTTTGTTCTATGTTTGCAATTCAGATTTGGAACTTCAGTAGTGATCCTTCCTAATTTTACGCTCCGACTTTGTTGGAGCACGGTATTCTTTCAAAAGTCATCAATTCTACAATCACACCACAGAATGTAGATACAATTAAATCAAATATATGCAAACGTTTATAACGCGTTTGTCGGTAAAATTTCATTCACTTATTTGGCAACTCAAATTCAATTATCAAAATAAATTCCATGGGCAGCTCTGTTTTTTAACTAGACAAAAACATGCTTTTTCACAATTCAAAATTCAGTAAATTAGAAATTAGGACGTTACAAAACATTATCCATAAACAAATCTTTGGCACAAAATTAGGCAGATAAGCGAAATGAATCTGTTGTCATTGACCGAGATTAGTATATTTTGGAAGCGGAGCGACAATTAAGCGATTTTGAATATTATCAAACTCTTCCTGACACAGCATTGGAAATGAGATGGATCTTGAATCTGCTTTTTTATTTGGGGGAGGGGTAAGAGGGATTTGTCTATTTAATTTCGAATAAATCAAGAGCAGGGTATATTTCACTTTCTTTTTGAAATTCACAAACCTGACGAAGCTACTCCAGGTAGGTCCATTGTTTCAGATTGTTCAAATGAGATTTTGTGTATTGCACAATTCATAGATCTTTATTTAAACAATTTGGCTCAGAGAAGTCTTCATATGTTAAAGATACAAATGATTTTCTGCAGAAACTGAGTAAAATTAAACCTCCTAAAAACTGAATTCTTGTTAAAGCAGATATTGATAGCCTCTATACTGACATCTATCATGATCATTGCTTGCTTCTTGTGGTTCAGTGATGCATGATAATCAGATCATGATCATTGTTGGCTTCTTGTGGTTCAGTGAAGCATGATAATCCGATCATGACCATTGTTGGCTTCTCGTGGATAAGTGATGCATGATAATCCGATCATGATCATTGTTGGCTTCTTGTGGTTCAGTGATGCATGATAATCCGGTTCCAAATCGTCAGGATGATGCAACTGCAAATTTACTGAAACTCTATTTTGAAAAGAATGATTTCATTTTTGATGAAAATATCTGTCACTGAAAATATACAGCTATGGGGGGGGGGGTGAGGTGAGGCATTCGCTACATCTTATGCAAACATTTCTGTTGTTGAATGGGCGACAACATAATATGCTATATTAGCTAAATTTGAGTGAAGCGTCTTCACAGTGCTGTAAACTTGCCATATGCCGTCAAACAAATTACGTTTGAATACTAAAATGAACATAAGTAAATAATCAACATTTCTAAACGTATACTCTTTATCATTAAAATATTTTGCTTAAAGATGTTACGCTCTGTTGGATAAGACCAAATTGTGATGTTTCGTTAGAACCCATTCACCAAGAATGTTGACTATCAATCTGCGCATTAAATATATTAGCAAAAAAAAAACAAAAACAAAAAAAAACATCTCTTCATGTCCATTTAAAACATCCATTAATTTGATAAAAAGCTAAATTTTTAAAATGTCGCTATTATAAGAGTATTGGAGAATTTCAAACATAATTGTCTCACAACCGATTATTGCATTGGAATATAATGGAGAAGAAAATACATCCAAATAAACGGTTTTTGCTAAAAATTGTTTTATAAAAGGAAAAAAAAACTTTTTATAGTTGAGATAAGTATATATTTGATGAGTGAAGACAGTTTGCATTGTCACAAGTGGCGATGTTTCCATTTTACATTTTATATATTTCCTGCTTTCTATTAAAAATTTCTATTTTTATTGAATGAATAGCCACGATTGATCAATCAAACTAATACTACCAAAGAAAGCGTAGATTTTTAGAAACAGGCATTTTCCAAACGCTTTAGGAATTTTTTGTTGTAAATAACAAAACATTTATAAAAATATGCTTTGATACAGAGGTTTAACGTCTACTGAAATAAATAATGAATGGAAATATTTATTGTTTTGTTGCACACATTTATTCTTTTTGAGGCCTATCGTTTTCCTATGTTGAAAGACTATATATATATATATATATATATATATATATATATATATATATATATATATATATATATATATATATATATATATATATATAATATAATATAATATAATATAATATAATATAATATAATATAATATAATATAATATAATATAATATAATATAATATAATATAATATAGTCTTTCAACATCCAGCACAGCATAGAACAGTCATTAATTGTCATCAGTATTTCTTCGCAGACTTTTCGCTACATTTATTTCATTAGTAATTAATTATTTTAATTTTACTCAAATATTTTGATTTTTAGTAACATACTTTTGTGGGCAGTGGCATATGCTTTACCTGCTCGTAAAATGGACGCAACCTCCCATTCAAAGTCTCCGGCTTGCTTACAGGTCGGCTTTGGCTATCGGCCTTGGTTAGCCAAAGGCTAAGGGAGTAAACCCTATAAAAAAAATCCCAATTGGAGACCATACGGCAGCTTGCCGGTGGATACCATCCACTTCTGGCAATTCTTTGGTTTGGAGAGGGATGGGCTTCGCCAGACGACATCTGCCCAAGACACACTGTTAATGCTTTACAAATCTGACTTACCATATCGGATCGGTCATCGCCCAAGTTAACAAGGACCAAACCTGTCGTTGTCCACAAGGACGTAGGTGACAAGTGTGTGTGTGTGTGTGTGTGTGTGTGTGTGTGTGAGAGAGAGAGAGAGAGAGAGAGAGAGAGAGAGAGAGAGAGAGAGAGAGAGAGAGAGAGAGAGAGAGAGAGAGAGAGAGAGCATCGCCACGTTGAACATTAGAACTCTGGCGTAAATTGGAAGACTCCAAGAGTTGACACATGAGCTGAAACGCTACACATGGCACAACATGTGACTCTGTGAAGTCAGATGGGAAGCCCTAGCAGAACACCAAACTAAAGATGGTCATAGGGTTAGGGTTAGTGGAGAGTTTGATGACATGTCCATGAATGGAGTAGGCTTCCTTGTAAAGAAAGCCATCAAGGGATATGTGCTTGAATGCCGCCCCATATATAGCATAATCATTTCCATACGTTTTAAAGCATCTCCTTTTAACATCACACTTATCCAAGTCTATGCTCCAACTTCCGATGATGATGATGATTAAATAGAGTAGTTTTGAAACTTGGTAGATAAACTAGACATCCTCATCATCCAAGGAGACTGGAATGCCAACGTTGGCAAAGATGCTCTAAACGACTGGAAAGATCATTGAGAACCTTCTTGCAATGAGCTTACCAATGAAAGAGGGAGTCTGCTGCTCGAGTTAGCTAGCTACAACAACTTGGCACTAGCCATCACCCTGGGCCAACATAAAGCTTCACGTGCTAGACATGGCACAAGCCAAATGGAATCCATCCTAACGAGATCGACTTTATACTGGTTCAAAACCGATACCAATCTGGCATCAATAGAACAAAAACAAGGACGTGCCAAGCTGCTGATGTTTGGAGTGACCACGACCTCGTATTATGAACTTCCGAGTGAGGCTGAAGAAAATTAATAAGGTAAAGAACATCAGTCTCAACTTCAACCTTGAACAACGGAAGGACGTTAATATCTGCAAGTCATTCCAAGCCACAATTGGAAGAAAATTTGCTCCACTCCTTGTGATGGATGTTGATGTTAATGTGATGACAGACTCTTTCAACACAGTGACAACAGCTGCAAAGGACATAATTGGATTCAATCGCCTCCAGGAGCCATGGAGTACAGAGAAATAAACAAGAATATCAGAAAAAGATTAAAAAAGCAAACAAGATTGAATTGGACAAAAGTGCACAGAAATAGATGGCAGTCTGATAAAGAATAACAGCAAAAAGGCATTTCAATTCTGAAAGACCTCACCAGACAGTTGGTAACCAAGAGTCAGAACCATTCAAGACGAAAATGGAAAATGCTTCAAAGAAGCGAGTGACATTGCAGAAAGATGGACTGAGTATTGTAAAGAACTCTACTACTATCAATCCACAGGAGACCCAGAGGTGCTTGAAGTTCGAAACTCCACCAATGATGACGATTTTCCCATTCTAAAATAAGAGGTGGAGTCAGCAATAAAAGACTAAAGAATGGGAAGGCAGCTGGTGTAGACAACATATGGGCTGAATTAATCAAAAATGAGAGGGGTAATCAGTTATAGAGCTACTAACAAAGATATGCAACTAGATATGGCAGACAGATGTATGGTCAACACAGTGGACCCAGTCACTTATTATAACATCCCCCCTCGCCCAAAAAAGCCAATCTCTAGCTATGTCTAAATTACAGAATATAATTATCAGTTTAATCAGCCATGCTAGTAAGGTGATGCTGAAGATCACCTTGAACAGACTGAAACTACTAACATAATAAATATTCGTTGAAGAACGAGCCGGCAGGGTCCGGAGTGGAAGAAGCACAACATAACAAATATTCAGTCTCAGGGTTCTGTGTGAAAAGTACTCGCAACATCAACAATACATCTATCATGTGTGTTTAGATTTCAAAAAGGCCGTTGACATAGGGTGGTATGAGGCATTGTGGGCCACAATGAAGAAGTAATATATAGGTCAAGGCTACCAGTGCAGTAATTGTCCAAGGTTCAGAGGGGGACCAGTTCCAGACAAAACAGTCGGAGGCCGCGAAAGCTGTTTCCTGTCACCCACGCTTTTCAACATAGCGCAGCATGAGCAAAGTCCTGGAAAATCACTGTGGACAGTCAGCATTGGATGGCGTAGCATCAGCAACCGCTGCTTTGCAGACGACATTGGTGGGCTGGCAGGCAGTAAAGACAAGCTTGTACCTTAGTGAAGAACCTGGACGAAACATCTTCCAGATTTGACATGAAGAAAAGCGCTGAGAAGACAAAGCTGATGACAAATAGTCGCAAACAAATCTCAGGCATGACTAATGGCAGAGGACAGGAACTAGAAACAGCGAGCCAGTTCAAATATATTTGGTTCCATAATCACCGAAGATGGATCAAGAGCAGAAATTTTGTCACGAGCAGCACAAACAACGGCAGCTATGTCAAAACTAAGACCTATCTTGAGAGACAAGAATAGGTCTGAAAACTAAAATCATACTATTGACAGCACTAGTCATATAAATCTGTTTGTATTCATGTGATGCCTGGACCCTGACAGCAGAATTACAACGAAGATTCCATACACTTGAAATGAGATACTACAGAACCATCCTTGGCATCTCTTGCATGGATCACATCACAAATGAAGTGCCTAACACCATCAGGCGCAAAGTAGGCCAAAATGAAGACATCCTCACCACCGTCAAAAAATAGAAAGCTGAAATATATGGCCATATCATTGGAGCCAACAATCTATCTTCAACAGTCCTAAAGGGCAGCGTCCAGGGTGGCAGAAGGAGAGGTAGACAGAGAAAAGTGGATTGACAACATCACAGAATGGACCAGGAAAAGTTTTGCGGCGACACAGGCATTGGCACATGATCGAGACAAGTGGAGGAAACTGGTCAAATCTTCAGCAGCACAGCGCATCGACGGCCACACTTGGTCAAGAAACCGATGAATGATGATGATGACGATGATGAACATTTTCTTGTTAAATACTGTTTGAAGCAACTAAATCAAAGGTGTCCAGTACCATTATGTACAAATACATCTACAGAATCTTAAGTCACTAAAGACATCTAAGGCAAAATCTATGTCATAAACTGTATGTATTTCTCGCCTGCCTCTCTAACCTTGAATACAAATATCATTTTAATATTAAAATGTTTAACGTATAAATCTCATAGAAAAGTGGAAGTTCGGATTAGATAACACTTATTTTAAAGTTGGATATACTGGTTGTATGTTTTACATATGTTCTGAAAGATCGGGTGTGTTAGTCTTTTATACAAAATTATCGTATCAAGCTGTTTATCATATTGACCTTTTGTACCAAATATATATTTATTACTGATGTAGAAAATGACAATAGTCAATAAGAATTACATCCTGGTTAGTAGAATACAACACAAACTGTATGATGTAATACTCAGTTGCGAACACATTTCAAATTGTCCCTGTACGGATAAATAAAAATAACTATTTCCAGAACTAGCCCAAGGACCTTTCATGATTTAGTCCTCGCCATGCATTTCATGTTGATATTCCAGTTCACAAGCACAAATTCCCTTGCTGATCTAGATTTGCGGCACTAGTTTGCCGTGCTGTATCTCAGTTAAAGATGTCTGGAGTTACCGAACAATGTCGCTTTCTCGCATCTGGTATAAAACCTAATGGATGTGCAATCGGGAGTGATATCCTGTTATTTCCATTAATATATTTCATGGGAACATATTGGCAAATGTTCCGTTAAGTCAAGTGCTCATTTATCATGAAAAATGAGACTAGACCATTACCCTATGTAGCGAAAGAAGACTAGGTCCGTATTTACGGTCAGCTAATTATCATGTACGTATGCTGGGTGTTCATTTCTAACTTTGCACCAAACTAACTGCTTAAATTCGTACGTTCATCTGAAGCAGACTGCACTTTTAAGAACTATATGTACAAAGAACATATTTACCTGATGCAATTATGATTTTACACCTCTGTAACACACTTTGCACTAGTTAATTCAATGCAGATGCAACTCTCCGGATGTTTACTCTCATCTCGAAGGCCATTACTTCTATTGAAAAGTATACGATTACATTGTTACGTCATTTGTAATACCAACTCATCGTGCATTCACAATTGCCGATATATGTGTAGTACGAATTAAATGCACGTCTTCAGCTGTACACCGGAAACCATTTATCCTGACCGACATACCATGGCTTGGCGTACTTCCGTCTTCACATAAAAACTTGATTTGCTTATAATATAGTGGAGTAAATTAAACATATGCTTTCGATTTACAATCAAAAGCATACAATTGGCTCCGACGAAATATCGGGAAGTTAGTTTTGTACGGTATATTCCTTGTCTTCTTTACCGATGCTTAAAGAAAGAGTACTAAATTATGTTTAAAGAACGAAAACCCTGACACTTCTAAAGAGCTTTGCGTAATGTATAAACAATAAGCGAACCTTCCATGTAAGATAGTATTTGTAAAACATTTAGTTTACCCTATACGTTTTGTAGAATGTTTATCGCAATTAGACGGCAAGAGAGCTGATAACATTTTTTTTTATATCTGTCTTTGGAATCAAGTTGTTCATTTTGAACCAAAACATGTCCTACGTAATAGGACAGTTAAATTCAATTCAGCTCAGTTCAACTCAGTATCATTTACTTCTCTTAACATAAGAAATGTATGCAGATTATGATAGTGCATTTATTAAGTACACATGCAACAATTCTTCGGAAATTTTACAATGCAAGGTGGTCTCAGATTCTGGTTTATTTTACATTAAGACTTCATGCCCTTGTTATTCCGATACTTTGCTTCTTGTATGTAGTTGTGTGATAAGGTACTCTGAGACAATGCCACCAGTTGTAAGACATCGAAGAACTGCAGTGGGTTATTCTATAATGCCACTGGAAACCATAAAGTTTGATACGCATAGTATTATGAAAAAATCCCACCAGCATTAAACAAAGATACAATCACTATATAGCTTGAATGTGTTAAATCATACCTGTCACCGCCACGTGAACGTGTTGATTATCTATGGGGTGAATTAGCCTAATATGTGGACATCATGTTGTTGAAACAGACACTGCACTCGCAGAAAGCCAGAGCCCGCAAACACTAATTGATTGTCACGTAGAGACTACACTTGAGAGTATACAAAATGCCTAAGATCAGTTACCCGACGGGGTGCTGATGTGGATCTGACAGAACAGGTTTGCTGACATCGGCACTGGCGAGTGTTTAACTTTCCGAGGTCAAATATCTTTAAAAACGTGACAGACATAACCCATATTGAGAAAAACTGAGACGCTGTTTGCTATTAACAAATGTAGGTGAATGTAAAGACAACCCAGTTGCTAACGCAACTAGCCTTAATAGTAACTTCATTTACAGCATGCCTGTGACTGATGACCAGCATGGGAGAGAAAAAAAAGCCATAATAGTAATAACAAAAGTAAAAACGAATGCGATAACGGTCTTCACAAATTCTTTCATGTATAATATTAGTATCGTTGGTAGAGACGAAATTTATGTGACGCATTCCGCATCTATTCAACAGGGTACTCGACTGCTCTTTTTTGTGTTTAAGAGTTATCACTATACATATATACGTGAAGGATTCTGAACGCGACGACAATGTTGAACGGTGATACGAAAGTTAACGTTGATTATGTGTTGGAGGGAGGGTTGTCAACAATGATACGACTTTTTTTTCACTTGTCGGCCTCCATCTGCGTGATCGTAGCTTTATAAGACAGACATATATACTAAAATATATACACGAGGGCAAAATATAAATCGACAGTTGGTACTTCCCCGGTGTGCCAGTACCAACTAGAATCCACTCGAGACTATCGGACGTGCACGATTGCAGAATACACCATCATGCGTGAAAAATCAGTAGATTGTTTATACAACTATGGAATAAGATTAACTGTCAAATCCACAGCTAAACAAGTCGTACTTATACGGAACCATCACCAAAGACGCACTTGTTCGTGTAACAGTACATGGGCGAGAACCGTTTAAGACACATGGCAAGGGCATATGTAATTATATACAAACATATTGGCAGGATCACCCTACCTCCTCAGGAACAATCATCGGAGATATACACATTTCCATGGTCGTGCATGTACATGTCGTACCCGAAAAAGGCGAACAGGGCGAGCAATTAATTTCTGCGGCCACTGTATTAATAAAAGAGCTGCGATGAAAATCCATAATCGAAAAGCTGCGAGATGAAATCAACAAAAAAGTTGTTTTACTCAAGAAATACAAAGGCATGGGTTTCTGGCCGTCGATGCTGTTTGTGGACTTGATGCAGCAACAGCTGTTGTCCTTGGTGTGGGGGGAATTGCGACTACAGTGACTATCATGCAAGTCTGAATTATTGTCAAAATTATGTCGATTATAACCGCAGTATTCACTGGTATATGAAAAATAATTTTATATGGTTACATTCGAGAAACCGCATCGATTCAGAAATTCTCACAGCTGCTGAAGGTATTCCCAATACAAAGTGACAATAGTTGATGAAATAATTAGTATTGGAGAGTTTTAGATGGTTCTGGATGAAATGGAAAACCACCGACGTCTCAGTGGACAGATACTGTGCCGAGATGCAAGTGACCTGAAAATGGCACCTGATTTACAAGCAGTAAAAGTTAAGTAATCAGTTACCTCTGTATATTGGCCTGTCTGTCGAGATCATGGTACCGCATCCCCCAACCCCAGACAAGCAAAACGTGGAGAATAATAACAAATGTACAAAGTGTGCAAGAAAATCCCCAGTGGGACAACGTTGCGGAAGAAACTAAATGGGCCTAATAATAGGAACTGGTGACACGGTTTGAAAAATCTATTTTCATACTACTCACTAGTCTATTTACGCATGTTGTAGCTCAAATAAACTAGGTGGGAGTTCATTTCGTTTCAGATCCATATGAGAAATTATTAATTTTGTCTTGTAAATAAATTAGACTGATTTGCTTTTAGCATGAGCGCATGTGTATATTGGTAGAAAATTAGCATCTCGAACCGGATACACCAAGTGTTTGTGGAACAAGAGTATGCATAATGCCAGATTTAATTGACACAAAGTATGGATCGATACGAAAGAAAATACAGTATTTTCCCTGTGACAAAAATAGGAAAGAAAAGGGTTTGATAAATGCAGTAGTGGTTCATAGAAAAGAGGATTTGACAAGATGGGCGATGGGAGGCGTTACAGTTAAACGAATGGGATATTGAAGTGAATGAGAGTATGTCGAGTATGAAGTTAATGGAAAACACGAATAGCAAAAATCGATGAGTGTAATTTGGAGGCAGAATTGTCCTTATTAATTTCTACCATAGGGACAGAATTCAATTTTACATCCTCATAGAGTGGAGAGAACTAATGACGTGGCATTATTCGTTTTTAGGATCACGCATAACACATGTAATCTTGGTCATTGATATTCGTTATAGATATTTAAAAAAAAACATTCATCTGATTTTTTGTTTCAAACTATTTTTATACGTACGAACTTCACATCACTCTTTAAAATCTGAAAAAAAGTATTTCGCTAGTTTGTTAGCTAAGACTTGTAAACGCAAAATATATAGACATAATTGAAACGCACACACACAAACTCGAGCTTGCTCATTAAAATATTCGATATAATTACTGTGGAAAGTAGAGCACTTCAATCACACTTTGTAGCGTTCCTGCATGACGTGAACGCGGAGCATTTAGGCACTTTATCCTTCATGTATTCAGCAACAGAGGAATAACAAGTACTCATGGGGATTTATTTGGTTTTTCCTCGAATCCTGAGATTTGACTATATTTGATTGATTTTGATGAGTTATTGTTTTTGCTAAATTCTGTTTAAACCAATTATACTAAAGATTTCCAATGCTGTTACTATGACGTTACATCAACAATAGGTTTGCTCTCTGAAGAAATTTAAGAAATGATCCCTAAAGACAACACACACACACACACACCGTAATTACTCGCTTATAAGACGAGTTCAACTGCAAACTGCACAGACCCATCTCAGATTGTGCAGTTTGTTAGGAATAATCAGTACAGCAAACAAGATTGACCCTAATCTGCAGGCGTATTATGCTATGGCAGATCAGGAATGTTGTTGTTTGCGGGTTGACCCGATTCATAAACGAGCACATAATTTAGGATGAAATATTTGTAATATCTATTTATCTGCCTTGCCTCTCGAATGGAAATCCTGTTTATATTTAAAAATGTAAACATAAAAATGTCACAGGAAAGTGAAATATTTTGGATTCAAAACGTTTATTATTAAGCAGGATGCAACATTTTTATGATTCGCATCTGTTCGGATAGGTCGTGTGTGTTATTATTTTATCAAAACATTTAAAGGTAATTCGTTGTTCATACTGGCCTATTGTACCAATTACCTCTTCATTACTAATGCAGGAAATGGCAATAATCAATAAGAATTACGTTGTAGGCAGCAGAAGGCGACACAAACTGGATGAAATATAAACTCAGTTGTGAGCATATCCGAGATTGTTGCTGTACGTAAAGATAGCTAGGGTAATATTTACTGAACCATCTCAAGGAAATATCATGAAACAGTCCCAATCATACCTTTATTCAGTCATGCCATGATTACGTCCCCATCATGCCATGATTCCATCCCCATCATGCCACGATTGTGTCCGGATCATGCCTTCATTCAGTATCATGCTTTAATTCCATTCCACCATATGATGATTCAGTCCCCATCATGCCTTGATTTCGTCCTCATCATGCCATGATTCCGTCCCCATAATGCCTTGATTCCATCCCCATCATGCCTTGATTTCGTCCTCATCATGCAATGATTCCGTCTCCAAAATGCTTTGATTCCATCCCCATCAGGTCATGATTCTATTCCCATCATGTCATGATTCCATCCCCATCATGCCTTCATTCAGTCTCATGCCATGATTCCGTCGCCATCATACCACGACTAAGGCCGATTTATGCATTTCAGTTTATTTTTTAGCAAGACAGTTCTCTTGCTGATAAAGATTAATAGCCGGTTTTCGCTTTGCTTTATCTCAAGTCTCACTGGATAATTTTGTATTTTGACACCACCCTAATTTTTAAGGTATAAGGCATGAGCCTAATTATCACAATCCTAGCATTTTTAAATTCACGCATAAGCTAAGTGTGGTTTACATTAGCTTTGAGTTGGGCTTGGGAATTGTCGACTTGTTGGTGACTGCCTGTCACAGTTAGACTAGCATTGGAGATCAAATGCGTAACTTGGGCTGCAAATGAGAAGCCGACTTGGCTTACGTATATACACGTGTCTGATAGAGGTAAATATATATTTAAAAAAATCTAGATGGTTGATGCAAAGTATGCTAATTTGTTACAGTAATGGTGACCTTTATTCATGCATAAAGCACAACATGATTTTTTTAGCTGTCTTTTCACAGGAAAACATTAAAAAAAGCTCTTTCCTGTCAAAATGAATGTAAAAAGAGGGGTTGGTGGCAGTGTTGGTTCAGTATAAAAGCCACTAGTTGGATTAGGAATTAACGTTAAAACCTGTCAGAATCTTACAAGTATCCTTTCAACAAAAATCATTGGTTTTAATTTTTATCTTTAATATTATTATAATTTTTCTGCAATATATCATCGTCAGCTCAAAATTTGCCCCAAAAACTGTCCAGTGAGACCTTAAATTTAAGATATCGTCTGGTGATGCGCGATCATGCCACTTATCGTATGTACTAAAAAAAATCTGAGCCAAACTGTAAAGAACAAAAAAATAATATCTTCCATAGTGCGACTACAGATCAGGTTCAATGTTGTTTGTTCTACTGATTACTACTAACAAATTGTAAAGACACAGGACTGCCGGGTCATTATGCGACAACTGATCTTGGTTTGTGCTGTTGGAAGTAGGAGTCGTCCTTTAAGCAAATACATACGGCTTAAGCATCTGCCTTCCTGTCAATTTTCCATTAATATTGTTCATGGGAAGCTCTGGGCGAAATTTACGTCAAAGTCAGATGGTTTTCATTTATCATGAAAAATGATGGTATAAATAAATATAAGGAATGGAGGATTATTACAGTTTATAAATATTAAATATGTTACCTTTTTCTGTTATTTTATATGCATTCTACTGATCTTCTTGAAATTAGCGTTATATATATTTAGAAGGGATCATCTTATATTTTTTGAAAATTACCTTTTAAGTTGACACCATATAGTCACTTTTGCTGTTACCTATTTAACTACCTACAATATATACCTGCCTACCTACCTACCTACATACTGTGTCTGTTGTTTTGGATTGTTAACGGTGCTTTAACAGTTTTTCAGCCCCATACCCCTACACATATCGCTACGATGTCTGCAGTGCGACAGTTTATAGTGATGTCTAGTACTGGGGCAACCTGCCGCAGACATGTGGCATCATGTCCCACCCAGTCAGATTATCCAGACACCAGGCCGACCAACCCTAACACTAAACTCCTAATGCTGAGCGCCTAGAGTCTCAGCTGTTATTACCATGTTTTCAAGTCTTTGTTATTACTCGGCCAGGGTTGGAACCCGCGACCACCCGCATTCAAGGCGGACGCTCTAACCAATGGGGCACGGGAACGGTACTACATACATCTGCTTAACTCTTTTCTTGAATCATGAAACAGATTGAATCTTTCAAGGGCTATTGGGGAAAAGAAACCATTTGTATACATATTTCTTATCTAAAACAATACTTTGTAACAAGTCTTTCTGATATTACAGAAATGTAATCCCCACTGTACTTGTAGTATACACTGCTCACAGTTACCGATAAAAAACGTTAGTCTTAATGGAAGACAGTTTCAGCTGTACACCAGAAACCATTCGATCCTTTATCCTATCCTTTCTTAAATGATATACATTATTTCGTTTTATGGAGACCAGTGAAGGAATCGAAATAGAGAACTGTTCTTTCTGTGACAGACTGGTAATCAGATTCGCAGCTTCTGTAATTTATTTATATGTAATACTAGACGACCTTCCGCTTCCATGGTCTATACAGTTGTTTCTTCAAGTGTAACGAATCAAACATTTATTTGGTATCCAAATTAATATTGCAAATTTCGAATGTTCCACAACATTAAATTTCAGTTGTAATGCAAGTTGATAAACTATGAAGTATACTCAATACGTACAATATATAACATTATAATACACAAATACATAAGTAGACTTACGCAGTATGGCTTCTGTCTGTGGAATACCGTCTCTGTCATCATTGACCGTAAAATATTTGATATATGTACAGTTGAGCTTGGAAGGGAATTGACCTGAAAATAATTTTGAAAAAAAATTTAAAATTTATTTATTCAAAGTTAATTAAATCAACATTTCTGGATATTTGTTTTGCCTTCATAAGATGTATTATTTTTTATGAATCATTGGCATAGTTATTTCATCGTTGGCATGTGTTATTTCATTAATCATTGGCATAGTTATTTCATCATTGACATGTGTTATTTCATGAATCATTGGTATAGTCATTTCATGAATTATTGCACTGATCATTGATATACTTGTGCCATTAATCACTGGTACATTTATTTCACGAATCATTGACAGAATTATTCATGAATCATTTACATACTTATTTCATGATTCATTTACATATTTATATGTACTTCACTTCTACAAAAATATACACAATTTCTGGACAGATGAACAAAACTATTATCAGTATATATCGTAAGGCGTTATAAATGATGTAAATAAAAGCTTTGCTTTTCATGTTGTTTATTTGTACTTAATTGTTCTCTTCGGAAATATGGAGATAAATAAGCAAGAAATATGTCCGGCCCCGAGATTACCAAAATATTAAAATTCTCAACTCGGATTCTTATATCTCATTGGTCAGTATTTTTGAACGTTAGCCAATCGACGTTAGAATATGGATTCGAATATGCAAGAAACAAACGTGCAAACCTTGGGATTGACACGAATGGCAGACTATTGTGACTTTACTTTTAATTACGATATTTGCAAGGGATCATACAAGTTGATTGTTTCCAAGAGGGAAAATGCAAACGTCTCAAAGTTTAGAAAATGAAGGATATTACGTGTGCAATTAATAACTGCTGCTGGTTAAGAATGTCAACTGATGCAGTAATGCATATTGCGATATTCCTCCGTATTTTATTAAGAGTAAAAATTGGTAGTAAAATAATTACGGCAAAAATGGAAATTAACAACAATTAACGGTGAGAAATGACATAAATTAAGAAATGATCCTAACAAAATGTATACATAGTTAACATTAAACACGAGAACTAAGTAAATTAAGTTTATCCACGGGTCATAACTCGTTTTCAACATTTGTTCTACACATTGTAACTGTGGGATTACCATTTCGGTGAACGTAACTGGCACGGTTGGAAAGTAGCTTTGAAGATTACCTTCTGAAGCGTAATGGAAATAAACTTCAAAGATTTAATTAAATGATTAGCAATATTAAAATTTAAATGGTTAGAACTCAGTTTAGTGTTGCAATTGCACTTAAAGCTTATGTAATAAAAGTTAAGTTTAATTATGCTTAAGTAAAAACCATATCTTAAACTGCAAAAACGTGTATATCAAGGAAAATGTAAATTTATGATTTCAATTTATCAAATGACAACTTAATTATGACGTTTTGAGAATGTCGATAACGTATTGACAACAAAACTTTTATTGAATTAGAGCTCAAAATGTTGATAACGTATCAATCATCATAAACGTTTCCATGATTTATAGCTCAACATGTCGAAAACGTACCGTTGAACATGAACTCGGACATGATTTACAACCCAACACCATAGTAAATTTGTACAAAAATTTAATTTGATTTATCTGGAGCCTTGTAATAGAATTTCCAATTCCCTTGACATCCTCGTCCTGATTAAAGACTTGAAGAAAATTTAGTTAACTGCATGTATTGCTCAGATCAAGTCAAATTTAATTGTTAAAGGAAACTGATGATCTTACGTACAGTCGTCATTCACATAGTAGTACAGTCAATTTCTTGTTTGTTCAGTTAAGCTGTAACAAATAATATTTACTTTTTCTACAAATGAAACAGGTAAAACACGAGCTATTTGATTTAATTTTTCTTTAGTTTCGGTTAATTGAAACTGTCATCAGAAGGCACCCATTTTCATAGAATCGTGTGCAGAACATGTAAAATGTATGGGTTATTAATAATGACAGATTCAAAATTAAAATTGTTAAATATTATAAATAAAGAAATGTGAAAAGGAAATCGTTATGTTGCATGCATTCATTTAGAAACGTTGTGCTGTATTATATATTTTGTTATCGTTCATACAGTTTGAAAAGCATTAACATAAGTTTTTGTTGAATTTCTTGCATGCATTATAACTAAGTAGTACACACAACAAAACATGCCCTGATAACATATCACCATCGCCATCACAACCTAAACGTTAGAAAAAACATGAAACTTTGTGAATCGACTTCATATTAATCCTGATTTATAAAACTCAATACAGTTTTCTTCAATGTTTGTTAAAAGGTAAACTGGTTCACCTAGAATAAATTCATGATGTCAAAGCGAATAAAACAATCTGTTCATGAACATAATACAAATTGACATTCTGCTTTCAAAACTTAATATGAAAGTGTATTGTTCAAAATATTTAACTATTTTTGAGCAAAATGTATGCAGGACTTAAGCTCAAGGAATTGAATCATCTTTATTCTTACAATATTACTTTTTTCAGTGGCTTTTTTATCTAAAGAAATGACGAAAAACGTTCCATAACAAATGGTCGATCGATCTGTTATGTAATAATTATGTTGGATTCGTCTTTGTAGCCCTAGAAAGCAATTAAGAAACACACACACTTCCTTTAAACAATAAAGTTCATCATCGACAAATAATTTGCTCCTGATATTTGTAAGTTTCGCCTAAAAAAATCAATACAAGAAAATAATGAATTCAAAGGCTAACACACCATGTTGGATCTGACTGGCTTCCGACAGGAGTCAGTACTTACGAAACAGTGTTTGCGAATACATAATACCTCTTATTGATTTTTGGTACCAGGCTTTGACTGACACGATTCCAGGATAAACGGCAACCTTGAAATCTGAAAGCTTCTGAGCATGTCTGAATTTCGCTGACATAATGTCTTAAAGCTCAGACTTGGGACATTTGATTGGTCAGTCGTAAGTCAGACTTAAATTTCAACCAATCAGACATTTGAATTATTGTCTCAAGTTCTAGTCTAGACTTAAATCTTATAGATTCAAATTTAAATTTCAACCAATCATGCCACTGGAGTATGGACCTACGTTTAAGTCTAAATTGAAGTTGATTTCCGTGTAACCTTCAGCTTATTTTTTAAACCCAATTATTGACTTGGAGAGCATATTTAAATGTTATATTTGCTTCATTGTTAACTCAGATTTGAATTCTAGACTTGTATGATCAGCAGAACAAACCATTAAAGTTGTCCACGACTTTCTACAAATGCTAATTCTTCAAATGCACGACTTGGAAAGTAATTGATATTTATCGGAAATTTGCATATTCCTCAACATATAAATCTCTCAAGGGGAAAAAGGCATTTATTTTGTTGCTTAGTGCATTTGTTTCAATATATTTCTTGGAGATTGACTATTAGCAAGGAAATATTTGAAGCAAGTTACATTATGTGTAAATGTCTTAAAGCGTGCCATACATTATCCGTGTCTTATTGTTGGTAATGTTTATTTATTTTAATGAATCCAATTTGGCATGAATGAAGTGCTTACAATTTATTGCATTTTCCTCCCAACCAGAAGCGTTTAAACTTGGGATACAAACAATTTATACAAACTATCATATATCACTGTCTTGCAGTGAAAATAATACAATTTAGAAAGCTTTCTAATTTTCATTGGCTTAATTAGACATTTGTTTTGGTACAAAATATATTGATTTTCATGCATACGACATGATGCTTAAAGTGTCGTGATTTAAAACGCAAGTTTTAAAATTTTACTTGGGAACGTGAACATTTATTAGATTGTGTCTTTGTAATAGCAGTTAATATACTTCCGTAAACTCCAGTTAGGAATGTTTCAAGCTCAACACACAAAATATACATTATATACATAAACATGTATGAAGATTGACTCAGTCTCAAAGCTCAGATGTATTGTTAACTTCCAATACAGAAGATGAGAGATACTTGAAACGAAAAGATATATACAACATGTATAATAATATGAATTTTAAAAAAAAAAATAATAATAAAATACAGGTACGAAGAGACCTAGAAATCTATCAAAAGGATGCAGTTTATGCAGAGAATATAATGGAATTTGTATCATTTCAGAATATAATTTGGAACAAATATAAACAATTCCTCTGTTGTGTTGATTTGTACTTTCCTGCAATACTGAACATATGACGACATTATTTAACAGAATATTAATATCACCAAGTATTTTAGAATCGCTCCAAAATTTAAAATTATACAAAAAAAAAATTCTAAAAAAATTAAACGGCCTCTAGTAGAATTCTTCAAAGACAGCACAGAATTATTGAAGGAAATTAGTATTCAACAGGTTAAGTTCGTTTTCCAGTCTCAAACAAGAATACGTTTGTTGTGAACACCAACCTTATTGACACCCAAAAAATCTTTAACACCAATAATAATATGATTCTGCAACTGTCAAATTAAGGCGGGATATAGTCATTAATGCACCAGCTCGGAATTAATGGATTTGTCGTTCAGATCACTGGAACTCTTTTGATTTCATTGAAACCTATCACATGATAAAACCTATGCTACAATTATCGGAAGGAAATTAGTTGTTCAAGAACATTTCCCCTTAATTAGACACAAATGAATAATGAGAATGAAAAAGTCAACATTTTCGGATCTGATAACATACAGTCAAGCCATAGTACAACAACGACGATTTATCGGACTGCTCCAGTGGCCTAGTGGTCATAGTGTCTGCTTTGGATGCGGGATATCGCGGATTTGTACTCTAGCCGAGTCATACCAAAGACTTTTAAAAATGGTACTAACAGCTGTCTTGCTAGGCGCGCTCAGATCATCGTTAAGATGATTGTGTTAGGACTGGTCAGCCTGGTGTCAGGATAATGTTACTGGATGGGACATGATGCTACATGTTTGCAACATTATACCCCAGAGCTAGATATAACTATCAACTGCCACATAGCAGAAAACATATATATATGACTGCTCTAGTGGCCCAGTGGTCAGAGAATCCGCTTCGGATTCGCGAGTTCGAAACCCAGCCGAGTCATACCAAAGACTTATAAAATGGTACCAACAGGTGCCTTGCTAGGCGTTCAGCATTAAGAGATTAGTGTTAGGACTAGTCAGCCTGGTGTCAGGATAATGTGACTGGGTGGGACATGATGCTACATCTTTGCAACATGATGTCCTAGTGTTAGACAACACTATAAACTGACACATAGCAGACATCGTAACAATATTATAATTGAAATAAAGTTTTTGACAATTGTCATATAGTGTAAGTAATGGAAGTCGTTAATAACTCACTGAAAAGTAATTCTATGCGGAACGTAATGGCAAACATTGGTAGTTAATTGATCGACTGGGGTTTGGTTTGGTGTTTAACAGCGTAATACAACAATTATTCTATTTAGTACCTATGTAATTAAAGCATTTTGTTAAAGGACACAGGACTAAAGTCGATCAGATTTCATCAGATATCAGGATTTAAACCCACAACCATTTTTAGTTGCGAGTCATGCGTACTAACCAGTGCACCAGCGCATCTACTGCGTCTAGTTTTCATCCTTACGGCATTCAAAGGGTGAATTGTGCCTATACGATATTCCCGAACCCGTAAATGACTTTAACTGCTGAAAAGTATGAATTGTTTTAATAAGATGTCAGAAACCATGTAATTTTATCAGCATCCTCTCCCACACGTATGAAAAATAACAAAGCATGTTCACTAGTTTGACGTAATGATACATCTATGAAAAAACCGCGTCATGATCCTATTCCTACATGATATATATTGGAATTGTGTCAATGTCCTATTTGTACATGATATATAATCAAATCGTCTCATGGTCCTATTTGTACATGATATATAATCAAATCGTCTCATGGTCCTATTCGTACATGATATATAATGGAATTGTGTCAATGTCCTATTCGTACATGATATATAATCAAATCGTGGCATGGTCATATTCGTACATGATATATAATCAAATTGTGTCATGGTCATATTCGTACATGATATATAATCAAATTGTGTCATGGTCATATTCGTACATGATATATAATCAAATCGTGGCATGGTCCTATTCGTACATGATATATAATGGAATTGTGTCAATGTCCTATTCGTACATGATATATAATCAAATCGTGGCATGGTCATATTCGTACATGATATATAATCAAATTGTGTCATGGTCCTATTCGTACATGATATATAATCAAATCGTCTCATGGTCCTATTCGTACATGATATATAATGGAATTGTGTCAATGTCCTATTCGTACATGATATATAATCAAATCGTGGCATGATCATATTCGTACATGATATATAATCAAATCGTGGCATGGTCCTATTCGTACATGATATATAATCAAATCGTGGCATGGTCATATTCGTACATGATACATAATCAAATCGTGGCATGGTCCTATTCGTACATGATATATAATCAAATCGTGGCATGGTCCTATTCGTAGCTAACACAGGAAATTCTATATGTTCCATATGTCGCTTATATCCCTAAAATATGACAACTATGATATGATTAGATGTTTTTTTCTAGTTACTAGTATCATTAAATTTACTATCATAAAGAGTAATATACCTTACATATTTTGGTATCTATCTTTTGTGTGCCAGTTATATCGAAAGGTGAATAAACACATCGCTCCAAATGTTTTATCCAACAGATTACTTCAGTCCAGATTAGGTGACCAAGACACGAGTTCGTTATTAATCAGAATTCGTTATGGTCATTTAAAAACCAATATCCATACTATGCCGTCAATCCTGTCTTAAGCCAAACTAAAGATAGATCTGTTAAGTTATATGATATTATCCAGACTAAAACCATTTCAAATGTGCAAAATGTGACATGAAATGGGCTTCGCGCCAAGAAACCGCTCTACAGATGGCAAGAGTTGGTTAGTCTGACATGTCTCTCCATCAGTCTAGATCTTTCTAAATCTGTTTATATAAACAATTAATCTTTTAATGTTGTTTTAACTGCTGAAAATCAATTAGATTGCAAAACTTCTTAAACTGGAGTTCAATCAAATTCCCCGTTACTTATATTATATTACGTGGATCAATCCTAAGTGATTATGATGAAAAAATGAAAAATGTCACAAGCATAAATTAGAAGTTTATGTCTAATTGTTTACCTAAATTAAATTTGGGCTTGTAGAATTAAATTATGTACCACATTTCTTGTTTTTTTTTTTTTAAATGCGATATTTAATAACGCTTTTATATTTTTTTTTTTTGTTCAAGTGAAGGCTATTTGTTAGAATTCAGTGCGAATGATTGCGATTGTTGTGACTTTCTTTGTTCCCTTCTGTAGTACATAAATACAACAACTAGAAACTGATGACGTTAGGTTATAGATGGAAGCAAAAAGAGACGAATATACAAAATTGAAGCTTTTAAAACAAACACACACACACACACACACACGCACACACACTTTGCCAGCCAATGCACCGCCCACTATTTTTAAGCTTGATAAGCTGCGAATAATCCGAACATTTGATTATCAATCGTTCATGACGTAGAAGTGGTGAATCCGTCACAAATTACAAGAAAAGAGAAGCGAAAAAGCGAAGCAAAAACAGTTATGCAAAATCACCAATTCCTTTTAATGTTTAATATCTATAATGTTATGTATACTTAATTTGTATTGTGTTGGCTTTTGTCCAAGATTGTAGATTGTGGGTGTCATTTTATAAACAATTACATAACTATTTTTGTATATGATTGTAGATTATTTTTTAAGATAATTATTACTTTTAGGTAAATATGTTTACTTGAATCCGAGTTTAGACGTTCGTTTTCCCCACTTAAATGCCTGGTCTATCTGATATTTCCCATGTTCTTAACTAGGATTTTAGTAAAAGGCCTGACCTTATTTGAAACTTTATATGTTCTATGAATGATCTTTTGACCATAATCCTGGTCCTTTTATTGTGCCTTTTGTCTTAATATCCGTTTGGGGAAACAAAATTGTTTTATTCGTATTCGTATCTTAGTATCTGAAGTAGAACCAGTCAGTTTGATTAGTTCAGTTTTAATTGGAGATTTATTTATTAAAATTATTAATTGGAATTAGATGTGTTCATTAAAACTTTCAGACTCAATAACATTATTTGGATTATTTAAAATTTGTTTAGATACATTTTGGAAGATATCGTTGTGATACATGAAAACTGTTAAGACATCCACACTAATCTAGGATATTGGTACATCAGCACATTCAAGAATGGAATTCATTCGGAGCACCACTGGAATTCATTCGAAATGTTCCATACCTTTGGACTTGTGATATAACTTTAAGGACTATTTGTAATGTAATTCAATTACTGTAAATTCCTTTAAAATGTTCACCTTGTATTCGATGGAAACAAAGTATTCGTTTAATTTTACTAAGTTGTCGTTCTTTTCTTTAGTTTAAAATCATAGAGCCGTAACAATGCACATAATTCACGAAGCAGTTTGGTTACCTGTTTTAGTTTCTGATTTGAATCTGAAATTTTACATGTTCAATTATATATTCGTATCATGGATACGTTCTATCATGATCTGTGGTTGTAAGCATTTGGTTAGTTATCTAGACATGAACATCATAATTGTTGGAGGGACCCATTTGACCGTCGCAACCGATGGAGAGTTCAAGGTCATCTATGGTCAGGGAAAGTCCAGGGGGCAGTCTAGTTGGGGCATCTCTGCGGATCTTAGGCATTGCCCTCTCCATGTGTACTTATTTTATGCCAGTAGGAGCGCTTGCATATAAATTCCAATAATCGGGTTAAAATGATATGACTGGATATTGTAATAGTACGTAGTTAGCATATCCCCCGGGCCCCGAGATAGACATTGCATTATTTCCTCCAGATTGGGTCCTGACAAAGAAATAGACCATCCATTTTATCTCCTCTAACTTGGGTTCTAACAAAAGAAACATGTTTTGCATATTGCTCCATTTAAATCGGGTTTGAGAATAACGACTGATTATTGCACATGGTGGTGACATTTTTTGTGTCTCGTGTTTTCATGGCAAACCAGAGTTTGGTCCCCAATTTGAAGGCTTCAATATAATCTCGATATGATTATGCTTACTTGAGCTTGATCCTTTTATCTCACCGGTACTATCATTCCCCAACCGATGACAAACGAGTAAATATTTACCCATCTGTCCAACAAGCGATAAATTATCACCTTTTACCGGGTTTCCCCCCTACTTTTTTTTTACAACGATTATATGCAGTAATCAGACGTACTATTCAGACTACGCAAAATGTCCAGACTAATTAATGTGTATGCATGTATTCTTACTATTTTCTAAATCCACTAATTAACATATTCAATCGATTCTTTTAAATTAACTTTCAATTAATGTTCTTCTAACATATTTCGTTTTTACTGATTCCCAAAGATGCTTTATGACTCCTTGGGCTATATAATGGGAAGGACTAATTTGATGTGATTAGCAGTCCTATCCATTCAACAATTTGCCACACGGGTACTGATAGTACAAGTGAAAAAACGAATTTACATTTTGTACACAAAACTTCCAGGCTAAAATGAAAGCTATCTGACAGAGATAACAAATGATTCAGAAAACAACCCAGTTCTGGAAAATATATCGAGATGTCATAAAATGATATGCCAGTAGGGGCTTGCAAGTCCCCATAAAAAATATGCCAGTAGGGGCTTGCATCTCCCCATTAAAATAAATCAAAGATAAGAGTTAAACTTTTTATCACGCAAACTTTACGCGTAAGCAAAATTTGCCTGATAAGATTGAACAGAACATTATGGGCAAAACGTGCATGGTGTACGCAAAATATGCATGGCATAATCGTTAAAGGTTTGCAAATGGAAAGTCCTGAATGTTGTAAGTAAATGTTAACATTAATGTCAGATGTTTTTATTTCAAAGTTAGATAAAACGAATCACACTTTCATGAATTTTTAATCGTTAAAATTTAAAAGTTGTATTCACATTTATTGTCCTTCTTGATTAGAACCGCCTTTTCATATGTAGATCATACCAGCTTAATATCGGTCTTTTTAAGTGAAGGTTTTATGGATGGGTTATTATATTTTTCAGCAATTGTTATAAAATTTAAGTAAAATTTGATTTCTGCTTTGTAACGTCTAAATCATAACAGAAGTTGTTTTTGAACATGACATCTGGAGGCGGGGACAAGGGTCCATGATTAAGATTTTTTTTTATTCTCGAGGATATCACCATGTGTAGTCATTAATGTACTTTGAACACTCTAGCAGTTGGGAATCACATCTGACCAATGTATTGTCTATCTTTGCTGAATGTACATTTCAAACAGAAACAGTTAACAAAATATACAATGTTTCATATTGTCAAGTACATTTGGGTGTCAGTATCGACCTTAACAAAGATCAATCCACTCGGGATGACAGCAGTGGACAGCATATAATGAAACGAAGATAGATTTGAAAGCGAACATTTCCGTGTGTTGACAAAATTAACTGCACTTTTACACTCTTGTACTTTCCTATGGTCACCCAGAAATGGCCAATTAATTTCAGTGCCACTTCCAACAGCCAAGGACGTGAGCCAGCATATAGAAGAAAAAATAGCGTCGAAATCATTAGAAGCAATAAAAAGAACTATACTATTATACCCACTAGTTCAGTCCAACTCCAGAGAATAAAGGAGTTTCTACTGGAATTCGTCATCTTGAAAACAGATCATTGCATTGCATTACCGTTCCACTATTACTTGACAGGCATAAATCAGTGGTTCAGTCAAGTTTTTTTAAGTTTCAAAGATATTCATTATACAAATATTTTCAAGATCTACCAATGGGCTGTTAAGTTCTGGAACCTAATTAACTTTGTTGCATCGCTAGTAACTGACCTTATTAGGTATACATACCTATTTAAGAATAAAATATTGAGGCCAACAAATAAAAAATACTGTAGTCTAAACACGGTTTACCTTAATTTCTATGAACTTATTTGTCTGAAATTTAATGTGTACTTTATTTGATCAAATCATATGAACTAAAGTAAAATATAGCCTGGACATTCTATTTCGAATGATTATATGTTCTTTTAATGTTTTGAATGACAGTCGTGGAAAGAGCAGAGGGAGATTATTTGGGTTATTTGTTAAAGTCTGAATCCAAACTTCATTAATAATCATGAACAAGGAATTCACTTCAATGTTCTCAATCAGTTAGAAAGAACACATTTCAAATGACTTGATCCGTATGCAGATCAATGATCGAGTCATTGGTTTTCAGAGATAAAACAAATATATGGCATAATGGCATGATGTCCGTCATTTGATATGGCATAATGGCATGATGTCCGTCATTTGATATGGAATAATGGCATGATGTCCGTCATTTGATATGGCATAATGGCATGATGTCCGTCATTTGATATGGCATAATGGCATGATGTCCGTCATTTGATATGGAATAATGGCATGATGTCCGTTATTTGATATGGCATAATGGCATGATGTCCGTCATTTGATATGGAATAATGGCATGATGTCCGTCATTTGATATGGCATAATGGCATGATGTCCGTCATTTGATATGGCATAATGGCATGATGTCCGTCATTTGATATGGAATAATGGCATGATGTCCGTCATTTGATATGGCATGCAATATAGGAATGAACATGATTAAATATCACTATCCAAATGTAAAAAAAAAATTCAATACCAAGCAGTGTCCATGAACATGAAAAACGTGCTCAGTTTCCAAATTATTTAAGTTTTTATTTATTTTGTTTTCTGTTTTACCGTGCTTTAAACTGTCAGTTGCCGAATCACATCGTATAAGCTATTGGAGTCGGTAACTGATATTATATGCCACGAAAAAGAGCATTCTAAATAACATTCACCTCCAGTGATGTGAATTCTGAGCTAATTTAGCCCTTTTATTTCCTTTTCTAATTTTTTAAGAACTGTCACTTAAGCATATTCTTTTGTTTCTGAATTACTACTTTTAGACGAATATTTTTTCTGGATGAGAAATTAGAGCAGCCCCCCCCCCCCATACTACCCATCCCACCAATAAAAAGATATATTTCTACTTAGTGGTCATGTCAGATCAGTGTCAATCGCGTAAAAGGTCAACTGAGAGAGAGAGAGAGAGAGAGAGAGAGAGAGAGAGAGAGAGAGAGAGAGAGAGAGAGAGAGAGAGGGAGAGAGAGAGATTTCCCCTGACATTCAAGGAGTTGGTGTTACCGCCGTCAGATTGAAGTGTTATAATTAAAACCGTAAGAAATCAATAACATTTTTTCCTATGTTTAACGTCTGCTTTCTTCAGCAGCCACCGTTGATCATATTTGAGAGATGTGGCACACTTTAAATAAAATATTCTTGACACTTAAAAATAATCCATGTATCGGTCTACATGACATTTTTTTCAGAGGCAATTGAAGAGATTTCACAAAAGATTTGACAATAAAGTGATAGTCCAACCTTACAAGTAAACTAACAGCGTTCACCAATCAAGTAATTGAATTGCTATAATTGCCCCCTCAGAATGTGATGTAAAATTCTGCAACACATTTTCGTCAACCCTAGTCAGATAAACTATGATTTTTTTCCATCATCATACAATAAATGTCACAAGTTTTTGCCATAAATGTCAAAAGGTGATCTTGCCCTGACCACCCCCATTGCTCAGAAGATCGGATCTGAACGAGATTTCTGTTGAGACCAGTTTTATAGAAGCATTAAAGAACAATACATATCAGTTACAATATACTGAGAAACGCTTATTTTGAACTATGTAATTCGAACGATGTAGGCGACGTGTTTCATTATTTGTTCGAATGCTCTCGCATTCACATGCATACTGAAAGTAATTGGTAAAAAAAACGTTTATGGAAAGTAAAACAAAAAAAAAACACCAACCCTCCCTTAAAAATGCCAGTAAAATAAAAATACAAACAACAAAACAAAACAAAGCAAATAAATAAATAAATCAAACAGAATAAATTGCTATGAAGTAAAATCTTTTCAGATTTATATAAATAATCCATGACATTTTCTAATCCTGTAAAATTCATGAATATTCGACTGATTTGCTGCTAGCATTCTACTAAAGTCTTGTTATTATTATTATTATTATTATTATTATTATTATTATTATGGGATTAACACAATTATAGCTTTGTCATCAGGTGGCAGAACGGTCTAAAGCGCTTGCCTTTACCGATGATTGCCATCATACCTCTGCCAGCTTGGGTTCGAAACTCAGGAATGGCCAATGTGGGTATATAAGCTGTCAGTAACTTATCATGGTTCGATGGTTCTTACCGGGGCATTCCCTGCTTCCTTTTCTACCAGTTACACTGACCGCCATGTATAGCCGACCCTGTGTTGTTAAATGGCGTTAAATCCTAAAGCAACATTTATACGTTATTATATAATATATTTAAAGAATGTTTTTTTTATTCATAGGCAAATGGATACTGATAATGTGCATATGCTTGCCACATGTATTGTTTATAAATCTGATATAAATAAAGTCGATTTAAATTTTATTTGGCATGGAATTTTTCCATTTGGTAGATTCAGCATGATTCGGAAGTATGGTTTATATTCTTCGGCTAGTTGACACATAATAGTGTCGCGTGTAAATTCAGTGAAGGAAGTTGGCAACATCCATCGTTTTAAACTATGAAATTAAAATAACACGATCGTGCCTGATCAAAACTAAACTTCTCAGGGGCATCAAATCCCAGCTGCACATATAATAGTGGAAGCAAATCAAACATTACCTTTTTCATCAAAGTAATCTAAATAATTTGTGCGAAAGTAAATAAAAACATATATTTTTGTTTGTATTCACCTGTCTAAGAACGGACGCATGATGTTATAGCACCGTCCGTCAATCCATAGTAATAACTTCATATCTACTCCAAATGCCTACACGAATTTAAAAAAGATAATAAAAAGCCAGATGCTTTGAGATAAAATGATTACAGACCAAATGTATTACAACCTAAAGATGTTAAATGGCTTGTTTCCTTGCTTCACGCCTTTATTTCATACCATTAAAAAATCTTGTCATTTTTACTGGAATATTAAATAGACTTATGTGAACTCAAGCTGGGAGATCGAAGTCAGCAACTGTGTCCTTTAAATAAACTCAAGTAAACAACCATATCGAAGATAATTTAATTTTCGTGATATGCAAATTCATATGGCATGTGATGGCTGTATTTAGTGAGCATGGAGTACGTGTCAATCTTGCAGCGTGCATTGAGTACGAGTCAGGCATTTCAGCATGCATGGTATACCAGTTAAACTTTGCAGCATGCATGGAGTACGAGTCAAATCTAGCAGCATGCATGGAGTACGCGTCAGACTTGCACGTGCATTAAGTACGAGTCTAATCTTGCAGAATGCATGGAGTAAGAGTCAAACTTTGCAGTATGTATGAAGCACGAGTTAAACCTTGCAGTGATTAAGGCGTGCGAGTTACACATAACATCATGCACATATGGGTGTAGTACAGGTATGACACTCGACATGGGTGCACACGTCTAGAACAAAACATTATCAAGCGTTGGCCACAGAATTATGAGATTGAGGTAAATATATTCTTCAGACATATCTCCATTTCCTATTGTCAGCGATGTTGACAAGAGTATCTAATAGTTGGACTGACATTATCGTCTTGCCACCACAAAATAGACATTATATTCCTGACAGATGATTTAAAGACCTTGAAAAATATGTACTTTTCTCGTCTGGTGTTTATTGAAGATTCTCATACCTTTAGTTTCGAGAAAGTATTGACTTATCAAACATTCTTCACGTCCTCATTGATTGATTGATGGTTCAACGTAACTTCTCGTTATGTCAGAATTACAAAATCAGCTGGGTACGACTATTGTCTGAGCCACACAAATAAATAAATTACTTCTTATTGTCAGCATGTGGAAAACAAAGTTGTATTGAAAAGTTGTAATGCTTTGGTAAATTGTACTATACAGCAGCCAACTTCAGCAGTCTCACCTTTCCTCCATATCTGTACCCTACTATTAATGAAAATGTTCAGACCTTGCCAATGAAAGGAGGATCAAGATTCCAACAGATTCATTTAAATCAATGTCTTGCTGGCATTAAACAACAAGCTACCAATGCTGGAACGAACAATATTTGATCCCTTGTTAAACTTTCAAGCTAAAATGTTTTCACTATTGTTCAGGTTTTAGGAGCATTTCTCAAAACTTCTCCAGATTAAAGTTCTAAATTGGAGACAAAAATAGCATTATGATCTGAAATAATTTTTTAAAAAAAACTATTACTCATTCTGTCAGCTTTCATTCATCCTCGGTATTTATCATATATTTACAATAATTTTGAAAGAAAATGTTTTATGTCCTCATAACAATAATCTGTGATATATGATTATATTTAGCTTTATCCTGCATACAATTTCCATGTAAGTTGTGTGATGCAAGCGATAAAGACATTAAAATCAAAATCCAGTGTATTAGAGATAATCGTATGGACTCGGAAAATTAAATGTCCGCGATAGGCCGCGATGGTTTTTTGTATACCGTATTCCAGGGTTCTCTGCCATTACATTGATGTATTGAACAGAATACGATACTTTATCAATAAAAGAAAAAAATACATTCTGTAATTGTTTTATAATGTACAGGGGTGATACCTTTCAAAATGTTTTCCTTTCCGCGATATAGATTGGCGTACCTTTGTGTACTGAAGCTGGCCCTTGGCAAAACTGCATTTACGCAACAAGACTCAAAATATGAAACCTTAATGCACCGTCTATAATGCTGACGACATACCGCTTCTTTTCGATTGTTAAAAAAAATCTCAAATGTCTTCTTTAAAACGTCCATATTAATAATCCAATTATCTTGTCTTAATATAATTATTTAAAACAAAAACCAAAGGTTATTTAGATAGGAAGTGGAACAGGTAGCAACAAAAAATAGCGTCCGATAATCTTACACAGGGGTATCACAGATTTGTTATCTTGGGTATAAAGTTTTCAACTTGGGAAATATTATAATTTTAAAATATCCATCCAAAATTCGCCCTATTTAAAACATGCTAATTTAATAGAATAAGATGTTTTTAACTCCATTCAGAAGGAAAACTGTAATAAAGAGATTTAGCTGTCTCTAAAATCAATGATGTTTTATTATCAAGTCCATCCAAACAGGATTTTAATATTTAAATACACTCTTTCAAAGTTTGTTTGGCATGGGTCATATGACAAAATAAGAATAAATATTTAGGTAAAGGACTACATTGAGAGGGGGGGGGGATTAAATATTATTGATACATTTAAGTTTATAAATACTACAATGAGAGGGGGATTAAACATAATTGATACATTTAAGTTTGTAAAGGACTGCAATGAGAGGGGGATTAAATATAATTGATACATTTAGTTTGCAAAGGACTGCAATGAGAGGGGGATTAAATATAGCAATATAGCAAAAACGTAGCAATATATATATATATATATATATATATATATATATATATATATATATATATATATATATATATATATAATCTATCTATCTGACAGCTCTAGTGACCCAGTGGTCAGAGAATCCGCTTCGGATTCGCGAGTTCGAAACCCAGCCGAGTCATACTAAAGACTTATAAAATGGTACCAACAGGTGCCTTGCTAGGCGTTCAGCATTAAGAGGTTTGTGTTAGGACTAGTCAGCCTGGTGTCAGGGTGGGACATGATGCTACATCTTTGCAACATGATGTCCTAGTGTTAGACAACACTATAAACTGACACATAGCAGACATCGTAACAATATTATAATTGAAATAAAGTTTTTGACAATTGTCATATAGTGTAAGTAATGGCAGTCGTTAATAAATCACTGAAAAGTAATTCTATGCGGAACATAATGGCAAACATTGGTAGTTAATTGATCGACTGGGGTTTGGTTTGGTGTTTAACAGCACAATACAACAATTATTCTATTTAGTGCCAATGTAATTAAAGCATTTTGTTAAAGGGCACAGGACTAAAGTCGATCAGATTTCATCAGATATCAGGATTTAAACCCACAACCATTTTTAGTTGCGAGTCATGCGTACTAACCAGTGCACCAGCGCTTCTACTGCGTCTAGTTTTCATCCTTACGGCATTCAAAGGGTGAATTGTGCCTATACGATATTCCCGAACCCGTAATGACTTTAACTGCTGAAAAGTATGAATTGTTTTAATAAGATGTCAGAAACCATGTAATTTTATCAGCATCCTCTCCCACACGTATGAAAAATAACAAAGCATGTTCACTAGTTTGACGTAATGATACATCTATGAAAAAACCGCGTCATGATCCTATTCGTACATTATATATAATGGAATTGTGTCAATGTCCTATTTGTACATGATATATAATCAAATCGTCTCATGGTCCTATTTGTACATGATATATAATGAAATTGTGTCATGATCCTATTTGTACACGATATATAATCAAATTGTGTCATGGTCCTATTCGTACATGATGTATAATCAAATCGTGGCATGGTCATATTCGTACATGATATATAATCAAATTGTGTCATGGTCATATTCGTACATGATATATAATCAAATCGTGGCATGGTCATATTCGTACATGATATATAATCAAATCGTGGCATGGTCATATTTGTACATGATATATAATCAAATCGTCTCATGGTCCTATTCGTACATGATATATAATGGAATTTTGTCAATGTCCTATTCGTACATGATATATAATCAAATCGTGGCATGGTCATATTCGTACATGATATATAATCAAATCGTGGCATGGTCCTATTCGTACATGATATATAATCAAATCGTGGCATGGTCCTATTCGTAGCTAACACAGGAAATTCTATATGTTCCATATGTCGCTTATATCCCTAAAATATGACAACTATGATATGATCAGATGTTTTTTCTAGTTACTAGTATCATTAAATTTACTATCATAAAGAGTAATATACCTTAAATATTTTGGTATCTATCTTTTGTGTGCCAGTTATATCGAAAGGTGAATAAACACATCGCTCCAAATGTTTTATCCAACAGACTACTTCAGTCCAGATTAGGTGACCAAGACACGAGTTCGTTATTAATCAGAATTCGTTATGGTCATTTAAAAACCAATATCCATACTATGCCGTCTTAAGCCAAACTAAAGATAGATCTGTTAAGTTATATGATATTATCCAGACTAAAACCATTTCAAATGTGCAAAATGTGACATGAAATGGGCTTCGCGCCAAGAAACCGCTCTACAGATGGCAAGAGTTGGTTAGTCTGACATGTCTCTCCATCAGTCTAGATCTTTTTCAATCTGTTTATATAAACAATTAATCTTTTAATGTTGTTTTAACTGCTGAAAATCAATTAGATTGCAAAACTTCTTAAACTGGAGTTCAATCAAATTCCCCGTTACTTATATTATATTACGTGGATCAATCCTAAGTGACTATGATGAAAAAATGAAAAATGTCACAAGCATAAATTAGAAGTTTATGTCTAATTGTTTACCTAAATTAAATTTGGGCTTGTAGAATTAAATTATGTACCACATTTTCTTGTTGTTTTTTTTAAATGCGATATTTAATAACGCTGTTATATTTTTTGTTTGTTTTCAAGTGAACGTTATTTGTTAGAATTCAGTGCGAATGATTGCGATTGTTGTGACTTTCTTTGTTCCTTTCTGTAGTACATAAATACAACAACTAGAAACTGATGACGTTAGATTATAGATGGAAGCAAAAAGAGATGAATATACAAAATTGAAGCTTTTTAAACAAACACACACACACACACACACACACACACACACACACACACACACTTTGCCAGCCAATGGTCGCTTGAGAAAACGCCGTCTTTAATTTGAACATAGACATCCACTATACGACGTTAGTTAATGGAACAAAATCCATCACTGCCAAGAGAGTCATAGGCCACAATGAATCTTGGAAAATAGTATATAACCTGCTTTGTTCTACATCCGAATTAAATAAAATTCACTAATGGTTCGTGCATCATCAGCTAACTCTCGGGAAGAAACGTTCGTTTAAAAAGATGACACTTTAACTTATTACATTTGATGTAGAGCATTCTATTGTAATATGTAATATTGTTACCATTTGCTAAAACTCGGTTTCATGCCAAAGTGGATACGAAATGAAGCAGAATGGTGTCCCGCACCGCCCACTATTTTTAAGCTTGATAAGCTGCGAATAATTCGAACATTTGATTATCAATCGTTCATGACGTAGAAGTGGTGAATCCGTCACAAATTACAAGAAAAGAGAAGCGAAAAAGCGAAGCAAAAACGGTTATGCAAAATCACCAATTCCTTTTAATGTTTAATATCTATAATGTTATGTATACTTAATTTGTATTGTGTTGGCTTTTGTCCAAGATTGTAGATTGTGGGTGTCATTTTATAAACAATTACATAACTATTTTTGTATATGATTGTAGATTATTTTTTAAGATAATTATTACTTTTAGGTAAATATGTTTACTTGAATCCGAGTTTAGACGTTCGTTTTCCCCACTTAAATGCCTGGTCTATCTGATATTTCCCATGTTCTTAACTAGGATTTTAGTAAAAGGCCTGACCTTATTTGAAACTTTATATGTTCTATGAATGATCTTTTGACCATAATCCTGGTCCTTTTATTGTGCCTTTTGTCTTAATATCCGTTTGGGGAAACAAAATTGTTTTATTCGTATTCGTATCTTAGTATCTGAAGTAGAACCAGTCAGTTTGATTAGTTCAGTTTTAATTGGAGATTTATTTATTAAAATTATTAATTGGAATTAGATGTGTTCATTAATACTTTCAGACTAAATAACATTATTTGGATTATTTAAAATTTGTTTAGATACATTTTGGAAGATATCGTTGTGATACATGAAAACTGTTAAGACATCCACACTAATCTAGGCTATTGGTACATCAACACAATCAAGAATGGAATTCATTCGGAGCACCACTGGAATTCATTCGAAATGTTCCATACCTTTGGACTTGTGATATAACTTTAAGGACTATTTGTAATGTAATTCAAATACTGTAAATTCCTTTAAAATGTTCACCTTGTATTCGATGGAAACAAAGTATTCGTTTAATTTTACTAAGTTGTCGTTCTTTTCTTTAGTTTAAAATCATAGAGCCGTAACAATGCACATAATTCACGAAGCAGTTTGGTTACCTGTTTTAGTTTCTGATTTGAATCTGAAATTTTACATGTTCAATTATATATTCGTATCATGGATACGTTCTATCATGATCTGTAGTTGTAAGCATTTGGTTAGTTATCTAGACATGAACATCATAATTGTTGGAGGGACCCATTTGACCGTCGCAACCGATGGAGAGTTCAAGGTCATCTATGGTCAGGGAAAGTCCAGGGGGCAGTCTAGTTGGGGCATCTCTGCGGATCTTAGGCATTGCCCTCTCCATGTGTACTTATTTTATGCCAGTAGGAGCGCTTGCATATAAATTCCAATAATCGGGTTAAAATGATATGACTGGATATTGTAATAGTACGTAGTTAGCATATCCCCCGGGCCCCGAGATAGACATTGCATTATTTCCTCCAGATTGGATCCTGACAAAGAAATAGACCATCCATTTTATCTCCTCTAACTTGGGTTCTAACAAAAGAAACATGTTTTGCATATTGCTCCATTTAAATCGGGTTTGAGAATAACGACTGATTATTGCACATGGTGGTGACATTTTTTGTGTCTCGTGTTTTCATGGCAAACCAGAGTTTGGTCCCCAATTTGAAGGCTTCAATATAATCTCGATATGATTATGCTTACTTGAGCTTGATCCTTTTATCTCACCGGTACTATCATTCCCCGACCGATGACAAACGAGTAAATATTTACCCATCTGTCCAACAAGCGATAAATTATCACGTTTTACGGGGTTTCCCCCCTAATTTTTTTTACAATGATTATATGCAGTAATCAGACGTACTATTCAGACTACGCAAAATGTCCAGACTAATTAATGTGTATGCATGTATTCTTACTATTTTCTAAATCCACTAATTAACATATTCAATCGATTCTTTTAAATTAACTTTCAAGTAATGTTCTTCTAACATATTTCGTTTTTACTGATTCCCAAAGATGCTTTATGACTCCTTGGGCTATATAATGGGAAGGACTAATTTGATGTGATTAGCAATCCTATCCATTCAACAATTTGCCACACGGGTACTGATAGTACAAGTGAAAAAACGAATTTACATTTTGTACACAAAACTTCCAGGCTAAAATGAAAGCTATCTGACAGAGATAACAAATGATTCAGAAAACGACCCAGTTCTGGAAAATATATCGAGATGTCATAAAATGATATGCCAGTAGGGGCTTGCAAGTCCCCATTAAAATAAATCAAAGATAAGAGTTAAACTTTTTATTACGCAAACTTTACGCGTAAGCAAAATTTGCCTGATAAGATTGAACAGAACATTATAGGCAAAACGTGCATGGTGTACGCAAAAGATGCATGGCATAATCGTTAAAGGTTTGCAAATGGAAAGTCCGGAATGTTGTAAGTAAATGTTAACATTAATGTCAGATGTTTTTATTTCAAAGTTAGATAAAACGAATCTCACTTTCATGAATTTTTAATCATTAAAATTTAAAGGTTGTATTCACATTTATTGTCCTTCTTGATTAGAACCGCCTTTTCATATGTAGATCATACCAGCTTAATATCGGTCTTTTTAAGTGAAGGCTTTATGGATGGGTTATTATATTTTTCAGCAATTGTTATAAAATTTCAGTAAAATTTAATTTCTGCTTTGTAACGTCTAAATCATAACAGAAGTTGTTTTTGAACATGACATCTGGAGGCGGGGACAAGGGTCCATGATTAAGATTTTTTTTTATTCTCGAGGATATCACCATGTGTAGTCATTAATGTACTTTGAACACTCTAGCAGTTAGGAATCACAGCTGACCAATGTATTGTCTATCTTTGCTGAATGTACATTTCAAACAGAAACAGTTAACAAAATATACAATGTTTCATATTGTCAAGTACATTTGGGTGTCAGTATCGACCTTAACAAAGATCAATCCACTCGGGATGACAGCAGTGGACAGCATATAATGAAACGAAGATAGATTTGAAAGCGAACATTTCCGTGTGTTGACAAAATTAACTGCACTTTTACACTCTTGTACTTTCCTATGGTCACCCAGAAATGGCCAATTAATTTCAGTGCCACTTCCAACAGCCAAGGACGTGAGCCAGCATATAGAAGAAAAAATAGCGTCGAAATCATTAGAAGCAATAAAAAGAACTATACTATTATACCCACTAGTTCAGTCCAACTCCAGAGAATAAAGGAGTTTCTACTGGAATTCGTCATCTTGAAAACAGATCATTGCATTGCATTACCGTTCCACTATTACTTGACAGGCATAAATCAGTGGTTCAGTCAAGTTTTTTTAAGTTTCAAAGATATTCATTATACAAATATTTTCAAGATCTACCAATGGGCTGTTAAGTTCTGGAACCTAATTAACTTTGTTGCATCGCTAGTAACTGACCTTATTAGGTATACATACCTATTTAAGAATAAAATATTGAGGCCAACAAATAAAAAATACACGGTTTACCTTAATTTCTATGAACTTATTTGTCTGAAATTTAATGTGTACTTTATTTGATCAAATCATATTCACTAAAGTAAAATATAGCCTGGACATTCTATTTCGAATGATTATATGTTCTTTTAATGTTTTGAATGACAGTCGTGGAAAGAGCAGAGGGAGATTATTTGGGTTATTTGTTAAAGTCTGAATCCAAACTTCATTAATAATCATGAACAAGGAATTCACTTCAATGTTCTCAATCAGTTAGAAAGAACACATTTCAAATGACTTGATCCGTATGCAGATCAATGATCGAGTCATTGGTTTTCAGAGATAAAACAAATATATGGTATAATGACATGATGTCCGTCATTTGATATGGCATAATGGCATGATGTCCGTCATTTGATATGGCATAATGGCATGATGTCCGTCATTTGATATGGCATAATGGCATGATGTCCGTCATTTGATATGGCATAATGGCATGATGTCCGTCATTTGATATGGCATAATGGCATGATGTCCGTCATTTGATATGGCATAATGGCAAGATGTCCGTCATTTGATATGGCATGCAATATAGGAATGAACATGATTAAATATCACTATCCAAATGTAAAAAAAAATTTCAATACCAAGCAGTGTCCATGAACATGAAAAACGTGCTCAGTTTCCAAATTATTTAAGTTTTTATTTATTTTGTTTTCTGTTTTACCGTGCTTTAAACTGTCAGTTGCCGAATCACATCGTCTAAGCTATCGGAGTCGGTAACTGATATTATATACCACGAAAAAGAGCATTCTAAACAACATTCACCTCCAGTAATGTGAATTCTGAGCTTATTTAGCCCTTTTATTTCCTTTTCTAATTTTTTAAGAACTGTCACTTAAGCATATTCTTTTGTTTCTGAATTACTACTTTTAGACGAATATTTTTTCTGGATGAGAAATTAGAGCAGCCCCCCCCCCCCCATACTACCCATCCCACCAATAAAAAGATATATTTCTACTTAGTGGTCATGTCAGATCAGTGTCAATCGCGTAAAAGGTCAACTGAGAGAGAGAGAGAGAGAGAGAGAGAGAGAGAGAGAGAGAGAGAGAGAGAGAGAGAGAGATTTCCCCTGACATTCGAGGAGTTGGTGTTATCGCCGTCAGATTGAAGTGTTATAATTAAAACTGTAAGAAATCAATAACATTTTTTCCTATGTTTAACGTCTGCTTTCTTCAGCAGCCACCGTTTATCATATTTGATAGATGTGGCACCCTTTGAATAAAATATTCTTGACATTTAAAAATAATCTATGTATCGGTCTACATGACATTTTTTTCAGAGGTAATTGAAGAGATTTCACAAAAGATTTGACAATAAAGTGATAGTCCAACCTTACAAGTAAACTAACAGCGTTCACCAATCAAGTAATTGAATTGCTATAATTGCCCCCTCAGAATGTGATGTAAAATTCTGCAACACATTTTCGTCAACCCTAGTCAGATAAACTATGATTTTTTTCCATCATCATACAATAAATGTCACAAGTTTTTGCCATAAATGTCAAAAGGTGATCTTGCCCTGACCACCCCCATTGCTCAGAAGATCGGATCTGAACGAGATTTCTGTTGAGACCAGTTTTATAGAAGCATTAAAGAACAATACATATCAGTTACAATATACTGAGAAACGCTTATTTTGAACTATGTAATTCGAACGATGTAGGCGACGTGTTTCATTATTTGTTCGAATGCTCTCGCATTCACATGCATGCTGAAAGTAATTGGTAAAAAATCGTTTATGGAACGTAAAACAAAATAAAACACCAACCCTCCCTTAAAAATGCCAGTAAAATAAAAACACAAACAACAAAACAAAACAAAACAAATAAATAAATAAATCAAACAGAATAAATTGCTATGAAGTAAAATCTTTTCAGATTTATATAAATAATCCATGACATTTTCTAATCCTGTAAAATTCATGAATATTCGACTGATTTGCTGCTAGCATTCTACTAAAGTCTTGTTATTATTATTATTATTATTATTATTATTATTATTATTATTATTATTATTATGGGATTAACACAATTATAGCTTTGTCATCAGGTGGCAGAACGGGCTAAAGCGCTTGCCTTTACCGATGATTGCCATCATACCTCTGCCAGCTTGGGTTCGAAACTCAGGAATGGCCAATGTGGGTATATAAGCTGCCAGTAACTTATCATGGTTCGATGGTTCTTACCGGGGCATTACCTGCTTCTTTTTCTACCAGTTACACTGACCGCCATGTATAGCCGACCCTGTGTTGTTAAATGGCGTTAAATCCTAAAGCAACATTTATACGTTATTATATAATATATTTAAAGAATGTTTTTTTATTCATGGGCAAATGGATACTGATAATGTGCATATGCTTGCCACATGTATTGTTTATAAATCTGATATAAATAAAGTCGATTTAAATTTGATTTGGCATGGAAGTATGGTTTATATTCTTCGGCTAGTTGACACATAATGGTGTCGCGTGTAAATTCATTGAAGGAAGTTGGCAACATCCATCGTTTTAAACTATGAAATTAAAATAACACGATCGTGCCTGATCAAAACTAAACTTCTCAGGGGCATCAAATCCCAGCTGCACTTATAATAGTGGAAGCAAATCAAACATTACCTTTTTCATCAAAGTAATCTAAATAATTTGTGCGAAAGTAAATAATGACATATATTTTTGTTTGTATTCACCTGTCTAAGGACGGACGCATGATTTTATAGCACCGTCCGTCAATCCATAGTAATAACTTCATATCTACTCCAAATGCCTACACGAATTTAAAAAAGATAATAAAAGCCAGTTGCTTTGAGATAAAATGATTACAGACCAAATGTATTACAACCTAAAGATGTTAAATGGCTTGTTTCCTTGCTTCACGCCTTTATTTCATACCATTAAAAAATCTTGTCATTTTTACTGGAATATTAAATACTCAAGCTGGGAGATCAAAGTCAGCAACTGTGTCCTTTAAATAAACTCAAGTAAACAACCATATCGAAGATAATTTAATTTTCGTGATATGCAAATTCATATGGCATGTGATGGCTGTATTTAGTAAGCATTGAGTACGTGTCAATCTAGCAGCGTGCATTGAGTACGAGTCAGGCATTTCAGCATGCATGATATACCAGTTAAACTTTGCAGCATGCATGGAGTACGAGTCAAATCTAGCAGCATGCATGAGTACGCGTCAGACTTGCACGTGCATTAAGTACGAGTCTAACCTTGCAGAATGCATGGAGTAAGAGTCAAACTTTGCAGTATGTATGAAGCACGAGTTAAACCTTGCAGTGATTAAGGCGTGCGAGTTACACATAACATCATGCACATATAGGTGTAGTACAGGTATGACACTCGACATGGGTGCACACGTCTAGAACAAAACATTATCAAGCGTTGGCCACAGCATTATGAGATTGAGGTAAATATATTCTTCAAACATATCTCCATTTCCTATTGTCAGCGATGTCGACAAAAGTATCTAATAGTTGGACTGACATCATCGTCTTGCCACCACAAAATAGACATTATATTCCTGACAGATGATTTAAAGACCTTGAAGAATATGTACTTTTCTCGTCTGGTGTTTATTGAAGATTCTCCTACATTTGGTTTCGAGAAAGTATTGACTTATCAAACATTCTTCACGTCCTCGTTGATTGATTGATGATTCAACGTAACTTCTCGTTATGTCAGAATTACAAAATCAGCTGGGTACGACTATTGTCTGAGCCACACAAATAAATAAATTACTTCTTATTGTCAGCATGTGAAAAACAAAGTTGTATTGAAAAGTTGTAATGCTTTGGTAAATTGTACTATACAGCAGCCAACTTCAGCAGTCTCACCTTTCCTCCATATATGTACCCTACTATTAATGAAAATGTTCTGACCTTGCCAATGAAAGGAGGATCAAGATTCCAACGGATTCATTTAAATCAATGTCTTGCTGGCATTAAACAACAAGCTACCAATGCTGGAACGAACAATATTTAATCCCTTGTTAAACTTTCAAGCTAAAATGTTTTCACTATTGTTCAGGTTTTAGGAGCATTTCTCAAAACTTCTCCAGATTAAAGTTCTAAATTGGAGACAAAAATAGCATTATGATCTGAAATAATTTTTTTTAAAAAAACCAGTACTCATTCTGTCAGCTTTCATTCATCCTCGGTATTGTCATATATTTACAATAATTTTGAAAGAAAATGTTTTATGTCCTCATAACAATAATCTGTGATATATGATTATATTTAGCTTTATCCTGCATACAATTTCCATGTAAGTTGTGTGATGCAAGCGATAAAGACATTAAAATCAAAATCCAGTGTATTAGAGATAATCGTATGGACTCGGAAAATTAAATGTCCGCGATAGGCCGCGATGGTTTTTTGTATACCTTATTCCAGGGTTCTCTAACTTCTCTGCCATTAGATTGATGTATTGAACAGAATACGATACTTTATCAATAAAAGAAAAAAATACATTCTGTAATTGTTTTATAATGTACAGGGGTGATACCTTTCAAAATGTTTTCCTTTCCGCGATATAGATTGGCGTACCTTTGTGTACTGGAGCTGTCCCTTGGCAAAACTGCATTTACGCAACAAGACTCAAAATATGAAACCTTAATGCACCGTCTATAATGCTGACGACATACCGCTTCTTTTCGATTGTTCAAAAAAAATCTCAAATGTCTTCTTTAAAACGTCCATATTAATAATCCAATTATCTTGTCTTAGTATAATTATTTAAAACAAAAACCAAAGGTTATTTAGATAGGAAGTGGAACAGGTAGCAACAAAAATAGCGTCCGATAATCTTACACAGGGGTATCACAGATTTGTTATCTTGGGTATAAAGTTTTCAACTTGGGGAAATATTATAATTTTAAAATATCCATCCAAAATGTGCCCTATTTAAAACATGCTAATTTAATAGAATAAGATGTTTTTAACTCCATTCAGAAGGAAAACTGTAATAAAGAGTTTTAGCTGTCTCTAAAATCAATGATGTTTTATTATCAAGTCCATCCAAACAGGTTTTTAATATTTAAATACACTCTTTTAAAGTTTGTATGGGATGGGTCATATGACAAAATAAGAATAAATATTTAGGTAAAGGACTACATTGAGAGGGGGGAATTAAATATTATTGATACATTTAAGTTTGTAAAGGACTACAATGAGAGGGGGATTAAATATAATTGATACATTTAAGTTTGTAAATGACTGCAATGAGAGGGGGATTAAATATAATTGATACATTTAGTTTGTAAAGGACTACAATGAGAGGGGGGATTAAATATAATTGATACATTTAAGTTTTTACATGCTTTGACAATTACTTAAATCATAATAAATCTATGCGATGAATCCAAAAACAAAAGTTTGTGACAATTTTTCTGACGATAATTTAATTTTATTATGAACACATTTTCTTGATTCATTGAACAAGGTCCTCAATTTTGGCTAGATCTCTTCGAAAGCGTATTGGGAGCTAACTAGATTATTAAAAGTAATCACAGACGAACATTTCTAGAAACACAAATATGATTTAATCCTTGTATTACAATAGACAGAACAAAGAAGTGTCTCAAAACATGTTTCCAGGAAGGCACAAGATTTTCAACTATTTTATAAACAAGAATAATTTCTGAATAAGTTTTGATTGTTTTATAACATATTTTTGATTCGCATTAATTTTAATAGATTTTCAAAGCATAATTGCAGCTATAATGTCATATAAAATAAATTTAGTATCAATTGTGATTCAAATTTGCCACAACCTTTTGTAAATAATTATGAGCATCCAATTATAAGAAACAAAATAAGATTTATAAACAAAAATGAAAAACTGAGGAAGTAAAACATTCAGGTTGAAAATGGAATTTTAAATTTTGTAATGTATATGATGACGAAAAAAAAATTGTTTCTTGTTAACATATAAAAACTTGAAAATATCCAAATCTTCGATCGTTGCGGCTGAAACAATTACATATAATTTTGCACACGAATGCATTTGTCAGAAGAAACAAAATAACATAAAACTAACTCTGCTCTTTCAAATGTTACATACAGAAACAATTTCTAATATCTTTTGGGATTGCCACATAGTTATGATTTTAAAAATGATATTGAATGTATAGAAAGTAAAAGTATACAAATAATTCGGAATTCACAAACAAAAATATTTTTGGAATCAAAGACATAACTGAGCTTGATGATGTAGTTAATCTGATTGTTCTATATGCAAAAAAACATGTTTATAAATGTAGATTTAATAGAGAGAGACCAAGTTTTCCACAGTTCTACAAGATTTCTGTTTTTTTTTTCACTTCAAGGTAGAAAAATATCGCGAGTTTATAAACTTTACTGCCGAAAGAGCGTGACAATAGATGGTTATTATAAATAAATAAATATAAATAATAAATAGTTTCATCCATTTCAAATTGATTGGGTGCCTTTATCTAGTTTGTGCGTTGATGGTCCATAAGTTAAATGTGATGCCCATGCATTATAAGCTAGCGCCAAAATCACCATGCCACTATTACATAATATGAAAAAAAGAGAATGACATCGTTTGACTGAAATATAAATATTGTATTCTATTGCAAACTTATTTGTCATCGGCATTTTAAAATTTGAATGAAAAAACATGAAATATTTTTTTTTACAATGAAGAATGTCGTTCAACTCTTTGAGCGCAAAGCGTATATATATATATATATATATATATATATATATATATATATATATATATATATATATATAATGTGTTTGGCCTTTGCATACTCTTCCGTCTTACAAGTTAAAGTTTACAAGATAATTAGACAATGAAGTAACCCTAACAGCAAGTGCAGTATTGTGGTTCTTCCTCTAGGTTTATGTTAAAGTCATCCTAAAAATACTTAAAGCTAGAAAATAATAAAAATTGGAATCTTTATGTCAAATAATAACAAAAACAGTTACAAACAAACAAATAACTGTAATTCGGCTCTGATCAATGCATATATTCAGTTGTAACTGCATACGGTTATGTACAGTAAACTCATCTGAATGCAGAACTTTGCAAGTACACTGTGATTGGGGATCAATGTATACATCATAAATTGACATGTATACATGTCTAACACTGGATAAGTTATTTTATTCATTCACGTAAGTACTCTGAGTAGTCTCCCTTGAGTTGCCATTGCCTTCAAGATGGTGTAAATTGTTTATAATCTCATTTAAAGCAGATTTGCAGAAATTTGTGTTCATGGAGGAAAGCAGTATATAACTTGTATTTATTTGTTCATTCTGGTCCAAATGTTTCATCATTGTTGATGACCAAGGTGGCAATTATATGGTCAGTTATCTGATGCATTTAATCGGTCGGCACATCAGCTTTAACTTGGGTGTGGGGTGGACATGACCATTTGTTCTCAAGGATATAATATTGACCAGTCTTTAGATGACAAGTTTAGGTCTGTATTTATCTATATTTATTTAGCAGTAATTACCTCGTTCATTCAAGGAACTTTCTTTTCGTAAAATCTCTTCCACAGTCCATGATTTTGAGAAAACGTTCTTTACCATATTTCACACAATCATTGTTGTTGGTTCATACTCTAAGGCATCTGTTTTTCTAATATTAACAAACATTTCGGCAAGCAGTCCGCTTAATTGTTCGGGTATATTAATTTCTATTGATCAGGGGTTTCTTTCAAATTTTCAAAGTGACCTTTAAATAGTTTTCATATCGCTTGATATTTGTCTTTTTCTATCTTTCAGGTTACTATTTGACAATAATTTTCCTTCAGGAACATTCCTGTTTGATGTCTCATTTGGATCATTCTTGACAGAGCTGACCCGATTCGTGTTGCCAGGTTGAAGCTCTTAAAAAGAGAGGACCTTGTATTGATACCTTAAATATATTACAATGGCACTAGATGTTAAACGTGATAGCCGGTCTTACCAAATCGTATGTATTGTCAAAGAGTGGTTTCCTATCGGCTGCATTTTCACGTGACCATTTTGAAAGTAGGTCAAACGTAGTTCCTTAGCAACTTTGAATACACTAGATTATATAGGAACAAGCCTACCTGGTCATGTGTGTACTTGACAACGTTGAATAAGTGGAATATATACACAATGCGTACGTGCAGGAAGTTACTAGCTGTGTGTTTCTGCTGTTATTCGCTTTTCTTGCGTTAACAATGCATTACACTGAGGGAAGTTTTCTTTTTTTGAAGTACACAATCTCAAAATGTCAATTTTATGGACGATGGAGAGTGTTTTGATTTTGTTTCCCAACTTGGTATCACCCTCCTTTAAGCATATTGGATCATTACGATGACCAATTTCGTATCTTAGAGAATCAGACTGGACAGGAATTAAAACATATATTGACCGTCGAAAATGTACCTTGTTAATTTTATTCGAAGACATAACCAGTTTTCTATCGAAGCGAAGTTGGAAAGTAAAGTCGCAAATGGATTGTCTTGGTTTTTTGTTTGCGATTGAGGGTCTTTTGTACAATCATATGAGTGTTAAATTTATTACGAAATCCGCTGACAAACGTAATAACGGCTTTTCATGGCCCTGGTTTTCACTGAACGAAATGTCAACATTGTATAAGGTTAGCTTCAGACGTGTCTCAGACAGGGACAATGAATAATTACATTTATATCATAATATTGAACAGCAGTAGATATGAAGCGTCTGAAACATTCGATACGTTATGAGATTGATTCAAATCTCATTATATGTATCCAATATCGAGAAATGTTACCAACTCGTACTATGATGAAACCGAGTTATCACATCGACCACCATGATGAAAATTCGCAAAGCATCAACATATTATTATAGGCGAGATGTTCATTAGTTGGTCACTAAGTCAAGTTTGCAATTCAGATGCATAATTTCTCTGGTATTTTTAAAGAAACGGAAGGATGAATCAAATGGACCACCTAAAGTAAACAGGTAGTTACAGGTTTCGTTACGTCATGTGCTAGACGAATAAGGTAAACAACGACGCGGTGATTTTAGTGAATGCTATTTGAAAGTAGACAAATATAATTAAATTAAAACAAAAAAGGAAAGAAGAAATCGACTTTAACAACCATACATAGAGCAAACACATTATAATAATTAAAAAATGAATTTTTAGACTTCTAAAATATCTGTTTAAATGTATGGGATGGCTCAAATATCAAAGATGGCCTAATGTAATATAAATGGAAAATAAACACAAAAGAATCAAACCAAAAAAAGGTTCAACGATTTCCAGAAAGAGCTGCAAGCTTTGAATGAATTGCACCGTAAATGCGATATTTAAAACTAGTTCCAAGATTGTGCGACCTTCTGTCACAAACCGATAGTGCACAAACGAACGAAGAACTAAATGAAGTTGATGTTACCAAACAAAATGTAAGCTACATAGCAATCAAATCATTACAAACAGCCTCAATGAATAAACATTCAACAGAGTCGCAATTTAAATTTTCTTTGTTTAAAACAAGCATAAATCAATGTATCTCTCTCTCTCTCTCTCTCTCTCTCTTTCAATATATGTATATATAGGATGTGGGTAAAGGAGCATGCATGGTACGGATAAATTCAGACATTTATTAGGATTATATTAATTGTAAAATCATGACGAGGAACACCTTATTAAAGAGGTCCGAATAAAATGGGAAAAAATAATATATGTTCCATCTTGCTAACTGGTATGAAAAGTTTCCTCTATTTTATCACATCAATACATAAGTCTGCATTAGCTAATTATGTGTAACCAATTCCTCCCACAGAAGACATACTACAGAACATAAACAGAATGTCATTAAGTAAAGCTGAACAGATTTATTTCTCCAATTAGAGTTACGAGACATGTCTTGGTCGGATTTTATATCGATCGTATTTCCCGTGGCCCTATGCCCCATTTCTATAAATACCTCATCTTGTTACAAAGGACAAACGACTGTTTCTATTTCTGACCGAAATTCTGGTGGGCGGGCACCCTGATTGCAGTCTCTGACGTCATAGCTGGAAAGAAATCGCCAGATTTACGGACTTTGAGTACTCCAACAGCTTATAAATCGATAATATACCAGAATATATACACCGAGGAGTAGACGGTGAATAGTCTATCCTTTTGTATCTACATACATTGCTATGTCTGAATGATGTCCTGTAACCAGACTTTCCCCAGTGATTAGTGATTTAGAAAAAACTGAATCACCTCGTTCTGCCTTGTCATTATTTAAGTCAAAAGTTGAACTTGTTAAGAATATATAAAATTAGAAGTTTCTTTCTTGTGAAACATCTGCTCTCGTGTGGTTTACTTAATCTGCCCATGGCATCTATACCAAGATAGGCAGTTACAAAGGTGATAACATCCTGATGTTAAACCAGCAGACAAAAGCAATTCTACAATATGATTAAGAAACCATTGCATGTGTATGTCAGTGGACAAATGCTTTAGATAGACTTCAACATTCATGGCAACCCAGAAGAACCATAGTCCTTTGATGGAAGAATAATTAGGGAATTCACGACATAAATGCTTAAAAAGAATGGTTCTATGTTATTTAAAGTTAAGCCATCATAAAAAGGTTTCTACATTTTCTTAATTACATCGTTTAAGTACCGTAATTACACCGTTTAAGTACCGTAATTGCACCGTTTAAGTACCGTAATTACACCGTTAAAATAACGTAATTATACCGTTTAATTAACGTACTTACACAGTTTAATTAACGTAAAATGTTAATAAGCCTTGCACAACGTAATAAAAGTTTTTCTTAAATTTTAGTATTGACTTTACATAAATTACATTGGTTAAACTTCAGGGTACTGTTGATACCGTGGCCAATCACTGTATCAAACGTTTTAATTATGGTTGATTCACGGACAAGTGCACCTTCTATTAAAACTAACAAACGTGTTTATCAATTAGGCATGCAGTACTTCAGTGTTACCAGACACTGAGGTAGATATTTAGAGGTATATTACTAGAATTATTAGTTAAAGATTATATTAATAGACAACAAAATGAACAGGATAACATTTAACTACACTGATAGTGCGATTGATTAAGCATTACCAGATGCGTGTCTCTGGAGGGATTTGATGGAGACCACTTAATAAAAGAATAAGAGGCACTGAACGGGCAGACGAAACTACTATTCTAGCCATGCTAATCGACAAATCAGACGAAACTACTATTCTAGCCATGCTAATCCACAAATCAGACGAAACTACTATTCTAGCCATGCTAATCGACAAATCAGACGAAACTACTATTCTAGCCATGCTAATCCACAAATCAGACGAAACTACTATTCTAGCCATGCTAATCGACAAATCAGACGAAACTACTATTTCAGCCGTGCTAATCGACAAATCAGACGAAACTACTATTCTAGCCGTGCTAATCCACAAATCAGACGAAACTACTATTCTAGCCATGCTAATCGACAAATCAGACGAAACTACTATTCTAGCCATGCTAATCCACAAATCAGACGAAACTACTATTCTAGCCATGCTAATCGACAAATCAGACGAAACTACTATTTCAGCCGTGCTAATCGACAAATCAGACGAAACTACTATTCTAGCCGTGCTAATCCACAAATCAGACGAAACTACTATTCTAGCCGTGCTAATCGACAAATCAGACGAAACTACTATTCTAGCCGTGCTAATCCACAAATCAGACGAAACTACTATTCTAGCCGTGCTAATCGACAAATCAGACGAAACTACTATTTCAGCCGTGCTAATCCACAAATCAGACGAAACTACTATTCTAGCCATGCTAATCGACAAATCAGACGAAACTACTATTCTAGCCGTGCTAATCGACAAATCAGACGAAACTACTATTCTAGCCATGCTAATCCACAAATCAGACGAAACTACTATTCTAGCCATGCTAATCGACAAATCAGACGAAACTACTATTTCAGCCATGCTAATCCACAAATCAGACGAAACTACTATTCTAGCCATGCTAATCGACAAATCAGACGAAACTACTATTTCAGCCTAGCTAATCGGCAAATCAAACGAAAGTAAGATTTCTGTTAGGTGGAAGTCCGAAAGGATGATGCAAATAAGATGATTTTGTATATATATATATATATATATATATATATATATATATATATATATATATATATATATATAAACTTACATTGCGAATAGCAGTCCTTTCAAGTGCACTGGATCCAGCAAGGGATCACAATTGTCAGGGATTGATTAAAATAACTGTAATAAACTGCCTAAGAACAGTGCAAAACTAGTATCTATCTAGCCTAAGCGCGCTCGACTCTTAATTAGTATTTTTGAAGGACATATAAAGAAAACAGAGACAAGACAAATAAATATATAAAACTGAAAACTGTTGTGTTGCAAAACTTACATGGCTATAACTTGCTGCTGATGCTGCCACAGGTGCTCGACGCGAGCTTGATTTATATATATATATGTCAAAATGGGTCATGGGGGTAATCTAAGGTATTTTTGTCACTCTGTATGATTTTTTCCTTTAGATTATTGTTTTTTTTTAAATCAAGCTCGCATCGAGCACCTGTGGATGCTGCAAGATATATTATATTGACCTAGAAATCGGTGAATAATAGCGACATATATTATTTTATGAAAAAATTTCTGTAAGCGCAAATTAAATCCCGGATTATTCATTGTTATAGTAGGAAGTATAGGCTATTAGGTGACTAACAAGCAAATTTAGAGAATTAGTTCAAAGAAAACGCGTCGGCTGCAAAAGATATTTTTTTGTGTCAATGGCTGTCTTTTTCTAGTCTTCATGGTTTAAACTGATTGGCTCAGATGTTCTCATTCGGCGTATCCAGTAAAATTCCTCTTCCTTCCTTGTTTCGGAACTTCATTTGCTGTTGTGAGCAACTGCTATATGTGTCATAACACTGAACGCGTGGCTACGGAAGAAGTGTTCTGCGACTGGGCATCTGTACAGCGTCTTTGTCATCCAACCAAATCTATGAAGGTTGATCAATTTGTGTATCTTTTCAGTTTCTCCGACATACAGAATTTCAGAGACAACCATTAGGAGCATTTGAACTTGTCTCTATGGGTTTAGTATGGACAATCGTGATGAAGAGTGCACCAAAGTCATCACTGATGCTTGAGTGTTTAGAACCAATACTCCCTTCACTAGCTGATGTTATTAATCTCTCTCTCATCTGGGGAATTCCCATCATTTTTTTAAACTGCCATTGCTGAAGAAACCAACACTTGACCATAACGATTTAAAGAACTACCTCCCAGTTTCTAATCTCCCGTTCATTGAACAAAATCTTAGAAAAAGTTGTCCTAACCCAAATTGTATCTCACTGGAATTCAAACAGTCTTTTAAGCAATATACAGTCTGCATATCGCCCTTGCCACAGTACTGAAACTATTCTTCTGAAAGTAGTTAATGACATTATCTCTGCTTTCGATAGCAGAAAGATTACAGTCCTCGCCCTCCTTTCATTTGTCTGCAGCATTTGACACAATATACCATGATATATTACTTCACCTTCTCAAGCATGTATTTGGCATTCACAATATAGCCTTGCTGTGGTTGAAGTCCTACTTAGTCAACAGGACACAAATTGTATCTGCAAATGGAATACACAAAATCCCAGTTGATCTATGTTGTGGTGTTCCACAGGAATATGTTTTTTGGACCTGTTTCTCTTCATTATATAGGCTCAGCCGCTCTCAAGCGTCATAGATCATCACCCAGTGTCTCACCATTTATATGCTGATGACACCCAAATATTCAAATCTAGCCACTCAACTCCATCTAGCCACCCAACTGAAGTTGATGCTACCACCCAAGGAGTAGAGATGTGCATTTCTGATGTGAAATTATGGATGACATGTAACAAGCTGTAGATGAATGATGATAAAACTGAGGCCATTCTGATCACAACACAAAGAAATTCTCATTCACATCCTTTACCTCCAACAATAAATATCAGTAACACAAAAAAATTAATTCATACAGTCAGTACGAAACCTAGGTTTTACTCTAGACAGTACTCTCATATTGCACCAACATGTCATGAACATATGCAAGGCTGCATATCTTGAGCTGAGACGCATCAGCCCCATTCGCAAATATCTTTTTGTTGATGTTATAAAAAACTTGTCTGTTCATTAGTGCCTTCAAGACTGGACTATTGTATCTCAATGTGTCTGGTTCGTCGCACACCTCCCCTCTGCTCTGTACCCTACACTGGCAAACCATTTATTAAAGAATTAAACACAAAATTTGTTCTCTGTGCTACGTTTCACTGACGGGCTCTAGCCCAGCATACATATCTGGCCTCACCCATCAGCCCAGCATACATATCTGGCCTCACCCATCAAGATACTTACGCTCCTCTTCTGACAATCGTATACTCATTATAAAAATGAAGTGATATGGACAACGTTCTTTTGCATACCAGGGCCAGCAACGTGGATTGAATTGCTCATTGAAATTAGACACAAAGGCACAGTGATACTTTTTAAGAGTGCCATTAAAACTCACCGTTTTCGACTGCTAGAAAAAACTTCTCCTTATTATTATTTACTGGATGCTACAGATCTTACATGTGATGAGATAAATTACAATCTCTGTTTTGCTCGTTTCGTTTGGACCATGTATGTCTAGTTTTTCCAAAAGGCATTGTGCTAGAAAATGTCCTGGTCTCTATCATATGTTGGCTGTTTTGCACCTTTTATTGCCACATGGGCCAGATTGGCTAACGTATATATAAACATTCTAGCGACTGTCTGTAGTTGATTCGAGACCTATGATGAGTTTCCACACATCAATCATTAGTGACGTATGAAAATAACGATAAAAAGCATTCATAATCACCATTTTCTAAATGAATTTAATATGGTACACATTTTCATCGCAATCCTTTCTGATTTATGTTCCCCTCCCATCTCATGCGTAACGGGGTAAATAAGCAGAAATATGGAGTGAGAGAGAAAAGGAATTAGGGCTTAATGAAAACATTAATTAAATTACACCTAGTAAATTTCAAGAATATGGTTCGTCGTAACAAAACGTGTGCACGTTTGCGTTGGGATTTATCTACAGTGTTTATCAATGGTACAAAGTTGCAGCCATGTCGATATTATGCAATACTCTCTCTCTCTCTCTCTCTCTCTCTCTCTCTCTCTCTCTCTCTCTCTCTCTCTCTCTCTCTCTCTCTCATCGCGATCGCTCTGGCGGCCTAATGGTTAGAGCGTGAGGTCGTGGGTTCGAACCCAGCTGAGTCATACCAAAGACTTTCAAAAAATGGTACTAAGAGCTGCCTCGCTTGGCGCTCAGCATTAAGAGGTTAGAGTTAGGACTCGTCAGACTGGTGTCAGGATAATGTGACTATGTGGGACATCATGCTACATGTCTACGGCATGATATCCTAGTGCTAAACAGCACTATAAACTGCCACTCTGTAGACATTGTAGCGATGTGACTGAGCATTGTTAGAGCTACGTTACAAATCCAAATCACACACACATCGTTGCAAGATACGTGCTAAAATCTATGAAATAACGAATATACAGGATTTTCGTTTGTGTCATCCCATGATATCTCTGAGTCAAACCGATCAATGGATGAGAGAGAGAGAGAGAGAGAGAGAGAGAGAGAGAGAGAGAGAGAGAGAGAGAGAGAGAGAGAGAGAGAGAGAAAGAGAGTTTATGTTCGGTGGTAGGAAAGCAGAATAATGACTTAGATCAAATGTAAACATATTAGAATAATTTAATTGGCTTTAAATTAATAATTAATAATTGTTCGTCATTTCGCTAAGCTTCTATGCCACATTAATGCCCATGCGCCGGTACTTAAACATTAAGAACATTATTTCGACAACCAAACTTTTTTCTTCTCTCTAACTCTGTACAATAGAAATCTAAATTTTGGCGAATCACATGCTACAAATTTAGTTAGCTTAGAACCTACAAGTTCGCGTGCACTATTAATAATAATATCACATGCTATTTTGTCTCAATAACCTTGCAAACTGTATTTTGTATTTGCCGTTTCCTATTTGAGCCAACAGCAATTACATTTATGTTCCGCGCATGGAAGATATTTCCTTGTGTATGAAACAGCCCTTTAACTGTTTCCCCCGAGTATCCTTGCGAGGGAAGTTAGTAATTTGCGTGCATGCGGGAATAAATTACAACAAGAGTCCACTTAAACAGGTCTCTCTATTTGTTCTTGAGGGATGCAAATTGTCGATATGAAATACTGCTCTGGAAGTAATGTCGACTCGGTAAGGTAATGAACTTAACTAAAATCAATAAAGTAATCTCAGTATTTCTTCTTATATAACCCTGTCTGCATATATCATCATCCTTGCCTCTTATATAACCCCGTCTGTATATATCATCATCCTTGCCGAAAGCTGCCAAAATCTTCGTGCAATTTGAAAGTTACATTTTGAAGAGTACGCTCAACTACGAAAGCGATTGAATTTTTTTTTAAACACAGAAATCTAATAGAAGGATTTAACATTGTTGACTATATCTGGATTAATGTTTTTTTTTTTGATCAACTTCTTATTCGGATTATGTTGATTATGCTTCGATATTATCAATAAAATTACCAGCATTTCTAAATGTATTATCCTGGTTTTAGGCCTATAATTATTGGTTTTTTTCATTTCCTAATTTTCTAACCACACTAAAATTCATTATGAAAACGTAAGCGTACTATATTTTACCATGATAACAACTGAAGCGGTAAATTATTAGGAGGATTCAGCAAGGAACAGATTTAGATAGGAGGCTGTACTCTGCATTAGAGAAACATAATGTTTATAGAAATACAGTCTATTTCCCGGTGTGTATCTTTTCAATTTATGTACGAAATTGCGACATTTTGGACAAATATTGGATTAATTATAATAATAATATTTTTTCTATCATAGTTCAGCATTCAAGCAAACAAGTATAATGAGGAGACTCCAGTGCTTAAATTATCGTCATTTCACTATGGAAAAATTAAAATTGATGAAGATTCTGCATACTCTTCCCGTCACTATTTTCAAAAGAGATTCCTTAAGTGTCATAGTCATAGGCAATCACTATAGTATTTTCTATACAAGTTCTCACGGAATTATAGAAATCCTTTTTTAAATATTAAATACATGTACTCGCGTTTCGTGTTCTTGTGTACAACGATACCCAAGGGTGATTTAGGTATATTGTACAATATTTCCAATAGTGATTTCGGTTCATCCTATGCGGAACGTGCGACGTGCTTTCATGGGGAAAATCCGAATGTGTTTATAGGTGAGCACTCTGCTCTAAAATGACTTGCACATCTCCAGCCGTAGAGTTATATGAGTTGTTAATTTATAGCATACATGTTATAATTATTGCACTACCACGTTCATCTTTTTATATTTTTTTTTTGTAGTTTCGGTTTGTGTGGTATAATGCAAATAATTTCTAATCTTGTTAGTGACTTAGCAAGAGGTTTATACTAGCAATATAAAGTTGCACTTTTAGGAAACGTTTAGTACTGTCGGGTTTCTTATTGGCACTGTTAGGTTCACTTCTGAGCTTGTGTATATGTGTGTGTGTGTGATTGAGATTTTTAATGTAGCTTTTCCAATGTTTCAGTCATAACGCTACGATGTCTACAGTGTGGCAGTTTATAGCGTTGTCTAGCACTGGGGCATCATGCCGCATATAGGTAGCATGATGTTCCACCCACTCACATTATTCGGACACCAGGCCGACATTTGATGAACGCCAAGCGAGGTAGCTGTTAGTACCCTTTTTGGTAAATCTTTGGTATGACTCAGCCGGGGCTCGAACCTACTACCTTCCGCTTCCGAGGCGGACACTCTAACCACTATGCCACCGAAGCGATATACATTGTTGTGTAATTATTGTGCCGATAATGTAATCTGAATAGCTTACCCTATATAAGCTCATTACTTTTTATCGTATATACCCGAGTTGTGCGTAGTACACGGTGCTAGATATTTTCAGCTAAATAGAGTGATCAGTTGTAGAGCTGACCAGAGTGATCAGTTGTAGAGCTGACCAGAGTGATCAGTGTAGAGCTGATTGAAGTAATGACCAGAGTGATCAGTGTAGAGCTGATCGAAGTGATGACCAGAGTGGTTCGAGTGTAGAGCTGACCAGAGTGTTTAGAGTTATAGGAATGTTTGGAGTCGAAGTGGTACCAACTGCATAGCTAACCATAGAAGTCGACCTTGCAGATGTGAAGCTGAACCATAGCAGTAGTAGAGCTGAATAAACAGTGTTACTGGTCGAGTAGCAGATGATCGGGTGCTGCTAACCCAGATTGGTGGGCATTGGCTGCTTAATTTACCAACCTTGAATACTGACCGCTTGATTGACCAATTTGAAAGGTAGCCGAATGTGGTGGTGAAGGAGTGTGTAAATCCGTACATGTAAACTTTCAGCCGTAGACTAATTTTTGGGCTTTGTAAAACCCACTGCGTTTTTGGGACTGAAAATATCATTTGCATATCTGTCCCTTTTGTTTACATAATTTCACAATATGAGTGAATACATTTTTCTATAGCAGTAAAATACTACATTGTTTTACTGTTTGAGTAAAACACATCAATCTTTTCGTTGTGAAATCACTGTGAATCATTCACCCCTTGTCCTTGTACTGTGTAAGGTCATTTATTTGTATTTTCATTATTAAGTCCATGCGTTTTATGGTAATTGATCCAATACTGGATCATATACACGCGCATATTAATCATAATTAATTGTTCATTGAAGTCATTCGTCATTAAACAATGCATTTGAATCACCTTGAAAAGTGTTCGGTTGTAAATCCGAAATTCCACCCGGGTATCTTGTTACAACAGTAACACGAAATACACAATGGATTACTACTCCATGCAAACATTCATCACCGGGAAAGCAGATAAGTAGAAAATTTAATTTTTCGTTTGGTAGTAGCTATTATTCTGGATATAATTTTTGAGATATAGCTCTATGTCCATTTTCAGCACACACACACACGCGCGCGCGCGCGCACGTAAAATCCTTGACAATTTTGTTTCAGCAACGTATTTACGTGTCTTTATCAATAAAGCATGTTCAATGTATTGTATAAATACAATTACTTAAACAATATTTGCTATTACATTGTGTCCGCTTTAAGATGTCAAACATGTGTGCAAATAATACACTTTGCGAATATTTAACTGGTCGTGTATAAATAATTTTATTTAGAAAAATAATTTATAATTAGCAGCATAGTAATCTAGCAGATGCCAAATTATGGCGAATTCCGTGACAGAAAATAGCACAAAAAAGCTTCCGTTACAGTTTCGCATCGTTTAAACTTACAGTAATACTGTTATACTCTTAAGAAATTGAAAATGAGTAAGAAAATGTTTAGTGCCTGCCAACGCTTTTCAAATCTTCAGGGTGTGCTAAAATTAAATAAAACTGCATACAAATCATCCCTTAACTCACCGAAATGTGATAAATGTAATTTGTGTAACTTATCAAAAACATTTGAGTTGCAATCATGTTCTTCTTTGTGACATGTTTATTTTGTTATGTTGGTAACACAATTCTCATATTTTACTCACTTGATAATAAATATTTTCTTTGTTTGTTTAAGAATGTTTATTTTTCCATCTTTTATTTCGTCATTTATATGACTGTTGCATGATACATTTTATTAAATGTCGCTCATATTAGTGATATATTTACATCATGCGTGATAATGTGTAGAATGCGCGTGTAAAACAGATAATCTAGCTTAATATGAAATTATTTTACATGCATATTTAAAATGAAATCAACGTATCAACATAGTAGACCGCTGAACTATAATTCAACAGTATTTAGCAAACAAAATGCAAAATTAGATAATTTAGAAGTTGAACCAACCAACTTTCACCAAAGATGAATACCATTATTCCTTTTTCTTCTCCCTAGGCAAGAGATTACTACTACGCCGTGGAATTTATAATAATCAGATAAAGAAAATACCTCCCATGGGTAATTATAGTGGTTAAGCCATACAATAATTGATTTTGTCCTTTCTAAGTTATGGTGTCCTTAAGCTGAACACAAACAATACGTGAATTTAGAGGCTGTGCACAGAGTAAAGTGATAATTTGGATGCATTCGAACTTCTCAAGTCAAATATAAGAAAAATGATATAAAACAAAATATTTTCTATTCCCAAAAATGCTTGAGACATAATCGTATCGATATGTTTGGGGTCGATACTCGCATAGATTTGCTTTGGGTCGATAATCAGATCCTTTTCTCACACCACTCTCTAAATTTAATGTTTGAATTTATAACATTTAATCGGTCAATTTAAAAACTTCAGAAGGTTACATGAAGTTGTGACACCTATGTATTAATTAAGACGTTATGCTATCTAACATAGTCTAGGACATAAATAGTACGAATGAAGTGTGATGAATGTAAGCAATTTAATGGTGAAGAATAGACGAGATGAGATATCTTCAGAAATGTAATAGGATATGCAGCTAATGTGCACCAACTATGATAAAGTGGAAAGGAAATAATTGAATCTACTAATATATAGATAAAGCCAATGATGGCGAAAACGTAAGTAAAATGTGATAAGAAAGTTAAAGTCGATTAATGAGTTATACCAAACTTACGACAGAGGAGAACTGATTAGAGAACATAAACAATGTTATGTAAATCAGAGAATCAAAACAATCTTTTAACCATGAGGCCAGAAAATATTCCATTGTATATGATTTAGTTTTGTTATCTTGAACGACAGTAGTCTCATTGTCTTTCTGTTATAGTTTTAATCTAATACATTCATAAAGATGTTAGTTTGCTGATCTGACCTCTGCTTCTATTTTGCTTTTTGATTGACTATCTACTCACTAAGTGTCTTTACTGACAACATTTCTCATGGTTTACTTTGTTGAAATTAAAATTTTTCCTTTAATCAGTGTAAGTACAATGTAATGGAACCAAATTACAGTATTAGATAATTTGTAATCTTGTACGGGCGTGTATATATCTATAACTTTCATGGTTTCTCTCTTTAAAGAGCCTGTAAACGTAGTCTGTAAAGAAAGAGTTATCTACATGGAAATCAAATCCTCGATTTGATAAATCAGAAATGAGTTCTGCTTCTATTGCAATTGTGATATTTCTTCAGTTGTTATCTTTAAAAATCTATAACCGGTTGAGATCATTCTGTCATATTGAGCTATTAAAATGGACAAGAAATTGGAAGAGGAATTAGGATTCATAAAATATATCTATAATGTTTCTCCAGAGACTGATAAAGAAAAAGAAAATTGCAAAATGACATAGTGGGATTTACAAAAAGCTTGTAAGCAGTAACTGAGAAAAAGTTGTAAAAATACGGATGTTCAGCATGTAAAGAGATTCATTCGTACATGCAAGATCAACCAAACTATTTGGATCCTATGCGATGTTATCGCCACACATGTAACACATTCCGTTAAATCAAGGTGAATTGGTGTGTATTTTTCAATGTGTACAGCTATTTCATATTTGGGAATTATTCGTATTTTGCAAAACTGTATTGAAATGTAAACTACATTTTCAAATATTTCTCCAACTATTAAAATAACTGTTCTATCCTTTGATATTTACAAGTTCATGGGTCGTGCCATTCCTTTGCGTGCTTTTCAAAATCGTTTCAACCTTTCACAATTTGAAACTTCCCGTACTTCAACTCTCTTAGATCCTAATTTGTACAGAACCGGGTCATCTAAGATATGCTATTTGCTGGGTAGCCATACAGACCTATGCACACGTTACTGCTTATTTAAATTAGATTTATATTTGTGAAACCAAACATTTTGAAGAAATATTTTATCACGTGTATACAAAAGACGTCCATGTATATTTTCACACACTGGTCTGTAGTTCTTTGCAAACCATGCATGTTTATCTTTAAAATAGTCTTGCAACAATTTTACTATGTTACAGAAGACATATATAGGTTGAACATTATGGTCTTTGTGCTAACAACATTGTATAGGGCATTCTATCATAGCATCTGGAAATCACTGTCTCTTATATGTGTTAATTGCGACCGTACATTTGAAACAAATATACACCAATACTCATTTTCGTTCTGATGGGTCAATACGACATAATTGCATTTTCTAAGCATCTCAACATAGCAGATATTGAATTTTCAGTCGTATAGCTAGACCTAAATCTGAAAATTAAATCGATAAAATTCCAGCGAATACAGCGATAAATATAGGAAATATTCTTCAAATTCAAATTTCACAAGATTTTAAGACCTGAAGAAATGGTTTGTACATTTAAGACTTGGGGTTTTTCATTTCTTCTAAACTTTGAAAATAATTGTCATTCCGTTTTATTACAACGAAGATGTTCAAATTTTAAAACACAGAAACGTGCAAGTCTTCACTATGTTTCAATTTCTTTGAGAGCTTTATCGTTTCAAATATTTTATCATCCCCCACCAAATTTACTGGCCGCCATGTATTGTCCATCTTGCGCTAAGAAACGACGTTACACCCAACAAAACTAACACTACAAAAAGAGAACCTTGTATGCGTTCAAATTACTATCATATTTTGATCCCAGATATACCTGGCACAGACAAGTTTAACACCAATCTTCTGCATCCTAGGCTCTATTTTAAACAGAACCGATACTACAGAATCTGAATTCGTTTAAAAAGTCTTGTCTTGTAGTGACATGGATAGTTATAGAGAAGAAAGATAACAACAATGTCAATGAGGCAATCATGACATTGGTAGCATGTTGCCTTGTCATTCAATCGAACTGGTTCTAACTGAATCGTCGGTGCTAGGAGTAGCTTAAAGTGTTGTTACCTATTCGCATGTCCATGATATAGTCAAAGCTCTGTTCAAACATGCTGTATTTCGTTGTATATATGGTAGCTATTTCAGTGTAAAGTAAGTCCATATGAACTGTTGAAACTTTTATTCACAGAAATACTTCTTCATTGTTGAAATGTTTGTTTAATCTAAGTGGTTCAAAGGACTTAAATAGCACTAATAAAAACATGATTTATACTTGAAGCCAAAATCAACTAAATTTATGAACATTTTACATAATTAAAGAAAACATTTCCTTAGAGGAGTTTGCCGGTGATAAAATGGGATTTACCCAAGTGTTTTTTCCCATTATTAACTATTACTAAATGAAACCGTATGACTTATCATATTTATCCATCTTTAAGAGCAAGAAAAATTATATAAAATCATGCAGCATCAAATATCATGTTTTGAAATCAATTCAGACATTATAACTACTCTTTTTCAGATCAATTCAGACATTAGAATTACTCTTGTTTTGAAATCATTTCAGACATTATAATTACTAAAAATGTAATGTTTTTTTTTCCTCGTGAACAAAACTAAAATGTTCATGACCCAGCCGCTTATATCATTAGACATTCACAATATACCTTCGAAAAGTCGAACGCAAAAAAAATGTATGGTTCGAGTATTCGTTAATATCGAGGTTTCTGATGTCGTAGATAAAATAATACTTTACGGATGGATAGATCCAGACATTCGAGTTATGTCGAGTATTCCTGCAATTTATAGTTGATTATTCGAATGTTTATTGTATTTGTTGCTGCTATTTTCCATGTATGATATAGATCAGCAATGATGATGTTTTTGCACGATAATTCGGTTATCTGGTAATTTTCCTTCGTGCCTTGCCATATTTTAATGTTAGTGTGTGTGTGTGTGTGTGTGTGTGTGTGTGTGTGTGTGTGTGTGTGTGTGTGTTTAGGATTTTTAACAGAGCTCTGACATATTTTCAGTCAAATCACTACGATGTCGGCAGTGTGGTAGTTATACTAATGTCTAGCACAGGGGCATCATGCCGCAAATATGTAGCATGATGTCTCATCAGGCCATATTATCCTGACACCAGGTCGACCAGTCCTAACATTAACCTCTTAATGTTGAACGTCTAGCGAGGCAGCTCTTAGTACCATTTCTTTATTAGTTTGGTATGACTCGGTCGGGGTTCGAACCCGCGACCTCTCACACCCGAGGCAGACGCTCTAAACACTCTCACATTGTGTGCATTAAATATTTCTTTCCTGATGATACGTAACTTTAATTATGCTAGAATATTACTGTTTTCGAATATTAGGATGGTTAATGTTTAAGAAATAAACGTAAATTATAATATATAAACCCGAGGAAAGGAATTACTTATAAGTGAACTATATAAAAACAAATAACATTTTCGTATTTCGTTAATAGAATAGCATGTCTGATACCACGATGGAATCGGAAAGGGAAATTATAATCACCCTAATCGCATGAAGCGGAACTAATTCTACACAAGTTAAAATACTCCGACACATGCGTTTACCTTCTGGCGGCATCAATACCCTATTTGTTAAAATAATGAGAAATAGTCACGCAAACAAATCATCGAAGTTATAGTTCAGATGTTCCCGATTGATGTAAATCTTAAGTTGCAATATAAGAAAAATACACATTTTCCATCCGTTTCTTGCATCCTTCCTGTTATTACATGTCAATGTAATTAACCTGACTTATTACATAAAGTAACAGGATTATACATTTCTATATAACAATTGACCTAAATATGTCCATAATTCATATTTATACTGGGAACATACTACACCAGCTGCTTTCTTCGTGTAACAATAGAGGACCTTACAGAAGCTGGCTGCTTAGAATTTAATCCTAACATGTTGTTTAGTAAAGATACACCTACAGGTCATACAACGACGAAACGGTAACAAATATCACATCATAATGACCCAGACTAGTAGATATACAGCTAATCATGCATTTTAATCAACAGAAAATTAGTTATTTTAATTAAATATGAGCATATTTTAATGTCTTCACTTGTAACTTTACAACTGGAGCTTCTGGAGACTAGAGTGAAGAAGGAGCACCAGCAGCTATTATTCTTCCTTTCCATCGAAAGAAACCAGGATAAAGTGAAGGCATCGGCAGTAAATCATCACATTTTATGGCCAGAAATGCAAACCTATTATGTCTTGGATTTTTATAACCTCCCGGTTATTTCAAATTCTTCAAGAGATGCATAATAAATCATCTGATCACGAATTATTATGAAAAAAGCGCTGACACAAGGCACGAAATCCGTGACATTTTCTGATTTTGCGTTGAAGACCAAATACTTTGTGGTGCATTTTGTGTCCTATCTAATAGTCATGAGATCAATGTAATAGAGGCTAGTTCGATATTTTATAGGAATCAGATCACAATTATAAGTTCCGGTTCAGTACATACGAATGTAGACCCAGTATATCCGTCTACGTCTGGCGGCATCAATACCCTATTTGTTAAAATAATGAGAAATAGTCACGCTAACAAATCAACGAAGTTATATTTCAGATGTTCCCGATTGCTCTAAATCTTAACTTGCAGTATACGAAAGAGTTCGCGATCTTTCACTAGATGAATACACATCTCCCATCCGTTTTTTCATCCTTCCTTTTATTAAATATCGATACAATTAACCTGAGTTATTACCTAAAGAAACAAGATTATACATTTCTAAAAAATAATTGACCCAAATATGCCAATAATTCATATTAAACGGGGAACATACTACACCAACTGTATTCTTCGTGTAACTATAGATGACTTTACAGACGCTGGCTGTTTGGAATTTCCTCCTAACATGTTGTTTGGTAAAGGTACACCGATAGGTCATACAACGACGGAACGGTAACAAATAACAGGTCATAATGACCCAGAATAGTCAGGATCAAATATTGCCAGAAAACAGGTTCAGCTTCCAATATCGTTCTGGTCTTGAAAGCCTACAAATCAGAGGTTGAGATTTGGTTTCTAGTGTCAGACAGCCAGTACTAACATTATACAAATACATTTTGCCGTTTCTTCACACAAGCTCATACTCAGTTCGACAATTTCGTAATCTCTAGGAGTCATAACGCTTCAGAACTCACACCTTTTGGAAAAAAAATGTATTCTTTTGAGGCTACATATGCACTCGGAATAAATGAATTACCAGGATAATGTTTTGGAACAAAATAAATTGCCCACGTTATTGCTGGATGTAGCAGTCAACACATGGAGAATGTTGCTTCTCAAATGTCTAGACACATGATGTTTTAATGAGGCCTTCTTTAATACGCAAATTACTCTGTGCGATACATATGACATAATTATCTATTTTGATTCTTAAATGAACAAAATATACCCTGAATCCCATATCTATCCTGAGGTTAAAGATCATTTTCAGGAGTCTGCAGACATAAATAAGAGATATCGCAACCTATTGAAACTTAATTTTGTTCATCGATTTAATCATGCATTTTAGAATACAGAATATATCTACAACTGGAGCTTCTGAATACTGTATAGTGAATAAAGAGCACAAGTAGCTATCCCATCGAAAGAAAGCAAGATAAAGCGAAGGCATTGACAGTAAATCACCACACTTTATGACCACAAATGCTATCTTATTTTATTTTAGATTTGTATAACCTCTCGGTTATGTTTAATTCTCGAAGAGATGCAAAATAAATCATCGGATCAAAAATGAGGATGATAATATCGCTGACGCAAGGCAAGAAACCCATGGCATTTTCTGATTTTGCGTTGAAGACCAACTACTTTGTGATGCATTTGTGTGTCCTACCTAATAGTCTAGAGAGCAATGCAATAGAGGCTAGTTCGATATTTGATAGGAATCAGATCAGAATTGTTAGTTCCGGTTCAGTAAATACAAATGTAGACCCAGTATATTTTTAGAGCTTCTTTTCCTCTTACCGTTTGGTGGCGAAATAAGAGTTAGATTTATGTGATCTTGGTGTTGATTTTAAAGGTAATTGTTTATTCTTTAGGATTTGAGCATGATGATGTATTTGTCGGTGTAAATTTCGGTGACAGTGCATAGTGAGTTATGAGCCATACTTAAGCTGATCCGGTGGATAAATATGTGTCCCAATGTACTGTGCAATGTTTACAGTCCATCTTCTCAAAAAGTACCTGATAACGTATGGCAAGAACTTCACCGTGAGTTTATCTTTGAAGGTACTGTATAACAAGATATGATTTATTATCAAATTGTTTGTACAGTTTTCCTATAGTATGTGCAGTTTCATAGTTTTGATACGACAGCGTGTTACACATTACTTTATCCAATTTGTATTGGTCCAGATAAACCCATGAATTGTTTCTCTTTATTGATTGGAGGCGATCGTGGGAAAACCTTGGTAACCTGGCCTTCTGCAAAGTTTCGTTTTAATTAACATTTTGGCGGCGATTCTTCCACCGAGTTGCAAAAGGGAACTGGAGGAAAATAGTTGCGTCTATTTGAATGGGGTCAATTTACCCACACATGGGTTTTGGTATGTCTTTTGTAACAATATCATCATATAAAAGTGGCGTAAAACTACAAGACAAGAAAAACAACAAGAAGTAATACTCAATCGATAGCGGGTTTGTTGGCTGGAGGGGGATCAGTATCTCTACAACTTGGAACACACCCAATATACAGGCGTGGTTTAAATGTCTACTTTTCGAAATCAAATGCTACCAATATCTGAGAACACATACCTTACAGAAAATATGGGAATTGTTGCATCCAGTAATCTTCTTTTTCCACTGAATATCGCAACAATGTGAGATTTAGTTGTAAAGTGACATTTCAGGGTAAACATTCATCGAGTCTTTAGGCGTACTCTAACCAGTATTGTATATCGTATCAAACAATTTGTCATCACACGCATTGAACATTCTGTGCTAAAATGATTTTGTCTTTTGTAAATTGTTCTGTTTGTTAGAATGAACTCTTATTCTTCAATTTTTAGTTTTCATAACAGTATAATCTACTTTTACTATTCTTCTTTGTTTGTGACTATGTTCTAAACACAATAAATGAAAGTTGCAACGTCTGTCAGAATGAACGAAATGACTCCTTCTTCTTTCTATCGAAATAATTTCTCCTGAGATGAAAATTGTGATAAAAAAATGATTATGATTTAATATTAAATTTATGAAACTCGTTATACAATAACATTATGAAACCATCTTAGTTACGTCATGTCACTAATTCTTTAGACACACACCATCTTAGTTACGCCATGTCACTAATTCTTTAGACACAAACCATCTTAGTTACGTCATGTCACTAATTCTTTAGACACAAACCATCTTAGTTACGTCATGTCACTAATTCTTTAGACACACACCATCTTAGTTACGCCATGTCACTAATTCTTTAGACACAAACCATCTTAGTTACGTCATGTCACTAATTCTTTAGACACAAACCATCTTAGTTACGTCATGTCACTAATTCTTTAGACACATTAGCAGAAAAAGCTGCTTTCGTATTATGTGATAGCGACGTTTCTTTGATGACACCGATTTTCATTGCATTCTTCAGGATCACTGAAAAAATCATACTTCTACTTCGAACGTTTTGAAAGTTACGGTATTTCTAAGCCACACCCACTTCGCTACTCACACATCGACAAAGCCAATTACACTAAGTACATATACGATTGATTATTGAGATGGAAAAACGAATACTGGTGTAATTCAGTAAATAAAGATACACAATAGAAACAAATTTGATTACTGAAATCCAACTGGTTTTAAAATATAAAAAAGTTGCAATAATGCCAGAATCAATACATGTACATTGAGAGAGAGAGAGACAGAGAGACAGACAGACAGACAGACAGACAGAAAGAGAGAGAGAGAGACAGATACAGCCAGACATACAGATATGCATACAGACAGACAGAGAGGCAGACAGAAAGACAAAAAGACTGACAGAGAGACAGACAGAAAGACAGAAAGAGAGAGATATGAATAAATCAAAGATAATTAAGAGAAAATGATGTCTCCAATATATATTTTTACAATAACTTAATATAAATTGTTACTTTAACTTTCAGTGCCCGTTTGAAAATTGGAATACGCGAATTCGAAAAAAGTAAAAATAAATTAAAACAATCGTGCACACTACTTGGGCTATCAGGTACAAATTTGGAATTAGAGACAGTTTATGTAATGTGAGAAAGAATTATTCAACACGTCAAAAATAAAAAATTTGCACGAGAAAAAGCCATTAAGTTCCATGTTACTTTCAACAAGTCAATTATCGATATCATACGATATCAATTAATGTATGTTACAAGACTACGTCCTTACAATATTTGGGTAAATGAAACTGAGACAATCACCACTGTGAAAAAGAAGCGATAGCAATGGTCAAGATTTCGTACAAAATATGAAGCTGCTACGAAATGGAGTGCTTTATGCCATCTACGTAAATAGACGGGCAACGCTTTGATATGTAACTAGCTTATAACACAAAATGTACAACCCACTTTTAGGATTTATATAAATAATGCTTGTGCACTTATTATCTATATGTAACGTGCCCTCAAATCATATGCTGATGTACCAGTTGGTATCTATATTTAATTTATATTCTGTGCATACCTTTCGTACAAGGTTGTAAGTTGTAAAGGTATGTCTGCATAGTTAACCATTGTCAATGACTGTAAGTCGCAATCATGTTGACGGGGCAAGAGTTCATTGTCGGTCTTATTTACAATAAGACAATGTTTCTCCATTGGAAATCTTCACATTCTATTACGCTATAGGTCAAGTGAAAATGATAAACACAGATCTGATATATTAATGTTCTATCCATTGACGTTTAGAATAACACACTTTTGGATTACTGTGAACTCTTTCAAATGCAGTCTGGATTGCATCATTGTTGTACGTGAGACCATTCAAGGATATCAAAGATATTGAAATTGATTCGGGACATTCTATATTTTTGGACTTGTGTTATAAAACAGTTCTGATTGTTTAGTTATTCAATTCACAATAGTATAAGTGTCATTTTAATTTTTACTTTGTAATGTAGAGAAATAAATAACAGTTATTGTATGTAAATTGGTGGTTTAGTCTTTCACTGCAAAACAATTTGGTGTCCATTCTAGCAAATGGATTTCTTTAAAACACTTTAAATATATTAAAAAGTGTCATCAAATTTAAATTTACTTTGTTTAGTAATTGTATTAATTTTGTACATTTGAGAAATCGTTAGTGAAACCAGCAGACATTCACAATGTCACGTGTTGTCGAGAACGTTTGTTTAAAATTCTATCCAGAGAAAAGTTAGAGTCAATGAAAACTAACGAGTTGCTTGAACTTGCTAGCCTATACCTATTAAAATATTAATGGAGCTTTTCCAAGTATTTTGCTATAATTTGCTATGCCTTTTTCGTAAAAAGTCTTCTTTTAGTTAAAATGTTCTTACCCAGGGAGTAGATTGTGGCTTTGTTAATATTCCTCGTCACTGTACAAATTTGGCACCATGCTTAGTCTCTGTACCCGCGACTGTTGAGCGGTGTTTTATTTACCTATAAAACATTTTTATTATGACTAGGCGATTAATAAGCTTCTGATGAATCTATTTGTAACTGATAAGCCTTGTTTTGATCAAAACGTTGATTATATTGAAAGTGAAATCCCTGATTTATATTTTTCTTGTGCAGTTACCAGAACAATAGCGCAAAGAAAGAGGTCTTGAAAACGATATTAATCGAGAAGTTAGTACCTTAATTAAGCAATTGATTGGTCAGTATATTTATGTGATAACTGTTTTAAATGCCCTAGATCATCAATCAATAGGTAATTATCACAATAATTCTTTGTTTTACATTTCATTCTTTTTATTTTAATGTATGTGATATAAGACAAAACCTATCTGCAGATTGATAACACTATCCTGAGATATTTTGTTTGTTTTAAAGGCTATTAGTGAAGCTACACAAGTCCAAGTGTGTTACTTTGTAGAAATTGGATTCTTAGGAGATAATGGATATCACTTGAGGTAAACGAAGTTGACCAATGGTCATTGAGGTATCAAGTTGTTGTCATGTTGTTATAAAGTCTATGTCTGCTCGTGAAAATTTCTTAACTGATCATATTGGAGTAAATAAAACTTATCAAAATATCGTGACTCATTTTATTGGCTATAAATTAAACATTTTTCCACTTCTAAATACAATAGATCTTCTCACACTTGTCAAATGGCAAGAAAACTAAATCAGAAGACACGTAATGGTCATATGCAACTTTCTCTTGCATTTGGCGAATTATGTAACTGCATAATGGTTGATTGTGTCCGTCCCTAACCAAAGACCACGTCAGGTAACCAATACTTGCTGACCATAATGTATGCGTCCACAAGATTTCCAAAGGTAATTCCTTCAGACACTATATTGCAACTAAAACATTGTAAAACCTGTGGGAAAGTGTTTCTTACACTTATTGGCCTTCCCAAATCTGTACAGTCTTGGAATGGGTCACATTTTATGTCTGAAATTTTCTAATAAATAATGTTTAGATGAGACCCACAACAATTTAAACCTTCTACTCATCACCATCAAAATCAAAGGACGCATGTATGATTTCATCAAACATAATGCGTCATATTGCCTTGATACAGGAAATGATTAGGATGAAAGTGATCGTTTACCGTTGCTGATTTAGAATCAGTTCAAGAATCTTTGGGTTTTCGTCGTTTTGAAATATTTTTTTTATATACAGTCTATTTACTATTGAAGGTATTTAAAGAGAAACTCCTTTCAAATGAATAGTTCAAGATCAATCTTCTTGACAATGTTTGTGATCTCATATAAGTTGTCAAAGTCGTGTATAGTAGCAAGAACTAATATTCACTCTATTTAGTCAAAATAAAATGACGATATGACAGAAATACAAAGGAAAGTAGATTTTAGGCTGATGACAAAATTCTGGATCTTTTGCCATACCTCAAAATTCTCTTCAGTTTAAATTTAATATCATCTTTATACTATTGAAAGTAGGGTAAATTACTTAAATGATACCACTAACACTTTGGGTAGGCGGAAACAGAAACAACTTCTTTATATAAATATGTTAAAGGAGTATTTTGATAGAGACAGTATAGTTAATTATTTAATCATCTTGTTGTAGCTGTCCCGTACAGTGAGGATGTAAATGATGAAATCAGTTTTATTATAGTGACTCTGATTTAACCAATCTTCGGAATTCAGAAAACAAAAAACCTGGACCAGAAAATGTTACATCTACAAAATCAGGAAATGAGTGAACTATAGTAGTTGTTATATGATTCTGATACTGTTTCCTAACGTTCTGGCATGAAATACTATACCTGTAAAAGAGTAACATTTTAGGATGAATTCTCTCAGGCTGGAATATTTAAAGAAAGAAAAAAGAAATCCAGTACTAACTGGAGAATGGTTTTTATAGAACCACGTACGATTCATGACAAGTTTCAACTTTTTGAACCTGTCCCTCCTTAATGGAGACATAGTATTCATCTGTTCGTTTCTATTAGGAGTCTATGTAAATCTATTAAACGACAACCTGAAATATGGTTATTATATATCTATATCACTTTATTTGCACAAGTGCAACTTGGCATTATGTACACTCAAAACAAAAATAGCAGTTGAAAAAGCGCATTTACAAATGTTTGAGAATCATCAATACGCATTGCTATTAATACATACACTCCTTCAACGTTTAATGAGCTTCTAATTATGTCGTGGCATTTGATGGAGATATTTTAAGAATTAGAACTTTTAGTAAACGTGTGAAAAAGAAAGAAAACAGGAGACAATTTATATACAAAGCCTGGCTAACTCTCAGGGCATCAGTTACGTTCCATTTATTTACAAAAAATGACTCTACTGATTTGATTATATTGTCTTTACTTTAAAATGATTCTAATATGTCTTTAGAATTGAGACTGTTAAAGCATTGAATAGTCTATTATTGGAATATTTTCAAAAGTAAGAAAAATACACTAAAGCCTTCAATCATGTGCGTGAACTGTAAATACAGATGATGAAAGTTAAGACTACGAGCTAAATGTCCACAATAAACTGGTGTCCAAAATATTTTTCTTCTTCACTTTTTGTATTCCTCTTTACCGGATATTTTTTATTTCGATACGTTTATAGTTTAAGCGGTAACATGGGTAAATTAAAAAGAAACTCACTATTGCAGAAATAATTCAGTTTTAAAATGTGCATAATGTATCAAACATTGTTTCAGATGAAACATTTGCCATTGAAATGTTCAGTCGAATTTGAACAACATTGTATATATTAACTACTAGTAGTAATAACATTAGAACTTATATGGTCATGGAGATATCTACGAGACACCTAAACTCGTATAAAACTGAAACAGACCTTAGCACAGACATGTCATTCATGTTAGCCACTGTTTTAGTATCATGTTTAGTCTATGAATAATTAGATAATCCGATAAAGCCAATGGACACCTTGGTAGCTATGGTGGTTTGCAACATGTAATGATGTCAGAGCAACGGATCTCACAAACCTGTCACAGGGAGCTGTTTATGGCCATAAGGAGACCAAATTTGAATGGACAGACCAATTTATTTCCCAGTAAGGAAGCACAACAAAGCAATAATAATCTTCCTGATGAAGTACGTATTTGGACCAATAAGCCTTACTCGGAAAGGCCGCTATATTCCCATCAAAACGGATAAAGAGACCATTTCTCAAACTGCAATGGCAGATCGATAGAATGTTATTAGGTTGTCTATTTGTTTGGTCGGCATATGGATCGCGTTGTCACGTTAAGAATCAGTTCAAAAGAGAATTGAAGAAATGTTGGCAAAAAAATAATTCCTAAACTTTGTGTATCCTTACGTGTTTTTACAGTAGACTATATACATTGTAATTTGTTTTACTTGAATGTAATTTTCACATCAGGTTCTTGTGAATACTATATCGATACAAAACTTTAAATTCACGTTAAACTTTCTTCATTTCAGAATGACCAAGATCAGCATTGGGAATACACTGCATTAACACTGTTCACAAATGTATCGTTCTAAGTGGAATCTACTGGCAAATAATACCTCGAAGAATTGTACTATTTTTAAGAACCTGAAAGAATACATTGTTTCACCAATAATCTAACTGAAAGTAAATAAACCCTGCAGCGTTAGGCTTGATGGAATTTATTTTTGATACGTGTATCTGGGTACCAGGGAAAACAAAGGCACAACAACTTTTAAATAAAATGAGACAAAGATTATACTTTAAACCGAAAATTATAGCAGAATTACTTTTTACTGAATCTTACACATGGAAAAACGTCAAGCATACATGAAACATACTTAACATCAGGTCTGACCTGTCTTTTGTAGATAGACTTGGAATCGATTTCGAAACAGCCTCACCCCACCCCACTCCGACTGGAACATTTGCAATCGCAAATGAGGTTGTTGGATACGAGAGTGAATGTGTTTAAATATTTGTGGGTTAAAAGAAATTCTTATTTATCATATAGAATTCATATTTTTGAAAATTTATAACGAAAACAGCATACAATTTTAAATCTTGAACAAACAAAAATAGTCAAATACTTACAGTGACGTTGACGAAATGAGCATTGGGAAGAACAAAACAAGGTATAAAAATTAAAGGTGATAACAATATAGCTGTTGTCTGATAATAAGAAAATGAACACATTGTTGGTGTTTTGTCAGAATATTATTTCGGTTGCCTGGTTCGAGGCAGCTCGGATCTAAAATACATTTAGAAATAGGAAGGTTATTTACTGGAAGAAACAAGATACAAGTTTGTACTACCACAGGACTAAAAAAAACAAGTCAATCATCAAACTTAAAGAGCAATTCCAGGATTGTCTTTTTGTAGAATACTATACAGAGCCCATTATGTCCTAGTGGTAAATGGTTCATGTAGTTACGGTTCAAGTCACTTACACAGCTCACGTGTCCACACGAGCTCAAGTCTCGACTCGATCAACATGGGTATATGAGAAAGCTTACTAGTAGCTTTCGAAGGGAAGGAGTTGGTGGTTCTTTCCCGGGCCATGACAGGTTCTACATCTGTTAAATATACTAACCGTTATGTATAACCTATCATGTACTAAAAATGATATTATATCCAACAAGAAACCCAGGAAAAAATATCCATTGATAATGTATTGATCATATCACAAGTCTCGATAAATCTTGAGTTTTGATATAACGGCAGGTGTCTCAGAGAACCGACGCACACGTATTCCGTCAATTATTTTAAACGTGATCTTAAATTAGTTTATCAATAGATTGTTTGTCCGACTGGCAAGAGACAATTTCAATCGGAATACTCTCAGACTTTTCCGTCGATTAAGAAAAAAACTTCGTCTCAATTGTAAACTACAATTTCTGAACTACCAACGCTATCATAGAATAATATGACGACGGAAGGAAAAAAAGGCGAAATCGGAATAATCACAGCCTTTGCTGTCAAAATATATGTGGTGCACTCCGCCGGACGTTCATCACGAAATACATTAAGTTAATATGTATTACTACAACCGTATTACTACAACCACTTCCGAGGATATTTCACGATCTGACGGACATTGCTGAGCGATGTTCCGATTAATGTAATATTAGAAACAAAAATGAGCCTTAATTCCGAAGAGTAGTGTGGCAGTTTATTGTGATGTCTAACACTGGGGCGTCATACCCCAAACATGTAGCATCATGACCCACCCAATCAGATTATCCTGACACCAGGTTGACTAGTCCTAACACTGACTTCTTAATGCTGAGCGCCTAGCTAGGCAGCTGTTAGTAGCATTTTTTAAACGTCTTTGGTATGACTCGGCCGGAGATCGAACCTACGACCTCACGCATCCGAGGCAGACGCTCCAACTACTAGGCCACCGGAGCGAAGTCAACAATTTATGTAAAATCAAGAACGTATGTATAAATACATTCTTTACTACTATAATATGTTCTTCATTTTTACATGCGTTCTATTACAAAGCCTATGTTCTTTACTCGACATACGTTCTTTAATATACATACATTCTTAACTATACATACATTCCTGATTATACCTACATTCTTTAATATACACACGTTCTTTACTATGCATATATTCTTAGATATACATATACATTCATGACTATACAAACATTCTTGACAATACATTCTTGAATACACTTACATTCTTGACTATACTTACATTCCTGACTATACTTACAATCTTGACTATACTTACATTCTTGACTATACATACATTATTGACTATACTTACATTCTTGACTATACTTACATTCCTGACTATACTTACAATCTTGACTATACTTACATTCTTGACTATACATACATTCTTGACTATACATACATTCTTGACTATACTTACATTCTTGACTATACATACATTCTTGACTATACATACATTCTTGACTATACTTACATTCTTGACTATACTTACATTTTTGACTATACTTACATTCTTGACTATACATACATTCTTGACTATACTTACATTCTTGACTATACATACATTCTTGACTATACATACATTCTTGACTATACTTACATTCTTGACTATACATACATTCTTGACTATACATACATTCTTGACTATACTTACATTCTTGACTATACATACATTCTTGACTATACTTACATTCTTGACTATACATACATTCTTGACTATACATACATTCTTGACTATACTTACATTCTTGACTATACTTACATTCTTGACTACACTTACATTCTTGACTATACATACATTCTTGACTATACATACATTCTTGACTATACATACATTCTTGACTATACTTACAATCTTGACTATACATACATTCTTGACTATACATACATTCTTGACTATACATACATTCTTGACTATACATACATTCTTGACTATACATACATTCTTGACTATACATACATTCTTGACTATACTTACAATCTTGACTATACATACATTCTTGACTATACATACATTCTTGACTATACATACATTCTTGACCAGGGCTGCCTTATCCATTAGGCACAGTAGGCACTACTGTGCCTAGGGCCTACGAACTTTTCAAGGGCCTACGAAAGTCAGAAAATAAAGTTTACTTTATTTTAAAATCTTTTAAGAAAATTTAAGTAGACGATTAACGAATACGTCTGACGTAACACCGGAAATACTGCATCAATGTATTGACCAATTAACATTGCGAAAAGTTAATTGAGATTTGAAATCGAAAACGGGTGCATCATCATTATTAAACACAAAGTCGGGAAATAATGTGAAAGTGTTTAGCTTTAGTGCATAGTTGGTTACTTAGTTGGCAGTTTAAGTTGAGGAGGGCCTACGAATATAAGAGTGCCTAGGGCCTACGAAGACCTTAAAACGTCCCTGTTCTTGACTATGCATACATTCTTGACCATACTTACATTGTTGATTATACTTACATCTTTGACTATACTTACATTTTTTACTATACTTACATTATTGACTATACTTACATTCTTGATTATACTTACATTCTTGACTATCCACATGTTCTATACTATACTTAACTGCTTGAATATACATACGTTCTTTTACTATACATAAGTGCTTGAATATACATACTTTCTTGTTCTAAACATACATTCTTTACTATACATACGTTTTTTGTTAACTGTGCATACTTTATTTACTATACTTACGTCCTTAATATACATACGTTCTTTAATTGTACCTACGTTTTATACATACATTCTTAATTTATACATACGTTATTGACTATACATACATTCTTTACTATACATATGTTCTTTAATATACATACTTTCTTAAATGTATATACTTTAGACTAATAAAATATGACATGTATATTGAAAGCGTCCACAGTACCTATATATCATAATCAAAATATAATTTAATAAATTCAAAATGTTATGTACTTTAAAACTTTATTTTGCAAGCCTGAGATGGGCTTAGTTAAAATGGAGAAAAGTCGAAATATGATATGAATGTTCTTGTTAGAAATCAAAATTGTATTAAGAGGTATATGTACGTAAAATAATATATAGATGGCCAGTTTATAATAGCTCTCTCTCTCTCTCTCTCTCTCTCTCTCTCTCTCTCTCTCTCTAACAAACAAATAAACAAACAAACAAAGTAATCAAGGAAAAACATGTTAATGAAGTTACTCAATTTTGTAATCTCGAATTGTGTGTTTACAACAGTAATGTATGAGGAAGTAAAGACATTTTTCAGAAAATATTTGACAAGTGCTAACGAAATATGGATATACAAATTTTTTTTTTAACAAAATGGATTCAAATTCAAATTAAGATTTATTATTATTATTATTAGTAGTAGTAGTAGTAGTAGTAGTAGGAGCATTACTATTATCATTACTATTATTACTATTAATATTATTAGTATTAGTACTATTATTAGATGTAGTAGTAGTATTAGTAGTAGTAGTTTGTAGTAGTAGTAGTAGTATTAGTGGTACGAGTAGTAGTAGTACCAGTATTAGTAGCCTAAGTAGTACTGGTTTTGGTAGCGATAATCAAGTGCCTAATTTTTTTTGAGAAAATCTAGATACATTTGGTATGATTTTTCCGGTCTATGACGTTGAATATTCTCTCTTGCAATTGACACAGCACTGTAGCTAGCGCTTGCTTATACAAGATAGTGAAATTAAGCGATCGATATTTAACTTTAAGAATGAATCTCGTTAATGAACAGCCAAGTTACTACATGGTTTCAGATTAAACCTTATATCTATGCACATATACATATACTATAAAATTCTTTCTTTCTGTTTTATTTTTTTATAAATATTGTTTTTTGGCGCCTTAAACTTCAGTGGTTGCAAGAAAGTCGTGTTTAATATGAATAATCAAAAGACAAGATAACAAGGCATCAAAGGGGACAAACTTTATTGATAGGACTCAAAATATACCGCTGTATGTAGCCCTGCAATGTTTATTAATAGCAAACACATAACTGATGAATGATGATAAAACTGAGGGCATTCTGATCACAACACAAATACGTTCTCATTCACATCCTTTACCACAAACAATAAATATCAGTGACACCAACATTACATTCAGCAGTCAGTACGAAACCTAGGTGTTACACTAGACAGTACTCTCACATTGCACCAACATGTCATGAACATACGCAAGGCTGCATATTTTAAGTTGCGACGCATTAGCTCCATTCGCAAATATCTTCCAGTTGATGACACCAAAACATTTGTGTGTTCATTAGCACTTTCAAGACTGGACTATTGTAACTCAACTCTGTCTGGTTCATCTCAATATCTACTCCAAAAACATCAAACATTTCAAAACACAGCTGCTCGGATCATCTTTAGAGTACCACGATCAGAGCACACCTCCCCGTTGCTATCTAACCTCAAGTGGCTATCCATTTGATCCAGAATCAAACACAAAATCTGTTCTCTGTGCTACGTTTCACTGACGGACTCCAGTCCAGCATACCCATCCGGCCTCACCCATGTGTACACACCAGCAATATACTTACACTCCTCTTCTGACAATCGTATAATCATTATTCCAAATATGAAACAAAGTCATATGGACAACGTTCTTTTGCATAGCAGGGCCCAGCAACGTGCAACGAATTGCCCATTGAAATTAGACACAAAGACACAGTGATCCCTTTCAAGATTGCTCTTAAAACTCACCTTTTTTTACTGCAAGAACAAACTTAAAGACCTAAAAATGTTTCCTACTTTAAATATTTTCAGCATTTTTTGTTTTCCAATTTAATTGTGGTTTTTGTGTGTTTTTTTTTTTTTGTTGTATTTATATAATTATAGATGTTGTAAAGCGCATAGAGCTTCTAAAGATTAGACGCTATACAAAGTCCTCATTATTATTAGTATTATTATTGAGACATAGAATAGTCACGTGTTGCCATGTGACGTATATTAGTAACATATGTAGAGACCTGGACATGTTGTCGTATTTAGTTTGATATTTAGCGTGCTGAAATTTTGTACAAAAGCTGAAATTGTTCCATATTGCTTGACTGATATCGATTAACGCAATAGGCGGTGACTCATACCCATTTATTAAATAATGTGCTCCCAAAAGAGTAATCTGGTGAAAGCATGTTCAATCAAATGAAACAAATGCTGTTTTAAAAAGATGTTATCGCTTAATATTCGTATTGTACAGCATGGTTGTATTTACGTTCCCTAAGAGATAACGGGTTACGATAAGCAGTGTAGCTAAACGAATGAACATTCGCTAACTATTAGGACACAGACAACGCAGAAATTATTCAGGTTTTGGACTGCAAAGACTTTTCGAAGTGATCATTCCTTCACCCACCCGAGATATAAATGTATCGCATATGTATCCAAAACTAAAACATGTGCTGAGCTATGCGACAATTTTTGCTGCAGGTTTATTCTTGAAGGTAATTATACAAATTAAATGCAGGTAGGGGAAAATGATAGTAAGTAAATACATATATAGATGCATCATTGTAACGGCACATCAATGCAGTCCTGGGTATAATGTAAATCAGATTCTGTAAAATAATGCAAATCTTTAAGAAAATTGCTAAAATTATACAAAGATCAAACCTTGTGAATAAAAGCAAGTATACACTTCCCAAGATAAACAATTAGAGGTTAAAATAATCAAGGAAATAAATAAAACCTATTTTCAATTGACATGTCTGTGTTAAGGCAGAAAGAATACATAAGTGTGAGTATAACTTGCACACAATTTATGAATTCATAAAACCTTTTTGTACCGAGTATAATCTATTATGTTTTATATGCATGAATGCCTTCTAGATATATATGTGAGTTAGGAGAAGACGTTTCTTGCTAAACACGCGATGAGACCTGGAGGAAAATTCTTGGGAAAGCGCCGATCGATAGATGCTCCCCCCTTAACTCCGCGTTGTACAGCAAACTCGGATCGATGAAACTGACACAATCCTGAAACTCCGTCTCCTCAAAAGGAAATATCGTAAAATGAATGGCGCTCTCTTGATATGTTGCTGCAGTGATATGACAGTAAATCCCGTTTATTCGTTCTTCCTGAGAACTTGTGATAGTAACTATAATCATTATATATCCGTGACCCTTATGCTCATTGCCAAAGACTATTGATGGTCTGCAGGCCCTGCCCTATGATGTGCAGGGCCCACGGCAGCATGCGGGGCCCAAAGGAAGCAAGCGATGATCGGGGCCCCAAGCAAAACCATTGCATTGCCGAGTTGCTTTCCTGAAAGCGTGGGACCCTATGCGGTTGTCTTGTTCGCCTTGCCCTAGGGCCTGGCCTGCTGTCTGTTATGAAAGAAGGACTTTTATCACATCACTGTTGTAATAGGGATTTTCGAAAAGGTTTGATCTTGATAATTTGTATCAGATGTACCATCCGTTGCTGAATATCTTTGAGCATAATTATTAATGATATTTACATACTAAGCTTTCTCTTGTACACCATCTAGGAAGAAAGGCAGCCTAGTGACGCGCCGGGTCTATTTCAACATATTCCTTTCCATCTCTAAGCAAACCGGTTTTACCCTAGGGAAGAATTCTGCATTTAACCAGACATTCGTAGGTCAGGCTGAAAATGTAATATTACATTCTGTAAGAGGACCGGCAGTGATTGAATTCCTAAGATTTTTGAGCAGCCAAGTCAGTTATATATATATATATATATATATATATATATATATATATATATATATATATATATATATATATATATATATATATATATATATATATATAAAATCTACTGATACTAATGTAATTTCCACACAACACCTAGAGTCTGCAAACCTTTTCCATGAAGAAGTAAGTTCTTACCTAGAAATTTCCTTGAATAAGCTTTATTTACAGTTAGATAGTTCCTGGAAACGCTTAATATGGAGGGGCTTTAAGAGCTCTTTATCTATGCACCAAAAAAGAAGATTTAATTTTGTATAGCCTTTCCTTACGTTATATTATATGCTCATTGTCTTCTCCGTTAACTTTGTATTGTCAGATTCTTACAATATTTTACGATATTGAACTCGTGTTCAACTTCATATTACATTAGGAACTACTTTGTAAACCAATCAAGTACACTCTCGTAGTAGACACTTAACGTTTTGGTGGATTAAATTTGTTTTTGAATGAACTAAAGCAGATGTTTCGTGGACTGTCTCATACAAGCTGTTTTGCTCCAATGCGCATTAATTTTTTAATACAATGTTTCGGATTTAGGCTAGCAAGAGACGCCAGACAGGGTTCTTGCAAATAATAAGCAAGTGAGAAGTGAGAAACTGTCTTCTTTAGCTGTAATAAGAATAGTAAAAACATACAGTATTATATACTAAATTTCCTCAGAATGTACTTTCTTAGTTCTGCAAATCCGAATTACATGAGCCATGTCATGGTTTCTCAAGCTTGATTACACATTTCGAAATTGTACTGTAATTTCGATTATATTCCAAGTGCAAGTGGCGTGGGTAAGTGAAATATTCCGTCACTGTTGTGTTTGCCAGTTTGATCTGTGTAGATTTATTTTAATATTTAATTTCTTTTTTGTTTGCAAAATAATGGTTTCGTTTTGTCAGAAGGATATACTGCACGCTCAAGTCGTGCAGTATTTCCGTCCGAAAAACTCGGTCATATTTACCATACAAATGCAATAACCTATAAATACAACGTGAGAGGGAAGAGAGCGTAACTAAGTGGGTAAGGGGTTCTGTGGAATGAAAAGCTCCTTCATTGTATGCATTTTCAGGGCATATTTGAAATCTCTAACTGAAGTAAACGTACCATGGATGTGAAAGAAAAACCGAGAATTAAACATTGCAAAAATGGTCTGAACCTAATTTAAACGCTTTCGAAATCTAACGATTCTTTTTTTCAATGGCACGCAGCTTCAAAGTACGATTATGCAGTTGCGATAAGGAAACACACACACACACACACACACACACACACACACACACACACCGCAGCTACTTTACATAATATACAAGTTTGGTTGTATATTTTTACAGAAGCTATACAATCTGAACAAAAGAATCCTGCAAATGACTTTAAAATGGTTGAGTGTTCACAGCTGTCGAAATGAATAGGTTTCTTTGGATTTCCTATTTTCTGTGCTCCAATTTGAGTTATGGGCTATTCCAGTCAGAATTACATCAATGGAATTGTGGCATGGGAAGTGAAATATTCCGTCAATGTTGTGTTTGTCAGTTTGATCTGTGCATTTTTATTTTAATATTGTTTTTTCATCCAAAATAATGGATTAAGTATACCTTGCATAGAATGATCAAATTCTCTGTATTGCATTTTATAGTCTTGCTCTGAATATTGAATTGGTCACGTGTGCTTGAAAATGTGCGTGTTTTTGTTTCACAGGGTTCTTTGCATAGGGGATTCCTTCATCGTATGAAATATTGGCATGGGGTATTAAGTCTAGTGAAACAAGCATTGTGTTGGATGGTTACGTTTCACTGGCTTTACTTTTCATGAAGTCGTTATTTGTGTCCTGAATGTAAGAAGTCAGTGCAATTTAGGTAGGAGACAGTCTTCCTGCATTCGGATTTTCTGAGAGTACGACATTCATTCCAAAAATAAATTAAAAATTACACATAAACGTCTGTCCACATTGTGGCGGCCTATAAAGATAATTCTGATGAGAAGAACTCGTTTATATAAAGGAAACAAATGACGATCAACTGTGCAAAACTGACGTGAAAAAAGTCTAAGCGCTTTCGGATACTACTTTTTCTTTCTCATGGGGGCGAAGCTACATCGAACGATGGAGCAAACGAGACATGAACAAAACGCACACCACGTGATTACTTTATAGACTCTACAAGACGTTTGGCTGTAGATATTGGAACAGTAGTTAGAACAGCTTAATCTAAATGAAGAAGTAAACAAGGTTAACACAAATGAAACCTTACGAATGAGCAAAAGGAAGCCTTATGGTAACTACAACCAGAACTGACACCATACTCAAGCCCGTTTATTGTCCAAGAAGACATTACCATCGAAGCAAACATCGGAATGATGTAAGATCTACCAGGAAACTAGACTGACCCAGCACTAGAACATGCTAAGAATACTGAGCATTTTGTGAAAACAAAAGATGCAAAACGTGCCAAAACAAGAAAGAAATACAAAAATATTCTAGCACTGTCACAGGTGAAAAGTTAAACTTTCAGAGCTGGGCTTTAACAAACAATACAGAAAATGTTTGATTCCTCCCCCACCCTCTAACATGCAATGTATGCTATTTATTATATTGGAAAAAAATTAATAAAATATTAGAATGAATTGTACAGTTCAGATTTGAAAAGAGTTGAAAGACGCTTAGTGGCGGAACATTTCGTATCCTCGAGACACATTTTCAGTGACTTAAGCCTGACTGGAATCGCACATAAATCATACTGGAGCATAAAAAATAGAAATCCAAAATATATTCGATTCTCTGGCTATGAGTACTCAAACCAACACATTAAATCAAGTAAAATCTGTACGGGTAATTCTCCAGTAATAGATAACAAGTAATATCCAAATGACAACATATTATATTCCTCTTTCTCAAACTAATGAACTTTGAAAACAAATGTTAAAATGCATAAAATAAATATAATTTGTTTAATGTATATTTTTTCTTAGGCACAACATAACTTTGTAATGTAGCTCTAGAACAAAACTAATATTATGTTTTTTAAAAATCGTGTTCAATCATATGATTGATCAGGAATAAAACCTTTCATTCAACGACTGTAAAGAACCGATACGCATTTTTATTTGAAGTATGACCCACTTTTTAATCATTTTGATTTCTTTGGTTTGTAAATATATAACACCTCGTAGATACTGTAAAGGAAATAAAATTTATGTGTTTTGTGTTTTGGTATCGTCTCGTTAGTGTAATTGCAAATTGTAGCTTTGTGAACTTGAAAAAGGAATCGGTCGATATCGATATCGATAGAGCAGAATTTGCACTATTATTGTCAGTTTTTCGTTTATATATGCGCTATTGTTTAACGAGCAATACAATAGTTATGATCTAGTGCTGATTGAAAAGACATGCTATCTGTTGTTTCTATATGTTTAGATCTTCCTTTTGACATTATCAATGATTTCCTCTCCGACATTGATTTTACATAAGGCGCCATTGTCAGTGATACAGTGCCAGTAATTCTAAAAATATCAGTAGATGCTGCATCAAAATTACTTTGGTTCTTGACTTGCAAACCAAACTATTTTTCCATTTGTGTAGGCCCTCTCTCTGATACACAATATTCACTGTTGAACTTAAAAGAAGAAATGTCGAAAAACGTTTCGATTTATGTCCGTTAATCTCCTCTACAGGATTCATAAGAAAGAAGCTACCGTACTATTATTACATGTGGTGGGCTTGTAATGGGATATATACGGGATTCCATTCTCTCAATGGTTTACTGTGTCATGACAAAATTAAGTAAAAATGAATTCTTACCAGACGGACAAAAAGCAAAGATACATGACTTATTGAATCAGTTGTTCTTGTGCGAACTTGTTTTTATTTGTTCTCTATCCATAGAACAAATTGGAACACTCTTCGTTTACATCTATACAGAGACCAATACGATCACCTCATAATCCATCAAAGTCTTGTGGAACTGTTTACAGAAGACTGAGCACCATTTCTTCTCTTAATGGACTGGACCACGAATGAAAATAGATATTCAAATCCAGATTGTACCGTCTTGTGTTTGCCAATCACTGCCCGTACTCAGATAGATTTTTTGTTGTAGTAGAGTTAATGAAGGGAATATGGATGCTTAGTTATCATGCTTGGACATTTTAACGAGACATACAAATCTCGATGTTTTAGTGATAGTGAAAGAGATTGTTAGAAAATCAATTATCTTTTAAAATATTGGTCTGGCTTTATTAATTTATAACTTAAGCTAGAAGCAAGGAAATGTCTATACCCCCACATACAATATGGATTTGTTTCTGCTGGCTAACTTCATTAAAGTCTAGCAGAAGATTCCTTTCAGTGCGTTTACACTTATCTGTTAAATCAGCTTATTATAAATAAGACATACCATACATTTGCTTTCACTCATAGCATGTAGCCTCTGTTAGCATGTTCAGTTATTCCTTCATTATGTGTGAACCCATGTTTATTTCTGATAGCGGAGCATAAAGGACAGTTATTGAATTGAGTTTATGCCTAACTGAAAGTTCAATGGCTGCCATCATATCATAGCATATCGTCCATTTCTGTCTCGTCTCGTTTTCATTTGATGATTTCTTTGGAGTTATCGCCTGTCAGATCAAACAAGGTTTTGGTACGTACAATTCTTTTCTGGATCACTTGGGAAGTGTTTTAGCACGACGATTCAGTGCTAAAGTTATACACACATAAACCGTATAAGTTTGATTTTCACAAACGACCAGTCAATATATTCATAAACTATATACTAAAATATATACAGTATATATTATAGACGATCTTACTCGAATATTTATTAGGCATGAAAGTTATGCAAAGAGATGAATAATATACAATTAGACTTGATAAAAAGATATTTAAAAAATGCTGGATTGGTCCACACTACGTCATATATCAGGGTATAAAACAGGGAGTCTCTCTCTTGATTCCATGTATAGGACAGGTTATAAATTAGGCGGATGTGACGAAACGCATTATGACCTGATTTTGAAATAATGCCCACATGGGCAGTATCTTATACCCAACAAACGTTGTAAACTGGTTGCTAAGTTTCAATAGTTACAGGTAACTGAAGACGATGTTCTTGGGGTAAATATGGGCGCCTGCACATAGGGGTAAAGGTTGTGGGCGAGCGCCTGCATCCGTAAAATGTAATAGCTGACCACCTTATGTTTGTTCCCACCTCACACACCCCACTCTACCCCCTTCCTCCCCAAATAATTACGCTGGCCCTCCTGAGGCGAGATTACTTTACGTTTTGTATGGTACACATTGCTATGAACAAAACAGTATAGTTCACATGGGGTAAGGTGTAGTTCAGCGTGATTACCAAAATGTGTGCACTCCAGCTTTGTTGTGTTTGTTCGTAAGGTTAGGTTAGGTTAGGTTAGGTTAGATATGAATATTTATAAACCTGCGACAAGTTATATTCTATGAACGCTTCGTTGAACATGGCTTGATGCTGGCATATAAATCTTTTTGTCACTTTCTAACAAGGCCAACAAATTTGTTATATAAGAAATAAATATTATAATATTTAAAATTAATATTAAATGATATGATATGAAGTAACTATACCAACTAATTATATATAAATTTCATGCAAAAATGTACAAAGAGTTTGCAATCTGTTTTGTCAAAGAAAGTCAAGAACTGGATATAATTCCATTACATTGCAACTCGACATTATTGAATGTTTTGAAGGATTGTTGAACAACTTCATAACAATAATACGGGTGATCGTAATTTGAAAAAAAATGAAATGTTTGCACTCATTAAAAAGTGTACACAAGTAGCACGTGCAGGACCGATGTTTGAGCTCAACTGACATAAACACGTCTCACATGTCAAAAAAGCCGGAACTGGAAATAGGAATACTGGATTAACGTTTCTTTTAGAACTTCAACACCGGGCTGTTAAACGTCCAGGTTGATTTTAAAAGACATCAAAATCGCTATTAATTAATGTAACATTAAGTGACATTAAAGCACCTGCAGAATATTTGGACGACAAAAATACAATAAATTATTCTGAAACTTCAACTGAGTTTTGTAAAGTAAGAAAACTTTTTTTTCCATCGTCCGTAATTTAAAACATCATCGGTGTTGAAGTGAATGAATGGTAAACAAATGCTTTTACTAAAAGGACAATAGAAGTTTGTTTAAAATCATGCACGAAAATATCATGGCTCTTTGACTGCAAAATATGATACACAATTATTTTTCGATTGGCAGATAGAAGTGACTCGTGGAATCCGATACTGATAAAAAAAAAACAACATGCCACATTAAAGAACGGAAATAGTATTGATAACTTTAAACAGCGGAAATATTTATTGATTTCATTAAACATGAAATGGTTATTAGCGTATTAAGCAGCAGAAATGATTACTGATGCCATTAAATAGCGGAAATTGTTATTGACACCATTAAACAGCGGAAATTATTATTAATACCATTAAACAAGAAATGGATACTGACAGCATACAATAACAGAAATCGTTACTGATATCAATAAATAGCAGAAATGAATATTGATGTCATTAAACAGGATATGTTTATTGACACCATTGCACAATGGATATTGTTATTGGTAACATGGGACGGCGGAAATGGTTATTGATACAATAACACATGGGAAATGTATGTCGATACCATCACCCAGCGGAATTGGAACACCGTTACTAAGCGGAAATGTTTGTTGATACCATTGCACAGCTGACATGTTAACTTGAAACATTACACAGTGGAAATGGTTATTAAAAATATAATTTATCGTGATCTGCGAAAAGTAGCATCAAATTGATCATTTTTCTAAGAAACCTTGTTGATCTAAAGAAAAAAATAAAAATGGAGTTTTTTTTCTCAAAGTGACCTATTAAACGTTTTGACAGCAGTTTAGAGAGTTTATTTTTCAGCGATCTCACATGCTGAATTTAAAAGAAACGAGAATACAATCTAATAATTTTGTAACGATCATTATTAAACATGTAATGGAGGAAAATCTTTGAAAACTCACAAATGAAAGCTAGAATTCGATATGGATGTTTGAATCAGTATTTTCTTATCGTACATCAGTGCTATACCTTTAACTATTTGGGGGTTTTATTAACGTCCACGCTTTAGTATTGCTCAATACTGCAAATCAATTTTGATTAATCTTAAATCTCAGTTTGTTTAAAATTCCACTCACATTGTGTACCGGAATATATTTTGAAAACGTAATTGGTGGTTACGTAATAAATGCAAAACCATATCAGTGTTTGTGTGTACCCGGTCGGAACAAAATCGTTTAAAATGGCGCACGAACGCATCTCAGCCAGACAGTTCGATGTATCCCTCTACCATATCATTTCCGTTCTCTTCGCCATTCTCGAAACAATCCACGGATGTAATTTTGCGTAAAACTCAAAACAACAAATAAAATCAATGTTTTTGAGGATGTTAACGCACAATATTTTAATGTCACACATACATTTCAAGCGCTTAGAACTTCGAAAGATTAGGCGCTATACAAAGTCCTCATTATTATTATTATTATTATTATTATTATTATTATTATTATTATTATTATTATTATTATTCGCATGAATTGGAAAGTTAAGCTATGTGTTCGCATGTCTTTGTCTAAAATGTTATGACTCGTGCAATATATGGATATGTTCGGATTTGGGTGTTTGCATGTAGAAGAAATCATATATTAAAATAATTTCATACATTTCCCTGATAATTAATCATCTTTCTTAAATTATTTGTATTTTGTACGCTGATAATGGATTATTTTTCTCTGCCTGTAAATGTATGTCAATGAATCGGTAATTAGCAAGGAACGTAGTTATTACTTATACTGATGTAGTAGACTAAACGCTCACATGACCAGTATGGTTTGTTGAATTTTAATTTTTTTCTAGATAATCCGGTGCCATTAAACTGTTTCAGATTATTAGACATAGTGTAAACGTTTTGTTGAAGGAATATTCGTAATTTGTTTCCTGGTTTCTTCCCCGTTAAGTGCAGTAGTATCAAGAACGAATTATTTCATGTTGAATGCACGAGGGAACAAGTCACGTGCAGAAACAAATGTATGCTCGTCTGGTTAGATATTACTTTTTTGGCCTACAATGTGCTGTCCACCAAATAATCCCCTCCCTAGAAAATGTACCACAACCCATGAGATCTGAATCACCTCCTTCCCTGAAAATGTATGACGCGACCAGTGATATTTATATCATTTGGTTCCTAACAAATATAGATCTTTAACAATTATTTTACACTTACGTGGTACTGAGCGCTAACCGGTATTGTTATTAGAAGTTACATCGTAGATACAAGTGGTGTGGGGGTATGTTTTAGAAATACTGTGCTTTGTAATGTTAATGGCAGGTACCACTGAAAGTCACGGTGGAAATATGTTTCTCCATTGTATGCCTACAAAACAAATTAAAAAGTTGTTTCGGTCTTTGTAATGCTATTTGTCACTGAAGAATAACTACGGAAAGCGTTCTATACTATTAATTGAATACAAGACATCAGTATAGCTAGGAAGGGGAGTAAAGATTGCCCTGAAAGTATTTTCTCAATGGAACATAAACCCTATTGAATGTATAACATAACTCAGCTGTTGGTCAGTATCAGTTCTAATCCAGTGTGGAATATCTGATTACTTTTACTGTCAAATGATATTTCAAAGCTACTTAGATTCAGGCGTACACTACATATCTCCTGAGAAAGTTAACATTAAAAGGAAACGTGATCTGATGACCGCATTTCTAAACAAGAGACATCAGCTTCATTTTTACAAGTTCAGTCTTTCAGGTGGTTTTGACAACCTTTCCGAATGTGTGAAATATCCGTTTTGACTGGTTGGCATCGCTTTCGATTCATCTGAGTAAGTCAAGAGTGTCATGATTTGAAACTGTCACTCTGAGCGGCTTTGATAACGTAGTAGTAATGAGAATAAATTTTCTCCTATAACGCCGTATCTCTCCCTCGTCAGTTACTACCATGTATGAACGAGGTGTAGATGCGTCAGATTTAACAATACTTGAAGAAAAATGATCTTTAATCCATACTTTATTCCCACCTGAAGTTTTTAATATATCGAGCGCCATTTCGACGATCATAATTTCTCTTTTGAGTTTGCTTTTGACAGTTTTCTAATTTCTTCAGTATCATTAAATCTGGCCATTTCGGCTCTAAATTGTTTAGTGCCATTGGCAAAGTAGTTTCTCATTTTTCTTCCTCAATAATTCGGCAGGCTGTATCCATTTGGTAACGGTGTTGCGCGATGTCAGTTAAGCTTTGTAAGGGTCGTTTGCTTTTTTAAGCATTCTTTTACTTGTTTGAACAGCTCTTATGGCGAGACCATAACCTTGTGGATATTTTAGACTACTTGTAATATGCCTCAATCCATAATGTGTTGCAAATTCTTTATTGCAGATTTGTAGTGCGGACCATTATCTAATATTAATACTTCTGGAATACCATGTCGCGCAAAGATTGATATGAAATGATTGGCACTTGCTTTTGAACCTGTGCCTTGCAGTGTTGCTATTTCGATGTTTCGTGAGAAAACATCAGTCATCACGAGATTTGTGTTTGACCATTCACTTCAAACAAGTGCTAAGCGACTCTTTGCCAAGGTCTCTTTGCAAGTTCATTTGATATCATTGGGTCAGATTGATCTCTTGTATTTTAGATGCACGTTTGGCAAGACTTCACCAAGTGTTCAAACCGAGTATCTTTACACCAAATTGACGTTTTGTCGCGTTCTCGCCATTTAACTCTACCTTGGTGACCATCGTGACTTCTCTTTAAGATATTTTTGAATTGAGTCTGATACGACCTGGCGTGTAACATTTATTAAAAGACCGTTTTGAATTGTAAATTCACCTCTATATGCACATTACAATTGAAGTTTTCAATCAATAGCGTATTTCTCGAGCCACTCCTCTTCACGGCATTGTACAAGTTGTTTGCAAATCGAATCATTTCGATATTCAAACTTTATTTGTTGAAGTCGAGTATTTGATGCAGGCAAAGTACTAAGTACGAAATCAACATAGGCTTCGTTTAGGACTGAAATTCTCTGTCACTCTCAGAGTGATAAGTTAAATGTTCTCTGGATAAAGCATCAGCAATACATAGAGTTGTGCCAGCAAGATGAACAATACAAAAGTTGAACTCATCAAACGCATTCTTAAGCGTTGAATTCTAGGGGGCAAATTTACCAAGATTGTTATGCTCATTATTGGTATGAATGGCTGAAGGTCAGTATTAGGTTTGAATTATGGCCCAATCAAATAGTTAATAAAGCGTCCGCAAGCCCAAGTAATTGCAAGGGTCTCTGTTTTTATTTGAGCATAGCTCAGTTTCTGACAAACCTCGCGATGCAAACGCCACCGATCTTAGAGTTCTACCATGCGTCTACCATAGCACATCACCTAGTCCAAATGAAGATGTATCTGCAGATACAATTATTTCTCTATTTGGGTTATAATTTGCAAACGCTGGGGAAGATATCATTTCTTGCTTGATATCTCTAAAAGCTTGTTCTTGATCTGATCCCCAAGTCCAGGAGATTTTACCTTTCAAAAGCTCACGTAATGTTTGTGATTGTTCTGTCACATTTGGACTACATTTGCCAAGCTGATTTGCCATATGTAGAAATCTTCACATATCTGTTTACGTATTTCGGTGTTTCCATTCATTTCAGTTATAGGTTTGACGGTTTTCGTATCAGGTCGGAAACCATTTTCGTCAACAACATGCCCAAGAAACCTAATGAATGATTCACCCTTTCAGCGTTCAAAGTGACACCGGCCTTTTGAATTAATTTCATGACCATTTCTAGTCTTTCTTGATGCAATTTCTGCGTTTTTCTTAAAACAAAAAACATCGTCCATGCGACAGAGTGTTCCGCCATGTTGTTCCAGAGTTTCTGACGGAGGTGACATTGCTCTCATCACAAAGAATTCCATGATAAAATGTAAGCACAACACAAACTTTAAATTCTGCCACACATCCTTTGAACTAGTGCAAACAACACTGGAATAAAGGTCAGTCCATTTTCTTTTTGCCTCTACATCCCTCCTTCTAGTAAAAAAAACAAGCTGACTGAATCTCTCTTTTTAAAGCAGTTTCCTAATCTCATGGATTATGAAAATTCGATAGGTGGCAAACTGGTTATTCTTGAAGATTTCAACTTTCACTTTGACTGTCCTGGAAACCCATACACATACAAACTCCTAGATTCCATTCATGTTTCAACCTCAAGTAGCCAGTTAACCAACCCACCCATACACATGGTCACATTTTAGACTGGTTTTGATAGACCTGATGATAATATGCGACTGTCTTGAAACTATTTTACCAAGGAACATAGACCCTAGTGAATATATAACATAACCCAGCTGTTGCTGTGTATCGGTTCTAATCCAGTGTGGAATATCTAATTATTTTTACTGGCAAACTAGTTAGATTCAGGTTCACACTACAGTCCATGTTTTAAAAACAAGGTTTTAAAATTCGTTTCTTTGGCGGTCAATTTATCGCACGTGAATTTTACAGCTGCGAGTGAACTTTTTATTCTTTCAGCCTTAAAGCATAAAAGGGATCCCGGTGGCCCATGGGGTCAAAAGAGCTCGCCTTTACCGATCACTGTTACCCTAGTTTTGTTCGCAAAAGTTTGATCCATCAGGCTTGGCCTATGGATATTGAGAAAGCTTGACAGCTTCCCTTGGGTAGGTGGATGGTCTCAGGGTTTTACTTCATTCTTGCTCCACCAGGTATACATCCTATCATGTGCCGAAAATGGCGTTAAGTCCACAACATCATCAAAACTGAGAGATCGAGAACTGAAGAAAGAGTTGCCATTATCTTATTAAATTATCTTTTAAAGAGATGGGTTTTTGTTGTATGAAAATAATTTAGCGCAATAAAGTACGAATAGAGCACTGCCTCAATGGAAGTCATTACCTTTACCTTCTTTTTTGGTACGCTATCACATAATTAATTAATTAGTGGCCTTGTTGCAGATTTCTTATATTCAACAAAAAGGTGGTGCTCTAATTCCTATATTGATTTGTATACTTCAAAAACATGGGTTCCACAGGTCCCATCAAATTATATCATGTAAAAATATCATTGTCGTACTATTCTTGTGTAATCTTAATATTTGCTAGTGCTTCCCTAATTTATAAAATCCCTTTATTTGCTAATGAACGAAAAAAACAAACCGTTTATCTTTCTTTGAAGATACATTAGTTTGCTTTAGTTTTATCGGGGGTGTTGCAAATTCTGAACATGGGATTACTTCTGACCAACAAAATATGTTTCGTTTCTTATGAAAAAAATATTGCTTCAAATTCAAATAAATTTCATATCGCAATCGGCCAGTGGCTGTTGAGAAAAGGAATCTTGCTTTGAAACAATATCATCAAACTAACTAATATAGGCAGCAATTTAATTTATTAAACTTCTTCTCTTTAGTTTTTGATTTATTTTAAGCGCTCGAGATCCTTTGTACATTCTTTTCAAGATCATGAGATGACTTTACATTCATTCCAGCTTCATAGTCATTTTTTTGATTCGCCGTCAATGTAAAATATAACTATATAAATCAGTAAACACGTTCATTTTCTTGGCCTACGAAGAATGGGTACATTAAGCTAGTTATATTCTAGCTGGGTACAGCGTTGACAAATGATCCCGCCCAGATGGTGAGAACGCGTGCTGACATGTCCATCGAAAGCGAAAGTCAATAACCTCATGCAAAACAGCTGAGTAAAACAGCACTCATAGGTCTTCGTTTGTTTCTTTTTCTTTCTTGTTTCATTGAGGAGACGTGGTCATTGACCTATTAAATCAGAACATGGTTAATTCGTACGGCAATGCGATAGGTGTGCCAGCACAGACGTAACGTAGTAAACGTCTGAAGTAAATAAACATTTAATTACAAAACAAAAATGCAGTAGAATCGATTTCATATAGTAAGAATTAGGCGTGTTATACTTGAAAAACATGTTCAAGACCTACAGTCTGCTTAAGCGTTTCAAGAAATGCTCGTTGCTGTTTGTAGGCATACATACCACATATGACATGGGGTGCTTCACCTTAATCATAAAAACAATTAGTAACAATTTGATGCAATAGGTCAAATGCCCTTGATCTATATAGAATATAACATTTATTGCTTAATCTGTTAATAATATTATCTTCTCCAAAACAGGGGTCAAAGCTGTTTTAATTGCACTCCCCCCAAAAAACGATCTAAATGGTTCGCAACATTTACTTTATTGTTTCCCAAAATATGTCATAAAAGGTACCAGTATATAAGCGTATGCCTGCCTGATTAGTGAGATGCACCGATTAATATAATCCGTCTTTTCTTTTTTAATCGTTTTCTGTGGTTGATAGTCGACGTTAAGCCAAAGAGGTTTTATGAATCATCATGACTTTTCACCTGAGGATTGTAGCATAACTCGGAAAGTGACACAGATGTTTAAAAAAAATTAAATATATTTTGAAAAAGATAATAGTTTAACATCATTATCAGTGAAATTTTAAGGACTTTTGTATATGGTTAATCTTGTAAGTGTCAAGAGAGATACCTTCTCATTAAATTGTTAAATATTCACGATGCTATTCTTGAAGCAAATATTTCACGAAAGATTTATATTAGTCTATAACAATAATTATAATGATGATTTAAAGCAATTTTAAATAAAAGCCTGTAAAATGATAAGAATATTGGCATCATTCTTTTAATAGGTGTACCAATAATTAGCTATGACTTTAAATTTTGACATTAAATCAAGCAGGTCTTTTTTCGTATACCAATTGATGCGGTTAAAGTGTTGTACTGAAACTAAATTTCTCAAAAGAGAAATTTTGAACATTTGCTATATTTTCTACGAAAATAAATATGATAACAACAATAATTACATTTTAAATTGAAATGTTTAATTAATGCTAATATGATTATGCTTTTCAAATGTCAGATTGTTTATGAAGATATCGATATTTACTTAGGAAACATGTATTAAAAATGCAACCAAAAAACTCTTTCATATTTAATTATTTAACATCTTTCAAAAAATGTCAATTTATTTTCCAGATCTGTGACGCCATAAAAATCAAGGGAAGGTAAGAAACTCACTCTGATTCATCTCCGCTAACATAACTACGTCTTGAAGCTATTTGGCATTTTTTTAAACGTAATTTTCAATGTTTTGCGCCATTTTGTTTCTTTTGTCAATATATCACACGTGTGTGAATCATTATCACGTGATGTAAGGTATTCGTTGGTATTTTATCGCTATTCATCACATGAAACTTATTTTGTGCACATGCTATTCAAATAAAGCTACTCGCTAAGAAACACGCATCTGTGTAGACTTATGGTGATCCAGTAACAAAATTCCAACCTAACCGCTTAAGGTTACAAGTCTACGCTAATTACAAAGCCACCTTGACTAATGTATAAAATAAAGTATATCATTTTTGTTTCAAATTAGATCAAATTCATGAATATTAGATCTTGTAGAATTAAATTTGTTTTATGTTTTGCGTGTGCAATATCTACTATATTCGTCAAAGGAAGTTCCAATAAATGAAAAATAAGAAACGCAGAGCACAATGGTGAAAACTTCAGCAAATGTTTCCGTATTGATTTACCAACAGCTCTTGATTAGCCATGTTAGCAAGTTTTACAATTTGAAAAACCACAATGGAGATTTCATGTTTGCTTTTCAAATATGTACAGATAACACTACAATGAACATTTTAAATTAAAAAAAAATTGGCAGACTTCCTAGATGATGAATTATGTTCCGGGAGAAAAAGGATTACTTTTTTCCCAGCTGGAAAGCGTATTCCAGCGTATCATAAGTTTTGATAACGGGCCATGTCAGCAATGCATCCCAAGGGAGATCACTGACAAAACAGCTATTACTAAGCTCCTCATTGCGAAAGTCTGTATGTCACACGGTACTAATGATATGGAAAAATGCAAACCAGCCTGGAATTGGTGAACATAAAATAGAGTATATATGGGTTTGGCTGAGCAGGACTGGTTAATATTGTAAGTTATGTTGTTTTTTTTTTGTTTTTTTTTGGGGGGGGGAAAAATCTTTTGAGAGTTTATTCTAGTTGTAAGTGAAAAAATAGAGACATTGATTTTTTGATGGAATTTGTCTTTTTTAACAGTCTTGAGTTTGGAATACTCATTACTAAAATTAGCATTTGACTATTTGGTGCGGAACTGAAAGAACATGTTTCAAATACATGCAGGTCCAGAAAATTTAGCGGCCCATACCCATTCCTTTACACAAAAGATGGCATCCAGGTTTCATCTATACTGATAAATATAGGTTTGATCATGAGCACTCAAATTTTTACAGTTATTCATTTTTTTTATATCATAGTGTTTGCATAGGCTTACTATGGAACTTAATTAGTAACGCGAGTCCTGTATAGATCGTGTCTCCAGTAAGAACTCAATTTCTTTATTGTAATTAAGTATGCGGTACAACGATTATCTTGAGTTAATCAAAGCACACACAATTATCTAACCGAAAAGTGTTGACAAATTTATCAAATATTACATTTAGAGAAGCTAGGTTTAACGTTACAGGGTTATATTAGCACATAGCGGCATTATTTCCTGATTTTATATTTTAAAAAATCCGGAAATAAGATTAAATAGAAAGGCGCTTAACGGCCTTAACCTTTGTTAAACACACTTTATGAAATGTTTCATTAAAGTCTAGACTGTCTTTTTACCTTCGATTACACCAGACACTAGTAAATATGATCTCTCTCTCTCTCTCTCTCTCTCTCTCTCTCTCTCTCTCTCTCTCTCTCTCTCGCACGAACACACACACACACGATTCTCAATGAGATGCGTATGTGTGGACGTTTATAATTAAGCGATGCAAATACACATGTTTGCTTCATTCGAGGGTCGGTGAGCTCACTGATTTTTTTCCAGTTGAAAAGAAAATTGTTCAGCAACGTTTTGTCTATTTCCTACATGTTATCACTCATGGTCGTAGAACGAGGTTTCACATATTTCAGGTAACGTGAAAGTTGAGTAGCCATAGTGAAAAAAGGAAGAAGAAAGATGAAGAAAGAACGACGCTACCTCATTATTCCGTCTGTCCAGTAAATGTTTTATTTCATAATGTTCAACACAGCAGTCCTATTCAAACGAAATCATGGATAAAGGAACAGTTTTAGCCCAAAGCTATATAAAAGTACTGCACATATATCCAGATTTTACAAAACGGCATTTGCGGAATTAAGGAATGTACAAACTGATCAATGTCTGGGTTAGAAAGGTCAGACATTGCAACAAACATGTATAACTTGGTAGAATCTCAAAACCGCCGATATATGGTTGTCTGCTTGCACAATACTTATCATACATTGCCTTTAATAATTCTTTTAAGTTTTATTATTCTGCTAGAAGAGATAAATACTTATTAAAATGCAGAGAGAGAGAGACAGAGAGTTACAGAGACAGAGAGAGAGAGAGACAGAGAGAGTATTTAGTCTTATTCTTTAACTTGGAGGTGGAACAACATCTTTTTGTTCGTCACTAGTTATCGTGCCTATTTAAAAGAAACTCATATATGTATTAGATATTGTTAACAAGATTAATTCCGTTTATTCTGATGCTTCATTTATTTTATGTAATTTTTCTTACAGAGTATACAGCATGGCCTTAACTTAAATATATAACAAAATTGCTAGCATCGCTGGTCATTTTCACCTCATGGCCTTGAAATATAAATAGGGAAAAGCCAAGCCAATAAAAGTTTTATATTTTGTTTTATAAATTTAGATATTGCACTTTCAGACGCTGGTATTGCAATCTCTGGATTTTAATCCCCCATTTTAATAACTACTCAGACTACGATCTCTCTTACTCGCCCTTTCCAATTTGCCTAATGATCTGTCCAACTAGCCCCATCTTTGCAGGTCACCATATAATCTATTCATCTCGCCTAATGATCTCACCAGTTCTCCTTGAGATTTCTCTAGCTCGATATATCTTTTTCATCATAGCTCTCGATTTCTGGCACGCGATCCCAATTACTGGTTCTCATCTGTTTTAAACTATTTCGCGTTCCGTATGCAACCATGACTTTTCTTATCCCGGGTTAAGTATCTCGGGTCAGTTATCTCGAAATCGCTTTTCTCAGTATACTGGTGAGAAGCGCGTGCTAACAAGTTTTAGTAATAGGATGTAAATATAATTGATAAAGTCTCCGCATGAGACCTTGATCACGTTGCCTGTGAACAGTTAAGAGCAATAAAGAAGGAAATAAAAAAATAATTTTTATAGCTATTTCATTATATAAAATGATAGGCAAATAGGTGCGTGAAAAATAAAATTGATGTTTATGTAAGAGTGTGTGTTTAACGTAGCTTTCACAATTTCAATTACATTTCTACGATGTCTGCAGTGTCTCAGTTTATAGTCGTAGCGATGGGGCATCATTCCGTAGCATCATGACCTATCCAGTCACATTGCGTGAAACGATCAAATTAAATCTACAGAAGTTAAGGTCAAAGATCCCTTTGAATTATATATACCTGTTAATAAAACTCAACTGATGCGAATGTTGTGTTTAGCTGGATATTATCTGAAACGTTGATCAGATATTTCCAAAATTGCTGAAGCACTGACCAATTTGTTTTTCAAGCAAGAAATACAAGTCTCCTTGCTTTGACAAATGTCAGGAAGCGTTTAATGCATTAAAGACCATTTTAAAGAGTGCACCAGTTCCACCAACTCTAAATATTAGTCAAATATTTACAATGTCTCTTGATGCAATTGATGTAGGGGTTAGTGGATCACTAATTCAGGAAGGCAAAAATGGCGTGGATCATCCAGTGTGTCATTCGTCTAAAATAAAAATAAACAAGCACAAAATATAGTATTCCACAATCGAGAAGTGAAAATGAGATCTGATATTGGCTTTCCAAAATTTTTAAGTGTATATTATTTCAGCTACTTCTCTTATAACATCCTCTTTTTTCATTTCAAACATTGAGATTGTTAAGATCTAGTTTAATGTTGCAGAAATACAAACTTGACTTTACGCACATCAAGGGAAAATAAAATCTGATTGCAAATGTACTTTCCCATATGTAGAAGTACTATACATATATTGCTTTTTGTATATTGTAAAATTCATGATACATCTTTCTGTGTAATTGCTTTCTGTATATTGTATCATTTATGATAATTTTTCTATGTATTTTATATCAGAATAGTGTCATCTGTATATTTTAATGACACGTACAAGAGAGATCTATCCTATGAATCGTTTCGTTGTTACGAGGGGAGGTGTTATGTATGTTTAATTTGTATTGTGAGTGTTAACTTTGTCCGCGATTGAGGTTAGAGTTCTGACCTACCGGACCGTTGTCTTTTCTTTTATGTCATTTACTTCCACTCGAGTTCAGAACCTAATCTTATTTAAGAACCTAGAATGTTCTAAAATCGAATTTGTTTACCAAAGATGGAGTCTTTTCTATTTAAAACTCCTGAAATCTTGGGCATGTTATTGTGTCTTAGGGCAGGTAATAATAGTAAACATAGGATGAAGTAAAGAATTATTCATTATTGTTTCAAGTTCAGTCCTTGGAATTGTTTGCTGTTGTGTTCATATATGTTAGGAATCAATCATATAACTTATTCCTAGGATTTATAGAATGCTTATTGACATTTTGGACTTAATTGCGTCTGCGACATTCGCTGAATCTTTACACGTTATCGGTATCTGCTAACAACTTCTACAATGGATAACAAGTATTTATTTATTCATAGTCTTACACATGCCATCGATGCCATAGAAGAGACTTTTCACCTACGCCATGCAACTACGCCGAATCAGACGCAAACGTGTAAAAGATATCTTACAGTGCAACGTTCAAACCAAAAACGGAGATTATGCCCAAGACCATGGAAACCATAGAAAAAGTCTAGAAAAGTCACGGAAACTACCATAGCAATAATCGGAACTGCAAAACAACCAAGTCTGCCCTATCGTGTCCCAGATAATTAGAGCAAAATTAAACAAAGGTTAAAGGATATATAGAGGCTGCTTGAGAGGCACTTGCAGATTTTCCATAAAACAACCACAATATCATTGATCAAAGTTGGAAACACCAATTTAAAGTTTTACAGAACTGGTCTGAGCACGGCCACATTCTATCAAACAGGACTGTGATGGATTTATATTTCGCAAGTCAAGTGGATTTAAAAGTGTTTACGGTACTGATTCTATATGGGTCAACTTTCATAAGACTGTTGAAAGGTTCAGGTATAAAACAGAATCTGAAAAGAAATCTATGAAGATGCGAGGGAACGTTTTAAAGAAGATTTGCCTCTGGCGGAAGAAGAACATAAACGTCAGATAACTGAAGGTTGCATGACGACCATAGGTTACATGGTCGGCCGTGAACTAGCAACAGGCAAATGAACTTGTGCAACGATTTGCATCACTTGCGGAATCAGTTCTCGGGGCAACAACGCACCAGAAGTTATCAGTGAGAATGCACAGATTTGTCAGAGGCTTCTCACCAACAATGTCATTGACCTGAGGTCATTGCGCTCGTTACTACACGAAATGGCTGAAGACATCTATGATTTATATTACAAATTTGCGTAAAAAAACCTAATATTTAGATCTGATGCATTTTCCATTGCAACACTTCTTGTTTGCAAAGCAATGCTGTCGTGGCTAATACAATCCGGAGCGTACCTTCGCTGATTACAATATCATCAATGAAACCCAAATTTGATATAATTTTTTTTTAAAAATATGAGCAGAGCATGCCCGAAAACTCGAGATCACAGAAGCATCATGGCGCGTTTATTGCAGTTTGCCTAATATTCGATTGAAGCGGTTTGGGGGACTCTGGGTAAATAGTTCGAGTGTGTTTTGTGTGATGGTGGTGTCAGCTGGAATGCATCTGAACTTCACAAAACGCGACAATATTAAATGAATGACGATATTCAGCGGAGGATTTCACTAGTGTCCAAGCGTGATTCTAAAGGTTACATAAGTGAGTCGACATTCATTTCTGCCATCTCAAACGAATCTCCACAATACGCGGTTGATATTATTGCACAGTCATTTTTAAGTACGGTTCTCTGTCGGTCTGATGATACCAATGCAATTAAAGCAGAGAAAAGAACTATGAGTGCATAACTCGACAGTACTTGTAACAAAATCGTGTAACATATTGCCAGGATTACCTCGACAATTCGGGTGAATTTAACATGTGACGCTGTTATCAGCAACTACAAAAGCGGAACTTACGCAAGATTAGCCTGCTCCAAATGTGGACTAGGTGATTTAATGTCAACTACTCCCTCATCAGCTGTGTCTTTTCCATGCCTCAATCCTTGGTTGACACAACATTGTTTTACCTTTCTGGACGCAGACAGGTTCGTGTTAGATTTTCGCGGAATGACCTTGACATTATAATTGTATATTTAAAATAAACTTAACATTTAGTAAAATGACGTGGACACTTCATATATATATATATATATATATATATATATATATATATATATATATATATATATATATATATATATATATATATATATATATATATATATATATATATATTAGGAAATTAGTTTTGTTGATAATGTGGGAAGATAGTTTATGCGCATACCAATGGTGCTAGCGTCGTCATCTTCGCGCTATGCACCAAACGCTTGACAAGTCGTTGATAGCAGCAAAACATTACAGCGGATCAGCTAATAAAGCTGTGGTTGCGAGTGGTCAAATCGATTCGGGATGGACATCATCTCATTGTTCAATGGTTCCCAACCATCGTTCCGACACAATGCAGGATTAAAAGCGTTCTAGAGGGTCGCCATTATTATTTTCTTCTGGATAGTGGTAAAACGTATCAAAATGTAAAAACGGAATAATTAGGCTCGACAAAGTATATTTTACGGTCGCCGCTAAAGGGGTTGGGAACCATTGAATTAGTTTACTCGAGCACAATCAAGGACGATTTAACTAAGCGTAGTTACGCTTCCATCAATAATAGCAATTTTTAATCTGAAAAATAAATGCATGTTTGAAGATGCTCAACAACGTTCACCTGATTCTGTGATTGAAAATGCGGCAATGATAAGCGGATTGAATCGTGGACAGGGCCTAAGCGGAAAAGACATGGCACAAGAATGTATTAGACGAAACCAAGAATGTATAAGATAAAATTAACAGCAATATTCAAAGAAGTACCAAAATTGCCTTTGACATCAATGTTTCTGTTATAAAAAAAAGTCGAAGCAAAGGGGATTATCAGTATTATTCATACCAGGCGTATGAACCTATCAAATAGGTCGAATAAAAAACAAGTGCATGATACATCGTGGTAGTTTCTCCCGCGTGATGCCTTTATAGGAACTGATGGAAAATTCATACAAGCCGACAATGCCATTTATCCCTACGGTGCCTGGATCGAAAATTTTAACAACGGTATCAGGACCTTGTTCAGTAGCGCGCATTATTGTATTGATGGAAAGGAAATAGAATCATGATTGAGCTATGCTTTCATTAATACAGTGATTATTGCACTCACCAGATACAGAGAAGATACTGGGAAATGCGATAACAAGTATATGAAATTTTACCAAGGATGGATCCGATCATGGAAATTATCTCCAGTCTCCTATTGCAAATGCCAAAAGCGCACCAGTATATGTAGAAGTGCCCACAGTAATTGGCACCAGTTACAATTGTATACTTGGATTAGTATAACGTCAAGGTCACCTTCATAGAGACACGTTGTCGTTTTCGTGTGTGATTCCTCTGAATCATAAATTTGGATTTTGCAGAGATTTTCGCAAGAATATGTTCGTAGCTAAACACACCGTCCATCATACCGAAAACGCTATGCAATTATGCGTCATGGATGTGCTGCTGACAAAACTGTATTTCTGAAATTGACATTATGATGCAAGTAATCATAGTTTCGTAGCTACAAAAACACTTTCGTTCTCACTTTTGGGTTTTGGTTACACATTGCGACTATCATTTCTCACGCTAACCACAGACTGGTTCTGCAGTTATGGTCAATAACTAATCGACAAGGTGCCTGTGTACAGTCATGTATTGTAGCGTTTCAAAATATACATATACATACATGATCGTGATAGACAGAAGGTCCATCAAATTATATTTGATAGATTAAGTTGCTTTGCGATTCAAAAATTATCGTAAACCCCCGAAAAAAATTAGTTTCTTGATTTTACAAACAAAATCACATCGTACATGCTAATTACTAGCTGTGGTCGTTCATGGGTCAACACCGAAACGTGAACACAGTTTAACGGTTTTTTCGAAAAATGCTGCCATTGTGCGTCCGATTTATTACTTTTCGTTGCAACATCTGGACCTGTGCAGATAGTGTGTAGTTGGAAAGAACGTAATTGTTGTAGCTGTTAAAATCGAACTGCACATTTTAAAATAATGCCATATCACGAAATTAAAGTTAGCCTTAAGCCAAAAAAGATTGCGAAAATAAAGTATGCATTAAGAAAAAATTGCGGGGTCACATTTAAACTTTCTCTTGTAACAGTAACTTAAATTATACCAGTGTGGTTAACCCTGATACGACTTGATCCGGTTAATGTAGCCAAACAAAAGAACTGATCGTTATCATTAAATTTGTCCAGATCAGAGGTGGCTTAAAAGCAAAATAAACGCTGAAATATGTCCATTACTAGAAGCCATTCCAGTTTTGTTTTATGACTGCGGGTTCTGCAGTTACAAAAGCGGCTACGTTTTGGCCTTTGGAAATCATTTCTGTTTGATAAAGGTGGTCGGTTGAAAACAATACGATTTTTCTCAAGACCGCCCTAGCATTTCGTAGAGGAATAAAAATAGTTAAATGTCTTCGATTGTTCAGTCGTCGGAGCCATTGGTTCCAGAACGGAAGTGGCCATCGCTTATTTCCTCACTTTGATAACTTTGAAAGAGCTACCATTATTAGTTTTGATTTGCTCACAATGACAAAGTCAGCTAAACATTTCTGATGTGTCCTTATGCAGGATAATCTTACATCGATGATTCCCTGCACGCTGCAAACTTGTATCATCAACATAGATTTAATAACAGAACATAATAACAATTGAGTTGCATACGTGGTAACAGCTCGGCATCGTTTATATGTTTACTCGTACTGGATTGTATAGCCACTTGAAGTTGTTCATTATTTAACCTGGGGCATCAGTACTTCTGGACTACCGGTGTTTTATTCAATGTTTCCAGCTTTATCTCATATGGACGGCCCAACATGTTGAAAACGTTTGTCCTTCGATACACAGCATACAATCCCAGGAAGCAAACCTTCGTCAGGCCCAACCTTGCATACGCTAATTGATTTTACAGTATCCCTTTGAAGTTACACTTAGCGGTATACGAACTACAGATTAACAGTTATGACGTGAATGCGCAGTAACCACAGTTGTTGTGGATCTAATAAGGTTTTCCGCCAAAGTTGATTTGAGCTACCGTGCAGCATTGTTACTTACGTAAATTTAGGCGATTTAGGTGATATTGTGATTGTCCAAGCTCAAACTAGAAAACTTAAAACGTCCAACGTGGAAATTCAGGATGTTGGTTTGAAACCATGAACTGTCATCGCGATAAATCTGCTCGAAATCATGAAGTACATGGTAATTAGAGATAAGGGCGTGTCAATGATCTATGTCTTAAATATATCAACGATGCTGGTGCTGAAGTGCTAGCAGACAAATAATCATGACCACGCTTAGTAGCTGCAGAGAATATTGACCAAATAATGAGGGGAAAAAATGCGATGAGTTAATCTTAGCAAATGGTTAAGTTGTTTTCTACTGTAAGGGTTTTGGTAGACCTAAACGTCACATCTGAAAGGTACGCTAGTCCGGATCAAACGTGTTTATTATAGCCAGAAGTAAAGGTTAGCGACTAAATGTCAGTGTTGATAAATGTGCATCGGCATCTTGGTTTTTTTTTCGTCACCAATATCAAATAAGAATAGAGTCGAAAATATGAATGTAAATTTTATTTACAGGGGTATTATAAATCCGATTGATAGAAGGAGATGCAATTAGATTTGCATGACTGAGTGTCTATTCGGAATGCTAATTAACCGTCTTTGGCAGTTATGTACTGACATGGTGAAAGGGGATGCCAACTTTCATTTCAATCTTGTTCCATTTGTTGATGCATATTTGCGTGAATACCGCGTTATAGCTATAACACTTAAATATAACACAAGGCCAAATAAAGATCAACCGTTGGGACCACTCTGGTATGGCTATAGCAACCCGAAGTCACCTTAGAATTATTACATTTACATGCAAGAAAAGCCAGTCGACTCCACCGCCAGGCGAGAAAACACCCAGTAATTGTTTTCACGAGGATAGAATGGATTTCACCAACAAACCTACCGCAATAAGATTCCCGTCAAGTGTACTGATCCATCGTCTCTAATTTCCGCTGCAAAAACAAAAACAAAAACAAAACAACCCAAGAAAACATTACAATGTACTGATATTCATCTAAACCTACTTGTCCGTGTAACTGCTTTTAGGACAAACGAGAACGTCTGAGACACACAATAAAGGCGTAATCCATGTAGTTATTTTTGAACATGGATGCAAGTCCCCAGACCGCACAATTGCCGGAAATGTAAATATTCTCAAAGAAGAGAATGTCTATGATTGCGTTGCAGTTGTTCTAGTCATGAAAAATGATTGGTTCTAAGGACGAATACATGTCCAGTCTGTCGAAGAATTATACTCGCTTTACAATATTAATAGAAGTACTATGATGAACCCTCAAAGTTAACGGCATGAGAAAACAAGTAATATAAATGGAATAACAGCTGCGAAATGAAACAGCCTAAGGAACTTTTCTTTGCGAATCATCATCGCGTCAAATGATGGTCTTCATGTCGCTTGAAATGTCACCACGGCAACTATCATAGGTACACCAATCGGATTCTTTGTCGGAGGTGTAGTGATAGCAGCCGTTGGCACGGGCATTCACGAATACGTATTTATTCAGACCACAGAACAGTATCAATACAATTACCAGGCTGTTATTGATGGCTATTGAAGAGGGAAAAAAATAGCATGGCTGAGTCCTACTCTGTATTGGCAGAAATGGAAAACTACCGACGTTTCTGAACACAAATACGGAAGCGACGCCCCCCCCCCAAGTAGTAGATTGTCAGGCAGTGAAAATCCAGTCAGTGTTTTCCATCGTATATGGATCTGTCTGAAAGCTGTCATAGTGTATTAGTCTGACCGACCCATTTTATTGTAACTTCGTTTTGGAGGGGAAAGGGCATCAGCAGGGGATTCTCGCACGCGATGCTCACCGTTTACCCTACATACAAAATCGTTTACATTTCCGAAGTGGAGCGTTATATACAATAGCAGACTTTGATGCGCATAATCGTTTACGCAAGGAAAGAGTAGCCAAAATGTTTATTTAAAAAAGACCGCTGTTGGCAGCAGATTTAAAGAGAGAATTGTTTGTACCACTTGTACATCACTCCCCCCCCCCCCTTGATTTGGCGGTATCACCGTTTAAACAAATTAGTTTACACTTGTCGATTTTGATAAGAAAATCGTTCACTGTTGCGTTAGAATTACTTTTTGTTCCACAAATTTTAGCTACACTGTACGCACAAATAATGCAATCCCGTGTGATGCGAGGGTAGAAATAAAGTCATGGGGTATGAAAATTATTGAACTGAATCAGTAATCGCAATCTATATCGCCCATTGTCATAAACAAATCCTATTTAATGCAAAACTATTTTGTATTAGTAAGCTCTACAGAAAGCGTACATCTCCAGTTTTCAAAATTATATCGATTTGTAATTCATGTACTTTGCTCTAGCCAGAATCAAAATTGCGGAGAACGTGCAGCACTATTATTCAACCATATTGATAAAACTGCTGGCATAAACTGCCGGGTAAAGGGATAACTGTTTATTCTGTTATCATTATGTAGCATTCAATTTACCGGATCTTGAAATTTATTAAAATAGTGTCTAAAACAGAATTAATTATGTTTGCAATAATGTCACAGCGATTTGATATAAGTTTGAGTATCTCTCAGAATGACTGTTTAATCAATGAACAAGAATCTTTCATACCAATGCATACATTTAATTCAAGTCCACAGATATGAATCATTACCCTGCAAGCAATAATCGTAAGTACTGAAGCCGGAATCAAAATAGATCTTTCCTAGCGGGAACGGATCCAAAATGCAGCAACACGTATCAATTTATACATAAACTATTCTCTAGGCGACGCAGACAATAGAAATCTGGCAGGCGTACTATATAAATGACAGATAAATTATATTCCAGCTTAACCCGTTCGGATTGTTTACGTGTCCTTTAATTCACGACTGAAAACTGCGCCTGTTTAAATCACGAAGACTATGAATTGTAATAATATTTGCATTAAACGTGCATAGGGAAGCAAAGTAATCGACATCAAGAATTGAACAGCTGCAGGGTCACAGTCTGTCTCGTGCATAGTGCGATATAATGTCGTTTTATCCATGATAGAAACTTTTAAGACAACACAGAAATAGGTAATGAATGATGACTAAAGAGTTGGTTGTCCAATTCAAAAGTAAACCTTTGATTTTAGAAATCACTGTACAAAATCTAAAAATTCATGCGGCCATTTCATCTCTGTTTTGTTCACATAAATATTTTTAAGTGTACAGATTTTATATGTCCCCTGCATATTATATCAGCTATGAATTTACTACACAAGAAATGGTCAAAGATGGTTGTTGTGGCTGTTGTCTAAGGTTTCATGCCATATTTTACCGTAAGAATGGCTATACAAGGAGTCCAGAATACCCATTGCAGGGAAAATCCGGAAAAAAACAGGAAAGAACCACAGATCTACGGGAAGCTACTAGCAAGGTTTATCACTTACCCACGTGATCGGTAAAGGCGAGCGCCTTTGACCATTCGGACCCCCTGCAGGGACGTCGTTTAAATTTTTCGGGGAGGGGACTTGATTGTCGGGGTGGGGAGGGTGGGGGCAACGTATATAGGTTACATCAATTTTACAGCACGTGCAAATCTAAAGGAGGGGGTAGGGAGGGGCGTTGCTTCATCCACCACCACCCACAAATTACGTCCCTGACCCTTGCCCCCCTCCCCGTCACATATAGCGTGCCTAAAAACATAACGTGCGCTGCCCTCCCACAAATATTGAGAGGAAAAATTTTCAGCATAAGACTATAGATGAGTATAATATTTTATGGACCAGTAAATACATGGACCTTCACGAAGAGTACAAGTCATTTTGACTTTACATAGATTAATAACTCACTATATAAATTGTGGTCGACATATATAAAACGCTTTAATTGATTTCACCGAAACGATAGACCAAGAGTCGGCAACCTACGGCATACGTGCCATAAAGTGTCACGTCAAGAGGCTTTGTGTGGCACAAGAAGGGCAGCCAAAATCTCGATTTTAACAGTGTTACTCTTGGAAGCTATATCTTCTGACTGAATAATTATTATCTGAAACTGTTCTTGTTTAAAGCAGTTTTTTTAAGGGAATGTTTGTCATCATTTGTATTCTGAAATATATGTCAATGACATTGAAAGGTCTCTAGTAGTCAATGATTTGTCTAGAATTTATAAAATTGTATCTCATTCTATATTATCATGACTGTTACAATGACAAAGGTCTGCAATGCTCGTCAGCAGGGTCTAAATACTTTGTATGAATACTCTGTCCAATGGATGTTAACTGGTAATATCTTTACAACAAAAGTTCGATGTGTGTGTGTGTGTGTGTGTGTGTGTGTGTGTGTGTGTGTGTGTGTGTGTGTGTGTGTGTCTGTGTGTGTGTAAATTAACTAGATCAGAAATATTGTTGGACACGAGAATTTTATTTCATACTAAGCCATAAATTACAAGATTTTTGGTGGGAAAAAATTCCTAATTTTTCACCGCAGTGAAAAAAATTCTCATAATTTTTTCTACTGGTCGTCAATATATCTTGTTTTTTTTATTAGGATTTTTATCGTAGCTTTAACACTTTTTCAGTCATATCGCTACGATGTCTGCAGTGAGGCTGTTTATTGTGATGTCTAGCACTGGGGCATCATGCTGCAGATATACAGCATCAATGTCCCACCCAGTCACGTTATCCTGACACCAGGCCGACCAGTCCTAACACTAACCTCTTAATGCTGAGCATCATGAGAGGCAGCTGTTAGTACCATTTTTGAGTTGTTTAACTTTATGATAAGCTAGGCACACCCGTTTTATAATATGTATTTAATGCAAGAAGCGTTCATCAATGTAGGGCATCTGAAAACGTGTGTATAAATTCTGTAAAATGTACATTAGGTGTGAGAGTAGATACAAATGGTAATGTTGGATCTTGTTACTCAAAATATATCCGTATGATATTATAATGTCCATAATCCCAAGATATCGTCCATTTTACCTTTCTTGTTAGGAAGAACAAAAAAAAAAAAAAACAGGACTATAAGAGTGCAAACATTGTAATTTCAATATCGTTTTCAAATCCACTATACAATCATTTTAGGGGCCTATACACTTTTGAAGATGATGAATTCTGACTACGATAGTAATTTTCATGAGATACATGTTTTGAATAATAATTAGAACTGTTCCGTAAGCAATATATGTTCAATACATCGATATGAGTGAGAAAAAAAAAACCAAAACAAGAACAACAAAAGTGCTAATATTTCTGTACCATCGTTTGCACCATGATGACTTGTTTTAGTTGAGTTTAACGCCATTTTCAGCACAAGAGAGGATATATATGGCTGCCAATGAAAATGGTGAAGGAAAAACCCTAGGAAAGCCCAGAAAGAACCACCGACCCACGAGAAGCTACTGACAAGCTTTCTCATATATACACTGGCCGAACCAAACCCACGCAGAGGTGAAATGGCATTGATCCGTAACGGTGGGCACTTTAGACCACTCAGCCACTCAGAGGCCCATGACGACTTTATATATATATATATATATATATATATATATATATATATATATATATATATATATATATATATATATATATAGTGTGTGTGTGTGTGTGTGCCTCTGTGTGTGTTGGCATATGTGTATTCAAATACTGTAGAATAACGATGACAGTTTTATTGTTTTATAACAGTCAACCAATTTCCAGATTGCACATGAAGTGCAGTTGAGCATTAAAATATGTCAGCTTCATCCATCACCAAACTAATCGATCTTTACAATACTAATATCAAATCGCCGAATAAATGTCTTATCTATATCCAAGGCTGCATCGACGACCATTCGATGAGATTATGATGGAAAATAATTGATCGCACAATCGAAGTATGGTACCATCCCATTACTGTAATCTGTTAAAAACTTTATGACCACATCAATTTTATGATGTGAACTTCATGTCTCGCTAATTATCAGATAATGACTATAGATTACTATACAAGCCACTTATAATGAATATAGATTACTATACCAGCCACTTATAATGACTATAGATTACTATACAAGCCACTTACCAATACAGATGAGGCCGTGAACATGACTAACCGGATTATCCTGAATTGAGTTGACTACAGCTATGTAGTTAATTTAACAAAGGAATCGATAATCGTCTCAATTAAGCCACTCGAAAAATTGCCAACATCAGAAGACAGTATCAAATAGCCTGGAGTCTGAGCGGACATAATGACCACACAAATTGCAATGTTTTAGCTAGTGAACATAACAATATGGCATGTAGTTTATTTGAAGGAAGCCTGCGTTTAGTCAATGTTTCAATCCATGCATAATATTGTAATTCGTTTTGCTATATGAAATGATATAAACGAGAGACACACCATCCACATTTTTTAATTCTTACAGATGGCTTTTGTTACATCCGAGAATCTATGATCTGATACCACATTATTTAACAGTTTTGTTTTAACGTGCTTCTTTTAATTGTTTTGGTCATTCAGGGTTTTGGTGTGTTTTCAGAAGCAGGCAATCAATATCTGGGATGGTTTGACATAGCCCGCACTTTTGCAAATCAACTTCATGCTGAACGTATGTGATAGTAAGGAAGCATTTATTCTGTATTTCAATATTAAAAGAATGGCCGTAATAGAATGTGTTTTTATTTGTCCCCATACAGCGGTATTACAATGACAGGAAAATTTACACAAAAAGTCATAGTAGTTTTAAAATGAAAAAAAAAATCTTATAATAAAACTACTTACATCTGGATTATAAATTAATTGTTTATCAAGCAAACGAAATGTAGCGATCCGATTCTCATTTACATATTATGGAGCAACGATGTGATAATAATAATAATAATAATAATAATAATAATAATAATAATAATAATAATAATAATGAGGACTTTCTTTAGCGCCTAATCTTTAGAAGTTCTAAGCGCTTTACAACATCTATACTGATATGAATACAACCCCACCCACCCCGTGAAATTGGAAAACAAAAGATGCTGAAAATATTTAAGGTACGAAACATTATTAGGTCTTTAAGTCTGCTCTTGCAGTCAATAAAGGTGAGTTTTAAGATCACTCTTGAAAGTGATCACTGTGTCTCTGTGTCTAATTTCAATGAGCAATTCATTCCACGTTGCTGGATCTTGGTATGTAAAAGAATGTTGTCCATATGATTTCGCTTTCTTAGTGAGAATAATGAGTATACGATTGTCAGAGAGGAGCGTAAATATATTGCTGGTGTGTACATATAGGCGAGGCCGGAAAGGTATGCTGGACTGGAGTCTATCAGTGAAAAGTAGCACAGAGAACAAATTTTTTTTCGATTATGGATCGAATGGATAGTCAGTATAGGGTACAGAACAGTGGGGAGGTGTGCTCTGATCGTGTACTCTAAGCTATGTTTTGAACTTTTTGAAGTTTCTGGAGTAGATATTGAGACGAACCAGACATAATTGAGTTACAATAGTCCAGTTTTGAAAGTACCAATGAATACACAAGTGTTTTATTGGCATCAACTGAAAATACATACACATTCACGTATTCGCTCAAAAAATGAACAAAAGGATAGACCCTCCTAAATTCGGAATCTGTTACAAATATCATAGTCTGAATAAATGGACACACTACAAAAATAAATAAATAATTTTGAGACCGTCCTCTGCACTATAAGAATTATTTTCTGTAACATGGACATTTATAGACAACGTGTGGCTTCGCGATACCAACAGCCAACTTAAAACAATACATGATAGTAAATTTTGCGTTGACCAAGAATACTTGTGTGTCAAGAAATACGCATAGATTCATTTTGTAATTAGGCCGTTTTTGTTCAAGCTCGATAAATAAATCAATCAATAATTATATATATATATATATATATATATATATATATATATATATATATATATATATATATATATATATATATATATATATATATATATATATATCAGTGAGAACCATTTACTCTCTACCAGTTCATCGAATGCATCAGTGACCTTTGGAATGGAATGTTGGTCAATACGCACATTACACATTACAAAACATGTAGAAATATAGTAACAAAAATGATTAATCGGATACGAGAGAGAGAGAGAGAGAGAGAGAGAGAGAGAGAGAGAGAGAGAGAGAGAGAGAGAGAGAGCATATTTTAAACTGATTTGTGATAGCATTTGGAAAAAAAAAAACAATGTTATCGAGCACATTTTCCAAAATGGAGGAAACATCTTCCAGTGAATATAGCCGCTATGGCACAGAGTGACTCTACACTTGGTATGCACGTCTGAGAGAAGGACCGTTAAAAAGTGGAGCTGTTTGCACCGGTAACATATACATACGACTATAATGGAGATCATATCCGGAGTCAAACTGACGACTCTGCACATTCCATGACACAAATTACGCATAACAATCATATTGAAAACTAAAGGGAAGATGAAGTTATTGTAACAATACGATATATAAGTTGGGTTGTAAATAGCCAACAAATTAGTGATGAAATTTGGCGCACAAATCACAGTATTTTATATAATATATTACGTTGTATATTAGCTGTTACTCGTTGTATATGATATTTATGGAGTAATATATATCTATCTATCTATCTATCTATCTATCTATCTATCTATCTATCTATCTATCTATCTATCTGTCTGTCTGTCTGTCTGTCTCTCTGTATATATATATATATATATATATATATATATATATATATATATATATATATATATATATATATATATATATATATATATATATATAAATATAAATGCTGGACAAGGTCAAATCCAGCAAACAATGTTACAATGACATGTAATTAAATTTAAAAAAGCTAAACTCTCTTTCTCTCTCTCTCTCTCTCTCTCTCTCTCTCTCTCTCTCTCTCTCTCTCTCTCTATATATATATATATATATATATATATATATATATATATATATATATATATATATATATATATATAATACTTAAGTATGAAATATAAAAATTATTTGCTAAATAATTTTCATATTTTTTCATGTGAACAATATATTCTTATATTTTCATATGTGAAAATAGAAGATTTCCTATTTTGGTATGCGGTTTTTGACTGTGTATGCCTACGCATGTCATACATGAAATAACAATAACAAGCACATCATATTCCAGAATTAATAAATAAAAACTTCATTACATTTCAGGCATACAAATTACTTTTTGCTGAAGAAGTTTGACAAGACATCGTTCACATCTCTCTGACGTTAGTTTCCCTTGCTTGTTTGACAAACAACGATAAAACCGTTGCGATGTATTATTGAAACGGATTGGTTTTGTCTTCAGATAGGGCTAACTAGTATACAAATACAAGAAATGTAATTTACTTCAGTAAGTTAGGTAAACCCAATCTCATCGCTCTCTTAAGTCACTGATATTTATATGATCAGCCAATGAAAGTGACGTGAATTCGACCAAAAGGTCGTGTGTGTGTGTGTGTGTGTGTGTGTGTGTGTGTGTGTGTGTGTGCTGAAGATTGTGTTAAATATTCAAAGCTTTCAATTTAGAACAAGTTTGGTACAGAATACAAAAAAAAAATTATTTTTCTACGAAAATATCAGATATATTTCGTCTTTTGGTACCCCAAAATGTCACTCGATAAATTATTACATTTAAGTACCAAATGATGAAATATATCTGGTATGAAAGTAAGAAAAGAAAATATCCTTTATTTATTTTACTTAAGACATCCAGTATACTAAACATATTTGTACGTGCTCGAGATGAATGCAACTAAAAATATAAATGATATGTGTAACTGAGATCAAGATGTAAGATTTCTGCCTGAAATGATTATTCAAATGAAAGCAAAGACAGCACACATTCTTACTAGGCATTACGTTGATAAGTCGATTATTTTAAGGTGACAATATTCTTAAGGTTAAAGGGCAACGATATTTAATTTCCACGCCCCTTCAAACATCTTTTATTAAATATTAGGCCTCCCTCAAAAGAATAAATAAATAGTTACAGCTGTCAATATGGACTGAATTATAAAGACGTGTTTAAATGACATAATAATATCATTATTTGCTGGTCAATTAACCTTTCTTTCAATGTACTGTGTCATTAATAAGCCTTTCTTGCTGATTTTATAAACACTGTACGTATTTTCATCCATTCAAGAGTCCCAAGATGGTTAAGTACTTACAATATAAGTATTGAATTTTGAATTAACTGAACTCTCAGTAATGCTTTAAGGGTCTCTCTACCTTTCATGGGCAAGATAGCCGGACATTCTTGGTTTGTCATTAAATTATGTGATTTGTGTCCAAAAGCCACATAAAACTTTAATTTGTTGAGTGAAGTGAAATATTCATTAGATGTCTTTTGACAACAGCCTTTGATTTTCCGTAAAAGAAACACAGTCTCAAGAAGGACTTAGCTTGATAACAAACACGGTCTAAGTCCTCGGCAACTTTTTTAGTTATGAGCATTGTTCATTAAGTCTTTGATATTTTTTTCTGTAGTGGTAGTCTCGATTATGCATATCTGTCGACTGACTTTGTAAAATACTAACAAAGAACAACAAGAATGTTTTCTTCTTTCCATTTGCTTAGAGAAATGTCAACTTTCTTTCCTTTCATTGCAAGGATGCAATGACTCTCTGATGAAGAATCCACCCCACCTATATGCAGTAAAATCATCTTCAAAGTAGCATTATGTGTATGATTCAAGTCAAATCATTTTCTGACAACCTCTTATTTGCATTCTTTTCAGCTAATCAACTCTCATAAGTCGTTACTATATCTGCACAAAACTGAAATTAACCTTAAATTCCGAACTGATATATCTGATTTCTTAGGAAAACCCAAGATGTAGTAACCAGTTTTTGGTATTAATATTTTGTTCTAACCATACAAATCTGGAATCTAGGTTCTACTGGTAGCCATTTTTCGTGATAGATCTGGTTTTCCTTTCCAGATGCAGTATGTTATAGCTCCAAGTGCTCATCGACAGAAAGCATAAAAAATTGTCTGTGCCCTTATTATTCCTGTGTTTGAGAGTAAACTACACTAAAACACAATCCATTTGCCAGTATCTTAATCTAAACTGCTGTCTTAGAATTCACAATATTGACAACTTTCTGCACCAAGTTGGGTGTAAGAAGGTACAATTTCTGGGTTTCTCTCCCCAGGGTCACGCAAGGCAGAGAAATGTCAAGTTTCAATTAGTTACATTTTTAAACATTTGTAAATAAAATTATATATGCAATTAATAGATGAAGATTGGTGTCATATTATAGCCACTGGGTCACTGACTTGATAAGGATGGGGACGTGGTTTAGTGTGATTTAAAAATTATGTATTTACAAATGAAGCAATATGTAATAAAAATCGTGAAATGTTCTGAGAGCTACCTAATAACTCAATAATTTTTAAATATGTATTATATCAGATTGATAATCTTTCATTAGTTTTGACTGCTGCGTTTCCAAATATGTATTTTCCAGGTAATTTCGAATTATGACTATTCCGCCTTTGCCCTTACCACATGTCTATGTCTACAGTGGTAATTGGGTATAATTTATGTGTGGTTATCAATAAGGCGCAAAGTAGGCCAATATGAAGACGTCCTCACCACCGTCAAAAAGAGAAAGCTGAAATGGTATGGCCATGTTACTATAGCAAACAGTCTATCGACAACAGTCCTGCAAGGTACCGTCCAGGGTGGCAGAAAAAGAGAGGTAGACATAGAAAAAAGCATGACTGACAACATCACAGAATGTACCAGGAAATGTTTTGCGGAGACACAGGCATTGGTATTGGCACATGATCTAGACAAGTGGAGAGAACTGGTCAGCCGTTCAGCAGCACAGCGCCTCGACGACCACACTAGGTAAAGAGACTGATGATGATGATGATGATGATGATGATGATGATGATGAACAGCATTTGTTGGTTTTGTGGATTTGATGCTAAGGCGCTCTGCTTTAATATTGGAATTTTCTACAAATATAATTATACGTTTACATTCCACAATTTGGTATGACCACGGCAGTACCGGCCGTAATACTATCGACGGAGTCACAGTATAAGAGATTCACGAAAGACAAAAACAAAATCACATCCCAAAAAACAAATTTAAAATGTATATACTAAATACATGAACGTCGATATTTAAACTTATAATACGTATCTTGATCCTTTTATCAATAAGAAGTCAATATACAAGACTGCTGTTTTTGGCGGAGAAAAAGTATCCATAAAAATAAAAACAGTTTCTACTTTTTCTTTTAAATCAATTTAAAAATCCGATTGTTTTCACCATGTTTTATATTTGCTGTTCGGATGCTACCGTTGAGTATAATAACGATTAAATTATGGCAGTTACGAACATAATAAATAAATAAATAAATAATTAAATAAATAAATTAAAATAAATTAAAATAAACTAAATAAATAAATAAATAAATAAATAAATAAATAAACACATGTAAAAATAATGATATAATTGTTCAATTAATATATATTTGACACAGTATGCTAAAAGAAACCCAACTGGAATCGATTAATGTATTAATTAAATTCGATAAGTTTTTCAAAATCTATCTTTAAAAAACAAAGACAAGGCATTTTGGTATATGGAAAGCTTTATAGTTGCTTTTACTTCACTTATATATTTCCTGTTTCTCCATTATTCTGTATATATTCAAGTCTGCCATTAAATATGGGGAAACGAAATAAAAATAAGTTAGGTTAACGTTACAATAAGTTTGTACACAAAACACACACACACACACACACACACACACACACACACACACACAAAGACAAAAACTGCAGACTCACAGAGAGGACATTTTCAGGTGTAAAGATACTTGATGCTGAACAACATTAGATTATGTAAAATCTACCCGATATATTCACAGCATAAGCCGTCAATATATATATATATATATATATATATATATATATATATATATATATATATATATATATATATATAAGCTGGATATTGATTGTTAGGCATTGATCAGTAGTCACCACTCGGCTATTCAATGGACATATTTATCTTAAATGAGATGTTAGCTTATTCTCTTCTGTGAATATAGGCTTAAAAAAAGTAGGAGTGATTACATGTTTGGTCTGATCATTTCATTCTATTAAAGTGATCACATGTTTGGTCTGATCATTTCATTCTATTAAAGTGATCACATGTTTGGTCTGATCATTTCATTCTATTAAAGTGATCACATGTTTGGTCTGATCATTTCATTCTATTAAAAGTATAGGCATCATGTGAGATTCTAATAGTCTAGTTCCAGGAACCTTCAAGAGTTTAGGATATGCATGTTTTTTTACAAAAATTCCTGATTTCGATAGTTGAGTAATTGACAAAAATATCTCATATGATGACAGCGTGTAGTCTGTCTGTCTGTCTCTTTGTCTGTCTGTCTGTATGTCTGTCTGTCTCTTCTCTCTGCCAGCGAATGCTAATATTTACATTTACAATAGTAATTTACTTTAATATATTTATAGGATGTCTCATCACAGGAACGTTTTTTCCTTAAAATGTTTATAATAGCTAACGAATAGAAATTAATAATTCTCTTCTCTTTGTGTTTTCGTCTCTGCGTTATGGTGTGTGTGTGTTATGTCTGACGTCATAGCGTCTTGAGGTTTATTATAGGTATCCATTATCCAGGTGCCTTTTGTGTTAGTATAAATCATTTAGAGGCTTCTTGAAGTCATTCAACTATGTCTTCGATGTATCTAAATGGCACAAAAAAGTAATTATTATATATTTAAAAGAATATACATGGAATCATCCCAACAGTTGTGGTTACTATTAAGCAATACACTTTCAAGGATGTATAATGTCCTTTTCGTTGCTTTCTGCGATTTCAAATTACTTGCAGTTTATTAAATCAATGGAAAACAATTTTGGGACACTATATACCTTGACGAGAGAGAGAGAGAGAGAGAGAGAGAGAGAGAGAGAGAGAGAGAGAGAGAGAGAGAGAGAGAGAGAGAGAGAGAGAGAGAGAGAGAGAGAGAGAGAGAGAGTTGATGTAACGGTAGAATGCACGTATTTAAAAACACTGAAATTTAGAAATGTCAACATTATTCGTTGATAGGGACTTATGAGAGAAACGAGATTAACAAATGGCTGATACTTACTGTTTACGCTACACTTCCGCCAGAGTCCTGACCAGAATTTGTTATAGATGGCAGTTCCATTTACATCTTCTACTTGTTTCTCCAGTGTATAGAGCCAGTAATCGGTGGCAACAGCGATGCAGAGTAAGCCAAATGCCGCGCACGCACAGCCACTCGTCATGACCATTAGTAATCTCTTTTTAGTGCAACAGTCCATGTTCTTCCCGCCCTTTGCACAAATGCATAAAATACATCAACCGCACTATCTCCCGAATCTTTACAGACGTAGAAGGGTTTAACTAGCGAATGCAGAAGCTCAAAACCCCCTACCCTACCAGACAGTATGCGACATATGCAGCAGGCACAATTTTCGCAGTATGCCATTCGCTACCTCACGTAGAGACGACACAATATTTTGCCATTACCATTTCAGTAGGTGTGAGCAACTATTTCGTGAAGAAGCTATTAAATCCTCAATTATGATGTAGAAATTGCCCGTTATATAAAGTAAAAAACGTAAGCCCCAGGTTAGTAATATTCTGCCTCTTTCCAAATCGATTAGTCATTCACTAACTACCTCTTCTGGTCAACACAAAATCCTATTAAGGCGTAGTAAGAAATCTGGCGAATGAACGTTGGTTTCAAGGATTAACTTATGAATTTTTTTTACAAATAAAATACAGATTCTCGATATTGTAGATAAATCTGTTTCATTCCTTTTCCAGCAGGACGGTTTTGAATAAATATTCTCTCGCTGGTGATATGAAAGAATATGCCATAATGCAGTTCAATCAATTGACAGCGAGACTCGGAGAAAATTATGGCCTCTGTAAAAGCAAGCATTTGTTTAATAGCACATAAGGCCGGACTCCGTAAAAGGCAGCCTCATATTCGGTTCTTTTATCGACCATATTAGTAAAGCTGGAAAGCTCGCGCCGTCAGTACAAGAGAAAGCATCACTAGCTCTGTACTATCATAAGAATCATCTACATCATGTTTATTCGATCGTCTGATGCAAGACAAGCTAAGTCCATTAAAAGTATGTACCAGTCAGCATACAAAGAAAGAAACCTACAATTGAGGCAGAAAATTGTAATCCTTATTCGAATTTGTCAGGCTTCATTTCCCTGATGTTATCTGCAATTTACTTACACAGAGATACATAATGGTATAGCTTAAGACAAGAATCTATAGGCTGGACGTGACGTAGAGCACATTATTCAGACAGTCTTAACTCGGTAATTAATATGCACGCACGCGCGGTGCTAATATGAAATTCCAGGTGAAGGCTGATTTTGGACAGTATACGATAATGATCTTCTGTACATCGAAATAAGAAGATCTGATGTCTTGCTAATTTTGGAAACAACGATTTGATGGAAGCTTTTATTACAGATGTTGGCGAACCAAAGTGCTAAATGCATCGATCGCATATTTTGAATGTCTTCAATTGCAAGACGGTAACATCTCTTGTTAAATAATTGGAAACTCAGTTATAAACACAAAGTTATCTTGAATTGTTATTTTGTGCGATATTTGGCCAATTTTGACCTGTTTTTAAGCAAATTGAGACCATTTTACATACATACATACATACATACATACATACATACATACATACAT